>CM077668.1:147586810-148814310 GCA_039707655.1 Elymus sibiricus | reverse complement strand
CAGCCCCCTCTCCGCCCTCCTAGCCCCCTCCCGACCAGCCAATGGAGGTCGAGGAGCTCCCTCGTTTTCCCCTGGCCGAAGCTCTGTCGCCGGCCCTCTGCTCGAATTCGAGCTCCGCAGCCACCCCCCTCTCCATCTAGCCACTACAGAGCACCTCCACCACCACCTGAGAGCCATCCCTCATCCCCTCCCCTCCCTCTCCGAGACCGGGCCGCGCTTTCCTCCGGCGCCCGACGCCGCCGTCCGCCCAGTCATCGGGCCGCCTGATTCCGGCAGCCCTGGCGGCCAAGGCCACCACCGGCGGGCGCGGCGTGGAGTGGGGCATCCGCCCAGGCCCTCGGTTCGGCCCCTCGCGCAGTAGAGCAGCCAGAGCCACGGCGGCCGGCGTCCTCTCCGTCTCCTATCGTGAGGATGAAGAAGGGGCAGGAGAGAGAGAGACCTGCCGGTGGACCCCTGCTGTAAGAGAGAGAGAGAGGAAGAGTACCCCGGGCCCACGGTGACTTAAGTGGACACGTATTTCTGGAAATACGCTTTCCTTACAGGAAAGCGTACTCTGTCAGTATTAGGCAAAAGTGCGCTTTCTGTTCCCGAAGACGTATTTTCTGAAGTACGCCTTCTAATCTCAGCCGCCGGCCGAAACCACTAAGGTGCGGACGTTCACCCGTTAAGGGCTAGAATGGACAGTTTTTGTTTGTTTTATCGCCTAACGAACGAACGGCCCTAACTTCGCGACCGTGACTCCGATTCAGGTGAATCCAAAGCCCACTTCTTCAGTTCGTCGAGCCCGTTCCGATGGTATCATTTTCATAATGTGTTCACACTGTGAAAATGACCATTTTTCCCTTTCCCTTCTATCAGCCCCTCCGAGAGAGAATCCTTTCCGGCAAATTTTCCGCGAGGTGATCGCACTTCTTCTCGGAGTATTCCTTCACCCCCAGGCAAGCCGACCATCTGATATATGCCCTAAAGCATTGCTCTGTGTTATTCTTGCGTGTTTAAATTAATGTGCTTATGCTCGTGTGCATAGTGGTGAGATGCATGTGACGCTGATGAACCCTTGCTTGCCTTTCTTTGATGACGGCACCACGCCTGTGTTCTGAGCTGCTTTCGGCCGTCCGGGGTGGATGCCGACTTTATGTTTCTCTTTTCAACAACTGGCCCGACTTCTGAGCTGCTTTTCGGCCGTCTCGGACAGCTGTTGAATTTCTTTCTGTAGCGGTGACCCTATGCTCTGAGCTGTTCCTCGGCCGTCTTAGGGAACTGCTACACTCTTTTTATCAACACCGTCTCATGCTCTGAGCTGCTTTTCAGCCGTCTTGAGCCGGGGTTGAGTTATTCCAGTAACGTCCCATATCTGAGTTGTAAAGACCGTTCTGGTGGCTACTGGTTTATTTGCCGGTTTCATGCGAGGGTTCAGATGGTTGTCACTTACAGCTAAGACTTGTAAAGTAATTAAACTCCTGCTAGGTTGAACTTGCTATTTACCTTACTCATTAATGCTTGTCTTGTTATTGCACTAGTGACTCGTATGTAACAATATGGAGATAGGTTGTTATGTTTTCATCGTATATTATTGTGGTTATCGCAATGATTAAGAAATGTGACTTAATAATGACAACCTCCTCCGTCAGCTGGATCGAGTCATAGTGCCACCTATCCGGACATATCAGTGCAACCACATTTGCCGGTATGGGACGGCCCTGACTTAGTCTATTGTCTTGCCTCTTGTCAGTACCACCAAAATAGGGAGGATTATGCGTGCGTGCTACCCTGGCCCGGTAGGCGGCGATAATCCTGTGAGCCCAGTTTGGTTTATGTGCGCACGTCCCCGTTTGGGACAGTTTTGTTTGGCCACGACGGTGGCAGGTGTCACGGGGTGACACAGGGGCCACCCAGGACATGACCCTGGGAGGGTATGATTGTCGGTGGGGCCGTAAGAGTGCCAGGCAATAGACAAGTTTTGTTGGAGCGGCACCGGTCCACCCGAATGGGAGCACGAGGCCAGGAGCTCCATAGTGTGGGTAAAGTGCGCAACCTCTGCAGAGTGTAAATCTATTCGAATAGCCGCGTCCTCGGTCATGGACAGTTCGTACTAGGCCACTATTTGGTCTGTGTCGAGTCTGGAGGAACAAACCATATGACGTTAATAATGAACCAGAGAATGGTAAGGTTTGTCAGACTTGCAATGCAGATGCCTAGACAGCGGTTGATGTCAGGAATATGAAATGCTGGCCATGGGATGGCTATGAGATGAGCGGTCGGGTGACCGCAAGGTTTGGACTGGATTTGGATCCTAAGATTATTCGGAATATGGATTAACTACTTAATATGATGTATCTTTGCAATTACTTTGATAGTTATCATGCTAGATAATCCTGTTATGACATGATGATTAATCTTGCTAGGTAAGTATATTATGCTATGATAGTTAATGTTGTTCTAATAACAAATGCATGCTTGAATGCCATGGATTGCATTGCTTGGTGTATATGTTGGTTTGGTTTGCTTGCGAGTACATTCAAAAGTACTCAGCGGCCTTCAATGTGGCCAGGTTCACCTAATGATTCGACGTCCGCTAGCGAGGAGCCGGAGTGTTCGCGGGCTAGAAGAGTAACCCAGTCAGATCCCTGTGGATTGGAGCCGCACCAAGACCCTGCTGCCTTAGATAGAGCTTTTCCGCTGCCATCACCCTTGTAATATATCATGTAAGACTGATATATCCATCAATAGAAATGTCTGTGTTCATGATACTTGTTGTAAAAGCGGATGCCAGAGTGATTTCCTGGGTTGGTATGTGCGGTGACCGTCTGGCTACAGTAGTATTCAGGCGGGGTGCCACAACGGATGGTATCAGATCCAGGCTGACTGTAGGTTACCCTAGCCAGATTTCATTGCCTCTGGATCAGTAGAAGGGCCCGATGGATTTCAGCCATCTTCGCCAAACTGGCACGGCTACTATTGATCATAAGGCAACCCCATAGGCTCCATCAGACACCAACTCTCGTGGCCTTTGCCTCCGGTGTGAAATGTTCGCCCCAGGCAACGACCCGTGAGCCCTGAACCCCTAGGTAAACCAGATATCGCCACCTTGCTTGCTAACCATGGCATTTCTCTTCTCAAATCTAGTTTCCTTTGGGAAACGCCTATAAACTCCATCTTTTCCCGATAACCCTAGGATCGTTGACTAAGCCACCTTGGCTATGGTCATGCGTAGAGTTGATGTTCCCTAAGGAAGTAGTAGGAGCTTGACACCAATTGCTACCAGGAGCATTGTGTGGTTTTGCTTCCAAATCCTTAGAGGTGCATCGAGTGCGCTAGGCTAGTTATACTGGTGGATCTTCGTCCACGTGTGTAAGGTCTGCAAAATATGAGCTTTATTTGCTTTTTGGTTTTTTCGCGGTTCTTGTTTCTTTTGGTCGATCCCATTCTGCCGCTCCGACTGGATCCATCCGCAAGAACTGCCAAAGAAGACCAACATACAACTTGGATAATACCCAATAATCCAAATTCAGTAAGAGTGAAGTCAATCCATCTACCTGATATTCGGAGCATTATCACCGGATCGGTCAGGAATGAAGAATGGGTTAGAAGCATACTCTGTGTGCAACAGACAAGACCAGAATATACCTGAGAAAGTTTGCCTCAGAACAAATCACCCCTAAGGAACAGTCAGATGAGCCATCAGGAATGGACACCAGCAAGAGCAAATTATTCCGTGCTCGACACAAGGATTATTTCAGTCAGTAGGGTGAACCTTGAGTCTTTCTCAATGGACTCAAGAATCATGTATTCCCCACAGGAGACATATCTCAAGAATGTAAAGGAGCCAAGAGTAACAACAACACTCTGGTATGTGGATACACATTTCAAAGCATATTTTGGAATTTACCGGTGAACACATAAAATTTCCGGGCACTGTGAACAAGGTTTATGAGACATATGGATAAGTCCACGGCTATCCGGAACCAATGAGAATTTTAAATAGGTGGAAGTTCAGCTAAACCGAATGGAATTATCCGTCAGCTGCTTGCTACCGGCAACACTTGGTTTGAATGCAAAGGGTATTCTGAATTAATTAACGACATGAAGTCTGCATCAGTTGTGCAAGCTTTACAGCAACAATGAGCAGACCAGCAGAAGGACAAGCGGTGTGCATGACCAACGGAATATCCTCAGACAAGGTATGGTCTATACCAAGTGTTGGCTCCGCTATGGGTAAAATCCGGATACTTCGAAAGGAAGTCAGAATCGGCCACAGGACCGACCGCATATCACAGTGAAAGGCTTCAGGTACAAGAAACCCAGCTTTCCTCCGCAAGCTATCAAGAAGAGCTTACGACGCAGGACTCCCAATCTTCTTCGCTACACGACTTGGTGAGAAAATCTTCTGGGGTACGGTACTCCCATCTTCCTCAGCCCGCTACCGCGGAAAGCTTCCAACATAAGGTACCTGACCTTCTGCAGTAAGCCACATGAAGGAAAACTTCTGAGGTACGATACCCAGCCTTCTTTGGCATGCTACCTTGACAAAAGCTTCGAGCCTAAGGAATTCTGCCTTCTTCCACACACCATCGTGCCCACAACAATTTTGTTAGAAGCACGAACTAGTCCAGACACACGTCCGCCTCAGAGCTCAATTGTTATGAAAGGATTTACTCTACCCCTGCATATCTTGTGAGAATGCAGTCCAGTGGATCAGTTCATGCGATCCACTCGTACACGGGAATGACTGTGTTCAGAGAAACATTGGCCCCATAGTTCAAAGCAAGGATATGAGCACAACCACTCCTACGAGATATGCAAGAGTAAATTGTGAATACAAGCCCGACAAGCTGGATGTGACCAAGGAGCCATATTGGTAGGTCATGACAAGTTCCCCAAAAGGAACCCTCAAGAACAAGGAAGTCTTGAATAAACAATCTCCGCAACGGTCAATGAAGTAAAGCTTCACGGACAAGGTGATATTGCCAATCCTTGTCGGACTCTTGCATATACGGCCACAACAATGCAGCCAGCATGTCATACTCATCATGAATATGGGCTATCAACCAAGATAAGAGACTACTGTCTATGATTACTTTGTGACCATGCCCGACAATTCAGTTGGGGATCCCCTGAGGACAAAGCCCGAATGCATATGACAGAAGAAAGCACCCGTATAGAATCCATAGCGAGACTAAGGATTTATCCTGAGCAAGACACAGGGACCCTTGTCCACAGATACTCAGGAGGAATAGTGGATGTATGCATGCAATACCATGCACCAAGGAAGGATGTTTCGCCCTTGGCAGTCAGTATACGAAGTATCGCAATAAGCCCGAAGCAGCTACTTCGAGGCCATGGAAATCAAGTTGTTTGTTGGTATTACCCGCTACCCCACCCAGCAACACCACTACCAGGACGAAAGGTTTGCCTGACAGGAAAGAGAAGGATTCAACGCAGTCGTTTGAGAAGGCAGTAACCAAGCCATTAAAAGAGGCAGTTAAAAGGTCAGTAAACAAATGAAGACAAGATAGCTGATGGATCCAAGTCGCACACAGGTATGTCCCCTTCACCGGGAGGTAAGCCCAGAAATCTCGAGGACGAGATTTTCTTAAGGGGGGTAGGTTTGTGACACCCTGATTTTCGCTCCTCGATTTTTCCTTCGCGGGATTTGACTCCTGTCTTTTTTTTCGATGTTATCGGATTTTCTCTCGCTCTTGGGTATATGAAGATGGTCATATAGCCTTGCCTTCCCTATCCAACCAGAGATTCTCTCCAGTCAAACCTTGCCATCCAAGATTTATTCTTAGGATTTTTCCGCCAAAACCCTACCTTCCGAGTTGCCGGAAGGGAAACCCTAATTCCTTCCGTTGCAAAGGAACCCTAATTTTCTTTGCTCTGCTGTCTCCCAAACTTTTCCCAGTGATCATCCCATATCTATAAACCCTGGATATGCAAAAATATTGCCAAGTTATTTGCAATATTTTTCATTTAAAATTAATTCCTTTTTCTGCCAGTTTAAGGAATTAAATCCAGGAAAATATCTATCCATCTCCAAAGATCATGAAAACTTGTGGAGATATTCTTTGTGATCATGTTGAGCTCTCATAAAAATATTGGCCATAATTAAATAAGGAAAATTGTCTTTTCCTATTTAAAGCCAATATTGCAATTTGGGCACTTTCCAAAGGAGCTACCATTTTGGTAGCCAGGAAAAATCCCAAATAATTTGTGGAGCTTCTCATATCCATATCTTCACCATTTCCATCAAGAACCCAAGTTCCATAGTCCAAATTTTGAGCACATCTTCCAATTCTTGTTTCTGGACTTATTTTGAGGTTGTGAAGCAACTAT
This sequence comes from Elymus sibiricus, assembly GCA_039707655.1. Taxonomy (NCBI): domain Eukaryota; kingdom Viridiplantae; phylum Streptophyta; class Magnoliopsida; order Poales; family Poaceae; genus Elymus; species Elymus sibiricus. The sequence continues at coordinate 148,807,974 of CM077668.1, read as the reverse complement.
ATTTTATATTGCTTCAAAAATCTTGAAATTAATCCAGGACCTCAAATTCCATATATGATGTGAGTATGCCAAAATTCACATCATTTTATCTAGCCAATTTCTCCCAAAAATTCCATCTAGTTTCTGTCCAGATTCAAGCTCTGTGAAAGAAGTACCACTTTGGCATTTCCAAATGAGCTGAAATTTTTCCAGTACCTTCATATCTCCAAACAATCACCCTACACAAAATTCAGTTCATTTCATCAAGCCAAATGAGTGCAGCTTCAAAGTCAACTTTCTGGACCAAAATTTGCATTGCAAAGGAAGTGTATGCAAAACTTGTCCAAATGGGCTCAAATTTTGCAAGCACCTAATTTTTTCTACCACATCTCGTTATGACAAGGACACAGCTTCAATCCCCTCTCCATTTCACCTCAGTAACCCCTCCAAGATTCTGACCAGAAACTATTCTGGATCCTCTTGATCACTCTAGAACTGTCCTAGTCCATCCAAAGTCATAACTTATCTATATGACCACTGACTACCGCGTTGGACATGCTGTAGCATCCAGGAAAACTCCAGAGCACGTGTTGACGTGGTGACCACGCCACAGACAAAGTCAAACGCGCGCTCTGCGCGCTGACCACGTCTGGTCGCGTCAACCAGCTCGCTCCGGTCAGCTCCGGCTCTTCCAGGCATGTCTGGTGGCTCCGCAACGTCCACACCCACCCTCTCCAGCACTTTCCCCATTCTCTCCCTTCCTCCTCGCGCCACGGCGAGCCCTGCCACCGCACTGTCCCGTCCGTGACCGTCGTCGTCTTCCCCTAGCTTCTCTCCCAAGTCTTCTCGAGCTCGCCCGAGCTCCCTCCGCTCCCCCGTGAGCCCTCTGGACACATCTTCCCTTCTCCCCGTGTGTTCCCGAAGCTCCGGCGCGTGGCACACACGTCGCCGTGGCCATGCTCGCCCACCCGCGCTGTCCGGCTATATATAGCCTCTCCCGAGCCCGTTCGAGCTCACCAGCCCCCTCTCCGCCCTCCTAGCCCCCTCCCCGACCAGCCAATGGAGCTCGAGGAGCTCCCTCGTTTTCCCCTGGCCGAAGCTCTGTCGCCGGCCCTCTGCTCGAATTCGAGCTCCGCAGCCACCCCCCTCTCCATCTAGCCACTACAGAGCACCTCCATCACCACCTGAGAGCCATCCCTCATCCCCTCCCCTCCCACTTCGCGACCGGGCCGCGCTTTCCTCCGGCGCCCGACGCCGCCGTCTGCCCAGTCATCGGGCCGCCTGATTCCGGCAGCCCTGGCGGCCAAGGCCACCATCGGCGGGCGCGGCGTGGAGTGGGGCATCCGCCCAGGCCCTCGGTTCGACCCCTCGCGCAGCAGAGCAGCCGGAGCCACGGCGGCCGGCGTCCTCTCCGTCTCCTGTCGTGAGGATGAAGAAGGGGCAGGAGAGAGAGAGAGACCAGCCGGTGGACCCCTGCTATAAGAGAGAGAGAGGAAGAGTACCCCGGGCCCGTGGTGACTTAAGTGGACACGTATTTCTGGAAATACGCTTTCCTTACAGGAAAGCGTACTCTGTCAGTATTAGGCAGAAGTGCGCTTTCTGTTCCCGAAGACGTATTTTCTGAAGTACGCCTTCTAATCTCAGCCGCCGGCCGAAACCACTAAGGTGCGGACGTTCACCCGTTAAGGCCTAGAATGGACAGTTTTTGTTTGTTTTATCGCCTAACGAACGAACGGCCGTAACTTCGCGACCGTGACTCCGATTCAGGTGAATCCAAAGCCCACTTCTTCAGTTCGTCGAGCCCGTTCTGATGGTATCATTTTCATAATGTGTTCACACTGTGAAAATGACCATTTTGCCCTTTCCCTTCTATCAGCCCCTCCAAGAGAGAATCCTTTCCGGCAAATTTTCCGCGAGGTGATCGCACTTCTTCCCGTAGTATTGCTTCACTCCCAGGCAAGCCGACCATCTGATATATGCCCTAAAGCATTGCTCTGTGTTATTATTGCGTGTTTAAATTAATGTGCTTATGCTCGTGTGCATGGTGGTGAGATGCATGTGACGCTGATGAACCCTTGCTTGCCTTTCTTTGATGACGGCACCACGCCTGTGTTCTGAGCTGCTTTCGGCCGTCCGGGGTGGATGCCGACTTTATGTTTCTCTTTTCAACAACTGGCCCGTGTTCTGAGCTGCTTTTCGGCCGTCTCGGACAGCTGTTGAATTTCTTTCTGTAGCGGTGACCCTATGCTCTGAGCTGTTCCTCGGCCGTCTTAGGGAACTGCTACACTCTTTTTATCAACACCGTCTCATGCTCTGAGCTGCTTTTCAGCCGTCTTGAGCCGGGGTTGAGTTATTCCAGTAACGTCCCAGATCTGAGTTGTAAAGACCGTTCTGGTGGCTACTGGTTTATTTGTCGGTTTCATGCGAGGGTTTAGATGGTTGTCACTTACAGCTAAGACTTGTAAAGTAATTAAACTCCTGCTAGGTTGAACTTGCTATTTACATTACTCGTTAATGCTTGTCTTGTTATTGCACTAGTGACTCGTATGTAACAATATGAAGATAGGTTTTTATGTTTTCATCGTGCATTATTGTGGTTATCGCAATGATTAAGAAATGTGACTTAATAATGACAACCTCCTCCGTCGGCTGGATCGAGTCATAGTGCCACCTATCCGGACATATCAGTGCAACCACATTTGCCGGTATGGGACGGCCCTGACTTAGTCTATTGTCTTGCCTCTTGTCGGTACCACCAAAATAGGGAGGATTATGCGTGCGTGCTACCTTGGCCCGGTAGGCGGCGATAATCCTGTGAGCCCAGTTTGGTTTATGTGTGCATGTCCCCGTTTGGGACAGTTTTGTTTGGCCACGACGGTGGCAGGTGTCACGGGGTGACACAGGGGCCACCCAGGACATGACCCTGGGAGGGTATGATTGTCGGTGGGGCCGTAAGAGTGCCAGGCAATAGAAAAGTTTTGGTGGAGCAGCACCGGTCCACCCGAATGGGAGCACGAGGCCAGGAGCTCCATAGTGTGGGTAAAGTGCGCAACCTCTGCAGAGTGTAAATCTATTCGAATAGCCGCGTCCTCGGTCATGGACAGTTCGTACTAGGCCACTATTTGGTCTGTGTCGAGTCTGGAGGAACAAACCATATGACGTTAATAATGAACCAGCGAATGGTAAGGTTTGTCAGACTTGCAATGCAGATGCATAGACAGCGGTTGATGTCAGGAATATGAAATGCTGGCCATGGGATGGCTATGAGATGAGCGGTCGGGTGACCGCAAGGTTTGGACTGGATTTGGATCCTAAGATTATTCGGAATATGGATTAACTACTTAATATGATGTATCTTTGCAATTACTTTGATAGTTATCATGCTAGATAATCCTGTTATGACATGATGATTAATCTTGCTAGGTAAGTATATTATTCTATGATAGTTAATGTTGTTCTAATAACAAATGCATGCTTGAATGCCATGGATTGCATTGCTTGGTGTATATGTTGGTTTGGTTTGCTTGCGAGTACATTCAAAAGTACTCAGCGGCCTTCAATGTGGCCAGGTTCACCTAAGGATTCGACGTCCGCTAGCGAGGAGCCGGAGTGTTCGCGGGCTAGAAGAGTAACCCAGTCAGATCCCTGTGGATTGGAGCCGCACCAAGACCCTGCTGCCTTAGATAGAGCTTTTCCGCTGCCATCACCCTTGTAATATATCATGTAAGACTGATATATCCATCAATAGAAATGTCTGTGTTCATGATACTTGTTGTAAAAGCGCATGCCAGAGTGATTTCCTGGGCTGGTATGTGCGGTGACCATCTGGCTACAGTAGTATTCAGGCGGGGTGCCACAACGGATGGTATCAGATCCAGGCTGACTGTAGGTTACCCTAGCCAGATTTCATTGCCTTTGGATCAGTAGAAGGGCCCGATGGATTTCAGCCATCTTCGCCAAACTGGCACGGCTACTATTGATCATAAGGCAACCTCAAAGGCTCCATCAGACCCCAACTCTCGTGGCCTTTGCCTCCGGTGTGAAATGTTCGCCCCAGGCAACGACCCGTGAGCCCTGAACCCCTAGGTAAACCAGATATCGCCACCTTGCTTGCTAACCATGGCATTTCTCTTCTCAAATCCAGTTTCCTTTGGGAAACGCCTATAAACTCCATCTTTTCCCGATAACCCTAGGATCGTTGACTAAGCCACCTTGGCTATGGTCATGCGTAGAGTTGATGTTCCCTAAGGAAGTAGTAGGAGCTTGACACCAATTGCTACCAGGAGCATTGTGTGGTTTTGCTTCTAAATCCATAGAGGTGCATCGAGTGCGCTAGGCTAGTTATACTAGTGGATCTTCGGCCACGTGTGTAAGGTCTGCAAAATTTGAGCTTTATTTGCTTTTTGGTTTTTTCGCGGTTCTTGTTTCTTTTGGTCGATCCCATTCTGCCGCTCCGACTGGATCCATCCGCAAGAACTGCCAAAGAAGACCAACATACAACTTGGATAATACCCAATAATCCAAATTCAGTAAGAGTGAAGTCAAGCCATCTACCCGATATTCGGAGCATTATCACCGGATCGGTCAGGAATGAAGAATGGGTCAGAAGCATACTCTGTGTGCAACAGACAAGACCAGAATATACCTGAGAAAGTTTGCCTCAGAACAAATCACCCCTAAGGAACAGTTAGATGAGCCATCAGGAATGGACACCAGCAAGAGCAAATTATTCCGTCCTCGACACAAGGATTATTTCAGTCAGTAGGGTGAACCTTGAGTCTTTCTCAATGGACTCAAGAATCATGTATTCCCCACAGGAGACATATCTCAAGAATGTAAAGGAGCCAAGAGTAACAACAACACTCTGGTATGTGGATACACATTTCAAAGCATATTTTGGAATTTACCAGTGATCACATAAAATTTCCGGGCACTGTGAACAAGGTTTACGAGACATATGGATAAGTCCACGGCTATCCGGAACCAATGAGAATTTTAAATAGGTGGAAGTTCAGCTAAACCGAATGGAATTATCCGTCAGCTGCTTGCTACCGGCAACACTTGGTTTGAATGCAAAGGGTATTCTGAATTAATTAACGACATGAAGTCTGCATCAGTTGTGCAACCTTTATAGCAACAATGAGCAGACCAGCAGAAGGACAAGCGGTGTGCATGACCAACGGAATATCCTCAGACAAGGTATGGTCTATACCAAGTGTTGGCTCTGCTATGGGTAAAATCCGGATACTTCGAAAGGAAGTCAGAATCGGCCACAGGACCGACCGCATATCACAGTGAAAGGCTTCAGGTACAAGAAACCCAGCTTTCCTCCGCAAGCTATCAAGAAGAGCTTACGACGCAGGACTCCCAATCTTCTTCGCTACACCACTTGGTGAGAAAATCTTCTGGGGTACGGTACTCCCATCTTCCTCAGCCCGCTACCGCGGAAAGCTTCCAACATAAGGTACCTGGCCTTCTGCAGTAAGCCACATGAAGGAAAACTTCTGAGGTACGATACCCAGCCTTCTTCGGCACGCTACCTTGACAAAAGCTTCGAGCCTAAGGAATTCTGCCTTCTTCCACACACCATCGTGCCCACAACAATTTTGTCAGACGCACGAACTAGTCCAGACACACGTCCGCCTCAGAGCTCAATTGATTATGAAAGGATTTACTCCACCCCTGCATATCCTGTGAGCATGCAGTCCAGTGGATCAGTTCATGCGATCCACTCGTACACGGGAATGACCGTGTTCAGAGAAACATTGGCCCCATAGTTCAAAGCAAGGATATGAGCACAACCACTCCTACGAGATATGCAAGAGTAAATTGTGAATACAAGCCCGACAAGCTAGATGTGACCAAGGAGCCGTATTGGTAGGTCATGACAAGTTCCCCAAAAGGAACCCTCAAGAACAAGGAAGTCTTGAATAAACAATCTCCGCAACGCTCAATGAAGTAAAGCTTCACGGACAAGGTGATATTGCCAATCCTTGTCGGACTCTTGCATATACGGCCACAACAATGCAGCCAGCATGTCATACTCATCATGAATATGGGCCATCAACCAATATAAGAGACTACTGTCTATGATTACTTTGTGACCATGCCCGACAATTCAGTTGGGGATCTCCTGAGGACAAAGCCCGAATGCATATGACAGAAGAAAGCACCCGTATAGAACCCATAGCGAGACTAAGGATTTATCCTGAGCAAGACACAGGGACCCTTGTCCACAGATACTCAGGAGGAATAGTGGATGTATGTATGCAATACCATGCACCAAGGAAGGATGTTTCGCCCTTGGCAGTCAGTATACGAAGTATCGCAATAAGCCCGAAGCAGCTACTTCGAGGCCATGGAAATCAAGTTGTTTGTTGGTATTACCCGCTACCCCACCCAGCAACACCACTACCTGGACGAAAGGTTTGCCTGACAGGAAAGAGAAGGATTCAACGCAGTCGTTTGAGAAGGCAGTAACCAAGCCATTAAAAGAGGCAGTTAAAAGGTCAGTAAACAAATGAAGACAAGATAGCTGATGGATCCAAGTCGCACACAGGTATGTCCCCTTCACCGGGAGGTAAGCCCGGAAATCTCGAGGACGAGATTTTCTTAAGGGGGGTAGGTTTGTGACACCCTGATTTTCGCTCCTCGATTTTTCCTTCGCGGGATTTGACTCTCGTCTTTTTTTTCGATGTTATCGGATTTTCTCTCGCTCTTGGGTATATGAAGATGGTCATATAGCCTTGCCTTCCCTATCCAACCAGAGATTCTCTCCAGTCAAACCTTGCCATCCAAGATTTATTCTCAGGATTTTTCCGCCAAAACCCTACCTTCCGAGTTGCCGGATGGGAAAACCTAATTCCTTCCGTTGCAAAGGAACCCTAATTTTCTTTGCTCTGTTGTCTCCCAAACTTTTCCCAATGATCATCCCATATCTATAAACCCTGGATATGCAAAAATATTGCCAAGTTATTTGCAATATTTTTCATTTAAAATTAATTCCTTTTTCTACCAGTTTAAGGAATTAAATCCAGGAAAATATCTATCCATCTCCAAAGATCATGAAAACTTGTGGAGATAATCTTTGTGATCATGTTGAGCTCTCATAAAAATATTGGCCATAATTAAATAAGGAAAATTGCCTTTTCCTATTTAAAGCCAATATTGCAATTTGGGCACTTTCCAAAGGAGCTACCATTTTGGTAGCCAGGAAAAATCCCAAATAATTTGTGGAGCTTCTCATATCCATATCTTCACCATTTCCATCAAGAACCCAAGTTCCATAGTTCAAATTTTGAGCACATCTTCCAATTCTTGTTTCTGGACTTATTTTGAGGTTGTGAAGCAATTATATTTTATATTGCTTCAAAAATCTTGAAATTAATCTAGGACCTCAAATTCCATATATGATGTGAGTATGCCAAAGTTCACATCATTTTATCTAGCCAATTGCTCCCAAAAATTCCATCTAGTTTCTGTCCAGATTCAAGCTCTGTGAAGGAAGTACCACTTTGGCATTTCCAAATGAGCTGAAAATTTTCCAGTACCTTCATATCTCCAAACAATCACCCTACACAAAATTCAGTTCATTTCATCAAGCCAAATGAGTGCAGCTTCAAAGTCAACTTTCTGGACCAAAATTTGCATTGCAAAGTGTATGCAAAACATGTCGAAATGGGCTCAAATTTTGCAAGCACCTAATTCTTTCTACCACATCTCGTTATGACAAGGACTCAGCTTCAATCCCCTCTCCATTTCATCTCAGTAACCCCTCCAAGATTCTGACCAAAAACTATTCTGGATCCTCTTGATCACTCTAGAACTGTCCTAGTCCATCCAAAGTCATAACTTATCTATATGACCACTGACTACCGCATTGGACATGCTGTAGCATCCAGGAAAACTCCAGAGCACGTGTTGACGTGGTGACCACGCCACAGACAAAGCCAAACACGTGCTCTGCGCGCTGACCGCGTCTGGTCGCGTCAACCAGCTCGCTCCGGTCAGCTCCGGCTCATCCGGGCATGTCTGGTGGCTCCGCAACGTCCACGCCCACCCTCTCCAGCACTTCCCCCTTCTCTCCCTTCCTCCTCGCGCCAAGGCAAGCCCTGCCACCGCACTGTCCCGTCCGTGACCATCGTCGTCTTCCCCTAGCTTCTCTCCCAGGTCTTCTCGAGCTCGCCCGAGCTCCCTCCGCTCCCCCGTGAGCCCTCTGGACACCTCTTCCCTTCTCCCCGTGTGTTCCCGAAGCTCCGGCACGCGGCACACACGTCGCCGTGGCCGTGCTCGCCCACCCGCGCCGTCCGGCTATATATAGCCTGTCCCGAGCCCGCTCGAGCTCACCAGCCCCCTCTCCGCCCTCCTAGCCTCCTCCCCGACCAGCCAATGGAGCTCGAGGAGCTCCCTCGTTTTCCCATGACCGAAGCTCTGTCGCCGGCCCTCTGCTCGAATTCGAGATCCGTAGCCACCCCCCTCTCCATCTAGCCACTACAGAGCACCTCCACCACCACCTGAGAGCCATCCCTCATCCCCTCCCCTCCCTCTCCGCGACCGGGCCGCGCTTTCCTCCGGCGCCCGACGCCGCCGTCCGCCCAGTCATCGGGCCGCCTGATTCCGGCTGCCCTGGCGGCCAAGGCCACCACCGGCGGGCGCGGCGTGGAGTGGGGCATCCGCCCAGGCCCTCGGTTCGGCCCCTCGCGCAGCAGAGCAGCCGGAGCCACGGCGGCCGGCGTCCTCTCCGTCTCCTGTCGTGAGGATGAAGAAGGGGTAGGAGAGAGAGAGAGACCTGCCGGTGGACCCCTGCTGTAAGAGAGAGAGAGAGAGGAAGAGTACCCCGGGCCGGCGGTGACTTAAGTGGACACGTATTTCTGGAAATACGCTTTCCTTACAGGAAAGCGTACTCTTTGAGTATTAGGCAGAAGTGCGCTTTCTGTTCCCGAAGACGTATTTTCGGAAGTACGCCTTCTAATCTCAGCCGCCAGCCGAAACCGCTAAGGTGCGGACGTTCACACGTTAAGGGCTAGAATGGACAGTTTTTGTCTGTTTTATCGCCTAACGAACGAACGGCCCTAACTTCGCGACCGTGACTCCGATTCAGGTGAATCCAAAGCCCACTTCTTCAGTTCGTCGAGCCCGTTCCGATGGTATCATTTTCATAATGTGTTCACACTGTGAAAATGACCATTTTGCCCTTTCCCTTCTATCAGCCCCTCCGAGAGAGAATCCTTTCCGGCAAATTTTTCGCGAGGTGATCGCACTTATTCCCGGAGTATTCCTTCACCCCCAGGCAAGCCGACCATCTGATATATGCCCTAAAGCATTGCTCTGTGTTATTCTTGCGTGTTTAAATTAATGTGCTTATGCTCGTGTGCATAGTGGTGAGATGCATGTGACGCTGATGAACCCTTGCTTGCCTTTCTTTGATGACGGCACCACGCCTGTGTTCTGAGCTGCTTTCGGCCGTCCGGGGTGGATGCCGACTTTATGTTTCTCTTTTCAACAACTGGCCCGTCTTCTGAGCTGCTTTTCGGCCGTCTCGGACAGCTGTTGAATTTCTTTCTATAGCGGTGACCCTATGCTCTGAGCCGTTCCTCGGCCGTCTTAGGGAACTGCTACACTCTTTTTATCAACACCGTCTCATGCTCTGAGCTGCTTTTCAGCCGTCTTGAGCCGGGGTTGAGTTATTCCAGTAACGTCCCAGATCTGAGTTGTAAAGACCGTTCTGGTGGCTACTGGTTTATTTGACGGTTTCATGCGAGGGTTCAGATGGTTGTCACTTACAGCTAAGACTTCTAAAGTAATTAAACTCCTGCTAGCTTGAACTTGCTATTTACATTACTCGTTAATGCTCGTCTTGTTATTGCACTAGTGACTCGTATGTAACAATATGGAGATAGGTTGTTATGTTTTCATCGTGCATTATTGTGGTTGTCGCAATGATTAAGAAATGTGACTTAATAATGACAACCTCCTCCGTCGGCTGGATCGAGTCATAGTGCCACCTATCCGGACTTATCAGTGCAACCACATTTGCCGGTATGGGACGGCCCTGACTTAGTCTATTGTCTTGCCTCTTGTCGGTACCACCAAAATAGGGAGGATTATGCGTGCGTGCTACCCTGGCCCGGTAGGCGGCGATAATCCTGTGAGCCCAGTTTGGTTTATGTGCGCACGTCCCCGTTTGGGACAGTTTTGTTTGGCCACGACGGTGGCAGGTGTCACGAGGTGACACAGGGGCCACCCAGGACATGACCCTGGGAGGGTATGATTGTCGGTGGGGCCGTAAGAGTGCCAGGCAATAGACAAGTTTTGTTGGAGCAGCACCGGTCCACCCGAATGGGAGCACAAGGCCAGGAGCTCCATAGTGTGGGTAAAGTGCGCAACCTCTGCAGAGTGTAAATCTATTCGAATAGCCGCGTCCTCGGTCATGGACAGTTCGTACTAGGCCACTATTTGGTCTGTGTCGAGTCTGGAGGAACAAACCATATGACGTTAATAATGAACCAGAGAATGGTAAGGTTTGTCAGACTTGCAATGCAGATGCCTAGACAGCGGTTGATGTGAGGAATATGAAATGCTGGCCATGGGATGGCTATGAGATGAGCGGTCGGGTGACCGCAAGGTTTGGACCGGATTTGGATCCTAAGATTATTCGGAATATGGATTAACTACTTAATATGATGTATCTTTGCAATTACTTTGATAGTTATCATGCTAGATAATCCTATTATGACATGATGATTAATCTTGCTAGGTAAGTATATTATGCTATGATAGTTAATGTTGTTGTAATAACAAATGCATGCTTGAATGCCATGGATTGCATTGCTTGGTGTATATGTTGGTTTGGTTTGCTTGCGAGTACATTCAAAAGTACTCAGCGGCCTTCAATGTGGCCAGGTTCACCTAAGGATTCGACGTCCGCTAGCGAGGAGCCGGAGTGTTCGCGGGCTAGAAGAGTAACCCAATCAGATCCCTGTGGATTGGAGCCGCACCAAGACCCTGCTACCTTAGATAGAGCTTTTCCGCTGCCATCACCCTTGTAATATATCATGTAAGACTGATATATCCATTAATAGAAATTTCTGTGTTCATGATACTTGTTGTAAAAGCGCATGCCAAAGTGATTTCCTGGGTGTCTGGCTACAGTAGTATTCAGGCGGGGCGCCACAACGGATGGTATTAGAGCCAGGCTGACTGTAGGTTACCCTAGCCAGATTTCATTGCCATCTTCGCCAAACTGGCACGGCTACTATTGATCATAAGGCAACCCCATAGGCTCCATCAGACCCCAACTCTCGTGGCCTTTGCCTCCGGTGTGAAATGTTCGCCCCAGACAACGACCCGTGAGCCCTGAACCCCTAGGTAAACCAGATATCCCCACCTTGCTTGCTAACCATGGCATTTCTCTTCTCAAATCCAAAGCTATAACAATCATGCATAAATAAATTTAGAAAACACTCAGATATTTCTCATGAATAATCTGATCATAAACCCACAATTCATCGGATTCCAACAAACACACCTCAAAAGAAGATTACATCGAATAGAACTCCAAGAACATCGAGGAGAATATTGTATTGAAGATCAAAGAGAGAGAAGAAGATATCTAGCTACTAGCTATGGACCCGTAGGTCTGTGGTAAACTACTCACACATCATCGGAAGGGCAGCAAGGTTGATGTAGAAGCCCTCCGTCATCGATTCCCCCTTCGGCAGATTGCCGAAAAAGGCCTCCAGATGAGATCGCGGAAAAATAGAAGCTTGCGGCGGCGGAAAAGTTATTCGAGGTGGCTCTCTGGTATATGGGGAATATTTGAGAATTTATAGGGGCAGAATTAGGTCAAGAGGTTCCACGAGGGGCCCACTAGCCTGGGGGGCGTGCCTCCCGAGCTTGTCGCTCCCTCGTGACTCGTCTGGCCTTCTCCCGAACATTCTAGGGTCTCTCTTGGTCTAGAAAAAATTAATCCAAAGTTTTTTCTTCGTTTGCACTCCGTTTGATATTGATTTTCTGAAAAGCCAAAAACAAGCAAAAAAATAGCAAATGGCACTAGGCACTAGGTTAATAGGTTATTCCCAAAAAAATGATATATAATTGCATATAAAACATCCAGGATTGATACTATAATAGCATGGAACAATCAAAAATTATAGATACGTTGGAGACGTATCAAGCATCCCCAAGCTTAATTCCTGTTCGTCCTCGAGTAGGTAAATGATAAAAACAGATTTTTTGATGTGGAATGCTACCTAACATGTTCATCATGTAATTCTCTTTTATGGTATGAATATGAAGATCCGAATGATTCAAAGCAATAGTCTATAATTTGATATAAAGACATCAATACTCAGGCATACTAACAAACAATCATGCCTTTGAAAATAAAAATGCTAAAGAAAGTTATCCCTACAAAATCATATAATCATGTCATGCTCTTAACATAAAGTATTTATCATGCACAACCCCGGAGACAATCAAGCAATTGGTTCATACTTTTTAATGCGCTTCAGCTTTTTCAACCCTCACGCAATACATGAGCGCAAGCCATGGATATAGCACTATGGGTGGAATAGAATATGATGATAGAGATTAATAAGGGGGAGTCAAAAAAGGAAGATAGTCTCACATCGATGTGGCTAATCAATGGGCTATGGAGATGCCCATCAATTGATGCCAATGAGAGGAGTAGGGATTGCCATGCAACGGATGCACTAGGAGCTATAAGTGCATGAAAGCTCAAAATAAAAACTAAGTGGGTGTGCATCCAACTTGCTTGCTCATGAAGACCTCGGGCAGTTGAGGAAGCCCATCATCAGAATATACAAGCCAAGTTCTATAATAAAAAATTCCCACTAGTATATGGAAGTGACAACATAGGAGACTCTATATGAAAAACATGGTGCTACTTTGAAGCACAAGTATGGAAAAGGATAGTAACACTGCCCATTCTCTCTTTTTCTCTCATTTTTTTGGTGGGCTCTTTTTGGCCACTTTTTTCTCTTTTTTTTCTTTTTTTATTTTATTTCCTCACTGGGACAATGCTCTAATAATGATGATCATCACACTTCTATTTACTTACAACTCAAAATTACAACTCGATACTAGAACAAATATGACTCTATAAGAATGCCTCTGGCAGTGTACCAGGATGTGCAATGATGCTAGCGTAACATGTATGAAAATGATGAACGCTGGCTGAGCCACAAATACTATATCAGCTATATGATCATGCAAAGCAATATGACAATGATGATGTGTGTCATATAAACGGAACGGTGGAAGTTGCATGGCAATATATCTCGGAATGGCTATGGAAATGCCATAATAGGTAGGTATGCTGGCTGTTTTGAGGAAGATATAAAGATGCTTATGTGTGATAGAGCGTATCATATCATGGGGTTTGGATGCACCGGCGAAGTTTGCACTGACTCTCGAGGTGAGAAAGGGCAATGCACGGTACCGAAGAGGCTAGCAAATTGTGGAAAGGTGAGAGTGCGTATACTCCATGGACTCACATTAGTCATAAAGAAATCACATACTTATTGCGAATGTTTATTAGCCCTCGAAGCAAAGTACTACTACGCATGCCTCTAGGGGGAGGTTGGCAGGAGTTAACCATCGCACGCCCCCAACCGCCACTCAAAGGAAGTCAATCAATAATAAATCATGCTCCAACTTCTTAGCATAACGAAAGACCATACGTGCATGCTTCGGGAATCACAAACCTTAACACCAATATTCTTACTAAACCACAATTATCCACTAGTACCTCCCACATATTACCATCTTAATATCGCAAAACTATTGCAAGGAATCAAACTTATCATATTCAGTGATCTACATGAAAGTTTTTATTATATCCCTCCTGAATACCTATCATATTAGGACCAAATTCATAACCCGTGCATATTACCATTACTATTTATAGACTCTAAAAAATATATAAGTGAAGCATGAGAGTGCAACTATTTCTTTAAAATATAACCACTGCCGTGCTCTAAAATATATAAGTGAAGCACTAGAGCAACTACCTAGCTCAAACGATATAAGTGAAGCACATACAGTATTCTAACAAATCATGAATAATGTGTGTCCCTCTAAAAAAAGGTGTGTTCAGCAAAGATTATTGTGGCAAACTAAAAAGAAAACAAAGAAAAGAAAACTATGGCATAAGACGCTCCAAGTAAAACACATATCATGTGATGAATAAAAAAATAGCTCCAAGTGATATACCGATAGATTGTAGACGAAAGAGGGGATGCCATCCGGGGCATCCCCAAGCTTAGACACTTGGGTATTACTTGAATATTACCTTGGGGTGCCTTGGGCATCCCCAATATTAGGTTCTTGCCGCTCCTAATTTCTTCATCCATCGTGGTCTCACCCAAAACTTGAAAACTTCAGCACACAAAACTCAACAGAAACCTCGTGAGATTCATTAGTATAACAAACAAACCTTAAACTTTAGGTACTGTTATAAATTGATTCATATTTAATATTGACATAATGCTACTGTAATCCAACTTCCCCATGGCTTATACCCCCTGATACAATCCATAGATTCATCGAAATAAGCAAACTATGCAACAAAAACAGAACAGTCTGTAAAGATCTATTTAAAAGCTATACTTATGTAACTCCAAAAATTCTGAAAAATTAGGAAAACATAAAAAATTCATATACCAATACTGTGTAAAACATTCAGAATTTTATCTCGCTCCAGTACAGAACCAAAAATCCAGCACTGGACTCAAAACTTTCTGTTTTCAAATAGCATCAATTATACTATCATCCAAATCATCCCAAAGGCATTACTTGGCACAAACACTAATTAAAAGATAAAAACACAATCATAACAGAAGCTAAAATTGTGTGAGACAAGAAAAAATAAAAATTTGCAATAAAGATAAATATTGGCTTGCCTCCCAACAAGTGCTATTGTTTTATGCCCCTAGCTAGGCATAATGTATTGTTTCAAGTATTATCATCCTTAGTTTTTGTATCTTGAGTTGTGTGTTTATCAAGAGGATTTTCAAAAACAATGGGGAACACATCATCAATCAAGATTTTATCATTATTAAGGTAACTTTCCTCAAATCCCTGTTGATTCCCTTTTACGATCCAAGAATATTTTTGATTAATACCATTAAAAACTTGTTGGATAATATGTAAAGGAGGGACTTCCTTTTTTGTATTTTCATCATAAGTATGATCGTCACCAAACACATACCTCATCATATAATCTTCATTATATAAAATTTCATCTATCACAGGGTGTTCATGACTCATATTATAAAAATCAAAGATATCTCTTGCTTCTCGCACTATGTAATCAAATTCATTCATAAGGACAAGAGTAGCTATTTTTTAGCCCTAAGGTTATTTATAACATGTAACTCGTAGAACAATCTTTGCAAAGTAGGATGAGTACATATAAATCTTCTTTCAAGTTTAAGAACAACTTCAGAAATAGCTTCGGCGTAACTACTAGTTCTTTTAAGGATAGGAACATCATTGCAAGCCAAAGTTCCCATGCAAGTAAAGAATTCCTGGATAATGTTTTTTCCTATGATGTTCCCACTTCCCGTCACAAAAAATTTAGTATCCAAGTTTGCGGAAATTTCTATCTTAGAGATTTTACCATCCTCACCTTTTTCAATAACAAACTCAGACATGGTAGCAACTTCAAGCAAGCAAACTAGCAAACAAGCAAATAAAATATTTTTGTGTTTTTGTAATTTTGTTTTAGAAGTGGGGGAGATGAAAATGAGAGGCAAATGCAAATAAAAAGGCAAATGAAAATAAGAGCAAGTAGATGATAGTTTATGCGAACGTACTTGATAGGTTTTGGTGATGTCTCCCCTGCAACGGCGCCAGAAATTCTTCCTGCTACTTGTGAGCTGCGTTGGGATTTCCTCGAAGAGGAGAGGATGATGCAGTATAGTAGAGATAAGTATTTCCCTCAGTTAAGAACCAAGATTATCAATCCAGTAGGAGAACCAGATAGAACCTTGTTAGCAGCACCTACACACACAAAAGCAAATACTTGCACCCAACGCGAACAAGAGGGTTGTCAATCCCCTTGGCGGTTACTTACAAGGATTAATTATGATAGTGATAGATAGATAAATAAATTGCAAAACAAAATACAGGAAATAAAATTGCAGCAAGGTATTTTTGGATTATATATATGATGGATAAATGACCCGGGGGCCATAGTTTTCACTAGAGGCTTCTCTCTCGAACACATAGCATACGGTGGGTAAACAAATTACTATTGGGCAATTGATAGAAAAGCGCATAGTTATGACACATTCATGGCAATGATCATGTACATAGGCATCACGTCTGAGACAAGTAGATCGACTCCTGCCTGCATCTACTACTATTACTCCACCCATCGACCGCTATCCAGCATGCATCTAGGGTATTAAGTTAATGAAAACAGAGTAACGCCTTAATCAAGATGACATGATATAGATAAAGTAAGCTGAAGCAATATGAATAAACCCCATCATTTTATCCTTAATGGAAACAATACAAATATGTGTCTTGTCCCCTACTTTGTCACTGGGATAGAGCACCGCAAGATTGAACCCATTACAAAGCACCTCTCCCATTGCAAGATAAATCAATCTAGTTGGACGAACCAAACGGTAGATCGGAGAGAAATACAAAGCTATAACAATCATGCATAAGTAAGTTCAGAAAAGACTCAAATATTTCTCATGAATAATCTGATCATAAACCCACAATTCATCGGATCCCAACAAACACACCGCAAAAGAAGATTACATCGAATAGAACTCCAAGAACATCGAGGAGACATTGTATTGAAGATCAAAGAGAGAGAAGAAGCCATCTAGCTACTAGCTATGGACCTGTAGGTCTGTGGTAAACTACTCACACATCATCGGAAGGGCAGCAAGGTTGATGTAGAAGCCCTCCGTGATTGATTCCCCCTCCGGCAGATCGCCGGAAAAGGCCTCCAGATGGGATCATGGAAGAATAGAAGCTTGCGGCGGCGGAAAAGTTAATCTAGGTGGCTCTCTGGTATATGGGGAATATTTGAGAATTTATAGCGGCGGAATTAGGTCAAGAGGTGCCACGAGGGGCCCACAAGACTGGGGGGCGCGCCTACCCCCCTGGACGCGCCTCCTGAGCTTGTCGCTCCCTCGTGACTCGTCTGGTCTTCTCCCAAACCTTCTAGGGTCTCTCTTGGTCCAGAAAAAATTAATCCAAAGTTTTTCTTCGTTTGGACTCCGTTTGATATTGATTTACTGAAAGCCAAAAACAAGCAAAAAAATAGCAAATGGCACTGGGCACTAGGTTAATAGGTTAGTCCCAAAAAATGATATATAATTGCATATAAAACATCCAAGATTGATATTATAATAGCATGGAACAATAAAAAATTATAGATACGTTGGAGACGTATCAAGAGACGTGGGCTGGACCCACGTCCGAGTCAGTGAAAAACTCACGATCCGATGTCTCAGATCGTGGCTCGTCTGTCAAAGACTCTCCATTTTAGACCGGCAAAAATAAGCACATAGGGGTGAGCTCGGCTCGGCTCATTCCCGCAACCCGCGGCACGTCGTGATGAGGCGTGGAGTGGCGAGGCAGGCGGGTGGGGAGAAGCGCACAGGAACCACTTCTCTTCTCAAGATCCAATAGCATGTGGAAGAGAATCCCTTATAAGGAGGTCCAACTCCTCTCCAACTAGCAATATGGGACTAAACTTCCCACCACACCAATTGCCATAAAACCCAAATTGGCTCTTAGAGATTTTTCTAAATTTGTTGGATGGGCCCAAGGCCCACCCTATATTTCAACAATCCCCCACCAGATCTCAAGGGCCCATTATGTCCTCTGTTCCAAACACTGTTTTGATATACCAGTATTTCAGTGGAGACCTGTTAAGGTTGAGCTCCACCTAGATCAAGTAGCCACACTCCTTCACAACTGAACAATGGGCTATGCGTTGAATTGTCAGTTTGACGTAAAGAAGGTTCACCAATGTCTTACTAGTACTAGGCTGCCGAAGGCTAACCCCTCGGCTGGAGCATATTAGTCACACTCCTGGCCTGTTCATGAGCTTGCTAGAGATCATCCCAATCTTCATAGACTATGACCAATAGTCAGGCTCATATAGGTGTGTTCCTCCAAAGATCGCTCTGTAGTATAGCAGCTTGCTTATATAAGCTTTGGAACACATTAAGACAGTAGTCAACCTACCATACAGTTTCCGTGAGTATTGCATCTCCAACGGAGTGGGTTAGTAAAGTTACTCTCCTCAGTTCACCACTGGCTTGTTTTTCCCAGGTCCTACTTCATGGGATCTCCGGTCACATAGATTGGGTTACCACCATGGCAACTCATGTGCGTCTCATACCCATCTCCCTCGATGCATTATCTATCACAACACGCGATAGCCCTTTAGTAAAGGTATCTGCCAGATTCTTAGCCGTTTGGATATAATCTAACGCTATCACTCCGGAGTTTCTTAAATTTCTGACAGCTTTCAATCTCATTCTTATATGTTTGTTGGACTTCATGTTATCCTTTGAATTCTTTAGTTTGACAATAATTGTCTGGTTGTCACAGTTCATAAGGATAGCCGAAACCGGCTTCTCAACCATTGGCAAGTCCATCAAAAGATCTCGAAGCCATTCTGCTTCGACACCAGACGTGTCTAATGTTGTTAGTTTTGCTTCCATTGTCGATCTTGTTAAGATCGTTTGCTTGCAAGACTTCTAGGAAATAGCACCACCTCCAAGGATAAACATATACCCAGTTGTGGCCTTCATCTCATCAGCATCAGAGATCCAATTCACATCACTATACCCTTCAAGTACCGATGAGTATTTGGTGTAGTGAAGTCCATAGTTCATAGTACCTTTCAGATAGAGCATAATTCTTTCAACAGCATGCCAATGTACATCACCCGAATTGGAAACAAACCAGCTCAGTTTGCTCACAACAAATGCAATGCAAGGCCTCGTTGCGCTCGCTAGATACATGAGTGAACCAATAATTTGAGAGTATCTCAATTGATCTTTAGCTATGCCTTTGAAATTTCGAATCAGCACAGTAGGATCATATGGTGTTTGAGAAATTTTCCAGTCCGAATATCCAAAACGACTCAAAAACTGCTCAACATAATGGGACTGCAGAAGTGTAATCCCATCCTCATCATCTCTCAATAGCTTGATGTTCAAGATAACATCAGCCACCCCAAGGTCCTTCATCTCAAAGTTCTGAGATAAAAATGATTTAACCTCCTCAATCACTTTGAGGTTGGTTCCAAATATTAGTATGTCATCAACATACAAGCAGAGTATAACTCCTTCACCCCCACCATGGCGATAGTATACACATTTGTCAGCTTCATTAACAATGAAGCCAACATATGTCAAAGTTGTATTAAATTTCTCATGCCATTGCTTAGGTGCTTTTCTCAGGCCAAATAAAGATTTCAGCAACTTACACACCTTTCCTTCCTGAGCATCTATTACAAAGCCATCTGGCTGTTGCATGTAGATTTCCTCATCTAGCTCTTCGCTCAGGAAATCCGTCTTAACATCCATCTGGTGGACGAGAAGACCATGTGAGGCCACCAACGAGAGTAATACTCGAATGGTGGTCAGTCTGGCCACAGGTGAATAAGTATCGAAGAAATCTTCTTCTTCTTTCTAGGCATAACCCTTGTCCACAAGCCTAGCCTTGTACTTTTCAATCGTACCATCGGGCCTAAGCTTCTTTTTCAACACCTGCTTACATCCCAATGGTTTACAACCATAGAGACGTTTAGTGATTTCCCATGTCCCGTTAGCTAGGATGGATTCCATCTCGCTATGGACCGCATCTTTCCAGTAGTCAGCATCTGGAGATGCATATGCTTCTGAAATAGAAGTGGGAGTATCATCCACGAGGTACACTAGGAAATCATCACCAAAGGTCTTTGCAGTCCTTTGTCTCTTGCCCCTACCAAGGGTTTCCTCGTCATCCTCCTCAGGATTTTCATCATGTGTTTGTTCATAATATTCCATAGGAATGGAAGGCTCAGGAGTCTCCTAGATTCCTGTCTAGAAGTGTTTTGCATATCTCTCATAGGAAAAATATCCCCAAAGAATGTAGCATCCTTAGACTCCATAATTGTACCGACCTTCACGTCAGGTACCTCAGATTTCACTACTAGAAATCTATAGCAAACGCTATTCTTAGCGTAGCCCAAATTAACACAGTCCACGGTCTTTGGTCCAAGCTTACACTTTTTGGGGATCAGCACATTGACTTTTGCCAAACAGCCCCAAGTACGCAAGTATGAGAGTGTCGTCCGTCTCTTCTCCCATTGCTCATAGGGAGTGACCTCATTATCCTTTGTCGGAACTTTATTCAGGACATGACATGACGTATATAGCCTCCCCCCACCATGCCTTGGATAAATCCGATGTATCTAACATGGCGTTAACCAAATCATTAGAGTACGGTTTTTCTGTTCGGCAACCCCGTTTGACTGGGGTGAATAGGTAGGTGTCCTCTCATGAATAATACCGTGTGCCACACAAAAAGAATCAAACTCATTCGAGAAGTACTCTCCACCACGATCTGATCGGACTCGTTTAATTTTCTTTTCAAGTTGATTCTCAACTTCTGCCTTATAGACCTTAAAGTAGTGTAGAGCCTCATCTTTGGTATTTAACAGATAAACATAGCAATATCTAGTGGAATCATCTATCAATGTCATGAAGTATTTCTTTCCACCTTTAGTCAAGACACCATTCATCTCACAAAGATCAGAATGTATGAGTTCTAATGGTGCCAAGTGTCTCTCCTCCGTAGCCTTGTGGGGCTTGCGAGGTTGCTTAGCTTGCACACACGAATGGCACTTAGAACCTTTGGCTAAAGTGAAACTAGGGATTAAATTCAATTTTGCTAGCCGTGTCATAACACCGAAACTAATGTGACAAAAACATGAATGCCAAACTTCAGATTCATTAACACTCGAATGAATATTGTTCATGACTTTGTTACAAAAATCTGCTAGGGAAAGGCGGAACAGACCTCCGCATTCGTAACCTTTTCCAATGAATAGTCCATATTTCGTAACAACTACTTTATTAGACTCAAAGACCAACTTAAACCCTTCTATACACAGAAGGGATCCACTAACGAGGTTCTTCTTGATGCCGGGGACATGCTGCACGTTCTTCAGCTGCATGATCCTTCCTGAAGTAAACTTCAGATCGACCATGCCAACACCATGAATAGAAGCACTCGCACCATTCCCCATCAATATGAACCTGTGGCCTATGACCTAGTATGAAGAAAACAATGAAATGTCAGCACACACATGAATATTTGCACCTGTGTCCACCCACCAATCGGTGGACTGACAAACTAAAAATACAGTAAATAAATTACCGTACCCAGATGCAACACTCTCATTGTTGCTCACAATCATATTGGCAGATTTGGAGTCCTGCCCTGGCTTCTTGTACTTGTTTGGGCACTTGTTGGCACAATGTTCCTCCGAACCACAAGTGAAGTAGCATCTCCCTTCTTATTCTTCTTGAAGGTCTTCTTACTCTTCTTCTTAAAGTCGGTATTCTGTTGGACAGAATTCTTTCCCTTGGGCTTGTGGGAATTGAAGTTCCTCTGATGTACCATATTGGCGACAGAAGTTCCTTCGACCCCTTTTCCATGCGAGTCCTTTGCTCTCGAATTCCGCTCAACACTCAGATGGCCGATGACATCCTCTACTGAGAATTCACGCCTCTGATGTTTCAGAGTGGTAGCAAAGTTCCTCTAGGAATTAGGGGGCTTAGCGATTATGCATCTCGCGACAAATTTGCCCAGTAAATCACACTTAAGAAGCTCAAGCTCCTTAGCGATGCATTGTATCTCATTAGCCTGTTCCAATACAGAACGGTTCTCGACCATTTTGTAATCATGGAACTGCTTGATGACATACGTCTTGCTCCCAGCATCGGTGGCTCCGAATTTAGATTCAAGCACCTCCCACAAGTCCTTGGCAACCCGCTTATGTAAAGACGCATCAACCAACTTATCTCCGATCACACTCGGAACTGCTCCGAGAAAGACGATGGTGGCCTCCCTGAATGCCTTCTCCTGTTCAGGAGTGACCATTCATGTGGGAGTAGCACCGGCCCATAACACGTTCATCACCGTGAGCCATAAGGTGGTTTTGGTTTGCCAACGTTTAAAATACGTACCGGTAAACTTATCCGGTTTCACTGCAGCGGCAAAGCCATGATTCGAAAATTGCCTAAACATATTAGGTTTTTGGATTGTTGAGTATATTATCAATATTTCGATCAATTAAATCCATGAATAAATCACTAGCATGGCATTGACATAAATAAACACATGTTGATATTTGATCACGCAAGCACATACTATGCTAACAACAGATACATCTGTGTATAACGCTAGCATGACTAAAACAAAAATAAACAAGAGTGGGATAAATGAGTTATACCCTCCAATAGGCCAGGCAGAAGCCGCGGTAGCGGCGGCACGGTCGGCTTCGTTGGCGGTGGACATCGTAACGACGAAGATGACGCGGACGTAGACGATGCAGTGGACGAATGGCGGTGGGCAGTCACGTAGGAGACGCTCTCCAAAAACCTAATCGCCCATCTCCCGTATAGGATCTGGAGAGGCGGGGTTTCGGAGGTCTGCTCTCCCATCAACCGTGTACGCGGTGGACGGGACGGGATCACCAGCGGCAGCAGCAAAAAGGAACGACAGTGGGCGGTGCGCATGGAGTAAATGCGATCTAATCTTTGTGGCGGCTAGGGTTGGCCGATGCCTCACATATATAGTCGCGTTCGGGTGGAGAGACGTGGGCTGGATCCACATCCGAGTCGGTGACAGCCCATGATCAGACGTCTCAGATCGTGGCCCATCTATTAAAGACTCTTCGTTCCTGACCGAAAAAAATAAGCGCATTGGTGTGAGCTCGGCTCGGCTCATTCCCGCGGTGCGACGCATCGTGACGAGGCGAGGTGAGGCGGCGGAGGAGGAGCGCATGGGAACCACTTCTCTTCTCAAGCTCCAATAGCATGTGGGAGAGAATCCCTTATAAGGAGGTCCAACTCCTCTCCAACTAGCAATATGGGACTAAACTTCCCACCACACCCATTGCCATAAAACCCACATGGGCTCTTAGAGATTTTTCTGAATTTGTTGGATGGGCCCAAGGCCCACCCTATATTTCAACAACCCCCCACCAGATCTCAAGGGCCCATTCCGTCCTCTGTTCCAAACACTGTTTTGATATACCAGTATTTCAGTGGAGACCTGTTAAGGTTGAGCTCCACCTAGATCAAGTAGCTACACTCCACAACTGAACAATGGACTATGCGTTGAATTGTCAGTTTGGCGTAAAGAAGGTTCACCAAATGTCTTACTAGTACTAGGCTGCTGAAGGCTAACCCCTTGGGTGGGGCATATTAGTCACACTCCTGGCCTGTTCATGAGCTTGCTAGAGATCACCCCAATCTTCATAGACTATGACCAGCAGTCGGGCTCATATAGGTGTGTTCCACCAAAGATCTCTCTGTAGGATTGCAGCTTGCTTATATAAGCTTTGGAACACATTAAGACAGTAGTCAACCTACCATATAGTTTCCGAGAGTATTGCTTCTCCAACGAAGTGGGTTAGTAAAGTTACTCTCCTCAGTTCACCACTGACTTGTTTTTCCCAGGTCCTACCTCACGGGATCTCCGATCACATAGGTTGGGTTACCACCATGGCAACTCATGTGGGTCTCATACGCATCTCTCTTGTTGCATTATCTATCACAACATGCGATAGCCCTTTAGTAAAGGGATCTGCCAGATTCTTAGCAGTTTGGATATAATCCAACGCTATCACTTCGGAGTTTCTTAATCCATCTGTAGCAAAAAGGAACGATAGTGGGCGATTCGCGTGGAGTAGATGCGATCTGATCTTTGCGGCAGCTAGGGTTGGCCGACGCCTCACATATATAGGCGCGTCCGTGAAAGCGCAGGTTTACTCCCAGAGGGGGGGTGAATGGGAGATGTTTAGAAATTCATCAAACTCCGAAGATATTGACGAAAATCAGAGTGACAAAATAGAAACAGATGCGAAACTAGATCGACACAGACACAAGTAGCATGCATATGAAATACATACAAGTGAAGAACATGTGGTCATACAGGCAGACATGCATGAGGAAGATGAACTGAAGAAATGAAAAACAGCATGATGAAAGTCTTCAGTTCAAATTCTTCAGAAAGATAATACACAAGTTCTTCAACAGCGGCATTGCGTAAAGGTAAAGGGTGAGGAATTTGAAACCAGTTAGGCTCGGTGAAAACACAGCGATTTGGTAGACCAGTTCCAGTTGATGTATCAACTGTCTCGGAGTCAAGGATCTGCGTCCAAGAAACTTCTCCAAGAACTGAGGTTTGAACTCTGGGGGGCTTTGCTTGGCGACCTATGACACGACGGCAACTACGGTGGAATCTCGACGGGCTCGCTGCCTCTCACCGGACACGAAAGGGACGCGCGAGCTACCCAGGTTCGGGCCACCATGCGGTGTAATACCGTACTCCTGCCTGTGTTGGATAGCTCTGTAATGGAGAGCTTGTGGCTCGAGGTACATGAGGTGTGGGGGAGAATGAATTGATCCCCTTACATGGAAGCGGCCCTGTTCCTTTTGTAGTGCCTTGGTCCTCTTCCCCGAAAATATGAGCGGGAAAGGGTGGCCACAGGGTGGCAACTCAAAGGGGGACAGGCGCCCAGGCTTATCCTGAATAAAGGCGGTCTCCGCCTGAAAAAGCGGTCGTCCTGACGCGCTGGTGGGCTCGGCGATGACCTCCGTCCTGGCGCACTGACTCATCTTGATCTCCTTATACCGAAGAGGAATGCTTTGGGGGAGGCAGACGCCGCTGCCCCCTTATCACCAGAATGGAAACCTGTCTGAGCCGCACCCTACTGCCATTGCCATGACATCGGGATGTCATCCACGTGACGGGCCGGTCGCCCCGCGGCTGGCGCCGTACATCACGCCCCGCGAAGCGGCCTCGCGAGGGGTTGCCCCACGAGGTGCTCTGGGGCTTGCCGGCCTCACCAGGGCTTGGCCTAGCGGCGAGGGGCCTCGCGAGGCTCGCCCCCCGCGAGGCGACTCCCTCCTGAGCAACGATGTCAGGGCCACCTTGCCAGGGCCAGCCCAAGTGTCGTCTTCTGGGCCAGAGGCAGACGGGCCATGGTACCCTGGTTCCCACTGGGCCGATAGTAGCCCCCGGGCCCGCGGCGTGCGTGCTCCACCCGTTGGGGACAAAGCGTTGCGGGGCCCATCAAGCCGTCGGGCCCAGGGGAGACGCGTGGTGGCCTTTGCGAGAACGGCGCCTCCACTTCCCCATGACGCCTCGACAACCGCCGTCTCGGCGATAAAGCCTGCCCGCGCAGGGCGCGGGCATCTCATTGCTCCTTCACCCCGCCCCCAGCCTTCCTCGCGACCAACTCCTCAGCTCCCATTTCTTCTCCAACTTCACAATCTCTGCCCACTGCCGCCGCAGCCATGGCTCCCAAAAGGAAGCTTTCCGCAGCCGAGAAAGGGAAGAAGGCGGTGGAGGAGGTGGAGCCGGCGAGGGGTAGAGGCTGGGCCCACGGTTCGGCCATGGCGACGAGGGTTCCTCCCCGGGGCCGGACGCGCTCCGCGGCCGCCGCCGCGGAGGTCGGCCCCAGCACCCATGGAACGGCCATGACTCGTGGTCGCGGGAGGCATGGCGCTCGCGGCCGCGGAAGGCGCGACGGAGCGCGCACCCCTTCTCCCTGGGAGGACGCCCACATGGCGAAGGTCGCGCACGAGTTTATCATGGGGCTGCACCGCCCGCCCCGTAGCTGGCTCTGGCTTTCAGACTCCTTTGCCAGGATGATGGAGGACGACGAGCCCCTGGGCCTGTGGCTACTGGCGGACGACTGCTGCAATGGTCCTTTCTGGGTAGCGGTGGAGTTTTCCCCCGTCGGGTTCATGTTCCTGGCCCGGGGGTGGAAAACATTCGCTCGCTCCCATGATCTGAAGCGTGGGCAGGTCTTGCAGTTCAGGTACGACGGAGCTGCAACCCTCTTCGTGAAGTTCTTCGGGGTCGCTGGTGACCGCGTGGGGTGTTGTGCGGAGAGCGAGAGCGGGAGCGGCTCCGACTCCTTCAGTGGGAGCGGCTCCAACTCCTCCAGCGGGAGGGGAAATGGCGAGAGCCCCCGGAGCATCAAGAGTGAAGACGAGGATTCCGACTAGGCGCGGGTGGCACCTGGGGCGGACCTTTGAGGACGATTCCTTCCTTTTGCCCCTGCAACCAATGTAGCCTGGTGGGGTGTAAAAATATCTTGTATGGCGCCATATGTCTAAGTACTTGATGTCTCCCGCATTTTTGCTTTCTCCCCAAGATCCTTTTTTCCTTCTTACGCTACCCTTATGCCCTGTGTCACTGGGACCCAGCCCCCGAGCTAGCTACGACCATCGTTGGTGTGCTTGGAGCGTGCCCTCAGCAAGGCCAGAGGGTGTAGGGCTCTTGAGGCCGGTAGGAGTCCCTGAGGCGCGATGCTCAGGGTCCCCCCCTTGACGCGCAGGCGGCTCATGCCAAGGAAGTCCAGGTGCTTCGAGGGGAAAACGAGAGGAGGGAAACCCGAGGGGCGCTTAGACTTAGCTCTTTTAGAGACATGCAGCTTGGAGCGAGTCCTTCGCCTGGCGCAGCACGCGAGGCATGGTCCCTCATGAAGCCTTCTGCCCGTGGGGCGCCGAGCGCGAGGCCTCCCGAGGGGGGCTCCTGAGGCCCCTGAAATCCTACACCAGGGAGAATTGCCAAGTTTTCGCAAGTAATGTAGCGGGGCGCGCTCGCGAGGCCGCCTGTGGGTGTTACGCGAGGAGGCAAGAGCACCAAGGACCTGGTGAGGTGACGTGCACGGGAGCAGGCCCGCGAGCCAGAGCTCAGTCACTTGGGTTTTGCAGCGCTGCTGGGACTGACCCGAGCACAGGCACCGTGCCTAGCCCCCGACACATGGGGGGAGATCGCGAGCGCGCCTCCCGAGGCAAACTCGGCTGCATGGACACCGGGTTTTTTAGGAAGTAGACTTTACTGATGCATGAAATAGATTCATTACACAACAGAAAAGATACGTGCTGCCGTGTTCAACACGGGTCAGCTTGAGGATGTGATGGCCGGTAGGCCCCTCAAGTAAGTAGGCCACCAGCGCGAAGCATGGGTCATCTGCCAGCGCTGAGCATGGGGCATCCGCCAGCGCTGAGCATGGGGCTTCCACGAGAGTGGGAGGGAGCTCCCGTGTGCCGAAGGCAGCGCCGGTAGAGGGAGCTCCAGAGCGTGTACAGCTCCATTTCATTTGTATCCGTGGGGTCACGGATAGAACTTGCGGAAATGCTGGATGTTCCATGTGTTTTGTACCAGAACACCCTCCTCCGTTTCGAGCCGTGCCGCGCGCGGCCGAGAGATGTGCGTTACCCTGAAAGGGCCCTCCCACATGGGTGAGAGTTTGTGGAGTCCCTCTCTGGAGAGGATCCGGCACAGGCCGCGAGCTGCTTCTTGAAGCTCCTGGTCTTGAGGCCCTTGAGGACCTCAGCGTTGGCACGCTCGGCCTGGCCGTTGCTTCGAGGGTGTGCCACGGAGGCGAAGCAAATCTGCATGCCGATGCTGGGCAGTAGGTCTTGAATTGGCCACTGGTGAACTGCGTGCCATTGTCCGTGATGATGCGGTTGGGAACGCCAAAGCGGCACACCAGGCCCTTGATGAACTTGGCCGCTGACACTGCCGGAATGGTCCGGACAGGCTCTACCTTGCAGACGGGCCGTGGTACCCTGGTTCCCACTGGGCCGACAAACTGTACGTCTAGTGGAGCAGCTGAGTTTTACCTCAGAGGACACTTAGTCCTCACCATATTCCTCTTGAGCTAAGGTCACTTAGACCTTGCCCAATCACTCATGGTATGTCTTCAAGGTAGACTTCCAAAACCTTCACAGACTTGTTCACTGGCACGCCACAATTACTCTTGGGTGCTCAGAACATTACGCCTAACTGTCTGGAAGAATGACAGTCTTCAAAGGTAATAAGCGTCGGATCACACAAATCAACTTCTTCAGGGATGCTCAATCACTTTGGCTCTGGTTGGGTTTTTCCTCACTTGGGTTCTCACAAAGTCGTCAGAGGAAGGGTTGCTCTCAAATGACAAGTGTCATTCTCTCTCTAGAGCAGCCAACCAACTAGTGGTTGTGGGGGATGTCATAAATGCCCTTCTCAGACATGACCGTTGTCAGGATAAGGATCCACTCGACAGCTGGCACGCGGCTCAGCAACGGTCGGAAATTGGAACTCTCAATTTCGTCGGGGCACTCAATTTCCTCACGATAGGCAGATCGCACTGGCAAAATCCTAACTCCTCAGCCTGATCAAATTCGTAAGTGACCAGATGAACTGCATCACTGTTGCTAGCAAATTCGTCAGCTGTTCCGGAGATTTCCAAAGGCTTCACTCGAAGCGGCTGTAGTGTGTATAGGTTTGAGCATCACTTTGGAATTGTGAAATGTATATCACCTAGACCCCCTTTAACAGTACGGTTTTTCCTATGACTCAAATAAGAAGAAAACAAAACTATGAAAACAAATTCTTCAAGCTTCAAAGTCTTCACATCAATTTCTTCAAAGGCCGCACCAAATTCTTCACTTGAAGAATTACATTTTTAGGGGTCGACTTCCGTGGGTTAAACCAAGTCTTCAGGGACTATTTCACCTATGTACACTCACAAACACATTAGTCCCTTAACCTATTTGTCTTCAATACTCCAAAACCACTAAGTGGGCACTTGATGCACTTACAATCTCCCCCTTTTTGGTGATTGATGACAAATCAGTTAAGTTTTCAACGGGAGTAAATAATGGAAGTGTAAGTACAGAATGTGAAGACATTGGTTACATGATATAGAGTAACTCCCCCTGAAGATGTGCATATGAAGAATTTGCTTTGGATTGCAAATGCACATGGCAGGTTGAAATTGTAGAGATCTCCCCCTATATCTTGGAATCCAATCATGCATGATCATAAGATATTGAAGAATTTGAATGCATGATGAAAATTGGTGTCTGGCGAATTATAACATGCATGCACATATATCATTGAGAATTTAGAGCATAATCATGCATGCAGATAAACTTATCAGAAAAGCGTCAGACCACCAACAGTTATTAAGTTACAACTCCTCAAAGGAGCGAATCAAATAAAACCAAGAGTTGCAACTTAGCAAAAATAGCCCAATATATGACCCGCTTGAAGACTAACACTCAAATTTCTCCCCCTTTGTCATCAAATGACCAAAAGGAGACGAAATTGAGGACTAACGCCCCTGAAGAAAATCATCTTGACGAATTCGGAGGAGCGCCAGCGTTGTTGTCGTTGTTGCGCGGTGAAGAGGGGCCTGCTGCAGTGTCTTCAACATCTTCATTTTCATCAGTGGTTCTGGAAGGAGACACTGAGCTTGGAACCATCTGGGGAACTTGAACTTTCTTGAACTTCTTCTTGGGCGGGTTGGCCCAATCGAAGTCTTGTTTGAATTCCATCTCTACAAGTTCTTCAGGGGTCTTTAGATGTGAAAGAATAGCCCAGCTTCTGTCAAAGATCTCATGGGCATAATAGTGATTTTTACGAACTGAGTTCTGTGTCACAGTCATATTTGCGAGTATTGCTGCAAGCTGCTGCTTTACCCAGTTGTGATTCTAGTCCACTTTCCGATGAAGACTAATGAGAAGCTCACGATCAGTCATGACTCGTGGAGCTTCACCTTGAGGCTTTTGCTGTGGTGCATTTGCGTCAGTGTCTTTCCTTGAAGTATCATATCCTGTCGCTGCGAGATAGGCTGACGAAACTGCCCATCAAGAGGACAAATTCCTTCATCAATGACTGCTTTGCCTTTGCCAGGAACTAAAGAGATGGTACTCTGAAGTATTTCCACATCTGGCATGAAGCAGAGATGAGTTTGGCGATTAGCCTTGTAGTTGATTGAAGACCTTGTTCTGATGAATCTCATAATCCATGGTGCGTAAGGCTTCAAATCAAACGGAGATTGTGCAACTGTGGCCAAAGTCCTCATGAAGAAATCATGGATATTGATAGGAATACCATGGATGATGTTGAATAGCAAGTACTTCATGATTCCCACAACTTCTTCAGTCTCGGAGTTGTGACCCTTGATTGGACTGACGGTTTTGGCAAGAATGCGATACACTGTGCGCGGCACAAAGAGTAAATCCTTCACTAAGAAGGTGGTTCTTGGAGCTTCTCTTTAGCCAAAGGCTTCATCAGCACTTGCATCAGTTGATTGGACAGCTCAGGTTCGTCATAGATTCTTCTGGCTTTTCTGAGGGTAATTCAACTAGAAGGGCTCGAAGCAATTCATCAGCAGGAGCGTTGTAGTGCGTGTTCTCACTCATCTAGTCGAGTGCCCAAGAATGAATATCGTCAACATCACCAGAAAGATGCAGAGTGGCATAGGATTAGCTCTTCATTCCAATCACAGACGTCCGTGACGAAGTTGAGCAGCCCAGCATCATGAAGAACAGCCAAGACTGGCCTAAAGCATGGTAGTGACTCCATATCCACATGAGGAATATGGTGATGCAGGAAGACTTTGTTCTTGTCAAACAGAAGTGATGAATAGTCATTCAGTTGGGTCTTCGTCCAGAACCGTTGATGCCTGATCTTTGTAGAGTCATAAGGAGACTCGCCTATGTAGAAATTCTTCTCTCCAAAGAAGGCAGCATTATCAAACTTAGGTCTTCTGATGCTTTTGCCAACTTTGGGCATTGAGGGTACAGGCTGAAGATTGATATTCTTTGGCCTCACATCAAAGATAGGCCTAGGAGAGCATGTTGAATTATTGGGATCCGTGATGGCCAAAGACTTGGCAACTTCCTCAGCTGTTGCAAATGGAACAGTTTCTGAATCTGCTGAGGGTGTTGGCTCTTCTTGTTGAGTAGTAGGGGGTGCAACTTCTTCAGTAGTCATTGGTTGCACGATCTCTTCAGCTAATGCAGCTGGAGTTTCTTCAGTGATGGTCTGAAGGGAGGGTTGATGTCCTTCAGAACCAGTATGATTTTCCTCAGTGATAGTTGGCGACTAAGGCACTTGTGTCAGAGGTGTGGTGAGGGGTGAGTTTGGATGAGCAACATCCCAGAAGTCATCATGTATAACAGGTGTTGTGGATCCCACATCCACGTCCTCTTCAGTTTCCTCATTGCTTCGATGTGAAGGAGCTTGATCTTCAGTCAAACGGACTGGCGGTGATGATACCTAATGAAGTGAAGCATCTGCTTCAACTTCAATTTCTTCATCCACCTGCTCTATGGAAGCAGCAGAGTGGGTATCACATTCTTCATCAGCGGGTGGGATGACATAATCCACACCATATGGAACAATCTGGAATTCTTCTAAGTTCTGAGTCAGGGGCGCTGATGAAATTGGAATAGCATCAATTGGCGCATTTGAAGACATTGGAGCCATCTTCAATTTCTTCATTGTCTCAGTGGAAGGAGGTGCTGATGCTTTTCTCTTCTCAGCAGCCTTAGTTTTCTTCACTTCTGATGCAGAAGGAAGTGCTATGATCTTCAAAGATGAAGTCTGTTCAGGCGCTGCTGCTGAGGAACTTGGTGGAGCAATTTCTTTAGGAATGACTGATGCAGTCGCCCTGGCAGTTTCTTCAGGCACAACTACTTCAGTTGCCCTGGTTGGACTTGCGGAGGAGATGAAGGACCAGTCTCACTGGCCTGAGGAGCTGGTGGTGGAGCTGAGGAACTTGATGGAGGCGCTTGACCAAGCTTGGCTGCCTCCCTTCTGTTGTGATCAGCAACCACTTTGTTGGTTGTGTTGATGAATCTATCTCTCACGCCACAGCAATGATTGGCTTGCCATTCATATTCATTAGACAGCTATTGGATCTCAGATTGAAGTGCTATGAGCTGCTGAGGAGATATGGTAAGCATGTTTTTCTTCAGCTCCTTCTCCTTCTAAAGCTGTTGCTTCTTTACAAGCTTGGTCTGTGCAATCTTGTGCTTCTCTGTCAATATGAAGGAGGACAACACATGGCTTGGACCAGGAGGCAAGTCGAGGTCGTCAAGTAGGGTGTAGGGCTTCTTGCACCATTGACAGTGTCCTGGACTAGGGGGTACTCACTACGTCGTCTCCCGACCAGGTGGGTCGGCCCGAGGACCCCCATGGCGGTTCACTAATGGACCACTTCGGAAAGCCCATGACGAATACAAGGAAGATTCCACAAGACTTGGTGCCCAAGACGAGGACTCTCCTAAACCCTAGGCCTCCGGTACATTATATAAACCGAGGCCAGGCTAGTCAATAGATCAACTCATATTCATTACAACAATCTCGTGGTAGATACATGTACTCTGTATAATACCCCATATGAATACAATTAAAAGAAGGACGTAGGGTATTATCTCTTCGAGAGAGCCCGAACCTGGGTAAAATCCTGTGTCCATGTTACCATCGCTCCAAGATGCCTACCTTAGGACCCCTACTACGAGATATGCCAGATTTAGAACCGACCTTGGTGCTTTCATTGAGAGCCTGCTAGGTGTCATCATGGATCAACGGGATAACTCAGGTGTTATGATTTCAATTCAATCTATTCCGCCAACATCAGATTTCTTTTGCAATTATTATTTGTAGCCTTGCGCTATTTTCTTTGCAGATTAGTTTTGATCTCGAGCGCCGCCGGGCGATCCAAATATACTAGGCAAGTGTCGGGCCATTGGGAACCAGGGTACCCCGGCCCGTCTGCCTGCGGCCCAGGAAGCGACGCATGACGAAGGCCCAAGACGCGGCCCACTTGCGGGAGCCGCGAAGCGAAGACATCTCCTGAGGCGACGGCCTCCCGAGGCCCCCTCCTCAAGACGCGGTCTGCCGGCACTTAGCCGTAGCAACAGCAATGGCCTCGCGAGGCTCCCTCCCGAGGCGGTCGCCCGAGGTCGCCTAAGCCTGACGTCGACCGTGCGGTCCTGTGCCCATCACGTGGGTGACGCGCGTACTGACGAAGGGCGACAGAGGCCGCGCCAGCGGGTGCAGATAGTGAAGCTTTCCTCTTTGGTGCTAAGGGGGGAGCCCCAGCTGCCCACCTCCAAAGTAAGTCCCAAGGACTGCCCCTTTGGTGAAAGAAGACCAGGATAGCAAGGTGCGCAGGGCGGAGGTCATCACCGAGCCCATCGCCGCGTCATGGATCATGCTTTTGCAGGCGAAGACCGCCTTTAGTCAGGATAGACGGAGCGCCTGTCCCCTTTCAAAATCCCGCCAAGTGTGGCAACCCTTCCTGCCTAGTTTTTGGGAAGAGGACCGGGGCGGATATAAAAGGGGCAGAGCTGCCATTGTAGAGGGTATCTTGGACCGATTCCTTTGTCTCCTACCTTGTACGCGAGAGCATCCTCTGGCTCATAGCAATCCCAACCACAAGCAGGAGTAGGGTTTTACACCGCAAGGTGGCCCGAACCTGGGTAACCGTCGTGTCCCCTGTCGTGATCCCGCGTAGTGCTCTCGTCGTAGCCTCGCCGTGGTCACCGTTGGTCGGAAAGAACTAGCTAGCCCCCCAATGTTCGAACCTTAGATCTCCGGAGTCCACGCTCCGACATTTGGCGCGCCAGGTAGGGGGACTGCCTCAGTTCTTCCACCCCCTCTGCGCCATGGCCGACGCTCGCCGCGAGCGTTACGCGCGCCGAGCTGCCAGGGTGGCCCAGACAGAGCCCGTCACCCTACCTTGATCTTCTCGGGCCAAAAATGCCGAGGCCTACATCGATGACATCGTTGTCAAGACCCGCGAGCCCTGGTCCCTCCTCGCGGACCTCCAGGAGACATTCGACAATCTGCGCAAGGTCAACCTCAAGCTCAACCCAGATAAGTGCATCTTCGGAGTCCCCACCGGCAAGCTCCTCGGCTTCCTGGTCTCCCACTGTGGCATCGAGGCCAAAACCGAGAAGATCAAGGCCATCGAGAAGATGCACCCTCCCCGGAGCCTCAAGGAGATGCAGCGTCTGGCGGGATGCATGGCCTCCCTTGGGCGGTTCATCTCCAAGTTCGGCGAGCGAGCCCTGCCATTCTTCAAGCTCATGAAGAGATGCGGCCCCTTCAAGTGGACTCCCGAGGCCGACGCTGCCTTCGAAGACCTCAAGAGGTACCTCACGAGCCCGCCCATCATGGTCGCGCCGCGCTCTCGCGAGCCCTTGCTCCTGTACTTGGCAGCTACTCCCCAGACGGCCAGCGCGGCACTGGTCATAGTTCGAGAAGAGCGCGTCTGCACACAGAAGAAGCCCGCTGCACCGGCGCCTCGCAAGCTCACGCCGTCGCCTGCTGAGGTCCCGCCTCAAGAGACCCTTGGTATGTCACCTCCCGAGGCCGTGCCATCGCTGGCCGAGCCCTTGCTTCCGGAGGCCTCCAGCAAGCCGCCTCTCGAGCCGCCTCCCGAGCTTCGTGAGCCTCATGAGCCCCTCGGGCCCCCCCAAAGACCAAGCTGCTGCAACAACTACCCGCCTTGTCAAGCACCCCGTATACTTCGTTAGTACAGTGCTGCGAGACGCGCGTGAGCGTTACCCCATGCAACAGAAGCTCCTCCTTGCACTCCTCGTCGCCTCCAGGAAACTACGCCACTACTTCCAGGGTCACCCCATCAAGGTGATCTTGTCCTACCCCCTGGAGCAAGTCCTGCGCAGCCCCAATGCCGCCGGCCGCGTCGCCGAGTGGAACATCAACCTGCAAGCCTTTGAGCTAGAGTTCTGCACCACAAGGGTGATCAAGGGCGCAGCCCTGGTTGACTTCGTGGCAGCATGGATGGACCCACCTCAGGAGGAGCCTCGTGAGGCTGAACCCCTCTTGCCTGGGGACGAAGCGCCTGGCGGATGGTCCATGCACTTTGATGGCACCTTCTCCCGGCAGGGCGCGGGGGCTCGCATTGTGCTCACCTCGCCAACGGGAGACAAGCTCTATTACGCCGTCCAGCTCTGCTTCAGGCGCGACGATAAGGTCTCCAACAACATCGCAGAGTACGAGGGCCTCATCACCGGCCTCAAGGCTGCCTCTGCCCTGGGCATCAAGCGCCTCACCATCAAGGGCGACTCACAACTCCTCGTCAACTTCTCCAACAAAAGCTACAAGCCCAAGGACGAGCACATGGACGCCTACTTAGAAGAGGTACATAAAATTGAGAAACGTTTCCTTGGCCTGGAGCTGCAGCATGTCCCTCGCGGCGGCAACAAAGAGGCTGACGACATCGCCAAGCGAGCATCCCGCCGCGAGCCTTAGAGCCCCGACATCTTCGAAGAAAGGCTCCTCAAGCCATCAGCGGCACCACCCGCCGCGGGCACCGCGCTGCTACTTGAAGAACTCCCACCCACACCGCCCACGGGCGCGCCAGACTGTGGCCCAGCCTCAGGAGCCCACCTGCTGCTGGCACTAGAGCCTCAAGCAGATAGCTGGGCCACGGAGTTCAAAGCCTACTTGCTTCACGGCACCCTCCCAGAGAAGGACTCAGAAGTAGAGCGCGTGGCCCGACAGGCCACCGCTTACTGCCTGCAAGACGGCGAGCTATACCGCAGGCGCCCCAATGGCGTCTCGCTGCAGTGCATCTCTAAAGAACAAGGTCGCGAGCTGCTCGCTGACATCCATGGAGGAGACTACGGCCACCACTCCTCGTCGCGCACCCTTGCCGGCAAGGTGTTCCGCAGCGGCTTCTACTGGCCCACCGCGCTCCACGACACCACCGAGCTGGTCCAATCCTGCCAAGTTTGTCAATTCCACGCCAAGCAGATCCACCAGCCAGCGCAAGGCCTCCAGACGATTCCCCTCTCATGGCCCATTGCGGTCTGGGGGCTGGACATCTTGGGGCCCTTCCCTCGCGCGGCTGGCGGCTACCGCTACCTCTACGTCGCCATCGACAAGTTTACCAAGTGGGCGGAGGTCGAGCCCGTGCGCACCATCCCAGCAGGCTCTGCCGTCAAGTTCATCAAGGGCCTCATGAGACGCTTCGGTGTCCCCAACCGCATCATCACAGACAACGGCTCTCAATTCACAAGCGGCCTCTTCAAGTCATACTGCGCCAGCCTCGGCACGCAGATCTGCTATGCCTTTGTGGCACACCCTCGAAGCAACGGCCAGGCCGAGCGTGCCAACGCCGAGGTCCTCAAGGGCCTCAAGACAAGAAGCTTCAGGAAAAAGCTCGAAGCATGCGGCAAAGGCTGGCTCGACGAGCTACAGTCTGTACTGTGGTCCATCCGCACAACGGCAACCAAGCCCACCGGCGAGACTCCTTTCTTCCTCGTCTACGGAGCCAAAGCAGTCCTCCCGTCTGAGCTCTGGCACGGCTCTCCGCGAGTCCTTGCCTTCGACGAGGCTCATCAGGACGCCTCGCGAGAGGCCGACCTGCTGCTCCTCGAAGAAGCACGTCGCCAGGCCGCGCTCCGCGCCGCCAAATACTAGTAGGCTTTGCGTCGCTATCATAGCCGCAACATATGCCCACGCACCCTCGAAGTCGGCGATCTCGTCCTGAGAAGGATCCTCTCGAGAGAGGGACTCGACAAACTCTCACCCATGTGGGAAGGCCCTTTCAGGGTTGTTCATGTCTTCAGGCCCGACGCCGCCCGGCTGGAGACGGAGGACGGAATTCCTGTGCCTAACGCCTAGAACATCCAACACCTCCGCAAGTTCTACCCATGACTCTCACGCATACGAACGAAGTGGGGCTGTACACGCCCCGGAGCCTCTCATTGCGTTCGCCTGATGGGCCCGCGAGAGCTCCCGCCCACGTCTCAGTGGAAGCCTCATGCTCCGCGCTGGCGGAATGATCGAACCGCGATCATGCCCACGCCTAGTGGAAGCCCCATGCTCCGCGCTGGCGGAACAGTCACTTGAGGGCGCCCCATGGGCTGCACCAACCTCATGTGATCTCTGCCAAACATGGCAATCATATCTCCTTTTGGTTGTGTAATGAACTAATTACTATATGTCAGCAAAGCTCTATTTCCTAAGATATCTCTTGTATTGCTAAGTTGCTTGCCTCAGGAGCTGTGCACGCTCGTGACCTTCCTCCTGCGCATCTCGCGAGCGGGGGCTAGACACGGTGCCTCTGCTCGGGTCAGTCCCAGCAGCGCTGCAGAAACCCAAGTGATCGAGCTCTGGCTCGCGGGCCTGCTCCCGCGCACGCCACCTCACCAAGGTCCTTGGTGTCTTGTCTCCTCGCATGATACCCATGAGCAAGTTAGCAAGCGCCCACCGCTCCCCCCGTTCTATGAAACCAATGCAAAGTTATCATAGGAACAAAGCACTCAAAGGCCTCGCGAGTGCTGCCTCGCGAGACGACTCATGACAAGACGCCATCACCAACCCCCAGGGAGCCTCGCGAGCGCTGCCTCACGAGCCAACCTACGGCGACCATCTCCACCAAGTACTAACGGGAGGCCTCACGAGCAGGAGCCTCGCGAGCACGTCCTGCGGCCATGGTACAGCAATCGACAATCGCGAGAGCTAAGTACAAAATACCTCACGAGCCACTCTCGACACCTCTCAAGTTTCCTCTCCCCGCGACCTCGCTGGGTGCTGATGTTCTCTCCTCCGCGCAAACCGCTTGCACGTCAAAGGGGGACTTCCTGAGCATCGCGCCTCAGGAGTCCTTACCGCCTCTCAGTGCCCTACACCTCCTGGCCTTGTCCAGGCAACGCGACTTGACATACCAGCGATGGCTATAGCCTGCTCGAGGGGTAGGTCCTGACGACGTAGAGCACTAGGGCAAACAAGGAAAGGGAAACAGGCCTCATGAGAGAACCTCACAAGGGAAACATGCATCACGCTAAATCATAAGTGCTTAAAACAAAAGGCATTGTTTTTACTCCCCCACGGGGCCACGTCAATCTGATACAGGTAAACAAAGGAAGGGGACCTAGGAAGCTGCGGCGTCATCATCATCACCGTCGTCACCTTTGTCGTCGTCTTCCTCGACCCCGTTGGAGCTCTCGCTGCTGTCATGGGAGAACTTCGCGAGCAGGGCGTCCACATGGTCCCCCACCGCCTTCCCAAGGCCGTCGTGGAGCTCCTCGGGCATGGGGGCTATCACCCCGTCAAAGTTGAAGCTGGGATCGGCGTGGAGGAGGTGGCTGAAGATGCGTGTCGCCGCCTGGAAGAGGAGGTCGCGGCATTCCTCCTCGATGATGCCGGACACCCTCTTGGCGCCAGCCTCGAGCTTCTCCATGAGCTTGGTGAAGAAGTCGAGGTAGCTGGCATCGTGGGTCTCGATGGGGCCCTCGAGCCTCTCCTTGCAGATGGCCTCTAGGGCGTGGCGGGCCCAAAAATGGAGGGAGCGGAACATCTTGGCGCGCTCATGTTGTCGCCCCCGCGCCCGGTCCGCCTCCAGCCTAGCCTGCTCGACGATGTTAGAGACGTCGCCCACCTGCTTCAGTGTCAGCCTTGGCCTACAGCGCGGTCTTCCATCGGTTCTCCGCCTCCGTCAGGAGCTCCTTGAGGGCGTCAACCTCCTTCTGAAGCCTCTCACGCTTCTCCGTGAAGCGGTCCTCCTGGAACTTCAGCTTCTTGCTGTGATCAGCAACAAGCGCCAGGCAGTTCCTCTCGATCTTTGCGTCAGCATCTTCCTGGAGCTTCTTCTCCTTGGCCTCCAGCTTGGCGTTGGCGGCCTCCATGCGCTTTGTGTAGGCATCCTGGGCGGCAGCCACATGGCGCTCCAGCGTCTCTAGGCGCTCGCGCTCCGTGGCCTGCTCGGTGGTCGTCCGCGTGAGCTCCCGCTCACGGATCGCAAGGTCCACCTCCTGGGCCGCGAGCTCCTCCTCGCGGGAGGTGACGGCCCTCTCCCGCGCCTAGAACAGCTCCTCCTGCGCGGCCTGCTGCTCCCACAGCACCCTCGTTTGGGCCTCCGCCTCCTCGCGACGCTTCTCAGCCGCGTCTGCCTCCTGGAGGGCACTCTCGAAGACCTCCTTCGCCTTGCGTGACCTTGTCCTGGTGGCGGCCCAGCTTGATGGCGACATCGAGCTGGCGCCACCCCTCGGCAAGGCGCAGGCGCTCCTCGGCAAGGCGCCCCTCAGCCTCCTGGAACTCCGCCTCGAGCTGGCTCAGAGCTCCCCTTGCGGTCCACAGGACCCCACGCCTCAGTAAGGTGAGGTTGCGCACCAACGTCAAGGCCCAAGCAGGGTCCGATTCCTCGCCGCCCTTCGCCATCATGGCCTGGGAAGGCCCGACGTCGTTCGTCAGCAACGGGGGATCCGCCGACGCCTCCTCCTCTTGCTGTGGCGGCGCACCCCGCGGGCTCGCCGTACCCACGTTGGGGGCCTCGTGCTCCGGCGTGTGCTGGGGGGCTTTTCGTTGGACCCCCGGCGTCTGCGGTGCTCGGCGGAGGGGTCGACACCCTCGCCTCCCCCATCTCCACATCCGCCTCCGTGGCGGGCACCTCAGAACCTGCTACGCCGCCTCCGGAGGCCGCCTCCCGAGGCTCGACGTCCCTAGCCTCAGGAGCCGTGTCCGCCTGCGGCTCCGAAGGGACCGCTTGCTCCTTCTCCTCCTCCACGCGCTCCGTCTCGGCATCGGAGCGGCGGGTGGCCTCTTCACGCCCCTCAGTGCCTGCGGCAAGCGCCGGGGCCCCCTCCATGGCGGGGGTCCTCTTCATCGTCTTCTTCTTCTTCTTCTCCTTCTTCGTGGACGCCCTGCATGAGGCCGAGGCTCAGCCCCAGGCTGCGGGGCAAACGCAAAGGGAATAGGTAAGAGAGGCACTTACTCATCATTCGCGATCCACTTCCTTTCTTCAGGGCCGGTGGCGGGTGATCCTCGTTGTCGTTCTCGCGAGGCCTCCTCTTGAGGCCTGCTCCCGAGGCGACTTCCGAGGCCCGCGGGCCTCACCCTCGGCATCGTCCTTCTCGGTGGGGGGCTCAGTCGTCCCCTCGCCCGCAGCAGCGTCCTCCGCGGGGGGCACGGTGCCCCCACCGCCGGCGTCCATCTCCTCCGTGAGCGGCTCATCTGCCGTTGCGCCGGAGCGCCCTTCGCCGCCCCCCGGCAGGACAGGAGGGCGCGACCCTAAACCGGGCATCCTCGTCGTCATCGTCGTCGTCCTTGAGGTCGCGGATGAGCTGGCGGCGGGTCCGCGTGGCGGGGCCGCCGTCGCTCCCTTCCGCGCCGCCGCCCAAGGCATCGGAGTCGTCCAGGTCCCCCACTCCGGGGACCACCACGATCGGGTTCTCACGAGGTCCCTCATGGCCCTCCGGCACGAGGCCCAACTCGTCGAAGACCGGCATCTCCGCGACCAGCTCCTTGGTCCCCTTGTAGCGGTACAATGGGAGCGCGTCTTCGGGCGGGTCTCTCGTGGTGCTGCCGAGCATGACGTGCATGATTCCGTCCACCACGCTCGACTTCAGGCTGGCGATGCTCAGCCGCATGGGGTCCCTCAAGCCGGTGATTTTCCACACCGGGCACGAGCGCAGCTGGAGTGGCGTGATGTGCCACTGCAGGTACTCCTTAACGACCATCGCCCCCGTGAGGCGCGCCGCCTTGTGGTCCGCCAGCCGCTCCTAGATGGGCTCCAGCCTTGGGTCGGTGAGCTTCTCGTGCTCCCACCTCGAGCTCTTCACGGCGGGGGCTGTTGGCTCCATCAACAGCTGGTTGCGGGCGCGCGCATCCATGTAGATCCAGCGCTGCCAGTAGCCCTCCACTTTCTTCGGGATCTTCAGGATGATGATGTTGTTCTCCGTCGCCTTGACAGTGAGGAACGAGGCGCACGCAGAGCGGTGGTTCGCCGTGGAAATCCGCAGGCTGAAGAAGTGGCGGAAGAGTGCCACCGAGGGCATCACGCCCACGAAGGCCTCGCGGTAGAAGGCAAAGATGGCGAGGAGGAAGATGGAGTTGGGCTGGAGATGGAGAGCTTGGATCTGGTAGTGGGAGAGGATGGCGTTGAAGAATTCCGAGAACGGCGGCACCAGGCCAGCGTAGACGCTGTGGACGAAGAAGGGGAACGTCGTCGCCTCCAGATCGCGCTGCGCGTGCGTGCCCGGCCAGATCTTCATCGCCCCGTGCTCGTTCTGGTCACTGGCGACCAATGAGAGCACCTTGTCCAAGCCCTCTCGGTTCGCGATGATGAACGGCAGCAGAGCCGGCTCCACGGCTGGCACGCTCGGCGCCGCGGCCGCCGCCTTGCCTTTCTTGCCGACGGGCGCCATTGCTGGGCGGTGGAGCTTGGGAAACGAAGGAGGAAGAAGCGGCGCTCAGGGAAGGAGGCGCGAGAGATCAGGAGTTGGAGGAAGCAGCAGAGGAAGCAATGATGGACTGCGCCCCGCGCGGGCAGGCTTTATGGCAGGCGCGGGTGGTTACCGATGCAAAGTGGGGAAGTGGGGGCGTCCCACGTCCCGTCGTGCGCCACGCGTCTTGCCTGGGCCTCGCAGTCTGTCAGGGCCCGTGGCGTTTCGCTTCCAACGGGCGGGAACGTGCGCGCCACGGGCCAGGGGGCTACTGTCGGGCCATTGGGAACCAGGGTACCCCGGCCCGTCTGCCTGCGGCCCAGGAAGCGACGCCCGACGAAGGCCCAAGAGACGGCCCACTTGCGGGCGCCGTGAAGCGAAGACATCTCCCGAGGCGACGGCCTCCCGAGGCCCCCTCCTCAAGACGCGGTCTGCCGGCACTTAGCCGCGGCAACAGCAATGGCCTCGCGAGGCCCTCTCGCGAGGCTGCCTCTCGAGGCGGTCGCCCGAGGTCGCCTGAGCCTGACGTCGACTGCGCGGTCCTGTGCCCATCACGTGGGTGACGCGCCTAGCGACGAAGGGCGGCAGAGGCCGCGCCAGTGGGTGCAGATAGTGAACCTTTCCTCTTTGGTGCTAAGGGGGGAGCCCCAGCTGCCCACCTCCAAAGTAAGTCCCAAGGACTGCCCCTTTGGTGAAAGAAGACCAGGACAGCAAGGTGCGCAGGGCGGAGGTCATCACCGAGCCCACCGCCTCGTCATGGATCATGCTTTTGCAGGCGAAGACCGCCTTTAGTTAGGATAGACTGAGCGCCTGTCCCCTTTCAAAATCTCACCAAGTGTGGCAACC
This sequence comes from Elymus sibiricus, assembly GCA_039707655.1. NCBI lineage: Eukaryota > Viridiplantae > Streptophyta > Magnoliopsida > Poales > Poaceae > Elymus > Elymus sibiricus. Next base: position 148,765,873 of record CM077668.1, on the reverse strand, counting down.
CTTCCCGCCTAATTTTTGGGAAGAGGACCGGGGCGGATATAAAAGGGGTAGAGCTGCCATTGTAGAGGGGATCTCAGACCTATTCCTTCGTCTCTTACCTTGTACGCGAGAGAATCCTCTGGCTCATAGGAATCCCAACCACAAGCAGGAGTAGGGTTTTACACCGCAAGGTGGCCCGAACCTGGGTAACAGTCGTGTCCCCTGTCGTGCTCCCGCGTAGCGCTCTCGCCGTAGCCTCGCCGTGGTCACCATTGGTCAGAAAGAACTAGCTAGCCCCCCAGTGTTCGAACCTTAGATCTCCGGAGTCCGCGCTCCGACAGCGAGTTGAGGCCTCCGCCAGGTATGCATGCATCAAGCAGCGGCCGGCCCTACCTCGCTGGAGATCAAGCAGACGTGGTACCCTGTAGGAAGTCAAATCAAGACATGTCAAAACACAGCTCCGAGGTGAAGCGGCAGCCTGGCACAAGTTGCCAGATTAATCTAATCTTGGAGCAGTCCACTACTACTACTACTAGTTGTGGCACATCAATCGTTGTTTGATTGATGCAAGCGTGCTAGTCTAGTCTAGCTACCTCTCACGCTGAAGCTCTAGAGCACTTCGGTGCAGTTTTTTTACTCCTCTGGCTACATCCGGAATCAGGTGCTATTATTTCAGTTAGATTGGTTGCATAAATTCTTATTTTTCCGTTGAGCATTATTGCGAGGCTCGTCGATTTTTGTTTCCAGATCCAGATTGACAGATTTTTTTATCGGCGACGTATAATCGAAGCAATGGAAGCGTCCATAGAGATCGTCTGGGAGCTGGCCTTGCGTGACGTACGGAGTGCTGGGTCCCGAGGAGTATATGCCTAGGTCAGGCTAGCGCATGCGGAGCCGATGACAATCCCGCACCAGGTAGCAGCCATCCAGGGAAAACCTTTCCTTTCCTCTTCTTTATTTCCTTTTCTAATTCAGCACATAGGCGGTCACCATCATCCACTAGTGGTGTTTTCAGCCACATGCGCAGACGGAAGTACTAACGCAGTCAAGTGCTAGTTTTTTTAGGATGGTTTTTAAGGTCTAATTGATGAACAGTACAAACTAGCTTTGCACTGGCGTTTCGTCAGCGTCTGCATGCATGTGGATTTTTTTCCGCAGTCTGACGAACATGGCGTCTGCAACCGGATTTGCCCTATTGACCTCGGCACCAGGCTATATTTCTTCTATTTGCTTTGCGTAAACTTAATTATGCAAATACCTTTTTTTTAATTTTTATTTTTTCAACTATTATTATTATTATTATTTCTGGCTTGCACTATTTTAAGTGTGCAGGTAATCGATTTAGATCAGGCCACGCCACCTCCTCGGAGAGGCGGTGTTATCGTCCCGTCTGTGTCGACCGAGCTGCGCCATCACCTCGGCAAGCCACCCTACGCCGGCATCGCAGCGCCGTCGCTCCTTCAAACCGACATCCACATCGCCGACCTATTTTCGACACGTCGGTTGACGCAAGGGCTCCAGTGTCACCCTGCCGACCTGCTCTTTCACCTCGGCTGGACCGGGGGCTTCGCCATCGCTTCATTGACCTACTCCGGAAACTTTGACGTCACCCTGCCGACCTACTCCGTCATCTCGGCTTGACTGGGGGCTTCGCCTCGACAGATTGGCGGTGTTGTGCTCTCACTTCATCAAGCCGAGCTTTTCGCCCGGCCACCTCGAGAGCGGCTTGGGGGCAGGGACCTCGTCCCGCCGCAAGCTCGGACTGCGCCATCAACACCAAGTACATTAACCAGCTAAGTCGCTTTCATGCTCAATTTTTTTAAATGTTTAATTCTTGTTCGGTTTGACCAAGCATTATATTTGTGTTAAACATAAAAGCTGTTTGTCAAAGACGGTGATTGTTAAAAACAATGCTTGACAAAAAACAACTTCCTTTACCCAGGTTAACTGGGGCTCTTAAATTTATATGAGCCGTTTTATAATAAATGTGTTTTCTTCTTAGTCGTTGCAAAGTCTTTTTCTACTACTCCTTTTTCTGATGCGAGTGTGTGGTCAATAGTCGGATAGCCTGATTTCTCTCTAAAGCCGCTCGAGTTTAGTTTGCTTAACTGGCCGGAGAAACACTCCGCCTTCAGGATAGGAGGTTGAAGCCGAAGGCTGACCCACTTGAAGTCTGGAGATCGGATGTATCATGTTAAAGCACGATGGAAGCACATATTGATTTAAGACCAATTTCGGATTGGCACCAAAAAAACTTTATCTAATTTAGACGTAAAGTTTTTATGTGAGTTTTTTGGTTTTCCAAGCTTATGGGACCTTTAACCTATTTGTATGTCTCCAGCATAACTCTCGCAGTGCAACACCAGACGCCTTTAAAGCATAGACAATATCAACGGGGGGTTGCAGCTAGAGCCGAACCCACCAAAAGCCAAGGTACTCCATGGAGTCCTCGGTAAAGCGTTCTCGGATGTTGCTTTATATGCATCAGTTTCGAATTGTGTCTTTGGTCAATAGTTGGGTTGCCTGACTCCTGTGCTTACTCCTTATGTTCCTGATTGTTCGGCTAAGGGTAAAGGGAGAACCACTACGATTGTACTTCCGGTTTGACTGGTCAAGTGCCTTAGTGGAGAAAGTTGAAAACTGACTGTCACAATAAGCGTAAACTGGTCAGCGATCCGATGATGGTGTCAAACTACAGATCGATAGAGGTTACCCGTGTTAAACGATGGGCCTTTCATAAAATTGGCCGAAGTGTTAATGGCTTGACCTCGGCTGACACCGAACACTAATCGGGGGCTAGTAACTGGCCTCCCAACTTTAAGCTCCTATGACTAAGTGAAAGTTATAAAGCCTGCATATCTGATTGCCTCATTTCCGCTAACACAACCGCCTCCGGGACCCGAGACGTCGGCTAAGGGTTGTCTTGTTAGTACGGAAACACCCTGCGTAGCATCTACAAAGGGGTGGAAGCCGATGATGGGCCACTTTCAGATTATAAGCAGTCGCATCGGAGTCAAAATAACATATAGCATAAAGCTACAAATACATCTTAAAAGCTGACTATCACAACATGTGTCGAGGGCTCCTTGCGACACCTCGGCACGGTTACATCGGGACTCCTGAAGAGCCCAACATATCATCAGCGTTTGTATTCAATATACGAGTGCTGCCTTCCGTAATCATCGTTATAAAGCCATAAATATGCATCAGTTTGACTTAAGATTTTGGCCAAGCTGGGTTGCCTGGCTCCTGTGCTTACCCCCTACGTTCCTGATTGTTCGGCTAAGGGGTCAAGGGAGCACCTCTGTGATTGTTACTACCGGGTCATCCGGGTTCGTACCTCAGATGGGTGAAGCTGAAAGCTAGCTATCTTAAGAACATAATTGGTCGGCAACGATGTAAGTGAAAATTTCGGTTCATTAAGACCACAGAGTTCGGGAACTTTCCCCAAACTAAATCCTCAATATTTTCCTCCCACGTTGATCGGAGGTGAGGTTTCGTGATCATGGTCAAGATGACAGCCTGGGAAAAGGAACTTATAAAGGAACTATTTTTTTCCAGAAGATGTTTCTTATGTTTAATAGTAATATAACATATCTCTCCGCGTATCTTTGTTTATAAAACCGCATGGCCGGATTGCCTTGTTTGCCATAAATCTTTGCCCTCATAAAGGCTTTATAAAGTAGGACAAACACTCCGCGACTACTGGCCGTGGAGGTTGAAGCCGATGGTTGGTCAACAAAGTTTTGTACAATGCGGATCCGAGTGTTAATGATGTAAAGTACTTGGCTACATAGAATCATTACACATAAATTGTGATTAAAGTCAATTTACTCCAGATAACGATCCTTAATTCGGCCACCCTTGCCCAAATTAAGGCTCGGGGGCTTCTGGGCTTCGCGCTTCTCACTTAAAAGCCATTAACGGGTTACATCGATTGTCGCGGTGACACAACCATCTATGGGGTCATTCAATCCCTTGTGGTTCGACAGGGGATCGACGTGCACAAAGAGCAGGATCAATGGAACACGCAAGGGATTTACCCAGGTTCGGGCCGCTGAGAAGCGTAAAACCCTACTCCTACCTTTGGTGTATTGGTTGTATGAAAGCACAAGTACAGGGAGCGCTTCTCCCGGCAAGGTGCGGGGAGTGCTGCTATGCAAGACGTGCAAGTGTTTGAAAAGGAGTCCGAATCCCTCTAACTGTTGCCTTGGCCCTCCTTTTATAGCTCAAGGGGTTACCACAGTGGCAAAACAGTAATTACATGTTGATTAGATAGCAAACAGTGCTATCATACCTAACTCTGCCAGTTTAGGACAAAGGCATTAAATGCACCGTTAGGTGTCATGTGGAGAGGTAGTCCCGGCAAGGTTTCTGCACCGCTCGCCCAGCTACCTCGTATTATTATGACACGCCTCCTGGACGGGTGTCATTAAGGGCAAATCATGTCCCAGCGTGCTGACATGTGCCTGACAAGCCTCACCAACCAGCCTGCGCGGTCGATACCTCATCTATTAGTGGACATCTGTGCGGTGAGGTGGAGCGCTGGAGGGCTGGTAGAAGCTTGCCGGCACGGAGCTTGCCGGGTCTTCACCTTGCTGGTTTAGTCTTGTCGGCAAGAAATGTCTTCATCTTCGATGCTAGTTGAGTGCTTGTTGATGTTTTGTCTTGAGCTTCTGTAATTGGACCTTGAGTTTTGGTCTTGGCGGTCCCCGGCAAGGCTTGGCCTGCAAGGAGGCTGCTACCGTCTGTGCATAAGTCAGGGTATAAAATACCCATGTTTTATACACCGACAGGAGCCCCCGGGCCTGGGCCATACGCGCGTCCGAAGCGTCGTTGGGCAAGGCCCAAACAATGCACAGACACGCGGCGGGAAAACTGCCGTTGTAATTTTTCGTCATGATGGTTACCATCCTTTGAGATCTTCTTTGTTTCTTCATTAGTCCAGTCTCGGGCGTGCTCTTGGTCACCTTTCGACAAACCTTGTCGGGTGGACGGCCTGTAAGCGTGCTCAGACCAGGAGTACGCTCACATGCGGGGTGCCGTTGGTTCAAACCGAACGGGCGCGTAGCCACGCGTGGCAAAGGATAACTGCCACATCTGTCTTTACTTCTCCTTTTTCCGCCCCCCTCCATCACGCGCGTCTGCATGCATGCAGGGCAGTGGATTGGTGGAGAAGGGCGGCCGTTGGAGTGATGCGCCGGGCCGGGGGGCGCGGAGCGCGGGATTGGCGAACGTGGGCGGTTGCTGGAGTAATGCGCCCGACCAGAGCGCAGGGCGTGGGATTGGCGAACGTGGGTGGCCGCCCGAAGACGGTGAAGAGCCAACCTCCCGCACTCCTCCTATAAAAAGGGGACTGCGGGATGCGATGCTCACTCATCTCCTTCCGCCTTGATCCTCAGCAACCGTCGCTTCTTTTTCTTGCCTTCCTTCTTCACATCCGACGACGGCATGGCGAGGGGGAGAGGCCGCAGCCATGCCTCTGCCGCCACGGTGAGAGTTTCTTCTCGGCCTCATGCCCACGCTTCGGCCGCAGCTACGGAGGCCGGCTCCAGTGCTCAAGGGAGGGCCGCAGCCCGTGGTCATGGACGACGCGGCGCCCGTGGTCGGGCAGCCGTGGCGGGGCATTTGCTGCTCCGTCTTCGGCCCCTCCTCCGCCGACAGAAGGCCACACAGAAGATACGGCGGAAGAGTTCGTTCTGGAGTTGCGCGAGCAGCCGCGAAGCTGGCTGCGGCTTCCTCGCCCCTTTTCTAGGGAGATGGAAGGCCGCCATCTGCATGGCCTATGGCTGTGCGTGGATGGTTGCTGCAACAGCCCGGTCTGGGTAACCGTTGAAACCTCCAACAACGACATTATGTATCTCACGCGCGGGTGGAAATCCTTCGCCCGTGCCCGTTGCTTAGGGCAAGGGCACCTTCTTCACTTCAGGCTGGACGGGCCAGACGTGCTTGTCGTGAAGTTCTTCGGGGCTTCAAGTGCTCGTCTAGAATGCTACGCGGAGAGCTCGAGCGACAGCGACACCGCTTCCTCCAGCGATGCTGAGGATGACGATGATGATGGTGATGACGACGGCGCTCCTGGCATGAAGATTGAAGACGACGACGACGAGTCTGGCTGATCGCCGGCAGCACCATCATCTGGCCTTCCGGGAACAAGCCGGGCTTCGCCTAGGCGCCCCTTTTGCCCTCCTTGCACTCGATGTAAACCCTGGGGAAGGGCAATAAAATGTAATCGAGCACTTTCTTTTAATGAATATCTATTGTTGTCGGGTTTAAACGAATGCATGATGTTCCCCTTGCTTTATTTTGACTTTGTATGGTTGCATCCCTACGCTGTTTGGAAACTTTGCCGGTGCACACACTTGTCGCGAGTGCTTCGAGGAACGGGTCCTTAGCAGCCTGCTAGAAGTGCCTCTGCCGGCAAGGCTACTTGCCGGGACTAAATGCAGCTGCTAGGCTTGCCGAGTGGACTCGAGGCAAGCTAGAGCGCAGACCAATCGCGACAAGGTTCCTTTCGCGTGCAGGTTTCTCATACAAAGCACAGAATCATTCAAGGGAAAACGCGAATGTAATAAGGAGAAATTTTCAAAGTTTTTCAACTTAAATTTTCCTTGCGCTATTTCTCTCGTTGCATAAAATGATCACTTGAACATCATTAAAATGGTACCCCATCTCCACTCCCCCTGGGAAACTTGCACGCGAGGGATCCTTCTGTCCTTTTAAGAAAAAGAAAGAAGAGAAAAGAGTGGGTTGGGAACCTTGATGGTTCATCAGTCATTTCATACAAATTAAAGTGTAAATCACAACATCATATGCAGCCACATATAAATGAATATGTACGAGGAGTTGCGAAAACACTTAGCTTTATTATGCACAGGACCTGCGCCTGGCTTTGTACAAAGGGTTACAAGTCTTGCCGACAAAGCTTGTACAAAAGGGGTTGCCGGGAGGCCCGGCAATTGCACCTTACGGGTAGAACTTGCGAAGATGCTCAATATTCCATGAGTTTTGCACTGGGGTGCCATCTTCGGTCTCCAGACAGACTGCGCCAGGTCTGGTGACTCGTACTACCCGGTAAGTGCCTTCCCACTTCGGCGTCAACTTGTTTGATCCCTTGGCGGACTGAACGTGCCGAAGAACAAGGTCGCCTTCCTCAAGGCTTCGGGCATGCACTTTGCGGCTATGGTAGCGGCGCAGGGCTTGCTGGTAGCGTGCAGCTCGCATAGCCGCCCGAAGACGATCTTCCTCAAGGAGCGTTGCGTCATCTTGCCGCAGCTGCTCTTGCTCAGCTTCATCGTAAGCGAGCACTCGAGGTGACCCGTATATGAGTTCCGTGGGGAGCACCACTTCTGCACCGTAGATTAGGGAGAAGGGCGTTTGGCTGGTAGCTCGATTTGGTGTCGTTCTAAGTGACCAAAGAACCGCCGGCAACTCATCAATCCAGTGTCTTCCACACTTGCGCAGCTTGTCAAAGGTTCTTGTCTTGAGGCCATGCAGCACTTCAGCATTCATCCTTTCTGCCTGGCCGTTGCTTCTCGGGTGAGCAACAGACGCAAAACAGATTTTGCCACCAAGGTCTTGGATATACTGCATGAAGGTGCGGCTCATGAATTGTGTGCCGTTGTCGGTGATGATTCTGTTAGGAACCCCGAAATGGCAAACTAATCCTTTGAAGAACTTGACGTCTGATTGCGCTATCACCTTTCTCACTGGCTCCACTTCAGGCCACTTTGTGAACTTGTCGATGGCGACGTACAAGAACTCAAAGCCCCCGGCAGCACGGGGGAAGGGGCCCAAGATATTGAGCCCCCAGACCGAAAAGGGCCAGGAGAGAGGGATTGTTTGGAGAGCTTGAGCTGGTTGATGTATGTTCTTTGAATGGAACTGGCATGCTTCACACTTGGTTACTAGCTAAGTTGCATCCTGGAGGGCAGGTGGCCAATAGAATCCTTGCCGGAAAGCCTTGCCGGCAAGGGCCCTTGACCCTATGTGAGAGCCACATATGCCTCCGTGTATCTCTGCCAACAGCTTCAGTCCGTCTTCCCGGCAAATACACTTCAATTTCACACCATTTGGTCGCTTTCTGTATAGAATGCTATCCACAAACTAATGCATACTTGACTGACGGGCTACTTTCTCAGCTCCTTCTTGCTCATCAGGAAGTTCTCCTGTTTGAAGGAAACGAACTATCTGATGTGCCCATGTGAAAGTACATGTAGTCCCCATGTGTGGTTTTGGTAATTAAATGACAATCCTAATGGACTAATGTTTGCATTGAGATATACATTTGAAGGAAAGTTCCATTTGCAATGCATGAAGAATACTGGATGAATTGATGGATGAAATCCATCAACATAAATATATGCATTGAGACTTGATAATGAATGACAATTCCTATGAAGAAATAATGACATCAAGTTATATGGGAAGGTTTGTTCCATGGGTGATGCAAGAAGGAGATTGGATGGATTCGGAATGAATGCCATATACATATAGTTGTGCATCAAGATTAATCATGGAGCAAAGATAAATGTTGACCAAGATAAAGATCGAAGATTGAACTCAAAGATGGTCAACACACAAGCGCAAATCATGTGCCACATGAGATCTTGTGGTATGGTAAGAATTTGTCAATTGCGCTTTGTGTACTAACCCATTCTATGTGTTTTCTATGTCTGTGTTGGTTAGGTGATTCTCATGGACTTACATCAAGAGAAAGATTTTAAGTGCCCATGAGAGGATGACATCAAGTGATGATGATCATGGTTTACAAGGGCAAGTTCAAGATAAGCATTCTGAAGAATTACATGCTTGAAGCTTGCAGATGATCATGTGATGGACACGTAAAGATGAATACAAAGCAAAGCTTCCCACATTGTGTATGGGGGAGCTACTTGAAGACTTCACCAATGTCTTGCCTTCAACTTGAGCCAAGAAGAAACATCAACATCAAGCCCAAGTGAAAGGTTCGAGTCAAAGGTAATAGTTCCTTTGACGTTAGTGTTGTGAGTGATGACCACCGAAGAAACACATACACTCAAGAATGGATTCTCGATAGCTATGTAGTGTAGCTCTTTTATGATTCTTGAGTTATAGGGATCCCACACTATTAAGAGGGGATCAAAGGGGTTCATGATGGATTTGCTCAAGTCAACATCTTCTATACACAATTCCACTCCTACCATACATTCCAAAGTAAAATCCTAAGCCAAAAAGGGTTCCCCAAATTCTATGCTCAAACCTTTGCATTGATTGCATCATCCATTTTGTTTGATATTGGGAGGTTCTCTATGTGAAGACCTGGAGCTTTTCAATATCTACAAAACGAGACCAAGATCATCAAAATCGGAGTTCGTATGTAAAAGTTATGCATGTTTTACTATTGGCATGTTGGCTGTTTTTTTGGGGGGCCGGAAGTTCCGGGCTTGACCCCCCGGAAGTTCCAGGCTAAACAGAAAGTTTGCAAAAACCTGGCCCAAAGGGATCCCGGAAGTTCCGGGCCCTCTCGGAAGTTCCGGGGGCCAGAAGTTCCGGGCAGGTTCCGGGGCATGTTCTGGGCTAACCAGAAAGTTTTCACCGTCTGCCTCAATAGGGAGCCCGGAAGTTCCGGGCATTCCCGGAAGTTCCGGGCTGCGTTTTTCTCTGCATAACGGGCAGATTTTGTGGGGGCACTATATAAGGCACCCTTCTTCCCCAACGAGCCAGGGGTTCTACATCCAAAATTTCCCCATTCTTGATAGCTCTCTCCTCCTCCCCCAAGCCTAAAAACTCCAATACATTTGGGGGAAAACAATCCCATGGATCTAGGGTTCATTTGTTGAACTCTTCATCCAAAGGAACCCAAGAACACCCAAGTGGCTCCATCTCCTTTCTCCTACACCAAATCAAAGATTCCGGAGAGATTTGTGAGAGTTCTTGAGAGAGATTTCATCCAAGCATACATCCACTCCTCCTCTCTCTTTTGACCAAAGCAATTTGTGATTTGAGCAAGTCTTGAGCATTTCCCCCTTGGTCTTGTTACTCTTGGAGGTTGGAGACTCCTAGGCGGTAGGAGTGCTCCGGTGAGGAATCAACTTGTGATTTGTCCCCCGGAAAGTTTGTGAAGGTTTGGAGGCCGCCTCAAGGTCTACCACTACTGGTTGGGAATCGCCTTCGTGGTGATATCTCAAGGAGAATAGGGTGAGCCTTTGTGGCGTTGGTGTGCCTTCGTGGTAACATCCACCTCTCTAACGGTGACTAGCTTCCCTCCAAGGAAGTGAACATCGGGATACATCCTTGTCTCCATGACTTTGGTTATCCCTAACCCTAACTCCTTACTTGTGGTTTACTTTGGTCACTTGACCGTGCATTCATTATATCTTGTTGTCCTCATTATATTGTGTTGGCCTTTCCCTTGAAGAGATTATTTAGGCCTATACTTTATATTCGCAATTCATACTTGCTACTATTGATATATCTTGTGATTAGTGTGAATTGCTAACTTGTGTCATACACTCCCATATATTGTGATATTGCTCAAGTAAGTTTGTGTAACTTACTTGTGCTTGTTAGTATCCTTGTTCTCCTCATTATATTGTGTTGGTTACCATATCGTAGAGATTATTTAGGCCAACACTTTATAGTCCGCAATTCATACTTGCTACTATTGTTCTATCTTGTGCTGAGTGTGAATTGCTATCTTGTATCTTTCATTTCCATATCGTGTGATATCTTGAGTAAGTTTGTGTAACTTACCTGTGCTTACTACTATCCTTGTTGTGCTCATCTTATTTAGAATAAGTTGTTGGTGCACTTTGTTGAGCCTAGTATATTTAGGATTTGTGCTTGAAAAGTATCCGCTTAGTATATTTCCGCATTAGGATATAGCCAAATCCGTAAAAGATTTTAAAACGCCTATTCACCCCCCTCTAGGCGACATCGTGGTCCTTTCACCATGCCGGAGCCTATGGCTCGACGACAAGGACTAAAGGCGTTTCTTCGGCCGTGGGAGCGCTTGCCTCGGCGGCAAGAACCTGGGGTTTTGCGCGAAGCTACTGCTCGCCGACGACCGTGTCGTTGTTCCCGGCAACTTCCTTGCCGGCGGCTTCTGGGAGCTCCGCCGGGAAGTACTTGCCGGTATTCGACTTCCTTCTCTTACTGGCCTGCGTTGATGGAGTGACTGTTGGTTGATTCAAATGGAGCACAAACGTTCCCGGTTCCACGGGAAGCTTTTGAGCGGCACACTTTGACAGGCTATCAGCAATGCTGTTTTCCGCACGAGGGACGTGCTCTGTTTGCAACCCGTCAAAGTGTTCTTCCAATTTCCTCACTTCTTCCACATACGCTTCCATCAACGGGCTCTGGTAATCTTTGTTTACTTGCTTCACAACAAGCTGCGAGTCACCGCGGATGCTCAATGTTTTGATCCCAAGGTCCACTGCGATCCTAAGACCGGCTAGGAGCCCTTCGTACTCTACAGTATTGTTTGTAGCTTGTTCCCTGGGAAAGTGCATTTGAACCACATACTTGAGGTGTTCTTCGGTGGGTGCGACGAGCAGCACTCCGGCACCGGCGCCTTGCAGCGAGAAGGCACCGTCAAAGTACATGATCCATTCTTTGGCTGTCTCTTTGCCGGGGAGAGCTGTTTCTTGAGTCTCTTCGTCTTGCGTTGGCGTCCATTCAGCAATGAACTCAGCCAAGGCTCTGCTCTGGATGGTTGAAGTGCTTTCAAACTTAAGTGCAAAGCTTGACAATTCCAATGCCCACTCCACTATCCTGCCGGTTGCCTCTGGATTTCTCAAAATGCGTTGCAACAGGAAGCGAGTGACGACGGTGATTTCGTGTGCTTGGAAGTAGTGGCGCAGCTTTCTGGAGGCCATAAGGAGGCCGAAAAGCAGCTTCTGGACACCAGAGTATCTTGATCTAGCCCCCTATAGAAGGGAACTAACAAAATACACGGGTCGCTGCACCACCTTCTTCTTTGGCACCACTTGCTGATCAGCTTCACTTGCTCGTGCTATTGGTGACTTGTCGGCACCAGGCCTTGTTGGAAAAGATTCCGGTTTGTCGCTGGACGGGCTTGCCGTGGCTGTTTCCTCGTCATCGACTTCCCTCTGCGCCACTAATGCAGCACTAGTCACTTGATTCGTTGCCGCTACGTATAGCAGCAACGGCTCTTGCGGTCTAGGCGCAACTAGTGTTGGCACGGAGGAGAGGTATCTTTTCAAGTCCTGCAGCGCGGCCTCCGCTTCCGGAGTCCATTTCATCGGGCCTGCCTTTTTCAAAATCTTGAAAAACAGCAGGGCGCGCTCAGCGGATCTTGAAATGAATCTACTTAAGGCGGCAACGCAGCCGGCAAGACACCGCACATCTTTGACGCTTTTTGGTGCTTGAATCTGCTCAATTGCTTTGATCTTGTCGGGATTTGCTTCAATTCCTCGTTGAGATACAAAGAACCCGAGAAGCTTGCCGGATGGAACGCCAAACACGCACTTCTCGGGATTGAGCTTCAGATTGATTTTGCGCAAGTTTGCAAATGTTTCTTCCAAATCTTGAATGAGGGTAGAACTGTCCTTAGTTTTGACCACTATATCATCCATGTATGCTTCCACAATCCTGTGCAGCTGGGGCTCAAAACCAATCTGGACCGCCCTTGCAAATGTTGAACCAGCACTCTTTAATCCGAAAGGCATATGCACGAAGCAGTACGTGCCACATGGAGTAATGAATGCGGTTTTCTCCTCATCCTCCTTGGCCATGAATATCTGATGGTATCCACAGTATGCGTCAAGGAAGGAGAGCAAATCATAGCCGGAAGTAGAGTCTACAATTTGATCAATGCGCGGCAAAGGGAAAGGATCCTTTGGACATGCTTTGTTAATATTAGTGTAGTCAATATAAAGTCTCCACTTTCCGTTTGCTTTGCGCACCACAACTGGATTTGCTAACCAAGTTGTATGCAATACACCTCTAACCAATCCTGCTGCTTCAAGCCTCTTGATTTCTTCGGCAATGAACTGTTGTCGCTCCAACGCTTGCTTCCAGACTTTTTGCTTGACGGGCCGAGCGTGGGGACATACAACAAGGTGGTGCTCAATTACCTCCCTAGGAACACCGGGGATGTCAGATGGTCGCCATGCAAACACATCGACATTCGCCCGCAGGAAGGCAATGAGCGCGCTTTCCTATTTGCTGTCAAGGGTGGCACTGATGGTGAAGGTACCGCCAGTGCCGTCCTCCCTTGCCAGCACCTTTTTGGTTGCCGGTGAATCAGCCTTGGATTTCTTACCGGCAGAGCACTTCGCCAAGTCTTCGATAGGTGCGCAACACTCTGAAGAGGTGCGCTTCCTGGAATCCTTGCTAGAGGTCTTGCCGGACTTCTTGCTTTCTTTCTTCTTGGCGGGAGCGGGCGCTTTGGCGGCCTCCGCTGCAACCGCATCTCTGTACACCTTGTCGACGCAAATGACTGCATCTTTCTTGTCGGAGTTGATGGAGATGACTCCCATCAGCCCTGGCATCTTCAACGTGTTGTAAGCATAATGAGATGCTGCCATGAATTTTGCCAAGGCTGGGCAGCCAAGAATTCCATTATACGGCAAGGAGATCTTGACAACGTCAAACACAATCTTTTCCGTTCTGTAGTTCAGCTCCCCGCCAAACGTCACCGGCAATGTGATCTTTCCTTTGGGCTGGCTTCTTCCCGGGTTCACTCCTTGAAAAGTGCCCATTTTCTCAAAGTTCTTTGTCGGGGATCTGCAGCCTTTTGATAACTTCCGGAGAGATCAGATTCAGACCGGCCCCACCGTCAACTAACATCTTTGTTACTTGGAGGTTGCGAATTGTTGGTGAAACCAACAACGGCAAACACCCGACGGCAGTTATGCGATCAGGGTGGTCCTCAGCATAAAAAATGATAGGCGTGTGTGACCATTTGAGTGGTTTTTGAGAGCCCATTGCCGGTTCCGCCGCATTAACCTCACGCGCCCACTGCTTAAGTTGGCGGTGAGAGGAGTGCAAAGATGCCCCTCCATCGATGCACATGGCGTTGGTCGCCTTCTGGAATTCTTGTTCGCTGGTCTCATCATCATCCTCTTCGTCACTCCCATCATCTTCTTCTTTCTTATCTCGGCCTCTTGCAGGTTTCTCTTTCTGCTGCTTGGCCTTGCTGTGGCGGCCTCCTTGGCCACCACGGCCCTTTTTGCCGGATCCACCGGTACCATCTTGACCTTTCTCTTTGTCATGCTTTTCGTATTCAGCTTTCTGTTTCTCAACAAGGTGCTCGACTTGCCGGCACTCTTGGATATCGTGGCCTTTGGTACGGTGAATCTTGCAATATGGTCCATCAGACTTGCCGGCCTTCTCGTTCGCCGCCGCCTTCTGGCAAGCGGTGCATACAGCTGCCTCTTTGCTGGAGTTCTCAGTCTTGGCTTTCTTGGCGGGCTCAGAGTTGTCGGAGCCTTCGACAGCCATAACAGTTTTGCCTTTGCGCTTCCTATTACGCTTTTGGCCTTTCTTCCTCGGGGCGGCAGCATCATCGTCCTCAGAATCTACCAGGGCGGCAGCGTCCTCCCCGGGAAGCCTCCTTCCTTCCTCAGCACATGCACACTTATCCGCCAACGTGTAGAGCTCGTTGACGGTCTTGGGCAACTTGATGTTCATTTTCTCCCGCATCCTCCGATTGCGCACATTTGTGTGAAAGGCGGCAATCACGGCTGCAGGGTGCACATCTGGGATATTGCGGTGTACGCGGCTGAATCTCTGGATATACTTGCGCAAAGTTTCACCATCTCTTTGCGGGATCACCTGCAGATCGCTGGGCTGCCCAGGGGCTTTGTGGCCTCCGATAAAGGCGCCAACAAACTCATTGCAGAGATCTGACCACGAAGAAATGGAGTTCTCTGGCAAGTTCATCAGCCAAGATCTCACATTGGGCTTTAGCACCAACGGAAAGTAATTGGCGAGGATCTTCTCGTCTCTTCCCCTGGCAGCTTGCATGGCAATCGTGTAGATGCCCAGGAACTCTGCCGGGTTCAGCTTGCCGTCGTACTTTTCTGGTACTTCTGGCTTGAAAGCCCGGACGGACGGCCATCGGACTTGCCGCAGCTCACGGGTGAAGGCGGGACACCCAACCTCGTAAGGTAGATATCCGCCAACCCCTGGCGCGGGCTCATCAACGATGGGGCAGTTGCGCGCGTAGGATTGACGGCGCGCCTCCCGGCGCAGTTTGATGGTGGTGCGGGCGTCTTCTGCCCGCCTGTCTCGCAGCACTTGCCGCTGGTCTTGCCACGCTCGTGGATCCGAAGAGGCCATCGACACCTCGTCGGGCTCGAAAGACCGTCGAGCTTGCGGCGGTTGTTGGCGTTGCTGCTATTGAGACTGTTGTCGCTGAGGTGATTGCACCGTTAGCGCAGTACCGTCAATGCGGCCACCAGCTGGAGCTGCTAGTGCTGTTTGCGGATGCCGTGAGGGCTCCACTTGCTGTGATTTACTGGCCTCGGCAAACCCAATCAAGCTTTGGATGGTGGCTCTCCACTCATCCATCTTCTCTGCCGCTGGAGGGAAGTTTAGCAGCATCTGGGCCCACGCCATCGCTTCTGCCGCTGTGGCTGGCATGGCCGGAAGTGAAGAGCGCGACGTCGCTCTACTCCTGGCGGAGCCAGCAGGAGCGCCATCGCGGTCTTGCTGCTGCGGCACATGATCAGCAACGAGTCGCCGTGGCGGAGGCGGTGTTTGAGGATCTGGGACTTGATCAACAGGAGTATTGCCGTGAGGTCGCCACTGCCCGGAGTCGTTGGCGCCGCTTGGGGCTGTTCCGCGCCCGTTGTGCGAGGGACGCGGTGTCTGTCCCGAAGCTGCATCCTTGGACGTCGCCGCGGCGGGATCTTGGCTCACGCCGGCCCAGGCACTGCCGCTCCGATGGCTGCGTTCGTCGGCGCGGCGAGGAGGAGGAGGAGGACGTCCGTCCGCTCCGCCCACGCCGTCGCGGTTCCGTTCGCCAGAGGGTCGAGGAAGTTGACTGCCTCCAGCGCGTTCGTCTCCTGTGCCGACCACGGTGGGCATGGCGACCGCGCCGCCTGCACTGGTCATGCCAACCGCGGTATCCGCACCGCCCGCATTGGCTGCGCCACCTGCGCCGGCTGCGGATGCATGCGGGGTGGCCGTCATCGTGATGCCCTTCTTCTTAGGCGCCATCGACGACGAGGAGGATGATGAGGAAGTTGATGAAGATGATGAAGAAGACGCGCAATCCACTGATCCAGGTTCACGCAAGCGACTCCCCCTACCTGGCGCGCCAAAGATGTCGCGGTGACACGACCATCTATGGGGTCATTTAGCCCCTTGTGGTTCGGCAGGGGGATCGACGTGCACAAAGAGCAGGATCAATGGAAGGCGCAAGGGATTTACCCAGGTTCGGGCCGCTGAGAAGCGTAAAACCCTACTCCTTCCTTTGGTGTATTGGTTGTATGAAAGCACAAGTACAGGGAGCGCTTCTCCCGGCAAGGTGCGGGGAGTGCTGCTACGCGAGACGTGCAAGTGGTTGAAAAGGAGTCCGAATCCCTCTAAATGTTGCCTTGGCCCTCCTTTTATAGCTCAAGGGGTTACCACAGTGGCAAAACAGTAATTACATGTTGATTAGATAGCAAGCAGTGCTATCATACCTAACTCTGCCAGTTTAGTACAAAGGCATTAAATGCACCGTTAGGTGTCATGTGGAGAGGTAGTCCCGGCAAGGTTTCTGCACCGCTCTCCCAGCTACCTCATATTATTCTGACATGCCTCCTGGACGGGTGTCATTAAGGGCAAATCATGTCCCAGCGTGCTGACGCGTGCCCGACAAGCCTCACCAACCAGCCTGCGCGGTCGACACCTCATCTATTAGCGGACATCTGTGCGGTGAGGTGGTGCGCTGGAGGGCTGGCAGAAGCTTGCCGGCACGGAGCTTGCCGGGTCTTCGCCTTGCCGGTTTAGTCTTGTCAGCAAGAAATGTCTTCATCTTCGATGCTAGTTGAGTGCTTGTTGATGTTTTGTCTTGAGCTTCTGTAATTGGACCTTGAGTTTTGGTCTTGGCGGTCCCCGGCAAGGCTTGGCCGGCAAGGAGGCTGCTACCGTCTGTGCATAAGTCAGGGTATAAAATACCCATGTTTTATACACCGACATCGATCCCCTTATCTGGTGTTGCCACCCGACCAGTGGCTCGGGGGCTACTGCATTAACGATTCAATGCAGAAAACTTACAAAGTGCAAAACAGTTTCCGAGGAGATTACGATCCTCAGGTTGGTCGGCCGCACCCAACCTGAGTCTCGAGGACTATGCACAACGCGTTTCCATTCCTAAGTATGCTATCAAGCTAGGAGTTGATCCTCAGGCCGATTTCGTGAATCGACCTGAGTCTCAGGGGCTACTAGGATCAGCGGTTTTATGTTTTCCTTCAGGTGCATCTCGGATTTTTTGGCCGACACACACCTTGAGGGCTACTGGCTATATATCTCGGCAGTGAATAAATTGCACCAATCAAAATAAATTCCGCAGAAAATCAGCCCAAGCCCGAGGTGGTGCACCACCTCGGAAGCAGTCCGGCATAAAGCTCGGATTCGAATGGCTGGCTCCATAGAGAGCATTCCCGGCATTAAGCTCGGCTGAACTCCTTCAATCTTTTCAAGACCGAGGTAATATATGACACCTCGGATGCAGGCCGGCGTTGGAGCTCGGCTGCAAAAATACACCTCTGATGCAATCCGGCGTTGGAGCTCGGCTACAAGAAAATACCGCCACCCGGGAAAAACTTCGAACCCGGGGTGTGGCATAAAAATAACAAGGCATTGATAAAGGCTGAGAATTTAAAGGGGATCCTTGGATACCCAACGTGTGAACTCTTCGGATATACCTCGGCGATCCTCAAGATCGAAGATGGGAAGATTTGTTGTACCAGCTTTCAAGACCGACGACCGAAGACGAAGAACAGTTCGGAAGAACCGAGGAGCGTCCCAAACTTGAAGACCGGTTCAGGGGGCTACTGACGGTGTCCTAGACTAGTGGGTACTCACTACGTCGTCTCCCGACCAGGTGGGTCAGCCCGAGGACCCCCATGGCGGTTCACTAATGGGCCACTTCGGGCAGCCCATGACGAATACAAGGAAGATTCCACAAGACTTGGTGCCCAAGACGAGGACTCTCCTAAACCCTAGGCCTCCGGTACATTATATAAACCGAGGCCAGGCTAGTCAATAGATCAACTCATATTCATTACAATAATCTCGTGGTAGATACATGTACTCTGTACTATACCTGACGGTGTCCTGGACTAGGGGGTACCAATCTAGTCGGCCCATATTCCTCGGGCTGGGCCGGTGGGCCCTCATTATTATCGAGATGGACTCCGGAAGAACAAGACCGCATCTACTGAAGACTTGGCGCGTACTCCAAGACTCCTCCTGCAGCCTCCATGCCTAGATACCGACCTTGTAATCCTAGATACCCTATCCAGCGTGTATATAAGACGAAGGGTTTAGCCCGTAGAGGGGACCTCAACACAATCTCATTCACCTAGCCTTAGGACTAGATCATACGATCTCGAGGTAGATCAACTATGTACTTGATACTTCTCCATCAATATAAACAAGAGCAGGACGTAGGGTTTTACCTCCATCAAGACGGCCCGAACCTGGGTAAACATTGTCTCCCCGTTCCTGTTACCATCTGTCTGAGATCCACAGCTCGGGACCCCCTACCCCGAGGTCTGCCGGTTTTTACACCGACACTGGTGCTTTCATTGAGAGTTTCACTGTGTGATCACAAAGGTTCGATGGCTCATCGGCAGATCAATTGCAACAATGGCTGTGGGGACGCCTACGTCCCCGGCCAGCGTTTTGTGTCCGGCAGCATGATCTTCTGTGCCGACTCGACATGCCATCTGGCCACCGTCGAGAACTACGCTCCCGATCAGATCGTCACCTTCGGAGGTCTGGAGTACACCGCGGATTCCCGCGGCGAGCTGGTCTTATCCGGCTGGACCCCCGGCCGGATCCCAGATCTGGCAATCACCAGAGGTTCGACCTCGGAACAGATCTCCCCCGAAGACCACGATTCACACACCCCAGCACCGCTAGGGGCCATGGAGGAACTTCCCTCCCCCTCCTCGGATAACCCTGTCGCGGTGCCTAACTCCAACGTGTATCAGAGTTCGGCCTGTAACACCAAATCGGGCTTAGAGCCGATCCCGGCGGCAGATCTTGAATCCACCCCGCTTCCTCGTACGGCAGAAAATGCGTCAGGCATGCCGTTGTGAGTCGATCGGGCTTATGGCCAGACCATGAACCCTGAGGAGCTATCTCACCTTAATGAGATGCTTGACCGGATCCAAAGTTTGTCAATCTTGAACTCCTTGGTTTATGACAAGATCGGACTTAAAGCCGACGACCGGGAAATTTACATCCCACCCACCACCCATCTAGTCGCCATTGTCAACAATTTAACCGATGTGCTAGACTATGACGAGGCAACCGACATGGATGAAGATGTCGGCAGCCCTACGGACAACACCTTGCCAACTACCAATACCGGCAGGTGGAAAGCAACATCTACATACGATGTGTACATGGTCAACACTCCCAACTCCCCTCCAAGGCGTAGGCGAAGACGCAGAAAGGGTACTAACGGGGAGCCCAGTGGGAACAACCTTACCGTCGATACAGCGGCCAACAACGTCAAAGACCAAGGGGAGAACCTTCAAGCCTTCCCGGAACGCCCCGTCGACCCCGAAGGCATCCCTAGGGACTCGGATCCCAATGACCTCTTTGAAGGGGCCGATGACAATTACATGCCGGAATCCGAGGAGGATGTAAGCCTCATCACCGAGGACTTCATAGTCCCCGAAGACCTTGTTGAGCAGGAACGCATTCGGCGGCGCCTAGTCGCCACCGCCCGAAGCATGAAGCGCAAGCAGCAGCAGGCTAACGAGGACTTGCTCAACGACAAGTGGGTCGAAATACTTTCGGCCGAGCAAGACCTCAAAGAACGGCACCGCAGTGCGCCTAAATCTTATCCACGCGGGCATTTACTGCCTGAATTCGATGATGAACTAACCGCCGAGGCACCTGACCGCCCCCTCGAGGACGCGACAGGCCCGCGCGGGAAGATTTCCACACCCAACTAGCTCCACGCCGTCATGACAAGGACCATGTGGACTATCTTGACCCTCAGGATGTTCGACGTCGGATAGAGGCAAACCGGGCGCCACCCCGGTCCATTTATGGATCAAGAGGATGCGCTCCGGCCGGGCACGACGGCTACGACACCTGGTTGGACAGGAACGGCCGCGCCCGAGATCAAACTCATACCCGGTTCTCTCCCGAAGCCCAGTATGATACAACTTGGTTCCGAGGGCCAGCCCACCCGATCTATTTCACAGACAGGGTAATGGAACACCAGTTCTCCAATGGGTTTAAACCCATCAACATAGAATCGTATGATGGCACCACGGACCCAGCCGTATGGATTGAAGACTTTCTTCTCCACATACACATGGCCAATGGAGATGACCTCCACGCTATCAAGTACTTGCCGCTCAAGCTAAAGGGGCCGGCAAGGCACTGGCTAAACAGCCTACCGCCCCACTCCATCGGAAGCTGGGAAGCTCTTGAAGACGCCTTCAGGGCAAATTTCCAAGGAACCTACGTCCAACCTCCGGATGCCGATGGCCTCAACCGTGTCACTCAGCAGCCCGGCGAATCACCTCAGAAATTCTGGAACCGGTTTCTTACTAAAAAGAACCAGATCATAGACTGCTCAGACGCCGAGGCGATCACGGCATTCAAAAACAACATCCAAGATGAGTGGCTCGCCCGCCAGCTCGGCCAAGACAAACCGAGGACCATGGCAGCCTTAACCTCACTCATGACCCGCTTTTGCACAGGAGAAGACAGTTGGCTGGCCCGCAGCACTCACGATGGAGAGGCAGGGACCTCGGAGACTCGCGACACCAATGGCAAGCCTAAGCACAACAAAAATAAGCGCAGGCATAGAAACATCGGAAGCGACACAAAAGACACGGTAGTCAATGCAGGCTTCACCGGACCTCGATCTGGACAGAAAAGAAAGCCCTTTAAAGGGAACAAGGATGGACCGAGCCAGCTCGACAAGATCCTGGATCGACCGTGCCAAATTCATGGCACTCAAGAGAAACCAGCAACCCACACCAATAGGAATTGCTGGGTCTTTAAGCAGGCCGGCAAGATAGCGACAGAGGGTTAACATAAAACCCAAAATCACAGCGAAGACGAGGATGAACCTCGGCGGCCAAACAATGGAGGCAGGAAAAAGTTTCCTAATGAGGTAACGGAGGTAAACATGATTTACGTTACCCACATCCCCAAAAGGGAGAGGAAACGCGTACTTCGTGACATCTACGCGTTAGAGCCTGTGGCCCCGAAGTACAATCCGTGGTCGGCTTACCCGATCACATTCGACAAACATGACCATCCGACAAGCATCAGGCATGGCGGATCGGCCGCACTCTTCCTGGACCCGATCATCGATGGTTTTCACCTGACGCGCGTCCTTATGGATGGAGGGAGCAGCCCCAACTTGATCTACGAGGACACGGTAAGGAGGATGGGGATTGACTCATCTCGGATTAAGCCTAGCTGCACCACCTTTAAAGGTGTAATACCAGGGGTCGAGGCTCACTGCACAGGAACCATGTCCCTGGAGGTAGTATTCGGATCACCCGAGAACTTCAGGAGCAAAGAGTTAATCTTCGACATTGTACCTTTTCGCAGTGGATACCATGCGCTCCTAGGACGCACCGCATTCGCCCGCTCTAATGCAGTCCCGCATTACACTTATCTTAAGCTCAAGATGCCGGGAGCCAATGGCGTTATTACAGTAAATGGTAACACCGAACGCTCTCTCCGGACGGAAGAGCAGACTGCGGCTTTCGCAGCCGAGGTACAGGCATCCGAGGAGGCCGCCCGTAGCGGTAAACGCACCCCCAGCTCTTCGAAGCGTACGCGGGCTACGCCAGTTGACCTCGGACAGGCACCTCCCCACCCCAAGTAGGGGTACGGGCTCCTCGTGCGCCTCCCTTGGAAGGGGCACTACGTCCCCAGGGTACACAACTTCGCACTGAAAATTCCCTGGGTCGCCGAGGAGCCACTACAATGGAGACGTCGGCTCGGCTAGACCGAGCAGCGACTATGCCTCAGGCTCGCATATCGGCAGGGTTCTGTCAAAGAGCTAGCCAATATTAGCATGCCGATGTGACTTTAACCACACAACTACAGCTGCAGACCTCTTCGAAGGGATCGGCCAATGGACGCATCAAGCGCATGCTTGGCCGAAGCTGCACGTTACCAATACCAACCCCCGCCATCAACGAGGACGAGCTGGTCAACAGCACGGAGACGCAGACGTGCGGCAGGAAGCGGCCCGGGCTCATAGACCCGATGACATGATCCGCCCTATTTTCTTTTAGTTTCCCCCTCATTATCTTCACTTGCATTGTATCCTGTTTAGTCCCTTTCATCAAAGAGTTCGGCATGTAAAGCTTGGCTATTTGAAATAAAGAAATCGTACCCATAAAGGTCTTCAAATGCATTTTCTTACAAGAACTGCCCACATCTTTAAGATACAATTGCTAAAGGGTTTCGATTTTGCACCCTGAAACAAAAGTCTGAAGTACTCGGCGTATCGGATGTTGCACTATATGCATTAGTTTCGAACCTAGATTTTGTTCAATAGTTGGATCGCCCGGCTCCTATGTGTACCCCTTACGTTCCCGATAAATTCGGCTAAGGGTGTAACAGGAGAACCACTGCGATAGTGCCGCTAGTTTAACTGGTTGAGCGCCTCAGTGGAGAAAGCCAAAAACTGACTATCTAGGTAAGTGAAAACTGGTCGGCCATCCGAAGACCGCATTACGCGACGTGTCATTAGAGATCACCCATGTTAAACGAAGGGCTTCTTCCTCGAATTGGACGAAGTGGGCATAGGCATAGACCTCGGCTGACCAAGCCGACCACTTTACTCATCGGGGGCTCGTCATCAGCCCCCACCGTCAAACTCCTACGACTAAGTGAAAGTTATAAAGCCACCATAGTTCAATTGCCTAGTCCCTATGTGCGCAGACCTTCCCCGGGAACCGAGACGTTGGCTACAGGTCATGAACACTTAAAAGGGGCACCCTTTGTATATTGTACAAAGGGGTCGAAGCCGACGACTGGCCGCTTTTAGTTCAACGCGGTCAAACAGGAGGAGTATTAAAAACAAAACATAAACGTATGAGAGGAAATTCAACCGTACTCATTAAATAACTCGAAATCCTTATACATCACACGCACTTTGGTATTCCGAAGTGCTACCTAGAAATACAAGTTGGCCTTAGGACACATGGCCTCGGTAAGGCGGGCGCCCTCCTCCACGTCGGCAAAAAACTACTCCGCGGTGCGCGCCTTCCCTTCGGGGGGGCCCGTAGCAACAACCTCCGCCTCCACCTTCCGGAAGTGCGTTTTTCACGCAGGCATACACCCACCACGCTCCTTCCAGACACGTGGATCGCTTCCAGCGGTTGACTTGCGGGACGGCCTCCTGCAGTCGCACCAGGAGCCCGAAGAAGCTAGCTGGCAACGCCTCCGTGGGCCACAGATTGATGCATAGGTCTTGGAGCGCCGGCCTCGCCATCTGAAGAAGCTCTGCTAGCTGCTTCATCCGATGATTGAGCAACTGCGATTGCGAGGGCTACTGGAACTGATTCCAGAACGCCTTCTCCGCCCCATGGCCCTCCAGTTGGCCGAAATGAAGGCCGGCGTCCGCCGCACACTTCGGGAGATCGGCGAAGATCTCTGCGGATCGCCATAGCTGGGTGAGCTCGACGAACCCCTTGCTGCCAAATACACATTGCAGTAAATATAGCTTACCCGCGGCTATTCGCTCCACTTGCTGGATCACATGGTGGTCGGCCCGGTCCCGGGTCTGGAGCTCAGCATGAGACAGACAGAGCTTTCGCAGCTGCTAGCCCGTCTCTTTTTCCTTCTTCTCAAGGGCATCGCATTCGAGATACACGCCCTTGAGAGTCTCTTCGACCTCCAGGACCCGCGCCTGGTCCTTCTCCCTAGCCACCTTTACGGTGGCTAGGTCTTTTTCTGCTTTGGCCGTAGCAGCCTTCTACTGCTCGACCTCCTGCCGAGCCGTCAAGAGCTTAGCCTTGAGCCTCTCAAGCTCGGCCAACACCGTTGTTATCAAATCAGTTCGGCATCAGTCCTTGCTCAAAAATCAAAATTCAAAAAAAAGGAAGCACGGCGCATCGGTCGCTTACCTTGAGACTGCTCGACCTGCTTGTTCATCAGGTCGAGGTCCTTCTCGGACCTCTCGAGCTTCCGGCTCATCTCCGCAATCTCCTCGGACATACATCCCGTTTCACCAGTCCTGGGGGCTACTCTTTCCTCTGAGCCTATATTTTGACCCCAACTCCAGTTTTTTCAAACTGGCCCTAGGCTCGGGGGCTACTCACTGGGCAGGCGGAACGATGGGTAACATATGCTTTCGGACAGTTACAAAGATTGATAAATCTAAGCAGAGAAGATCCTTTTTCTCAAAAGGAAGAGGGTTACCTCGAAGCTCATCATGAGGCCCTTGACGACATCATGCATTCCAGCCTCTGCGGACCGGAATCCCTGCAGTGTCGCGCCAATCAACGCGCGGTGCTCATCCTTGAGGGAGGAGCCTGTCAAGGCTGCCTCCATCTCCTCGGTCCACCCCGCGCTAGCCCGCCCTGGAGCGGGAGGTGAGGACGGGAGGACCTCGGGCCCCAGCACCTGGGTGCTGGGTTTGTGGGTCTCTGGCTGCGGTGGTAGAGCCGGAGTAGATTCCGGCCGGGCCGCTGATTGGCCCAGCCCTTCTTGGACGACCTCAGGGACCTCGTCCCCTTGGCCTTGTGGGGCCGAGGTATCAACCTCAGCCATGACCACCTCTTCAACCCCCGCTACGTCAGCCTGAGGGGCCAGGGTCGACGTCACCTCGCCCTGCCCTCTGGAACTGGGGTAGCACGGTCCGGCGTCCCGCTGGTGGGCGGCAACCCGCTGGAGGAGTCGCTAAGGTGTGCCCTAGGCGGGCTGTGGAAAAACATTTACATGGCATTAGTCCTGCCGGAAAAACTTAACTGTGAAGAAAAATACAAAGGACAGCGGTGTACCTTCGAGGCGCCGACTTCCTCCTCCCCAATGCGAGGGGGTCATCTTCGGACTCGTCGGAGAGCATGTTCTTCTCCGACGGCTGGGGCTTGTCATCCGCCCTGCCCAAGGTTTCTTTCAACCTCTTTTGGCCTATGGGCCGAGCCTCGGCCTCGGCGTCTTCTGGCGCTACCCTCTTCCCCTTTGGGGGAAGGTTATCTTTGTCCTCCCCCCATCACTTTCATGGGTGGAGGAGGCGTGGATCTCCTCGGACCGGGTGACCGAGGCCTCCCGCCCCCGAAGACCCGTCCTGCCTTTCTGGGGCTTCGCCGCCCTGGGGATCACCACGTGCGGCTCCTCGGTCAGGAGCGCGGTGAGCAGAGGGGACTTCTCCCCCTCCGGGAGTGGTGCCAGGCACGACATCTGCTGCACTTTGGTCACCCAGTTCTGCAAATACAAAATGGATCGATTCATCGAAATCCGTCTCACTTGACAGGAAAGGAATATGAACGTATATATTGAACACTTACCGGGGTGGCGGTGTAGCCGACCTCGAAGCCGAGGTCCTTCCCCTCCTCAGGAATCTTGTCCTTGGCTAGATTGAAGAGCTGTGCCCACATCCCGGCCAGGGAGGAGCGGAAGAAGCTGAGGACGGGTCCGGCATCCCCAGATTTGTGATCCCACATTGGGGTGGTCCGGAGTTGGAGCGGGAGGATGCGGCGATGGAGCATGACGTTGAACACGTCGGGCAGTTGGAGTTTCTTCTTGAGGGACCACCATTGGATCCTCTTGATCAGTGTCTCCACCTCCTCTGGGTTTCCCCAGAGGATGCCCTTCTCCTTCCAGGACTTGAGGTTCTTTGGGGGCCCAGCCGAGAAGGCTGGGACCTCGGTCTGGCCGGCGGCGAGCGGCTCAGTGATGGAGAACCACTCCCGCTGCCATTCCTTGGCCGTCTCGATGAAGGTGATGTCGAACCAGGTGGCCCACTGGTTGTTTCTGACCATGGCGCCTCCACACTCCGCCAGATCGGAGCCGCTAGACTTCGGCTTAATGCCAAAGGTCTTCAGCCATAGGCCGAAGTGTGGCTCGATGTGGAGGAAGGCCTCGCACATCGTAATGAAGGAGGCGAGGTGGACGATGGAATTCGGGGCCATGTGGTGGAAGTCGAGGTCGTAGTAGAACATCACCCCACGCACGAAGGGGTGCAGCAGGAACCCCAGGCCTCTGATGAGGTGAGGGATGAAGACTACCCGTTCCCCTGGGTTGGGGGCGGGCACCTGCTAGTCGGCGTCTGGAGCGCGGGCGGCGATGTTGGCGGGGATATACCCCGCACTACGCAGCTCCTGGAGCATGCCCTCCGTCACGATGGAGCCCCCCAGTGCCCTTTGAGGGTGTCGGCCATGGCTCGATGGGAAAGCTTGGATGCGCAGAGGCGGGAGGAGACAAGATTGGATCTGGGCGCTGGAGCTTGAGGAGGCAGAAGACAGGGGAAATGGGAGCGTAGCTACTGGCTTGGTTAACTTTTTGCTCTTATAGGCCGCTGAAAGGCCAAGAGCCCCCCTTGCCGCGCCGATAAAAACGCCACTCTCCTCCTCCGAAGATGTTGTTACACGCATGGGGGGAAACAAAATCTTGATGATATCCCCGAAAATACGGGCACGATCCCCACCTTGACGGGACGTGCCAGTAGAAAGGCAGCCTCGAACCACGATTTGAGATAAGCAGTAACTGCCTGACCCATCATGGGTAGCGCCGCTTTGATAAATTTGTCATACTATGATGATATGGGGTGTCCCGATCTTCTCAGTAAGCGGCGGTGGTGATGGTGAAGATGATAGATAACTTGTATGTCGCCGATGAACTCTCCCTCGCTTGATCCCTGATGCCAAAGCAAAAGGTCTCAACCCTTTGGATATTCACAACGTCACACACTTGCGCACGTAGCCGTCGACCACGAAACGGTATAATTGCAATATACTAATTCCCAGTGGAACAACAGATTACACTCAACTTGCAGTATATGATCTCCAGATCGATACGAATTGGAGATGAGGATTCAAGATGAATGCTTACAAGCAATCTCAAGAACTAGGGTTTATCTTAAACGTGGTCTAACCTTAACTAACTCTAGGGGACGGGTATTTATAGTCTAAAACGAGATCGAAGGGGTACACGGGCTGGACAGCCCAAAACCTGCGCGCAGGCAGAGCGGTACTACCGCTTATGGCAAGCGGTACTACCGTGATAAGCGGTACTACCGCTCGTACCAATATCAAGTGCCGCTTTAGTACCGCTTGGGGTCGCTCGATTCCAGAAGAAATTTCCTAAGCGGTACTAGGACGGTAGTACTGGAGCGGTACTACCGCTTGTGTGGGCGGTACTACCGCCCTGGAAACTGCAGGGTCTTCCTCCCTTTCCAGCTGCAATGCCTCCTTGCTCCCCTCCTTGCTCCCTTGTGCCATGCCTTTCTCTCCAATGTACCTAATGACACATACACACAAGGATTTAGGCAGTATAAAGCTCTCATTAAAATAAATAGCATTATCAACTAAGAGAGAATTCACCTGTTATTCTAGTAACTTAGCACGAGCTCTTGTAATTGGGCCAATCCTGATTTCATCATTGGACATCTTCTTTGCAGCAACAGGTTGTTTATCTTCATGAGGTGGAGAGGGAACCATAGTAGGGATATCCTCATCATCCTCCCCCCCCCCCCTTCAAAAGGCGTCGACCCCGATGCTCCAAGGTCATCGACATCACATGGGGACAAATCAGCAATGTTGAAACTGTTGCTAACGCCACCAAAGTCAGCAATAGGAATATCAATCGAGTAGGCATTGTCATTTATCTTGGCTAACACCTTGTAAGGGCCAGCACCACGCGGCCGAAGTTTAGAACGTCTCAACTGTGGAAACCTGTCCTTGCGAAGATGCACCCACACCATATCGCCAGGCTGGAACAAAACTTTCTTTCTTGATTGGTTTCGGGCAGCAGCAATGTTCATGCCTTGCTTCTCAATAGCCTCCCGTGTCTTCTCATGAATCTTCTTCACATAATCTGCTCTGTTTGATGCCTCCATATCAACTCTCTCATGCAATGGAAGAGGCAGCAAATCTAGTGGTGTAATTGGTTTGAAACCATACACCACCTCAAAAGGACAAAGTTGGGTGGTAGAATGCACAGCCCTGTTATAAGCGAACTCAACAAGTGGCAAACACTCCTCCCACTCACGCAGATTTTTCTTGATCATAACTCTCAGCAATTGGGACAATGTGCGATTCACCACCTCCGTTTGACCATCAGTTTGTGGGTGACATGTAGTGCTGAACAACAACTTTGTTCCTAGCTTTCCCCACAATGTCTTCCAGAAGTAGCTCATAAACTTCACGTCCCTGTCAGAAACAATTGTCTTTGGCACTCCATGCAAGCGTACGATGTCCCTGAAAAACAGGTTAGCAATATGCGACGCATCGTCGCTTTTGTGGCATGCAATAAAATGTGCCATCTTAGAAAATCTATCCACTACCACAAATATAGAATCATGACCTCTTTTAGTGCGTGGCAAACCTAACACAAAATCCATACTTATATCTTCCCATGGTGTGGTAGGTGTAGGTAGTGGCGTATACAAACCGTGAGGCTTCAGTTTTGACTTGGACTTGTGACATGTAATGCAGCGCCGAACAAACCTGTCCACGTCGCGCCTCATCTTGGGCCAATAAAAGTGATCAGCCAGCATGAGCAATGTCTTCTCACGCCCAAAGTGACCCATCAATCCGCCTGCATGTGATTCATGCAACAATAGCAACCGGACGGACGATTCTGGAACACAAAGTTTGTTAGCTCGAAACAAGTATGTATCATGGATGTGGTATTTCTCCCATGCATTTCGAAGCAAACATAAACGATATGGTTCAGCAAAATCATGATCAGTTGCATACAAATCACACAAACTTTCTAAACCAGGAATTTGAATATCGAGACGTGTCAAAAGCATGTTCTTCCTAGAGAGAGCATCAGCAACAATGTTATCTTTTCCCTTCTTATGCTTAATGATATATGGAAAAGACTCAATAAACTCAACCCATTTAGCTAAGCGTCGATGCAGATTGGATTGAGCTTTCAAATACTTCAATGCTTCATGATCAGAATGTATGATAAATTCTTTTGGCCACAAATAATGTTGCCAAACCTCAAGAACTCTAACAAGCGCATACAATTCTTTATCATAAACAGGATAATTCAGTCGAGCACCAGAAAGTTTCTCACTGAAATAAGCAATAGGTCTACCTTCTTGCATCAACACACCACCAATACCGATACCACTAGCATCACATTCAACTTCAAATTGTTTGGAAAAATCTGGTAGTGCAAGTAATGGTGCAGAAGTAAGCAAACGTTTCAGCTCGTCAAAAGCATGATCTTGGGCTGCGCCCCACACAAAAGACACACCTTTCTTCGTTAATTCATTCAATGGTGCAGCAATAGTACTAAAGTCTTTCACAAAACGGCGATAGAAACCAGCAAGACCGTGAAAACATCGTACTTGACTAACATTCATGGGAGTAGGCCAATCTTGAATTGCTTCAATCTTAGATGAATCTACTTCTACCCCATGCTTAGATACAACGTATCCCAGAAATATCACTTTATCTTTTGCAAATGTGCACTTCTCAAGATTAGCATACAATTTATTATCACGCAACACTTGCAAAACCTGTCTAATATGATCATAATGTTCAGATTCATTGCGGCTGTAAATAAGTATATCATCAAAATATACAACCACAAAACGACCAATAAACTTTCTCAAAACATGATTCATTAATCGCATGAAGGTACTAGGTGCATTAGTAAGACCAAAAGGCATAACTAACCACTCATATAAACCAAATTTAGTTTTGAAAGCAGTTTTCCATTCATCCCCTTCCTTCATCCGAATTTGATGGTAACCACTACGCAAATCAATCTTAGAGAAAACAGCAGCACCACTCAATTCATCTAGCATATCCTCTAAGCGTGGAATAGGATGACGATATCGAATAGTGATGTTGTTAATAGCTCTACAATCTACGCACATGCGCCATGTACCATCTTTCTTAGGCACCAAAATAACAGGAACAACACAAGGACAAAGAGAAACACGAATATACCCTTTGTCTAGTAGCGCTTGCACTTGCTTCTGTATTTCCTTCGTTTCTTCGGGATTGGTCCTGTATGGCGCTCGGTTGGGGAGGGTGGCGCCGGGTATGAGATCAATTTGGTGCTCAATTCCACGCAATGGTGGCAGCCCCGATGGTACCTCCTCCGGAAACACATCGCCATATTCCTGCAAAACAGTAGACACACCAAGAGAAACAGATTACGTATCATTAGAAACTAAAACCTCGCCTTTGTACATAAGCACAAGAGGCAGGGCTGTAGGATCCTCTCGAAATTCTCTCATGTCTTCTTTGGTGGCTAATATAAGGAAACTAGGCTCTCTCGCACTTTTCGTTATATTATCACTCACGGCTTTTACATTGTTCTCTCGTGCAGGTGGCTGTTCGATATTCACTTCTGTTTTCTGATGAGACTCAGTGACAATTTGTTGTGGTGACATAGGCTGCAGATTTATTTTCTTGCCCTTGAACTCCAAGTGATAAGTATTGGCACGGCCATTGTGTTGCACATGGCGGTCATAGAGCCATGGCCGACCCAATAAAAGATGACAAACAGTCATAGGCACCACATCAAATTCAATGGAATCCGTGTATGGTCCTATCTCAAAATTCACGCGCACCATATGACTCACCTTCATCTCACCATTGTCACTCAACCATTGTACGTAATATGGATTGGGGTGAGGTAAATATTTCAGATTTAGCTTGGCACATAACTCCTTGCTTGCAAGATTGCGGCAGCTACCTCCATCAATGATCACTCTGCAAGCTTTGTTGGGGCCAACTAGTGCTTTTGTTTGGAACAAATTGCAGCGCTGTGAATCAACATGTGGCTGCACACTAAGAGCACGCTGCGAGACAACAATAGTAGGTGCTGGAGAGGCGAAAGCATCTATGCCGTCGTCACGTGTGTACCCATCGTCATCTGAAGCATATGGATCAGCATCATCGCCAGTCTCATACTCATTGTCATCGGTTACAATCATCACTTTTCTATTGGGGCACTCTCTCTTGAAGTGTCCCTTGCCTCCACATGTATGACATAACATATCTCTATTACGGGCTGTAGACATATTGGAACCTGAGCTAGCAGCAGGAGCAGCAGGTTGCTTTGATTGTGGAACTGTGAAGGCTGGTTTCGTTGCAGAAGAAGAGGGGCGGCTGGCAGCGCCCTCAATAGGGGGCGGCGGTGTTCTGTTAGAGAACCGCCCAGCTGTAGTATAATGTCCTTTAATTTGAGCTTCTTCGGCCAACTGGGACTCAGCTTCTCTTGCATGATGGAGTAGCTCATTCATGGTATTGTATTGGTGATGCCGAACAATACCCTTAATGTTATATTTCAGCCCATGGAGAAAACGTTGCATAGTCATCTGAACAGACTCTCGCACTCGAGCACGCTGCATCAACATCTCCATCTCCATGTAATATGCATCAACCGTCAGGGAACCTTGCTTCAATTGTGTCAATTTATCATAAACTGTGCGCAAGTAATTAGTGGGAACAAAACGAGCTTTCATAACCGCCTTCATCTCACGCCATGTACGAACAGGAAGCTCATTGTCATCGCGACGGGTACTCACAACGCTATCCCACCAACGCAATGCATAGCCATCAAATTCAGAAGAAGCAAGCTTGACCTTCCTATCTTCAGTATAATCATGCAAACGCCATAATTTCTCCATCTTAAGCTCCCAAGTGAGATACTCTTCGACATCAGTGGAGCCTTCAAATCTAGGAATCATGAACTTGGGCTTGCCCAAAACATCATCCTCCGGAAGTGGTACACGCCGAGCACCAAGTGGTGGTGGTAGGCGACCATGCCCTTGAAAGCCACGCCCACGGCCATGATTGCCCACCATGTTGTCATTGTTGTCATGGACACTATCAGCATCGTCATGGTCGTCATGTTGGCGTTGCTCAATCGCGACACGTAACCCATTGACTGAAGTTGTCAACTGCTGTATACTTGTTTGGAGAGCATTGACTTGTGTTTGCATAGCATTGACGGTAGTGTCAGTTGCGTCCACTTTCATTTGTATAACTTGAATATCAGCCTCAATTTTTTCAGCGGATCGATCAATAACCCCTGTCAAATGAACGCGGAGAGCTTCATGGTCCTTCCATGAAACACACTCGTCATCAGCCTTTTTCTGCAGCACATCAACACCACTAGAAGACATGATTAGTAGGTTAGTGCAAAAATCAAAATCTGTGTGGTGGCACACTCACAACTCACTCAAAACTGACAAGAAAAGGAAATCTTACCGTTCCAAAGTGAATAGTAATGCTTACCCGTTCAGATGGATGACTAATGCACGGATGTGATGAAGTGAATACCCGGGTATGAGAACAATCACACGACAGAGCAGGATTATATGTTGGAGCTAGGTATGTATCCTATCTACACCGAAGACAAGTCCTAGTGCTGATCGTGTGAGCCAACAACCAAGGAAAACACACACGGTG
This sequence comes from Elymus sibiricus, assembly GCA_039707655.1. Classification (NCBI taxonomy): domain Eukaryota; kingdom Viridiplantae; phylum Streptophyta; class Magnoliopsida; order Poales; family Poaceae; genus Elymus; species Elymus sibiricus. The sequence goes on along the minus strand of CM077668.1, from coordinate 148,733,123 downwards.
GAGAAAAATGTGGCAGAGCAACTATCAAAACAGGATGTGTTGCAATGCACTCGAGAGACACTAGCAATGCTCAATGTAAACAGGCACAAGATTGCTCAATTCTACTAGTGCACAATCGCAAGAATCCAACAGTGCAATAGATAGCAACAACGTCCAGCCACTGTTTCTCTCTTTTCTTTCTTTCTCTCTGTTTTTTTAGGCCACAATAGATCACAAGCAGCGGCAACTGTTCTTGGATCACGTCCAGAAATTGCAAAGCACCAAAACCTATATGAGCAGCCTGTAAAGCGGAAACTAGTCTCGTGGGTAAGTTCCTAACACCTTTGTGTAGACAGGCTGTGGCTATGGATTGGAATTTGCAAAACAGGATAGCTGATCGAAACAACAATCCAATCTACGATGGAAACTAACAACCAACGGATTCGAAGGAAAAAGCTACGCAAAAAGAAAGACACAACGACCAGCAACTAAAACCAATCTACGATGCAATCTAGGCTATGGCAAAAACCCTAACCCGAATCTTTTTGTGAGGCTTTTTCTGGATAGGATGAAAAACACAACTAATCTACGGATGATTTGGTGGATGCTTACCGAGGCAACGCTGGATATCTGATACCAAGATGATATGGGGTGTCCCGATCTTCTCAGTAAGCGGCGGTGGTGATGGTGAAGATGGTAGATAACTTGTATGTCGCCGATGAACTCTCCCTCGCTTGATCCCTGATGCCAATGCAAAAGGTCTCAACCCTTTGGATATTCACAACGTCACACACTTGCGCACGTAGCCGTCGACCACGAAACGGTATAATTGCAATATACTAATTCCCAGTGGAACAGCAGATTACACTCAACTTGCAGTATATGATCTCCAGATCGATACGAATTGGAGATGAGGATTCAAGATGAATGCTTACAAGCAATCTCAAGAACTAGGGTTTATCTTAAACGTGGTCTAACCTTAACTAACTCTAGGGGACGGGTATTTATAGTCTAAAACGAGATCGAAGGGGTACACGGGCTGGACAGCCCAAAACCTGCGCGCAGGCAGAGCGGTACTACTGCTTATGGCAAGCGGTACTACCGTGATAAGCGGTACTACCGCTCGTACCAATATCAAGTGCCGCTTTAGTACCGCTTGGGGTCGCTCGATTCCAGAAGAAATTTCCTAAGCGGTACTAGGACGGTAGTACTGGAGCGGTACTACCGCTAAAGCGGTACTACCGCTTGTGTGGGCGGTACTACCGCCCTGGAAACTGCAGGGTCTTCCTCCCTTTCCAGCTGCAATGCCTCCTTGCTCCCCTCCTTGCTCCCTTGTGCCATGCCTTTCTCTCCAATGTACCTAATGACACATACACACAAGGATTTAGGCAGTATAAAGCTCTCATTAAAATAAATAGCATTATCAACTAAGAGAGAATTCACCTGTTGTTCTAGTAACTTAGCACGAGCTCTTGTAATTGGGCCAATCCTAATTTCATCATTGGACATCTTCTTTGCAGCAACAGGTTGTTTATCTTCATGAGGTAGAGAGGGAACCATAGTAGGGATATCCTCATCATATGAGGTACTATTCACACCTGGGTGGCTAGCCTTCAAGGCGAAGTTAACTCCTGACTCCGGATGGGGAGAGAACCCGGCTGAATCTCGTCTACAAGACACCACTCCTTAGAAGGGCGGCTAAGAGATCCAGAATTTCGAAGGGGAACTCGTCTGTCAAGCTGAGGACTTCGGATCCAAAGTTACCACCGTCGAAGAGATCGTCCTTGGCATAGAAGACCAGTTCGGGGGCTACTGACGGTGTCCTAGACTAGGGGGTACCAATCTAGTCGGCCCATATTCCTCGAGCTGGGCCGGTGGGCCCTCATTATTATCGAGATGGACTCCGAAAGAACAAGACCGCATCTACCGAAGACTTGGCGCGTACTCCAAGACTCCTCCTGCCGCCTCCATGCCTAGATACTGACCTTGTAATCCTAGATACCATATCCTGCGTGTATATAAGCCGAAGGGTTTAGCCCGTAGAGGGGACCTCAACACAATCTCATTCACCTAGCCTTAGGACTAGATCATATGATCTCGAGGTAGATCAACTCTATACTTGATACTTCTGCATCAATATAAACAAGAGCAGGACGTAGGGTTTTACCTCCATCAAGAGGGCCCGAACTTGGGTAAACATCGTCTCCCCGTTCCTGTTACCATCTGTCCGAGATCCATAGCTCGGGACCCCCTACTCCGAGGTCTGCCGATTTTTACACCGACAATACCCCATATGAATACAATTAAAAGCAGGACGTAGGGTATTATCTCTTCGAGAGAGTCCGAACCTGGGTAAAAGTGTCCATGTTACCATCGCTCCAAGACGCCTAGCTTAGGACCCCTACTACGAGATGTCAGATTTAGAACCGACATTGGTGTTTTCATTGAGAGCCTGCTAGGTGTCATCATGGATCGACGGGATAACTCAGGTGTTATGATTTCAATTCAATCTATTCCGCCTACATCAGATTTCTTTTGCAATTATTGTCTGTAGCCTTGCGCTATTTTTTTTGCAGACTAGTTTTGATCTTGAGCGCCGCCGGGCGATCCGAATATACTAGGCAAGTCGAGGCCTCCACCAGATATGCATGCGTCAAGCAGCGGCCGGCCCTGCCTCGCTAGAGATCAGGCAGACGTGGTACCCTGCAGGAAGTCAAATCAAGACATGTCAAAATGCAGCTCCGAGGTGAAGCGGCGGCCTGGCACAAGTTGCCAGATTAATCTAATCTTGGAGCAGTCCACTACTACTACTAGTTGTGGCACATCAATCGTTGTTTGATTGATGCAAGCATGCTAGTCTAATCTAGCTACCTCTCACGCTGAAGCTCTAGAGCACTTCGGTGCAGTTTTTTTACTCCTCTGGCTACATCTGGAATCAGGTGCTAATATTTCAGTTATATTGGTTGCATAAATTCTTATTTTTCCATTGAGCATTATTGCGAGGCTCATCGATTTTTGTTTCCAGATCCAGATTGACAGATTTTTTTATCGGCGGCGTATAATCGAAGCAATGGAAGCGTCCATAGAGATCGTCTGGGAGCTAGCCTTGCGTGACGTACGCAGTGCTGGGTCCTGAGGAGTATATGCCTAGGTCGGGCTAGCGCATGCGGAGCCGATGACAATCCCGCACCGGGTAGCAGCCATCCAGGGAAAACCTTTCCTTTCCTCTTCTTCATGTCCTTTTCTAATTCAGCACATAGGCGGTCGCTATCGTCCACTAGTGGTGTTTTCTGCCACATGCGCAGATGGAAGTACTAACGCAGTTAAGTGCTAGTTTTTTCAGGATGGTTTTTAAGGTCTAATTGATGAACAATACAAACTAGCTTTACGCTGGCGTTTCGTCAGCGCCTGCATGCGTGTGGATTTTTTGTCCGCAGTCTGACGAACATGGCGTCTGCAACAGGATTTGCCCTATTGACCTCGGCGCCAGGCTATATTTCTTTTATTTGCTTTGCATAAAATTAATTATGCAAAGACCTTTTTAAATTTTTTAATTTTTCAACTATTATTATTATTATTATTATTTCTGGCTTGCACTATTTTATGTGTGCAAGTAATCGATTTAGATCGGGCCACGCCACCTCCTCGGAGAGGCGGTGTTATCACCCCGTCTGTGTCGACCGAGCTGCGCCATCACCTCGGCAAGCCACCCTACGCCGGCATCGCCGCGCCGTCGCTCCTTCAAACCGACATCCACATCGCCGACCTATTTTTGACACGTCGGCTGACGCAAGGGCTCCGGTGTCACCCTGCCGACCTGCTCTTTCACCTCGGCTGGACCGGGGGCTTCGCCATCATTTCATCGACCTACTCCGGAAACTTTGGCGTCACCCTGCCGACCTACTCCGTCACCTCGGCTTGACCGGGGGCTTCGCCTCGACACATTGGCGGTGTTGTGTTGTCACTTCATCAAGCCGAGCTTTTCGCCCGGCCACCTCAAGAGCGGCTTGGGGCAGGGACCTCGTCCCGCCGCAAGCTCGGACTGCGTCATCAACACCGAGTACATTAACCAGCTAAGTCGCTTTCATGCTCAAATTTTTTAAATGTTTAATTCTTGTTTGGTTAGACCAAGCATTGTATTTGTGTTAAACAAAAAAATGTTTGTCAAAGACGGTGTTTGTTAAAAACAATGTTTGTTAAAAAAAATAACTTCCTTTACCCAGGTTAACTGGGGGCTCTTAAATTTATATGAGCCGTTTTATAATAAATGTGTTTTCTTCTTAGTCGTTGCAAAGTCTTTTTCTACTACTCCTTTTTCCGATGCAAGTGTGTGGTCAATAGCCAGATAGCCTGGTTTCTCTCTAAAGCCGCTCGAGTTTAGTTCGCTTAACTGGCCTGAGAAACATTCCGCCTTCAGGATAGGAGGTTGAAGCCGAAGGCTGACCCGCTTGAAGTCTGGAGATCGGATGTATCATGTTAAAGCATGATGGAAGCACATATTAATTTAAACGTAAAGTTTTTATGTGAGTTTTTTGGTTTTCCAAGCTTATGGGACCTTTAACCTATTTGTATGTCTCCAGCATAACTCTCGCAGTGCAACGCCAGACGCCTTTAAAGCATCGGCAATATCAACGGGGGGCTGCAGCTAGAGCCGAACCCACCAAAAGCCAAGGTACTCCATGGAGTCCTCGGTAAAGCATTCTCGGATGTTGCTTTATATGCATCAATTTTGAATTGTGTCCTTGGTCAATAGTTGGGTTGCCCAACTCCTGTGCTTACTCCTTACGTTCCCGATTGTTTGGCTAAGGGTAAAGGAAGAACCACTGCGATTGTACTTCTAGTTTGACTGGTCAAGTGCCTCAGTGGAGAAAGCCGAAAACTGACAGTCACAATAAGCGTAAATTGGTCAGCGATCCGATGATGGTGTCAAACTACAGATCGATAGAGGTTACCCCATGTTAAATGATGGGCCTTTCATAAAATTGGCCGAAGTGCTAACGGTTTGACCTCGACTGACGCCGAACACTAACCGGGGCTACTGGCCTCCCAACTTTAAGCTCCTATGACTAAGTGAAAGTTATAAAGCCTGCATATCTGATTGCCTCGTTTCCACTAACACAACTGCCTCCGGGCACCGAGACGTCGACTAAGGGTTGTCTTGTTAGTATGGAAACACCCTGCGTAGCATCTACAAAGGGGTGAAAGCCGACGATAGGGCACTTTCAGATTATAAGCAGTCGCATTGGAGTCAAAATAACATATAGCATAAAGCTACAAATATAGCTTAAAAGCTGACTATCACAACATGTGTCGAGGGCTCCTTGCGGCACCTCGGCACGGTTACATCGGGACTCCTGGAGAGTCCAACATATCATCAGCGTTTGTATTCAATATACGAGTTCCGCCTTCCGCAATCATCGTTATAAAGCCATAAATATGCATCAATTTGACTTAAGATTTTGGCCAAGCTGGGTTGACTGGCTCCTGTGCTTACCCTTTACGTTCCCGATTGTTCGGCTAGGGGATCAAGGGAGCACCTCTGTGATTGTTACTACCGGGTCATCCGGGTTCATACCTCAGACAGGTGAAGCCGAAAGCTAGCTATCTTAAGAACATAATTGGTCGGCAATGATGGAAGTGAAAATTTTGGTTCATTAAGACCACAGAGTTCGGGAACTTTCACCAAACTAAATCCTCAATATTTTCCTCCCACATTGATCGGAGGTGAGGTTTCATGATCATGGTCAACATGACAGCCTGGGAAAAGGAACTTATAAAGGAACTATTTTTCCCAGAAGATGTTTCTTACGTTTAATAGTAATATAACATATCTCTTCGCGTACCTTTGTGGCTTTGTTTATAAAACCGTATGGCCGGATTGCCTTGTTTGCCATAAATCTTTGCCCTCATAAAGGCTTTGTAAAGTAGGACAAACACTCCCTGGCTACTGGCCGAGGAGGTTGAAGCCGATGGTTGGTCAACAAAGTTTTGTACAATGCGGATCCGAGCGTTAATGATGTAAAGTACTTGGATACATAAAATCATTACACATAAATTGTGATTAAAGTCAATTTACTCCGGATATCGATCCTTAATTCGGCCACCCTTGCCCAAATTAAGGCTCGGGGGCTGTTGGGATTCGGGCTTCTCACTTAAAAGCCATTAACGGCTTACATCGATCCCCTGATCTGGTGTTGCCACCCGACCAGTGGCTCAGGGGCTACTGCATGACGATTCAATGCAGACAATTTACAAAGTGCAAAACAGTTTCCGAGGAGATTACGATCCTCAGGTTGGTCGGGCGCACCCAACCTAAGTCTCGAGGACTATGCACAACGCGTTTCCATTCCTAAGTATGCTGCCAAGCTAGGAGTTGATCCTCAGGCCGATTTCGTGAATCGACCTGAGTCTCAGGGGCTACTGGGATCAGCGGTTTTATGTTTTCCTTCAGGTGCATCTTGGATTTTTGGCCGACACACACCTTGAGGGCTATTGGCTATATATCTCGGCAGTGAATAAATTGCACCAATCGAAATAAATTCCGCAAAAAATCAGCCCAAGCCCGAGGTGGTGCACCACCTCGGAAGCAGTCCGGCATAAAGCTTGGATTTGAATGGTTGGCTCCATAGAGAGCATTCCCAGCATTAAGCTCGGCTGAACTCCTTCAATATTTTCAAGACCGAGGTAATTTATGACACCTCGGATGCAGGCCGGCGTTGGAGCTCGGCTACAAAAATACACCTCTGATGCAATCCGGCATTGGAGCTCGGCTACAAGAAAATACCGCCACCTGGGAAAAACTTCGAACCCGAGGTGTGGCATAAAAATAACAAGGCATTGATAAAGGTTGAGAACTTAAAGGGGATCCTCGGATACCCGACGTGTGAACTCTTCGGATATACCTCGGCGATCCTCAAGATCAGAGATGGGAAGATTTGTTGAACCAGCTTTCAAGACCGACGACCGAAGACGAAGAACAGTTCGGAAGAACCGAGGAGCGTCCCCAACTTGAAGACCGGTTCAGGGGGCTACTGACGGTGTCCTGGACTAGGGGGTACTCACTACGTCGTCTCCCGACCAGGTGGGTTGGCCCAAGGACCCCCATGGCGGTTCACTAATGGGCCACTTCGGGCAGCCCATGACGAATACAAGGAAGATTACACAAGACTTGGCGCCCAAGACGAGGACTCTCCTAAACCCTAGACCTCTGGTACATTATATAAACCGAGGACAGGCTAGTCGATAGATCAACTCATATTCATTACAACAATCTTGTGGTAGATACATGTACTCTGTACTATACCCCATATGAATACAATTAAAAGCAGGACGTAGGGTATTATCTCTTCGAGAGAGCCTGAACCTGGATAAAATCCTGTGTCCATGTTACCATCGCTCCAAAACGCCTAGCTTAGGACCCCTACTACGAGATATGCCGGATTTAGAACCGACAACCATATATCAATAAAATCCAAAATCTTCTTAGGATCAAGAAGAAATGGAACAATAGTGTTCTTGGCACGAGCAGCTTCTTCCATCCTTCTCTGAATGAACTCTGTGAGTTCATCTTCATCAGCCATATCATTTTCATTAGCCTGAGGCACTACAGCCTTGCTTCTGGGGTTGGGCCTAGTTCCACTGCCTGCATTGGCCTTCTTCTTCAGCATGGGCGTGTTTGATGAAATATGCCCACTTGCTGAGGCACTTGATGCTGCAATGGTGGCCGTATGAAAATCTTCAGTGAGCTGGCATGATGCTAGCACGACTGGCGTTGAAGCTCTTGCAGCTGCCATTGAAGAACTTGTGGCTGGCGGAGGTGTTGACGAAGTTGGTGCAGAAGGAGCCTTGGTTGCTGAAGCCTTTGAATATGACGGCTTTGACTCTGAGGGCTTAGCAGTAGAAGACTTTGCGGCTGAAGACTTGGGCTGTGAGGGCATATCAGTTGAAGGCTTAGGCTTTTGAGCCGGCTTCTTTCTCATAGCTTTCTTGGGCACACTGCCACTTGAGCCCGCACCGGCATCTGCTGATGCCTTTGAGGCCCTATTGAATTCTTCAACGTCCTTCTGAGCCCGCTTCTGCAATTTGGCTTGACGCTTAGCCCATTCTTCAGAAAATTCTTCACCCCTTCTGATGCTAGTGGGGTCAGCCGTCTGACCAGGAGCTAGCGGAGGCCTCTTTCATGGAGGCTTGACAGTGAAATCCTTCATGTATTTAGGGGTAACATATCTGTAGCTTCTCCATTCATAGGCCCATCGCTCTTGATTTTCTGCATACGTGTTTTTCGTTGCTTGTCAGTTTCTTTCCCATGAATTTCTTCATCAGGAGTGCAGTAGCCTGCGTATAGATCATCAGGGATCTCGAAAGCAGTATGTTCTTCTTTTCTCTTTCCTCCCTTCTGAGGCTTTTTACCATCAGCCATTTTCTTCAACCGAGGGATTTGAACTTTTGAAGTTTCTGAAGATGTCTGAAGATTTTCCTCAAGCAATGTTGCAAATGAATTAAGTTGATGAGAACCTAGAGATTCATCGGTAGACATGTGTACCTGTGAATAGAGTATAGTTGCGAGGAAATTGGGAAGAGTCACATGCGTTCTTAGAAGTTTTTCAAAACAAATCTAGTTGAGGAAATTGACCCTTATCGTCTTGAAGAAATTCACTAAGTATTCTTGACTTAGGTTCCAGAGTTGTACAGATTGTGAAATTTGCACAATTGAGGAATCTAATTGTTAAGCATGACTTAGATGAAATAACCAAGATTGGCCAGAAGGAAGTGCTGACGAATTGGAAAGAAGTGGTAAAAACAACACTTGAAGAATTTGAGACAGTAAAAGGATCAAACTTGGGCAGTAAAAATAAATTTTAATTACCCCAAGGATGAACTCGATGAACTGGACGACGAGTTGAAGGAAATCGTCAGCTCGGATCTTTCGTGCCCTAACTTCGCGACGAAAGACAGCTACGACGGCGGCGTAGGTGAAGAAATCCGCAGTCGGCGCGAATACGACGACGAAGAAGTCGAGGCAGTGAAGCTCTTCTTCTCCGACGGCGATGGATTCCAGCGGCAGCACTAGGTTTCGGGAGTGAGAGCGATAGGGCCACAGGAAGTGAAGTAGGATAAGGTTGACGGGGTCAAGCCTTTATATAGGCGCGGTGAATACCGGGCGGTCCGAAGATTTTGGACGGATAAGCCCCTGGCGATTCGCATCTCAGCGACACGCGCCATACATGCATTTTGAGTGCGCTTATCCACGTGTCGGATGCGCGGGATTAAGTTACTGTGGCAACCGCCAAAAATTGGAATTGAAAATTTTAAAATGTGTTCGCAATTTCTTCAGCTGACAAGGACACGGTGAAGACTTTGAACGGTGTCAATTAGAACGCATATGAAGAGATTGTGAACAGAGTGGTCTGAGTTTAGCATAGAGGGGAGCAGGTCCGATCACATTCACATAGACGAAAAAGCAGCTTGAAGAATTAGCAATATGTGAATGCTGTTGAGGACATGAAAAACTCAGTATTTATATATATAGAAAGAATTAGCTCAAGCAATGAAGAACAACCTCAAATGACAAATTTGGAAAAGTTTGATGAAATTGCAAATGACGAAAAACTCAAATTAAAGAATGTCAAGAAGAGGGTGGTGGTGTTACCCACCGTATAAGAATTTTGACGATTTCAGACACCGCGTACAATTGTTGTAGGGTTCTGAGAATCAAATTCTTCATTAATTTCTTCACACTTAGAGGGTTAGTCTCCATTGATTGAAGAAAAATGTTACTTCGTGTGTTGCGCATCAAAGTCATCAAGAATGCATAAGCGTTAGGATGTGTGTCCTTTTCAAAGGACATTCGAAGATTCTAGGATGTTTAGCTCACACCGCAACATGCAAAACCTTCTCTCATCCAAGGGCTTAGTGAAGATATCTGCAAGCTGGTCTTTAGTCTTCACGTGGTTGATGACGATGTCTCCCTTCAGCACATGATCATGAAGAAAATGGTGACGAATCTGAATGTGCTTCATCCTTGAGTGTTGCACTAGGTTGTGGGCGATCTTGATGGCACTCTCATTGTCGCAGTAGAGTGGCACTTTCTTCACATTGACGCCATAATCCTTGAGGGTCTGCTTCATCCATAGCAGCTGCGAACAGCAGGCGCCAGCGGCAATGTACTCAGCCTCGGCTATGGAAAGTGAGACGATGTTCTACTTCTTCGAGGACCAACAGACAAGAGATCATCCGAGGAAATGGCATGTGTCTGATGTTGACTTGTGATCCACACAATCTCCAGCATAATCAGAATCAGAAAATCCAGCAAGATCAAGTGATGAGTCCTTGGGATACCATAATCCAAGCGTTGGTGTGTGAGCTAAATATCGAAGAATTCGCTTCACAGCTTGATGGTGTGATTCCTTCAGTGACACTTGAAAGCGGGCACACATGCAAACGCTAAGCATAATATCTGGCCTAGATGCACATAGGTAAAGCAGCGAACCAATGATGGAGCGATATACCTTCTGATCAAAATCTTTACCATTTTCGTCAGTGCAGAGTTGACCATTTGTTGGCATTGGTATTTTGAGGCCTTTGCAGTCTTGCATGCTGAATTTCTTCAGGCAATCTTTGAGATATTTCTCCTGAGAAATGAAGATGCCATTGGGTTGTTGACGAATTTGAAGCCCGAGGAAGAATTTCAACTCCCCCATCATAGACATCTGATATTCTTCACGCATCATATATGCAAATTCGTCACTGTATCACTTGTTAGTGCAAACAAACATAATATCATCAACATATATTTGGCATATGAACAGTTCACCATCATAAGATTTTGTGAAAAGAGTAGGGTCAAGTGAATCGGGTTTGAAACCCTTTTTCTTCAGGAGCTCCTTCAGCGTATCATATCAAGCCCTCGGGGCTTGCTTGAGGCCATAGAGAGCCTTGTTGAGTCTGAAGACTTTGTCCGGATGCTTTGGGTCCTCAAAACCTGGTGGTTGAGCAACATATACTTCTTCCTCAAGCTTACCATTGAGGAATGCACTTTTCACATCCATTTGATATAAGAGGATATCATGATGGTTAGCATATGCAAGCAGTATACGAATGGCTTCAAGCCTAGCAACAGGTGCAAATGTTTCATCGAATTCAATACCCTCAACCTGTGTGTAGCCTTGAGCTACAAGACGGGCCTTATTCCTCACCACTTGGCCATTTTCGTCTTGTTTGTTGCGGCAGATCCACTTGGTGCTGATGACATTGCTTGCATGGATCGGGACGCTTGACAAGCTCCTACACGTTGTTGATCTTGAATTGATGCAGTTCATCTTGCATGGCTTGAATCCATTCAGGCTCGAGAAATGCTTCATCAACTTTGGTGGGCTCTAAAATAGAGACAAACATGTAATGCCCACAAAAGTTAGCCAAATGTGAAGCTCTTGAGTGAGTGAGGTGACCAGGTGCATTGATGTTGTCGAGGATCTTCTCAATCTGCACTTCATTCGCCACTCGTGGATGTACTAGACGAGGGCCTTGCTGTTGTTATTGCGGTGCAGAGTCCTCAGCATCAGTTTCTTCAGGATCAGTTGTTTCTTCACGACGAGGGATCACTACTTCTTCATCAGCGATTTCTTCACTGGGCACAATCTCACCGGTGCCCATAAGCTTGATAGATTCCTCGGGAGGCATTTCATCTAGCACAGGAGGCAGGTGCTCTCTTTGCGAGCCGTTAGTTTCATCGAACCGCACATCTACAGTTTCAACAACCTTGTTGTGATAGGTGTTGAAGACTCTGTAGGTGTGCGAGTCCTTTCCGTAACCAAGCATAAAACCCTCATGTGCTTTCGGTGCAAATTTAGAACTGTGATGAGGATCTCTAATCCAGCATTTAGCACCGAAGACTTTGAAATAACTCACATTGGGTTTCTTGTCAGTGAGGAGCTCATATGAAGTCTTCTTGAGGAATTTGTGAAGATATACCCGGTTGATGATGTGACATGAAGTATCAATTGCTTCAGGCCACCATCGATGAGGTGTCTTGTATTCATCAAGCATAGTGCGAGCCATCTCCATGAGTGTCCTGTTCTTGCGCTCCACGACTCCATTTTGTTGAGGCGTGTAGGGAGCGGAGAGCTCATGAGTGATACCAAGTTTGTCAAGATAGTCATCAAGTCCTGTGTTCTTGAACTCGATGTTGTTGTCGCTCCTGATGTGCTTGATCTTGAGACCATAATTCGTCATGGCCCGATTGGAGAATCGTCTGAAGACATCCTGAACTTCAGTCTTGAACGAAATGATGTGTACCCAGGTGTAACGAGAGTAGTCGTCAACTATGACGAATCCATAGAGAGATGTTGCATTGGTTAGTGTGGCATAATGGGTAGGACCAAACAAATCCATATGAAGTAATTCAAAGGGACGAGTAGTGGTCATGATTATCTTAGCCGCATGCTTGGATCTGGTCATCTTTCTAGACTCACAAGCACCACATAGATGATCTTTGACGAATTTGACGCCTTCGACGCCAATGATGTGTTTCTTCTTGACAAGTGTGCTCAGATTCCTCATGCCAGCGTGTCCGAGACGTCGATGTCATATCCAGCACTCTGAAGCTTTCGCTAGTAGACACGTGGCAGGTTGAGGACCTAGTGAGAAATCTACAATGTACAAATCACCTTTCCTAAAGCCTTCGAAGACTTTGGATTTGTCAGATTCCAACAGCACAATACATCTATATTTGCCAAAGATGACAATCATATCAAGATCACAAAGCATTGAGACGGACATGAGGTTGTATCCAAGGGATTCGACAAGCATCACTTTTTCCATGTGTCGATCCTTCGAGATAGCAACCTTACCTAGACCCAATACCTTGCTTTTTCCTTTGTCGGTGCATGTGATATGCTTCAGATGAGACGGAGTAAGGGGAGCATCAGTGAGTAAATTCCTATCACCAGTCATATGATTCGTGCAGTCACTATCCAGGACCCATTCAGTGGTTATGGGTGTGTCATCCTGTAGAAGCATTAGTCTGACTTACAAATTCATATACTTCAAAGTGAAGAATATGATGATCAATTTCGTCAGACAATTTCATCAATGAGTAATAACTAGCAGCATAAGGGATGTGTGAAATGAATGATTCATTTCATCATGATTAGCCTGCATCCCAACAGGCAATTTGTTAGGTCTTCAGCAAATTCATCAGACATTTTAGTTGTCTGAAGACCTGACCCTGCAAAAGAGATTAGTTCTTTTTCTTAACCACCCACATCTGAATGGGTGGCTGAGAAGCGATGTAACGAAGTGCATTAATGGAGAACTTAGACATTGAGGAATATGCATTTCTCTTCACAGGTGGGTTATAGTAATTGAATGAGTAAGCAGAGAAATTCTTTGAAGTTTTGTGGACATAGTGGTTCGAAGAATAATGCTCATATTCATCAGATTGCTTTTTGTTTCCCTGCGAAACAGAGGCATTAACACGACCATAAGTGGGTCTGCGTCCATTTGACGACTTTGATCCCTGTGAAGAATTTGGCCTGGGAAGTTTCTTCTTCATCAGTGGTGTCATGATGACATTCACCTGAAGATTTTCCAGAAGGCTTTTGGGAACCCAGATTTTCTTCATAGGTGGACCATTCCTGCAGTTAGTACCAACAAATCTGGCAAATACTTCACCATTCTGATTTTTGAACAGTTTGTAGTTGGAGTCAAATGACTCATCTGAAGAATATGAAGTATCACAAGTATAGCCAGATAAAGTAGATGGGTCTATTGGTGGTCCCTTTGCAGCAACCCATGTGGTTTTGGGATACTGCTTAGGCTTCCAATAAGAACCGTCATCATTAAGCTTTCTCTCAAAAGCAATACCCTCTTTCCTAGGGTTCCTGTTTAGAATCTGCTTTTTGAGCACATCACAAAGGGTTTGATGCCCTTTGAGGATTTTGTACATGCCTGTAACGTACAATTCCCTCAACCCAGCATTTTCGTCAGTATCACTTGTGGCATCCTCAGATGAGGGGTTAGTGGCCACAGAAGCAGTTGAAGCAATTGAAAGTACTGAAGCATTTGAACATTCAGCTGAAGAATTTGCATTTTCACGTTCAAGGCATTTTAAGCATGGTGCAACAAATTCTTCCTGAGCGGTACTGATCTGTTGAGCGAGGAGTGAATCGTTCTCTTTTTGAAGATCATCATGAGACGCTCTCAGCTTCTCGAGATCTTGCTTCCTTTGAAGAAATTCATAGGACAGCTTCTCGTGTTCGGCTGAGAGGGACACATGACGACTTTCAAGTTTGTCATACTGTGACTTGAGACGTCTGAGATCTTCAGACAAGGCTTGACTATGATCCATTTCCTCGTCAAATAGGTCATCGCTTTTGTCTAGCAGTTTTTGAATCTTTTCCATAGCATGTTGTTGCTCAGTTGCAATTTTAGCAAGTTTTTTATAGCTTGGTTTAGATTCACACTCAGAGTCATCATCACTGGAAGTTTCAAAGTAAGCTTCTCGTGAGGTTACCTTTGCACCTCTTGCCATGAAACAATAGGTGGGAGTGTAGTCGTCGGCACTTTCTTCATTGTTGGTGGAGATACCATTGTCTTCAAGATTGAAGATGGACTTGCTGACGTACTCAGTAGCGAGAGCTAGGCTCGCCACACCAGCGTCTGATTCTCGAAGGTTAAGTGCTCAGGGCAAGGAGGACCAGTGTAGTCATGAATCTTTTCTTGATCCATTGTGCATCAAAAAGTTTCATCTGATATGACATCAATGTTGTGAACCCGAATTTCAGTGTCACCATGCTCAAAGCGAGGAAAATGGAAGTGCGAGACAAAATCTGTTGAAGTGCATTTGATGCATTTTCCTTCGGTCATCCACTCCATAATCCATTTTGAGCTATTAGATTCATCGCCAGAGATATACAGTGTAGCATAGAACTGAAGAATAATCTCTCTGTTCCAAGGATGCTAAAATTTGAATACCTTGGTGAGGAAGAAATCATCCAGATCCTGAAGCAATTGATTGAAGCAGCCAATATTGCGCATTGCGGGGATGTTCAGATATTCATGAGGAAATATCTTTCTGCTCTCATAGAGGACCTGAGAGTAATATATGGCATGTTCCTTAGTCCAGAAGCGAGGCGATTCCGAAGTGCGCGGCCTATCATACGGACTGTCTTGAAAGAATTTGGGATGCGCATTCCGATTGAAAAGAGGACCTTTCAGACCTGCTCCTGACAAGAACAAAGGCAGTTCTTCACGAGGGTATGGGTATTTGAGTTCTTCTTCGGGAGAGAGAAATTCATCGCCATATACAACTGAGTCAATCCGGCGAGCAGAGACAGATTTCCGTTCCGAAGGACCAACATCTGGGATATGTGTCGTTGTGTCGATACTTAACTTGAGTGGAGATGGAGCAGGTGATACAACAGTGGGTGCTGCAGAGGCAGTAGGCAGCAGGGCAGGTTCATCCACTTTAGACACTGAGGCCGAATCATGCACTGGAGGTGGTTGAGGTTGTTCCACTGGAAGCTGTTGTTGCTCGATCATAGGAGAAGCCGAGACTTTTGGAGCTTCATGAGCCGGAGAAGCATGGGGCTCAGAGCGAGGAATTTCACCTTCCTCAGAAACATATCGTTGCGAGGGAATATCAGCTTGAGCAGGGGATGCCACAGGCACTGATTTAGTTGGCCTAGGCGAGGGAGGAGCATCCGAGTCTTTTACAGGGGGGTTCAAAGGAATAGCTGGCTTGAGAGATTTTCCTTTCTGAGACTGAGCAACTGGGCGTGCAGGCGAGTTTTCCTTCGGTGCAGGAGGTACATTTTTCTTCGCAATTCTCTTTCGTTGCTTTTTCTTTTGCTGAGCAACTTGATCAATGTGACCTTTGACCAGATCATTGTAGCCAGTGACTTTTGCTTGATGTTCGTCACAGATCTTGCAAACAATTTCATCTAGATCCGTGTGAAAGCGCAACCTTCTGTGATGCAGGAGAGTCATGGCACGGTTGACATCCTTGTAAGAATCTTCGAGTGTTTTAATGACAAATCTTGAAGAAGCAGTTTTCATTCGACCATCAAGGTCAATTAGTTCGGCAGAGAGAGAGTTGACCTCAACTGCATCGTCTCTAAGTTCTTGATAGGCAGAGATGCCACTTCACCATCGAATGGATTGTCCACAGATTTATCAAGCTGTTCCATGATGAATATGTGATCATAGTAGTGAGGAGCATCAGACTTGGCAATAGGAGCAGTCTGCACAGGAACTTGCTCGGAAGGAGGTTTAGAAGCCAACGACTGAGTCAAAGTAGGCGCAAACTTAGCAGCCTTCTCCGTCGGATCAGTAGCTTGTGGAGCATTTTTCTCGGTAGGTGCATTGATTCTCTTCAAGTCAGGCTTGGGAATACTTTCGCCTGGCTTAGCAGAACTCACGGGAGTGTCAACGACCAAATCTTGCAAATTGATAGCATCTGGATGAGGAGTTGTGTTCACATGTTGTTTCATCGTGACAGTGGTAGCATGAGTTTTTCGAGCAGTGATCTTCTTCGGTGGTGCTTCTGGAACCATAGGAGCCTGAAGATCAGGTAACACAGTTGAAGTGGTAATATTCACTTCCTCGCTGAGAGTAGCAGCAGCCTCTTCCTTGGTGAGCGGAGGGTCATCATCATCAACCGAAGAATCATTCATTTGAAATTCATCAGCAGGTTCAGCCTTTTTCTTCTTTGGTGCACTCTTTCTCTTTGATGCAGCTGTGCTGGGATCATGCTTGCATTTAGAGCATCCTTCAGATTTTACTTCGGCCTTTTTCTTCTCGACATCATCTTTGAGAAGGCGAAGGTTTTCCTCTTCACAAGCCTTTTGCTTTTCAGCCCTCTGAGCTCGCTTGATGGCATTGCGCTGACGCTTAGCAAGCTCATCAGGATAAGATTCGGGTGTGCGAAGGGAGGACTCATGAGCATTTGGTGGAGGAGGTGGTCTCTATTTGGGACCATTTGGTTTGATGAGAGAAATTTCCCAGCAGTCACCCCATGGTGGATGAAATGCAAAGTTTTGAGCAAACCGAGGATGAACAAATTCATAGTTGAACCATTTGCGCACCCAATGACGTCGAATCCATTGTTGACGGTTATCTCTCTGTTGTTTGGTTTCTCCTGGAACGGTATCATAACGATCATGAGAGATATACTCAGCAGTGTTTGTGTATGCCTGTCTGCCACCCTTCTTCTTCTTCTTCGGAGCATTCTCTTCTTGCTCATTGGCAATTTGCTCGGTTCTTTTTCGCTTGCTGGTTGATGGGCCTACCGTTGGGCCCTTGGCATTCGGAGCTTTGGATTCATCAGCAGTACCCAGAACAACATCATCCCTGTCAGCCCGGCTCACTGGTTGAGCCGAATCCTCAACTGACTGCATTTTCCTGTGAATAAAGATAGATGCGAGGGAAAATGGGGACAGGGTTACGAATGCACACAGCGAAGATTTTGAAAAAGAAATCGTTTTGATGACGAAGTAGATGCAGACTTTGAGAAATGTTTCGGATGAAAGAAATGTGTAGAACGAACTAGTAGGTTCGAAGAATATACTAGTTAACGTACTAAGCATTCCGTTCGTACGAGACACAACTCAAACCCTAGATCTGAAAAAAAAATCGGATGCAAGGGACAACTACAAGCCACATCCGCACAAGTTACCTATCAGTAAAGATCTGGGAAATGCAGTGAAAATAGACTATTACTACCACGGACGAACTCGAACAAGATGAGTGGAAGAACGAGTTCGCACTACACATACCCTTACTCGGTGATGTGCATCGACTACGGCGGCGCGGGGATGGAGATGATCCGCGGCGGCGAGGAATGACTCCGGCGACCTCTTTCCGGCAGCAAAGCGGCGAAGATGATCGACGTCATCGAGCTTGAGGTGGAGCAGTGCGGTAGGGCTTCGGAAGGTGACGGTGGCGGAGATGCGAAGTGAATTGAGGGAGGGTGGCGGCACAGTATATATATGCGAGGAGGAAATAACCACACCCGGTGAATCTGATCGGACGGCCACAGTCAGAGGACTATTGTGATTCAATGGACCAGATAAACTGGCAGTTGATGAAGAGCACGTGGCAACCGTCACCAAAGAACGTGGTCCTGACTTGGGCGGGAAACCCCAAATTTTGGACGGCTTTCGCCAAAACAGATTAAGTTCGGACTGAACCTTTAACGTGGTCAAGGACACCAGATAAAGTTTCGTGACCAGATGAAGTTTGTGCATTCATAACGGAACAGCATAGACTGGAAGAGATAGAATAAAGAGAAAACAGGGTCTTAGGTATTTCACTCAGATGAAGAAACACAAACACCCGAGAGAGAAGCTATGAGTGAAATACATTCGAACTAACACAAAAACTTCAAACGCAACTCAACAAAGAGAAATTGTGGTGGCGTTACCCACCGTATAAGAACTGCATGACCCCGAGCATCGCACAATTATCATGGCACCCGGTTAGTCTAGTTCTTCGTTAATGTATTCACTCTCAGAAAGAAAATTTCACTTTGTCAAAATTTTCAAACTCTTCGAGCGTTGTGCACCCATTCCTTCTAAGATGTGGAAGTGATGGTACGGGTGCCGAGTCCAGCTTACTGCACGTTTGCGGAATCTAGGATATTTAGCTCACACCGTAACGCACAGAATCTTTTCTCATTGAGAGGCTTGGTGAAGATATCGGCGAGATTTTCTTCGGTATTGACGTGACTGATGACAATATCCTCTCGAGCAATATGATCACGTAGGAAATGATGTCTGATCTCAATATGCTTGGTGCGAGAGTGCTGCACTGGATTGTGTGCAATTTTGATCGCACTCTCATTGTCGCACAATAGAGGGATCTTCTTGACCTTGATGCCATAATCCTTCAGAGTCTGCTTCATCCATAATAACTGAGTGCAATAAGCGCCAGCAGCAATATATTCGGCCTCAACCGTAGAGAGCGAGACACAATTCTGGTTCCTTGACGACAAACATACCAATGATCTACCGAGGAAATGGCATGTCCCCGAAGTAGATTTCCTGTCAACCCAGTCACCTGCATAATCTGAGTCTGAATATCCAACGAGGTCAAACTGTGCTCCCTTAGGATACCATAAACTTAAGGTGGGGGTGTGAGCCAAATATCTCAGAATACGCTTGACCGCTTGGTGATGCGATTCTTTCGGTGCAGCTTGAAAACGAGCACACATACAAACACTCAACATAATATCAGGTCTAGATGCACATAAGTAGAGCAAAGAACCAATCATCGAACGATAAGCTTTCTGATCGTAATCTTTCCGTACACATCTGCGTCCAGCTATCCATTTGTGGGCATGGGAGTTTTGTAGCCCTTCTGTTTGCAATCTTGCATTTTAAACTTCTTCAGACAATCTCTCGGATATTTCTCCTGAGATATGAAAATTCCATTGTCCTGTTGACGGATTTGTAGTCCGAGAAAGAACTTGAGTTCACCCATCATAGACATTTGATATTTCTCGGACATCATTCGCCCGAATTCCATGTTGCATGCATTGTTAGTACAGCCAAAAATAATATCATCCACATAAATTTGACACATGAATAGATCACCATCAATAGCACGAGTGAAAAGAGTGGAATCAGTGGATCCTGGCTTGAATCCTTTGTCGAGCAGAAACCTCTTCAGAGTGTCATACCAAGCTCGAGGGGCTTGCTTCAGTCCATACAGAGCCTTTTTCAACCTGAAAACTTTGTTAGGAACCTGAGGGTTTTCAAAGCCAGGTGGTTGTCTAACATATACTTCCTCATCAATTTCACCATTAAGGAAAGCACTTTTCACATCCATTTGATAAAGCAGAATATCATTGTAGTTTGCATAAGCGAGAAGAATACGAATTGCCTCAAGGCAAGCAACAGGAGCATATGTTTCACCGAAATCAATACCTTCTACCTGTGTATACCCTTGAGCGACAAGACACCCTTTGTTTCTCACAACAATGCCATTTTCATCTTGCTTGTTTCGGAAGATCCATTTTGTGCCGATGATATTGTGCTTCTTAGGATTCGGTTTGTCAACCAATTCCCACACATCATTCAATTTGAATTGCACCAACTCTTCTTGCATGGCATTCATCCAATCGGGATCATTCATGGCTTCCTCATACTTGGTAGGTTCTGTCAATGAGACAAAGGAGAAATTGCCACAGTAGTTAGCCAAACGAGTGCGAGAGCGAGTTGTGGGTCGGTAACCTGGATTCTCGAGATCTTCAAGGATTAATGCAGGGTCAACTCGATTTGCCACTCATGGGAGAGGATTTCCTTCTTGATGATCATTTTCATTCTCCTCAGTATCAGCATCAGAATTGGCATTAGTATCGCCATTATCATCGGGATTGCCATTTTGATTTGCACTTGCATTTGGGTTGCCATTTTTGTTCGGTGCGGCATTTTCTTCGGCAGTAGATTGGCTTGTTCTTCGAGCTATGGGGGCATCTTCATCGGAAGAGTCAGGTGTATTTCCTTTGATTGGCCTGACGTCCCCAATGGCCATTTGCCGAATAGCATCCGAGATCGGTGGTTCATCT
This sequence comes from Elymus sibiricus, assembly GCA_039707655.1. NCBI lineage: Eukaryota > Viridiplantae > Streptophyta > Magnoliopsida > Poales > Poaceae > Elymus > Elymus sibiricus. The sequence goes on along the minus strand of CM077668.1, from coordinate 148,712,578 downwards.
ATCACATTAGGCAGGTGCTCCTTTTGAGAGACGTTAGATTCATCAAACCGCACATTTACCGTTTCCATAACTTTCCCGTGGTGAGAGTTATAGACACGATAAGTATGCGAGTTCGAGCCATAACCAAGAAGAAAACCTTCATGTGCCTTAGGTGCAAACTTGGAATTATGATTCATGTCACGAATATAGCAAGGTGCACCGAAGACACGTAAATAAGAAACATTCGGTTTCTTGCCAGTGATAAGCTCATATGAAGTTTTCTTAAGGAATTTGTGAAGATAAACACGATTCACAACATGACAAGCAGTGTTAATAGCATCAGCCCAGAAACGGATGGGAGTTTTATACTCACTGAGCATTGTTCTCGCCATTTCGATGAGAGTTCTATTCTTTTGCTCAACAACTCCATTCTGTTGGGGAGTGTATGCGGCAGAGAACTCATGAGTTATACCATGTTCGTCGAGAAAATCTTCGATATGAGTATTTTTGAACTCAGTACCATTGTCGCTTCTGACATGCTTAATTCGCACATCATATTCATTCTGAGCCTTCTTGGCGAATCTTTTGAAGATGTCTTGGGTGCAGGTTTTGTCTTCGAGAAAGAATACCCAAGTGTATCGAGAGAAATCATCAACAATAACCAGACCATAATGACTGCCTCCGAAACTTGCATAGTTTTGAGGTCCGAATAAATCCATATGAAGAATTTCCAGTGGTCTTGTTGTGGTCATGACAGTTTTTGATGAATGGTGCTTCTTGGCCAATTTGCCGGTTTCACACGCACCACAAAGATGATCCTTGTCGAATTTCACATCAGGAATGCCACGAAGATGATTTTTCTTCACGAGAGTCTGCAAATTTCTCATACCTGCATGACCAAGTCTTCGGTGCCACAGCCATCCTTCGGTTGCTTTTGCAAGCAAACAAGTTTGGACTGAGGGACCCTTAGAGAAATCCACAATATATAGATCACCCTTTCTATTTCCCTCGAAGATGAAAGAATTGTCAGAGGCCATAAAGACGATGCATTTGGATGATGAAAATAGAACTAGCATGCCTGGATCACAAAGCTTGCCAACAGACATGAGATTGAATCCAAGAGACTGAACAAGTAAAACATCATCAATGTTCTTGTCCTTGGATATAGCAATTTTACCTAACCCAATTACCTTTCCTTTGTTGTTGTCGCCGAAAGTAATATACTTCTGAGATGAAGCAGTTAAGTTGGGGTCGACAAACAACGACTTGTCTCCGGTCATATGACTAGTGCATCCACTATCCATTATCCATTCGGTACACCCGGAGACATAGTCCTGCAGAGAAGTCAGGCTTTCTTAACCACCCACATCTTTGTAGGTGGCTTTGAAACATACGAGCGAGCAGGATATGATTTCTTTCGATAGTCATAAGAATTGTGACTTGAGTGAGTACGAGCATAATCGAAAGAGTATGCATTGAAATTCTTCCCAGACAAATGAGTATAGTGGTTAGATGAGATATGCATGTACTCATTCTGTCGAGCCTTTTCCAAGATGTATCGAGCATTTTCTTCCTGCATGGTTAGTAACCTAGTAGCAGGTAATGCTTCGATAGTTTTCTTAGGCACCCAGATAGCTTTCTTTGGGGGGGCATTTCTGCTGTTTGGTCCAACATAGCGAGCAACAGCCTCACCACATTGGTTTTTGAACAACTTATAGTTGTCCAGAGAATCATCATATGAGTATTCAGGGATAGGAGAGTCATATCCCAAAATTAAAGCTGGATCGAGCGTTTTGCTCTTGGCAGGCACCCACACAGTGCGAGGATATTGATCAGGTTCCCAGTAAGAGCCATTTTCATTCAATTTCCTTTCGAAACCGATACCTTCTTTCCTGGGATTTTTGTGAAGAATGGATTTCTTCAAAACATCACACAGGGTTTGATGCCCTTTGAGAGACTTGAACATTCCTGTCTGAAGAAGATCCTTCAACCTAGCATTTTCATCAGAAATAGAACCATTTTCCTCGACAGAGGGGTTAGCATTCACAGAAGATTCAGCATTTGATTCAGAGTTACTGCGTTCAAGGCATTTTAAGCAGGGTGGTACAAACACTTCAGGTTTCTCTTTGAGTTGTTGCGTGAGAAGAGAATTTTCTCTGATCAAGTCATCATGAGCCTCTCTCAGCGACTCGAGTTCCTGTTTCCTTTTTAGGTAATCATAAGTCAATCTCTCGTGGTCGGCAGAGAGAAAATCATGACGGCTAGATAGTTCTTCCATTCGAGACTCGAGAGCGGAATGCTCTTCTGTCAACGACTGATTTTTCTCCATCTCCTCAACCAACAACCCTTTAGATTTCCTGAGGGTTTTCTCAATTTTCTCAAGAGAGTTTTGTTGCATATTAGCAATTTTAATCAGTTTAGCATGGTCATCTTCATCCGAAGAGTATTGATCACTGGAGTGAACCTTGTGATGTTTGGAAGATACCTTTTCTTTCGAGGCTTTGGCCATGAAGCAGTACGCAAGAGACTCGTTGTCGCTCGAATGATTCTCGAAGAAGTTCGATGTAGGAGTAGAGGCACATGCTATGCCTGCCATGCCAGAATCAGAATCCTCATCGGATTCATCAACTTCTTCGGAGTCAGATGATTCTTCTTCATCGGAATCCATCTCCTTGCTGATGTACGCCTTGGCCTTGCGAGAGGTGTTCTTGCGGTTGGATGAGGACTTGGAGGGATTCCTTGAGGAAGATCTTGACGAGGACTTGGAGGAGCTATCCTTCTTCTTGAAGAACTTCTTCGTTTTCTTCTCATCATCGGAGTCGTAGCTTTTGCTCTTGCCTTTGCCATGGTTGTTTCCTGAATCATATCTTCCACTGGCACGGATTTCAGCTTCCCAGAGAGGGCAGTCTGAAATGAAATGTCCTGGCTTTTTGCACTTGAAGCAGGTGTAATCTCCAGTAGGTTTTGATGAAGATTTGGAGCCGCCAGAGTTGCTGGATCCTTTCTTCTGAAACTGATTTTTCCTTTGAAGGCGCTGGAATCTTTTCGTGATCAATGTGAGATCCTTGCTGATCCTTTCTGGGTCATCTGAATCTTCTTCGGCATTTCCTTCTGAGGAAGATTCAGCCACAGCCTTGAGAGCATGACTTTTTTGGTGACTTGAACCATAGAGATCTCTCTTTTCTTCTTCTTGTTCCTTGTGGGTGTTTAGCCTTTTCATGATATCAGCTGAGTCGAGAACCTTGAAATCAGCTCGTTCCCGAATCATTAGAACTAGAGTGTCGAACAAACTGTCAAGGGATCGGAGCAGTTTCTTCACAACTTCATGATCAGTGATGTCTTTGGCGCCGAGACCTTGCAGCTCGTTTGCAATGTCACTCAGGCAATCGAAGGTTTGCTAGCAGCTTTCATTTCTGATTCGCTTGAACCGATTGAACTTCGCCCGAAGAGTATCAATGCGAGCTTCTTTCTGAGTTGAAACACCCTCATTTATCTTTTCGAGAATGTCCCACAATTCCTTTGCAGTTTCACACTGACGATAGCAAAGAAATTGAGCACGAGAGAGATGGCCCCCAATTTCATCTTTGGCTTGAGCATCCATCTGAATGAGTTTCTTCTCGTGGTCAGTGGGGACCTGGGGCACTTCAACCACGAATCCATTCAGCACCACGTTCCACATATCATCATCACTAGCTCGGAGACGGATCTTCATCTTCTCCTTCCAGAAGGGATAGTCCGTCCCATCGAAGATGGGAATCTTGAGGTGCGACTTGTAGCTCACTGAAGACATACTTAAACTCCAAGGTGGTTAGACCAAAATGAGCAGAGTCAAGGAGTACCTTGCTCTGATACCAATTTTAGGAACGAAGTATGTCTACCAGAGGGGGGTGAATGGGAGTTTTAAATTTTCTTCTGAAATATCAAAACTCTCGGAACCCAGCAACAGAGCGAATGAAAAACGGTGTACAGTGAGCGAATACAAACTACTGAATGGAAACTAAGAGCATGCATCGAGACAAATCACATGATTGAAATATGTCATATAGCATAGTTTGAATGTAAAGGGGAGTAGCAGAGGTGACCAGTGATGCTCGATGGCGACAAGGAATTTGGTAGACCAGTTCGCCCTTCTGCAAAAGGACTACGTCTGGTTGGAGGGGTTGTGATTTAACACAGAAGATAAACTCTCTTCGCCCTATTCTCCTCGACAATTGGTTCGTCAACCAATGCCGATCACTTGTGGTAGATGCTTGAGGAGATCTCCAAACCTTTACAGACTTCTTCTTCGAGAACCACAATTACTCTTGGTCTCTGAAGAGATTGACACCTAACCGTCTAGAGAGTTCGCAGCTCTCAAGAGTAATAGGCGGAGCGTACTGGACTTAAATTCGAGTGATTTTGAACCACTATCTAATTTTTCGGCTCTGGGGTTTTCTCTCGGTGGATTTTAAACTCAAATCACTCTGGAGAGGGGGTTGCTCAACAATCTTCTCACAATCACACAGAGCAGCCATCGGACAACGCCGGTGCGGGGTGGCTATTTATAGCCGCAGCCTTCCCTGATGGGAAATGACCATTTTGGACACGCGGTCCAGCCAATGGCCAACCGACACGTTCACAACGGTCGGATTTTAAGAGCAACGGTAACATTACTTGAGGAACAAGTAATGCTAACTCCTCGGTCAGAGACAAATCTCTCGCAGCGAAGAAGATCACAGTCTCTTGCTGGCAAATATTTGCTCGGAACACAAAGAGATTTCTCTCGCAACTTTCATAGGATTTGGGTTTAGCATCAGAGAATCAAAGCTTCAAACGCTACACCCCTCTTAGTAGTACGGTGGTCCTATGACTCAATAAAGAGAAGAGAAACACCAAAATAAATGCTACGTCTTCACTTCGTCTTCAATCTTCTCGGCCGCAGTCACTTTCTTCGGACGAGCACCGAATCAATTGCTTTGCATCAGCAATTTTTGAGGGGTCACTCTTGTCATCATAATCTTCGGTGATAACCTTCACTGCCACGCAGGGCATTTTCTTCGGAGTCTGAACCAAACTCCTCTTGACTCCAGGGATCTGTTACTCTGTGTGCACTAGCAAACACATCAGTCCCTTACTGTTTATGTCAACAATCTCCAAAACATAAGGAGGCAAATTATTGCACCAACAAGGGTTGCTCTCAAATGACAAGTGTCAATCTCTCTCTAGAGCAGCCAACCAACTAGTGGTTGTGGGGGACGACTATTTATAGCCAGGGCAACCCGACATGAAATGTCATAAATGCCCTTCTCAGACATGACCGTTGTCAGGATAAGGATCCACTCGACAGCTGGCACGCGGCTCAGCAACGGTCGGAAATTAGAACTCTCAATTTCGTCGGGGCACTCAATTTCCTTACGATAGGCAGATCGCACTGGCGAAATCCTAACTCCTCAGCCTGACCAAATTCGTCAGCGACCAGATGAACTGCATCACTGTTGCTAGCAAATTCGTCAGCTGTTCCGGAGATTTTCAAAGGCTTCACTCGAAGCGGCTATAGTGTGTATAGGTTTAAGCATCACTTTGGAATTGTGAAATGTATATCACCTAGACCCCCTTTAACAGTAAGATTTTTCCTATGACTCAAATGAGAAGAAAACAAAACTATGAAAACAAAGTCTTCAAGCTTCAAAGTCTTCACATCAATTTCTTCAAAGGCCGCACCAAATTCTTCACTTGAAGAAATACATTTTTAGGGGTCGACTTTCATGGGTTAAACCAAGTCTTCAGGGACTATTTCACATGTGTACACTCACAAACACATTAGTCCCTTAACCTATTTGTCTTCAATACTCCAAAACCACTAAGGGGGCACTTGATGCACTTACAGTCCGGGTGGAGAGACGTGGGCTGGACCCACGTCCGAGTCAGTGACAGCCCATGATCTGACGTCTTAGATCGTGGCTCGTATGTTAAAGACTCTCCGTTCCTGACCGGCAAAAATAAGCGCATAGGTGTGAGCTCGGCTCGGCTCATTCCCGCGGCGCGGCACGGTGTGACGAGGCGGGCGGTGGAGGAGGAGCGCGCGGGAACCACTTCTCTTCTCAAGCTCCAATAGCATGTGGAAGAGAATCCCTTATAAGGAGGTCCAACTCCTCTCCAACTAGCAATATGGGACTAAACTTCCCACCACACCCATTGGCATAAAACCCACATGGGTCCTTAGAGATTTTTCTGAAATTGTTGGATGGGCCCAAGGCTCACCCTATATTCAACAATAACTAAGCTAAGATGCTTAGATGCTTTTTAGTTTTATAGTATTTATTATTAGCTTCTTTCAAAAGCAATTGTCATTGTAAATGCTCATGATTTTACTCGAATGAAAACCCTAAATGGTGATTTTGTTGGATCATGTAGAGCCTATCTTGTCTCCCTTCCGTTACTATTTTTAAAAGTTGTTCTGCTTGTTGGTGATGTTTTTTTAACACAGTACAACGCAAATGCCCACATACATACGCACATACACTCACCCCTATGAACGCACAGACGCACATCCTACCCCTATGAGCACCTTCGAGATACTGAGGCAGCACAACATTTTGAGATTGATGAAGTCACTTCAGACGCCTTCGTAGTCTATGGGAACGTCTCCTCCCACTGAACGAATATCACCGAAAAATATGAAATAAATTCAGGAAAATTCGAGCACCAATGCAAAGTCTAGGACTTGAAACCTGGTGAGCTGGTTCAACCACAATGAACCTAACCATCTGAGCTACACTCCGTTCGCGTGTTGGTGATGTTGTTGGACGTTGTCTCTCTTTATTTGTGATTGGGTGGCCAGCACGATGGTGTGTGCACTTGGATGTTTGATTCTTTTATAAAAAAATCTCCATGTTTGGTGGAGGGAGAAGTGGTGAGGCCTGTGGGACCGACAAATAGGCCGACGCAGATGTCCCCCAGCGCAGCTGAGCCTAGTTTGCCACAAAACCAACACACACATTTGCAAAGGAGGGCTTGCTGAGGAAAAGCTGCTAGCACGGCCCCACATGACAGTGCGCTAGGCGGCAAATGGCCTCAGAGGGCTCGAATCTAGCCCCTCATAAACTATGTAGGAGATTTGGGTTTGATTCCTCACACAGAACCCACTACAGTCGTAAGAGCCAGGCCTGACTTAGCTGGGACCCGGTGCAAGATAACAAAGTTGGGCCCTTTGTCTACAATACTACTGGTAGGAGACAGAAATACTTACTCAGCCCATGAAGTATACCTATTAGAATTAGAAAATTATATTTTAGAAAATTGTTCATTATGTCTTTTATAAAAAAAGGTTCAATGTATATTAAAAATGGTTCACCGTATAATAAAAGATGTTCAGTGTGTGTTAAAAATTGTTCATCGTATAACTAAAAAGTTCACCGTATATAAAAAAATGTTCAATGTATATAACAAAAAAATCATCGTATATTATAAAAATATTTACAGTGTGTATTTAAAAAATGTTCAGCATATACTAAAAATATTCAGTGTGTATTTGAAAAATGTTCACTTTACTGGAAACGAAGTTCACTGCATATTGCAAAACCTAAAAAAGAAATCTGCAAAAAAAAATTAAAATAAAATTCAAGAGAGGAGAAAAATAAAATAAAAAGGAAAAATAAAAATAAAAATAAAACCGAAACAAAGACCACATGCACAAAAAACGAAAAACAAAACAACCGAGATAAACAACCGAAAAAACAAACAGCCTAATAAAGGCCGGCCCATTCGGTTCCTCGCTTTAGAGAAGGGGCATGCCTATGTCTTGGTTTTAGCGAGACAGATGGCTGTCTCGCCCGTCTGCATATATTGCAGGGAGTTGGTGGTGGGCCATCTTAGTGGAGGCATGGATCATCGCGATGGCATCACGTCAATGTCATGCTGATGTGACACTAAAGTTTGTTTTCTTCTTTTATATTTTTTTATATTTATATTTTGAATTAATTTATTTAGAAAACATAAATTTACTTAAGAAAATTGAAAAACCGTGAATCTTAGATTTTTGAAACAGTATAAAAATAGCACAATTTTAAAATAATGTTGATAGTTTTTCTTAAATAGCACAATTTAAAAAAAAATGTTCGCATAGTTTGACAAATATGTTAACTATGAATACCGAATTTGAAAAAATGTTGATCATGTATTCAGAAAAGCGTTCAAAATATATACTAAAAAAATGTCAATCATGTATTTGAAAAATGTTCAATGTGTATCAAAAAATGTTTTACATGTACGCTAAAAAATGTATATTGTGTACTGACAAAATAGGCATGTGTTAAAAAACCCAACGAAAATTGACAAAGAAACAGCAAGAAAAGCAAAGAAAAACAAAGAAACCAAGAAAGAAAGAAAAGCAACATATAACAAAGAAAAAAAAACTAAAGAAAACAGACGATGAAATAAAAATTAAAAAGAGACAAACAAGGAAAACCCAAGAAAACTAGACCCCAAACAGTGAAAACCGGATAAAGGAAAACCAGACAAAAAAGAGAAAAAAAACGCAAAAACTGCTAGAGTGCTTGGCCAGGCCAGTCGTGCGACGCTTCAGTGTCAGTGTTCCCGAGAGGTCCTATTCAGCGCCTGAGAGCTCCTAGGGACCTCCTAATCGACGCCTTCTGCGCCGGTTAGGGATTCCAGCGCCCACACGAACGCATATATGTGCCGGCCCATCGCGCGCGTCACTTGGCAGCGTGTAACTCCTTCGCTTTGGGTCAATTGTTAATTGGTCGATGGTGGACCAGTTGACCGGTCAATCATTGACTTTTAAAAAAAGCAAAAAAACATAGAAAAGGAAAAAAATCGCAAAAACGGGAACTCTTTTTATATTCAAATATGTTCAAGGATTTGCATATAAAATTCATAAAAGTTAATGAATGCGAAAAAAGTTCATGATTTTGAAAAAAAGTTCACGAATATGAAAAAAGCACAAAATTGAAAAAAGTTCATGAGTTTGAAAAAGTTCATCAATTTGCTAAAGTTCACGAGTTTGAAAAAGTTTCATCAATTTAGAAAAAAAGTTCATGAAATTGGAAAAAGTACATGTATTTTCATAAAAGGTTCTCAAATTCAAAACAATTTCATCAATTTTGAAAATATAGTTCACCAGATTTTTAAAAGTTCGTTGATTTTTATAAAAAATGTTCACAAATTTGAAAAAAAATCATCGGTTTTGAAAAAAGTTCACAAAATTGAGAAAAAAGTTCATGGATTATCAGAAAAAGTTCACGAATTTGAAGATTTTTTGCGAATTAAGTAGTAGAAAAACAAAAAATCAAAAATAAAAAAAAATGTAGAAAAAACTGCCAAATAGAATTAAAAAACAAGAAAGAAAAAGCATAGAAAGACGCGATTCTTTTTTTTTAACTTTACATTTGCCACAAGAAGAGAAAAAGAAATTAGTTAGCACAACAAATCAAGGTGTCGCAGTGGTTATTGCGACGGGGAGTGAACGAGGAGGGTTGGAGTTTGAATCTTCCCAGGCGCGGTCCTCTGTTAACGGTTAGAAAGATGAAAAAGAAAATGGGTCGAGCCAAGGATGGCGGAGGGATGGGGGTGTGCCAAGTTGCAAAGCATACTGTATCGGGCGCAAAAGGCGCCAATAGGAATCGCTGAACTCCTGTACGGCGCCTTAAGCGCCGGTTTAGTTTCATGGCTTTTTTTATCAAGAATTTGATAAATAAATTCATGAATTTAAACAAGGTTCAAGAAATACAAAAAAGTTCATGAATTTGAAAATAGTTCACGAACACAAAAAGGTTTACAAAAATTCAAAAAAAAGTTCACTAACCTTGAAAAACTTGATGAAAAACAAAAAATTCACTACTACGAAAAGTTGATGGATTTGAAAAAAAATCATGAGAAAAGAAAAAAATAAAAAAATTGAAAAAAATGTTCACAAATTTCAAAGAAAGTAGTTCACTACCGCAAAAAGTTAACGGATTGAAAAAAATTCATGACAACAATGTTCAAAACATTGAAAAAAAGTTCAGAAATTCAAAAAAAAGTTCAAGAATTTGAACGAATTTTTTTCCACAAATTAGAAAAGGTTCTTGAATTTAAACCAAGGTTCACAAATTTCAGAAAACTTCATAAATATGAAGAAAATAGAAAAGTAAAAATAAAAACAAGAAAAGGTAATGGAAAAAAAATAAGAAAACCAAAAACAAAAAGGAAAAAACAAAACGGAAAAAATAAATAGTGGTGCGAAGAAATAGGCTGGCAGCCCATTTAGTCTGGCGAGGAGAGGTGCTGTACGGGGCGCCCCTATATCTCGCGTTAAGCCCTCGCTGACGGGTGGCGCACGGGAACAACAATAAATGTATTACAAAAATTACTTTTTTTTGTTTTTTTACTTTTGTTTATACTTCAAAAATATTCTAAATAAATATATTACAAAAATTACTCTACATAAAACTTTTGAAAACTGTTGACCAAGCATTTGAAAAATGATAAATGTGTATAGAGAAAATGTTAATCTCATATCTGAGAAATGTATATAAAAAATGTGTATGAAACAATTTGATCATATATTTATAAAATATTACTAAGCATTTTAAGAAAAATGTTGAATAAGTGATTGAAAATTGTAATCAAGCATTTAGAAATATTTCAATGTGCATAGAAAAAATGTTGAGCATGTATTAAAAAAATGCTGAGTTTTTTTGATAATGTATATATGTTTTTGAATCAAGCATTTGAAAAAAATGTTGGACAAGTATTTGAAAAATGATAATCAAGCATTTGAAAAATGTAAATGTGTATAGAAAATATGTTGACCATGTATAGAAAAAATGTTCATCAAGAATTTGAAAAAATATTGAACAAGTACTTGAAATTTTTTAATCAAGCATTTGAAAAATGTTGAATGTGTTTACAAAAAATGTTGACCATGTGTTAATAACATTTAATAGCACATTACCCGGGTGCATTTGCACCCGGATGAACAGTAATGCAAAAAAAATATATTAAATGTTTCCGAAAAATTCCGATTTTTTTTGTAGATGTTTGTGTTAGTGTCGCAAGCATGCATGACAATTTTCATGCGAAACGGAGTGGCGGTGTTTCGTCCACAAAAAAAACAAATTTGGGGTGACATTTTGGTGTAACTTTTCGTGTTCAATTTGTTTTTTTGCACAAGCCAAAATGCTTAACCTTTTTGCCTCAAAATTTGCGGGTAGCATTTGAATGTGACTAAGAACACATACAAATTTTGTTTTGAATTTTTTTTCATTTCAAAATGTTTTTTTTGGCTCCCGGGAGCCAAATTGACTTTTCGATTTTAAAAATGTTAATCAAGCATGTGAAAAAATTTAAATGTGTTTACACAAAATGTTGACCATGTATAGAAAAAATGTTGACCATGTACTAACAAATGTTAAATTTGTATTGGAAAAATATTAAATGTGTATTAGAAAAAAATTGTTGACATATACAAAAATGTAGAATGAAAACCCAAAGAAACAAAGGAAACCAAAAAATAAAAACCAAAAAAGAAAGAAAAAAATAAAACAAAGAAACAAAATAAACCAAAGAAACAAATGCAAAAAGAATGAAAAAATCGGAGAAGAAAAAATGAAAGGAAGCAAAAGAAAATGAAAAAAAGAACCGTAGAAAACGGGCTCGAATCACCTCAAGTAGGTCGTGCCCCTACTACTAATCACTTATAACGGGAAGTGGGCGGAGTGGCTAGCATCGCCGGCTATCTCCCTGGAGATCAGGGATCGATCCCTGTGTTCTCCCTCTTTTCGTTCTCTTTTTCCTTTAATTTGCGTGGATAGGCCGGCCCAACTACTGTAGACGCTTCAGCGAGTGTTTCTATCGTCTCGATGAACGCGAGATATAGTCGCTGCGGGCTGTACACCGAATCGTGCAAAGTGGAACCGGGCCACAGCCCATTACTCTGTTTTGCTCACTCGCGGGTGTGACTGTCCGTTTGCTCGTTGGCTGTAAAAAACAATTGTTTCAAAAAAAGCGTCTCTTTAGATATTAAGCAGAGCAACTAATTAAGGAGCGCTCCTTCGGAGCCCTCCCAACGATCACTTGGGGTGGGCTGAGATCGCGCCACTTGGCGCGCTCTCAGCCGCCGCCACGTGTCGTGCTCTCGGCGCTTTCTCCGGATTTTTTTCTTCATTTTTCCGAACGCGTTTTCGGCTTTTTAAACGGTTTTTTTTGGCTTTTTGGTTTTCCACCGGTCTTCCTTAGCTTTTGGAAAAAAAATTGCGTGAAAAAATGCAGTTTTTTTTACTTCCGCGAGAGGCACTCGGAAACGGGAAAAAAACGCGCTTTCTGTTTTTTGCTTCCGCGAGAGGCACGGTCGTGCCTCTCGGAAACGAAAAAAAAACGTGTTTTCTGTTTTTTTCCTTCCGCGAGAGGCACGGCCGTGCCTCTCGGAAACGAAAAAAAAACGTATTTTCTGTTTTTTTCCTTCCGCGAGAGACACGGTTTTGTTTCCGCGAGAGGCACGGTCGTGCCTATCGGAAAACGGAAAAAAAACGCATTTTCTGTTTTTTTTCCTTCCGTGAGAGGCATTGTTTTGCTTCCGCGAGAAGCACGGTTTTGCTTTCGCGAGAGGCACGGCCGTGCCTCTTTCGGAAAGGAAAAAAAACATGCTTCCGGTTCAGTTTTTTCTTCCGGTTTTTTTGACCGATTTTTTCGTAAAAAAAAGTTCGTCAAAATCTATCAACATGGGATCTAGTTTTGAAGATCTCATCACGAGGAATCCAATGGTGAAAACGGTTCGAGATTTGGACGCACGGTTTAAAAGATAAAACGTTTTGAATGAACGGATCTACGAAAAAAAGGAAAAACTCTCAGGTTGTGACAAGTGGCGCGCATGCAGTGCGCCACTTGTCGTAACGTGGGGAGGTGGGAGTGATCTTTGGAAGGAGTACTCCTTAATTAGTGATTTCGGATATTAAGAAATCACACAAATAAAAATAATAAAAAGTTACTAACTTGGAAAAACGTGAATTTTAAAATGTCAATGAATTTCATTTTTTTACGGATTTACAAAAACTTCATGGATTTTATAAAAATAATAAATTTGGAAAAGGTACAAGAATTTAAGAAAAGCTCACGAGATTGAAATTGTTCATGAATGTCAAAAAAGTTTGTGAATTTGAAAGTTTGCGTAATTGCAAAAAGTCATGAATTTTAAAAGGTTTGCATATTTAAAAAATATTCGCGAGCTGAAAAAATGTCCATGAATTTTGAAAATGTTCATGAATTTTAAAAAAATCACGAATTTGAGCTCAAGTTACAGATTTGGAAAATGATCTTGAATTTTGAAAAGTTTGTGAATTTAAATATTGTCCACGATTTTTCAAAAATTAGTGATTTTTTAAATTTTCATAAATTTTTATTAATTTTTGTGAATTTGATAAAAAAAGTTCACAAATTTGAAAAGTTCATCGATTTAAAAAACGGAATGGATAAAAAAAAGGGAAAACAAAGAAATAAAATAAGGGAAATAATGAATAAAATAAAAACCCAAAGGAGAACAAAAAGAGAAACACAGAAAAGAAAACCATGCATGGGATATTCTAGAATGCTCATAAAACTGGCTGAGAAAAAGGTTCAAGTGTGCCCTACTAATTAATTCATACTCCAAGTCTCCAACCAATTCATCCACAAGTTGAATTGATGGAAAGAGGCAGGGAATATATTTCAGCAATCCCGTAAAGTTTAGACTATTTTTTTCCTTGGACATGGGATCGATGTATTTTGTTGAATCTTTTTTTAATACTGCGTTGGCAGGGTCTTGAACTCAAGACCTCTTGGCTTGAATACCATATTGAATTCAAGCTCTAGCCAGTTCATCTATAAGTATGAAATGATAAAGAGAGGTTGGCAATATATTTCAACATCTACAAGGGCAGACCCAGTACGTACTACTCGATAGGTGGGGTGTGCGCCCTTTACAAATTGTGCTATATTTGGCACCATAAGCGTGGAATAGGATAAAGCATTGTCGACCCATCTTGTGCCAAGGGCGCTTCTATATCTCGCGTGTCGCGAGATACAAGGTAGCCTCGCCACTAGCAGACGTAAGGTGGGCCTTGCCTTAAGTAGTGTTAGGTACATTTTTTTGTTTTTCCTATCCTTTTTCTTACATTTCAAAAATATTAGAACATATATTATATATTTTAAAAATTAATGTTCTTAAAGGTTCATTGCACATTAAAAAAATGTAAACACTGTGTAAAAAGAATGTTCATGCAACTTTTAAAAAATGTTGATAGAGTTAAAAAATTGCTCGTGACATTTAAAAATGTTCACATCTTTCGAAAAAAAAAATGCTTGTGACATTTTTAAAATGTTTATACAATGTGAAAAATATATTCATGTAATTCAAAAGAAAATGTTTCGAAACATTCTAAAAAATGTATGTGCCATTTAAAAAAAATCACACATTTCAAATATATGTTCGTGATATTTTTAAAACATATTGATAAATGAAAAATAATGTTTGTGTAGTTTTTAAAAAGTTTTATGTCATTAAAAAATGCTCAATGTGTATTTGAAAAATATTTAACATGTATTCGAAGAAAATGTTCAACATGTATTTGAAAAAATGTACATTATGTATTAAAAAAAATGTTCCACGTGTATATGAAAAATGTACAATGTGTATCTAAAAAGACATGTGTTAAGAAATACAAATAGAAATATAGAAAAAACAAAGAACCGGTGAAGAAGCGCACAAAAACAGAAAAAACGAAGAACCGAACAAAGGAAAAGGAACACGTATTCTAAAATCGAAGAAACAAAAAAAAATGATGATGTTGTATTTGTTACCGGCTCGGCCCATTCACTGCACGTTGCAGACGACCCAGTGCTACACCTTGCAGTAGGTGAGATATAGCACTGGTGTCTTGCAAATCCGCCATCCTTTTCCTGCGCGGATGACACTGTTTCTTCCTCTGCTGCAAGGATCCCCTATCGAGCGGCGGAAGCATAGGAATTGAAATAAGAGTCTTGTGAAGCAAATTGGACACACACCTCCAACGTTAGGTTGCCCCTCTCTGTTCCTGGTCACAGAGCAACTAACGTTTAATTTCTTCAATTTAGGGCAGGAGAAAATTGCTTATTACCACTTGCCACCCTTATCTATACGACTATACCCCTATATAATGTATGAATTACTTTGAATATTGGTTGTTGATTTTATATGCCTTTACCCTACGACAGTTGAAATAAGATAGAGTATCCAGGTTTTTAGAATTTGTAAATGTTTTAACCTATGGGAGTTCTGGCAGTTCTAGGTAAGATATTCTTTGAGCAACTGCCTAGGTTGGAAGCTTTGTTGTCAAAGCTTTTGTCATTTCTCGGACTCCAGATGTTCCAACAAGCATAAATGATTATGAGCATTCCTATAGGGTTAGGCAAAGTTTCTTTGGCAACCTCCACTTCATAAAGGAAAGAGATACCCCATTTCTATCACTTTAATCTTGTCTGTCTGATATGCATCCCGTGCATGGAGTTCATTTTCTCCATCTTACCAGTGAACCTGATATCTAACCATGGTTCTGCCAAGTGTTTCTTAGAAGATAATTTTAATATGTCATGTTTTGTTTATTTATTTTTATGATGTACCGATCTCCCTTTGTTATTGAGCAAGGAGAAGCAAATGCAAGAAAATTATTGTTTCTTTTCTGCAAAGATAATTTTGTTGATAGATTTTAGAGAACCAGATTACAAATCCATTATTCATTTCATGCCTCATTGTCGGTGCTTGGGTTTTAAAAAGAAGTGCACACCAAGCTCTTCTACTAGGAGGATTATCCTAACATCAAAGCAAGTTTTGTGTGTAAAAAAATGTCCTTTTTTATCTATAGTCATCTAGACATCATGTACAGTGAAATTATGAAACTTCCATTTGTCAAAATTTATCATTATGCTTAGCTTGGTGGAATTAACACCATGGGTTCCACAAGGCTTGAATTGTTAAAAAATAATAAGTTTCTATGCCAAATAGGAAGTCGAAGATAAAAAGTTATAGTACTTAAAAATGAGAGCCCTGAGTTTCTTAAATCAAGAATGAGAAAGTTGAAGAGTGCGGTTTACTAACTCTATAGCCGAATTCACAATATTTTAGAGAAAACAACATACATTGTGTGGCACCTTTTTATCGCTCACAAAACTCATGTTTTTGTTACCATGTTCATGTTCCAAAATTACAGTTAGTTGTACTTAGCATTGTGAAAATTGTGACCACTCTTAAAATTTAAGCAGTAACTTCATTTGGGCTTGTATTTAGTCATTGTATTAATATACTGAAAGGGAAACACATAGGTAGTTTCCTACATCAAGTAGATCTTTATGTTATCTATTCTTTGGGAAATCCCAGTTAGTGAAATACTAGAATAAACATGAGTTCATGTGTAGGGTTCCAAAAAGTTGACTGCTTGAATTCAGCATGCAATTTGTGGCTTTAAGTCTGATGATGCAACAAACACATATTTTTTTTATAAAATAAAGCTTCTACTGTAATTATGTTGCACATCTGATTCATTTTAACTTTCATATTATAGTAACAATTGGTCTACATACTATAAGTGGACGGGTGTCTTGCCGCGCCGTTTTTTTCCTTATCAACTTTTTTCTCGCACCTTTGATGTTGGGCACTTCCGCCTTGTATGCGTGTGACTCCAGCATGGTGTATGAAATGTTTACACTTACATCTATTATGTTTTGACTTCTCCATCAATTCAGCAAGCGATGTATTATCACCTTCCTGGGAACGCCCACCACATAAGAGGAGCAGCCACAATGGGCCTTTAAGCTTAGGATGTAACGAAAGGGATCATGAGAAGCTAGCTGATGCAGAGAATAAAAATAGGTCAAATGAAAGTTTTTTTCTTCTAAAAATTAGCAAGAGAGCTGCAAAGTTTTCATTGATAGAAGAGGAAGTCAATGGCTGATAAAAAAACCCAAAGAAAAGGAAACAAACAAAGCCAACAAGGAGAGAGAGGCTGCCAGGGTAGAGCAGCCTCAAACAACCGAGTCGCGAGCTTTGTCACCATCTCAGATTATCAATGGGGCTGACTTAGCATGTTAAAAGGGATCGTACTGCCTGCAAGCTTCCAGTGAGTTGCCCCATCACGTAGCCTAGCGATGAATAGGGCCATTGACAGTTCTTGGTATCAAAGATTTCCGGTTCTTCTCACGCCACATCTCCCATCACACAAGCGCGAGAAGGGACTTGATCCCTTTCCCTGTTGATGGAGGGGCTCTTTGGTGCATGAAGGAAAGCCATTGCAGGGGATCCAAGTTGGCCAGCCATGATACATGATGGAGTTCCAGCATCTTGGTAATATCAGCAATGTTTGCCCACACCATGTGGGTCAACGTGCACTCCGAAAGGATGCGCGATGCCATCTTGAGGTTGCGTCTGCAGAGGGGGCAGAAGTAAAAAAATTCACATCCCCAGTTCATGAGAACATCAGTGGTCAAAATCTTGCGTTGAGCCGTCATTCCGAGGAACAAAACTTAATACCTTTCATGGCCATAACACATCTACAATGAGTTGAGGTGCATGCACATATATATAGTAGGACAAAAGAGGTAACAACATTAGCATATTGGAAAAGAGTTACATTAGATAATCTTCTATGAACATGGTCACTTTAGAAGTAGGATAGAACTTGTTATTAAAAATAGCACGTGGTGCAAGTTGGCATACTTAACCTCACAAAGAACTGCATTTGAGTGGATAACAATGAACATTAGAGTAATTTTTTCTGGAACATATCACGTCGTATAATACTATAATTATTACTAGTAAGTGTGCACGTGCAGCACACATCATCATCAATACGACCAAATACCATATGTAATCATACCAAAATAGAGGTTTATCCATCGGAAACAGTGGTTTTAATTTATGGTCATCAAAATTACTTTCGGTGAAGGATAAAGATGTAATAAAAATAACCGAACACTGAGTTTTTAAAAACTAAAGTATTTTAACAGATCTAGTAAGCTTCGAATATCCATTTCTGAGCACGGGCTCATCTACACTCGGTGAACAGTAAATTCAAAAAAAATACTATTTTTTTAGAAAAACGATATTTTTTTGCATGGAAGATGTTTCAGTGCGTGAGGTCCGTGCCAATTTTCAACTCGTTCGAACATCTAAGTACCTCTCAGCAAAAAAAAGGGTCCGAACGGTACATGAACAGTAAACTATTTCACATACCCAAAATTTGTCTTTTTTGCTGAGAGATACTCAGATGTCTAAACGAGCTGAAATTTGACACAGACATCACGCACCGAATCATCTTTGATGCAACTTTTTGGATTTTCTAGTATTTTATTTGATTTTACTGTTCATGGCGGGAGCAGATGAGCTCGGGAGGCAAATAACCGCTCTCAGTAAGCTTCATATTTTTTATACGTATATATGCCCACGCCAAAAGAATTATACGTATATATGCTTCAACTTTTAGTTTTCTTTTTTAGAGCTGCTTCAACTCCTAGTGCACGCACGCCAGACATACACATTCCACATTGGTCTAGCCCAACAGGAAAAAAAAGCACGCACCCATCTCTACCATTCTTCCTCACATGACCCCTTTCCTCTGGTTCTCGCCCTCTCCCAGATCGACACCCAATACCTAGTACCGCCGCCTCCTTGAATACCACCTGCGCCACCCTCTGCTGTAGCACCTTCCTCTCCTGGGCTGTAGTGCTATGGGTGAACCCTATCTCGGCGCACCACCTTCTGCTGCAGTGCCTTCCCTCCCGGGTTAAACTGCTACAGGCGAACCCTATCTTGGCACCGGTTGATGTCTACTACACAACTTTATTCTTGTAGACTATGTTGGGCCTCTAAGCGCAGAGTTTTGTAGGATAGCAAAAAATTTCCCTCAAGTGGATGACCTAAAGTTTATCAATCCGCGAGAGGTGTAGGATGAAGGTGGTTCTCTCTCAAACAACCCTGCAATCAAATAAAAGTGGTCTCTTGTGTCTCCAACACACCTAATACAATTGTCAGTTGTATAGATGCACTAGTTCGGGGAAGAGATAATGATAGAAATGTAATATGGATTGAACAAATAAAAACAAAAAGATAGCAAGTAACAAAAATGAGTAAAAACGGTGTCTCAATGCTTGGAAATAGGGCCTAGGGTTCATATTTTCGCTAGTGCCAATTCTCAACAGCATTAACATAATTAAACTACATGATAATCCCTCAAAGTGGAGCAAAGAATCACCCCAAAGTTTCTATTCCTATCAGAGAAAGTAGGATGAAATCACATATTGTCTTTGTAATCTTGATCTGTTGAACCACCCACAAAGTGCCACGGATAGTCCCAGAAATCGTACTACGACAACACATATGATACTTATCGTTCAACCTTTATGCTAAGAGTACCCCAATGTTACTATGGGTATCCTCAAGTGAATTACTAGACATGCATCATGTAATCTCAAATCCAAACTATTCAATCCAATATAAAGAAACTTCAAATAGCAAGACTCAATTCAACACAAAAGGATAGAGGGAGATGAACATCGTAAGACCTAACTATATTAACAAAAATCATGATACATCAAGATCAAATCCATCAAGAACATGAGAGAGAGATCGAACACAAAGCTACTAGTACATACCCTCAGCCCCGAGGGTGAACTACTCACACATCACCATGAGAACAGAGAGGGAGTTGATGATGGTGGTGATGACGGAGATGTCCCCAACGGCGTCCCAGTGCCACTGGAGAAGAGGAGGAAGGCCCCCTCCTTGTTCTTCTTCCTTGGCCCTCTGGGGAGAGAGGGATCTCTCCCCTAGATTGGATCTCTCTTCTGTCGTCTGTTTTTCGCGTCTATTTCTGAGGCCAAGCACCATTTCTTTTATAGCCGGAGATCCGTAATTTCGATCCGGCTGAAATTTTGTGGGGATTTTTATCCGTAAATTATATTTCTTGTGGCCGAAGGAGAGATCCAACCGACTTAAGGGCTGAACACACGGGCCCAGGGCATGACCAGGGGTGGTCAAGCCCCCTGTCCATGTGGGGCCCTCGGGGACCATTTTGTGTTGATTCTTTCGCCCATAATTCTGATAATTCCCACAAAAAGTTCACAAAAAATTTCAGGTCAATCCAGCTCCGTGAATTTTTCTCCTAAAAACCCCAAAACAATATAAAACAGGAACTAGCCTTTGGCACTGGGGTAATAGGTTAGTCCCAATAAAGATAATATATAAAGTGCACCAAAACCATATATAATTGATGTTATTATTGTATGAAAACTTCATACATTATAGATACGTTGGTGACGTACCAGCATCCCCAAGCTTAATTCCTGCTCGTCCTCGAGTAGGTAAATGATAAAAGAAATAATTTATGAAGTGTGAATGCTAGAATAGTGCATAAGTTTGATCGATGGTAATTCTAATCACTTTTTCTAGCAATATTATATCATAAACAACAACTCTTTCTCATAAAACTTCTCATTATCAAGTAGCAATCCTTTCACATGTTAAGGTGTAATAACAACTAAACGCCCTTGAAACCCAACAAATATGTTCTCAGTCATCAAACAATTATAATTCATCATATTTTTCAGAAGAGTCTATGTAAGAGCTTTTGTTTAGCAAACTTCACATACTCAACTATCATACAGTCTTCTAATGATTGATGGCACCCAATATCATATTTTTAGAACAGACTATTTCAATCAGACACAAAGGAAGATGGGGGTTTAGTGTTTCACCTCCCAACTTACTTACCATAGGGGTAATTTTCAACAATAATAACTCATGATCATATATATTCAACTGGATATATGTTCCTGGATCTTTCCCCAACATACAATGTTTGCCAGGTGGAGAATATTTAAGGTTGGAATAAGAAGCAATTGACTCAACATGAAATTAAAGTTGACAGAAAAAGTAAAAGATAGGCCCTTCGCAGTGAGAAGCAGAGGTTGTCATGTGCTTTTGAGTTGAATGTCTGAGTTTTTAATGAAAAGGAACATCACTTTAATATTGTACCTTGTGATACTGGCCTTTATTTAGCATTTTGTCGCTTTTATTACTCCACCACCACAATTTCGAAAAAGCTTATTTCCCTTCCAATAAAATATCATACATATTTAAGGAATTTTTTGTTGCATACGCCGATGACAACTTATTTGAAGGATCTTACTCAATCCATAGGTAGTTATAGTGGACTCTCATGGAAAGAAACTGGTTTAGGGGTTTTTGGATGCACAAGTAGTATTCTACTTAGTGCGGAAGTATTTTGCTAGAAAGGATTATAAACAAACACCACATGTTGTAGGATCCATGAGAATATAACTTATGTGCAAATATACACAAACATAACTCATTACATTGTCTTCCTTGTCAAACATTAACCATTTGATCAAGTGTGAAAATATTTAATAAGGGTTCTGAAAGCACATTTGCTCCCTTGGTAGTTTTGGTAATTCATAACAACATATATCTCATTGAACTAATGTCCATTCAAGATTAAGATTTCAGGATGTTCAATGATTGGCATGGCATGGACTAGAGACGTGGACCCCTCAAAATGCTAAGGACAAGGATTGGCAAAAGGTCAAGACTCTACATTTTTGGTTTAGTGATCCAAGATCACATTGAGTCCATAGGAAAGCCAATACTATTAAAAGGGGATGAGGTGTTGCTTAATGGTCTTTTTGCTCAAGTGCTTAGTGACAGTATTCCTAAACCCTCAACCACTCTCTCTACCCAAATATGTCCTAAACCTACATTCCAACTCGGCCCCACCGATATTTCCTATCCGGCCCCACCGAGTTCATCCAAGACTTAGCCACTGCCAAACCCTAACAAATCGGATACACCGAAATGGATTTCGGTCCCACCGAGATGGCCTTGCCAACTCTCTGTAATCGTTTGCATTTACTTCGGTCTCACCGAGTTTGCAAATCGGTCTCACCGAGATGGCTTGCCAACTCTCTGTTGCCTTATTGCTTCACTTCGGTCCTACCGAGTTGATGCAATCGGTGCCACCGAGATGAGGATTGCCCTAAGCCATTGCACTTCGGTCCATCCGAGTTGTTCGTATCGGTCCCACCGAGATTCCTAAAGTTCATATCTTTTACACAGTTCGGTGCTACCGAGATTATCGTTTCGATGCCACCGAGTTGGGTCAAAAGTGTGTAATGGTTGGATTTTGTGTGGAGGCTATATATACCCCTCCACCCCATCCTTCTCAGTAAGGAGAGCCATCAGAACGTGCCTACACTTCCACCATTCATTTTCTGAGAGAGAACCACCTACTCATGTGTTGAGATCAAGATATTCCATTCCTACCATTTGAACTTTGATCTCTAGCCTTTCCCAAGTTGCTTTCCACTCAAATCCTTCTTCCACCATAGCCAAATCTGTGAGGAGTGATTGAGTGCTGGGAAGACTATCATTTGAAGCACAAGAGCAAGGAGTTCATCAACAACACACCGTCTATTACCTTTTGGAGAGTGGTGTCTCCTAGATTGGTTAGGTGTCGCTTGGGAGCCTCCAACCAGATATGGAGTTGAACCAAGAAGTTTGTAAGGGCAAGGAGATCGCCTACTTCGTGAAGATCTACCCCGAGTGAGGCTAGTCCTTCGTGGACGTAAGCCATGGTGGAATAGGCAAGGTTGCTTCTTCGTGGACCCTTCGTGGGTGGAGCCCTCCGTGGACTCGCGCAGCCGTTACCCTTCGTAGGTTGAAGCCTCCATCAACGTGGACGTACGATAGCACCACCTATCGGAACCACGCCAAAAACCGCCGTGTCTTCATTGCGTTTGAAATCTCCTACCCCCTCTCTACATACATATGCAATTGCTTACATTCCGCTGCTATACTCTTAGAATTGCATGTGTAGGGTGATGCTTGACATGTACTATTGCTAAAATCTGCCTACAACTAAAATCTGGGAAAATGTTAAGTTTTATTTGGTCAAGTAGTCTAATCACCCCCCCTCTAGACATACTTTCGATCCTACAAGTGGTATCAGAGCCTTGGTCTCCGTAAGCCTTGATTTCCATAGCTTTGGTGATCATAGCCTTGGTTTCACAACCTAGGAGAGTATGGCGTCTAGTGAGGGTAACTATCACCGTAGAGGTCCATATTTTGATGGTACAAACTTTGCTAGTTGGAAACATAAGATGAAAATGCATATTCTTGGTCATAACACTGCCGTTTGGGCTGTTGTTCGTGTTGGATTGCAAGGTGACTTCTTTGAGGATGGCAAGGAACTGGATCGTGAGGCAACCCCGGAAGAATTGAAGATGTTGCAATACAATGCTCAAGCTTGTGACATTCTATTCAACAGTTTATGTCCCGAAGAATTCAACAAAATCAGCCGCCTCGAGAATGCAAAGGAAATTTGGGATACCTTGGTTGATATGCATGAGGGTACCGAGTCCGTCAAGGAATCTAAGTTGGATGTTCTTCAAAGTCAACTTGACAAGTTCAAGATGAAGGATGGTGAAGGAGTCGCAGAGATGTACTCTAGGCTTGCTCTCATCACAAATGAGATTGCCGGCTTAGGAAGTGAAGAGATGACCGACAAATTCATCATCAAGAAGATACTTAGAGCTTTGGATGGAAAATATGATACCGTCTGCACATTGATCCAAATGATGCCAAATTACAAAAATCTCAAGCCCACGGAAGTCATTGGAAGGATTGTCGCTCATGAAATGTCGCTCGAGGACAAAGAGGAGCTGCACAACAAGTCAAGTGGTGCTTACAAAGCCTCAACCGATGCTCCAACAACTTCAAGTGACCAGCTAGTATCCAATGAAGAGATTAGCCTAATGGTGAAAAGGTTTAACAAGTTCTACAAGAACAAAGGAAAAGAAAGAAGCTCTAGCTCAAGACATTATGAGAGAAGATCATCAAGTCGTGACCGTAATTGCTACAATTGTGGAAAGCCCGGACACTACTCCAATGAGTGTACGGCTCCCTACAAGAAAAGAGACGAATCACCAAGAGGAAGACATAGAAGAGATGAATCACCTCGTAAGGAGAGAAGGAGTAGAGATGATTATTATGAACGAAGACACTCTCGAAGAAGCAAGGATTCGGAGAGGAAGGACAAGTCATCAAGGAGCTACACAAGAAGAAGACATCAAGCTCATGTTGGTGAATTGGTTTCCGGCTCCGACTCCGACAACCACTCCGAGAGAAGTTATCACTCCAACTCCGACTATAGTCAAGATGAAGGTGTTGCAGGACTTGCACTTGTGTCATCCAACTCCTACGATCTATTTGACTCACCGAATGAAGGAATTGGAAGATGCTTCATGGCAAAAGGCCCTAAGGTATCACACCCCGAGTATCTTGATTTTAATAGTGATGAAGATGATTTGCTTGGTGATGATGATCTACTTGTTGATAGGGCTAGTGATGTGAGCTATAATGAAAATGCTAGTAATCATGATAGTCTAGAGGAAACGAGTGACAATGCTATGAAGGAGATTGAGCGTCTAACTAAAGAACTAAATGCTCTTAAGTTAGCTCATGAAACAACTCAAGAGGATCATAGAGAACTTCTAAGAACTCATGAGAAGCTACGCTTCGAGAAGCTAAATTTAGAGCAAGAGCATGAGTTTCTTAAAGCTATCAATGACGATCTTCGAAAGAAGAGTTCTTCATATCTTGCCAAACGTTTACTCTTGTCTACCTTTATGCCACAAGTTAAACCTAAGCAAACTAGCAACAAGGGTAAAAATGGTTCTACCTCTGGTAGTAACAATAACAATGCTAAATCCAATGTTGTTGCTTCTAGTAGTTCTATTGATTCCACTAACGATTCTCTTAGCCAAGTTACACTTGAGCAAGAAAATATGCTATTGAAAGGAATTATAGAAAAAGGTGTCTACAAGAGCCTTGCCGGGAGTGAACAATTTGAGGAAATTGTACGCAAGCAAGGAAGGCATCGGAAGAACCAAGGTATTGGTTTTGAACGAAAGTTCAATGCCGATGGAGTTGAGTGGGAAGAAGATCAATATCCCAAGACGAAGTTTGTTCCTCAACAAGAGAAGTATGATCCTACTTCCTTCAAGGGAACACAAGCTCAAGAAGACCTTCCACCACAAGACCACAAGCTAAAAGGCAAGGACAAGCTTCAAGAAGAGATTGACTCATTTGAAGAAGCTCG
The DNA here is from genome assembly GCA_039707655.1 of Elymus sibiricus. NCBI lineage: Eukaryota > Viridiplantae > Streptophyta > Magnoliopsida > Poales > Poaceae > Elymus > Elymus sibiricus. The sequence continues at coordinate 148,687,445 of CM077668.1, read as the reverse complement.
TCAAGCCATGGTCAAGTGGGTTCCCAAGACTTCATCAAGTTCTACTTCATCAAGTGCTACTACAACTCCAAGGATTCCCATCAAGTTGATGTGGATCCAAAAGAAGAAGAACTAGAGAGTTCTTGAGGGTGACTCCGCCAACAAACTTCACTCATATTCTTTATGGCAAGGACTTGTGCAACCAACTTCCATATTTTGCACTAGTTCATGGAGTCACAAACCCTCTTGTTGGTAAGGCAAGGGACAAGGTAATCAATGCATTCATGGACATCATCATATGTGTATTTCACTCTATGTCTATGGATATCCTTGTATGTTCCTTGTGTGGGACTAACCCATGTAGGTATTGAAAGCACATAACTCCAAAGGATTGCTCCCAACTCTTGATGATCTACATCAACATTGAGCATCCACATCTTCAACATCTACATGAAGTCATCATCGACAAAACCCAAGGTTAGTTCAACCCTCTTAGGGGGGATATCACATCTAGGGGGAGCTTTGCTCGAAACAATTGAGCTAAAGCAACTCTAATGGTGTGAACACATTAATGCTTTATGTAAAAGTGGTAACCCCACTTGTGCTTAAACGATGAGTATGACCTATGATCAAATGTTCTCATTTGGCTCCTAAGTCAATATACTCATATATAGATGACCTAGTCATCGCCATTGCTTGATAGATGCTAGAACTGGTTGTGCATGTTTGACACATATTTCATTTGCTATCTTATTGTGTGAGCATGTTGATTTGCATGTTTTCATCATTCGAGGACATCCATTTGTTGTTTTGATTGTCTTGGTTTTTCTGGCCAAGTGGATGTACAAGAATGCCTAAGAACCTTCTCTAGCTATCTATGCTTTCTTGTCTCAAATTCTATTCTTGTTGCATCACAAAAATTGAACAAGTCATTTTCGGACCCTCCGGGTGAGGAGCACTCGGAGCCACCGATCTGAAAGGGCTGAACCTCCAAAACCTTCTAATTGATTTCGGTCAGACCAACCCACTCAAACTCGGTCGAACCGAAAGCATTTAGATCGATCTAGGTTTTCATCTCGGTGCTACCGATTAGACCAACTCGGTCGGACCGAGTTGCTGTAACTGCAAGCAGTTGCACGTCTCGGTGCTACCGATTTGTTCCACTCGGTGCCACCGACAGCGAATGGGTATATATTCTCAGCGAACCGTGCGGTTGAAAATTTCTTCAAACGTCACGCGCCCGCGCCCCATTGCTGCCGCCCCTTTGGTCTCCGGATCGTCGCCGTCGTCGCCTGTGCGCTCTTGCCGCAGGACTCCGTCGCCGTCAACGGTAATCTCCACCGCCGTTGCCGCCGTAGAGGAACTCCACTGAGTTAGGGTGAGTTTCTTTCGATCCCTTTCGTGCTTCCCTTTTCCGATTCAATGCACGATTGGATAGCCTGTAATCTTGCCACGAATGCAATTCACTTTCCACCAGATTAGTTCGTTTGAACGAGATTCGAGCAAAAAATTTAGGGTTAGGTTTCCGCCGAATGCATCTCGGACCGACCGAATAGGAATTTTCGGTCCCACCGATTTGGCCCTGGCCATAGCACAAGTACATCTCGGTGCCACCGAGTTGTGCGAATCGGTAAGACCGAAAGTAACGTCTCAGTGAAACCCTAGCATCTCGGAGCCACCGAAACCCATCTCGGTCTGACCGAAATGGCGTGCCATGTCTCTGTAGTGTGCTTCGGTGTCACCGAGATTACCAACTCGGTCCATCCGAACTGCATTCTGTGAAAACCTAGAACTAAAGTTTGAACTCATTTTTATGAAAAACAATCTGCTTTTTGTGATGACTCATCTACTCTACCCATACCTATCTATTCACAGGGTCAGCTCAGCACAATGTCTGATGTCAGTGACAGTCAGAACAGGTCAGAGCAGCATGAAGAGCAAAGTGAAGGATCAAGCCATAATGAAAGTTACTATGAGGGAGAGAGAAGCTCTCCAGATCTTCCTAAAGCTGCAACCAGAACACGGAAGAAGAAAACCTCAGACAGTGAGGATGAGGACTTTGTTGCAAGTGAAACTGCACAAAAGAAGAAGAGAGTAGTGCTAGCTAAGGAGTACAGCACAAAGCCTACTTCTGTCAAGGAAAGAACAGCTGTGAGGAAAGTGCCTCAGAAGACTATGCAAGAGCCTAGTGAGGCAGTTGCAGGTGCCAAGAAGAAAAGAGTAAGGAAATCTTTTGCCCGAGTGATTGGCAGACCTACTATGATGATTGATGAGGAAGAAGAAGAGGAGGAAGAGCCAGCTGCTGCACCCCTGCAAAAGCACAGAAGCTCATGTCTGATGCTATCAAGACTGTTGCACCTCCCAAGTCAAAGCCTAAGGCACCAGCACCCAAGAGATCAACCAGAAACATATCTACTGCAGAGAAGAACAAGGCCCCAGTGCCTGAATCAACTGTTGATGAAGAGCCTCTAGTGCTCAGAAAATTGAAGCCCAAGATACCAGAACATGACAACGCACACCCAGTAGCTGAGAACATGATGTTGAGAAAGGACAAAGGACTGCGTCAGTGGAGACAGTCAGATCCCTATGCTATCAGGAGAAGGACTGCTTGTGATTATCGTTTTCACACCCGTGAGCAACAGGATTTCTATGAGACAGTATTGCTTGACAAGAAGCCCATAGCCTCCATCAACGTGGACGTACGATAGCACCACCTATCGGAACCACGCCAAAAACTGCCGTGTCTTCATTGCGTTTGAAATCTCCTACCCCCTCTCTACATACATATGCAATTGCTTACATTCCGCTGCTATACTCTTAGAATTGCATGTGTAGGGTGATGCTTGACATGTACTATTGCTAAAATCTGCCTACAACTAAAATCTGGGAAAAGGTTAAGTTTTATTTGGTCAAGTAGTCTAATCACCCCCCCTCTAGACATACTTTCGATCCTACAAGTGGTATCAGAGCCTTGGTCTCCGTAAGCCTTGATTTCCATAGCTTTGGTGATCATAGCCTTGGTTTCACAACCTAGGAGAGTATGGCGTCTAGTGAGGGTAACTATCACCGTAGAGGTCCATATTTTGATGGTACAAACTTTGCTAGTTGGAAACATAAGATGAAAATGCATATTCTTGGTCATAACACTGCTGTTTGGGCTGTTGTTCGTGTTGGATTGCAAGGTGACTTCTTTGAGGATGGCAAGGAACTGGATCGTGAGGCAACCCCGGAAGAATTGAAGATGTTGCAATACAATGCTCAAGCTTGTGACATTCTATTCAACGGTTTATGTCCTGAAGAATTCAACAAAATTAGCCGCCTCGAGAATGCAAAGGAAATTTGGGATACCTTGGTTGATATGCATGAGGGTACCGAGTCCGTCAAGGAATCTAAGTTGGATGTGCTTCAAAGTCAACTTGACAAGTTCAAGATGAAGGATGGTGAAGGAGTCGCAGAGATGTACTCTAGGCTTGCTCTCATCACAAATGAGATTGCCGGCTTAGGAAGTGAAGAGATGACTGACAAATTCATCATCAAGAAGATACTTAGAGCTTTGGATGGAAAATATGATACCGTCTGCACATTGATCCAAATGATGCCAAATTACAAAAATCTCAAGCCCACGGAAGTCATTGGAAGGATTGTCGCTCATGAAATGTCGCTCGAGGACAAAGAGGAGCTGCACAACAAGTCAAGTGTTGCTTACAAAGCCTCAACCGATGCTCCAACAACTTCAAGTGACCAGCTAGTATCCAATGAAGAGATTAGCCTAATGGTGAAAAGGTTTAACAAGTTCTACAAGAACAAAGGAAAAGAAAGAAGCTCTAGCTCAAGACATTATGAGAGAAGATCATCAAGTCGTGACCGTAATTGCTACAATTGTGGAAAGCCCGGACACTACTCCAATGAGTGTACGGCTCCCTACAAGAAAAGAGACGAATCACCAAGAGGAAGACATAGAAGAGATGAATCACCTCGTAAGGAGAGAAGGAGTAGAGATGATTATTATGAACGAAGACACTCTCGAAGAAGCAAGGATTCGGAGAGGAAGGACACGTCATCAAGGAGCTACACAAGAAGAAGACATCAAGCTCATGTTGGTGAATGGGTTTCCGGCTCCGACTCCGACAACCACTCCGAGAGAAGTTATCACTCCAACTCCGACTATAGTCAAGATGAAGGTGTTGCAGGACTTGCACTTGTGTCATCCAACTCCTACGATCTATTTGACTCACCGAATGAAGTAATTGGAAGATGCTTCATGGCAAAAGGCCCTAAGGTATCACACCCCGAGTATCTTGATTTTAATAGTGATGAAGATGATTTGCTTGGTGATGATGATCTACTTGTTGATAGGGCTAGTGATGTGAGCTATAATGAAAATGCTAGTAAGCATGATAGTCAAGAGGAAACGAGTGACAATGCTATGAAGGAGATTGAGCGTCTAACTAAAGAACTAAATGCTCTTAAGTTAGCTCATGAAACAACTCAAGAGGATCATAGAGAACTTCTAAGAACTCATGAGAAGCTACGCTTCGAGAAGCTAAATTTAGAGCAAGAGCATGAGTTTCTTAAAGCTATCAATGACGATCTTCGTGGACCCATCGTGGGTGGAGCCCTCCGTGGACTCGCGCAGCCGTTACCCTTCGTGGGTTGAAGCCTCCATCAACGTGGACGTACGATAGCACCACCTATCGGAACCACGCCAAAAACCGCCGTGTCTTCATTGCGTTTGAAATCTCCTACCCCCGTTCTACATACATATGCAATTGCTTACATTCCGCTGCTATACTCTTAGAATTGCATGTGTAGGGTGATGCTTGACATGTACTATTGATAAAATCTGCCTACAACTAAAATCTGGGAAAAGGTTAAGTTTTATTTGGTCAAGTAGTCTAACCACCCCCCCCTCTAGACATACTTTCGATCCTACAGGTTCACAACCACAAAAGATGTCCAGGATAGTATATTTGCATGTGAAATCTCTCTTATTTGTACTAATCTTTCATGAATTGTTTAAATGACCAATATTGTGTTTGTTAAATTTCAATAGATTTTACTTCCTAAACCCAATGTGAAGCCACTACTTCACATGAGATAAGAATATGAAATTGAATTGTAATGCTAATATACATATATACTTTTCAACACATATGTAATTTAAATTGCATGATATCCAATTCATTCATCAATTTAGTCCGAGGATATAACTGAAGCACAAAAGTAGACAATAAACTACTCCAAAAGATATAAGTGAAGAACAAAGAGTAGTTAAGTAAATAGGTAGCTATGTATAAACTCTCTCCAAATCAAAACTTTCAGATCTAAGGATTGTATCAAATAGCAAAAAAACAAACAAAAAGACTCTCCAAGAATAGCACATATCATGTGAACAGATAAAAACATAGGCTCAACCGAGACTAACCGATAGTTGTTGATGAAGAAAGGTGGTATGCCTACCGGGGCATCCCCAAGCTAAGATGCTTGAGACTTCTTGAAATATTACCTTAGGTGCCTTGGGTATCCCCATGCTTGAGCTCTCGTGCCTCCTTAATTTTTCTCATATGATAGTCTCCCCTATGTCTTAAAAACTTTATCCACACAAAACTTGACAGAACTTGTGAGATAGGTTAGTACAAAATGAATTCAAAACCTTAACATTCTCTACTGTAGAAAATAAAAATTAATTAATTAAACATTTCATACTAAATTCCTACACATATTTAGCATATCTATCCACTAATACAAATATTAAACAAGCAAACATGAGCAAACAATGCAACTATAACAACAATCTGTCTAAACAGAATAGTTTGTAAAGAAGGAATAAATTATCGTACTTCTGTAACTCCAAAAATTCTTAAGATTACCACATAAAATATAACTCATATATTATTACCGTGTAAAAATTTCAAGATTTTTTCACACTTTGACTATCCAGAAATATTCAGGACATAACGAAAAACTCTATGTTTTCAAACAACAACTCACAAACATGCAAACTGAGCATGGTGAAGGCTAAACTTGGCACTTTATTGAAATAAAAGATAAAAAAAGATTAATACAGTAGAATTAATCATGTAAACACACAAAAACAATAAATTGGGTTGCCTCCCAATAAGCACTTTTTTAATGCCTTTTAGCTAGGCATGATGATTTTAACGATGCTCACATAAAAGAGGAATTGAAACATAAAGGGAGTACCATGGATCATATAAAAACACATTTAAGCCTAACCCACTTCCTATGCATAGGAATTTTACAAGCAAACAATTTATTGAAACGGGAATCAACTAGCATAGGAAGGTAAAACAAGTGTAACTTTAAAAATTTCAACATAAAGAAAGGAAACTTGATATTATTGAGATATTTATAAGCATATATTCCTTTCTCATAATAATTTTCAGTAGCATCATGAACAAATTCAACAATATAACTATCACATAAAGCATTATTTTTCATGATCCACATGCATAGAATTTTTATTACTCTCCGCATAAGCAAATTTCTTCTCATTAATTGTGTTTAACAAAATAGCTATGATGTGCTACTTATTGAAATGACTCATTTTAACATTAAAATCATAATGACAAGTTTCATGATTATCATTATTCTCTATATCATATGTATCATCACAATAATCATCATAAGTAGCAACTTTGTTCTTATCATAATCAATTGACACATCCTCCAAAATAGTGGAATCAACACTAGCTAAAGTCATGACCTCTCCAAATCCACTTTGATCAATATTGTAATAAGATTTATCACTCTCCAAAATAGTGAAATCAAAACTACCTAAAGTCATGACCTCTCCAAATCCACTTTCATCATTGTAATCATCATAAATAGGAGGCATGTTCTCATCATAACAAATTTTATCATAAAACTAGGGGGAATAAAAAGATCATCTTTATCAAACATGCCATCCCCAAACTTATATCTTTGCATATCACTAGCACAATTGATATTCATAGAATACATATTAACAACATTACAATCATGATTATCATTCAAGGAACTCACATCAAACATTTTTTTAAAATTCTTCTTCTAACACTTCATAACAATTATCATATTCATAGTTTTCAAGAAAAACTTTATAAAGATAAATAATTTGACACAACTTCACTTCCATTTTATAAACCAAACTGCTGAATAAACAAGAAACAAAAATATTAAATTGCAAGATCTAAATAACATACCTTCAAGCACTCATCTCACCGACAATGGCGCCAGAAATAGCTTGTTGTCTACTACGCAACTTTATTCTTGTAGACTTTGTGGAGCCTCCAAGTGCAGAGTTTTGTAGGATAGAGGAAAATTTCCCTCAAGTGGATGACCTAAGGTTTAAATCCGCGAGAGGTGTAGGATGAAAGTGGTTCTCTCTCGAACAACCCTGCAATCAAATACAAGTGGTCTCTTGTGTCCCCAACACACCTAATACAATTGTCAGTTGTATAGGTGCACTAGTTCAACGAAGAGATGGTGATAGAAGTGTAATATGGATGGTAGAAAAGGTTTTTTAAATTTGAACAAATAAAAACAGCAAGGTAGCAAGTAACAAAAGTAAGTAAAAACAATGTCTCAATGCTTGGAAACAAGGCCTAGGGTTCATCCTTTCGGTAGTGCCAACTCTCAACATCATTAACATAATTAAACCACATGATAATCTCTCAAAGTGCATCAAAGAATCACTCCAAAGTTTCTATTCCTATCAAAGAAAGTAGGATGAAATCGCATATCATCTATCCAATCTTGATCTATTGAACCACCCACAAAGTGCCACGGATAGTCCCAGAAATCGTACTACGACAACACATATGATACTTATCGTTCAACCTTTATGCTAAGAGTACCCCAATGTCACTATGGGTATCCGCAAGTTAATTACTAGACATGCATCATGTAATCTCAAATACAAAGTAATCAATCCAACATAAATAAATTTCAAAGAGCAAGACTCAATTCACCACAAAAGGATAGAGGGAGATAAACATCATAAGATCCAACTATATTAACAAAGATCATGATACATCAAGACCGAATCCATCAAGAACATGAGAGAGAGAGAGAGATCGAACACACAACTACTAGTACATACCCTCAACCCTAAGGATGAACTACTCACACATCACCATGAGAACGGAGAGGGAGTTGATGATGACGGTGATGACGGAGATGTCCCCGGCAGCGTTGTGGCACCCCGGCTCAGAGAGACCGGAACACCCCGTATTCCAGCCCAGAGATCAAGTCTTCTGGAATACGACACTGCTTGGCATAGAACAAATCAGCTCTTTATTACGAATAACATGGGTACAAAGGTTCTGAAGGCACGAAGGTTACAAAGGCACGACGACACTTCGCCTGCTAAGGTAGTTCGATGCTAGAAGCGGAACATCTCGAAGCGGAATAAATTCTAGCAGCGAAACAACGGCGATGGTGATGAACTCCACTCCGCAGGGACTCTGGCTGGGACGTATCCTAGAGCGCAACCTCGGGGTCCTCGACAAACAAGCAATCACGGCATCACCTGCAATCTGGCATGACACGCCAGGTGAGTACTTTGAATGTACTCGCAAGCTCACAGCAACCAAAGCAATCAAGACATACAACAGCATGGCATTTACAGGTTAATTATCCATGATGAACATGATACTACTAGAACAACATGAGCATGGCAACAGCATGAGCATGGCAAGTACATATAATTCATGACATGAACATGATGAGACTAGCACTAGCATGCAAGGGGTTCGACATTTAAGGTCTCATGGACCAACTTACTCTGCTCGGAGATTATCTCGTAACCACAAACTTACCATCGTGATCATCACACGATCACCTCAGGATCAACCAAGCTCGGTATCAACTATACCATCGTGATCATCACATGACCACATAAAGATCAACCAACTTCTTTCTCATGGAACCGGGGTTGTTATTATTTAGGTTATTGTTTCTGTTGATCCATAGTGTGACCTACTACGAACTGCGTCCATGACCGAGGACGTGGCTATCGATAGATTATACACTCTGCAAAGGTTAGTACATTGTACCCACACCACGGAACTCATGGCCTCGTGCTCCCATTCGGGTGGACCAACGACGTTCCGACAAAACCAGTCTATTGCATGACACTCTCCCGGCCACTCCGACAAACTCCCCTTTGGGCTATGTCCTAGGTGACCCCGGTGCCAACATGTGACACTCGCCACCTCTGTGGCTGGCACCGTCGTGGCCAAACATAAACATCGTCCCAAACGGGGACCTCGGATCCATACAACTCGGGTCCTCAAGGTTATGACTGCCTACCGGGCCAGGGTAGCACCAGAGCACAACCTTCCCTCGTAGGAGGCACCGGCGAGAGGCATGACAATAGACCGCATTAGGGCCCCCCATAAGGCAAGTGTGGCTGCACTGGTTAGCTCGATTCGGTGGCACCATGACTCAGCCAACAGATTTGTTCAAGTTCGATTAATGTCAGGTTCACTTGAAGGGTGATGAGCTGAGTCATAATAAAATGATAATGCATATGAGCATGATATCAACATAAACATGGATGGGCAACATAACCATTTAACAACATAGCATCAACAAGGATAACTCATTTAGTCTACGGGATGCAAATGAGCATGGCATAAAGATGATTATGAATATCACAAGTAATTTCATAACCAACCGATAATAATTCATATGAGCATATCGTTATCACTAGCATCGAAAATGATTACCAAAAATGAAACATGATAAGAATATCCTTAGCAATTAATCATATCACTTACTAGATGAAAATAAACATGGCATAAGCATAGACATGGATTCGCAAGCATATATTATTCACGAAATAATTAAATGAGCAAACAATCATTTAAATATTTGAGTGGAAACCATGGCTACTGCAAGGCCATCATGCAAGTGGCTGTCGTGGCTTGCCTGGGGATGGAGGAACCATTGGGGAGAGGTGCGATGAACTCGCGGAAAGGATCGCCGGAAAAGTTTCCCTCCCGGCGGAGCTGTTTTAAGGGCAAGGGCAAAATGGTCGTGGGCTTTGGAATCACCTGAATCGGAGTTACGGTTGTCGAGATACGGCCATTCGTTTGTTAGGAAGAAATCGAATAAAAATCTGTCCACTTCTGCCCTTAACGGACGAACGTCCGCAAATTAGCACTTTCGGCTCTGGGCTGGAAAAGAGAAAGCGCCTTTTCTGAAATACGTCTCCGTAGTAACGAAAGCATATTTCTCACAAACAATGCAGCAGAGTACGCTTTCAGTTAAACGAAGACGTACTTCTCAGAAGTACGCTTCCACTTGCCACCTCAGCTGGTCCGGGTTAACGCCCTCGTGCGGCTGACATGCTGGGACCGCCGAGCGGTGGGGCCCGCTGGCAGGTGGCCTTCATCTTCAACCTCGCCTGCCCGAGCTCGGCCGAGGAACAGAGGCGCTCGACCGGCGATTGCCGGAGCTACAGGGCACCTCCGGCGATGCTCTGGCTACCGACGAGCTCGGCAGGCAATGCCGCATCCATCCCCGTACCGTACGGACGCTGAGGAGGACCGGAGTGGTGGCGGCTTGAGCATCTGCGGCGGAGGCCGTCGGCCGCTTTTTGAACCCGCATCTAGGGGCACTCCGGGGAGTAGGCGAGAGTAGGGGAGGGCTTGCCGCGACGTTGTGGAGCTACTGGTGGTGGCAGCAAGGAGAGGGAGAGCTTGGTTCGCTCGTATTTGAGCGAGGACCGAGGCGGCCATGGCGGCCATGGGAGGAACAGAGAGCTCTTCGAGCTAAATAGATAGGGCAGGGAGGGCTAGAGGAGGATGGGGAGGCTGGTGATGAGCTCGGAGGAGGCTCGGGCACGCTATATATAGTCGGGGCGGAGGTCGTGCCGTCCCCGGGTGTTGCACGGCCGAGCGCGCCATGCTCTGATGATGGGCGGTGCACGCGCGGGCAGAGGGGTGGCTGCTAGCAGGGCGGCGCGGCTTTGCCGACCTGACAAGGCTCAGAGCGAAGCGACGGCTCGGGGAGAGGAGACAACGGAAAAACGACGACGACCGAGGGGTGCACAGTGCGGCATGCCCGCCGATTTGGCTCGGTCTGGCGAGCTATTAGCGGGGGAGGGCGGTCCGGGGAGGTGTGCGTGGCAAAGGGGAAGATGCTAGACACGGTTTGGCGGCGATTCCTCAAGGAAACGGACGAGGCCGAGGGCCCTAACTGCCAGAGCACGCGTTCTGCCTGCAGTGCACGCGCTCTCCGTGTGGTCACCGCGTGAACAGTCCCACGTGGTGCATTCTGGCCAACCACAAGCTATCTACCGTGTAGTCCTTCATAAGTGGGTCCTACCTGAAGTGATATATCGAAGAACGCCACTTGTGGGTTGATGGGAATGATCGACTAAAGTTTGTTGTTGCAAACTTAGGCGTGAAATAGTGATCAAATGGGATGGGGTAAGGGCTAACCAGCATGTCTCAGGAGTTTAGGGTAGGAAGAACTATGATCCTGTGAATTTTGAAAAGATTTGGACCAGTATTTGACATAGTTGCTTTACAACTGCAATAACTGGCCCAGAAACTTGATCAGGATGTAGCACTCACATAATTGCTTGGATTGAGCTGAAAATTTGTGGAGGGTGATCATTTGGGCATATGAAGATACCATAAAAATTTCATCCTATTTGGATAAGTAAAAATGGTACTTCCTTCACAATGCTCCACACTGGACAGAAAATTGGGGGAATTTTCTGGGGAGAATGTCTTGGAAAAATAATGTGAGTTTTGGCATGCTCACATTATTTAGGAATATTTAGGTCCTGGATTAATTTCAGAATTTTTGAAGCAATATAAACTATAGTTGCTTCACAAACTGAAATTGTGACCAGAAACCAAGATTGGATGGTGTGCTCACATAGATTGTTGGATGGAGATGAAATTTGGTGGAGAGTAATGATTTGATCATATAAATGACCTCCCAAAATTTCAACTCATTTAGATAATCCTAGATAGTACTTCCTTCACAAAGCTTCTCTCTGGACAGAAATTTTGGAAATTTGCTGAGGAAGATTTACTAGGCAAATGTGGCTGAATTTTGTCATGTGGAAATAATTTGGATATGAGGGAGTGCCCAAAATTTTTGAGGGCAATCAAGAAAAGATAAATAGCACTTCCTTCACAAAGTGCCATACTGGACAGAATAGGAAATGAATATTCCTGAATTATTTTTGAACTAGGCAAGGATGGATTTTGGCATATTTGTGGAAGATATGATCCAAAGAATTTATGTGAATTTTGTGGGAATTTTATGGAAGACAGAAATATAGGTTGCTTCACAACCTAGAGAAAACAGGGTTGTTCCTTTAATAGAAAAAGGAATATTCCCAAGAAATAAATACTGGGGTTGGGCTAAGATGGAAATGACATGGCCTTGGGATAGATTTGAGAGTGACAAGCCACTTGGGAGTGGCAGGAGAGAAGATTTTTCCAGGTTTCAAGACCACATAGCCACGGAAAAAGAACTCCAAATAAAAAGTCGAAGAAATCCAAAAGAAAAAGAAAGGGCCAAAAATCGGGGTGTTACAAGCGTCCCGGCGCCATCGAAGAAAAGGGGGAAGGCCCCCCTCCTTCTTCTTCCTTGGCCCTCCGGAGAGAGAGGGAGCTCTCCCTAGATTAGATCTCTCTTCTGTCTTCTGTTTGGCGTCTATTTCTGAGGCCGAGCACCATTCTTTTATAGTAGGAGATCCGTAACTCCAATCAGGCTGAAATTTTGAGGAGATTTTTATCCATAAATTAACTTTCTTGTGGCTGAAGGAGAGATCCAACCGACTCAAGGGCTGCCCACATGGTCCCAGGGCGCGGCCAGGGGGTGGTCGTGCCCCTTGTACATGTGGGGCCCTTAGGCACCATTTTTCATTGATTCTTTCACCCAAAATCTGATAACTCCCATAAAAATTTCACAAATTTTTTTAGGTCATTCCAGCTCCATGTATTTTTCACCTAACGACCCAAAAACAATATAAAACAGGAACTGGCCTTTGGCACTGGGTTAATAGGTTAGTACCAATAAAAATAATATATAAAGTGCACCAAAACCATATATAATTGATGTCAATATTGCATGAAAACTTCATAAATTATAGATACGTTGGAGATGTATCACCGGCCTGCACCTCTTGGCGAGAAGCAGCCGCTCGCCCTTCGGTCGACTACAATCAGGGTCAACGTTCCCCTCATGGAGACGAGTTGAAAGGAGAGGAGATGGCCAACTGGTACGCAACGCTCCTCTCGCAGAAAGGTGACTCGTGAGGCAACAGCCAGGGCGACCTCAGATCCATGGGCGCGGGTGCCGGAGTGCGCCCAGCGAGGCATCGCCGCCGGTGAGCTGGTCTAGCCGGGTCAGGGAGACCTCGGACAATCGTTTTTGGGCCCTTACTAACTCCAAAGAGTCCGAAGATGAGGGGATCCAGATCTGGCATTGGTCTCCGGGGAGGAGCACGCGCTGCCGGCGAGGTCCTGGTTTGGTGACTTCCTGGGGGAAGGCTGGTGTGCGGTGACTTCTAAGAAGATGCATCCTCGCACTTTTGCGTCGGGAGGGCGGGGCGGCTGGCGTGCGGGCGCCTGTTCCTTGGCCCCTGCTCGGCGTCTGGTGGCTTCGACGCTGCAGAGCTTGGCGTGTCCGCCTCTCTCCAAGCCGGCATCGCTGGTGTGGCGTGCGTGGGGGGATCCATATGTGGCGACTATCCATGCTGCTTTTTCCTTGCCGCCGGTGGCGTCGTGGTGGGACATGACGGCGCACGTGGGTGGTAGGGAGGTCATAGAGGAACTGCCGTTAGCTAGGGTTTCGGTGCCGAGGCGGGCCAAACCTGGGCCCTGTGGGGTAGGTGGATCTGGTGTGGGCCCTGTTGTTTAGCCCACAGTGGAGGTTGAGCTGGTTCCTGAGGTGGACATGCTTTCACTTGGGCCTGGTGGGCCTGGTTCTAACGTGGTCATGCCCAAGGTATCTGGGCCAAGCCAGGTAGCGTTGGACTTCGGAGGTGTCCAGTTTGTGCCGGTCGCTGGTGCGGTCGCACGAGCTGCAGCGCCCTATTTAGGGCTGATGTGGGTGCCCAAGGGTGCCACTTCTCTCGAGCTAGGGTTTTTCGCTTCACTCTCTGACGCGCGGCGGCGACGATCTCTACCTAGATCTGTGTGACGTATTCCACCTCCTCCTCCTCTCTTACTTTCTTTCGCATAGTGGTGGCTATGGGGAGCTGAGGTGAGGACATATTAGGTAAGCAGAGCTATGATGAGCTCATTCCAGAAGCGGATAGGGCCAGGGAGGCCAAGCTCTGTGAGAAGCTGCAGTGCGAGGCTGCTCGGCTGCGTGATGCTTCCCCGCCATCTAGGGGGACGAGCGGGGAGCCATGGAAGGCCGGATACAGCGACGGCTATCGCGGGAGCGAGCATTTTGACCAAAACCATGGCGGCTATGATGGATCTGGGTACCCCAAAGGTGCCAACCCTGGTGGTTACTAGTGCAACTTCAAGAGCAACCGCAAGATTGAAGGGGAATCCTACTCCAACTGGGTCAAGAAGCCTGTCTTCAAGCAGCACTCTTCGGCACGGGCAAAGCTTCCTCCTCTGCCGCGACATCGGACTGCTTCAAGTGCGGGCGGCCGGGCCATTTCCAGGAAGATTGCCCCAACCCTCCCATGTGCTTCATCTGCAAGGTTGAAGGCCATTCCACGGTGGAATGTGCATCTAGGCATGGCGGCTCCCACGCTTCAGATGATGGGCCATGGGATCCAAGGCGATTGTTTCTTCCATAAGCTCCCTGTCAACAACGCTGTTGGTTCCAATGCGTCTTCGAGCCTCCTTGCCTCCATTCTACTTGAAGCTGATTCAATCTCTATGGTAGATATGGTCCTGGAACTAAACCGTCTGCTGGTGATTGAAGATTAGGACTGGGAAGTGTCCCAGATCTCGAAAAAGGAGTTCTAGCTGGTGTTTCCAAACAAACAAAATCTAAGACTTTGCCTCAACAGTGGCGGTATGAAGTTGCTTATCTCCAAGGCTGAGGTGCTCTTTGCGGAACTGGCGATGGATGCGTAATGCAGTTTGACTCTCCTGCCAGTGTGGACGAAATTTTGGGGGGTTCCCAAGGCTCTGAAAAATGACAAGGAGGCACTCAAGAGCGCAATGCAACCCTTTGGGCTGATCGAGGAGGTGGACGAGCAATCTCTCACTAAACCAGGCCCAGTTCATGTGCCGGTGTTCTGTATCATCTGCCCAAGTTGTTTTGCTCCAATAGGATCTTCGTCAATCACTCGGGATACTTGGTTCACTATGAACTAGAGCTTCCTAAAGGTGGGGGTGTGATGCCCCCTCCCAGCCTCCGCCTCGCAGCCGGCTCCGATATGGTTTTGGCCCTGCCAAGACGAAGAAGACAGTGGGAGAGATTGTAACCACAAGCATAAGAGATCACGCTCGCAGCCGGCTCCGGATGGTTCTGGCCCTGCCCATCCTCCTGCTCCTACCATGCCTGCGTGCAAGGGTGTCGCGGCTTCCAAAACTTCCCAAGTGGCTCAGGACTCTCCCCCCTCCAAGACCAGGTTAGCAGTTAGAAAAATGCCAATTTTGGCATTTCTTTCCTTAGAGCTTGACCAGTACAGCTCGCATATATCGGGAGAAGGGCTCTCCCCTGCCGCTAAGGATTTGACTATTGACACTTCCCTCATGGACAACTCCATCTCCTTTGGCGAAAAGCTGGACTTCACTTGCTTCAAGCAGTCCTCGTCCGTGGTGAACATCTCGTCTTCGCCTGACTCACTGGAAACTGCGTCCAAAATCTCACCAGGCAAAGCTCATAAACTTCCTAAGGAAGTCATAGAGAAACTGGGGTGGTCGAGCCCAGCCAACTGGGAGTTCTCAGCGTCCAAGATGAAGGCAAGAGAAGACACGGTCAAGAGGCGGTGGTGGGCGATAGGGCTCCTCCCGAGCCTGCTCGATCCAGGGTGTCGTCCCCTCCATCTACCCCAGCTGCAGTGGTGGCCAACCCATTCTTGCTGGCGAAGTGCGTGGCCAGCATCATGTGTTTCTCTAGTACCAAGCCTGCTGCGGCTCCATCGTCTTTGGTCGCCCCCAAGGGCACGCGCACCAAAACGCTGGCTCAAGGGCCATCCAGGAGAAGTGCTCGAGGTAAAGACAAACAAGGTGTATCTTCTCTCAAGAAGGCCCAACACTGTACCGCTGACAAGAACCTGGAACAATGAGGTAACCTATTCCCTAAATTTTTAGTTCTTCCTAACTTTTCTGATGAGCATATCGATGATATTATTTTGGACTGCGGTATTATGCTTTATTGATTGTCATTGAAAAGCTAAGGTGGTTAGGAAATTGCTTTCTTTTAAACTTAAAGGGAAGAACATCATCTTCAAAGGGGTAGAGAGGAATTCATGGAAGAAATACTTTCTTTCCAGCATAGTGTCTTCCTATAATTTCTGCATCGATAGCATTATCTTGAAATGCCTTAATAATAAGCCTTGTGTCGTTTCATAGCCCATTAGATGGATCCAAATTGCAAATCAATATCACAAGACAATTAATCTTCAATCTGAGTATGTGTGGAGGAAGGCCATTAGGTGTGAGAGAATTCAGGAATTCAGGTGGGTAGTGATTTTTTGTGTCGTACACTGCCAAATCAAAGCTATAGTAGACTTTCTCTTCCCTAGGAAACCGCTTTATATGCATCCCATTTAATTCGTCCACATACTCATTTTAAGTGGAAAGAATGGCACCAGAACTAATATAAGATGTTAATTGATGGCTTGAGATTTTTGTGATGTTTTTAGAGTGATTCTTATTTGCTTTTCACCGAATCTTTGTTACTTCTTGGTTATTTCTAACGATAATCCCTCGAAAGAGAAGAAAATCCATTTTTCTATTGTTTAGCAGGAAATATCATATTTGGAAGGAAACCAAGAAGGATTACTACAAATCAAGTCAAATGGAGCAACTTGCATGTGGAGAGCCAATCCACCAGGCGCAGCAGAGCAAAAGACGGCCTTCCATATGACCGCAAGCGCTCGTATGAGCAGTCGTATGGAGTGCCAACAGCTCCACCACGTCTATACAAGACACTTTCATGAAGGGACCCAGCGAGAAGAACTCTAGCCGCCGCCACCATAGCCAGAACAGAAGAGGAGGAGATCCGAAGAACCTTTGGAGATCTTCTTAGTTTTGGTCCTTTCATCTCCATCATCATCTCACCCTTCACTATTGTAAGAGGAATTCTAAGTTGTGAGAACAATTGTAGTTCGATCCAATCTCATCTGGAGATCAAGACTATTTGAATTATCCATTTCATCTTATTGTGGATCCTCAAGGTATTATCGATATGGTTTTCATGGGTTTAATCTCTGGTGTGATTGGTTTCTCTCTTATGATGTGTGAGTAAACCCCCATAGGCGTGGGAGATGTAGGTGAGTGGTAAGATTCATTTGTGCCTAATCTATATGTCATCATTTGTATTTGTAATAGTATGATCTGTCTCGTACGTTGTTATACTGTGGTGAACTCTATGCGTGTTGTCCAATTTAAGGGCCCATGCAACATGATCTCAAGACCTACACAGGTAACACATATTGTTTAGGGAATCTGTGACCTCTGACGTGACAGGTGGAGATATCTATAACGACCGAAGACAATATGAGATAACGGTGATCCACAAAACTTAATGCTTGGTTCCGGTCTAAGGACCTTAATTGTGGAGACGACCACTTTGTGACAATGGCGAAGCAGTACTATAGAATGAAATGTAACTCCGAGAGGAGGAGTTTCGTAAATTTAGGGAGATCCGCCTACAGAACACACATATCAAATGTTATGAGTATGATACAAGGCAACTGGTATTACCGTCGCACTGGCACACTTGATACATTCTTACCACAAACTGAATTCTCTCCGCGCCTAATCTCTTCATTGCAGGAAACTCAATTCCCACCTTCATTTATGTTATTTACTTTTAATAGTTTTTACCTTCGTTACCATAAACCTTTTTATCTCAGTCATTTTGGTTTATTCGTCCACCAGGACAGCAACAGTATTTGCAGAAGCCCAAGCAGTTACTTCACACAAGAACTGTGAGACCTTGTGTGTGACAGAAACACCAATATAAATACTCTCCTCTACTCTTCGTTGGGACAATATCTAATTGGGATACTTCCACGAAAGTGCTACATAACCCTGTTTGGCTTGCAGGCACCATTAATCCTCCATTCTAGTAAAGTAAAGGAAAGACACCATCGATTAAGTTGTTAATGGAGGTTTTTGAATCTGTATATCGCACAACTATATCTTCTAGTGAACACACATAATCTTCACCAATCGATTCTTCAGTACCATTTCAAATTCTCATCAGAAAATCTGAGAACCATGGATCAGACTATGCTCTCATAATGCGGCAGAGTTTAATTTGTTTTATATCATTCCAAAGATAAGACTTTTGGAGTGTAGCATTTATAATCTGCACTTTTGTACCATGCCTAACACCAGGAAGGACTTGTCTGAAATCTCCTCCAAACACTAGCTTATGAAAATATTATTTTATTATTATATATCCATTGACCGTGATATAACTGAAAGTGCGCTTCACATGCACATATTCTGACTTTGTTTGGAAGGAACTGATGGCAACAGCAGCAGAGTTTGTCTTCTTCAACCGAGTTAAACATCAGCTTGTTGGCAAAAATGTGATGTCTCTCCTAAGATCATCTAGCCTGCCTCGCGAAATTGTGGCAGTGGTCTCGCAGAAATACACCGTTGCTATTTTGGTCACACAGAAGAACCTGTCACAGAGGAATATATCGTTCCAGGTCACTGACATCAAAACTTTCTTTGGTAGACAAAACTCTGTGGCGCACAACGCTCGTACTGCCACTATCATGCCTCTGCTCACTACACCTGAATCTTCCACTGATGCTACACCCGCAACACCAACTGAGACCAATTCCGCGCAAAAGGTGCCTGACTTGCCCATACCCACGGAAGGCTTATCGAAGAAAACACCTGCAACACGTGTGGTAGGTCATGTACTCTATGAATTATGTCTCGCATAAATTATGTATATCAAATGCTTTCTCGCTGACATCTGTTCCCTGCCTCTGCCGTGCAAACTGTTGATAACACATTCGACTTCTCAAGATAAAAAGTATTACTGATAGCGCTAACAACAGCACTTCAGTCGCTTTGGCTACACACCTGCCACCACCAGCTGTTGGGTATGTTATATTTAATTTCAATTACACTTATATCAATCTGTACTTTGTTCACTATCTTGACAATCAATAGATAAAAGTATCATATTGAATACTCTTGTACAATTTTGATTTCACATAGAACCACCTACCATTGTTGCGAAAAATGATTTGATTGACTTGATCATTAGAACATTGGTAGATATATGTATCATGTTAACTATGGAAATATAACATTCACTTGAAATACCATGATCATCCATTATTGTATGAATAATAACCTTTACAAAAAGATAGACGAATAACACGTCTTTTGCTCTGTAAAACATATATTGTCTAGCTCGAGCATGAAATTTTCATGGTATTTTTCAAATTTCAATGCCATTGAATTTATGTTTCCATACATGCTGATTAAACCTACTATGTGCACAATAGCTTCATTACAAATTATATGTTGTAGAGATGAGCATAACAAGGACCACCTGACTATCGGAGACCCCAAAGAGACCGTGGTTACTAATGAGGATGTTGTCACTGGCAACAAAAGGTAACACTTGGCCTACCTCGTTGCTTAAATTTGAGCTAAATTGTTCAAATGCATATGAATAGGCTATTAAAAGTCCATCTCAACTCTATAAGCAGCAACATCGCTGCTGATCTTCCATCTGAATCCGAAACTCTGGACGAGCATTGTCGGTACCGTGACGATTGGGTTCACGGGCCCAACTGTGCATGAGCCACGGTCGCCCCTGACAGGACGGAGGAACTCTTCGTCCTCAAAGCTTCATCCACTACTCAGTGGTGGTATGCAGATCTTCATCAAGAACAACACCAACAAACATCTTCAAGAAGGAGCCCAGGCTCCGTAGCACGCAGATCTTTGTCAAGACCTGCCGTGCGTTCTTTCAAGCCAGCTAGGGATGGAATTCAAGCCGAGTCAAGCCAGCTCTTCTCGACTCGCTAGAGCTCATTTTGTTAACGAGCAAGCTCGACTCGACTCGTTACTATAACGAGCTCAAATCCAAGATTGGCTCGACTTGTATAGCTCGCGAGCTAGCTCGTTTAGCTTGTTAAGCTCATTATAGATATGAACATAAAACCTTATGAATATGATAAAAAATTATTAATTGGGAATGTAACATGTACATATTAAGCATGTACGATTTTCACAAACAATTGTAAGTAGCTTACCTTACAATTGTCAGTACCATCAACATGTCAGCAAGTCAGTAACATGTACATGACCACAATAATCAGCAAGTCAGTAACATGTACATGACCACAATTCCACATACAATGGTACATGACCACAATAATGAGCAAGTTAGTAACATGTACATGACCCGAGAGGTGGGTTTACGCGGCACTGCGGCCCTCGCGAAATCACGATTCAGAAACAGAGGAGACAGGAGGGGAATCAACAAACCAGTCTCTCGCTATTTCGCTAGGGATGGAAGGAGAGGAATCGTGGTGTGCGTCTCCTTGGCGGCTAAGCCCAGTGTTTTGCAGATGAGCACTGTGTTATGCCTATGCGACTGGCCTAGGATGCAAAGTGGTGCTGGGTGGCTGATTTTTATACTGAGCCTAACGAGTTACACGACTACTCGTGAACTCGGCTCGTTTAACTTGGTCTATAATCGATCTTAAAATAAAGCTCGGCTCGACTCGTTATTCTTCGAGTTTGAGTCGATTCGAGCCAATTCACGAGCTACTCGTTTAGCTCACGAGCTTCAAGCTCTTTTTCTAGCCCTAAGGCCAGCCAAGGCCTGAGAGGAGCAAGTCCGAACCACCCGGCAACAAGTCCGGACGGCCAACATCCGGGAACAACTATGCCCAGCAACGACCACTCCAGCTGGCCTGCACTCAGCAAGCGTCGACAGCAAGCTATCGCTCCCACGTGCGGCGCGTCTACTCTGTGCACACAGAGCTTTTGTGCCACATGGCAGAGGGGCAGGCATGCCAGTGGAGGGACAAGACGCGAGGGATGAATCACTCCTTTGCTTCACCGCATGGTGCACACCTGTACAGAGGCGTGTCACACCCTACTCAAGTGGCACCATGGGCGGTGGTGACAAGACAGACGTTCGTTCCCGGAAGCAAGAAGATGAAGACACTTCACCATGCATTTAATGCGCGATACCTACCTGGTCAGACCCAGGTAGCTTCCTTAGTGGTGAAGCCATTGTGGTACCCTTGAACTATAAAAGGAGGACCAAGCTACTAATGAAAGGAGGAGGAACTTTTTAGACTCTGGAGGACAACTTTTCATACTCTCACTAGATCTACTCCAGGAGAGGGTTGGACACTTGGTAGAACACCACTAGGAGTACACTACTCTTCCCGTTCCTGGGAAGGACTTGTAGCTCGCTGTCCCCCAAAGAAAACCACACACAAAGTAGGAGCAGGGTATTACACAACGGTCTGAACCTGGGTCGATCGTTGTGTCTTTGCGTGCATTTCTTATTGAGATAGATCCTCACCTTGCACCCCATCTATGGATCGGCAAGGGACATTTACAGTCCTTGGTGTCTTGCATGTGTTCTGCACACGCGCGACGACAAGCATGATGCCACTATTAAGAAAAAGTAAGCACGCCTACATCTAACAAAGCTTCACATTATATATATCATCTAACATATGGTTTCGTGACATAAATAGTAAGGTGAGTAGTGGTGCTGTCTCTGGATCTGCACTTTTTCAAAGCCTGTGCCTGTTCCAAGCCGCAAGAAAGGTCCTGGTGGTTCAAAGGGAAAGTAACTGGAACAAAAGGTAACTGAAACTTAACACAAGTGTTGAATTCCTTCATGGGTGCATCAATTAGCAATCAATGTAACACACTTTAAATGGCACATTCTGATGTAGGAGATCTACTCGCTTTCCTGGCTATGGTTGACGCCAAGAGCATCTGATCCTCTGCCTCATGGGTTCTTTGATTTTCATTGTCAGCCATTTGTGCCAGTGACACCCCTTTATATTGTGTAATATATGATGCCCGCAAACATAAACCTATGAAATCACTTGGCCATAATGTCCAAACACCTGCTTTTCCCTGAAATGCAACTACTCCCTCCTATCCATATTACTTGTCGCTCGGAGGGAGTAGTTAAGTTAGAATTAGGGAGGATTCCCCCACCCTTCCCCCACCTTATGTTAGGGCAGGGGGCTATGGCCCCCTCCCCCCTGAAACCATTATATTTTTCCAATAGTTGTTTACATTGGTACACATGGATGATATAATCATCGTTGTGGCTATGACACAAGAAAGGATAAACAAGATGTGTTGAGTTCTTTCATAAAAGGGTGAAAAATATTACCTTGTAGAAGTAACGAAGCATCTATCCCTGTTCTTCACCATTGGGCGTACATCTGAAGATACTGCAGTAGCTATCTACAAATGTGAAACATAATAGTTTCATAATGTAAGTAGGACACATACTTCTGATAATAGCTAAGAATAGTTTAAGTATATCACTCCATCAACAAATGGGTCTAAAGAGCCATCTGCAAGGTACGCCAGTGTAGTTCCTGAATCCACAAAAGTTCTTTGTCCAATAAAAACCGAGGGATCAATGGGAAAATCTTGACCATTCACAAAAAATCTCTCCAATCAGTTCATAATATTCCGTGTATTTTAAATCAAAAAGTTGGGGCATGAACTTTGGCAAAATATAGGAGTACCTAAAATGGTTGGTCAATAGTTAACTGAACTAGACTTACTCTCAGTGTCAGAACTTGTAAGTATGTTATTCTACACAAGCTTACTTAAATACAACAAAAATTTATTGCCAAGTGATACAACTAAATTTTAAGACATACTACATATCTTGTAGAAAATGTTATTCACTTTCATTTTTGGACAACCTATATTTCGTTCATGTATCGTGCTATTGCTACATATCCTGTGCCCACATATGCATATACGGGTGAATGATCTATATTGAAGCATGCATTGGACTAAGAAATTTACGGAGAAGACACCAGTGGAGTGAACACAATTCTTGGCTCCACAATTTCGCCGAAGACAAGGATGCCAGCACCCTCTGAACTCTCCATGCATAGAGAGAACACACCAAAGAATAATTCCAGAGAGTGCAACTGGGAACTGAAGGACATAAGGTATGACCCAAAGCCAAAGATGTCGTCAAATGCCTCCCCTGCCAGTTCACCTGAATTTAATGTGCTACATCTGTTGCAATGAAAATTGATTAAACCACTCAAACCATTAGTCGATGTACTAATCTAGCTAAGGTATTCTTGCATTTTAGTTATCTGAAAAGAGTTCAATATAATGTATGCGGGTTAGTGTCAGGTATATTTTGACGTTGAGAAACCTCTCATGTCCATTTTCTTCTCCAAGACCTATTCCTTTCCCCAGCGAACCACGTCCAGACTCGGGAAGATTAGGGTTGGTCAGGGTTGGTGCTGAGATTTTGGGGTCCTAGGGTGAAACTAAACTTCTAGGTCCCGGTTACTAACAAACACTTAAAGAGTACCCAAATCATATCATAACTAGTTTAGTTAAAATTAGGGAGCCTTCCACACCCTTCCCCTACTTATGTTAGAGTAGGGGGCTATGGCCCCCTCCCCTGACACCATTATATTTTCCCAATAGTTGTTTATATTAGAGTACATGTATGTTATAATCATTGTTTGTATCACATAGACATGTTGCATCAAGATATTATTTGATAATTAAAATTGTTTATGCTTTTATAATGACTTTCATGGTATGCAAGATATATCTGTGAAAGTACTTTTTTTACATTGTACAGGCCAAACAAACAAAATGCTTAAAATTTTCTTCCGGAAAACACCCCCCTAGTATATCAAGCCCATGAAAGTGAAAATTGGCAACTGATGGAAATTCAACGGAGATTTGATGACATGGGATGCGCCAAATTTATACATATTACCAAAATTGGTTCTTGCTCGGATTAGTAGACTTTCTAGTAGATGGATTAAAATTGTGATCATGATCACCCACATTGTTATCAGTCATGTTGATGTCAGCAATCTGATATAGATTAACTTTAGTTTGGCTTCCGCAAGAACTATCCCCAAATCGTCTGAATTTGAAGTGCTGATAGTGTTGTTAATTTTCTTTGTCAATGGATCATCTACATGATTGTATCAACTCATCTACTTTTTTTACATTTGACTCTGTCGGATGAGTACTTGCTAGATGACACAAATGTGCTAAAATTTAAAGAAACAACCAGTAAATAATTTTTAGTGCAAAGATACATGGCTACAAAGTACTAGATCAACTAAAATGTAACATGTACTCGTGTGTGGATGGAGGCAGGCAAAATCTACTCAAAAAACTATTTTTTGAAAATATTACAGGATCATAATCAAACATGCCAGTGGGAGGGGAAGAAAACAAGGATAGCATGTATCCAAACTAGGACGAAAATCCTACACATTGAATGCCTGATACGTCTCAAGCGTATCTATAATTTTTTACTGTTAAATGTTACTCCCTCCGTTCCAGAATATAAGGTGTATTTATTTCTGTGCAAGTTAACCATTTGAATGTTTGACCAAGGTTCTAGAATAAAATAACAACATCTGCAGTACCTAATAGATAAAATATGAAACTACTTTTCATGATGGATCAAATGATATAAATTTCGTATTGCGGATACTGCTATATTTTTTCTTCTAAAAACTCAGTCAAACATGCACTTGTTTGACTTTTGAAAAAACAAATACACTTTATATAAAAGAATGGAGGGAGTATTATATTATCACTTTTGTATGCTCTATATGTCATTTTATATTATTTTTCTGGACTAACCTATTAATTTAGTGCCCAGTGTCAGTTCCTTTTTTTTTCATGTTTTTGGTTTTTCAGAAAATCGATACCTAAAGAAGTCCTAACACGATGAAACTTTTTGATGATTTTTTTCTGGAACAGAAGAGATCCTAGAAGCTTCGAGGAGAGGCCAAAAGACCCACATGGACCCCACAAGCCAGGGGGCGCGCCCTGGGGGTAGGGCGTGCCGGGGTGGCTTGTGGGCCCCATGGTGCTCTGTTTGCCCTAACTTTTGGCCTATAAATACCCATATAATATGAAACCCTCGGAGCGAAACCCGAAACAATTTTATCGCCGACGCAAGCCTCTTTTCCGATGCGATCCCATCTGGAGCCTTGTTCCGGCACTCTGCCGGAGGGGAGAATCATTGGGGAGGCCATTGTCGGCCTAGTGGTAACCAGGGTACCACGGCCCGTCTGCCTCTGGCCCAGAGGGCAGCGCTTGGGCCGGCCCGCGAGAGTGGCCCTGCCTCGGCCGCTCCGGAGGAAGCCGCCTCGCGAGGGGCAAGCCTAACGAGGCCCCCTCGCCGCTAGGCCAGGCCCTGCCGAGGCCGCCAAGCAACAGGATGCCTCGCGAGGCTCCCCTCGTGAGGCCTCCTCATCAAGCAGACCTTACGGCGCCAGCCAAGGGGCTTCGCGCCCTGCACATGGGTGACGACCCGCTGTCAGGATAAGGACAGTGGGGCATGACCGAGCCCAGCTTCCATTCTGGTGATAAGGGAGCAGCGGCGTCTGCCTCCCCCAAGGCGAGTCCCAGAGTGTTTCCTCTTTGGTGATAGAAGATCATGACGGATCGGCGCGCCAGGACTGAGGTCATCGCCAAGCCCACCGGCGTGTCACGAAGACTACTTTATCAGGCGGAGACCGCCTTTAGTCAGGATAGACCTGCGCGCCTGTCCTCCTTTGAATTGCCGCCCTGTGGCCACCCTTTCCCACTCATATTTTCGGGGAAGAGGACCAAGGCACTACAAAAGGGGCAGGGCCGCTTCCATGTAAGGGGATCGACTCATTTTCCCCACACCTCGTGTACCTCGAGCACAGGCTCTCCATTAAAGAGCAAATCCAACACAAGCAAGAGTAGGGTATTACACCACATGGTGGCCCAAACCTGGGTAGCTCGCGCGCCCCCCTCGTGTTCGGTGAGAGCCAGCGAGCCCGTCGTGTTCACGCTGTCGTTGCCGTCGTGTCATAGGTTGCCAATCAAAGTCCCCCAGAGTTCGAATCCTAAGTTCTTGGAGAAGTTTCTTGAACGCAGGTCCTAGACTCTGACATTTGGCGCGCCAGGTAGGGGGGCTTGCCGTCTTCGCGCCTTCGACCTCGGCGCGAGCGTCGACATGGACGACGCCGCCACTCGCTGAGAACGCACTGCGTGTCGAGCCGCCGCCAAGGTCCGGGCACCCGCCGCTCGCAGTGCCCCTGGGCGGCGCCCTCGCACTGCCACCGAGCCTGTGGGGGAGCGGGTGGCCTCCTCCGCCCACCCGTCGGTGAATGGGCAGGCGCACGGCCGCTCCGCCGCCACCTTCTCGCTCGCGCGTCGCGACCCTCCCACTCCGCACACCAAGCTGCTCATAGCGCAGAAGCTGCTGTGCTACCGTCCCACCGAGGACGGCTACGACGCCTGGCTTGCGCGGATCACCGAGCTCGTCGACGCCGCGCGCGATGGCCAGGCGCCCTCTCGCTCCCTGCCTTCTCGGCCATCCCGTGCCGATTGGGCCGAGCGCAGCGCGCGCCCCGGAGCCGTCCCGCGGCTCGCTCGCGCCGGGCGGCAATGGCGACAGCTGCCAGATCGTCCACCGCGCGCCCCCGGATGCGCGCGTGACCCTCGAGAAGGCGCGCAACCGCCAGGACCGCGTCCTCCACGACGTCGCCATGGCGGGGCGCCAGAACCGCGCGGCCCTCGACGGTGGAGCCGTCACCAACGGGGGCTACCTGGCCCTTGCCCTAGAGCTACGTCGCGTGGTGTGGCCCAACAAGTTCAAGCCAGAGCTCCCTCAGCGCTACGACGGCACCGCTAACCCCATGGAGTTCCTCCTGCTCTACACCATCAGCATCCAGGCCGCGAGGGGGGATGACCGGGTCATGGCGAACTGGTTCCCCATGGCCCTCAAGGATGTTGCGCGCTCGTGGCTCATGAACCTCCCCGAGGCGTCCATCTCTTCGTGGGAGGACCTGTGCAAGCAGTTTGTCGCCAACTTCAAGGGCACGAGCGACCGTGCCCTCACGCTCAACGACCTGCGGAACGTGCGCCAGCGCCCTGGCGAGCCCCTGCGCAAGTTCATCCAGCGCTTCAGCCAAGTGCGCCACAAGATCCCGAAGGCCTCTGACACCGCGATCGTCTCCGCCTTCACCAATGGCGTCACTGACGTGAAGATGCGCGAGAAGCTCTCGGTCAGGGATGAGCTTGACTCCGCAGCAGAGCTATTCATCCTCGCCGACCATTGCGCCAAGGCTGAGGAGGGACGCCTCTTCCTCCACAACGACATCGACGCTGAGCCTGACGCAGCCAAACCCAAGGGCAAGGACACCAAGTGTAAGGGCCCTGCCGTGCTTGCGGTAGAGCCGGACTACAAGCGCGGCCGCGACCGCGGCGAGGCCAAGAAGGACGACTGTCCTTTCTGTGCCTACCACAACATGAGCTCCCACAGCACAGAGGACTGCCACGAGCTCAAGCTGCTTCGTGAGGGCCACACCGAGCGCCGCGGCAGCCGCAAGGAGCGCGGCAAGGGCCGCGGCGGTGGCAGCGGATGTGGCCGCTGGGGCGACAACCACAACAGCGATGCCAGCGACAACAACCGTCAAGGCTGGTAGAACCAGCCGCGGCAGGCTGACCCTCAGGCCAACGCCGCCCCAATACGCGCCAACGACTCCCCTCCCGCTGAGAACGCTGGGGGCTACCAAGAGCCCCGGGGAGTGGCCTGCATCCTCGGCGGGGCCCAGGCCCCTCCATCTAACCGCTACTTCAAGCAGTTCTCTCGGGAGGTGAACGCGGCCCTCCCGGCGCTCGAGTCCACCGGCCGCCTCAAGTGGTCTGAGTTCCCCATCGCCTTCGACGCCAACGACCACCCCAAGTCCACGAAGGCCGTGGGCGTCGTCCCCCTGCTGTGCACCCCCACCATCAGCAATGTCGCAGTCACCAAGACCCTCATCGACGGAGGCGCCGGCCTCAACGTGGTCTCCATCGAGACCTTCGAGATGCTCCAAGTGCCCTACGAGCGCCTGATGCCCACCAGGCCCTTCTCGGGCGTCACCGACGGCTCCACTGCCCCCCTGGGGTAGGTTCGCCTTCCCGTCACCTTCGGCACCCGCACAAACTACCGTACGGAGTTCATCGTCTTCGATGTGGCTCACATCGGCCTGCCCTACAATGCCATCTTGGGCTACCCGGCGCTCACCAAGTTCATGGCCGCGACTCACCACGCCTACGGCCTCGTCAAAATGCCCGGTTGCAGCGGTACCCTCACCGTCCGCTGAGACGAGAAGGATGCGCTGCACACCCTCGAGCACGCCTACAAGACTGCCTCCGTCACGTACCCGGCCGATGAGGACGTGCCTGGACCTGCCGAGGAGATGCCCGTGAAGAAGAAGCCCCTGCTCTCTCAGGAGCGGGTCGAGTCCAAGAAGGCGTCGCTGGATGGGGGCGAAGCAAGCCCCTCCCTCGCCACCAGTGGCGGGCCCTCCCCCAAATAGGGAGGCACGCTCGTCACCTTCCTCCGGGCATGCCCTGATGCGTTGGCTTGGACAGCATCAGGCGCGCCCAGCCTACCGAGGGAGGTGATCGAGCACCACTCAGCCGTCAAGCAGAAGGAACGGCGTCAGGTGCCCGAGAAGCAGGAAGTCACCGCCCAGGAAGTCAGCAAGTCCCAGGATGCTCAAATCGCCCGTGAAGCCCCCCACCCCAAGTGGATCACCAGCCTCACCCCCGTCGCCAGGCCGCGCGATAGCGTGCGCATGTGCGTTGACTTCATCGCCCTCAACCAGGCTTGCCCCGCAGGCCCCTTCCCTCCTCCGCGCATCGCCGCAGGCTCGCCCTGGCTCATGCGTATGCCGTTCGGCCTGGAGGGTGCCGCAGCCACCTTCGCGAGGCTGATGCGCATGAGCCTGGAGTCCCACATCGCAAGGAATATGGAGGTGGTTAACACTCGCCCACCGGCCCACCGCGGCCCCACTCATGACAGAGGCGGGTGTTCCGGTACCAAACAAATGGAATGCCTGCCATCACCATAAGTTCTATCTGTGCCCCACGGATACGAGCGACATGGAGCTGTACACGCTCTGGGCTCTCTCTACCCACGCTGCCTTCGGCACGTGAGAGCCCCTTCCCACTCTCGTGGAAGCCCCATGCTCAGCGCTGGCGGATGCCCCATGCTCCGCGCTGGCGGCCTACTTGAGGGGCCCTCGGCCGTCACATCCTCAAGCTAACCCGTGTCGAACACGGCAGCGTGTATCTTTCTGTTATGTAATGAACATGCTTCATGCATCAGTAAAGCTTATTTCCTCCAAAACCCTGTGCGCTTGCAGCCGCGGGGCGCGCGCTCATGATCTCACCCGTGCCTGTCGTGTGAGCGGGGGCTGGGCACGGTGTCTGTGCTTGGGTCAGTCCCAGCAGCACTGAAAAAACCCAAGCGACTGAGCTCTGGCTCGCGGGCCTGCTCCTGTGCACGTCACCTCACCAGGTCCTTGGTGCTCTTGCCTCCTCGCGTAACACCCACAGGCGACCTCGCGAGCGCGCCCTGCCGCACTATTTGCAAAAACTTGGCAGTTTCCCTGGTGCAGGATACGAAGGCTTCAGGAGCCCCCCCTTAGGAGGCGCCGCGAGCGGCGTCCTGCGGGCGGAAGGCCTCACGAGGGACTGCGCCTCACGAGCCGCGCCCTGTGAAGGACTCACCCAAAGCTGCGCGCCTCGAAGGAGCTAAGTCGAAAGCACCCCTCGGGTCTTTTTCCCTCTCATTTCTCTCTCGTGGCACCCTAATTTCCTTGGCACGAGCCGCCTGCGCGTCAAGGGGGGGACCTTGAGCATCGTGCCTCAGGGACTCCTACCAGCCTAAGAGCCCTACACCCTCTGGCCTTGCCGAGCGCACGCTCTAGGCATACCAGCGACGACTGTAGCTTGCCTCGGGGGCTGGGTCCCAGCGACACAGGGCACGAAGGCAATGTAAAAAGGGAATAAGGGCGTCGGGAGGAAAATGAAAACACACAAATCATTAAGTGCTTACAGCAGAAGTACCATGCAAATGTTTTCACGCCCCCGCGGGGCCACGTCTACCCTATTACAGCAATAGGTCAAGGGGAATTTAGGCGCATGAGGCGCCGCCATCGCCGCTCCCGCCGTCGTCGCGAGGGGGCTCGCCGCCGCCGCCGCTGATCTCAGGCTCGAAGGCGTACAACCCGACTAAGCTGGCCACGCGCTCCCTCACAGCCTACTCGAGGGGTTCGCGGACCTCCGCCGGGACAGGAGTCACCACCCGCCCGAAGTCAAAGCGATCGTCGAGGCGGAGAAGGTTGCTGAAGAGCCGCGTTGTCGCCTGAGTCAGCAGGTCGCGGCACGCTTCCTCGACGGTGGCATCCGTATCCAACAGCTGCTTCTTGAGGTCGTCAACCTCGGCCTAGAGCTTGTCCCGCCTGGCCGCGAGGCCCCTCCACTCATCGAGAGCGGCCTGGGCGGCCGCCAGCTCGCGCTCCTTCGCCAGTAGGCGCTCCCACTCCACCTCCTGCGAGGACGCGGTTGCCGCGAGCTCGCTTTCCAGGGTCTTGGCGTTCGCCTCGAGGGTAGCGACCGCCTCCTGGCGCCTCAGGATATCCTCCTCGTGCTTCGGGAGGTCAGCCTCACGGGATGCAAGCCAGCCATCAAGGGCCTCCGCGGCCTCCTCCCGCACCTTGAGTCGGCGCTCACGCGAAGCAGCCTGCTCCTGGAGTGTCTTCTCGTAAACGTCAGCCTTCTCCCACCGCCGCTTGGCCTCCTGGGTGTCTTTGAGGGCCTTCGCAAGGGACGCCTGGGCCTCTTTGGTGAGCTGCTCGTGCTGCGCCTGCGCCTCCTCGTCCCGCTGGCGGTCGAGCTTCGCTGCCTCCCAAAGCTGGCTCCACCCCTCCGCCAGCTTCCGCCGCTACTCCGCACAGAGCTCCGCCTCCTTCCTGAGCTCACCTTCGAGGGCCTCGAGGGCCGCCTTGACGCTGTCGATGGCCCCGCTCCAGGGCGCGGTGTCGCTCTCCCCCGGCACCAAGGTGCGACTCGCCCGGGCCTCCTCATCGCCTGCTGGCACCGGCAGACGGGACGACACGACTTCGAGCCCCTTCGGCAGCCCCGCACCGTCGTCCCCGGCAGGGGACGCGCTCACCGTCTGGCGCGGGGGGCTCAGGATGGTCGCCTCTGGCGCCGGTGGCATCGCCCCACGCTCAGGCGCCGCCCTGAACGCTTCAAGGTCCGGGCGCCCGGGCCCGGAGATGGCTCCCGTGAAGGCTGCAGCGGCCTCCGCCGCCGCCGGTGTGGTGACCGGGGGAGGGGTCGGTGCTTCGCCCCCCTTCCCCGCCATCTTGACGCCGCCGATGGGGGCCCCCTCGGGAGGCGCCAGCATGGTCTCCTCACCGTCTCCCGCCGGGTTCGCCGCCAGGTGCGCCGGCGCGGCGGGCGAGGCGGCCTTCAGAGGAGGGGAGGGCCCCTCGACCTCGGCTCTCCTCCTCTTGGTCCTCTCCTCCTCCTCGGCCGCCAGCTCGGGGCTCCTGCGCAGGCGAAAGCACATCAGAGCCGCGGCCGCCAGGAAGCAGGGATCGGTAGGAAGGGGCAGAGGAACTTACTCATCCTTGGGGTAAAAGCGCCTCCTCTTCTGCTCCCTGGTGGCGCCGCTGCTGCTGCCCCCATCACGCAGCGCGCCTGGGTGGCCACCCGAGAGCACGGCGCGAGTCCCGTCAGAGTCGGCGGTCACAGTGGTCTCCTCCTCCCGCTCCTCGTAGGGCTCGTCGATCTCCGCGGCATCGTCTCCTCCCTCCCTCACCGACACAGGCCTGGCTGGCGCGATGCGAAATGCGTCCTCGTCGTCGCCCCCGTCCTCGCCCAGCCGAAGTCGATGGCGTGCCGGCGGAGATGGAGGAGGTGGCGGGGACGAGTCCTCACTGCTCTCCTTCTCGGACTCGGAGGCCTCGTGGTCGCCCAAGGCGGACCCCGTATCTGAAGAATCCTCGAGAAGCTGCTCAGGCCCCTCGAGGTCCGTCAGGACCGGCCCCCTGAAGTTTTCCACCTTCTTCAAGATCTTCATATCGATGAAGACCTTGCGCATCTCGTCGTCGATGCGGAAGGAGGCGCCTCCGGAGCGGTGGTTTCCCGAGGAAAAAACCCACAGGCTATAGAAGGTCTGGAAGAGCGCCACAAACGGCATCACTCCCAGAAAGGCCTCGCAGAGGTATGCGAAGAGTGCAAGGATGAGGATGGAGTTGGGATGAAGGTGGAGAAGGCAAATCTCGTAGTGCTCAAGGATGGCGAGAAGGAAGTCGGAGAAGGGCGGCACCAGTCCGGCGAAGAGAGAGTGGTAGAAGACGGGGACCACCGTGAGTCCGAGGTCTCGCCGTGGGTG
Source organism: Elymus sibiricus (assembly GCA_039707655.1). NCBI lineage: Eukaryota > Viridiplantae > Streptophyta > Magnoliopsida > Poales > Poaceae > Elymus > Elymus sibiricus. The sequence goes on along the minus strand of CM077668.1, from coordinate 148,654,868 downwards.
CGAGCCCGGCCAGATATTGGTGACGCCTCCCTCGAAGTGTGCGGAGGCCAAGTGGGGGTGGGCCTTGGCTAGCCCGCTCTCGTTGATGGTGGCCGGCAGCAAGGCTGGACCGAGCTCCGCCGCCGGAGAGCTCTTGCTGGAGAAGGCCTTGGTGGTCGCGGGTTTCTTGCCTGGGGCCATGGCGATGGAGAGATTGGAAGTCGGAGGAGGAAGAACAGGGGAGCTGCTCGCGCGAGATGAAGGGCGAAGTGGGGACGAAGCGCAATGGCATGCCCGCGCCCCGCGCAGGTAGGCTTTATCGCCAGGACGGCGGTTACCGAGGCGTCGTGGGGAGTGGGGGCGGCCCGCCCCGTAAAAACCGCCACGCGTCCCCTCTGGGCCCGGCAGCTCAATGGGCCCCGCGTCGTTTCATCCCTAACGGGCGGAACGTGCACGCCGCAGGCCCGGGGGCTACTGTTAGCCCAGTGGGAACCAGGGTACCATGGCCCGTCTGCCTCTGGCCCAGAGGGCAGCGCTTGGGCCGGCCCGCGAGAGTGGCCCTGCCTCGGCCGCTCTAGAGGAAGCCGCCTCGCGAGGCCCCCTCGCCGCCAGGCCAGGCCCTGCCGAGGCTGCCAAGCAACAGGATGCCTCGCGAGGCTCCCCTCGCGAGGCCTCCTCACAAAGCAGACCGTACGACACCAACCGCGGGGCTTCATGCCCTGCACATGGGTGACGACCCGCTGTTAGGATAAGGACAGCGGGGCGTGACCGAGCCCAGCTTCCATTCTGGTGATAAGGGAGCAGCGGCGTCTGCCTCCCCCAAGGCGAGTCCCAGAGTGTTTCCTCTTTGGTAATAGAAGATCAGGACGGATCGGCGCGCCATGACGGAGGTCATCGCCAAGCCCACCGGCACGTCACGAAGACTACTTTATCAGGCGGAGACCGCCTTTAGTCAGGATAGACCTGCGCGCCTGTCCCCCTTTGAATTGCCGCCCTGTGGCCACCCTTTCCCGCTCATATTTTCGAGGAAGAGGACCAAGGCACTACAAAAGAGGCAGGGCCGCTTCCATGTAAGGGGATCGACTCATTTTTCCCACACCTCGTGTACCTCGAGCACAGGCTCTCCATTACAGAGCAAATCCAACACAAGCAGGAGTAGGGTATTACACCACACGGTGGCCCGAACCTGGGTAGCTCGCGCGTCCCCCTCGTGTCCGGTGAGAGCCAGCGAGCCCGTCGTGTTCACGCCGTCATTGCCGTCATGTCGTAGGTTGCCAAGCAAAGTCCCCCAGAGTTCGAATCCTAAGTTCTTGGAGAAGTTTCTTGGACACAGGTCCTACACTCCGACAGCCATCTTCATCAACCTTGCTGCCTCCATGATGATGTGTGAGTAGTTCTTTCAGGACCTACGGGTCCATAGTAGTAGCTAGATGTCTCTCTCTCTCTCTCTCTCTCTCTCTCTCTCTCTTCAATACAATGATCTCTTCGGAGATCTATTCGATGTAATTCTTATGGCATATTTGTTGGGATCCGATGAATTGTGGATTTATGATCAGATTGTCCGTTGATATATAGTGATTCTCTTGAAGTTTCTCTCTTGTGTAATTTTATAGCTATGTATGCTTTCCGATCTATGAGTTTTCTTTGGCCAAGATAGATGAGTAGATTTTCAGAGGGAGTGGTGCATAGTAGTGGGTTCAACCTTGCGGTGATCTTGTCCAGTGATAGAAAGGACAAAGGCAGTATTGTGTTGTTGCCACTAAGGATAAAACAATGAGGTTTGGTCATATTGATTGATCTCTTACTATCTACATTATGTCATCTTTCTTATTGCGTTACTTTGTTTCTTATGAACTTAATACTTTAAGATGCATGCTGGATAGCGGTCTTGGGATGGAGTAATAGTAGTAGATATAGTTGGATTACGGTCTACTTATCACGGACGTAATGCCTATGTGAGATTATGCCATGAATGATCATAGTTATAATTTGCGCTATTCTGTCAATTGCCCAACATTAATTTGTCTACCATGCCACTATATGCTTCCGAGAGAGATGCCACTAGTGAACCTATGGCCCCCGAATCTATTTTCCATCAATACAAAACTCCTACAATTGCTCTTTTAGTTTCTTGCAACTTTGCCCTATCACTATTTGCTTTTAATCTTGTAACTAGCAAGAACAAGGGGAGTGACGACCCCCTTGCGTTTGTTGGTGCAAGAAAATTATTTGTTTGTGTGCAGGTACTGCTAAAGTTGTTAGCTTGGCGACTCCTACTGGTTTGATAAACCTTGGTTCTCAACTGAGAGAAATACTTTCTACTGTTGTGCTACATCACCCTTTCTCTTCGGGAAAATCCAACAACTCCTGCGGGAATAGCAATGCCTTCCACTCAGATGGAAGACACACGCGTTTGGAAGAATAAAAGAGATAGAGGCATGCATTGGAAGGACGATTGATCGAGTATAGGGATAGCGTACTGGTGCAGGCATTCTTATTATGTTTTTGAGACATGGATGGCGGGTCGATCGAGTTGCAGGTTGTAGCATGGTGGGACTTCTATCGTCTTCATACAAGGCGTTTCCTTAGGGAGTCATGTGTGCTGTAAGACGTATCCAATCTGACTAGTATTTTTCCAATATTTTGAATATAACCGATTTTGCTAGTAATGTGTTGTGCCATGCAACTTGCTACGATGGGCCAGGCCTAGAACACCATGGGCATCCTAAGGGGACCCTTGGTTACATGGGCCCTAGGTTCGCTCGAGAGCTAGGCCCGCCCCCGACTTTTCCAAGAATGTCAATTTCACGTAATATGAGAGCTGTGGTCAATATTCTTGTGGTTCACCTTATGTAATCATCAATTTCAAAGGCGCTACCCCATTTTTTGCCTGCTGTGTGGATTCATATCTTGTGATGCTTGATTTATACAGATAATCTCAAGAAAATAATACTCTGGAAGCCTGAAGACTGTGATTTCTGCACCCGTGATGAAACTATACAACACTTTCTCTTTGATTGCATTGTGGCTAAGCTGATTTGGTCTCATGTCAATAATTTCTTTGATAGGCCTATTGGTAGTAATTTTGAACCTCTGGCTACTCTTTGGGTACTAGGAAAAAACTTGATGCTCTTAACGCTTTTTTTTTTGCAGTTCTAAGGGCTATGTCGGAACACAAGAATAACATGATCTTTACTGGTGTGTCCTGGTTATCTCTTAAACAGATCTGGTGGTTAGTGTTAGAAGTGCTTTAAAAATGGAGAGTGGTCTTTAAGGATCATACAGGCGGATGCTTTTTGCCTCTTCCTGCAACAGATGCTCCAAACGCCTTTCCAAATTGCGCGGGGTGATAATCTGGGCTGACGCGCCACCTCATGCAATCCCATCCTCGCCTCAGGTCGGTCTTGAGATTTCGCAGCCCAAGGCAAAATTAGAATCTATGGTCATTTACATATAAACATAAAAATATTAATCAATGTATGTGTGTATGGCTTGTTGCCAATTAACATCTAGAGTGCATCCAAAAGCAATTGTTTATATCAAATAATTTACAAAATTGGTACCGCATCAAGAGCAATAGATTCTGTAATGAATTAAATATGTGTTCATGATCACTCACATTGTTATCATCTGTGTTGACATCAAAGATTATCCATGGATTATCCTTGTGATTCTATCAACTAATCCACTCGTTTTCTCTTTTTCTTACCTCACAGTGGGATGCGTTTTATAGATGACATGATGAAATTTAAAGCAATAATTAGTAATCAAATACTAGCGCAAAACTACAAAATCACAAAAGTAGATCAACCCAGTAAATTTTTACCGGACGTTTCCTCCGCCTGCCTAATAGGCCCATACACAGGGAGTTTTTCCTTCCGGTAGAAGAAATAAAGGCGATCTAGCTGCCACAAGATCGACCAGCATTCCGACGCAGGTTTTCGATGGCTCCCCTCCACTGACGACCTCTTCGCCGATGGTGAGGGGGGTCGCGGATCTCAAGCGTGTTGACATGTGCTTTTCCAAATTTGTTCATAATTCCAAAAAATGTTTGTGTTCTAAAATATGTTTGAGTTTTCCACATATTGAAAATTGTTCGCGTTTTGATTTTTTTTTGGAAATTTCGAAACATATTCGTGTTCTCAATTTTTTTTCACAATTTTAAAAAATGTTCTTGTTTTAAAAAAAATCACAATTTCAAAAATATTCATGTTTTCAAAACATGTTCGGCTATTGAAAAAAGCTCCCATTTTCATAATTTGTTTCACAAATTCAAAAATTGTTCACATGCTAAAAAAATGTACATAGTTTAAAATAATCTCCATTTTTTAAATTTTGTTCATATATTTAAAAAATTGTGTTTTTGGAAAAAAGTTCAAAGATTTTCAAAATTATTTGAAATAAAATTCGAGCAGAAAACCAGTTTGCTACACAGTGAACCAGCTGTTGCAGTGCCGATGAGCTATCGGCGTCTCACCATTGCGGAGTGGAAACATGTAGATGAGCATTTAGAGAAACGGTTGAGCAATTGGAAAGGCAAGATGCTCTAAGTTGGAGAACGGCTGGTTTTGATTAACTCTATCCTCACAAATATGGTTCTCTATATGCTTTCTTTTTTTCAACTCCCAAAAGGGGTGTTGCAAAGACTGGACTATTTTAGATCCAGATTCTTTTGGCAAGGAGACGGTGAAAAGAAAAAATACAAGTTGGCCAAATGGAGCGTGGTTTGTAGGCCGAAAGACCAAGGTGGCCTTGAAATTCATGACCTGGAGGTCAAGAATGTGGCCCTACTTAGTAAATGGTTGTTCAAACTTCTTACTGAGGATGGTGTTTGGCAAACCATGTTGCGCAACAAGTATCTAGGCCAAAAGGCAGTGGCTCAGGCCTATTGGAAACCTGGCGACTCGCACTTTTGGGCTGGCCTAATGGCGGCAAAGAAGCATCTCTTTCGCTTTGGGTCTTTCGCGATAAAGGACGGGTCGGAGATTCGTTTCTGGGAAGACATATGGCTAGGCAATGCCTGTCTCCGAGAACAATACCCAGCTTTATACACCATTGCTCGCGATAAAAATAATACTATTGCGCACGTGCTCAGTTCATCCCCGCCGAATATTTCGTTCAGGCGGGATTTGATTGCCCCCCGGCTTATGTCATGGCATAATCTTTTGTCCGTCTGGATTCGATTAACCTGACACAAGGCCGGGATGTTTTTCGCTGGAACCTTACTACATCGGGGTCTTTCACAGTAGACTCTATGTATCGTGCGCTAATGCATTCTGAGGTACCAGTGAGTAATAACAAGAAAATTTGGAAGTCGAAGATCCCACTAAAAGTTAAAATCTTCATGTGGTATCTTCGTAGGGGAGTTGTGCTAACCAAAGACAATCTTACACATCGCAACTGGCCAGGAAGTAAGCAGTGTTGCTTTTGTGCTCATGACGAGACAATCAAGCACCTCTTTTTCCAATGCAAGTTTGCACATTCTACATGGTCAGTCATCCAAATAGCGTCAAATTTGTATCCGCCCACAAGTGTTGCCAATATATTTGGTCATTGGTTGGACGGTATTCCAAATAGGTTCAAAATGCTAATAAGGGTGGGAGCGTATGCCTTACTATGGTCGCTTTGGCTATGTAGAAATGATTTAATTTTTAATGACAAAAATGCTTCTCCTCTACAGGTTATTTTCCGTTGTACGCACTTGCTTCGTATGTGGTCTACGCTACAACGACCGGAGCACCAACCGCTGTTCAAGGCGGTGTGTTCGCAGTTGGAGCAGGCGGCTACGGAGATTTTTTTCCCAACATGGGTGGCAGCATAATCTCCGGATCGATCCACCTCCATTTCCGACATAGGCATAGTGTCGGTCTATAGGACTCTACTTTTGTCGACTTGTCGTTTTTGTTACTTTTTCTTTTGTCAGACTTTTGTTGTTTGGCTGTGTGCATCTTAGTTACGCAGAGGCCGGGTGTTACTCATAATGTTTTGTATCCGCTTGATGCTACATTTTGAGATAATAAAAGCGCCCTTTATCGAAAAAAGTAGACCGGCTCGGTACAGTGCAATGGTCACTACAGTCGTGCATGGGCCGGTCCACGCAGAAGAACGTGTGTGCGGCATTGACGACTGTCAAATAGGAGGTCCCATTTATCACGGTACCCGAAAAGCTACAAATTGGCACTCTTTCCGCCAGTTAACGAGCCGATGCTCACACCGTTGCTCGCGTGGGCCGGTCCACCATCACGCTGGTTTGCTCGTTCACCAAACGATCGCTACTTAACTAAAAAACCAAACAACCGCTCACTCGCCAAAAAACCAAGGACCGCACGCCTACCATTTGACTGTTGACCAGGACCGTTGACTTTTAAAAAATAGTTCATGTGTTTAAAAATGATCATGGATTTTAATAAATAGTTATGATTTAAAAAACATGAATTTAAAAAAATTGCGGATTTGAAAAAAATATTGAATTTTAAATAAGTTAACTAATTTGAAAAATCTTTGTGGATTTAAAAAATGTTCATGGATTTAAAAAACATTCACACATTTGAAAAAGCTCATGAATTTGAAAAAAGTTCACGCATTTGGAAAAAGTTCACCAAATTTGAAAAAAGTTCATCACAAATTTGGCAAAATGTGTTTGGATTTTAAAATTGTTCTCCAAATTGGAAAAAAGTTCATCTCGAATTTGGATAAAGTTTACACATTTGGAAATAGTTCACAGATTTGAAAAAAGTTCACATATTTGAAAAAGTTCATGAATTTGAAAAAAAAAAGTTCATGGATTTTTGGAAAGTTCATGGATTTTAAAAAAGTTCATCTATTTCAAAAAGGTCATGAATTTGAAAAAAAATTCGTGGATTTGAAAAATGTTCGCAGATTTGAAAAAAGTTCACGCATTTGAAAAAGTTTGCAAAATTTGAGAAACAAATTCAAATTTGAAAAAAAGTTCACACATTTGAAGGGAACGAGTAAAGAATAAGAAAAGGAAAAAGGAAAAAGGAAAAAGAAAAAAAAGGAAAAAGAGCAGAAACTGAAAAAAGAAAAAGAAAAACAAAGAACAAAAAAACCATAAATTTTTTTGGTCAAAAAGCTTCTAGAAGCTTTCCCAAACCGGCTGGGAAGCTTTTAGAAGCTTTCCAAAACCGGCCAGAAGGTAACGTTGTTCACGTTATATCGGCCGGACCAGTTGCTCGAAGCAAGTGTGCGCTGCGTATGCATATCAAAGGATCCAGCGCCTGAAAGGATCTACAACCGAAATGACCTAATCCGGAACCCTATACATCCGCGGATAGTGACTGGGCAACCCTCAAATAACTCAATTTACAACTATAAATATTGTTCATAGTGCATAATTGATAAATTAAAAGCAAAGTTTAGTGATTTCCAGCGTGGATCCACATATGCTCCACAAGATCATCGAGAAGTTGCATATGCACCTGTTTGATCTAGCAGTTGTCGACGCATCTCTAGAAATTTGGCAATGCTCTCTACCTCTTGTTCCTGGAGGCGGACCTGAACACCGAGCTTCTAAAAATCAGGCGTACAGGCTGCCCCTTCACCGTCATTCTCGACAATCATGTTGTGCAAGATTACACAACATGTCATCAGCTGCCAAAGTGTGGGTTGGGGCCACCGGTGGCGAGGCCCCGAGTTGGGGATGACGGCGGAACTCTGGTGGAGGTTGTGCGGACGAGGGCCAAAAGAGAAGATGAGATGTCTGGTCGGGCAAGAAGGGGGGGGGGTACATGTGAGAATTGGCACGGCCCCTTGTGGTCAGTCCTACGTGTCGGGCACATACAGGCCCGTCCGGGCACCCCTTATCCGCCCCAGATATAGGCTGGGTATGGGGAGTGCCAGTCAGTCCGGGCGTTTGGGCTGGATTTGCCAGGTCTGGTTGGGTAACAATTTTCCGTCCGAAACGTGATCGGGCAGCCCACCTGATCGTTTGGAGCGGATATGGGGCGTCCGGTTGTAGATGCTATAATTGGCGCTTGCCAGTTTTCCTATTGGCACCTAGGGCCACTTGAACTGGGTCGAGGCCCATTAATACCCGATCGCTTGCTTCGTTCTCTGCTTGCTCGCTCCTTGCCCCTGCTTTGCACGATCGCTATTTTTTCTTGTTGTCCTGGTCTTTGTGTCGGAATAAAAACAACTCATTTTTTTGGTTATTTTGAAAAAAAGTTCAAGAATTTGGAAAACAAATGTTCATGAATTTGAAGAAAACTTCGTGGATTAAGAAAATCATGAATTTCAAAAAATTCAGGGATTTAAAGAACTTTCGTTGACTTGAAAAAGTGCACACATTTCAAAAAGTTTGTGGGATTTTGAAAAAAATACAAAATTGAAATAAGTTCATGAATTTAGGAAAGTTCATCGATTTGAAAAAAAGTTCACAAATTTCACAAAAGTCCGTGGATTGAAAAAAAGTTGCTAATTTGAAATTTTCCACGAATATGAAAAAACGTTCACGACTTTGATGGAAACATTGTCAAAAAAGAATAAGAGAAAGAAAAAAATCGGAAGGAAAACTGAAAGAAAAAAAAAGCATGGGTGGATGTTTTGTGTTGTTTTGTTTTTGCACATGTTTTTTTGGGATTTTTTCAGGTTTTTGGATTGTGCTTGGTTTTTTCTAGGTTTTAACGATTTTTTAATTTTTCCTTTTTGTTTTCCCCGCCTGAAGCACACGTGTGAAAAAGCACAATTGTACTTCACGGTGAAGAACAATTGTGCTTCTCAAAAGTAAAAAAACACAATTGTGTTTCAGCGTGAAGCACATTTGTGCTTCCCTAAAAGCGAAAAGCATAGTTGTGCCTTTTCGATGTGCTTCCCGAAAGTGAAAACGTACAGATGTGCTTCATTTTGAAGCCCAACTGCGATTCCGCGTGAAGCACACTTATGCTTCCTAAAAAGTAAAAAAGCACGTGTGTGCCTCCCTGTTGCCGGTTTTTTCCGTTTCCATTTATTTTCATTTTTCCGGTTCCCCATTTTTCTGTTTTTGTTTTTTATTTCAGGTTTTTTGGAGTTTTGTTTGGAAAAAAGTTCGTCTAAACCTATTAACATGGGTTCTAGTCTCCAGAAACCCAATGATGAAAACAGTGCGTGATTTGGACGCATGATTCAAGAGATAAAAGGTTTTGAAAAAATGTATCTATGAAAAAAGGTGCAAAACTCACAGCTTGTGACAAGTGTTGCACATGCAGTGCGCCACTTGTCACCACCAGAGAAGGTGGGTGTGATTTTTGCAAGGGTTACCCAATAACTAGTGATTTCATTTCCTCGTTCGTTGACGGTACGGTAAACCGCCAGTACTCTCGGTAGGTGACGAACGTGGCCGAAAGTACTAGAAGGGAGTTTGCACAAGGGGGTTACCCAGGTGTGGGCCCTTATGGTGAGGTAATACCCTACATCCTGCTCTTGAACTGCCCAGGGTTGCTCGAGGCCCCAACAGTTCCAACCGAGGACCGTCGTGGCTCCTGACGGACGCCACCATTAGCACCCATCAGTATGCCAGCAGCCCCGGGGCCGATCGCTTCTTGTCCACATAGCACACAAGTTGCACCATCCACTTCAGCCCCTTTGTTACCTTTAGCTTTCTTCTTCTGTTCCCCTTCCTGTACCTCTTTCTCTGCCTTGTCCTCGCACACAACAACAATCCCATGATCAATTCCTTTACCCAGGACAGTACATTTCTCTTCGGTTTGCTTCACATCTCCATTACCATTCCGATTACCATGGGAATCTTCTGTAGCATCCTCGGGCGTGTATGTGGGGAGAGGGTTGGGGTTGGTGATGACCTCTCCTCCTTCAGCCATGGAAGCGTCGATTCCAGTCTGCACCATGACCTGCTTCTGCACCTGGACCGTCTCAAAGCTTGGCGGAGGAGGAAGGCCTCCAACAAAGGGCAACATCCCCTCGGTGCTCCTGCTCCTGCCATGACCGTAGTAGAGGTAGAAAGGGGAAGCAACATCACCTCATCCTGCTTGGCTCCCACGATGGCTGGTGTTGGAGTTGACACCACCACGAGAGTTGTTGACTTGTGTATTGAGCCACCATCATCCACCTTGAGGGCACTGACCGCAGCTATGGCCTCCTACACCACCGGGTTCGCTAGTATCTCCTCTGATATGTCGTCCAGCCTTCCATAGCGGTTTTTGGTGGTGTAGACTTGTCTAGTACGAAGATCTTAGCGTCGTGAACTGAAGAAAGAATGGCGCGCGCGTCCTGCCTATGGAGCAACAGACCCGCCTCTACTAGAACTCTTTTTGAAAGGGGAACCTCACATCGCTGTTGTGAATCTCATCTTCTAGATATCAACAAGCAGCTTACAGTCACGTTGGTCATGCCCTAGATAACCTTAATAGCTACGAAAGCATGGTGCGCTCTCATACTTCACCTCTAAGAATATCTCATTTTCGGCCCAATCATGCGATTTAATTTTGTTACAAAGGCGTTTCTCAACATCATGCTTCATGATTAGTCCCTTTAGTGATCCGGTAAAGGAGCAGAAAGGATTCTTGCCTTTTTCCCCAGAGGTGACCTTGAGTTATCGAACCCACGAGAGGAAGGCACCCTTGAAGCCAGAGGTTTCTGCCAAGCTTTTGCAAGAGTATCAATTCTAGCTTTTGACCGCATCAAAATCAAGTTGAAACAGAAAAAAATTATAATAAAAATAGGCATGGGTATGTGGACTTATTCTTACAACCATATATTTGTGAACGAGATCATCATGATATTAATTTGTGCTCTGGAAGTCATCCATCGAGATGTTCTTGCAATGTATCAAAGTGAGGGATGTGTCCAAATTACGTCTTGACCGGAGCGCGTCCTGCATCAAGAGTCAGTTTTCCAACCAAAATGCCCTTCTGTCGCGCGGGGTTGCCCCAGTAATTAAGATAGAAATCAGACAAAAGCATTGGGCGTTTAATGACTACACCTCTTGTATCCCCAAGGATAGGATCCGTGTTACCGTACTAAACCTTTCTATCATTGGTGTTCAAAATAACAATTCATTGTCTCCCTACCCTTAGCCTCTCTGTGGCTCACTCTCCATGATCTGGGTACCTGCAGGGATGAAGAACACGGACGAGACAAGAGACAACTATGAAGCATTTTTATGTTACACATACGGGACATTAATTCAAAGTACTTTCATCGATCCCTCCAACAAATACATAGGGTTCTAGGGCTATGCCTCAACACATGATCTTACCGAATTACTCACACATGGAGATTAGATCACAAGGAGAAACCATTGAAGAACACATCATGAAGATTGATTGATTGATAATATGTCTTATAATAGTTGCCAGATGTGATACACGATTACAAAGTATGACTTGTTGGATGAATGCTACGGTGGTGGAGATGGTGGCGGCTATGGATATGGAGACGGGAAATGACGACGGCTAGGGTTGTTGTGGATGACAAAGATGGATCAGGGCACGCCATTGGTAGTCCATATGAGCGCGTGCTGTCGTTTGGAATGCTGTCTTGCGCTCTGTTGCTTCCTGGTGCGCCTCCCACTTGATCTCCTCTTTACTCCTTTCCATGTATTGGCTTGATTTGGTCCATAAATAGCCCATTTCCCGTGGAATCAAAATAAAGATATGATATTTGGAGTCATTTGCATTCATTAGTCATTAGTAGAAATATAAGAGCGAATATCTTGATTTTTATGAAATAACTTGGTTTAAACTCAGGTTTGATGAGCGTAAAAATAACACATCACTTCAAACGAACCCTCATAAACACATCATGAGGACTTCTCTAAGGTTGGCCCCGAGCTTCTAGGCCACCTCCTTCGAGAGCATGATTGGCAGTGCATCGTAGATGCGGACCCAGATTGGCATATGGATGACTCCACGTCACTCGGCCGGGCACTTCCGTTGATCGGCACGAGCAGGAAGGTGTCGCCCTTGGATCGTTGTTGAGGATGAAACGCCGATCATCCTCGCACTCCAACCCGAGGAGGTAGCGGTTGTTCTTAAAGAGGAGTGTAGTTGAGGCACCCCCTCAACCCCCACTTGCTCTTCAGCTCCTTGAAGAGGCCTTCTGAACTGAAAGGTTGTCCCGGGAAGAACAACCCACAACAATCCAACTAGTGCGTATTGTCGTCCTCTCCTTTGACAGATCGACCTCCACTGCCTCCGAGACCTATGCCTCCATGTTAATAGGAAAAGTCGGTGCAATGACTTCCTGTTTGCTCCATACCTAAACATCTGCATCGGGGGTGTAAGGGAACGCGATAGAAAACAAAAAAATTGGTACAGCGAGCACGCCCAGGATCACTATGGAGACTGCATACAAGGTTTGATCTGATCATTACCGACTCATAGCGCAGCGAAAGTAGAGTCGATGTAGATCGTCGGTGTAGATCCCCGCAGCTAGGATTTACAACCTCCCAACCGCGAGGATGTACTCCCTCGTCAGACAGCCCTTCGGGAGGCGGTCGGACAGTCCCCCGGACGATGTCATGGACAGCCCTTCGGGAGGACCCTCGAAGCTCGAACGGTAACTCGGACAGCCCTTCGGGAGGACCCTCGAACAGCCCCTAGGGCAAAAGATCGAACCTACGACCTCTCTACGGGGTTGCACACATACGGTGTCAGCTATCCGGCAGGGCTTCGCCGTCCAAAACTAGTTCCCACCGAAACCCAGACAGCCTTTCGGCTCTACGAAACTATTTCGCGGGGAGGGAGAGAGAAAGCCAGATCATGCATGGCATGTGTATGAGAGAAGGAGTGAGTGTGGAGAGTGCCTCTCCATCTCTATTTATAGGAAAACCCAAGGGGTAGGGTGGCACTTGAAAAACCCAAAATGCCCATGCTTTATGTCCCACATAAAGGGCAATATGTGGAAGCTTCCAAATAGTGTTGCCTGCATCATCATGCCTGCATCACCATGCCTGCATCATCCCCTAATAGTGTTTCCACTATTTACAATAGTGTTTCCACTATATACATATAGTGTTTCCACTATTCAGAATAGTGTTTCCACTATTCACGAAACCATTTTTCCGCCACCGTTAAATCCGAAAATATTTCTGTAGGTCCAGAACATTTCCAATACCCACTAAAACAATTCTGGACGCGTTCCAAAACATTTTCAGATCAATGATTTTCATCAGCGAAAAGCAACCAAAGCGGTTCTGGCAGCTCCGGAACATTTCCGGTTTTTCCCCGGAAAAATCCCAGAAGTTCCCAGAACAATTCTGGCACCCTCCAAGAATTTCCAGGCGTGTGCCAAAACCAATTTGACTTAATGGTATACTCTGAAACAACTTTTCAGTTTTACCAAAACTCTTCCGGTTCTCTCTCTCGAACTCTTCCATTGTCTCCAAAACTTTTTCGGTGACTTTCTCTCAGATTCCCTGTCTAGTATTCAGCAGATAGATGACCCTTAAGTGTGTGACCCTATAGGTTCGGTGAAGTATAGACATGACCGGAACACTTTCCGATCAATGATCAATAGCGGAACCGTGGACACCCATATTGATCCCTATACCCACACGAATGAATATTCGAGTGAACCTCTAGTTTCCGTGTGCTATTCCTGTTGCTTTGCGATATGTTACAAACATCCGAGGTGAGATTTAGCAGCATCCCCGTGGATCAACAACTTGTCCACTATGCCAGTTACCTCGTTACCGGTTTTGTTCTCTTTTCTCGTTTCCGCGTTCCGGCATCCTAGTGATCAAATCACATTGTGTCTGGCCAGACGATGATGGATACCGTAACACCGAGAGGGCCCTAAGAATATCTCTCCACCGTCGGAGGAGCAAATCCCAATCTTGAGCTATCAAGTTACTTGCCATATTTTTCGTGAACCCGCAAGCCGCCGTAATAGCCACCCTGTTACAGATGACATTTAACAAACCCCAAAGTTCACGAAGCAAGTACAAAGGAACTCGATACTCTCATGGTCTAAGGAATTATGCAAACGTTAACTTTCTCTATGTTATAAACCATTAACTTGTGGCGGATGTATCTCAAAGCATAACATCAAATCGGGTTGATTCAGCACAAGTGTTCTTCTAACAATGTGCCCTCAAAATTGCCGGCATGGTGATGCCCATGATCAGGAAAACAAGATCATCATGCAATACCTGAGCTAGTCTTAGAGGCATGACTAGGAATACATTTTACCGTTTATTATACCACACGTGCACATGAGTTTCCCTCCGAGCCTTGTGGACATTGCAGACTCGAGAATCATTGCAGTTATAGCATGGAACATAAACATCCATTACAAACTTGGAGATACAAAATAACTGTTATTACTGCCTCTAGGGCATATCTCCTACAGGGGGTCCCTCTGGACCAACATGGTGCGGTTCATGTCGACTCGCCGCCCGTGGCCACGACACAAGTCACCACGGAGCAGCGTCCTCAAGCCATTCCTTCCATCTCCACTTGATGGGGTCACCTACTAAGGGTAGGGTCATAGACCTAACATCTAGGGCCTACCTAGGGCCCCACACCATCATTGGTAGGTCTCCGGACCGTGGGCGCATTTGGATGCGCAATCTTAATTATCCACTCGGATGCATCAACGACACTCGGACGTCTCCCACTAGTCGGCCAGACCAGAATCACTCGGACACGAGAGGGCGTACAGGCGACGTGGGAGCCATAACAGTCGAGTAGCTTTATGTTGGTGTTTAAGTGTAGTTATAGCTGCCGTTAGCAGTAACTGATGTAGTTATGCTCATTCATCTCCCTTGCGACGTGGCATTGATGGGCCAAGGCGCACTCTATATAAGCCTCCCCTCAGCTCCATGGCAAGGGTTCAGCACTCCTTGTAATCCTATACCCCAAGAGAAAACACAAGCCTCCGGGCACGAGACGTGGGGTTGTTACCTCTCTGAGAGGGGCCCAAACTCACTAAATCCTAGTGATACACTTGCGCCATAGCTAGACTCTGCTCATTGTTTGTACCCCTAGTACTCATTGTCAGGTTCGTTGCCTCGACAGTTGGCACCCACTGTGGGGCAGCACGTCTAGCGATTTTCGGCGCAAGTGGAAATTTCATCATCATCATGATTTATGGCGGCAGGATCCGATTTGGTGCTCTCAGCTTTGTCGCCAACGATTCGGCGTGGCTCCAGGACGCCCCGCTGGACGTGGAGTCGCTGCCCATCCGAGGCGTGGCGCACTTCCATGCAGCATCCTATGGAGTCCTTCTCCGACAATCGTCGGTCCCGTACCGGGCGACACCCCTCCTTCCAGCCGGACGCCGTCACAAGTGCTCCGGGCGCTCACGGCTCCAGCGCCGGGTCAAGCACGCTGTGGCCCTCTAGGCCGCAGCCGCACAAGTGTCAGTGCTCGAGCCCGATGAGTCCGTCCTCGACCTGTTCCCCACCACGCCCGAGGAGGCTTCGGACGAATCCGAGTGCGAGAGCAACGACTCCGCAGCAGAAGTTCTTATGGCCGGGGGAGAGCCCAGCAGTCCTTCGGGATTCAACGGCGCCCATCAGTCCTCCGGGATTCAATGGCGCTCGCGACGGCCTCGAAGGCGCTTCCCACGATCGCGTCGGCGATGACCCGAGGGGCGATCGCTCTCCTCGCCATGAACAGTATGTCCCGCAGCCTCTCACTCGGGAGTAGAGGGAAGAGCTCCGGCAGAGGAACGAGCAAGTTCTTCGTACTCCCATCACAGGGACGACTCCTGAGGCCTTGGCCATGGTGTCGACGCATTTGGCCACTCTGGCTGAGCGTGACCGCCTCGAGCGGTTGCAGAGGGAGTTGGACGACCGCGCTCGCCAGCAACAACCAAGCTCCAGTCGGCATCGGCGGTTCCCGGGCGATCAGCCCCGGAACTACCAAGTCCTCAACACCCCACTGCAAAACTTGGCAGCGGCGACCTGAATCGCCGACTCCATCCAGCACTCCAGCTCAGCCGCTGGAGAAGGGATTCGGAAGATCCGCGCTCTGCTGAAAACTGCTATGTTGCAGTCTCGGGATCGTATCCATAGTGCGCCAGTCCATGCCGAGATGGTCCAGTTGGCTCACAGTCCCCTCGCATCCGGGAGGCGCAGGGATCAATACGGGGATCGGAGGCGCGACCAGGTCACTCCGCCCCGGCGTCACGATGGTTATCAGCGCACTCGGACGCCCCCTCCGCGGAACTTCACATACGGGCGCCAGCCCTATGATGACAGGTGAACGTACGAGGATGACCGAAGACCCAGCCCTGACCGCCGTTCGGGTGACCTAAGAGACCCACCGTTCGACGCGAGATCCATTCTCGTCCAGAACTTGGTCAACAGGAACAGGGCCAACCGTGAGGAACAAGACAGAGATCGCCCGAGTGGATCCTCCTCATCAAGACCCGAGTGTTTCAGCAGGTACATTCGGGCTGCTGACATTCCTGCCAACTTTAGGTTGGCAAGAGGGATTAGCAAATTCACTGGCGAGTCAAAGCCAGAAACTTAGTTGGAAGATTACCGAGTGGCCATACAAATTGGCGATGGAAACGACAACGTGGCCATGAAGCACTTGCTCATGATGCTCGAAGGGTCAGCAAGAGCATGGCTCAACCAGCTCCCCGTTGGCAGCATCTACTACTGGGATGACCTGACCCGAGTCTTTGTGAAGAACTTTGAGGGCACGTACAAGCGGCCGGGTGGTTTGTCGGAACTGCAACACTGTGTGCAAAAAAACAATGAAACTCTCCGAGAGTACATTCAGCGTTGGACCACTCTGCACAACATAGTGGAGAATTTCATAGAGCACCAGGCTATTTGTGCCTTCAAGGCGGAAATCAAGTAGCGCGAGCTCATCTTGAAGTTTGGCCGAACAGAGACTCCCACTCTCAGCCGAGTGATGGAAATAGCCAGTCGATACGCCAACGGCGAAGAAGAGGACCAACTGCGAAGTGGCAAAGGACGAGCTGGAGATGCCCATCAGTCGGGCAACAACAACTCCAATAACAAGCAGAAGCGGAAGGCCGAAGCAGCTGACAACGCTGAAGCAGCGGCTCTGGCCGTACAAGGCAAAGTCAAGGGCCAGCCCAAACAGAAAAAAACTTGGTCTGCCAAGAAGAGGGATCACTCGGGTAGCAACATCCTCGATCAGCCGTGTCAGATCCACACGAAGACAGACGAAGAAGACAATCTGATACTGCCGAAGCACACCACTCGGGATTGTCGGCTGTTGAAACAGGCGATGAAATAAGATGGTTCTGATGACAAGGACCAGGACGACAGCGATGGGGGGAAGAAGCATTCTTTTGGTTACCCCCAAGTGGAGAAAGTCCTGATGATCTTCGCAGACGTCGAGAGTAAGAGCCAACTGAAGGTCATAAACCGAGAGGTGAATCTGGCCATGCCCACGGTCACCAAATACCTCGACTGGGCTCAGACCCCTGTCATGTTTGACCAGTCGGATCACCCAGCTCACATACCGACCCCAGGGCGGCAGGCGCTAGTGGTTGATCCAGCTGTCTGTGGTGTCCGACTACGCAAGGTCCTCATGGACGGCAACAGCGGACTAAATATCCTCTATGCCGACACTTTCAAGGCAATGGGCATCCTGATGTCCTTACTGAGTGAGAGCAACATACAGTTCCACGGGGTAATCCCCGGAAAGAAAGCAAAGTCACTCGAACAAATTGCCCTGGAAGTTGTGTTCGGCGACGAGAAAAATTTCAGAAAAGAAAAGTTGACCTTTGAGGTAGTGGACTTTCGCAATGCTTATCATGCCATTCTGGGTAGGCCTGCCTACGCACGTTTCATGGCAGACCATGTTATGTGTATCTTAAGCTTAAGATGCCAGGGCCGAATGGCGTGATCACTGTCTCAGGCAATAGAAAGCTGGCCGAGGAGTGCCTCCAGCAGGGCTCCAAGATAGCCGACGAGTAGATGGCGATGGCGGAGTTGGACGAGTATAAGAAGGCGGTTGACTCGAGTGAGCTGCTTGATGTCTACTACACAACTTATTCTTGTAGACTCGTGTTGGGCCTCCAAGCGCAGAGTTTTGTAGGACAGTAGCTATTTAACCTCAAGTGGATGACCTAAGGTTTATCAATCCGTGGGAGGCATAGGATGAAGATGGTCTCTCTCAAACAACCCTGCAACCAAATAACAAAGAGTCTCTTGTGTCCCCAACACACTCAATGCAATGGTAAATTGTATAGGTGCACTAGTTCGGCAAAGAGATGGTGATACAAGTGTAGTATGGATAGTAGATATAGGTTTTTGTAGTGCGAACAATAAAAAACAGCAAGGTAGCAAGTAACAAAAGTGAGCATCAATGGTATTGCAATGCTTAGAAACAAGGCCTAGGGTTCATACTTTCGCTAGTGCAATCTCTCAACAATGCTAATATAATTGGATCATATAACCATCCCTCAACGTGCGATAAAGAATCACTCCCAAGTTCCTATTAGCGGAGAACATAAGATAGAAATTGTTTGTAGGGTACGAAACCACCTCAAAGTTATCCTTTCCGATCGATCTATTGAGCTATTCCTATAAGTGTCACAAACAGCCCTAGAGTTCGTACTAGAATAACACCATATGATACACATCAACCAACCCTAATGTCACCTAGATACTCCAATGTCACCACAAGTATCCGTGAGTTGATTATACGATATGCATCAAACAACTTCATAATCATAATATTCAATCCACACAAAAAACTTCAAGGAGCACCCCAAAGTTTCTATCAGAGAAAAAATAATGAAAACGTGCATCAACCCCTATGCATAGATTACCCCAATGTCTCCTCGGGAATCCGCGAGTTGAGTGCCAAAACATACATCAAGTGAATCAATATAATACCCCATTGTCACCACGGGTATTCATATGCAAGACATACATCAAGTGTTCTCAAATCTGAAATATTCAATCCGACAATAATGAAACCTCAAAGGGAAAAGATTCGATTCATCACAACAAAGATAGAGAGGGAAGAAACACCATATGATCCAACTATATTAACAAAGCTCGTGATACATCAAGATCATGTCATATCAAGAACACGAGAGAGAGAGAAAGAGAGAGATCAAACACATAGCTACTAGTACATACCCTCAGCCCCGAGGGTGAACTACTCCCTCCTCGTCATGGAGACCGCCGGGATGATGAAGATGGCCTCCGGTGATGATTCCCCCTCCGGCAGGGTGCTGGAAAAGGGCTGTAGATGAGATCGTGGAGGTACAAAGGCTTGCGGCGGCGTAAAAACTCATCTAGGTTAACTTTCGGGGGTTTCTGAATATATATGATTTTTCAGCGTTGGAATCATGCAAAGAGGTGCCACAGGGGGCCCACGAGGCACCAGGGCACGCCTGGGGGGGTGGCGTGCCCTGGTGGCTTGTGGGGCCCCTGTGGGTCTTCTGCTGCTCCCCCGAAGCTTCCTGGGTCTGTTTCCTTCCAGAAAAATTCGTCAAAAAGTTTCGCTGCATTTGGACTTCATTTGATATGGATTTTCTGGAAAACCAAAAACAAGCAGAAAATAGCAACTGGAACTGGGCACTAGGTCAATATCTTAGTCCATAAAAATCATATAGAAGCCATATAAAAGTGCACCAAAATCATACAAAACTATAATAAACATGGCATGAATACTTCATAAATTATAGATATGTTGGAGACATATCAGCATCCCCAAGCTTAATTCCTGCTCGTCCTCGAGTAGGTAAATGATAAAAGAAATAATTTATGAAGTGTGAATGCTAGCATAGTGCATAAGTTTGATCAATGATAATTTCAATCACTTTTCCTAGCATCATAACAACAACTCTTTCTCATAAAACTCATCATGATAAAGTAGCAATCAATTCACATATTAGGGTTCAAACAATGCAATCTCTTGAAACTTAACAACCTATGTTCTTAGTCACCAAACAATTGCAATTCAACTTAATTTTAACAAAGTCTAAGTAAGAGCTCCACATACTCAATTATCATATAGTCTTCTATGATTTCTAGTACTCAAAGCATATTTTTAGAACAAACGGCATCCATCTAACACAGAGAAAGATAGGGGCTTAATGTTTCGCCTCCCAACTTATTTATCATAGAGATAATTGTCAACAATAATAATTCATGATCAAATATATTTGACTGGCCATATGTGCCTGGATCTTTCCCCGCCACATGATGCTTGCCAACTAGAGAATAATTAAGGTTAAAATGAGAAGTAATACTATTGACTCTTGCATAAAAGTAAATACATAAAAGTAAAAGATAGGCCCTTCGCAGAGGGAAGCAGAGGTTGTCATGCGCTTTTTATTTTTGGATGCACAAGCCCTTAATGCAAAGGAACGTCACGTTATATTGCCCCTTGTGATAGCAACCTTTATTATGCAGTCCGTCGCTTTTATTTCTTTACCATCACAACTTCGTACAACGCTTATTTTCCCTTGCAATAAAATATCATACATATTTTAGGAGCAATTTTTATTGCTTTTTGCACCGATGACAACTTACTTGAAGGATCTTATTCAATCCATAGGTAGATATGGTGGACACTCATGGGAAGAAACTGGGTTTAAGGGTTTTTGGATGCACAAGTAGTATCTCTACTTAGTACGAATTTTTGGTTAGCAAAAGATCCTAAGCAAACACCACATGTTGGAGGATCCATAACAATATAACTTCTATGCAAATATACCCAAACATAAATCATTACGTTGTCTTCCTTGTCCAACTTCAACTAATTTGCTCAAGTTTGAAAATAATTAATGGGTATTCACAATCATAAAAGATGTCTAAGATAATATATTTATATGTGAAAGTTCTCTTCCTTATACTAATCATTCATGAATTGCTTGTATGACCAATATTGTGATTGTTAAGCTTCAATAGATTTCACTTTCTAAACCCAATGTGAAGCTACTACTAGGCATGATACAAGCATATGAAGTTCATATTATTTCAAATTCATGATATTTAATTTATTCAACAATTTACTCATAGGATATAAGTGAAGAACAAGAGTAAATGACAAACTACTCCAAAAAGATATAAGTGAAGACCAAAGAGTAGTTAAGCAAATAGGTAGCTATGTGAGGACTCTCTCTCATTTAAAAAATTCAGATCTTGATAATTTTATTCAAACAGAAAAGAAAACAAAATAAAATGACACTCCAAGAATAGCACATAACATGTGAACAAGTAAAAACTTAGGCTAACCGATAGGTGTTGATGAAGAAAGGTGGGATGCCAACCGGGGCATCCCCAAGCTTAGTTGCTTGAGACTTCTTGAAATGTTATCTTGGGATGCCTTGGGCATCCCCAAGCTTGAGCTTTTGTGTCTCCTTAATTCCTCTCATATCACGGTTTCCCTAAATCTTAAATACTTCATCCACACAGAACTCAACAAGAACGCGTGAGATAAGTTAGTATAAATCAACTCAAAACCTTAACATTCTCTACTGTAGAAAATTACTAAAATTATAATTAAACATTGCATACCAAATGCCTCTGCATATTTAATACTCCTATCCACAAATAGAAACATTAAACAGGCAACATATGCAAACAATGCAACTATAACCGAAATCTGCCAAAACAGAACAGTCTGTAAAGGGGGATTTAAAATTCATACTTCCCTAATCCAAAAATTCTGAAAAATTACCACGTGATAGACAAATCATGCATACTTACTTTGTAAAAATTTCAGATTTTTATCATGTTCTGACTATTTAGGAATATTCTGGACATAACAGAAAACTTTCTGTTTTCAAACAGCAACACATAAACTTGCAAACTGAGCATGGTAAAGGTTATAATTGGCATTTTATTGAACTAAAAGATACAAAAAATGTTTATTGATAACAGAAATCAAATATCAACTAAATAAAATGATGCTCCAAGCAAAACACATATCATGTGATGAATAAAAATATAGCTCCAAGTAAGGTTACCGATAATGTTGAAGACGAAAGAGGGGATACCTTCCGGGGCATCCCCAAGCTTAGACGCTTAAGTATTCCTTGAGTATTACCTTGGGGTGCCTTGGGAATCCCCAAGCTTAGGGTCTTGCCACTCCTTATTCTCCTCATATCGATATCTCACCCAAAACTTGAAAACTTCAATCACATAAAACTTAACAGATCTTGTGAGATAGGTTAGTATGATAGAAATAAATCATCCACTTAGGTACTGTCAAGACAAGTTTAATAATTGTTCTCACATAATTACTACTGTATTCTATCATTTCCAAAATTTATATTACTCAATACAAGCTATGGAAACACTAAAACAAGCAAACTATGCACCGAAAACAGAATCTGTCAAAAACAGAACAACATGTAGTGAGCGATTTAAAAACCATACTTATGTACCTCCAAAAATTCTGAAAAATTAGAAAAACGTAAAAAATTTGTAACCCAATACTGTGTAAAAATTTCAGAATTTTCTCACGCTCCAGTACAGAATAGAAATTCTAGCACTGGACGCAAAATTTTCTGTTTTTGCACAGAATCAAATCAACAAGCATCCACACTATCCCAAAGGCTTTACTTGGCACATTATTGAAAGAAAACATATAAAACATGATTAATATAGTATCTTAATCATGTGTACACACAAAAACAGTAGGTACAAATATTGGGTTGTCTCCCAACAAGCGCTTTTCTTTAATGCCTTTTAGCTAGGCATGATGATTTCAATGATGCTCGCATAAAAGTGAAGAATTGAAACATAAAGAGAGCATCATAAAACATATGGAAAGCACATTTAAGCCTAACCCACTTCCTATGCATAGGGATTTTGTGAGCAAATAGTTTATGAGAGCAAGAATCAACTAGCATAGGAAGGCAAAACAAGCATAACTTCAAAACTTTCAACACATAGAGAGGAAACTTGATATTATTGCAATATGTAAAAGCATATGTTCCTCTCTCATAGTAATTTTCAGTAGCATCATGAATGAATTCAACAATATAACTATCACATAAAGCATTTTTTGTATGACCTACAAGCATAGAAATTTTATTACTCTCCACATAAGCAAATTTAGTCTCATCAATAGTAGTGGGAGCAAACTCAACAAAATAACTATCATGAGATACTTGATTGGCATAATCTAATTGAAAATTAAAATCATGGTGACAAGTTTCATAGTTATCATTATTCTTTATAGCATACATGTCATCACAATAATCATCATAGATAGCAACTTTGTTGTCATAATCAATTGAAACCTCTTCCAAAATAGTGGAATCATCATTAAATAAAGTTGTGACCTCTCCAAATCCACTTTCATACTTATTGCCATAAGATTCAACACCCTCCAAAATAGTGGGATCATTAGTACCTAGAGTTGACACTCTTCCAAACCCACTTTCATCAATATAATCATCATAAATAGGAGGCATGCAATTATCATAATAATTTTGCTCATCAAAACTTGGGGGACTAAAAATATCATCTTCATCACACATAGCATCCCCAAGCTTGTGGCTTTGCATATCATTAGCATCATGGATATTCATAGAATTCATACTAACAACATTGCAATCATGCTCATCATTCAAAGATTTTATGCCAAACATTTTATTGAATTCTTCTTCTATCAATTGAGCACAATTTTCCGATCCATCATTTTCAAGGAAGACATTATAAAGACGAATAATATGAGGCAACCTCAATTCCATTTTTTGTATTTTTCTTTTTATAAAACCAAACTAGTGATAAAACAAGAAACTAAAAGATTCAATTGTAAGATCTAAAGATATACGTTCAAGCACTCACCTCCCCGGCAACGGCGCCAGAAAAGAGCTTGATGTCTACTACACAACTTATTCTTGTAGACTCGTGTTGGGCCTCTAAGCGCATAGTTTTGTAGGATAGTAGCAATTTTCCCTCAAGTGGATGACCTAAGGTTTATCAATCCATGGGAGGCATAGGATGAAGGTGGTCTCTCTCAAACAACCCTGCAACCAAATAACAAAGAGTCTCTTGTGTCCCTAACACACCCAATACCATGGTAAATTGTATAGGTGCACTAGTTCGGTGAAGAGATGGTGATACAAGTGTAGTATGGATAGTACATATAGGTTTTTGTAGTGCGAACAATAAAAAACAGCAAGGTAGCAAGTAACAAAAGTGAGCATAAATGGTATTGCAATGCTTAGAAACAAGGCCTAGGGTTCATACTTTCGCTAGTGCAATCTCTCAACAATGCTAATATAATTGGATCATATAACCATCCCTCAACGTGCGATAAAGAATCACTCCCAAGTTCCTATTAGCGGAGAACATAAGATAGAAATTGTTTGTAGGGTACGAAACCACCTCAAAGTTATCCTTTCCGATCGATCTATTGAGCTATTCCTATAAGTGTCACAAACAGCCCTAGAGTTCGTACTAGAATAACACCATATGATACACATCAACCAACCCTAATGTCACCTAGATACTCCAATGTCACCACAAGTATCCGTGAGTTGATTATACGATATGCATCAAACAACTTCATAATCATAATATTCAATCCACACAAAAAACTTCAAGGAGCACCCCAAAGTTTCTATCGGAGAAAAGATAATGAAAACGTGCATCAACCCCTATGCATAGATTACCCCAATGTCACCTCGGGAATCCGCGAGCCGAGTGCCAAAACATACATCAAGTGAATCAATATAATACCCCATTGTCACCACGGGTATTCATATGCAATACATACATCAAGTGTTCTCAAATCTAAAATATTCAATCCGACAATAATGAAACCTCAAAGGGAAAAGATTCGATTCATCACAACAAAGATAGAGAGGGAAGAAACACCATATGATCCAACTATATTAACAAAGTTCGCGATACATCAAGATTGTGTCATATCAAGAACACGAGAGAGAGAGATCAAACACATAGCTACTAGTACATACCCTCAGCCCCGATGGTGAACTACTCCCTCCTCGTCATGAAGACCGCCGAGATGATGAAGATGGCCTCCGGTGATGATTCCCCCCTCCGGTAGGGTGCCGGAAAAGGTATGTAGATGAGATCGTGGAGGTACAGAGGCTTGTGGCGGCGTAAAAACTCATCTAGGTTAACTTTCGGGGGTTTCTGAATTTATATGATTTTTCAGCGTTGGAATCACGCAAAGAGGTGCCACAGGGGGCCCACGAGGCACCAGGGCGCGCCTGGGGGGGGGTGGCGCGCCCTGGTGGCTTGTGGGGCCCCTGTGGGTCTTCTGCTGCTCCCCCGAAGCTTCCTGGGTCTGTTTCCTTCCATAAAAAATCGTCAAAAAGTTTCGCTGCATTTGGACTTCATTTGATATGGATTTTCTGGAAAACCAAAAACAAGCAGAAAACAACAACTGACACTGGTCACTAGGTCAATATGTTAGTCCATAAAAATCATATAAAAGTGCACCAAAATCATACAAAACTATAATAAACATGGCATGAATACTTCATAAATTATAGATACGTTGGAGACGTATCACTGCTGAAGTCCAAGAAGCCGACGACTGAATCTGCATTCCAATCGGCCGGCGAGACCAAGAAAGTTCATGTCCACCCCAACGACCCGAACGCCCAGCCCACCAACATCTCCACGACATTGGCAGCAAATAGGAAGCCGAGCTCATCCAGTTCCTCTGTGAGAACTAGGACATATTTGCATGGAAGCCATCTGACATGCCGGGTGTTCCCAGGGAGCTGGCTGAGCACTGACTCCCTGTCGACCTGAAGGTCAAACCAGTGAAGGAGCACCTCCAATGCTCTTCGACTGAGAAGCGCAAGGCGATTGGCGAGGAAATTGCACGGTTCCTGGCAGCCGAATTCATCCGTGAAGTGTACCACTCCGAGTGGCTCGCCAACATCGTCATGATGCCCAAGAAGAATAACTCCCTTAGGATGTGCATTGACTTCAAGCACATCAATCGGACCTGCCCCAAGGATCACTTTCCTCTCCCCCGCATAGATCAGATAGTCGATTCTACTGCCGGGTGCGAGCATTTGTGTTTTCTGGATGCGTACCGGGCACCACCAGATCCGAATGTATGGCCTAGATGAAATAAAAACAACGTTCATCACCCCTTTTCGAGTGCTTTTGCTATATCATGATGCCATTCGAACTGAAAAACGCCGGGGCAACTTTCTAGCGTATGATTCAAAAGTGCTTGCAAAAGCAGATCAGTCGAAATGTGGAGCCCTATATGGATGACATCGTGGTCAAGTCTAGGAAAGGTTCCGACCTCCTAGCTGACCTCGCCGAAACCTTCACAAACCTGCGCAGATTTGGAATAAAGCTCAATCCGGCCAAGTGCACTTTCGGGGTTCCAGCAGGCAAGTTACTCGGTTTCCTCGTTTCCGAACGTGGGATCGATGCTAACCCCGAGAAGATCGGCGCTATAGTCCGAATGAAGCAACCAGAATGTCTCCATGATGTACAAAGACTCACGGGCTGTCTGGCTGCCCTGAGCAGATTCATTTCACGACTCGGTGAAAAAGCCCTACCGCTTTACCGAATCATGAAAAAATCAGACAAATTTGAGTGGACAAACAAAGCGCAGGCTGCGTTCCAGGAACTCAAAGCTCTGCTCTCCACCCAACCGATGCTTGCTGCTCTAGGCAGCCGAGAGCCTTTGCTCTTGTACATCGCGGTCACTAATCAAGTGGTTAGCACTGTGCTCACTGTGGAACGAGAGGAACATGGCAAAGCCTGCAAGCTGCAGCACCCAGTCTACTACATATCAGAAGTCTTGACCCCTTCGAAGCAGAGATACCCACACTATCAGAAGCTGGTCTACGACATATACCTGACTGCAAAGAAGGTGGCTCACTATTTTCAAGAACACTCGGTCACAGTGGTCAGCGATGCTCCGCTTTCGGAGATTATGAACAACAGAGATGCAACAGGCCAAGTGGTCAAATGGGCTATTGAGCTCCTCCCTCTGGACATCAAGTTCGAAGCCAAGAAAGCTATCAAGTCCCAGGCTTTGGTGGATTTTCTGGCCGAGTGGACGGAACAATAGTAGCCGGCCATGAGCCTCCCCGAGCACTGGACCATGTTCTTCGATGGCTCTAAGATGCTTCACGGCTCGGGGGCTAGAGTAGTCCTAATCTCTCCTAAGGGAGACCGACTCAGCTATGTGCTGCAGATTCACTTTGATTCTTCCAAGAACGAAGCCGAGTATGAGGCCCTCCTATATGGATTGCGAATGGTTATCTCACTCGGCATCCGCCGACTGATGGTTTATGGCGACTCAGATCTTGTGGTGAACCAAGTGATGAAGGAGTGGGACATCCATTGCCCAGCCATGACTGGATACTGCAACGCAGTCAGAAAATTGGAGAAGAACTTCGAAGGATTGGAGTTACATCACGTGCCTCGTCTCAAGAATCAAGCTGCTGATGACTTGGCCAAGATCGGCTCCACCCGGAGAGAAGTACCCAAAGATGTGTTCCTCAAACACTTGCACTCCCCTACGATCAAAGAAGATCCATTTGTGGAGGAGCCCCCGCAACCAGTCGGACCGTCCGATCCAACCAAAGTTGACATTCCAGCGGTGATCGATTTGGTGCATGAAGTACTGGTGATCATACCCGAGTGGACCGAGCCATACATAGCATACCTGCTCAGGCAGGAACTCCCTGAAGATGAAGTGGAAGCCCGTCAGATCATTCGCCGATCAAAGGCCTTCACCGTCATGGGAGATCAGTTGTACAAGAAGAGTACCTACGGAGTCACTCAACGCTGCATTTCACCTGAAGAAAGGCAGCAGATCTTGCAGGAGATTCACTCGGGAACCTGCGGGCACCATGCGTCCTCTCGGACGTTGGTCGCTAAAGCATTTCGGGCAGGCTTCTACTGGCCCCGTGCCAATGAAGCAGCCAGAGATATAGTTGAGCAGTGTGTTGGATGCAAGTTCTATGCAAATTAGTCACACAAACTAGCGTCCGCGCTAAAGTCAATCCCGCTCACATGGCCGTTCGCCATCTGGGGGCTGGACATGGTAGGTCCCGTACGGACTGGCTCCAGCGGGTTCACTCATTTGTTGGTGGCAGTCGACAAGTTCACCAAGTGGATCGAGGCAAAGCCCATCAAGAAGCTGGACTCGACCACGGCGATCAAGTTCATCAAAGAGTTAGTCTTCAGGTTTGGAGTCCCTCACAGCATTATCATTGACAACGGGTCAAACTTCGACTTGGACGAGTTCTGTGAGTTCTGCTTCTCTCAAGGCACTCGGGTGGATTACGCCTCCGTGGCTCATCCGCAGTCGAATGGCCAGGAAGAACGGGCGAATGGGATGATACTTCAAGGCCTGAAGCCGCGCCTCATGCGCGATCTGAAGCATGCTACAGGAGCTTGGGTCACCGAGTTGCCGTCAGTACTCTGGGGCCTACGCATGACCCCGAATTGATCCATGAACCATACGCCCTTCTTTATGGTGTACGGCTCAGAAGCTGTCCTTCCGAGTGATTTACTTCACAATTCCCCCCGAGTGGAATTATATTCAGAAGCAGAAGCGGAAGAGGTGCGTCAAGATGGCCTCGACCTCCTTGAGGAAGAGCGCGAGCTGGCACTCATTAGGTCGACTGTTTACCAGCAAGATTTGCGCCGCTATCACGACAGGCAAGTCAGAGGGCGTTCCTTTCAAGAAGGTGATCTGGTCCTCCGACTGGATCAACAGAAGCCCCATAAGTTGGCTGCTTCATGGCAAGGGCCCTTTGCAGTTTCAAAGGTTCTGAATAATGGAGCGTATAGACTCTACAACTTCAGCAAAGGCATAGAAGAGCACAGAGCTTGGAATGCGGACCTGCTCCGCAAATTCTACACTTAGAATAAAATAAACGTTGTAATAGTTTTCCGAGTGATATTCGATGAATAAAAGTCTTACTTTTCCTGTGTAACATCGAATTTGGCTACATGCTATGGCTCACTCCGGTGACATTAGCACTTGGAATCTAGATCACCCCCAGTGGGTACGCTTAGTTGAGAACCAGCTTTCGCCTAAGTTGAAAACAACTCCGAGTGAGAGCTTCCTCTTCACTCGGGGCTTAGTTGCGAACCAACTTTTGCCTAAGTTAAAAACATCTCTGAGTGAGAGCTTCCTCTTCACTCGGAGGCTTAGCTGCGAACCAGCTTTCGCCTAAGTTAAAGACATCTCCGAGTGAGAGCTTCCTCTTCACTCGGGGGCTTAGTTGCGAACCAGCTTTCGCCTAAGTTAAAAACATCTCCGAGTGAGAGCTTCCTCTTCACTCGGGGGCTTAGCTGCGAACCAGCTTTCACCTAAGTTAAAGACATCTCCAAGTGAGAGCTTCCTCTTCACTCAGGGGCTTAGCTGCGAACCAGCTTTCGCCTAAGTTAAAAACATCTCCGAGTGAGAGCGTCCTCTTCACTCGGGGGCTTAGCTGCGAACCAGCTTTCGCCTAAGTTAAATACATCTCCGAGTGAGAGCTTCCTCTTCACTCAGGGGCTTAGCTACGAACCAGCTTTCGCCTAAGTTAAAAACATTTCCGAGTGAGAGCTTCCTCTTCACTCGGGGGCTTAGCTGCGAACCAGCTTTCGCCTAAGTTAAAATCATCTCCGAGTGAGAGCTTCCTCTCACCTGGGGGCTTAGCTGCGGACCAGCAAAAAAAAAACAAAGCAAGGATTCAAATATCTGATTGAAACTTTGATACGTTCGAAAGAAAAATAAAGTGCATGAGCCCAAGGCTCATCAAAGTTTAACAGTTACATCAACCACTCGGCATACTGAGGCAAATCCATTTGGAACTCAAGAGTTTTTCAGTCATGCGTCTAGCGCGGGGCTCGTTGGGTCGACGAAGGTATCCAGATCAATGCCATCTGCGATCCGGGTGGCGGCCTCGATGAACGTCTCCATGAAGTCCTCAAACTTGAGCTTTTTCTTGTTGACGACCTTCAGAGACTTGAGCTTCTCCTCATCCACATCCTTGCAATGGACGCGAACGAGTGAAAGCGCTACATCAGCTCCGCATCTGGCCGCAGACTTCTTCCAAGACTCCACCCGGCTGGGGATCTCATTCAGTCGGCTCATCAACGACTCCAGATCATTCTGAAGACTCTCGTCACGCTGCAGCTCCTTGCCGATCTTCACCATGGCAGACCACAAGCGAATGATGTACCCCATGGCATTGTCAAGGTGGTCGTCCAACCGGAGTATAGCCATTGCTGCGCTATCCTTGAGGAGCTGCCGCGAGGGGTCCAACTCCTTCTCCACCTTGTCAGTCTCCAGCTCGACGTTGGTGCAAAACTCTGTGGAAAGAAATGACTCGGAGTCAATATTTGCAAAAGTCAAGAACAAGTAAGGTTTACTCGGCCAGGAGCCATACCTTCAAGTTTCTTGCTCATCTCTTTGCCGAATTCCTCGACGTACTGCTCGAGTTATGCTTTCTTCTCGAGTGTTGGGGAACGTTGCATGGGAAACAAAAAATTTCCTACGCTCACCAAGATCGATCTAGAAGATGAACATCTACGAGAGGAGAGATTGCATCTACATACCCTTGTAGATCGCTAAGCGGAAGCGTTAAGAAACGCGGTTGATGTAGTCGAACGTCTTCGCGATCCAATCACGATCCGTCCACGAACTCCCGATCAAGTGCCGAACGGACGGCACCTCCGAGTTTAGCACACGTGCGGCTCGGCGGCGTCCTCTCCTTCTTGATCCAGCAAGTGAGAGAGAGGGGGTAGATGAGATCGGGACCAACACGATGGTATGGTGGTGGTGGTGGCAGCGGAATTCCGGCAGGGCTTCGCCAAGCGCGTACCGGTGAAACGTGGGAGGAGTTGGGAGAGGTAACGGGCAAGGGTCCACGGGGTTGCTGCCCCCAACGCCTCCCCACCTTTATATAGGCGTGGAGGGGGCTGGTGGCTTGCCCTCCAAGGCCCTAGGGTCATTGGCCAAAGGGGGAGGAAGGAAATCCCTCCTTTCCTTCCCTACCGATCACTATCCCCCCTTTTTAGGGATCCTGATCTTATCCCTTTGGGATATGATACTATTACTTTTAAGGGAGGATCTTGGTGCGCCTAGACCAGGGTTGTGGGGACTTTACCCACTACCCATGTTCATGTGGGTCCCCCATGCAGGTGGGCCCCACTCCGGAACCTTCTAGAACCTTCCCGGTACAATACCGAAAAAACTCGAACTTTTTCCGGAACCCCGATAACAACTTTCCATATATGAATCTTTACCTCCGGACTATTCCGGAGCTCCTCATGATGTCCCGGATCCCATCCGGGACTCCAAACAACCTTCGGACTTTCCACTATTAATATCTCAATACTACCCTAGCGCTACCGAACGTTAAGCGTGCGACCCTACAGGTTCGGGAATATGCAGACATGACCGAGACTCCTCTCCGGTCAATAACCAATAACGGGACCTAGATGCCCATATTGGTTCCTACATATTCAACGAAGATCTTTATCGGTTGAACCTCGATGTCAGGATTCAGTCAATCCCGTATGCAGTTCCCTTTATCCATCGGTATGTTACTTGCCTGAGATTCGATCGTCGGTATCTCCATACCTAGTTCAATCTCGTTACCGGCAAGTCTCTTTACTCGTTCCATAATACAAGATCCCGTGGCTAACTCTTTAGTCACATTGCTTGCAAGCTTATTGTGATGCTGTATTACCGAGTGGGCCCTGAGATACCTTTCCGTCATACGGAGTGACAAATTCCCAGTCTTGATCCATGCCAACTCAACAGACACCCTCGGAGATACCTGTAGAGCATCTTTATAGTCACCCAGTTACGTTGCGACGTTTGATACACACAAGGTACTCCTCCGGTGTCAGTGAGTTGCATGATCTCATGGTCATAGGAACAGATACTTGACATGCGGAAAACGATAGCAATAAACTTGACACGATCATATATGCTACGTTCATAGTTTGGGTCTTGTCCATCACATCATTCTCCTAATGATGTGATCCCGTTATCAAATGACAACTCATGTCTATTACCAGGAAACCATGGCCATCTTTGATCAACGAGCTAGTCCGGTAGAGGCTCACTAGGGACATGTTGTTGTCTACGTATCCACACATGTATTTGTGTTTCCAACCAATACAATTATAGCATGGACAATAAACGATTATCATGAACAAGGAAATATAATAATAACCATTTCATTATTGCCTCTAGGGCATATTTCCAACAGTCTCCCACTTGCACTAGAGTCAATAATCTAGCATTACATGGTTATGAATCTAACACCCATAGAGTTCTGGTGTTGATCATGCTTTGCCCGTGGAAGAGGTTTAGTCAACGGATCTGCAACATTCAGATCCGTATGCACTTTGCAAATGTTTATGTCCTCCTGCTTGATCGCATCGCGGATGGAATTGAAGCGTCGCTTTATGTGTCTGGTCCTCTTGTGAAACCTTGGTTCCTTGGCTAGAGCAATGGCACCAGTGTTGTCACAGAACAGAGTCATCGGGTCCAGTGCACTGGGCACAACTCCAAGATCTGTCATGAACTGCTTCATCCAGACACCTTCCTTCGCCGCCTCCGAGGCAGCTATGTACTCCGCTTCGCATGTAGAATCAGCTACCACGCTTTGCTTGGAACTGCACCAACTAACCGCTCCCCCATTTAGAATATATACGTATCCGGTTTGAAACTTAGAGTCATCCGGATCAGTGTCAAAGCTTGCATCGACGTAACCCTTTACGACAAGCTCTTGATCACCTCCATAAACGAGAAACATTTCCTTAGTCCTTTTCAGGTACTTAAGGATATTCTTGACCGCTGTCCAGTGTTCCACTCCTGGATCACTTTGAAACCTTCCGGCCATACTTATGGCAAGGCGGACATCTGGTCTTGTGCACAGCATCGCATACATGATAGAGCCTATGGCAGAAGCATAGGGGATGACACTCATCTTTTCTCTATCCTCTGTAGTCGCTGGGCATTGAGTCTTACTCAACTTCACACCTTGCAAAATAGGCAAGAACCCCTTCTTGGACTGATCCATTTTGAACTTCTTCAAAACTTTATCAAGGTATGTGCTCTGTGAAAGTCCTATTAAGCGTCTTGATCTATCTCTATAGATTTAGATGCCTAATATGAAAGCTGCTTCTCCTAGGTCCTTCATTGAAAAACTCTTGTTCAAATATTCCTTCACGCTTTCTAAAAGTTCTATATTGTTTCCAATCAGCAATATGTCATCCACATATAATATCAAAAACGCTATAGAGCTCCCACTCACTTTCTTGTAAATACAAGCTTCTCCGTAAACTTGTATAAACCCAAACGCTTTGATCACCTCATCAAAGCGAAGATTCCAACTCCGAGACGCTTGCACCAGTCCATAAATGGATCGCTGGAGTTTGCAAACTTTGTCAGCATTCTCTGGATCGACAAAACCTTCTGGTTGAATCATATACAACTCTTCCTTAAGAAAACCGTTAAGGAACGCAGTTTTGACATCCATCTGCCAAATTTCATAATCGAAAAATGCAGCTATTGCTAACATGATTCTGACGGACTTAAGCATCACTACGGGTGAGAAAGTCTCATCATAGTCAACTCCTTGAACTTGTGAAAAACCCTTTGCCACAAGTCGAGCTTTATAGACGGTGACATTACCGTCCGCGTCCGTCTTCTTCTTGAAGATCCATTTATTCTGAATGGCCTTTCGCCCTTCAGGTAATATTTCCAAAGTCCATACTTTGTTTTCATACATGGATCCCATCTCGGATTTCATGGCCTCTAACCATTTGTCAGAATCCGGGCCCACCATCGCTTCTCCATAGCTCGTAGGTTCATCGTTGTCCAACAACATGACCTTTAAGACAGGGTTACCGTACCACTCAGGAGCAGTACGTATCCTTGTCGACCTACGAGGTTTGATAGTAACTTGATCTGAAGCTTCATGATCACCATCATCAGCATCCTCTTCAATTGACGTAGGTTCCACAGAAACATCTTTCTACGCAGTGCTACTCTCTGGTTGAAGTAAAGGTTCAACAACCTCATCAAGTTCTATCTTCCTCCCACTCAATTCTTTCGAGAGAAACTCTTTCTCGAGAAAGGACCCGTTCTTAGCGACTAACACTTTGCCTTCGGATCTGAGATAGAAGGTATACCCAACCATCTCTTTTGGGTATCCTATGAAGACACATTTGTCCGCTTTGGGTTCCAGCTTTTCTGGCTGAAGCTTTTTGACATAAGCATCGCATCCCCAAACTTTAAGAAACGACAACTTTGGTTTCTTGCCAAACCACAGTTCATACGGCGTCGTCTCAACGGACTTAGATGGTGCCCTATTTAAAGTGAATGCAGCTGTCTCTAACGCATAACCCCAAAATGATAGTGGCAGATCGGCAAGAGACATCATAAAACGCACCATATCTAATAAGGTTCGATTACGACGTTCGGACACACCATTACGCTGTGGTGTTCCAGGTGGCGTCAACTGTGAAACAATTCCACATTGTCTTAAGTGATTGCCAAACTCATAACTCAGATATTCTTCCCCTCGATCAGATCGTAGGAATTTGATCTTCTTGTTACGATGATTCTCAACTTCACTCTGAAATTGCTTGAACTTTTCAAACGTTTCAGACTTGTGTTTCATTAAGTAAACATACCCATATCTACTCAAATCGTCGGTGAAGGTGAGAAAGTAACGATATCCACCGCGCGCCTCAATGCTCATCGGACCGCACACATCAGTATGTATGATTTCCAACAAGTCACTTGCCCGTTACATTGTTCCGGAGAACGGGGTCTTAGTCATCTTGCCCATGAGGCATGGTTCGCATGTGTCAAGTGATTCAAAATCAAGTGACTCCAAAAGTCCATCAGCATGGAGTTTCTTCATGCGTTTTACACCAATATGACCTAAGCGGCAGTGCCACAAGAAAGTGGTACTATCATTATCAACTCTACATCTTTTGGCATCAATGTTATGAACATGTGTATCATCACTATCGAGATTCAATAAGAATAAACCCCTCACAATGGGTGCATGACCATAAAAGATATTACCCATATAAATAGAACAACCATTATTCTCTGATTTAAATGAGTAACCGTCTCGCATTAAACAAGATCCAGATATAATGTTCATGCTCAACGCAGGCACTAAATAACAATTATTCAGGTTCATCACTAATCCCGATGGTAATCGAAGAGCGAGCGTGCCGACGGTGATCACATCAACCTTGGAACCATTTCCCACGCGCATCGTCACTTCGTCCTTCGCCAGCCTCCGTCTATTCCGCAGTTCCTGCTTTGAGATGCAAATGTGAGCAACCGCACCGGTATCAAATACCCAGGCACTACAACGAGAGTTGGTAAGGTACACATCAATAACATGTATATCATATATACCTTGTTTGGCGTTGGCCCCCTTCTTGTCGGCCAGATACTTGGGGCAATTCCGCTTCCAGTGGCCAGTTCCCTTGCAATAGAAGCACTCAATTTCCGGCTTGGGCCCAGCCTTGGGTTTCTTCACGGGAGGGGCAACTACTTTGCCACTCTTCTTGGAGTTTCCCTTCTTGCCCTTGCCATTCTTCTTGAAACTAGTGGTTTTATTGACCATCAACACTTGATGCTCCTTCTGGATGTCTGACTCAGCGACTTTCAGCATCGCAAACAGCTCGGCGACTGACTTGTTCATCCCTTGCATGTTATAGTTCAACACAAAGCTCTTGTAGGTAGGTGGTAGCGATTGAAGAACTCTGTCAGTGATCGCCTCTGGCGGGAGCACAACTCCCAACTCAGCCAGACGGTTGTAATACCCAGACATTTTGAGTATGTGTTCACTGACAGACCCGTTCTCCTCCATCTTGCAAGCATAGAACTTATCGGAGGTCTCATACCTCTCGATCCGGGCATTTTTCTCAAAAATAAACTTCAACTCCTGGAACATCTCATATGCTCCATGACGTTCAAAATGCCTTTGAAGTCCCGGTTCTAAGCCATACAACATGGCGCACTGAACTATTGAGTAGTCATCAACACGCGCCTGCCAGGCGTTCATAACGTCCACAGACACCGGAGGGGGTTGCTCACCAAGCGGTGCATCAAGGACATAAGCCTTTTGGGCAGTGGTGAGGATAATCCTCAGATTACGGGCCCAGTCTACAAAGTTACTTCCATCATCTTTCAGCTTAGCTTTCTCTAGGAACGCATTGAAATTCAGGGGAGCTACTGCGCGAGCCATTGATCTATAACATAATTTGCAAAGATAGTTTAGACTATTGTTCATGATAAAGAGTTCAATTAATCATATTACTTAAGAACTCCCACTCAAATCGACATCCCTCCGGTCGTCCGAGTGTAACATGATCCAAATTCACCAACCCAAGTCCGATCATCACGTGAGATGAGGTGGTTTCAATGGTGAACATCTCCATGTTGATCATATCTACTATATGACTCATGTTCGACCTTTCGGTCTCTTGTGTTCCGAGGCCATGTCTGTACATGCTAGGCTCGTCAAGTTTAACCCAAGTGTTCCGCATGTGCAAAACTGGCTTGCACCCGTTGTATGTGAACGTAGAGTCTATCACACCCGATCATCACGTGGTGCTTCGAAACGACGAACTTTCGCAACGGTGCACACTTGGGGAGAACACAATTTTATCTTGAAATTTTAGAGAGGGATCACCTTATAATGCTACCGTCGTCCTAAGCAAAATAAGATGCATAAAAGGATTAACATCACATGCAAATCATAAGTGACATGATATGGCCATGATCTTGTGCTTTTGATCTCCATCTCCAAAGCACCGGCATGATCTCCATCGTCACCGGCATGACACCATGATCTCCATCATCGCGTCGCCATCGGGGTTGTCACGCCCACCATGCTTCTACTACTATTGCTACCGTTTAGCGATAAAGTAAAGCATTACATAGGGCTTAATGATTGACACGCATGTCATACAATAATTAAAGACAACCCTATGGCTCCTGCCGGTTGCCGTATTCATCGACATGCAAGTCGAGATAAACTATTACAAAACATGATCATCTCATACATCAAATATATTTCATCATGTCTTTGGCCATATCATATCACAACATACCCTGCAAAAACAAGTTGGACGTCCTCTAATTTGTTGTTGCATGTTTTACGTGGCTGCTATGGGTATCTAGCAAGAACGATTCTTACCTACGCAAAACCACAACGGTGATATGCAAGTTGCTATTTAACCTTCTACAAGGACCGCCTTCGTCGAATCCGATTCAACTAAGGTGGGAGAGACAGACACCCGCCAGCCATCTTATGCAACAAAGTCGCATGTCAGTCGATGGAACCGGTCTCATGTACGTGGACATGTAAAGTTGGTCCGGGCCGCTTCATCCCACAATACCGCTGAATCAAGAAAAGACCAAGGAAGGAAGCAATCTGAATATCAACACCCACAAACTCCTTTGTGTTCTACTCGTGATATCATCTACGCAAAGACCTAGCTCTGATACCACTGTTGGGGAACGTTGCATGGGAAACAAAAAATTTCCTACGCTCACCAAGATCGATCTAGGAGATGAACATCTACGAGAGGAGAGATTGCATCTACATACCCTTGTAGATCGTTAAGCGTAAGCGTTAAGAAACGCGGTTGATGTAGTCGAACGTCTTCGCGATCCAATCACGATCCGTCCACGAACTCCCGATCAAGTGCCGAACGGACGCCACCTTCGAGTTTAGCACACGTGCGGCTCGGTGGCGTCCTCTCCTTCTTTATCCAGCAAGCGAGAGAGAGGGGGTAGATGAGATCGGGACCAACACGACGGTATGGTGGTGGTGGCAGCGGAATTCCGGCAGGGCTTCGCCAAGCGCGTACCGGTGAAACGTGGGAGGAGTTGGGAGAGGTAACGGGCAAGGGTCCACGGGGTTGCTGCCCCCAACGCCTCCCCACCTTTATATAGGCGTGGAGGGGGCTGGTGGCTTGCCCTCCAAGGCCCTAGGGTCGTTGGCCAAAGGGGGAGGAAGGAAATCCCTCCTTTCCTCCCCCACCGATCACTATCCCCCCTTTTTAGGGATCCTGATCTTATCCCTTTGGGATATGATACTATTACTTTTAAGGGAGGATCTTGGTGCGCCTAGACCAGGGTTGTGGGGACTTTCCCCACTACCCATGTTCATGTGGGTCCCCCATGCAGGTGGGCCCCACTCCGGAACCTTCTAGAACCTTCCCGGTACCATACCGAAAAAACTCAAACTTTTTCCGGAACCCCGATAACAACTTTCCATATATGAATCTTTACCTCTGGACTATTCCAGAGCTCCTCGTGATGTCCCGGATCTCATCCGGGACTCCGAACAACCTTCGGACTTTCCACTATTAATATCTCAATACTACCCTAGCGCTACCGAACATTAAGCGTGCGACCCTAGGGGTTCGGGAATATGCAGACATGACCGAGACTCCTCTCCGGTCAATAACCAATAGCGGGACCTGGATGCCCATATTGGTTCCTACATATTCAACGAAGATCTTTATCGGTTGAACCTCGATGTCAGGATTCAGTCAATCCCGTATGCAGTTCCCTTTATCCATCGGTATGTTACTTGCCCGAGATTCGATCGTCGGTATCTCCATACCTAGTTCAATCTCGTTACCGGCAAGTCTCTTTACTCGTTCCGTAATACAAGATCCCGTGGCTAACTCTTTAGTCACATTGCTTGCAAGCTTATTGTGATGCTGTATTACCGAGTGGGCCCTGAAATACCTTTCCGTCATACGGAGTGACAAATTCTCAGTCTTGATCCATGCCAACTCAACAGACACCCTTGGAGATACCTGTAGAGCATCTTTATAGTCACCCAGTTACGTTGCGATGTTTGATACACACAAGGTACTCCTCCGGTGTCAGTGAGTTGCATGATCTCATGGTCATAGGAACAGATACTTGACATGCGGAAAATGATAGCAATAAACTTGACACGATCATATATGCTACGTTCATAGTTTGGGTCTTGTCCATCACATCATTATCCTAATGATGTGATCCCATTATCAAATGACAACTCATGTCTATGACCAGGAAACCATGGCCATCTTTGTTCAACGAGCTAGTCCGGTAGAGGCTCACTAGGGACATGTTGTTGTCTACGTATCCACACATGTATTTGTGTTTCCAACCAATACAATTATAGCATGGACAATAAACGATTATCATGAACAAGGAAATATAATAATAACCATTTTATTATTGCCTCTAGGGCATATTTCCAACATCGAGGAGCTTGGAGATCTGATCATTCAGCGCCGTCTTCTCCTTTTTGAAAGCACTTGCCTGAGTATTGCATTTGGTCTCCCACTCAGCGTAATGCTGCTTCAGCTCTGCAATCTCACCCTTTGCCGCCTCGGCAGCGATCTTCAAAGTCTTATTTTCCTCCTCAAGCTTCCCGACTGTCTTGAGCTTGTCTTCGGCCACCTTGGTCTTGGCGTTTGCGTTCTTCCATGCCTCCGCCAGCTTGGTGTCCTTGTCCTCCAAGGCCTGCTTCATGGTTTCTAAAGAAATAGAAGTCCTGAGCCTCTTTACAAGTTTCACATTCTCAGCACGAACATCTGCTGGAGCGAGTTCAGTTGGATCAAAGGAAAAACAAGTTTTCATCAAACAATCGGACAACAAGACTAACCTCCTAGGGTGCGCTTCTCCTGAGCAAGGCGCTCGTTCTTGTGCTTCTCGGCATCCAGGTCCAGTCGGAGTTGCAGCACCTCCTTCTCCAGGGCGGCGTAATGAGCCCCGAGCTCGCCGGCCCTCTGTTACAAAACGACAAGGCAATCAGTCGGATATAAAGCGAAATTAACACATGACCGCCTATGCTGCTCAAGCCCAGACTCTGATTCATGAGCAGTTCATAATCATAACTTTTTCGCACTTAAAATCTACTACGACACCCCCTCGGTCTGTCGAGCAGGGAATCGCACTCCGAGTGCAAAAATATTAGTTCTATGAAGACTCCCGCCAATTGCCAGCAATCTATGGCAGTCTCGGGGACTACACCCAGTGGGTGCACTCAGTGTGCCCCCACTAAAAAGACGTCCACTCAGACGGACCAAAAAAAAGCGATTGGCAATCGTGCCCAGAGCAAAAAACGCCAAGAGTTCTAAAGACTCCCGCCGACTGGCTACAGTCGACGGGAGCCTCGGGGACTACACCCAGTGGGTGCACTCAGCGTGCCCCCATAGAAACAAAAAATGACTAGGGCCGATCCGATCGGATCTGAGTGGATAAACATTCAAAAAGCAAACCTAAGACTCCCGCCGACTGACTCCAGTCGACGGCAGTCTCGGGGACTACACCCAGTGGGTGCACTCAGCGTGCCCCCACTGGAACGGAAAACACCCAACGGGTGAGCCCCGTGCAAACCCATTGGAAAACACAGAAAAACTTCTTGCTGAGGAAAACCAAGGCCAACACTCTTCCAGAAGCGGTTGCCAGCCTTGACCTCGAAATTTCGACTGGAAACAGAACTTACTATGGCACTTACTCGGACATTGGTCTTCAAGGCCTCGCTGGCATCGTACGCCTCCTTCAGCCGGCTGTTCATCACGTCGACCTGGATCAGAGCCTCCTTGCTCGCCCCCACTTGGTCCTCAGGCACCCTTTGCAGCGCGAAGAGGGTGACTGGGGCGGAGCTTGGAGTCGGCGCTGGTGGAGGCATGGGAGCGGTTTTTGCGGTGCCTTTCGCCGGAGAAGCAGTCCTGGTGAAGACCTTCGCTAGCGAAATCCGATCCACTCGGTTACCGGCTGCCTCTTGCATGATGATATCACCACCAGGCGGGGCCTTCTCGCTGGCCTCTGGGTTTGGCGGGCCGGCCGTGTCATCGTCATCAAGCTGGATAACTTCACTCGGGGCTGCAATTATCTAGAAGCCAACACATGAGTCAAGCAAACACTCGGATTATAACTCAGGCAAACCAGTCGGTACCTTTGGAGGTGGCGGCGTCCGCGGCTTCAGCCTCGGGTTGTCCCTTCTCAGGAGCATTTGGGTCCGGCGAGGTAGTCGACGTCTCGTTGCTATGGTCACAAAGACATTCAGCAGTCAGTCAGCACAGATTTGCAAAACAAAAGAGCTCAGGTTCTGTCACTTACGTCGAAGCCACCAGCACCACCATCTTGATCTTGGGCAGAGCGGCCTTCCGGGGTTTGGTGGTGGTGAGCTTGGGCTGCTTGAGCTGCTTCTCAGTCGGCTCCGCTGACCCGGCTCGTCCGCACTTTGACCCGCGCGTAACAGGAGCCATAGCAGTCGGTCGTGAACCACTCGGCGCCTGAGCGCCACCCGCACGAGAACTCGGATTATGGTGGGCCTTGGTGCGGGGCTCCCTGGGACCTCCTTCGGACGGAGAAGATTCCACCTCTTCGCCCTCCTCGGTCTCCGAGTCGTCGTCGTCCTCCTCCTCCCCCTCCTCTTCGGCGTCCTCACGGTGTTGGCACTCGGTGTCACTCGTCACATCCTATGGAGCATGGTCGACACTCGGAATCTGCGAGATCATCTTCTGGAAGCTCTGCCGCGTGAAAAGCACACAGCAAGTTCAAAATCAACCATAGGGAGATCGCTATGAGAAGTCACTTGGCTGAGATGCATACTTACATCAATAGGCTGGTGATCCAGATCGTACGGAGGCACCCGCGCGGAGGTGATCGCCTTGATCTTCTCCTCAACGGCATTCTCTGGCAAATTATCGGGGTGCACTCGAGTGGGGTCACTCGGCCCCTTGTACCTCCACATGGGGTGTTCCCCTATCTTGTAGTGGATGGATTCGCCGATTGTGGAATGCCTCCAGCAGGTCCATCCCATCGACTCCAGCTCTCACTACCCCCACCAGAGCGTCCACCAGGATTCCTACGTCTACCTTCTCCTCCTTGGTTACGGTGAGGGATGCATAGCGACCCTTGCTGTCGAGTACGGCAGAAGTCCAGTCGGCAACCCCGCACTCGGAACATCCCTGCAGTAAAACCAACTATCCTGCCAGCCCTTGACGGAGTCGGGGAAACTCATTTTGGGGAAGGCACTGTGGCCCCTGAGTTGGATACCCAATCTGCCACACTGTTGGGTCACGTTGGTCTTCGCCCCGCCGGGCGAGTCCTTCTTCACGGTCATCAACCGACAAGTGAAGATGTGCTTGAACAAACCCCAGTGGGGATAACACCCGATGAAATTCTCGCACAGCGTGACGAAAGCAGACAGATAAACCACCGCACTCGGAGGAAGGTGGTGGAGTTGTGCCCCGAAGAAATCCAAAAAATCACGAAAAAAGGGGCGCGGAGGCATCGAGAAATCTCGTTCTACATGCGTGACGAGGAGGACTCGCTCGTCGGCGTGCGGCGCAGGCTCCACCACATCCACCTCGGGCAACCTCCAGCCGCCCGCCGGAATCAGCCCCTCGGCCTCTAGCTCCTTCAGTCGCTCCTCCGTCACCCGCGACGGAATCGAGTCTCCCTGGATGCGGCCCGCCGCTCGACGACGCGCCCTTCCCCGCCTTGTCGAGCTTGGCCCTGGTGTCTTTCCCCATGGTCTCGAGTGCTCAGGCGCGCAGAGTGAGGGAGCGGGTGGGGAAGGGAAGCGGAGAGGACAAGGGAGAAAGGAGATCTGAGCGTTTACCCTAGCTCGCCCGAATTTTATACCGCGGGTAAAACCACTTCGCGGAATCATAGCCGCAGATCCCTGAATCGGACGGGCGTCCGCGGCGGTCGCGCGCGTAGGAGTAACAAGGCACGTGGCGGTTTTTGGGGCGGAAATCGAGGCGTCGTGCTCCACTTCCCCCACTAGCCACGACGTAACTGCTTCTATGCGCGCACGCGCGATTTTGAATCCCGAAACTTCAGTCGCAAATCAATCCGATTGATTCCTTTCTGATCCTTTCCTAAAGGACATTCGTCGGCCCGACCGATCACCCTCCGCGGGTCACCGTGCACTCGGACACGTAAAACAGCCGACTGAAGTCACCTTCAGGATTGCTACGGGATGAGCTCGACGCCCCTTCACGGGTTGACTTGGCCCTTCTTCTAGGATCCAAGGCGCGGGTCTCATGAATTTGGACTCGGAGATGGCCCGCACTGGCGTTCCCCCGAGATAATGAGCGGCATCCCTCCGGAGAATCAGTCCGCGCGCCGGTGTCGCCACTCGAGTTACATGGCAAGTCCTCTATCGGACCTCTAGTCTATCTCTCCTGAGAGACACACGAATGCCACCAAATTTTACCCAGCAGTCACCATGATCCGACCAGTCGGAAATCCTTTTAGTCCAGAATCCGTTGTGGCCTCGTTCAGGCGACGGCAGGTTAACACTTGACGGCGGAACTAGGTTGCTTCTGAAGCACTCGGCCCTAAACAAGAGTTCATCCTGCTCGTCGCACGAAACCTCAACCGATTCGGGGGCTAATGATGGGGTCACCTACTAAGGGTAGGGTCATAGACTTGACATCTTCCAGGGCCCCACACCATCATTGGTAGGTCTCCAGACCGTGGGCGCATTCAGATGCGCAATCTTAATTATCCACTCGGATGCATCAACGACACTCGGACGTCTCCCACCAGTCGGCCAGACCAGAACCACTCGGACACGAGAAGGCGTACATGCGACGTGGGAGCCATAACGGTTGAGTAGTTTTATGTTGGTGTTTAAGTGTAGTTATAGCTGCCGTTAGCAGTAACTGCTGTAGTTATGCTCATTCATCTCCTTTGCGACGTGGCATTGATGAGCCGAGGCGCACTCTATATAAGCCTCCCCTCAGCTCCATGGCAAGGGTTCAGCACTCCTTGTAATCCTATACCCCAAGAGAAAACACAAGCCTCTGGACACGAGACGTAGGGTTGTTACCTCTCCGAGAGGGGCCCGAACTCGCTAAATCCGAGTGATACACTTGCGCCGTAGCTAGACTCTGCCCATTGTTCGTACCCCCAGTACTCATTGTCAGGTTCGTTGCCTCGACACTACCCAGGGGCACCTCATCCCCGGAGCTCATCTTGCCTTTGTTCTTGTGGTCGTTTTGGTTTGCCATGGCAATGGGAGAAACACTGTACTCTATGGGATGGAGGTGTAGTACTCTGATCTCCTCCTGAAGCTTCCCTTTTATACACCTAAGAGGGGATCCCGCGTCCTTGGGTGACGTACTGTACTTTGGTATACTGTGATTCTCGGCGCTTGATTGATCTGCAGTAAAGTCTTTACACAAATCGTCTC
Source organism: Elymus sibiricus (assembly GCA_039707655.1). Classification (NCBI taxonomy): domain Eukaryota; kingdom Viridiplantae; phylum Streptophyta; class Magnoliopsida; order Poales; family Poaceae; genus Elymus; species Elymus sibiricus. The sequence goes on along the minus strand of CM077668.1, from coordinate 148,610,798 downwards.
CTCCTCCTTTGTCCGGTGGATCTTCAGCCATGGAAATGGTGGATTTCTTCCCTACTGCCCCCAATCTCCTTCCCCTAGGAAACTATTTAGATCCTCTCTCATCTGCTGCACCTTGCTCCGAATCCTTCCGATCCCTGCATCACCGGCGAGAGTATGATTCCCTCCAATTTCCCCCTGTTCCTATTGCACAGTTTCCTTCCCATAGCGTATCTCTGCAGCGCGCTCCTGTCCTGATCCACGGATCGCGAAGACCAAGGGGGTCTGCTCCCAACTGTGTGTGATCCTCTTCTCTCTAGATCCCTCTCTTCTCTCTGGATTCAATCCTCCTAGCCACCGGAATCGCGGTCTCGGTCCGGTCAGGGATCGCCATCCATTCGCCCCGACAGAAGGAGCGGTAATCGCGGCCATTTTGCTTAACAATTTTCCATGAGCAATGCTACAGTTACGCGGTTTTTACAGGAGTTTTACGGGCTGGGCTGAGGTGGGTTGTTTTGATTGATTGAGTAATTAGGATGAAGCGGAGCCCACTCTGAAATTTTGTGTGTGTGTGTGTGTGTGTGGGGGGGGGGGGGGGGGGGGGGGGGGGATTAGTGAGGAAGAAGGGTGGTCTGTTGATCCCATAAAAAGTCGCCCGTATGTCTAGCATATTTGAATTTCCATAATTATGAGCTACCTAGCGTAATCTCCTTGTGAGAAGTTGACCGACAAGGGAAAAACTGAAACATCCATGTATCTCGGGTGTGCCACGCCCAAGCATTATTCCACAGCAACAAGCCGCCAGACTCCCACCAGTTTCAGAACAACCACGTAACTTACACTAATACACTCCTCATGCGGGAGTGGTTATTTTTGCACCAAACTAATCAGACGCATCTGTTTTGCTTTGTGTGAGAACTAAACCATCGTCTCCCCGGTCGTGGTAGCGCCATGCACCGCGGGTGCCTTGTCGCCGTTGTACTAGCAGGCATCCTGCACTCGGCCCTCGTCGCCGCCGAGGACCGGCACGTTTTCCTGAACTGGGAGGTGTCCTACTCCCTGCGATCCCCGCTGGGCGTCTCCAAGAGGGTGATCACCATCAACGGTCGGCTCCCCGGGCCGCTGCTCAACCTCACCACCAACGACGTCGCCCACGTCAACGTCGTCAACACCCTAGACGAGCCTTTCCTCCTCACATGGTACGCGCACGTGCGTGCGCCTCAGTACTTCTCCTGGCGGCTAGACGCCATCTTCTGCAGCTCAAGTATTTTTGTGCAGGAACGGTCTCCAGATGAGGAGAAACTCGTGGAACGACGGCGTGGCGGGCACGAACTGCGCGATCCAGCCCGGGGAGAACTGGACCTACGTGTTCCAGGCCAAGGACGAGATTGGCAGCTTCTTCTACCGGCCGTCGCTGGGGCTGCACGCCGCTGCCGGCGGCCACGGCCCCATCCGCGTCAACAACCGCCCGGTCATCGACGTCCCGTTCCCCCAGCCCGACGGCGAGTTCGACGTCCTCATAGGGGACTGGTACAACATGGACGCAAAGGTTACATCAGGACGTGTACTCCCCATCCAAGTTAACTGTGTTCTCGTCTAGTATAGTGCATAATTCGATTGTAATCCGTGTGCTTTGGTCGGAGCAGGAGATGAAAGAGCGCCTGGACAGAGGCCGTGGACTGCCTCCGCCGGACGGCATCTTGATCAACGGCTTGGGTCCTTACGAGGCGGAGGTGACGTTCAAGGCAGGGCGCACGTACCGGCTTCGCGTGTCGAACGTGGGCACGAGGACGTCGCTCAACTTCCGGCTCCAGGGCCACAAGCTGCTGCTGGTGGAGGCGGAGGGCACCTACACCCTGCAGAAGCACTACGCCTCGCTGGACGTCCACCCCGGCCAATCCGTCTCGGTCCTCGTGGCGGCCGACCAGGCGCCCAAGGCTTATTACATGGTCGTCAGCTCGCTCTTCGTCCTCCCGGAGCTCTTCGGCGTCGCCACCGTCCTCTACGCCGGCTCCGGCGAGCAGCCGCCTTCGGGCGACGCGCCGCTGGACGACCGGTCCTCGCACAACAACTACAACCGTTCCATGGAGCAGGCCATGTCCATAAGGTATTTGTTCCAGGCCAACAGTTCCATGGACAGTACAATGCGTTATTAAAAAATAAAATAAAACTGCCGGCCGGCCGGGTGCATGTGTCACTCAGGATGAACTTGACCTCCGGCGCGGCGCGGCCGAACCCGCAGGGCTCCTTCCACTACGGGGAGATCAACGTCACCCGCACCGTGCTGCTCTGTAACGACGAGTCCGACATCGGCGGCCGGCGGAGGTGCACGGTGAACGGCGTGGCCTTCGCCAACGCGGGCACGCCACTGAAGCTGGCCGACTACTTCAGGATCGCCGGCGTCTTCAAGGTCGTCTCCGGCAGATCGGAGAGGAGGAACCCGTCCCTCGGCACCACGGTCATCGACGCCTCCTACAGGGACTACGTCCAGATCGTGTTCGAGAACAGGCTGCCGTCCATGCAGACCTGGCACCTCGATGGCCACAGTTTCTTCGTTGTCGGGTAAATCCAATCTGGAATTAATGGTTGCGCCATGTGAGTTTGATCTTTACTTTTGTGCTAAGGATGTGGCTGTGAATTTGGCAGGATGGCGTGGGGCAAATGGAGCTCGAACGCAAGGTCGACGTACAATCTGGTTGACGCCATGTACCGATCTACCGTGCAGGTGTATCCCACGTCATGGACCGCGGTGTTGGTGTATTTGGACAACGAAGGCATGTGGAACCTGAGGTCGCAAGATGTAGAGAAGAGGTACCTAGGCCAAGAGCTGTACCTGCGAGTGAGCCAAGGCGACTCCGAAGTCCCTGATCCCAGAGACGAGCTGCCCATGCCTTCCAATGCTCTCTTGTGTGGGAAAGCTACGAGGCTTAAAAGTTGGTACAGCTACAAGTTAGGGCTAGGACCAGGGCCAGCGTGACCCTCCAAGTGGTTGTTTGGATAGCGAGCAGCATAAGCTGTAATCTCTTCTACTTAAAAAAGAAACTTAGTTAAAAATCTCATATCATCTCACCTACTTGAAAGGAAACGTTTCCACCCGGTGCGCCGGCCGAAACGTTGCGCCGGACGCACGCAGGCGTTACACATGGTGGGGCCATGCACCGCTTTTTCTTCTCCCGATCCCCTTATCTCTTTCAGCTTTCACGCCGCAGCACACACAGGGTTCGCTCTCCTCCACTCATTCCCCTTCCTTCCTCTATCTTCTTTTTCCCTTCCACCTTCCACGCCCGGAGCACAAGTCAAGGGCGTTGCCGCTTTTTTTCGCTGCTGGGCAAGGCCGTCCTGAGCTGCGACCGGCGAAATAGAGGGGTGGCGGCGCTGCCGATTGGAGCAGGAGAGCGGTGCTGTGGAGACAACTCCGAGATGCGATGCGGGGGACGGGGGGAGGAGTTGCAAGGTTCTGCAACCGGTGGAGCTGGAAGCTCAACTAGCAGGCGCGCGACCACGTCGGCGACTCCTCGATGTGTAACTGGCGGAGCTGAAAGCTTCTACCGGCGTGCTAAAAGGCTACGACCGGCAACGGCAAAAGCTGCATCATCAGAAGCTGCAACCGGCAGTGCACCATGGCCGGGGACGACATCCACAGGATGCTACGGGCAGCGACGCGCGGACGCTGCAACGACCGGAATGAGATGCTGGAACCGTCTATTCAAAAAGCTTCCACCGGCAAAAAGGAAAGCTACTGCCGGGCCAGCTGCTACAACCCGGCGACGACCACGACGATGACAGAGTGCTGCAACTGGCCAACAAAAGGCTGGAAGTGGCGATTGTGATTGCTACAACCGGAGACGTGAGATGAGGGAACCGAGTTTGCCATTGCTGGAAGAACTCTGCCACTCCAGGCCACCATTCGTTTTTGCTACATCCGTAGATGCGCCGAGCTACAACCGTCGTGCGTTTTGCTGGAACCAAGGACCACCGGCGCTGGAACTGCCCGTTTTGCTGCTACCGCAGATGAGAAAAGCTACAAACGAAGGCTCGAGATGCTGGAAGCGACAAATGCTACAAGCAAGTGAGTGGTCTGCGAGGGAGCTCGTCGCCGGCGTTGTGCTGCGGGGTCGACGGCCGCGGGGCCCTGCTAGCTCGCCGGATGGGTGCGCGGGATGCAACCATGGCTGGCGTCTGCTCATGAGGGAATCCACCATGGTCCAAGGGAAGCGGTGAGGGAGGAGGCAAAGGATAAGGAACGAACGGCTACAAATCACCCTATCGAACGCGCCTGGTGCGACCGGCCGAAATTTCGGCCGGCGCGCCGGCGCCTATCAGTCGCCTACTTGAAAAGGACGAGTCCGACAAGTATCTCGGTTTGCCTGCTATGGTTGGAGTGGACAGAAGTGATAGCTTTGCCTATTTGGTGGAGAGGGTGATTGCTCGGCTAAAGGGTTGGAAGGAGAAATTTCTTTCTCTGGGAGGTAAAGAAATCTTACTTAAAGCAGTTATTCAGTCTCTGCCGGTTTTTGCAATGGGAGTGTTTAAGATCCCGAAGAAAATATGTAAGGAAATTACAGACGCCATGGCTAGTTTTTGGTGGGGTGACGAAGAGGATCAGAAGAGGATGCATTGGTGGGCATGGTGGCGAATGTGCATACCAAAAAATGAGGGTGGAATGGGCTTCCGTGACCTTCATGCTTTTAACCTTGCGATGCTAGCCAAACAATGTTGGAGATTGATCTCTAATCCAGATGTGTTATGTGCGCGTGTGCTTCGCGCGAAATACTATCCGGATGGTAATATTTTGAAGGCAGGGAACAAAAAAGGATCTTCCTTTACTTGGCAGTCTATTGTTTCTGGAATTCAAACTTTCAAGAGAGGTCATATTTGGCGTGTTGGGACAGGATCTGAAATCAATATATGGAATGACTGCTGGGTGCCAAACAGCCCAACTAGAAAGGTTTTGACACCTAAGGGAGCTTGTTTGCTGTCTAAAGTGTAAGAATTGGTTGATCCGTACTCAGGACAGTGGGATGAAACACTCATCAGAAACATCTTCTTCCCTATAGATGCTGAGAGGATTTTGAGAATTCCACTGAATGTTCAGGTGGTGGAGGATTTTGTAGCATGGAACTTTACTAAGTCATATGCCTTTACAGTTCGCTCGGCGTACTATGTAGAGTGGCACCACCAGCATGATTCACAGGTCAGACGAAGTGATGGACAGGGGTCCTCGACGACTAATCCAGTGTGGGAGATTCTTTGGAAATTGAAAGTGCCAAGCAAAGCTCTACATGGTGTAGTTGCTGCTCGATCCATTTTAGCAAATAGACACATCAAGGTGTCTCCGCAATGTCCTGTATGCTCAGAGGAAGCCGAGGACATCAAGCACCTGATATTTTCCTGTCGGCATGCGAAGGAAGTTTGGAATGCATTGGGTCTTTCAGAAGTTATAGATAATGCGTTGAGGGTAGACTGATCTGGCAGCATAGTCCTGGAGGAGATAATTCGAAACAAGTCAAATATTAGACCGATTCTCCCAAACCTTGGTGTTGCAGAATCGGTTGTCGTGGGCGCTTGGTATATATGGTGGCAGAGGAGAGAGTTTGTGAAAGGAAACCAAGTGACTTCGCCCAGCATGACAGCTTTCGCTATCAACGCAATCACATCGAACTTTGCAGCGACTCAGAGTGTCGTACAGTCACCAAAAATACCATGGCAGAAACCTCCAGCTGGCAGCTACAAGATGAACGTGGACGCATCTTTTTTCCAAGATGGTCGGGAGCAGTAGCAGCAGTGATTCGGAATTACAAGGGGGGGGGGGGGGGGGGGGGCAGTAGCAGGTGGCTCATGGCTTCTGAATAACGTGTATGATGCTAGCACAGCTGAAACATTAGCTTTGCAAAAGGGCTTGATAATTCTTGAAAATATAGGATGCAATGGGGTTATCATGGAGTCTGATTCACTGGAATTAATCCAAGCTTGCACTGGTGTGAATGAAGTTTTGAGCCCAGCCACGGCGATACTTGCAGATTGTTTTCAGCGACCAACAAGACTAGGTACAGTGAGCTTTCAGCACTGTCCTAGGGACGCCAATAGGGCCGCACATAATTTAGCTAGGCACGTTTATGATTCTAAAGTTGTAGTTTTTTGGGACGGTGATCCTCCTAGCTTTATTCTTCCAGACATCATCTTCGATGTAACTGTGATTTGAAAGTAATAAAGTGCGCCCTAGGGCATTTTCCCTCAAAAAAAAAAAACTTAGTTTTTCCCGTTCCGCTCCAGCTTCGTCCGTCGCACCCACCTAGCACCACGAACGAACAGAGAAAACAAAACCGATGTTCCACCCGACATCAAATAGAAAAAATCAGCAATGACTACTGAAAACGACAGCAGAGGTTTCTAGTTCAGTCCTTCTTACCTGAATTCTGCTGGGCCACACCTGAATTGGACCTCCTTGTAACTTCTGATGGCCAATCAGAATCTGCTGATTTCGGTTACTCCCGAGCGCCAATCGACGATGAATGAAATAAATACCTAGTTTTTTTGCGGCTTATGACATAAGCCAGTCATAAGCCACCCCCTCCCTAGCTTATTTTAAAAGCCGGTCCTCCTATTCGAGAAGGGTAGCTTATCTTAGAGGCCTTCTAAATAATTGGGCCTGAGCATCCTATTTTGATTTCTTTTTTCTCTTTAATATCCGACATGTCGATGGATTGTTACACATAGCTAGATAATCAGTTTTACGAAAACTTGTTTGAAGAAGATTTTCCGTAAAATTGGTTTTGCTAATAATTCGATTAGGAATGTGCTTATAAAAATTGTGTTTGTACTAATTTTTTTTTAAACAATGTTGGTATAAAATCATGTTTGGTTAGCTTTGCGTAAAAGGAGGACACGTGTGGATATATTTACATGCACCTAGGAAACGCATTTGGCCTAGGAAATATGAACTAGGTTTTGTTGGATAGGATAAACATAATTATAAATGACTACTTGGTTTTCGGGTAGTATAAAAAATAGTTTTAGATATCTTGACTTATATTTATACAAAACCAAGCCAAGTTTTATTTTGTACGCTACAAATGATTTTAGGGAAAACTGGATCTCTGAATACTCCTTATCCAAACAACGGCTAACAAGTTGGCTGACTATGATTAAGATTTCCGTTGGCTTGTCTCACCCGGCCTCGACTATTGGTTCTTTACTGACCCTGTGTTTTGTGGCTTGGCTATGACTTTTGATCTGCTTTATTATATCTATGCTTAACGTGCAAAATCTGTAGCTATGCTAATGTAAAGAGTATATCTAACCCTTTCACCTAAAACTTTTAACTCCTCGAACCTACAATTAGCCCTTCTCTCAAATGCTTTAGCCCCTCAAAAAATTGAGTTACCACTCAAGCTGATCCTATTCTACCTCAATTTGGGCAACGGCTCAAACGCCTAAAAAACGAGCGACCACACATGAAGCGCGTCCTCCTCCCATCCGCATCACCGCTGCCACCCACCGACTTCCCAGTCACCGCGGGAAGCTCGTACCAACAGATCCTGGGGGGCCTGAGGCTGCGAATAGAGCGAGATGGGTCAGGCTAGAGAGTAGGGATCCCAGCAAGCCCATTTAAGGCCCACACGTCATGGCTTCTCCACACTGTGATTGTTATATAAATCACTTATACTGCGAGACGGTATTCGTGCTCGCCTACACGGTCTTTGAAAGTTGTTCGACCCAATAACTAGTATGTAGCGGTTTTGTGAAGCTTCTCTGGACCGGTCGCGGAAACTTCTACCCAATTTTGGGAAGGTTCTACGCGTTTTTTTTCTTTTTTTTCTGTATTCTTCTCTATTGGTTTTCTATTTTTAGTTTATTTTTTATTTTTTTATTTTATTGTCTTTTTTATAAAATATATGTCTACCTTTTCTGAAAAATGTGTGAGCAATTTTTTCAAAGTCATAGAAACTTTTTTGAAATCTACAAACATTTTCCTAAAACCGCTAGAACAAAAAAATTACATTCCTGGAACATTGTATAATACACGGTGAACATTTTTTTGAATAAAACAAAGTAATTTTCCATATGTAAATATAAATATAAGGAAAAATAAAAAGAAAAAGCAAACCTCGCACTGAAGAAAAAGAGCTAAAAGAAGCCTACTGTGCCGGCCCACTACAGGCTGCCCTTGATTTGAGCGAACCTAACGCAACCCACGGCCTCGGCCTCCTTGTCGGCTATGTCAGCCCATCCGCGACCTAGCGGCGTCCAGGGAAGCGGCGCCGAGCACGGAGAGGGAGGGGTCACCGCCGGCAGAGGCGCCGGAGATGCAACGCCCGCCGAGGCAGCCATGGACACCCCGGCGACCACGTCGCCCGTGCCATCGCCGTCAAAGCCGTCCTCTTTCCTTTCACGTTGTGCCTCTCATCTCTCCTCAGAATTTGCTACTACGTGTACTGATGTCTGCTTTCTTACCGTTCGTTGTTGTTTTTGCGCCAGATTTTCGTGATGAAAAACCAGTAATTCTACCCCTCAAAAAAAAAAAACCCAGTAATTCTTTGGACTCCTTTTGCGAAAGCGATGCCAACACGTCGATCTCTTGGGCGTGAACTACCTAGTACCTACCCCTTCTGTGAAAGGAGAATAGTCTGAAATTAACCTTGAATTTGTACTCTAAGTCTGAATTGAACCCTAATCTTCAAATCCCTTAAACTGGCACCCTGTACTATCTAATCCCGGTCCATCCCAGTAGATTTCTCCTAATGTTCATTTGGCGCGCCAGAAAAAGGATGATCCTGAAAGGGATCATACACTACTCTGACTGACTACAGGCCCCTCGTGTCGTATTCATCTACGGTAGAGCTATGGGAGACGCTGTCGAGGCTGTGGCGGAAGTGCCGCATTGAAATAAGATTTCCTGTGCTCTGCTTGCGGTCCAGGGGCGCCATGGCTGCCGTCGAGGAGCTAGCGGGAATGGGTTTCCCCGGATCTCAACGAGATCGCGGGCTTGGTATGCTGGAGGTCGGTCGATTTCCCCGGATCTTAGTGAGATCGCGGGCTTGGTGTGTTGGAAGAAAAGGGGAACTTGCGTGACGGAGGAGAAGCTGAGAGGTTGAAGATGACGCCTGGCTGGGCTACTTTGTATTTTTCCTGTTTCCAGCACTTTCTTTGCAAAGAGCAGTTGTTGTGTATGGCCTGGTGTATAGTACGATGTGCTTGTATGAGTTGGGTTCTGTACTGTGTATGAGAGTATGAATACTGTAAGGCGAGATAGAACGAGAGAGACTGTAACAGGCTAACTGCTCATTCATTCATCTGTCGACTTGTGTACAAATATAAAGAGAGGATGAGCATGCTAGTGCTGCCACTACTCTAACTGCCTCCGTATCTAACTCCTCTAGCTAAGCGCATGCGATCATGCACGTGAGACTAGGACTATATAGTTGTTACAGAGGGAGAGCGACGTGAGAGAAGATCACGTTGGTGCAGCCGATCTTCTAGGGGTATTCCAACAAATACAAGCATGTTTTTTTCTAGAAAAAATACTAAGAGGAAGAGGAAGACGAGAATAACACATGGGTCAATGTAGTCAGCCAGAGTATAGTATGTGATCCCGCTTGGGGTCATCCTTTTTCCGGTGTGCCAAACAAGCAATTAGCAGAAATCAACCGGGATGGACCGGGATTTAAAAGTAGGTGCCAATTTCAAGGATTTGAAGGTTAGGGTTTAATTCAGACTGCGAGTACGAATTTGAGGTTTATTTCAGACTTTTCTCTCTGTGAAAGTAAGCTCGGAGAGGAAAAAAAATTCAGCAATCTTGGACTTTGACTTTGGTCCATGCCATGCATACCCTGACCCTGACCTTGGGGGGCCCAAAAGGATACAGACGTGGAGAGACGGGGACCACAGGGTTGGTTCGTCTCGTGCTCTCGTTGTCTATTTCACCTACCTAGGAGTTCGCGGTGCCGTGGATCAGTTGCCAGTGATTATGGCGCCGCTGCTCTTGTTTCTGCTCCTCCTCCGAGTCGCCGCCCTGCCGGAAGACGCCGCCGCCCTCACCCGCCGTCACTTCCCTGACTGGTTTATCTTCGGCGCAGGCACCTCCGCCTACCAGGCACCGCCTCTCCCTCCCTATATGTCTGTTGCAAGCCAAGTGAGCATAGTCTCATGGTTAAGTGAGCATACCTTAGGTGGAAGGGGCGGCTGCAGAAGATGGAAGGAAACCTAGCATCTGGGACACCTTCACGCATCAAGGTCAATTCAGATTACGATATTTTTATCATATACTGTAATTCTTATCAGCACTAGTCACCCATTAGACGTTTCAACACCTGCAAAATATATCTTGTTAACTTCTGTAAAATGTAATGTACTGATGATGACAGGTTATTCTGCTGACAAATCTACCGGGGATGTTGCAGCGGATCAGTATCATCATTACAAGGTCAGTGTCGAGAATTAAGCACCAATTACTCTGCTTACAAAGGAAAACACAATGGGATAAGACGGCACATGCATGTTAACTAACTGAACAAATTTAACTTCTCATTTCACGTTAGGATGATGTGAAGCTTATGCACGACCTGGGTCTAGATGCGTACAGATTCTCCATCTCATGGCCGCGGCTTATCCCAGGTATAGAGTAGTCAGTACAGTAGTACATCTCTGAAAATTCATGGTACATCTCTGAAAATAGAGTAGTCAGTACAATAGTACATCTCTGAAAATTCATGGTGATCAATGCCACGCTGACACCGTGTAGATGGAAGAGGAGAAATCAATCCGAAGGGCTTGGAGTACTACTACTACAACAACCTAATTGATGAACTGATACGGCATGGTAAAGATCGATCTACCTGAGCATAGCCTTTGCTCGATCTTGATTATCCATCACCGAATGACACATGCTCTGCAGGCATACAACCTCATGTCACCATCTACCATTTCGATCTCCCTCGGTCCCTTCAGGATGAATACAACGGGCTGCTCAGCCCCAGATTCATGTAACTCCAGCATGAAAAATTAAGGTTCAGAATCTTTTAGATGCTCTTTGTTTTTAATTTGAATGTACTGTGATATGTTTTTGACGCGTCAACGGCGGGCTTACGCCGGCCTGAACCATATATTACCAAGACATAACAATTACAGGGAGTATCAGAGGGTTACAGGGGGGGTTGTTTAGACAAAGGGAATTTAGAGGAAAAACTCAGGGCTATAATCTCGCTGCAAGGTGAAACAACATTGTCCCCCAGTCTCTTAGAAGAGATTGCTTGGTGGGGTTTCTACACCTATTAGCCCATAGCTTTAGATCATCTGCCGCAGCTCTAGCAATGCAGTGGATGCCCCATGTCTCGTTGCGAAACACTTTAGCATTACGTCTTTTCCAGGTATTCCAGAAGACAGCGATGATCACCGTAGCACGTATTTTGTCAGTTGTAGCTCCAAGCCAGACATCTGACAGACTGTCTATCCTCCCGTTGTGTAGACTCTGGAGCTCGTCCCAGAGTGGTCGCAGTAGATGACATTGAAGAAGCAGGTGGTTGATACTTTCACAAGCGCCACAGAAGGGGCACGCGTCCGAGGTAGCAATCGACCGCCGGAAGCGTCTTTCGTTAGTGTAGACGCGGTCTTTCCTCGCCAGCCAGCTAAAGATCCTGCACTTATTCGGCGTGTAGTTCTTCCAGATGGCCTTAGCTAGTTGGTCCACTGGCTGCGCTAGCCAGATTGTCGAGTAGGCCAGTTTGGTTGTGAGAGGCTTACCTCCCTGCCTGCAAATCCTCGTGTCCGGTATCTGAAAATTCAAGTGAACTGTTGCCAAAATATTACGCAGATCGACCAGTTCTTGTTCGGCCGCATGAGATAATCTGTTAGTTAAGGTTAGGTTGAGGTCCGGAGAAGCCATCACCCTTGCCACAGAGGCAGACTGTCTCATGCAATGGGAGTGTAGAGCCGGAAAACGGTGAGCCAAGGTGTTGGTGGAGAAAGGTAGCCAAAGATCAGCCCAGAACGAGGTGGAATGGCCATTGCCGACCGAGACCATGGTAATGGATCGAAAGAAATCCAGTCCTTTGAAAATGTCTTTCCAAACCGAAGTATCATTGGTGCTCCCAGCCCCCAAGTCGTGGACTGGGGACCAGCCATATTTGTTGAGCAGGTAGTGAGGGGCAGCATTGATGCCCGTTTCATGAAGTTTGGATATATGTTTAAGCAACAGACACATGTTTAAGTGTTTGAGGGACGAGAAGCCAAGACCACCATTAGCAAATGGGGAGCATACCAGATCCCAAGCAACCTTACATTGTCCACCTGTGATCTTGTCCTGCCCGGCCCAGAAGAAAGCTCGACAACGCTTGTCAATCTCTTGGATCGTTCCGGCGGGAAGCAACAAAGTGCTCATGGCATAAATGGGGAGGGCACGAAGGGCAGCCCGCACAAGGATGGCCCGACCAGCCAGAGAAAGAAGCAAGCCGTGCCACCCTGCGAGGCGCCTGTCCACCTTGTCGATGATGAAGAAAAACGCCGATAGATTTAATTTGGAGGTAGAAAGAGGCAAACCCAGGTATGATTGGGGGAAAGAGGCTACCGGGCAACCAAGAATTGCTGCAAGCTCCGCTGAAAGATCAGGGTTGACATGGATGGGAGCAAAGGTGCTCTTATGATAGTTGATGACTAGACCGGTAGCAGCTGAGAATTGGTCCAACAATTCTTTTAGATTATGAAGTTGAGCAGGGTCCGCGGGAAGCACAATCAGAGTATCATCGGCATATTGGAGAACAGGGGAGGGAAGATTATGATCGATCGGGTGAGAAAGCCTGCCTGATTCAGAAGCCTGAATGATTAGACGTTGGAGAACATCCGCAACAATAATGAAGAGATAGGAGGATATGGAGTCTCCTTGTCGTAGGCCACATCGACAAGGAAACCAGGGTCCAGGCTTACCATTGAGGAGGATGGCGGAGTTGCTCGAGGTGTTAAGATTTTTAATCCAAGAGATCCAAAGAGGCGGGAAGCCTTTAGCCTCCAAAATGGAGGCGAGAGCGTCCCAAGATATGGAGTCAAAAGCTTTGCGGAAATCAAGCTTGAGAACAAAGGCCGGAATTTTCCTTTTGTGACAAGATTGAACTATATCCGCAGCATGTAAGAAGTTCTCCGCAATCCCTCGGCCTCGGATGAAACCTGTTTGACCGTGGTGAATGAGGTCAGGCATGAATTGTTGGGCTCTGTTAGCAAGGCATTTAGAGACGATTTTAATAGGGCAACTTTGGAGAGAAATCGGTCGGTAGTTTTCAGGTTTGGTAGCGCCGATGACTTTAGGGAGAAGCACGATATAGGCATTGTTAATACGCTTGAGGTCCGTAGAGCACTTGTGGAATTCAGACAGAAGGTCGAGAAGGTCTTCCTTAATAAGATTCCAATTAGACTTGAAAAAAGCAGGACCAAAACCATCAGGGCCCGGGCTAGCGTTGTCATTCATACCCCAAAGCGAAACTTTGATCTCATCCAAAGTGAAAGGTTTGATCAGGTCAGAGGATTGTTGAGAGGTTAGTGAGGAGGATGCCAAAAGATTGTTCAGATCGAAGGAGATATTTGATGGGGATGGCTTTCCAACCAAATCCTTGAAGAAGTTGAGAAGGATGCGTTCCTTGTCCGCATGGGATGTGAATGAAGCGTCGGCAAGCGTCAGCGTTTTAATCTGATTCTTTCTATATCGGACCGAAGCGCAGACATGCATGTAGGCAGAATTTTCGTCGCCCAGGACGCAATCTTTAATTTTAGCTCTCTGCCGCCAGTAACTAGCTAGTTCCATGTTGATGCGGTGAAGAACTAGTTTGACATTAGTCCGAAGATCACGCTCTAGGTTAGAGAGCATCCTTGATTCCTCAAGCTTATCAAGGAGATTGATTGTGGTGCGACAGTTTTGAGCCAGGACCGAAGGAAGACGGTTTTGTTTGTTCCATTTTTTGGCCATGTCCCTGATGCGCTTGAGCCTCAGGGAGAGCATGCCAACGGGTCCAAGGTGAAGATGGCGAGGGCCGACACTAGACCAATTTTGGACAATATTTTCTATGAAACGAGGGTTAGCGAGGAGCATGTTGTTTAGTCTGAAGACATTTGACTTAGGGATACGAGTCTGGGCCGAAAGTCGGATGGGAACATGATCCGAGGTAGACCTGGTGTCGGAGATAAGCGAGCTATCTGGGAATTGCATGGTCCAAGGAACGTTAACGAACGCCCGATCCAAACGAACAAGAGTGGGGTCATCCTGTTGGTTGGACCAGGTGTAGATACGGTCAAGAAGAGGCAGTTCTTGGAGCTGCAGGGACTGGATGGTGGAAGAGAACATTATAGCCTCGTTTGCGTTAAACACATTTGAAGATTTGTCTGAGGGTCTTAGAATAAGATTGAAGTCTCCAATTATAGTCCATGGGCCAACAATGCTTGAAGACAAGTCCGAGAGAGCCTGCAGGAAAATGCATTTGCTAGCGTGATCGCACGGCCCATAGACATTAGTAACGGTGAATGCAAGATCATCGGACAAAGATTGGAACCAACATGTAAGAGAGAAGAGTCCCTGTTCAACCTTGGTGCAGCACCAGATCGACTCGTCCCACGCGGTAATAATCCCACCCGCAGTCCCAGAGGAAGGACGAAAGTGATAATTGCGCAGATATGGGGGGAGGAAGGAGATCGCCTTAAACCGAGAGATGTCGTTTAATTTAGTTTCTTGGCCACAAAAAATCGAACAAGAGGAAGCGGCAATCGCAGCCTTGACATCAGTACATTTGTTTGGTCGCCCTAACCCTCTAACATTCCAAGATGAGATGGTTAGGTGTCTATTCATGGGTAGACCAATAAACTCCTAGAACGAAAGATAGGAAAGAGAGACCAGGGTAGTAGATGGTACCGTCGATTACATTAAGGCTAATAATAGAAAACATAGAGGTACAATGGTGCATGACCGAGAACAAGGTGAACCCAAGGTTTAGAGAGAGAATAAAGAAGAATACGAAAAATACTAAGGGAGAACAATTAGTAGCTAGATGGTGGTAGCAGAGGCGCTGGAAGTCTAAGGAACTACAACTAAAATGGAGAACGGAGTTGTAGTTGCAGGGAATGACATGCAGAGACCAGCGCCACGGGCCATAGGGAGTAGAGGGACGATCACACATCGGACTCAGGGGCCATCTTGTTGAGATCGATTTCAGGGACACCGCATGCCCTCCCTAGCTGCATCGCATCTTCACGGAGAAGAGGCGGCGCACCCTCCGCGGCGATCTCGAGCAGCTCCACCGAAGGGAGGAGAGGGGATTGTTTCCCCTTGACCACCTTGGGTTGCTTGCCCTCCATCTTCTGCTTCTTGCGAAGAGCTGCTTTCTCGAGCATGGTGAGGCGTGTGGGAGCCTCAGTCTTCTGGAGACGAGCGCTACGGCGAGTGTAAACGAAGGTAGGAGAAGCAGCACGAGGAGGAAGCTTGGAGACGAGAGGGGCCGAAGGGGATGGCGGAGCTGCAATAGCCGGCGAAGTGGGTGGGGAGTTGTCGAAGAGAGGCAGGCCACAGTCGAACCTGGCGATGGCCGGTGAAGAGGAGAAAACAGCGGTGGACTCATCTGATTCGGTGGATTCCTCTCCCGATTCAAATTCGATTTCCTCCGGATCCTCCTCTTTGACCTCCTCCACGACTTCCGCATCCTCGGTTTGCTCAGGGAAGGAGAAAATGCGGTGGGTGGGGGAAGGGGCGGAGGTGTTCGACTCATCGTCGGAGGCGGCGGGGATGGGGATGAAGTCAGCCATGGATACCGGTGGGATAGGCGTAGGAGTTGGTAGGAGGGTTTGCGGATAGGCAGCTTGCCCTGGGGAGATGAGAGGGGAAGACACTTGAGTGAGAGCTGGTGAGGGAGAACGGGAGCCAATGGTGGGTAATATAGCATGACAATCTCTAGCGGTGTGGCCTGAGCGCCAGCAACGCCGGCATCTCACCGGGTCACGGCAAGAACGCACCTGGTGGTCTAGGGCTAGGCAACGGAAACAGCGCTGCATGGTGTCGATGCGTTTGGGAGGGGCGGAGGCACAGCGACGGAGAGGGGAGGTAGGCTGCATGCTAAATGGGGAAGAAAGCAGGGCCTGCGCATAAGAAACCAACGTACTGCCATGCATAGAGCCGGCGTGCGAGCGCAACAGACGAGGAGCTGAGGGGGATGACGTCTCGGGCCGAGCGAGGTCAGCATCCGTGATCCGGAGGGTCTCGGCCAGCGTGTTGTCGTTTGTGGTTGTGTTTTGGGCCGAGGAAGTTGACCATGGTAGCGGCCCCTCTGGTCGGGGCAGGATGCCAGGCGCGGTGGCATCTAACATGGGCCTCCGTTTCCAAAAACGCTTGGGGGGGCCCAGCTTTAAATGGCAAGAGTCCGAGGAGGGGGTGGGGGCATGCAAGCTAATTGGGGCAGAGAGATCCGGGGACTGATGGGCAATCGGAGGAGCATGCATGCGCTTAGTGATCAGACGATACGGAGCAGAGATTGCAACGTTGTCAATTGGCGTGGTTCCGGCCAGCTACAGTAGCTGTGGAGGGCCAAAAGGTAGCGGCAGAAGTCCCTTGCCGCAAACGTCCAGGGGTAGAGACCGAGGACGGCTGATAGCGTCACGGCCTGGTGGGAATGCAGGAGGATCACGGGTACGGCTACAGGAGATCAAAGGCCAGTTTGGCTGGAAGTGGTTGTCTGAGGAAGGGACAGAGAGGGAGCTGATCGTCCAAGTGGCCATTGGTGGGGCAGAGGGAGGATTGTTGTCTCTAGTGCAGATAACAGAGGCCACGCCCAGCTGGCCAGGCACAGCGCGCGTGCTATCTCCCGCATCAGCAAAATCAGAAGAGCTGACCGAAGGGATAGGGGATGGGCTGGGTCCCTGCATCGGAGGCATGGGATCGGGCATGGAAACAGTAGCAAAAAACAGCCGCCGAGGAGGGGCGTTGATGGGAGGTGGCTTATCGTGGAACAAGGACAACCAAACCTTTGTAATTAATTCCCTCGAGCGACAGAATAAACTTGGCGATGCGTGCATTAGCAACAGTAAACGAGAACAAACAGTTACTGACCTGATGGATTAGAGGGCGAGAGTGGGCAGAGCCAATCCAGCCATTGACCAGACTAACGACGGCCGCCGGAGGCGGAGCCGGCGCAGGCAGAAGGACCTCTAGCCAGACCAATGTTGGAGAGAACAGCGGTGAGGCCGCTGACAGCGGGGAACACACCGGCGACGAGAAGAATTGCAGGGTGAACTGAAGCAGGGCGTCCCCAGGGGATAGCAGCGGCGGGTCGTCGCCACCGGCTGCCGGGAAGCGCAGCCTGCTCGGGGTCGAGGCTGCGAGGAATCCACGGCGGAAGGGGCGCCCCTTCTGCACGTCGGCGTCGATGGCCATCGAGACGTCGAGGGATGCGCACCTCGCCTCGTAGCTGGAGGCAGAGGATCCGGCTGCAGCAGGCGAGGGGTCACCTGACTGGGAAGCGGCGTAGACTGGCATGGCGGCGCCCGGCATGGCTGGCCGGGCGCTCTTGGTGGCCGCCGTGGCCGGGGCGGCCGGCGGCGTGGGTGGAGCGTGGTCGCCTATCCTATCGCCTCTCCCGTCCTTCGTCTCCGTGGTATTGTGGTTGTACTGTGATATGTGCAGAGACGACTACACCATGTACGCGGACACTTGCTTCAAAAGCTTTGGGGATAGGGTGAAGCACTGGGTCACCATCAACGAGCCCAACGTCGAAACTCTAGGCGGCTTTGACAGCGGCACTTGGCCACCGCGGCGTTGTTCTCATCCTTTCGGCACAAACTGTACCGGAGGGAACTCCACGACAGAGCCGTACATAGCTGCTCACCACCTCCTGCTTGCACATGCCTCGGCAGTGTCCCTTTATAGAGACAAGTACCAGGTATGTCATATGAGTATCTTCCCTATAGATGACGGTAGTTGACACCGATAATTATCATGACTAAATGCAATGCTCATTTGTAGGCAACTCAAAAGGGGCATATAGGAATTACTCTCTTGACCGGGTGGTATGCGCCTGCTACCAATGCATCCCAGGATGCTGTTGCTGCAGCAAGGATGAATGACTTTCACATTGGATGGTTAGTGCTAGTAGCTAGTACTAACTCCAGTTCCTTGAAAGTTGTTACCAACATGGTCTTCAAAGCACAACTTTTATCATTAATTTGTGGAGAGAAATAGTAAGAGCTCGTGCCCTCTGTGGACAGGTTCATGCATCCTTTGGTGTATGGGGACTACCCACCGGTAATGAGGATGAGGGTGGGTGCAAGGTTGCCGGGTGTGACGGCGGAGCAGTCAAAGAAATTATCCGGATCATTCGACTTCATCGGCTTGAACCACTACGCCGTTTTCCCAATACTAGCCAACGAGACTGCCTTCAACCAGAAGCAGAGGGACTACTTCGCCGACGGAGGAGTTGCAAGTAACTAAATTAAGCAGCTGCTAATTATATGTCCACTCTACTCGTACAATACAATTCAGCCTTACTTATACTGTGCAACACTTTCTTGACTGGATTCAGATCCAACGAAATACATCCTAGAGGTATATATAAAGCAGTGAAGCAAAGTATCTCTTCGGCAGTCACGGTAATTATTTCTTTCCTTTTCTTCTGAATCGTAAGATCTAATTTTATTGATGTAACAAGTGCAGGGCCAGAATGAGTATGCTCCTTGGGCTCTAGGGGAGCTACTGGAGCACTTACAACTCAAGTACGGAAACCCTCCAATCATGATCCATGAAAACGGTAGGCGGAAAGAAATGAAAAACCCCAAGTGCTACTTGATCTTGCTTGCTGAATGTTATCCTGTTTTCTGAAAATGAGCCGACACTGTAAATACTTGCCAGTGTAGTGTGAACTGAAAAACCAAACATGCTGACCTCTGTACAACAAAATCAAAGACATGAAAGATCTTTTCTTTGATGATTCAGGATATGGAGACGCCCCCAAAACCCCAGGCAAGATTGAATACGATGACGATAACAGATCAAAGATTCTGCAAAATTACTTGGAAGTGCTCTACCTGTCCATAAGGTGACTTCATCTTCCTATACATATACATAGTCTTTATCTATCCTGATCAAAATGTATCATAAAGGCCAACCGATGCCATCCCCAAGTAAAAGAACATCTTACGAATTCAAACGAAACTCTTGGGTTCGAGGAACAGAGAAAGAATTGAATTGGCATCATGTGATTCTTGATCTGTAGTAGCTTCTGAGAGAGAGCTGTGTACTGCTTGCAGGAACGGGTCAAATGTGCAGGGATACTTCATGTGGTCGTTCGTTGATGTGTTCGAGTTCCTGTTCGGCAATCGCATGCGCTTCGGCCTGTGCGGCGTCGATATGAGCACGGTGGGGAGGAAGAGGTACGTGAGGAACTCTGCCCGCTGGTACTCCGGCTTCCTCAGCGGCGGTGAGCTGCGGTCGGTGTCGCTATCGAGCAAGGCCTACGGGCCGCATGATGTATGTGACTTCTTTGGCAATGACAGAGTAGTTGGTTTTATTTCATTTTAGGGAGAATATGGAAACCAACATTCGGTGGAAACCGGTGAAAACCATGCGGAAAAGATGTTTCGAAGTTTCAAAAAAATGTCAAGAGGGTGATGTTCTATTGCCATGTGAAATTCCAAGTTCAAACACATACAATACACCAGCAGCCTGGGTCAAAAGTGAAGGCCTGTGTATGCGTGCAAAGCATGGTTACAGCCTACAGCGAACAGCCCAACAAAACTGCAACGTTCACTTTCACCCGTTATTAGCTTTCCCAGAAGTTGAACAAAAGTGCCATGCAAACCCGCAAATCTATTCATCGACTGTTCTATTCTATGTGTTGGATTATAGATGGGCTTTGACCATAAGACAATAATCCCTGATTAATTTCTAAGGCCCATTTAGGTGCATGGCAAGTGGTGGGAAGTTTAGTACCATACTGTTACAGTAAGAAGAGTGAGACCCCTTTATAAGGGCTGCTCTAGTACCACATGCCATTGGGAGCTTGGGAAGAGGAGTTATACACGCACGCTCCTCCGCCGCCCGCCTCGCCTCGTCACGACGCGCGCGCGCGCGGCGGGTTGCGGGAATGAGCCGAGCCGAGCCTTATTGTGGATTAATTAACGAGTCGTTAACGGAAGTGCCACTGTCTGAGATGTTGGACCGTGGGCTGTTCGCGGACTCGGTCGTGGGCCTAAGCCCAGACCCATCTACCCGACGGCCTATATAAGGAGGCGCTGGCCTGTGGAGTGAACCCTAACTCACTCACTCACTCCTAAGCCGTATATGCTGTGTTCATAGATGTTTCGGTTCTATGTATTGTACGTGCTCACATGCTTAGGTATTGGTATGAGTTGCATACCATGATTGCCATGCTTAGTGTTTACTTGTGGATTAGTCTAATCGAAAAGGTGCTGATATTTTCAGCAATCCAAAAAACTTATTTTAGGCACTTTTCGATTCAAGGCTTTGCCGCTACTCTGAAGCCGGAAAAGTTTACCGGAACGCATTTTAAGCGTTGGCAGACAAGGACCACCTTGTGGCTCACAACGATGAACGTGTTCTGGGTTGGTGGTGTGTCTCCCACGGAAACGATTGCTCCTGAACAGGAGAAGGCATTTAGGGATGCAACCACCATCTTTGTCGGAGCAGTTCTGAGTGTGATTGGAGACAAGTTGGTTGACGCATATATTCATATGTGCGTTACCAAAAACTTGTGGGATGCGCTCGAAGTTAAGTTCGGCGCAACCGATGCTAGAAGCGAACTGTATGCCATGGAGCAGTTCCATGATTACAGGATGGTTGATAACCGTTCTGTATTGGACCAGGCTCATGAGCTACAATGCATTGCTAAGGAGCTGGAGCTCCTAAAGTGTGAGTTACCGGACAAGTTTGTCGCGGGTTGCATTATTGCAAAACTCCCTCCTGGATGGAGGAACTTTGCTACTTCTCTCAAGCACTTGAAACGTGAATTCTCTGTTGAGGATGCCATCGGTCATCTAAGTGTTGAGCAGAACTCGAGAGCAAAGGACTCACACGCGAAAGAGGCAGAGGATTCTTCAAGCGCCAATGTGGTGCAGACGAATTTCCACAAGTTCAAGGGAAAGAACACTGTCAAGCAGAATACTACCTTCAAGAAGAAGGGGAAGAAGAAAGACAAAAAGAGAGATGGCTGCTTTACTTGTGGTTCAGAGGAACATTGGGAAAACAAGTGCCCAAACAAGTACAAGAAGCCAGGACAGGACTCCAAGTCTGTCAATGTGACTATGAGCAACAATGACGGTGCATCTGGGTATGGTAATCTGTTTACCGTACTTTCAGTTTGTCAATCCACTTATTGGTGGGTTGACACAGGTGGAAATATTCATGTGTGTGCTGATATGTCTTTGTTCTCTTCTTACCAGGTCGCACGAGATTGCTTCGTCATGATGGGAAATGGCTCGCATGCTTCTGTTCATGGTGTTGGCACGGTAGATCTGAAGTTTACTTTGGAAAAGATCGTGCAACTGAAGAACGTGCAGCATGTCCCCGCCATCAAGAAGAATCTCGTTGGTGGCTCCCTTCTATGTAAACAAGGGTCTAAGTTAGTATTCGAGTCCAATAAAGTAGTCGTATCTCGGTATGGACTGTTTGTTGAAAAAGGATATGATTGCGGAGGTTTGTTCCGCCTTTCCCTAGCGGATTTCTGTAATAAAGTCATGAACCAAATTCATTCTAATGTGAACGAATCTGAGCTTTGGCATTCACGTCTTTGTCACATTAATTTCGGTTGTATGACGCGGCTACCTAAGATGGATTTAATCCCGAGTTTTACTTTAGACAAAGGCTCTAAGTGCCATTCGTGTGTGCAAGCAAAGCAACCTCGTAAGCCTCACAAGCCTGCGAAGGAGAGACACCTGGCACCACTAAAGCTCATACATTCAGATCTCTGCGAGATGAATGGTGTGTTGACTAAAGGTGAAAAGAAATACTTCATGACGTTGATTGATGATTCCACTAGATTCTGCTATGTGTATTTGTTAAATACTAAGGATGAGGCTCTACACTACTTTAAAATCTTGGATGTTTTATATGCATTTATATGCCATTATATATCATTTTTTGGGACTAACCTATTAACCCAGTGCCCAGTGCCAGTTGCTACTTTTTGCTTGTTTTTGCCTTTTCAGAAAATCATTATCAAAAAGAGTCCAAACGAGAAAAAAACTTTGGATTAAATTTTTCTGGACCAGTAGAGACCCACGAAGCTTCGGGAGAAGACCAGAAGAGCCACGAGGAGGCGACAAGCCTAGAGGGCGCGCCTAGGGGGTAGGCGCGCCCCCAGGCGTGTGGGCCCCTCGTAGCCCCTCCTGACCTAATTCCAGTGCTATAAATTCCCAAATATTCCCAATATACCAGAGAGACATAAGAGAAAACCTTTCTGCCGCCGCAAGCCTCTGTTCTTCCGTGATCCCATCTGGAGGCCTTTTTCGGTACTCTACCGGAGGGGGAATCGATCACGGAGGGCTTCATCATCAACCTTGCTGCCCTTCCGATGATGTGTGAGTAGTTTACCACAGACCTACGGGTCCATAGCTAGTAGCTAGATGGCTTCTTCTCTCTCTTTGATCTTCAATACAATGTTCTCCTCGATGTTCTTGGAGTTCTATCCGATGTAATCTTCTTTTGCGGTGCGTTTGTTGGGATCCGATGAATTGTGAGTTTATGATCTGATTATTCTTGAGAAATATTTGAGTCTTCTCTGAACTCTTTTATGCATGATTATTATAGCTTTGTATTTCTCTCCGATCTATCGATTTGGTTTGGCCAACTAGATTGGTTTATCTTGCAATGGGAGAGGTGCTTTGTGATGGGTTCAATCTTGCGTTGCTCAATCCCAGTGATAGAAAGGGACATGACACATATTTGTATTGTTGCCATTAAGGATAAAAAGATTGGGTTTAATCATATTGCTTGAGTTTACTTTGTCTACATCATGTCATCTTGCTTAAGGCGTTACTCTGTTTCATACTTAATACCCTAGATGCATGCTGGATAGCGGTCGATGGGTGGAGTAATAGTAGTAGATGCAGGCAGGAGTCGGTCTACTTGTCTCGGACGTGATGCCTATATACATGATCATTGCCATGAATCCGTCATAATTATTTGCTTTTCTATCAATTGCCCAACAGTAATTTGTTTACTCACCGTATGCTATGTGTTCGAGAGAGAAGCCTCTAGTGAAAACTATGGCCCCCGGGTCTACTTTTATCATATATTAAAATCAAAAAATACCTTGCTGCAATTTATTTACTTTTATTTTATTTAGTACTTTAGTTTATCTATCTATCACTATCAGAATTAATCCTTGCAAATAACCGCTAAGAGGATTGACAACCCTCTTATTTGCGTTGGATGCAAGTGTTTGCTTTTGTGTGTGCAGGTGCTGCTAACGGGATTTTGCGTGGTTCTCCTACTGGATTGATAACCTTGGTTCTTAACTGAGGGAAATACTTATCTCTACTATACTGCATCATCCTCTCCTCTTCGGGGAAATACCAACGCAGTCTACAAGTAGTAGGAAGAATTTCTGGCGCCGTTGCCGGGGAGACATCATCAAAATTACCAAGTACCTTTGCACAAACTATCATCCACTTGCATTTATTTTATTTGCCTTTCTATTTGCATTTGCCTCTCGTTTTCATCTCCCCCACTTCTAATTTTTTTTACAAAAACACAAAAATATTTTTTTTGCTTGGTTGCTTGCTTTTATTGCCTTCATGTCAAACACACAAGAACAGAAAATAAAACAAAAATTTAAGACACTATGGATCACCTTAAAGTTTTCTACTTGGATCATCTTCAATCCATTTGTGCTCGTGTTGAAACCCCAACCTGTTTAGTTGAGGGAAAATCATTAGATGAGCATGCTCATTTTGTGCATCACCGTTTGTCTCAAAAAGGGAGACTCTTATGGAATCAAATAAATTGTTTGCTATGCTATGCTTGGAATCTTTGTGAAATTCATGATTTTACTTGTTGCTCTGAGAACCCTAAAAAACACCTTCCCTACCTATGTGAGTTTAATGATAATGAAATCTTATCTTCTTATGCCAAGGGTGTTTATAGCTACTATGATATCGAACAAATTGAAGAATTTGTTGCTTTTAAGGGTGCCCATAAAGTTGATTCTTTGATTGAAAAATATGATATTACTCTCTACAAATCTGAAAATTTTGCCATACTTAAATATTGTGATGAAAATTATGCTTCCAACACCTATGTTAGTGAATTCATTGGGAGAATGGCTGCTGCTTTGGAAGAGAATAATGATGTGCATGAATCTATAGATAATTGTGATTATGTTGATCCTCTTGAAATATCCTCTGTTGATGAATGTGATGCTTGCTATTCTTATGGCCTTGATGCCAATATTAATGATGCTTATAGAGATGAACTTGCAATAGTTCCTTATGTTAAAAATCAGATTATTGCTATAGCACCCATATTCGCTAGCTCCTTGAATGACAATGATGTTATTATAAATTCTATTAATGACAATTGTGCTAACTATATGCAAAGCTACAAGCTTGGGGATGAAAATCTTGTTATGTCCACTACTTATTGCAATGATCATGATTGGGGTGATAATGCTTCTTACGATCTTAAAAATTTATTTAAGCCTCATGATGAACATGTTATTGATAATAATGTTTGTAATACTATTAAAAGTGGGTTTGGAAGAGCGTCAACTTTAGTTAATAATGATCCCACTACTTTGGAGAATTATCAATCTTATGAATTTTTGGATAAGAGTGGGTTTGGAGAGGTCATGACTTTAGTTGATGTTAATCCCACTATCTTGGAAGATTATAAAACTTTTATGCATGTGGATCATGAAGATGGTATTTTATATGATAGCTATATTATCGAATTCGCTTATGATCCTACATGTAATTATTATGAGAGAGGAAAATATGGTTGTAGAAACTTTAATGTCACTAAATTACCTCTCTTTGTGCTGAAATTATTAATGCTTCATTCTTCCTATTTGCATATGCTATATATTGCTTGTCTTAATAATTTGTTTTCCTATAAAATGCCTATGCATAGGAAGTATGTTAGACTTAAATATGTTTGTCACATGTTTTATGATGCTCTCTTTGTGTTTCAATCATTATCTTTCATGTGAGCATCATTGAAATCTCAAGCCTATCTTAATGGCTATAAAGAAAGAGCTTGTTGGGAGACAACCCAATAAACTTTTTACTATTCTATTTTTGTGTGTTTACACAATTATAACCTCTGTTATGATTGTGTTTTTATCTTTTAATTAGTGTTTGTGCCAAGTAATGCCTTTGGGATGATTTGGATCATAGTATAATTGATGCTGTTTGAAAACAGAAACTTTTGCGTCTAGTGCTGGAATTGTTATTTTTCGCTGGTGCGTTAGAACCTTCTGAAGTTTTTACAAAACATTTATATATGAATTTCCCACATTTTACTAATTTTTCAGAAGTTTTGGAGGTACATAAGTATGACGTTAATTCAGATCTTTACAGACTATTCTGTTTTAGACAGATTCTGTTTTTGTTGCATAGTTTGCTTATTTTGATGAATCTATGGATCGTATCGGGGGGTATGGGTCATGGAGAAGTTGGAGTACAGTAGCATTATGCCAATATTAAATATGAATCAATTTACAAAAGTACCTAAAGTTTAAGATTTGTTTGTTATACTAACGGATCTCACGAGGTTTCTGTTGAGTTTTGTGTGCTAAAGTTTTCAAGTTTTAGGTGAGACTACGATGGATAAAGGAATAAGGAGCGGCAAGAGCCTAAGCTTGGGGATTCCCAAGGCACCCCAAGGTAATATTCAAGGAAGACTCAAGCGTCTAAGCTTGGGGATGCCCCGGAAGGCATCCACTCTTTCGTCTACAATCTATCGGTAACTCACTTGGAGCTATATTTTTATTCATCACATGATATGTGTTTTACTTGGAGCGTCTTGTGATATAGTTTGTTTTCTTTTGTTTGGTTTTTAGTTTGTCACAATCATCTTTGCTGAACACACCTTTCTGAGAGGGACACACATTATTCGTGATTAGTTAGAATACTCTTTGTGCTTCACTTATATCTTTTGAGCTAGGCATTTGCTCTAGTGCTTCACTTATATCTTTTAGAGCACGGCGGTGGTTATTGTGGGATCGAGGAGATAGGTCTAGAGGGGGGGGGGGTGAATAGACACTTAACCAACCAAAGTAGTAGTTTTTAGTTTCTCTTGGAACTTAGGCAGATTTTGGCACAAGTTAAGACAATTCCAATACTTTCAACACATGCATATCTAGAGATTGAGCAGCGGAAATAGTAAAGCATGCAAGTGTATGGAAAGTAAAGGGGTAGAGTATGGAAGATCAAACGCAATGAAGACACGGTGGTTTTTGGCGTGGTTCCGATAGGTGGTGCTATCGTACGTCCACGTTGATGGAGACTTCAACCCACGAAGGGTAACGGCTGCGCGAGTCCACAGAGGGCTCCACCCACGAAGGGTCCACGAAGAAGCAACCTTGTCTATTCCACCATGGCTTACGTCCACGAAGCACTAGCCTCACTCGGGTAGATCTTCATGAAGTAGGCGATCTCCTTGCCCTTACAAACTTCTTGGTTCAACTCCACATCATGTCGGAGGCTCCCAAGTGACACCTAACCAATCTAGGAGACACCACTCTCCAAAAGGTAATAGACGGTGTGTTGTTGATGAACTCCTTGCTCTTGTGCTTCAAATGATAGTCTTCCCAACACTCAAACAACTCCTCATAGATTTGGCTATGGTGGAAGAAGGATTTGAGTGGAAGGCAACTTGGGAAAGGCTAGAAATCAAGGTTCAAATGGTTGGAATGGAATGTCTTGATCTCAACACATGAGTAGGTGGTTCTCTCTCAGAAAATGTATGGTGGAAGTGTAGGCATGTTCTGATGGCTCTGCTTACTGAGAAGGAAGTGGTGGAGGGGTATATATAGCCTCCACACAAAATCCAACCGTTACACACTTTTGACCCAACTCGGTGGCACCGATTCAGAGATCTCGGTGGCACCGAACTGTGTAAAACATATGAACGTTAGGAATCTTGGTGGGACCGACTGGAACAACTCGGATGGACCGAAGTGCAATGGCTAGGGCAAACCTCGTCTCGGTGGCACCGATTGCATCAACTCGGTAGGACCGAAGTGAAGCAATAAGGCAACAGAGAGTTGGCAAGCCATCTCGGTGAGACCGATTTGCAAAACTCGGTGGGACTGAAGTAAGTGCAAATGATTACAGAGAGTTGGCAAGGCCATCTCGGTGAGACCGAGATCCATATCGGTGGATCCAATTTGTTAGGGTTTTGGCAGTGGCTAAGTCCAGATGAACTCGGTGGCTCCGGATAGGAAATTTCGGTGGGGCCGAGTTGGAATGTAGGTTTCGGACATATTTGGATGAAGAGAGTGGTTGAGGGTTTTGGAACACTGTCACTAAGCACTTGAGCAAAAAGACCATTAAGCAACACCTCATCCCCTTTTAATAGTATTGGCTTTCCTATGGACTCAATGTGATCTTGGATCACTAAACCAAAAAATGTAGAGTCTTGAGCTTTTGCCAATCCTTGTCCTGAGCATTTTGAAGGGTTCCACTTCTCCTTGTCCCTTCCACGCCATTGTTGAACTTATCTGAAAATCACTAGATAAAAGCATTAGTTCAACAATATGTATGTTGGCATAAATTACCAAAACCACCAAGGGAGCAAATGTGCTTTCAATCTCCCCCTTTTTGGTAATTGATGACAACATACATCAAAGCTTCAAATAAAGATTTAACTGAGAATATATTAAAGCTTTGAAGGAAAACATGTAATATGTATGAGCTCCCCCTAAAGATATGCATATTGAATGATGATATCACATGGGAAATATACATGCAACATGTATCTTGGCTACATGCATCAGAGCAATATATATGATATAGGTGTCCACATGTCCATGATTGTCTCCTTGAAAACAATATATACTAGCAAGAGGTTAATCATGTACATGAGTGTGATGCATATACTTACCTTGAAGTTCTTGATCAAGTACCTGAAGAAATACACTTGAGAAAACAAGGTTAGATAACACAAGATAATTTCTTCAAGAAGAGACACAAGATCAACAAGAAACCAAGATTGGGATGACATGTAGAATAGAGTATCACTAGGTGAATACTTCTTTGAAACAGACATGTCCCCAAAAGAGAAAAGTAGTTGTCTCCCCTTAAAGAACTTCCTCTCCCCCTGAATCTGACATTGGATATTGGGAGCAGGTAGGGTGAGAAAACTAAAGCAACCAAAGAACAAACTAATCATGTTTCTCCCCTCTTAGAAACATGTAACATTCTCCCCTCTTGTAAGGTGCATATCTTTTGTAGTGATAAGCTTTGATGTATCCTTCTCTCCCCCTTTGACATCAATTTCCAAGAAGGGTCTTCAAGGTTATTGATCAAGTGGGTTTGGTCCTTGAGAAACACAGCTAGCCAGTGAGTGGCTCTAGATGCAAATAGAAGAGAAGAATCATTGAGTAGAGCTGGAGCAGAAAAACTCAGGAAATATTTGACAGAAAACTCCTCAGAGCAGCTAAATCGGTGACACCGAGTTGAATCAATTCGGTGGAACCGAGTTTGATGCAATGGAACATTTTGTCAACTCAGCTCACTAGGCAACGGAATTCTCACAAGGATTTGCAATGAATTTACTGCGAATCAAGCTAAACGAAAAGAAACGCTGAAAAGAAGCAAAGAAACATCTAGAGAACTTCATCTAGATGGGTCGGCGACTAGGTCACCTATGTTAGAGTATATTGACTTAGGAGTCAAGTGAGAACACTTGATCATAGGTCATACTCATCGTTAAGCTCAAAATGGGGTTGCCATTTTTCCGTTAAGCATTTCAATGTATTCACATCTTGTTGAGTTGCTTTAGCTCATGTCTTTGAGTAAAGCTTCTCTAAGATGTGAGAACTTACATTGGGTTTTGGTGGTGATGTCCATCATGTAGTTGAACTTGAATTGGATGCTCATGAGTTGAAGTTGGGAGCTATCCTATCATTTGTAGTTCATCTTCCTACATGGGTTAGATTTGCAAGGAACAACATGTATATCCAAAATGACAAGAATGAAGCATAACTCAAATGTTGTCAAAGGATATGTTTAGGTTGTCTTGTTCCTTGTTCCACCATCAATTATTGATACTTGGGTTTTACAAGATTGCTTATGATAGGAGTGTGATGCAATCTTGTGACATGAAGCTTATCCAAGTACCTACAAAAGGTTAGATACAATACAAGGGAGCAAAATGTCCAAGATATAAGATGATCATGAAGATATCATGGATTAGTCAAGAATGCTCATGCCCTTGTATGCATCGACATGAATCTCTAGTTCACGTTTGAAGCATCAATAATGTTCAACTCACTTCTCAAGTGACAAAACACTTTCTCATCAAGGGGTTTAGTAAAGATGTCCGCCAATTGTTTGTCGGTACGAACATGTTTAAGGTCAATGTCACCTTTCTCAACATGATCTCGAATGAAATGGTGACGAACTTCAATATGCTTAGTTCAAGAATGTTGCACAGGATTGTGTGCAATCTTAATTGCACTCTCATTGTCACATAGTAATGGTACATGTCTCACATGCACACCATAGTATTTAAGAGTTTGTGTCATCCATAGTAATTGAGCACAACATGATCCCGCGGCAATGTATTCCGCTTCGGCAGTAGATAGAGATACCGAGTTTTATTTCTTGGAGGACCAAAACACAAGAGATCTACCAAGAAATTGACATGTACCCGAAGTGGATTTTCTGTCAACCTCGTCTCCGGCATAGTCCGAATCGGAGTAGCCAACAAGATTAAAGGAAGATCCTTTGGGATACCATATGCCAAAGTTTGGTGTATGTAACAAGTATCTCACAATTCTTTTCACCGCTTTAAGGTGACACTCTTTTGGTGCCGCTTAGTATCGTGCACACATGCACACACTTAGCATAATATCAGGACGGGAGGCACATAGATATAGCAATGAACCAATCATAGATCGATAAACCTTTTGATCAACCGGTTTGCCATCCTTGGTCAAGTCAAGATGTCCACTCGTGGGCATGGGAGTTTTCATACCTTTACTCTCTTGCATGTTGAACTTCTTGAATAAGTCCTTAGTATACTTTGTCTGAGAAACAAAGGTACCTTCCCTAGTTTGCTTGATTTGCAAACCAAGAAAGAATTTGAGTTCACACATCATAGACATCTCGAACTTTTCCGACATCAACCTTCCAAACTTTTCACTAAAAGAGGGGTTAGTAGATCCAAAGATAATATCATCAACATAAATTTGGCATACACATAATTCTCCATTAACCCTCTTAGTGAACAAAGTTGAATCAATCTTCCCAATTTCAAAACCTTTTTCAAGAAGGAACTTTGTCAAGCATTTGTACCAAGCTCTAGGGGCTTGTTTAAGACCATAAAGAGCTTTACGAAGTTTGTACACATGATTAGGTTTGTTGGGATTCTCAAAGCCGGGAGGTTGTTTAACATACACTTCCTCCTCAATTTCACCATTTAAGAAAGCACTTTTAATATCCATTTGGTAAAGAGTGATATCATGGTGATTGGCATAAGCAAGTAAAATGCGAATGGACTCAAGTCTTGCAACGGGGGCATAGGTCTCACCATAGTCCATACCTTCGACTTGTGTGTAACCTTGTGCTACGAGACGAGCCTTGTTGCGTACAACTTGTCCATCTTCATCTTGCTTATTCCGAAACACCCATTTGGTTCCAATGATGTTTTGCTCTTCCTTAGGATTCTCAACCAATATCCACACTTGGTTTCTCTCAGAGTTGTGTAGCTCCTCATGCATTGCATTCACCCAATCGGGGTCCTTGAGAGCATCTTCCACCTTCAAAGGTTCAACACTAGAGATGAATGAGTAATGCTCACAAAAGTTAGCTAAACGACTTTTAGAGCGAGTGATTCTCCCGGATTGGATATCTCCAAGTATTTGTTCGACGGGATGATTCTTGTCGATTCTTGCTCTGACTCGAGGTAGCTTTTGCTTGGGTTGTGGTGAGGCTTCCTCATCATCATCTTCTTCTTCTTCGTTGATGTTGTCATTGTTCGCTTGTGGAGGTGGAGAAGGAGGTTGAGGTGGATTATCTTGTTGCACTTCCTCATTCCCATCGTCTTGACGTGTTCCACTTGTGGATGCCTCCATATCAACTGGTCGTTCACCTTGATGTGAAGTTGGGGCTTCCACTTGAATAGACGAGGTACTCTCCTTTACTTCCACGGGGCGAATCTTGCCAATGGATAAGTCTTGGATTGCTTTCGATGGTTCTTGATCTCCTACATCAAGTGGCAATTGCTCGACTTGCGAGCCGTTAGTCTCATCAAACTTCACATTTACCGTCTCTTCAACTTTTCGAGTGAAGTTGTTGTAGACACGGTAAGTGTGAGAGTTCGATCCATAACCAAGTAGGAATCCTTCATGAGATTTAGGGGCAAAGTTTGAACGACGATGCTTATCACGAATGTAACATTTTGAGCCAACTACTCGAAAGTATCCAACTTGTGGTTTGTTACCGATGAGCAGTTCATACGCCATTTTACCAAGGAGCTTGTGAAGGTAGAGTCAATTTGTTGCATGACAAGTGTTTCAACCGCTTCCGCCCAAAAGTGTTTTGGTGTCTTGTATTCATCAAGCATTGTTCTTGCCATCTCAATAAGAGTATGGCTCTTCCTCTCAACAACTCCATTTTGTTGAGGTGTGTACGTAGCCGAGAACTCATGTGAAATACCCTCCTCATCAAGAAAGGTGTCCACATTGGCGTTCTTGAACTCCGCTCCGTTGTCACTCCGAACCTTCTTGATCTTCACTTCAAATTGGTTTTGGGCCTTTCTTGCGAAGTTCTTGAAGATCTTTTGTACCTGTGATTTGTCATCAAGAAAGAACACCCACGTAAATCTGGAAAAATCATCAACAATGACCAAACCGAAAGAGTTACCACTAAGACTCTTATAGGAGTTGGGACCAAAGAGATCCATATGAAGTAGCTCGAGTGGTCTCCTTGTGGTCATAATGTTCTTCATGGGATGGCTTCCTCCAACTTGTTTTCCTGCTTGGCAAGCACTACAAAGTCGATCTTTGTCAAATATAACATCTTTCACTCCAAGAATGTGATCTCCTTTAACAAGTTTATCAAGGTTACGCATGCCAACATGTCCAAGTCTCCTATGCCATAACCAACCTTTAGAAGATTTAGCAATTAAACATGTACGAGGTTGAGCTCTCTTAGTGAAATCAACAATGTATAGATCACCTCTATGAATGCCGGTAAAGACCATATTATGATTATCTTGACGAAACGCTTGGCAATCTACTTTGGTAAATAGAACATTGAAACCAAAATCGGCTAGTCTAGATATGGAAAGAAGATTGTAACCGAGAGATTCGACAACCATAACATTTTGTATGGAGCTATCATTGGA
This sequence comes from Elymus sibiricus, assembly GCA_039707655.1. Lineage (NCBI taxonomy): Eukaryota > Viridiplantae > Streptophyta > Magnoliopsida > Poales > Poaceae > Elymus > Elymus sibiricus. Next base: position 148,578,277 of record CM077668.1, on the reverse strand, counting down.
TATGGCCACCTTACCAAGGCCAAGTACCTTACCCTTGGAATTGTCTCCAAAAGTCACATACTTGCGTGGACCATCATTTTTAGCAAGCTCACGAAACATGTCTCTATCTCCGATCATGTGATCGGTACATCCACTATCAAGAATCCACTATTTTCCTCCGGCCATGTAATCTCGAAGATTTGCCATAAGACTAAGATTCCTCATGGTCTTCTCAAATTCAATATCAAATTCTTCATCCTCATCATAATAGCCATGCTCAAAATCATCACCATGCGTGTGATCATCACCTAGAGCAGTAGATTCATTAGTTTCATGACCATGACAATGTTCAAGTTTGTGACTTCTAATGGCTTCCATGATAATGTTGCTAATAGTTCTAACATCTCCTTTAGCACGCATAAGATCACGAAGCTCAAATAAGCAATCATCAAAGTTAGGATCATTAGGATTCATCTTGTGAAAGGCAATAGTCATATGAAGAATCTTATCAAGACTTTTTAAAGAGTAATCGGGATATCGCTTTTCCAAGTCATGCCATAGAGTATAAGCACATGCAAAGTTTTGCATACAACGAAGCACAACTTTAGGTAGTCCTCTAATGATAAGATTGACGGTTCTAAGATTACGAAGCATGTCAATTTCCTCTTCATGAGTAGGATGCAAGGGATCAATAGGGGGCACATAAGGATTATGAATATACTTTCTCAAGTGAAATTCATCAAAGATATCAAGCATTTCATCCTTCCAAAAGTTGTAATACTCCCCATTGAGAATAGGCACTCTACGTCTAAGACTCCCCAAAGTAGACACATCCATCTCCCTCCAACGGTGATGAAACCAAAGAAATGGAGACCAATTGTGGGATCGAGGAGATAGGTCTAGAGGGGGGGGTGAATAGACACTTAACCAACCAAAGTAGCAGTTTTTAGTTTCTCTTGGAACTTAGGCAGATTTTGGCACAAGTTAAGACAACTTCAATACTTTCTACACATGCATATCTAGAGATTGAGCAGCAGAAATAGTAAAGCATGCAAGTGTATGGAAAGTAAAGGGGTAGAGTATGGAAGATCAAACGCAATGAAGACAGGGTGGTTTTTGGCGTGGTTCCGATAGGTGGTGCTATCGTACGTCCACGTTGATGGAGACTTCAACCCACGAAGGGTAACGGCTGCGCAAGTCCACGGAGGGCTCCACCCACGAAGGGTCCATGAAGAAGCAACATTGTCTATTCCACCATGGCTTACGTCCACGAAGGACTAGCCTCACTCGGGTAGATCTTCACGAAGTAGCCGATCTCCTTGCCCTTACAAATTTCTTAGTTCAACTCCACATCATGTCGGAGGCTCCCAAGTGACACCTAACCAATCTAGGAGACACCACTCTCTAAAATGTAATAGACGGTGTGTTATTGATGAACTCCTTGCTCTTGTGCTTCAAATGATAGTCTTCCCAACACTCAAACAACTCCTCACAGATTTGGCTATGGTGGAAGAAGGATTTGAGTGGAAGGCAACTTGGGAAAGGCTAGAAATCAAGGTTCAAATGGTTGGAATGGAATGTCTTGATCTCAACACATGAGTAGGTGGTTCTCTCTCAGAAAATGTATGGTGGAAGTGTAGGCACGTTCTGATGGCTCTCCTTACTGAGAAGGAAGTGGTGGAGGGGTATATATAGCCTCCACACAAAATCCAACCGTTACACACTTTTGACCCAACTCGGTGGCACCGATTCAGAGATCTCGGTGGCACCGAACTGTGTAAAAGATATGAACGTTAGGAATCTCGGTGGGACCAACTGGAACAACTCGGATGGACCGAAGTGCAATGGCTAGGGCAAACCTCGTCTTGGTGGCACCGATTGCATCAACTCGGTAGGACCGAAGTGAAGCAATAAGGCAACAGAGAGTTGGCAAGCCATCTCGGTGAGACCGATTTGCAAAACTCGGTGGGACCAAAGTAAGTGCAAACGATTACAGAGAGTTGGCAAGGCCATCTCGGTGAGACCGAGATCCATATCGGTGGATCCGATTTGTTAGGGTTTTGGCAGTGGCTAAGTCCAGATGAACTCGGTGGCTCCGGATAGGAAATTTTGGTGGGGCCGAGTTGGAATGTAGGTTTTGGACATATTTGGATGGAGAGAGTGGTTGAGGGTTTTGGAACACTGTCACTAAGCACTTGAGCAAAAAGACCATTAAGCAACACCTCATCCCCTCTTAATAGTGTTGGCTTTCCTGTGGACTCAATGTGATCTTGGATCACTAAACCAAAAATGTAGAGTCTTGAGCTTATGCCAATCCTTGTCCTTAGCATTTTGAAGGGTTCCACTTCTCCTTGTCCCTGCCACGCCATTGTTGAACTTGTCTGAAAATCACTAGATAAAAGCATTAGTCCAACAATATGTATGTTGGCATAAATTACCAAAACCACTAAGGGAGCAAATGTGCTTTCAGTTATATTTTAAAGAAATAGTTGCACTCTCATGCTTTACTTATATCATTTTGAGAGTCTAATGATTAGCAATGGTAATATGCACGGGTTATGAATTTGGTCTTAATATGATAGGTATGCAAGAGGGATATAATAAAAACTTTCATGTAGATCACTGAATATGATAAGTTTGATTCCTTGCTATAGTTTTGCGATATTAAGATGGTAATATGTGGGAGGTGCTAGTAGATAATTGTGGTTTAGTAAGAATATTGGTGTTAAGGTTTGTGATTCCCGAAGCATGCACGTATGGTCTATCGTTATGCTAAGAAGTTGGAGCATGATTTATTCTTGATTGTCTTCCTTTGTGTGGCGGTCGGGGGCGCGCGATGGTTAACTCCTACCAACCTCCCCCCCTAGGGGCATGCGTAGTAGTACTTTGCTTTGAGGGCTAATAAACTTTCGCAATAAGTATGTGAGTTCTTTATGACTAATGTGAGTACATGGATTATACACACTCTCACCTTTCCGCAATTTGCTAGCCTCTTCGGTACCGTGCATTGCCCTTTCTCACATCGAGAGTTGGTGCAAACTTCACCGGTGCATCCAAACCCCGTGATATGATACGCTCTATCACACATAAGCCTCCTTATATCTTCCTCAAAACAGCCACCATACCTACCTATCATGGCATTTCCATAGCCATTCCGAGATATATTGCCATGAAACTTCCACCGTTCCATTTTTATGACACACATCATCATTGCCATATTGCTTTGCATGATCATATAGCTGACATAGTGTTTGTGGCTCAGCCACCGTTCATCATTTTTATACATGTTACGCTAGTATCATTGCACATCCCGGTACACCGCCAGAGGCATTCATATAGAGTCATACTTTTGTTCTAGTTTTGAGTTGTAATTTTCTTTTGAGTTGTAAGTAAATAGAAGTATGATGATCATTATTATTAGAGCATTGTCCCAGTGAGGAAATAAAAAAAAAAGAGGCCAAAAAGAGCCCACGAAAAAAGAGGCCAAAAAGAGCCCACCAAAAAAATGAGAGAAAAAGAGAGAAGGGGCAATGTTACTATCCTTTTCCATACTTGGGCTTTAAAGTAGCACCATGTTTTTCACATAGAGAGTCTCCTATTTTGTCACTTTCATATACTAGTGGGAATTTTTCATTATAGAACTTGGCTTGTATATTCCGATGATGGGCTTCCTCAAATGCCTGAGGTCTTCATGAGCAAGCAAGTTGGATGAACACCGACTTAGTTTTCATGTTGAGCTTTCATACACTTATAGCTCTTAGTGCATCCGTTGCATGGCAATCCCTACTCCTCGCATTGACATCAATTGATGGGCATATCCATAGCCCATTGATTAGCCTCGTTGATGTGAGATTATCTTCTTATTTTTGATTTCCCCTTATTGATCTCTACCACCACACTCTATTTCACCCATAGTGCTATATCCATGGCTTGCGCTCATGTATTGCGTGGGGGTTGAAAAAGCTGAAGCGCGTTAAAAAGTATGAACCAATTGCTTGGCTAAAACCGGGGTTGTGCATGATAAATATTTTGTGTTAAGAAGATGGAGCATGACAGGATTATATGATTTTGTAGGGATAACGTTCTTTAGCATTGTTATTTTGAAAGACATGATTGTTTGCTAGTATGCCTGAGTATTGATGTCTTTATATCAAACTATAGACTATTGCTTTGAATCATTCGGATCTTATTATTCATACTGTAAGAGATTACATGATGAAACATGATAGGTAGCATTCCACATCAAAAATTCAGTTTTTATCATTTACCTACTCGAGGACGAGCAGGAATTAAGCTTGGGGATGCTTGATACGTCTCCAACGTATCTATAATTTTTGATTGTTCCATGCTATTATAGTATCAATCTTGGATGTTTTATATGCAATTATATGCCATTATATATCATTTTTTAGGACTAACCTATTAACCCAGTGCCCAGTGCCAGTTGCTAGTTTTTGCTTGTTTTTGCCTTTTCAGAAAATCATTATCAAAAAGAGTCCAAACGAGAAAAAAAACTTTGGATTATTTTTTTTGGACCAGAAGAGACCCACGAAGCTTCGGGGGAATACCAGAAGAGCCACGAGGAGGCGACAAGCCTGGATGGCGCGCCCAGGGGGTAGGCACGCCCCTAGGCTTGTGGGCCCCTCGTAGCCCCTCCTGACCTAATTCCAGCGCTATAAATCCCCATATATTCCCAATATACCAGAGAGACAGAAGAGAAAACCTTTCCGCCACCGCAAGCCTCTGTTCTTCTGCGATCCCATCTGGAGGCATTTTCCGGTACTCTACCGGAGGGGGGATCGATCACGGGGGCTTCTTCATCAACCTTGCTGCCCTTCCGATGATGTGTGAGTACTTTACCACAGACCTATGGGTCCATAGCTAGTAGCTAGATGGCTTCTTCTCTCTCTTTGATCTTCAATACCATGTTCTCCTCGATGTTCTTGGAGTTCTATCCGATGTAATCTTCTTTTGCGGTGCGTTTGTTGGGATCCGATGAATTGTTAGTTTATGATCAGATTATTCATGAGAAATATTTGAGTCTTCTCTGAACTCTTTTATGCATGATTATTATAGCTTTGTATTTCTCTCCAATCTATTGATTTGGTTTGGCCAACTAGATTGGTTTATCTTGCAATGGGAGAGGTGATTTGTGATGGGTTCAATCTTGCGTTGCTCAATCCCAGTGACAGAAAGGGACATGGCACGTATTTGTATTGTTGCCATTAAGGATAAAAAGATGGTATTTAATCATATTGCTTGAGTTTACTTTGTCTACATCATGTCATCTTGCTTAAGGCGTTACTCTGTTTCATACTTAATACCCTAGATGCATGCTGGATAGCGGTCGATGGGTGGAGTAATAGTAGTAGATGCAGGCAGGAGTTGGTCTACTTGTCTCGGACGTGATGCCTATATACATGATCATTGCCATGAATCCGTCATAATTATTTGCTTTTCTATCAATTGCCCAACAGTAATTTGTTTACCCATCGTATGCTATGTGTTCGAGAGAGAAGCCTCTAGTGAAAACTATGGCCCCCGGGTCTACTTTTATTATATATTAAAATCAAAAAATACCTTGCTACAATTTATTTTATTTTATTTTATTTAGTATTTAAGTTTATCTATCTATCGCTATCAAAATTAATCCTTGCAAATAACCGCTAAGAGGATTGACAACCCTCTTATTTGTGTTGGGTGCAAGTGTTTGCTTTTGTGTGTGCAGGTGCGCTTAACGGGATTTTGCTTGGTTCTCCTACTGGATTGATAACCTTGGTTCATAACTGAGGGAAATACTTATCTCTACTATACTGCATCATCCTCTCCTCTTCGGGGAAATACCAACGCAGTCTACAAGTAGCAGAGGATGCCTCCCTATTCACCCCAGTCAAACGGGGTTGCCGAACGGAAAAACCATACTCTAACAGATTTAGTTAACACCATGTTAAATACATCGGGTTTATCCAAGGCATGGGGGAGGCTGTATTGCCATCATGTCATGTCCTGAATAAATTTCCCATGAAGTATAATGAGACTACTCCCTATGAGCAATGGGACAAGAAAAGAACTACACTCTCTTACTTGCGCAATTGGGGCTGTTTGGCGAAAGTCAACGTGTCGATAACCAAAAAGCGTAAGTTGGGACCAAAGACTGTGGACTGCATTTTTCTGGCCTATGCCAAGCATAACGTTGGCTATAGATTTCTAGTGGTGAAATCTGATGTACACGACGTGAGGTCGGTACGATCATGGAGTCTAAAGATGCTACATTCTTTGAGGATATTTTCCCCATGAGAGATATGCAAAGCACTTCTAGACTGGAATCCTATGAGACTCCTGAACCTGCCATTCTGATGGAATATTATGAACACAAAAGTGATGAAAACTCCATGGAGGATGACGAGGAAGCTCCTGTTAGGAGCAAGAGACAGAGGACTGCAAAGTCCTTTGGTGATGATTTCCTCGTGTACCTCGTGGATGATGACACTCCCAGTTCCATTTCAGAAGCTTATGCATCACTAGATGCTAGCTACTGGAAGGATGTGGTCCATAGCGAGATGGATTCCATCTTGGCTAATGGGACATGGGAGATCATTGATCGTCGTTATGGTTGCCAACCATTGGGATGTAAATGGGTGTTCAAAAAGAAGCTTAGACCTGATGGTACTATTGAGAAGTACAAGGCTAGGCTTGTGGCCAAGGGTTATACCCAGAAAGAAGAAGAAGATTTCTTCGATACTTACTCACTTGTGGCTAGACTGACAACCATTCGAGTATTACTCTCGTTGGCTGCCTTGCATGGTCTTCTCGTTCATCAGATGGACGTTAAGATGACTTTCCTTAATGGAGAGCTAGACGAGGAAATTTACATGCAACAGCCAGATGGCTTTGTAGTAAATGGTCAGGAAAGAAAGGTTTGCAAGCTATTGAAATCTTTGTACGGCCTGAAAGAAGCACCTAAGCAATGGCATGAGAAGTTCAATACAACTTTGACATATGCTGGCTTTGTTGTTAACAAAGCTGACAAATGTGTATACTATCACTATGGTGAGGGCGAAGGAGTTATACTGTGTCTGTATGTCGATGACATACTGATATTTGGGACCCACCTCAAAGTCATTGAGAAATTCTATCTCATAACTTTGAGATGAAAGACCTAGGTGTGGTGATGTTATTTTGAACATCAAGTTACTGAGAGATACTGAGGGTGGAATTACACTTTTGCAATCCCACTATGTTGAGAAGATTTTGAGCCATTTTGGATATTCGGACTGCAAACCTTCTGCGGCACCATATGATCATAGCATGCGGATTCAAAAGTTCGAAGACACGGTTGTAGATCAATTGAGATACTCTCAAGTGATTGGTTCACTCATGTACCTAGCTTGTGCTACTCGGCCTGACACTCTTTTGTTGTGTGCAAACTGAGCCGGTTTGTTTCCAATCCGTGAGTTGTGCACTGGCATGCTATTGAGCGAGTCATGTGTTATTTGCAAGGTACTGCGAACTATGGCATACACTATTCTGGGTACCAGACGGTACTTGAGGGGTATAGTGATTCAAATTGGATATCTAATGCCGATGAAATGAAAGTCACAAGTGGATATGTCTTCACACTTGGTGGTGGTGTTGTTTCCTGGAAGTCTTGCAAGCAGACGATCTTAAGGAGATCGACTATGGAAGCAGAACTCACAGCATTAGACACATCATGCGTCGAAGTAGAATGGCTTTGAGAGCTTTTGATGGATTTGCCAGGGGTTGATAAGCCAGTCCCGGCTATCCTTATAAACTGTGACAATCAAACAGTGATTGCCAAGGCTAAGAGTTCAAAGGACAACATGTAATCCACAAAGCACATAAGAAGAAGATTAAAATCTGTCAAAAAATCAAGAAACTCCAGAGTGATAGCGCTGGATTATATCCAGACTGCTAAAAATCTGGCAGATCCCTTCACGAAAGGGCTATCATGGATTGTGATAGAAAATGCATTGAGGGAGATGGGCATGAGACCCACGTAAGTTGCCATGGGGGTAACCCAACCTATGTGATCGGAGATCCCGTGAATTAGGACCTGGGAAAACAATCCAACGGTCAACTGAGGAGAGTATCCTTACTAAACCCACTTCCGTTGGAGATGCAATACTCTCGTAATCTGTAAGGCAGGCTGGCTTTTGTCTTAATGTGTTCCAAAGCTTGTGTAAGCAAGATGCTATCCTACAGAGCATTCTTTGGAAGAACAAACCTATGTGAACCCGACTGCTGGTCACAGTCTATGAGATTGGGTAATCTGTAGGATGCTCATGAGAAGGTAAGGAGTATGACTAATAAGCTCCACCCGTGGAGTTTAGCCTTCAGCAGCCACGTATCAGCTGACAATAGGCGAAACTTCTACACGCTAAACTGACAATTCAAGGCATAGTCCATTGTTCAGTTGTGAAGAAGTTTAATCCTATTGCTCTAGGTGGAAGTTCAACTTAACAGTCTCTACTGAAAATTCTGGTTTATCAAACATTGTTTGGAACAGTTGACAAACTTATGTGCCTCGAGATCTGGTGGGGGATTGTTGGATTATAGATGGGCTTTGGCCCATATAAGACAATAATCCCTGGTTAATCTCTAAGGCCCATTTAGGTGCATGGCAAGTGGTGGGAAGTTTAGCACCATACTGCTACAGTAAGAAGAGTGAGACCCCTTTATAAGCGCTACTCTACCACATGCCATTGGGAGCTTGGGAAGAGGAGTTGTACACGTGCGCTCCTCCTCCTCCGCCGCCTGCCTCGCCTCGTCACGAAGCGCGCGCGCGCCGCGGGTTGCGGGAATGAGCCAAGCCGAGCCTTATTTTTGTCGGTCAGGAATGGTTAATTAATTGTGGATTAATTAACGAGTCGCTAACGAAAGTGCCACTGTCTGAGACGTTGGACAGTGGGTTGTTCGTGGACTCGATCGTGGGCCTAAGCCCAGGTCCATCTACCTGACGGCCTTTATAAGGAGCGCTGGCCTGTGGAGTGAACCCTAACTCACTCACTCCCTCCTGCACAACCCTAGCCGCCATCTACTGTTCTTCTCAGTGTGCTGCTTTCGGCGATCCCATCCCGACGACCACGTGTACGGTTGGTCGGGAGAGCAGGTGCCTCCGGAACCCTGTCATTCAAGATCCATGCCCGGGAGAACGACAGTAAGGTTTCTGGGGAGCGTCTTGACGCGACTGCTCCCGATCCGTTCCTGTCTCCGTCCTCCTCTGCTTCCACTACTTCCCTTGCATCGACATGGTTGAAGACGCCGCCGCCAAGAAGAAGGCCACGGACGACGCTGAGGCTGCTACTGCCGCCGCCGCGTTGGCCTAGCCAACCGGAGGGTATGATCTGTTTATCCCTCGTTTACTCGTACATGTGCTAGCCGTATATGATGTGTTCATAGATATTTCGGTTCTATATACTGTACGTGCTCACATGCTTAGGTATCGGTATGAGTTGCATACCGTGTTTGCCATGCTTACTGTTTACTCATGGATTAGTCTAATCGAAAAGGTGCTAATATTTCCAGCACTATGTACGTTGTTAAAAGGCTAGATGACGACGGCAAGAACTACCACTCTTTACCAGAACAAAAGATATTTCATTTCATTCCGTAGAAGCTCGTCGGCACCCACATAAGAAAATCCAAAAATTATGCAATCCTACTATATTTTGTTCCCTTTTCACTCACAGGTCACCCTACAACGTAGGATCTTGATTAGACATTCAAACATTTGGAATTTTGACTTGAAATAACTGACTAATATGGATTCTGGATTTTACAAATCTTTTTCAGGGGAACTGCAAGTACTAATAAATACCCCCTCTGTCCCCTAATACTAAGATCTTATTACATCCAATCTATATACTCCCTCCATCCCATAATATAATATAAGATCTTATTACATCTAATCTATGAGTATATTGGATGTAATAGGATCTTATATTATATTATGGGACGGAGGGAGTATATAGAAGAAGAAGAAGAAGAAGAAGAAGAAGAAGAAGAGTAGGATCAAAGGAGCATATTACATGAACTATAGTCCGACTAGTACAACACCCGGCGAAAGACAGTTCAACCAAATAAGCAAGACCCAAAAAGGCACTAAATTTTCCTGAATTATAAGTTGTGGGTGGGTATGGGAAGTCAGTGTCACGAAGAGGACCTCAACTTCTTTTATGCCTCCGCCACCATCTTGGTGGGAAACAACACGAAGACACACTTTTGGGACTCTCTGTGGCTTCTTGGACACAAGCCCAAGGATATTGCTCCCCTCATTTTTGAGGCATCCTCGAGAAAGAATTGAAAGGTGCGTGAGACACTAAAAGAAATGCTTTCATCTTCAAGATCAATCCTTCTACATACGTCTCCGTGAAACACATTCGTGAATTTTCACCCATTGGATGCTTTTCCATGACTTCCACCTTGATGGGCTCACTGAGGATGACATTGTGTGAAAGCACACGGCTAGTGGGCGCTACTTGGCGGCCTCCGCTTATAAGGCACAATTCTTTCTCCCATGGAGCATATGGTGTAGGAAGTTTGGGCACCGTCAAAAGTTAAGTTTTTCGCTTGGTTGCCACGACAACATAAAATTTGGACCGCCGATAGGTTGGCCAAGCGTGGGTGACCAAATTGTCGCCTTTCTCCCCTTTGCAAGAGGGAGAAAGAATCCTGGACACATCTATTCTTCAAGTGTCGATACACTCTTAGGCTTTGGAACTTGGTTATTGAGAGGCTCCACACTTAGAACATGGACACATCTTCTTGGCATTTCGAGGCACCATCAAGGATTGGTGGGCTAGTAGAATTGGCATAAGCACCCCCAATAGAAAATCCATGGCCTCTCTCACAAAGCTTATCACTTGGAGAATTTGGAGTGAGAGAAATGCCCGAGCTTCCATCACCACAGCACCTGGCCAGCAATCTTATTCAACATCATCATGGCTTAGGCAAAGTTATGGATCACTGTGGGTGCCAAGAAACTAGGGACAATTGTATTGGGAGAGTAATCATTCATTTTTTTGTACGAGGGGCACTTGTAAAACAAATAAACTCCATTATCTCCTTTATTAATAGATGAGGCAAATCTTATGCTCACGTCTTGAAAAAAAAAGTAAGGTACACTTTTAGATGGTTCACGACTTGCACGATGGGCCTGACTTTGTTGTCGAAGTCATGAGCATTCCTTTCGTGCTAGATGGTCTAAACCACTAAGACACAGAGTCTATCTAGTCTCTCCTTATACTTGTTGTCCCAAACAACAATCCACCACAAGATAATTTCCTAATCCATGGTGGTCGTGACTGCCTGAAGGTTAGCTCACCGAACTAGGGAATTTCAAATGATGTTGGAAACACAATGTGCGAACAAGTGACTGCGGTTCTCCAATGAGGACTTAGGCCAACTCCAACGCAGGATCCCAAATGGTCCGGCCACATCGTTTGGGGGTAAACGGATAGAAAATGCAGCCCAACGCGTGGGAGCAAATGGAAAAATTTCCATTTTCTATCCGCTTTCAACCCATTCCCGGCCCAAATTTGGGCCGTGTTTGCGTCGAAACGGACAAAGAGTGGACGGGCGGGACGGGCACCCTTTTCCTCCCCTGGACCGCACGTCGGGGAGACAGTCACTCATTTTCTCTTCCCTATGTGGCCTGCCTCTCCCCCCGCCCCCAGCCGTAGCCGCCGCTGCCCTTTTTCCGGCGGCCTCCTCGCTGTCCTGCCCGGCGGCCCAAACCACGACCACTGCTTGCCATAGCCGCCACACGTCCGCGTTTCGGAGGAGTTCCTTCTGGCATTTTCGGAGGAGTTCTCACCGCATCTGGTACCAGAGAAGCTACGTTCGCCATTAACTTTGAGATCAATGGCCACCATTACAACAAGGGATACTACCTAGCTGATGGTATCTATCCTCAGTGGTCAACTCTTGTGAAGACAATACCCAATCCACAAGGAGAGAAGAGACAGAGGTTTGCCCAACAGCAAGAGAGTGCTAGGAAGGATGTGGAGCGTGCTTGTGGTGTGCTTCAATCTCGATGGGGTATCGTTCGACACCCTGCACAGACATGGAGCACCAAGAAGCTTTGGCGGGTGATGACTGCTTGTGTGATCATGCACAACATGATTGTGGAGGATGAGCATGATGACAACATCTACGACCAAGGGTTTGATTTTCAAGGTGAAAATGTTGAGCCTGAGCACCAAGAATCGGCAACGTTTGAACAGTTCACCCAATTCCATCGTGAAATGCGTGATTGGCATACTCATATGCAGCTCCAAGATGACTTAGTTGAGCACATGTGGACTCACATTGGCAACTAGTAGATGTATCGGTTCATTTCCTTTCATGCATTTATTAAGACAATTTTAATTGGGCTGTAAGACTGATTATGTTTTTATTCGGATATGGAGCTATTTGCTTTGAGACTATTTGCTATGTGATTTTTTAGTTCAAATAATGCATACATGGCCTCCGGACGAGATGCGGCCTTGCGTTGAGCGCACAGCCAGTGCATCCAGAAAAACGGTCGGACACCGCCCCATTCCCTCCCCAAACGGATGAAATCTGGACAAAACGGACGTCCGTTTGGGGTCGTGCGTTGGAGTTGGCCTTACACATGACGGATCGTTGTGTTGAAACTCTCGCTTAGCTTGTCAGACGGTCATCCAAATGTGATTGCGCACAATGAGGCACAAGTGGAGCTTGCATTTGAGGGGAGCTTTGGCACTCCAAATGACTTCATTAGTGCAGCTTCTTGGAGAGCTGACTAAATGAGTAGCGAAAACCGATTTGGTAGAAAACTTTCAATTGGCTTCCCAGGACCACGACCAAGCATCTTCAGAGCCCGAACTAAGTTAGAAGTTGCCCAACCTTTCCCGAAGTGTGATAAGTTGCATAAAAGCTTGAATATGCAAGGGCCTCTGATGTCCTTTAACCATGTAGCATTGCACAAGGCTTCCCATACCGTCATGTGTACTTTAGTACACGGGGGTCGAATTTGCGAGATTAGGGTTGGTCATATCCAGACAAACACCATCCAACCACCTATCGTACTACAATAACGCACAATTCTCAGCGCCAATGAGAACTCTGGCCGCAACACTGAACAAATCCCAATTCAGTATCTTCTCGCTCGAAACCAAAATAGCGCCACGGGCAGTCAATAGTTGTACTCAACGATGAAGTCCATCACAATTTTAGAGCCCCGCGCATGATGCGAAGGCTGAGAATGCTGAGGCTCCCTACATTCTTTGGTCTCCATATCGCCTTCCAATTGATTAAACATGGAGGCCGCCCGCGACAACATTTGTTCCTTTCCATAAGAAAGTTGTTTAAATCATGTTGATCGCCTTGCAGACCCAAGGAGGGCGATCAAGGTACAAGAGCTATAAGATGGTGGTGGCAGTCAGATGCTTGCACAAGGATCAAATGACCACTCTGGGTAGTAACCCCGTCCTCCAAGCTACCAATTTGCTTCTGATGATATCAATCAGCCTTTTGAGTTCTTCCTTTCACGCCTTCTTCAAGCTCAGAGGAAGATTGAGATACTTTATAGGCATGTGATTGGAATTGCAACGCAAAACCCTCCCAATTTCAACATATGCCTCCTCCAAATATCATATGGGAGAAAGGGATCTCATGTCCATATTGCATCTGAGGCTGGATGCCCCGTTAAAGGTCTTGAGCAAGTAGTTCATAATGTGTGCTCCTCTCGCCAAGCCTTTATGAACATAATCACATCATCAACGTATAGAGATAATATTTGGGGTATGTGCTAGGTGAGATCTGAGAGGAGCTCCTCTGCTTCAACTTTATTTAAAAGAGATCGTAAAAAGTCCATGACTATGTTGAAGATCGTAGGGGATAACGCATACCCTTGCGTGAGCCCATGGGCTGCCAAATCTAAGGCTAGGTTCACCATTTGGTATAATTTTGGTTGAGACCTAAGAAATAATCATCTCGATCCAAACCAACCACTAGTCTCCAAAACCAATTCTTCTCAAGACACCACTTTAGAGCAGGCTAGCAGTGGCAGGAGCAAAATGCCTACCAATGGCGGACCTAACTATGGAGGGTGCCCGCCACTGACCTCCCGCCATTACTAACATGTCACTAGTGGCAGGGAGGGGGCCTTCCACTAATCATGTTTGTACCAGTGGCGAGCAGTTTTAAATGCCCACCATTGAAAGCTCATAAATTTTGCTGCCATGGAAGCGTTTCGCACACAATACATGCATATTATGTTGATACCCATAATTTTTTTAATACACTGCAATATTACATTGATACCCATCGTTGCATGCATGCATTTTTCTACCTTATTCACTAGTTACACTACTGCAGGCAACCGCTAACGTGACACATGAATCAGAGACCCCACGACCAAACTATGTGCGATGCATGAATCGCAAACAGTGTCGTAAAAAAACCGTCCCAAATAAGACGAACTGTTTGCGATGCCGGAGACATCAAAAACGATTCAGATTAGAGATGCGTGTGTGATACGTGGCATACAGTTGATCCATACGAACTGTTTGCGACAAGCCAGAACAACAAACACGGTCAGCCAGTTCGTGCTGTGTGCGATACGCGGCATATAGTTCACTCGGACGAACTGTTTGTGATTACCCAACACAACAGAAATGGGCAGCCAGTTCATGGTGTGTGCGATACACGGCATACGGTTCACTCGGATGAACTGTTTGCGATGATCCAGAAGAACAGAAATGATTTGGCATAACAAGATGTGTGTGATATCCGGCAAACAGGTCGGTAATCAGAATTGTGTGCGATAATTATAGACAGTGCATAGGATTGTTTGTTGTGAATTATGTGTTCGACAGGACACACAATTCAAGAAACCAACTGTGGGCGATAATGTAAAAGATCTCTGTCGAATACGTATTGCTAACCGTCTGCGATGAGATTGACAGGGGACATAGATTAATATGAGCGAATGGCAACAAAGATATACAGTCTGCTTAATTTAGTCCTTCTTCTTGTTGTTGTTGTTGGATGGCTCCGCGACATCGTCTTGGCGAGGCCGCTTCTTGCCGCTGACCGTTGGATTTTCATCGCCGCCGCTGCCGTCTTCGTCATTGATGTCCTCGTCGTCGTCCTCCTCGTTCGAACATTCCGCTCCTCCTCATCATCGTCGTCGTCGTCTTCATCGTCCTCCGACGGGTCCTCATCTGTCTGGTCGTCGTCTGACGACTCAGGCGGTGGCGTCCCTTCCATGATCCGGATAAAATCGAGGTCAGGGCTCGACGCCGGACTCATGGAAGACGAGCGGGATGATTCTGAGGTTGACCTATCATCGAGCAGAAGACTGTTGGCAGAACTGTCGTCCTTGCTGTCACTCGACATAGCTGCGGTACGTACACAAAGCGAGATTGCAGAGTGTGTGTAAGTGTGTAGCGCGGCCGGCCGGGATGATGAAGACGATCGAGACTGAAGTGGGGTATGAAGAACAGAGGAATGGCAATTGAAGCGGGGGATTGACGATTTTTATTGGCGCCTTGGCAGGCAGTTAGAATCCTGATATAATCAACCGCAATTATTAGTACCCAGTCGCTCCAAATTCCCGCGGTTGCGCAGTTCTCAATGTGATAATTACACACATAGGTTGGAGCGTCCAAATGTGAAACAAGCAGTTTTCATAGGACAGTTGTCAAGCAATAGATAAGCTCTGCTTATTGATGTAGCCAGTAATAATCAAACAAAACCCCTAATCATCATTACAAACAGTGCATAGAATATGGCTAATGCGACAACTACAACTACACATGCTAGTTCCTTCTTGTCTCTTGCTTTCATCTGTTGCCTGTGATTGAGTCTTTCTTGCTTCATCGTAGTGATTGTACACTCCAGATCAGTCAGTTTCTTCTTCAGCTTTACGTTATCTTCTGCGAGCTTGGTGATAACACTCCGAGCCCCGCCATGCCATTCATCATCCAACCAGTTAACAAAGGCACAAGCTTCATATCCCTGCCAATGTTAAATATTCAGGATGGGCGGGGGCATTAACTCAACTTAAATGATGAACTTAGCACTATCCTCTAAGGGGCAACTGAGAAACCGTCTGCCAATGTCAAATCCCTCAGTACATACATGTCGAGCGGGAGTGTGTCCGTGCGCACAACTCAGCTTTTGGTACTTCTCGGTAGCACAAAACTCAGAGTCGAACTCATGTTGCGGGAGTCTGGAGTCATACTCCGGATCCGGCGGTTGATCGCTTTCCTGGGTGGGGGAGCGGGGGTCATTGAGGACAGATTGAGCAGGGAGCTACTTTAATTTGGACATGCTAAAAAAGATCGGGATTGATTGGAACCTGACAAGAAAATTCGGATCCACAGTACACCGGCCTTCTGATGACCTTAGGCAAGCGCTCGGCGGTGACCGCCGTCGTGGCGGCGCCGCCCATCGCGCTGCCGAGAGCGACGATACGAGCCGGAGCAGCCGCACTGAAACCATCAGCACCACTCATCCGCATTCCCCCAATGTCAGCACCACGCGAGGGCATTTGGGGGCTATCTAGGGATTTGGGGGAAATGGGGAAACTGTGGGGATCTGATAACGGTCGGGAACTACTTATCGCACTCTGTTGTAAACGGCACACGGTTTGTACATATCGTTTGTGTTCGATATTACAACTTCACACACGATTTCCACACGAAACCATGTGAGAAGACAACATGCGTGACACACGGTTCCCGTGACATAACCATATGTGATGTACTACCCGATACATATGGGGATGCAATAATGGAGTAAATACTGTAAACAGCCGCTCTACGGATATCCGTTAAAAAATAAAAATAGCCGCTCTACATAGAGATGGGGGCGGCGGCCGAGGCAGCGGCTACCGGATAGGAGGTCAATCCTCGGTCGGTCGGTGGTGTCGGCATGATAGGAGGTCAATCCTCGGTCGGTGGCGGGAGATAGGAGGAGATCTCAATCCTCGAGGTCGGCGGCGGCGTGATTGGAGCACATCCCTCGCGGTCGAAGGCGGGATAGTGGAGCTCGAACTTCAGGCGCATGCCCCACTAAGCTTTGCTCATCGACCTTGCTGTCTCAGCGTGCCACGGCATCGCGCTTCTCTATCCGCTGGGTGGAGGTCACCGCACGGCTAATTAATTAAGGTATTCTTTTCGTTGAGTGGCTTAATTAAGGTATTCAATTCATAAGGGTAGTATACTGTACTCTACGTGTAAATTGACTGGTTATTAATTTGTGTCATCGCACGGCTGGATAAAACAATATGGAGCGCCCTCCATAAATTATGAAAATAAAATCTTGTGATTTATGCACGCATCTTTGGGCATCAATTAATCCATTTATTAATGCTTTTTTGAATTACCCCTCATGTGGTGCAGATGGAACGATCTGAATGGATGAAGGATCGGAGAAGCTCAAAGTTTGCGAGTGGCATGACGGAGTTCATCACTTTGGTTGAAAGGACAAAGAAGAGAGTCTGTAATGAGGATTACATCCTGTGTCCATGCAATGATTGTGGCAATACAGAGTCACATAAAGTTACAGACGTCGAGTACCACTTATTCAAGCGGGGATTCATGGATGGATATACACATTGGACTAGACACGGTGAAGAGCTGTCATGGATGAAGGTAACCAGGGCGGCAAGATGCCAAACCCCGATTAGAGTCACATGGATGTTGAATCTAACCTCGGGGCTCAGACGTCAAGTTACCAACGGAACAGAGACAATCGAAAAACCCCACTGGAAAACCAAGACGGCGACGAAGACGACGACCTTGATGGTATGCCAGATTTTGCTGCTATGATTGCAGATTTCGAGGGCCCAGATAAAGAAATGGTTGGGTACAAGGATCTGCCAACCATTGATGCGGACTCAAAGACAAATTTGTATCCAGGTTGCAAAAAGAAATATTCCAAGTTGAGTTCCACACTGGCACTTCTCAGATTTAAAGCAAAAAACGATCTATCAAACAAGGGCTTCACAGAGTTGTTAGGTCTTTTCAAAGACATTCTTCCAGAAGATAATGTGCTCCCCAAAAGCGTGAAACGAAGCGAAGAAAGCTGTTTGCCCATTGAAACTTGAAGTCCAGAAGATACACGCTTGTGTGCATGATTGTATGTTGTACCGCGGTGAGTACAAAGATTTGTGTGCATGTCGCATATGCAAGCATCCATGATACAAGCGCAGGAAAGCAAAGGACACGGACAAATTGGATGACAAGATCAAGATAGGAATCCCGTTCAAGGTTGTTTGGTACTTGCCTTTAATTCCAAGGTTGAAGAATTTGTTTGCAAACCCTAGAGAGGCAAAGAGGTTGCGGTGGCATCATGATAAGCGAATTGCGGATGAATATTTGAGGCACCCGAAAGATGGGGCTCAGTGGGAGTCAATCGAGGAAAAGCATAAAGAATTTTCCATGGATCCTAGAAGTATATGGCTCGGGGAGTGTACTGACCGGATGAATCCATTTGGCGATATGAGCACCAAACACAACACATGGCCGGTGCTTCTGTGCATATATAACCTTGCTCCTTGGTTGTGTATGAAGAAAAAATACATCATGATGTCAATGATTATCCAAGGCCCGAAGCAACCTGGAAATGACATCGACATTTACTTTGAGCTACTGGTAGAAGAACTGCTGACATTGTGGGTAAAAGAGCCTGCTGTAAAATGTTATGATGCTTACAAAAAGGAGATTTTCGATCTACATGCGTTGCTACTGCACACCATTCAAGATATGCCGGCATTAGGCAACACATCGGGGCAGAAAACAAGGGGAGATGTAGGATGTGTCACATGCATGGATAGGACAACAAGTAGATTTCTTCACATCTCGCACAAAACCGTGTATTTAAGTCATCGTAGATTCTTACGGAGAGAGCACCCATATCGAAAGATGAAAGCTGAATTTGATGGTACGGCAGAGGTAGGTTTGGGCCCAAGACCTTATTCTGGGAAGGAGGTCCACAGAATGGCTAAAGAAATTGAAGTTGTGCTTGGCAAGGGACCCGGTTCGTCGTCGAAAAAAAAACACCCAGGACGCAAGTGTTTAAGAAGAAATCAGTGTTCTGGCAATTACCTTACTGGGAGATTCTAAGTGTACGTCACTGCATTGATGTCATGCATGTAGAAAAGAATGTATGTGAAAGCATCCTTGGTACTCTGCTCAAGATTAAAGGTAAAACAAAGGATGGTGACGGAGCACGACTCGATATGCTTGGTGATCAAACAGAACGCATGAATGAAGCTAAAGATGGTGACAAATTCCTCCACGTTTACCAGAGTTACAATTTCACTGCAAAAGAAGCAAAAGAGTTCTACAATTATTTGTTGTCAATTAAGACACCCTCTTCCTACTCCGCAAACATCAGAAGTCTCGTGGATGTGAGCACGGGTAAAATGAAGTTGGCACACATGAAGTCACATGATTGCCACGTAATGTTGACACAAATCCTCTCAGTGGCCATCAGGAATTTGATGGACACAGACATAAGAAACACACTCATTGATCTCTGTGATTTCTTCAACCAACTATGGTAGAAAGTGGTAAATCGTGAGGAGCTGGATCATATGCAAGAGGATATTGCAAGAATATTGTCTAACCTAGAGATGTTTTTCCCACCGTCATTCTTTGATGTCATGGTCCATCTCACGGTGCACCTTGTCGACGAGATAAAGTATTGTGGTCCTGTGTTTCTTCGCAACATGCATCCCTTCGAGTGGTTCATGGGAATATTGAAGCGCTATTGTCGGAACCGATGTCATCCAGAGGCAAGCATCCTACAAGGTTATACCGCGGATGAGGTGGTTGAGTTTTGCACCGAATACATGAAACAAAGACCTATAGGTTTGCCCCTCTCTCGCCACGAGGGAAGGCTAGCTAGTAAGCCGGTCCTTGCTGGCGTGCCACACGCTGCACCCGGAGATGAGACCGATAAAGCCCATTTGACGGTACTGCTTGACAGCCCAGTTCTCGACGCTTATGCTGAAGAACACTTGGCAGAGATACGGCGAAGCTCTTACCCATGGTGCATCCATTAGATGTCATGATGAAGGCGCACAATAAGGACTATGTCAGATGGCTGAAGGATCGTTTGTCACATGGATCCATGGATGACATTGGAACGTGGTTGGCACAAAAGCCATCACCTACGGTATTGAGGTACCAAGCGTATGACATAAATGGCTACACGTTCTACACTAAGGAACGTGATAAGAAGACCTCATATCAGAATAGCTCCATTCGAATAGAATGCATAACTATAGATGAAGCTGATAAAAGGGTATACTATGGAACCATCGAAGAGATTTGGGAGCTTAACTATGTGAAAGTTAAGGTGCCATTATTCAGGTGCAAATGGGTCCCTCTTAGTCAGGTAAAGGTTGATGAATACAGGAAGACATGTGTTAACAAGACAAAGATGGCATATCACAAGGACCCATTCATTCTTGCCAGTGATGTAACCCAGATTTTCTATGTGGAAGACCCCTTGCATAAGAACTATCATGTAGTGATGCGTGGGAAGAGGAGGGTACTGGGCGTCGAGGGTGTTGCTGATGAGGATGAGTACGATGAATTTGCTGAGATGCCAGCGAAGGGATCACGGACCAAACATAAAGAGAGGCTTAAAATCATCAGAAATCCTAAGTTCATTCGGGGTCAACCTAATGATCCCAGTTCTCACATGTACATGGGAATTAATACGTAGCACTATTTATTATGTCTACTCTGCAACTTAATTCATTCAATTAGAACTGTCGCATGTACTGAATTGTGAGTTATGCCCGGCCTTCTGTTGATCTAAGAACGATTAATATGTTGACCTTGATATGTCGTCAGCACAGGCAATGAGAGTTTGAACTATTTATGATTGTATACTCTATAGCTAGCACACTCAATTGATGTCACACGAGTATGTATGAACAGAACATATGCAATCTAGTTTGCAAATAGCACACGGTTCATTCACGAAAGCCGTGTGCCTACCAAACCGTGGCCGATGACCCCTGCTGCGCGCAATGTGAGCCGTGCATTCTGATTGGCCAGAACCCAAGCCTCACGGATCGTACGTCTGCACTGTTGGATGCACACAGATCGAACGACAATCCTCATCCCTTTCATCACCACATGAAGTTGCAGTTGGGATTGGTTTTATATGCACTAAATGCCTGGTAAATGAAAAAAATGGCTTGAATATAGCAAAGGAGCCCTGAAATGCGCCAGAAAATCAAACCTAGGGTATAATAGTGATTGCGTACTGTGGAAAAAATTTTAGGCGAAACGATGAAGTCGCCAGCAACTGGAGTTCGAATTGCCATGTCTCCTTTTGGAAACTATGATCCTTCTTGTGAGATGCTCCGGTTTCCAAGGAGCGATCATCCAAACTTGTGCCAAACTTTACCAAAAAAATTCCACGGGGTCTTGAGAGCACGCCATGGTGGCACATCGATTTTCGTGATTTTCGGACTCCGTCAGCATTTCCTGTAATTAAAATACCAACAAGACCAACTCCGGTGGCCGCATCTCGCATCTGAAATGTTTTAAAATTCTTCCCATTCCTTGGACAAGAATGAAAACACGCAAAGCGACACACAAATGATTTTGTAGACCTGCTTTGCAAGTAGCCCACATGTAGTTGCGGTTGGGATTTTGATTTATATGCACAAAATGCATGATAAAATGCAAAAATGGCTTAAATATAGCAAACGAGACCCGAAATGCGCCAGAAAATCAATACTTGGGTGCAATGGTGATTGTGTACCGTGGAAAAATTTCCGAGGCAAAACAATGAAGTCACCGATGATTGGAGTCTGAATTGCCACGTCTCCTATTGGGAACTATGATCCTTCTTGTGAGATGTTCCGGTTTGCAAGGAGCAATCATCGTAACTTGTGCCAAACTTTACCAAAACTTTTCCACTCGGTATTGAGATCGCGCCACGGTGACACACCGATTTTTGTGATTTTCTAAGTCCATCCGCATTTCTTGTAATTAAATTACCAACAAGCCCTACGCCGGTGGCCGCATCTCGCGGCCGAAATGTTTGAAAATTCTTCCCGTTTCTCGGACAATGAATTAAAACTAGCAAAGCGACACATAAATGATTTTTACACCTTCTTAGCTAACACCCACATGTAGTTGCAGTATGGTTTTGATTTATATAAACTAAATGCATGGTAAATGCAAAAAAATGTCTTAAATGTAGCAAACGAGACCTGAAATGCCCCAGAAAATCAAACCTAGGGGTATGATGGTGATTGCGTACGGTGAAAAAAAGTTGTAGGTGAAACGTTGAACTCACGTCTTCGTTTCAAAATTACCACGTCTTCATTTCAAACTAAATTATGCTGCTCCTTGATGTAGATGTTTTCCAATAGCACACGGTTCAGTCACGAAATCCGTGTGCCTATCAAACCATGGCCGATGACCCCTGCTGCGCGCGATCTGAGTCGTGCGTTCTGATTGGCCAGAACCCTAACCCCACGGATCGTACGTCTGCACCGTTAGATGCACCCAGATCGAACGGCGATCCTCATCCATTTCATCACCACATGCAACTGCAGTTGGGATTTGATTTATATGCACTAAATGCCCAGTAAATGCAAAAAATTGCTTAAATATAGCAAAAGAACCCCGAAATGCGTGAGAAAATCAATTCTAGGGTATAATAGTGATTGCGTACCGTGGAAAATAATTCGAGGTGAAACGATGAAGTCACCAGCAACTGGAGTTCGAATTATCACGTCTCCTTTTGGAAACTATGATCCTTCTTGTGAGATGCTCCGGTTTCCAAGGAGCGGTCATCCAAAATTTGTGCCAAACTTTACCAAAAATTTTCCACGGGGTCTTGAGAGTACGCCATGGTGACACACCGATTTTCATGATTTTCGGACTCCATCTGCATTTCTTGTAATTAAAATACCAACAAGACCTATGCCGGTGGCCGCATCTCACATCTGAAATGTTTGAAAAATCTTCCAATTCCTTGGACAATGAATGAAAACACGCAAAGTGACACACAAATGATTTTGTAGACCTTATTTGCCAACACCCACATGTAGTTGCGGTTGGGATTTGATTTATATGCACAAAATGCACGGTAAATGCAAAAATGGCTTAAATATAGCAAACGAGACACGAAATGCGTGAAAAAATCAATACTGGCATGTAATGGTGATTGCGTACCGTGGAAAAAATTTCGAGGCGAAACGATAAAGTAAACAACGATCGGAGTCCGAATTGCCACATCTCCTATTGGGAACTATGATCCTTCTTGTGAGATGCTCCAGTTTGCAAGGAGCGACCATCGTAACTTGTGCCAAACTTTACCAAAAATTTTCCACTCGGTCTTGAGATCGCGCCACGGTGACACACCGATTTTCGCGATTTTCGAAGTCCATCCGCATTTCCTGTAATTATATTACCAACAAGCCCTACGCCGGTGGCCACATCTCGTGGCTGAAATGTTTGAAAATTCTTCCCGTTTCTCGGACAATGAATAAAAACTAGCAAACCGACACAAAAATGATTTTTACACCTGTTTTGTTAACACCCACATGTAGTTGCAGTAGGGTTTTGATTTATATGCACTAAATGCATGGTAAATGCAAAAAATTGCTTAAATGTAGCAAACCAGACCTGAAATGCGCCAGAAAATCAAACCTAGGTTATGATGGTGATTGCGTACCGTGGAAAAAAATTTGAGGTGAAATGTTGAACTCACGTCTTCATTTCAAAATTACCACGTCTTCATTTCAAACGAAATTATGTTGTTTGTGCACACGGGCTCGTAGAGGCTTCCGTTTGCGTAGGCCTTTCTGCGCCACGACCGGCGCCCTTTTTTCACCGAAGCCGCCAACACCCCCCACCGCCTGCCCCCGTTTCACTCGACAGTCCGCATATTCTACCAAAACTCCATCGCCAGCTCCCCCTCCCCTAGATTCACACCAGAACCCTATCCGGCGCCGGCGTGCTCAACCCGGCCGTGTGCCCGCTCTTCGGCGTCAACCCTACCTTCGTTGCCGTTCCCAACACGCGGCTGCCTGCGCCTCGCCGTCTTCGTTTGCTCGCCAGCCGCCCTCGACCATATCGATCATGTACCCCTCGCCTCTCCTGTCGGGTTTGCACAAAAACCTATCAGTTACCGCTCTCCATCGAGGTGAGGCATATTTCCTCGTGATCTCTCTTCCTATTTGGTTCTGTATGTTCCCAAATTGGCTATACAATAACGAAGAGCGTATATATGTTCAATATCTACCTTCCTAACTTGTACATATAAGTTGTATTTGTTCCAATTAGTTATTGTCGATTTACAGATCGTGGGCGCCCGAGTCACACAAAATGAACAAATTAGCCGTACATTTTCCAAATTATTACATGACATGTCTAGACAGCTTGCTACCAAGTTGTTAGCGTTATGCTTATCCCCCTTTTCTGAATTTCGTGTTTGTTCTCTGTAGATGCCGAGTAGCAGCGACAGCACTCATGCTTCAGGCGATGTATCTTCATCTGAGTTCGACAACCCTAGGTCTCCAGCAGATGATCAGGGAACAAGTAATCTAGAACGGGATAGAGCTGCCGCAATCACCCTTCTGGTCAGGACACGGAAGAACGCTCCAAGAAAGCCCACACACCAGCCTAAAGGTGTGTATGAAGTAACCGACATCGATTTAAAGTCTTGGGCTCCAACTAAACCAGATAAAGCACGCACGAGGTTCAGGAGTGTGTGTGGATTTGTTGGCAGGGCAAGGCTCAACATTAATCTGCCGGGGTTTCGGAAGGCTGACACAGAAACACGACACAGGATAGTCCGGGAGATCATGGAACACTTCAACGTTCCAGAGCAGTGGAGAATGCAGGTGGAACACGCTGCACTGAAGAAGGCTAGGGATGCTTGGAGAAACTGGAAGCTCGTGTTGTACAAGAAGTACTTGAGTGAAGACAGGGACCCAATCCCTGCATACCCGAAAATTACAAAGGCAGACTGGGCAGAATTCAAAAGGGTCAGGGCAACTGCAGAGTTTACCAATAAGAGTGCCAAGCAATCGGAACTTCAGAAGAGGAACACACGCCCCCACCGTATGGGTGTGGCAGGATACTATGGCATGAAACCGATATGGGACCAGGAGGACAAAGAAGCAGTAGCTGCGGGTGGAAAACCGGCCTTTAGTGAAATCAGGGGCGAATGCGCTAGAGACTACTTGTGGGCACGCACAAGGAGGCATGACGACGGTTCTTATTACTTTGAAAACTCACATGATGAAGAACTATATCGCGTGATGTTAAAGGCTTCCACCAGCAACCCTGGAATGTTCTACAGGAACTCAGGGCCATGTGACATACTGTCCGATGCTCTGGCAACAAAAGAGCCCCCTGGCCGTGCAAGGGGTATAGGTGTCAATGTTCCGCACAAGAGGGCTTTCACACTCAGCAAAGAAGAGAGGCTCGCCGTGAAAAAAGCGAGGAGTGAACAGAAGAAGGAAGAATTGCATGAAAGGTTGAGGATGGACATGTATCCAAAAGTTCGAATGGAAATTGAGGAGTCAGTGATGATGCAGAAGACTCTAACACTGAGAGATAGCCAGCAGACGGGAGGGGAGGCGGGCATGGACGATGCTGCTTATTGCGCGACAGCACCGCACAAGAGTAGATGTGCATCAGCTGATCCCAGCGACACTGAGACTGCAGCTGCGCATGATGATGCTATATCTGATATATCCGGAATGAAAGACAAACAGAGGGGCGTGCTGACACATTATGAAGGTACGTTAAAATGTGCAACCGCCTAGGTTTTGTCCCCCCACTCTGAAGGGGGCCTCTTGTTGGACAATGTGCCATTGAAGCCGGGTTGTGTGAAGTGCTACGTGACTGAAGTAAAGCCTGGATTCAATAAATTTGCCCTGAAGAATGTCCTAGGGGACTGTGATGAGGAGAGGACCTTGCAAGAAACACTGTTAAATCATATCCAGTGGCCACGAAAGGAAATAGACTTCACAGATGAGATCCCTCAAGCCCCGCCAAGAGCAATCAATGTCGCCCTTCAACCGGCGACTCTCTCCTTGCCACAACAGCTCTCGCGTGCTTCCCCCGACGAACCTAATACTCGTAATCCGACGGCTGATGCATCAACCTATGATCAGCCCGCCCGACGTCATGCCGTACAGGCCATGTCATCGTCTGCCCTTGTGCAGCCAGTGGCAAGGCCTACAACTGTTGAAGATGCACCACCGGTTCAGATGCCGGCCACTGAATTAGCAGAGGGAGACACAGCGGCACTGCATGCTCAGCAGACCAGCCCGGTGGAACGGACTGCTAAGCAGTCAGAAGGTCCAGAACCGCCTGCTCATCAGTTCGTCAGTTCGCAGCTGCGTGATCAGCATACCGATGCGTCGGCACTGCCTACTCAGCAAACCAACGCGTTGGCACAGCCTCCTCAGCACACCGACTTGTTGGCACCACCTATGCAGAAGCCCGACATAGCTTCACCGCCTGGTCAGCAGTTCGACGCCTCTGCTCCTACAGCTCAGCAGTCCGTCACAGCAGCACCACCAGCTCAGTAGTCCGGCGTAGCTAAACCGTCTGCTCAGCAGCCCGTCGTATCTTCACCGCCTGCTCAGCAGACCGTCTATCAACGATCCAGACCTTGCACCAGAAGTGCTTCAAGTACCAAGAGGAAAGCGGCCACGGCTGCACCCGCGAGGAAGCGGCCCCTGAGACCGAGGAAGAATGTGAATGATAGCCTCTTACCAAAAGCACTCATCACCCAGAACCAAATTACCAGCAAGTTGTTCGAATCGGAGAGTTATACTAGTTCTGATAGCTTGCCCGATGAAGAAGTCGAAAGGATACTTGCTAAAAAGAAAGCAGACGTACTTGTAGCACGCAAGTACGTCCACGGCCAGCCATTTCTTGTTGACGAATACTTAGAGGAGTGCAGTTCCAGTTGCCGCAAGTTACATAAATATTTCATGGATGCAATGTCAGAAGGTCATAAGGGTCTGCTAGTCCACTACGATAGTGATCATTTCGGTCACGATCAAGGAACCATTAGTGTGGGATTCGAGGACTTTCATCTCTTCTTCAACTTCGATGTGCTCGATATGACTCTTGTTAAATGCTTGATGTTGTAAGTACTTCACCAACTCTGATCAACTTCTCCATACAAGGCTGTAAACGAAAAAAGCTAACTGTATTGTATTCCTCTCAGGGGATTGATCACGCAAAGAAAAATGGAGGCAGTGTATTTCATAGATCCTCATGTAGCAAATGGCATATTATTACATGGTGGCACAGATGATCGGGAGTGGGCCACTGGCAAGGTCGCCAGTATCTTGTGTCGCATGCCCCGTGCAGAACTCTTTCTCTGGCCATATCATGAAGGGTAAGTCAAATAAGCAACCACACATACATTAACCATCTTTCACATTTCATCATAGTTCGTAAGTTCATGGTTTTCTTAATCTATAGCATTCACTGGATCTTGGTAGTCATTGCGCCAAACCAGAACAGAGTTTACTACCTGGATTCTCTCAGAGATTCAATAAAGCCTCAGGATCTGATGCATCTTCAGCAATTCATGGATAGGTATTGAATTCTATGATGTTAAAATTTGCATTCATATCTGGTTCAAGAACTGAGTATGTGGAAATTCATCTTCATTTGCAGTGTGTTGGCATCGTGCATAACTAAACGAGGGAACCAGTTCAAGAGTGCACTACCTCTGCAGCACGAGACCGTTTATCCGGTAATACATCAAAATCCATTATTTTCGGAAAATGTATCCAAATGTTTGCAAATACCTTTTCTTACGCTAGTCTAATGTTCAAGTTTCTAAATAAACCTCTTTCTATTTCTCTCCAAAAAAAATCTTACACCGGTTAGGTTGCTCCTAACAGGGCAAATACATGACTAATTATGTACAAAAAATTCAGTGTCCTCAGCAAACAACCAAGGACCAACCTTTGTGGATACTATGTCTGCAGACACATGTTCTCCATCTTCAAATCTACTGATTGCTGTAACGATGCACGCAATTTAGCACCAGTAAGTCTGTATCTTAATTAATATCTTCTACTCCACTCGTATCGCACATTCTGATCTAAAAATCCTGCAGCTCATCTTTGAATCGATGACCCCTGAACCGCTCCTCCCTGGTGAATTGATGGAGGTTAGGATATTTATCAGCAACTTCTTCCTGAATCACTTCATCAATCCCACTGGTGATAATGAAGATTTTAGCATGGCTGTTCCTGAAACAATGAGTAAACATTCAACACGAGTTAGCCGCTAAACATATACGCATGGATGCATTGTTTTTCCATGTGATGAGGTCTTCGTATTTCGTACACTATGATTATGTACTGCATTTGCTGATAAATTAGTGGAATTTAGCTAGCATTTGTTCAATTGCATATTGTTGTGAATTCTGATGAATGTTCGTCCTGTGGACACTATTTGTTCAATTGCATATTGTGGTGAATTTGCTATTTGCAGGGCAATTCAAATGTGTTATTTTTGCTTTAACCTGGCCATTGATGCGCACACGGTTTGACTAAATGAGTGTGTGTGATCCAGAACGGAAAGCACACACCACTCATAGCGGAACCGTCGGTGATACACAACAAATCGCAGACGGTTTTGAGCACTTATACGTGTGCGTAGGGTCTCTTGAACCGTTTGTGATAGCACATTATCGCACACGAGAGCTTAGAGGAAACCGTGCCCAATGCAAAATACAATCCCACTCGTAAATTTTTTAGGAAACGTGTGCGATGATGTCATGCATGGCAGACGATTGCCATATAATACTCGTGTGCGATGGGCCACATATCACACACAGTTTCTATGATGGCCCGTATGACTTAGGTACTATTTCGCAAACGGTCCAATGTGAAACACCGTTTGGTTTCCCTGCGCAATTAGAAACGTTTGACACACCAATCCCACACGTGTGCCAAAAATATAGTGTGTGCGATATGTTCGTGCATCGCATACGATTACATTTGACGAGGCGTCTGCATCAACGCTCCCTATCGCGGACGGTTTCTGGGTCGTGTGGGAAGACCCCCCCTATCGTACACACAGGCAAGGCGAAGGTTTAAAACTGTGTCGCGGAAAGGGGGTAAAAACCGTTTGTATAGCAGCTCGATGTACCAGTGTTAATTAGTACCATGAATGAACATCACATAATTTAACCATTGAACAGTACATATTAGGTTTAACCTAAAACACGTTTGATAGTGAAAAGGAGCTATGACTCGAAAGGTCATTGACAACTTCTAACTAGTCCTCTCGTTTTGGAATGGATGTGAAGAATAGGAAAATCCCTGCACTTCCATGGTGGAGCACAGAGATCAACCTAGCTCCAATTTCTAGGTTGTATTCCTTCAGTATTCGCCTCCACCCATTAACTAGGAGGCGTCCATCTGGTAGGGCTGCAATCGAGTAGGTGTCTCTGAAATTGGTCTTGTCATCGCAGATAAGTGTCATCTCACCATTGCCATCCATCACCGCAGGCACAACACACCTTGGGAGCTTCTATTGCAAGAACACAATAGTAACATAGTAAGCACTATATTTAATTTACGAAGAGTATATGGAAAGATGAAATTGAATATAATTCTTACCAGGCATTTGTTATGAATGTTGGTCTTGTTCAAGGCGTGCACTAGTGGCACATATGATGCATAATTTTTCCCAGCATTGTGAGTGTCCGTAGGCCACTTAATACCATCAACAAAGGAGACGAGATAATTCTTCTCCTCCCAAGTAAGCACGGTGCCAGCAGTATAGTAAGTGTTGTCAACTATCCTCTGAGTTGTTTTTGGTGCTAGGAAGTAAGCTGTCCAAAAATATGAAAACAACATTAATTAGTTGTAGATAACAACTTGATTTGACTAATACAAATATTAACTGCCAAGTATGTTTAAGAAACTTACACGGCGGAAGGATTGGAATGTTTTCCAAATCCACCAAGATGTTAGGATCAGAATCAGAATATTTGCTAAAATCAAAGTGGATAGCCATCCCTTCCTCAAATTTGTAAGCTTTGGCAAATGCCTTCCAATTAGGACAACCAAAATAGGTTCGCTTTTTCGTTAAGGATTGTAGTCTTGAAAGAGAAGCCATCTTTGGTGTTGAGGTAGGCAGTGGTTCCAGTCCCCTGATCCATGGCGACCTTAAGCTTCCTTAGGAGGCCAGGCCTTGCAAAACAGGGGATGCACTGAAGCAAAAATAAATAAAGAATAAACTTTACATTTGTTAAGAAAAATCCTTAATACATGCTTGAATGAATGATATGCAATAATTCATAGAATATATATACCGCCATCCAATTGAAGCCCACCAAAAGCATCAAGTAGAAGCAATTGTTCTCCAGTCCAACATTCTCAATGCACAAACCCCTAGTGTCGAAACAGTTGGGGCACTCCATTTGCTGTGTTCAAATTGAAAAAACAAGAATAAGAATTATAAAACAACAGAAAATATCGGCATGACTAAAACCTTGACATATTGAGTGCTAGAAATTTGACGAAATGAAAATGAATCAATGTTTAGCCAAAACATTGACACTCATTTTGAATCCCTGCAAATTTTGAAGACATGTTCGTCCTCGATGGACATTCTGACTAACACTTGCTATCTAGTAGTTGCTATCTAAAGGTTAAACAAGGAAGAAATTTGAATACCTACGCTCGACTACTGGAATATCATAGAGCAAAATAGGGAAGAATTTTTTAAGGGCCAAACATGACAACATATTTTTTTAAAGGGCCAAATAAGGAATCCTATCCATATAAGATACTTGCCAAGCTAGCGTATCTAGGAAAGAGAATAGTACTAGCTAGCTATGTAA
This sequence comes from Elymus sibiricus, assembly GCA_039707655.1. Lineage (NCBI taxonomy): Eukaryota > Viridiplantae > Streptophyta > Magnoliopsida > Poales > Poaceae > Elymus > Elymus sibiricus. The sequence continues at coordinate 148,547,419 of CM077668.1, read as the reverse complement.
GTAAGAAATGTAGAATGATTTCATATTCTTGTGGAGTATGTGGCCACTTATTTCTATTGAGCAACAACAATGAAATGGTAAAGCTCATAAAATTGTAGTGGCATATATCCAATTAACCCAATCATTTATCAACCTTATCAGCACTACCTACGTATTAGCAACTACTTTGCTAAATGAACCAAACAACAAACTAACTTGATCTGATCAATAATCCACCTTTCCTAGCAATTCGAACCACACAATTCACTGTATCTCCAGAGCAAACATCTAGAAACTACCGGTGGGAGCACGAACTCAACCAAACATACCAAACATCTAGAAAACAGATCAACAAGCAACAAGAGCTACGACTACGAGATCGGGTAATCAAATTGGGAAGGAAGCTACCGATACGATGAGAAGCAAACTTGGGAGTCGTGGGCCGAGGAATTGAGGCGAACAGAGAAGGACCGGCCGGCGGGGCTGAGGGTAAACTGGATGGTGTTGGACTCGGAGGCGACGGCGGGTGCGGCTATGGCAGTGACGGCGACAACGCTAGGGATTTGGGTGAGGGGGAAAGGGAATCAAAGGGGTCCGATCGGGATCGACTTGGAAATGATAAGGCCGCGTGGGCACATGGGCCGGGCCCACCTCTAGCGGGTGGAGGTTATGGCCCGCCACTGGATAGCTCACACATAGGAATCAGACGAATACACTACCTCCTACTGCATCTTCACTTCACTAATTCACACTAAAATCAGATGCATGCACTCCTACCAAATACTACACAACTCTTTTTACATTTGACTTGTGGTGTCACCCATTTGGAATCACAACCTAGTTAGGAGCGCAATCTTGACATGTAAGCGGCTGTAGTGATGGCAGCGACGAGCAAGCAATGCATACAATCAGCACATGTGGCTACTGCCCGGACTTCCACCGCTCTCACCGATAGATCAACAAAGCGCAAGTCACTCTTCTTCCTCTAACGAGTAGACTTATAAAATTATTATTATTTTTTAATTAAAATAAATCATCAACATTTTGTTGTTACGAAGACAACTCGTATTTCAATTGTCATGATTGTAATAGTACTATATTTTAGTGCTTTTATAGTCACAACCTTTTGTTTTGTATTAAAAACGCCGCCAACCGTTCTTCTATAAAAAGAATCAGGTGGTCCATCTCGCAGGCTGCGGGAATCTAGCCGCGTGAACGATTACGAATCAGATTAAGAGTCAAAACCCGACAACTATTCTCCCGAAAGCATCGAAGCGCTTCATGAGTTCGGTTGCCACCAACTGTGCCTGCCCAAACTTGACGAGCCGCTTCTTTGGATGCCAACACGATCTTGTTGCAATTGTAATCTAGCATGGCCACGCTCCACTCCGCCGTAAGTTCTTTGCATGGCTATCTATGAAGAATAGGTGTTGGACCTCGGACAGTCTAGCTCGGTGTGGACTCCCGCATCAGGTGGCATGTCGTCTTTGCGACCAAGAGCAGGAAACGACTGATCACATCTTGGTATCCTGTGTGTTTCCAGATCAGTTTGGTACTCGATTATGTTAGGCTGGGGCAAGGTTGACTGGACTCCATCAGCGAATGACTTGCTGTTGCCTTGGTGTGCACCACTGATGTCTACTACGCAACTTTATTCTTGTAGACTCCGTTGGGTTTTCAAGGGCAGAGTTTTGTACGACAGCAACAAATTTCCCTCAAGCGGATGACCTAAAGTTTATCAATTCGTGGGAGGTGTAGGATGAAGATGGTCTCTCTCAAACAACCCTGCAATCAAATACAAGGAGTCTCTTGTGTCCCCAACACACCCAATACAATTGTCAATTGTATAGGTGCACTAGTTTGGTGAAGAGATGATGATAGATGTGTAATATGGATGGTAGAAATAGCTTTTTATAATCTGAATAAATAAAAAAAGTAAGGTAGCAAGTAGCAAACAACGAGCAAAACGGAATATCAATGCTTAGAAACAAGGCCTAGGGTTCATACTTTCACTAATGCAATCTCTCAACGTTACTAACATAATTGAATCACATAACAATCCCTCAAAGTGCGGCAAAGAATCACTCCAAAGTCTCTATTTCTATCGGAGAAAGTAGGATGAAATCGTGTAGGTAGTAAACCACCTCAAAGTTGTGTTTCCAATAAATCTTATGAACCACCCAAAGTGTCACAAATAGTTCTAGAGATCGTACTACGACAACACCATATGATACGTATCAATCAACTCTTATGTCACCTAGATTACCCCAATGTCACCGCAGGAATCCGCGAGTCAAGTCATGCATCAAGTGATCTCAAATCCAAAATATTCAATCCAACATAAAGAAACCTCAAAGAGCAAGACTCAATTCACCACAAAAGAGATATAGGGGAAGAACATCATGTGATCCGATTATATTGATAAAGCTCATGATACATCAAAATCGTGCCAAATCAAGAACACAAGAGAGAGATCAACATATAGCTACTAGTACAAACCCTCAGCCTTAAGGATGAACTACTCACACACCACCATGAAAACGGAGGAGAAGTTGGTGATGATGGTGATGACGGAGATGTCCCCGGCGGTGTCCCGACGCCACCGGGGAGAGGGGGAAGGGGCCCCCTCCTCCTTCTTCTTCCTTGGCCCTCCGGGGAGAGAGGGGGCTCTCCCCTAGATTGGATCTCTCTTCTATCTTCTATTTTTCGCTACTGTTTTTGGAGTCCTTCACCGTTTTTTTTATTCTCAAAGATGTGTAACTCCGATTGGGCTGAAATGTTTACACGATTTTTCTCCAGAAATTAGTTTCGTTGCGGTGAAAGAAAGGCATCAACCGACCTACGAGGTGCCCACAAGGCAGGGGGCGTGTCGGCCTGCCTTGTGGGGTCCTCGGGCACCGTCTTGCGTTTATTCTTTCTCCCAAAAATGACATATATTCCATAAAAATCTTCGTAAATTTTTATCGCGTTTGGACTTCGTTTGGTATGGTTTTTCTACGAAACTAAAAACATGCAAAAAAAATAGGAACTGACACTGGGCACTAGATTAATATGTTAGTCCATAAAAATCATATAAAAGGGCACCAAAACCATGTAGAACTCATGTAAATATAGCATGAATACTTCATAAATTATAGATACGTTGGAGACGTATCAACCACTAATGACACAACCGCACGAGTGGAAGGATTTGCACACCTTGTTGTTGTTAGTTGCTTGGCAACTGTGGAAGCACCAGAATGCCATTGTTTTTTAGGACGCCACTGTTGGAAATATGCCCTAGAGGCAATAATAAATTAGTTATTATCATATTTCCCCGTTCATGATAATAGTTTATTATTCATGCTAGAATTGTATTGACCGGAAACTAAATACATGTGTGTGGATAATAGACAAATACTATGTCCCTAGTATGCCTCTACTAGACTAGCTCATTGATCAAAAGATGGTCAAGGTTTCCTGACCATGGACATGAGTTGTCATTTGATAACGGGATCACATCATTAGGAGAATGATGTGATGGACATGACCCAACCGTTAGCATAGCAAATGATCGTTCAGTTTATTGCTATTGCTTTCACTATGTCAAATACACGTTCCTCTGACCATGCGATCATGCAACTCCCGGATACCGTAGGAATACTTTGGGTGTATCAAACGTCACAACGTTACTGGGTGATTATAAAGGTGCACTACAGGTATCTCCGAAAGTGTTTGTTGAGTTGGCATGGATCGAGATTGGGATTTGTCACTCCGACTATCGGAGAGGTATCTCTGGGCCCTCTCGGTAATACAGCATCACAGAAGCCTTGCAAGCACCGTGACTAAAGAGTTAGTTGCAAGATGATGTATTACGGAACGAGTAAAGAGACTTGCCGGTAACGAGATTGAACTAGGTATTAGATACCGACGATCGAATCTCGGGCAAGTAACATACCGCCGGACAAAGGGAACAACGTATGTTGACATATGAGGTTCACCGATAAAGATCTTCGTGGAATATGTAGGAACTAATATGAGCATCCAGGTTCCGCTGTTGGTTATTGACCAGAGAGTCGTCTCGGTCATGTCTACATCATTCCCGAACCCGTAGGGTCCGCACACTTAAGGTTCGATGACGATATAGTATTATATGAGTTATGTGATTGGTGACCGAATGTTGTTCGGAGTCCCGGATGAGATCACGGACATGACGAGGAGTCTCGGAATGTCCGAGAGATGAAGATTCATATATTGGAAGGTGGTATTCGGACACCGGAAAGGTTTCGGATATTTTATCGGTGTACCGGGGGGGTTACCGGAACCCCCCGAGGGGCCACATGGGCCATGTAGGGGAGGAGCAACAGCCCACAAGGGGCTGGTGCGCCCCCCTAGGGGCCAAACCGAATTGGGCTAGGGTTGGGGGCCGGCCCCCCTTCCTTCTCCCTCTCCCCCCCTTTCCAAGTAGGAATCCTACTTGGAGTAGGATTGGGGGGGCGCCGGCCAATGGGAGGAATCCCTAGTGGGATTCGGCCTCCCTATGGGGGCGCAGCCCCTTGGCTGCCTCCTCCCCCCTCCCTCCTTTATATACGGAGGAGGGGCACCCCTTTGAGACACACAATTTTCCCATAGCCGTGTGCGGTGCCCCGATCTCCGTTTTCCACCTCGGTCATATTTTCGGAGAGCTTAGGCGAAGCCCTGCCGGAATCACTTCACCGTCACCGTCGCCACGCCGTCGTGCTGACGGAACTCATCTACTACCTCGACGTCTTGCTGGATCAAGAAGGCGAGGAACGTCACCGAGCTGCACGTGTGTAGAACTCGGAGGTGCCGTACGTTCGGTACTCGATCGGTGGAGCTCGAAGGATTGTTCGACTACATCAACCGCGTTGTGAGACGCTTCCGCTAACGGTCTACGAGGGTACGTAGACACACTCTCCCCTCTCGTAGAGATGCATCTCCATGGATAGATCTTGCGTGAGCGTAGGAATTTTTTTTGAAATTCATGCTCCGTTCCCCAACAGTGGCATCCGAGCCAGGTCTATGCGTAGATGTGATTTGCACGAGTAGAACACAAGTGAGTTGTGGGCGTGGGTGTATACATATTGCTTGCCGTTACTAGTTGATACTTGATTCGGCGGTATTGTGAGATGAAGAGGCCCGGACCGACATTACGCGTACACTTACGCGAGACAGGTTTCACCGCTACGTGCACTCGTTGCATAAAGGTGACTGGCGGGTGTCTGTCTCTCTCACTTTAGTTGAATCGGTTTCAATGAAGATCAAAAAGCAATCACTACACCACGTTGTGGTTTTGCGTAGGAAAGAACGGTTCTTGCAAACCTGTAGCAGCCACGTAAAACTTGCAACAACAAAGTAGAGGACGTCTAACTTGTTTTTGCAGGGTATGCTGGTGATGTGATATGGTCAAGACATGATGTGATATAAGTTGTTGTATGAGATGATCATGTTTTGTAAAGTTATCAGGCAACCGACATGAGCCTTATGGTTGTCTCTTTATTGTATGCAATGCCAACACTATGTAATTGCTTTACATTACCGCTATGAGTTAGCAGTAGTAGTAGTAGCAATAGCCGGCGAGACGACCACGACGCTGCGATGGAGATCAAGGTGTCACGACGCTACGATGGAGATCAAGGTGTCAACCCGGTGACGATGGAGATCATGACGGTGCTTTGCTGATGGAGATCAAAGGCACAAGACGTTGATGGCCATATCATGTCACATATATTGAATTGCATGTGATGTTAATCCTTTTATGCATCTTATTTTGCCTAGGACGACGGTAGCATTATAAGATGACCCCTTCACTAAATTTCAAGATAAGTGTTCTCCCCTAGTATGCACCGTTGCGAAGGTTCGACGCTTCTAAGCACCACGTGATGATCGGGTGTGATGGATTCTTTCGTTCGCATACAACGGGTGTAAGCCAGTTTTACACACGCAGAATACTTGGGTTAAACTTGACGAGCCTAGCATATACAGATATGGCCTCGGAACACAAGAGACTGAAAGGTCAAACATGAGTCATATAGTAGATATGATCAACATGAAAGATGTTCACCATTGATAACTAATCCACCTCACGTGATGATCGGACGTGGTTTAGTTGATGTGGATCATGTTACACTTAGACAACTTGAGAGATGTTAATCTAAGTGGGAGTTCTTAAGTAATTTGATTAATTGAACTTCAATTATCATGAACATAGTCTAAATAATCTTTGCAATTGTATGTTGTAGATCAATGGCCCGCACTGTAGTTCCACTGAATTTTAATGCGTTCCTAGAGAAAGCTAAGTTGAAAGATGATGGAAGCAACTATGCGGACTGGGTCCGTAATCTGAGGATCATCCTCATTGCTGCACAGAAGGCTTATGTCCTTGATGCACCGCTAGGTGTCGCGCCCCCTCCCTCGTCTATTAACGTTATGAACGCCTGGCAGACACGTGTTGATGACTACTCGATAGTTCAGTGTGCCATGCTTTACGGCTTAGAACCGGGGCTCCAAAGACGTTTTGAGCATCACGGAGCATCACGGAGCACACGGCTTAGTTCAGTGTGCCATGCTTTACGGCTTATCGGTGTACCGGGGGGTTACCGGAACCCCCCGGGGGGCCACATGGGCCACATGGGCCATGTAGGGGAGGAGCAACAGCCCACAAGGGGCTGGTGCGCCCCCCTAGGGGGCCAAACCGAATTGGGCTAGGGTTGGGGGCCGGCCCCCCTTCCTTCTCCCTCTCCCCCCCTTTCCAAGTAGGAATCCTACTTGGAGTAGGATTGGGGGGGCGCCGGCCAATGGGAGGAATCCCTAGTGGGATTCGGCCTCCCTATGGGGGCGCAGCCCCTTGGCTGCCTCCTCCCCCCTCCCTCCTTTATATACGGAGGAGGGGCACCCCTTGGAGACACACAATTGTCCCATAGCCGTGTGCGGTGCCCCGATCTCCGTTTTCCACCTCGGTCATATTTTTGGAGAGCTTAGGCGAAGCCCTGCCGGAATCACTTCACCATCACCGTCGCCACGCCGTCGTGTTGACGGAACTCATCTACTACCTCGACGTCTTGCTGGATCAAGAAGGCGAGGAACGTCACCGAGCTGCACGTGTGTAGAACTCGGAGGTGTCGTACGTTCGGTACTCGATCGGTGGAGCTCGAAGGATTGTTCGACTACATCAACCGCGTTGTGAGACGCTTCCGCTAACGGTATACAAGGGTACGTAGACACACTCTCCCCTCTCGTAGCGATGCATCTCCATGGATAAATCTTGCGTGAGCGTAGGATTTTTTTTTGAAATTCATGCTCCGTTCCCCAACAGCCACACCGTCTGTGTGTGTGGCCGTCGAGAGGATTTTCCATGAGGGGAAGAGATGGATGGCGACTGGGCCTAATTAGGGGAGAGATCCATGGTCTATTTGGCGAGTTGTATAGGCGATATAGAAGCCAGTAGTTCACTTGTATGTTGTGGATGTGCGTGATCGGACACGAGATGTAATTTGGTGGATGAGTTTCTTTCCCCTTTCTTCTATCAATATATGACACACACACTTGTGCGTATCCTTGAAAACCACAACAAAACATGTGAAGGTGCAGAAGAGTCAAATGAGTCTTCTATCACAGTCATTGTTTTTTTTTCCAATCACAACCTTTGGTTTTTATTTTTGAGGCAAATCACAGCCTTTGGTTTGTTGATTAGACTAGCACATATGCCCGTGCGTTGCAATGGGAAAGATAATTGAAGTGTCCACTGAAATATCCGTCAGCACGACCCAACAACATCTGAATTGTGTCCGGCCACGGCAGAGAGGCGCACACTGAGATCTAGCAGAAATTCATATCAGTAGTACGTTAAGAAGCATGGTACACATATAATACTTTTGGTACGGTTTTTGTACAATGATTCCGATCTCAATAAAAGGATTCTATTAAATGTGTTTTAGGCCATCTCTGCATACGCTTGAAGATTAATAAAAAAATTGTCTATGTCTGAGCGAAACGACCCTAGTTCGTTGCATACAACTTGACGCTCTTATTTCTGTTGTACATAATGGTCGCGCACTGCACATCAACGCATATATGCGTGCCCCTCCCACGTCCCTCGGTATTAATTCTTTTTTATTATTGCATTGCATGGATGCCACGTCCTTTATAATTTCTTTGTGTTATTCTCTCCTTCATTTTTTTTGAATATCCCGTTCTTTTTTTATCCCTATTGATCATGCCCTTTATTCTCTCCTTTCTTTATTACTCCTATATACCCATTGAAATCGATCATGCAAACTCCATCCGATCCATATAGGTCCTCGTAACATATTTCATATATGTAAAGATGGTATAAAAGTTATATAGTGTGTTAGCATTTCCCAAAAATACACCATAGCAATTAATTAGATTAATTAAGTTTATGCCCTGAACAGAATTTTAAAGTGGTTAACAGGAACAAATAATAGCACGGTTGAAAACTACGTATTTTTCTGATCAAATTACATATACAAATTAACAACATCCGAGTTATGGTTGCAAAGTTATAGCATAATCATATTAACATATTCTGTGTAAATAATAAAAGTCAGGGACCTAACAAGCTGAAAACAGAGCGAACTGGGCCTACTGCAGCTGAATACGAAATACTAACCGGCGCCCAGGCACGTGAGATAGCGGCTGCCGTAGTTGGGCCGAAGCCCAACAGAGAAAGGGCACTCAATGTTTAACCACATGTTACTTAAAGAAAAAATCAGGGGCTTTTTTTGTAAAACATATGACGATTGATGGGCAGAAACGCTCCGTACAGTCTCTACTCCTAATGTCTCTCTTGGTAGGCTAGCCTCCACAGGTTTTTTTCGTCTCCCACTTTCGTCTGTTTTTTTTTTCGTCTCACATCCCAGCACCATCTCCTCACATTGGTTTTTCACCCTTCTAATAAAAACTTTCTAAACTTTTCCAAACTTTCCTAACCAGACACGTTACAAACGGGCAGGAACCGATAGCACGTTACCAAACAATGAAATCTAGTTTCATGACAATCAATCTGAATCCTAACTTTCCTAAAGAATGGATCTCTGCCTTTCTTAACAACCACGTAATATCTCTACTTCTAATCTCTACCTCGTTCGTACCTCCCGGACCAATCGATCGAGATATCTCCTCCACCGATTTTTTTTCCATCGATCACCCCCTCCCACCGATCCCCTCCATCACACGCCATCCTGAAATGGTACCCCCACCCTCATACGATCGCTACACCCTAATCCTCCCCGATCCGATCTGATGGCCCTTCCCCGTGGTCGCTGACGTCGGTGCCGGTGAACAGCACGTACCATCTCCTGCTGCAGCACCGCCAAGACGCTGGTGCTGGCGTGTCCGAGGCTGCATGAGGCCGTGCTGGACCCTGCCACCCCCGAGCCCTTCGCGCGCGCCAACGCCGACGTCCCTGCCTATGCCTACTACGGCCAGGACAAGTACACATCATGACCGTTTCTTCTCCCCCTACAGGTTACTAGCGATTGACTGCGACTGAGATCGAGCAGATTGATGGCGGCGCCATGCAGGGAGGCGAACGAGGTGATGCTGTCCCACTCCCGCCCTCATGCTTGTGCAAGGCACGAGCCTCCCGGGGGCGTGGACGTTCTCATGACCATGTCGCTGGACACGCTCAAGACGTGCCTTCAGGTTATGGGAACCGATGCGGAAGCGGCACGGCGGACCCTGGGGATCACGACGAGCGCCGCCTGGCTCCCTTGCTGCCACATCCCACTTCCAAATGGTAATCGTTGTGATGTTTCTTTTGGTTTTACTCGCTACATGCTTGTAGATTCTGTTGGGCGATTATAGGTAATCGAGGAGCCATGGTTAGTGTAGGAGACTACGAGTGCAAGTTTATTTTTGTTAAGATACTGAATTTTAGCTTACTAATTAGTTCAAATGTGCTAGATTAATTTATCTCGTATGGTTTTTGTGATAAAGATTTAATTGTCCTGTAATGTATGTGGTTTTGAGAAGGGGCTGGTACCTATTTGCATGTCCACAAGTCAACGAATTTATTGAAATGTAAATAATTTCAAGGGAAGAAGGATCTCGCTACATGCTGTTTTAAAGAGGAATAAACAGTGTTCAATTATGCACCCTCATTTGACCTCAACTAACACTCGTGCTTTATTTTTTCATAGTAGGCATACATTCCATTGCCAGGAAACAGTGGTTAATCAGTCAACCAGTCAGAAATGCAGTTTCAATTTGGCAATTGTACCAAAATGTTAACAGAAGTTGATGGCTCTGACGCAAAAGATTTGTCAGTCGACTAAAGTACATTTGGTTTTCCACAAGATACTAATCAGGAATATTTTAACCGGGCCTTACAGTATGGTTATTCAATTCCAAGTCAAAGCTTTGAAGATAATGGATTGTTAATTTGTTACCAAGTGTTCCAGGTTTTGTTCTGAATAATGCTTCTACTGCAATCCGGAAATATGAACAATTTGATCACTTTTTCAAACCTCTTCAGACTCTAACATCTCACAGAGTGCAGGTGCAAAATAGTGACCTAAATATCGCACATCGCAGTAGACCTTCTAATGCATCCTGCATAGATCATGCAGAAGAAATAACTTCTCATGACACGAATGATTATGACGACAGAAACTCTTGCTACATAAAGGTACTGTTATTCCATCAAGAATGTCAATGCTCCTGGCTGCTGTTTCTGGCTACGGGATAATATTTGTTCTAACACATGACATGAAAGTCTATCCAATCAGCTCTACTTTTCAAAATTATTCAGTAGACAACTAAATTCCTCATGTCGCAGAAAGGAAACAAATCACTTTCCTTGTAATTTCTTTGTGCCTTAGTAGTCCATAGAAGTTATTAATACTGACAACAAAGTCATTACACAAATGGTGATATGTTTTTATGAAATAACCATGTGGGGTACAGATCACTTGCGCAGAAAATGTTAGTTACAAAAATAGTCGACATGAAATATGTTGGTTACATGGATGAGTATTCACAAAAAGAAGTGGTGCGAAATGATGAAAATGTGAGGCTTCGACACGGCAGCGCTGGAGCCGCGTGATACATGGAGAGGATGGAAGAAACGAATAAGAGAACAGCTTCTTTTCTATTGAGTGAGGGTGGAGAAGGATAAATTTTAAGAGAAGGAAGAGCATGGGGCATGGTCATCGTCAGAAGAAGTAGAAGAAAGATATTAGTGTTTGCCGCAACGCTGTCCAGAATTAGATGCACATTATATATTTTCTATTTCTTTACTGTACTGTCTTCCTTTTCATGGTTATGCATTTTTCTCTTGTCAATAGATTGAATCCATCGACAAGGGTTCTGAGGCGACATTGTTGGAAGGGGCCGAAAGTTTAAAGAGTTTTTTACAACATAATGATGTGCAAGCGGTGATATCTCATAACAAACCAAAACATGCAAATAAAAATGTCATCGCACAAGGTATTTTTTTTCAATGTGATTATCGGTCTTTTCTTCGTCATATTGTTGTCTGTATTAAACTAATTTGGCTCATTTTTGTATACTGGTTTGGCTCGTTTTTGTATCATGACGACAGACTATGTTTGTACCCCTAGAGATATTATTGTCCTTGAATCTATCATTTTTGTATACTGGTTTGGCTCATTTTTGGCCCGTTTTCATGGAGCGGTAAAGAATTGGTTCATCCAGTTTGCACGGTGAGTATTCTCGGTTACATATTTTAAGACCTTTGACGTGAAGTATTTGTGCTAACTACATATATTGCTTGTGCAGGATGGGTATGAGTTGAGAAAGAAGTTTTTATTATACTTACTCAAATATCATGCGAATGAAACTAAAGACAACTTTCTTGATATTGTGCGAGAATTTTTTAAGCGCATCAAGTAGATCTTAATTTGTAATGGATTTGTAGTTGAATCATTGCTTTATATGTATGCATAGTCAATTTGTCTTTTTTTATTAATTTACATTGCAAGTGAAGTGGACTTTAACTATAGCCCCATTATACCCGTGCTATCTTATCTCTACATGTGAAATTTAACATGCATTATGTTTATATAACTCCAGCGAAATATTTCAAAATCCCATGGCAACGTACGGGAGTATAGATTGGAAAATAGCGACAACCAGGTAAAAAATTTGCGCCAACTGTTGTTCCGAAAAGCATCGGATTGGATTAGAAATTGCGCCAATCCGTCGAGCTGCGGGATCCAGCTGTGCCTGCCGGAACGTGACGAGAAAGGAAAATGAATGAGATTTCATGTTTTCTCCGGCAGTAAGAGGGACGAGACACCGGCGGATTCACCGCCCTAATTTTCGATCCCAACTTTCCTCGATCTCGAGTTTGCGCGCACTTCGGCGAACATGGCAGCGATCATGGCCGCGCGCGGGCAGGGGCTGGAGCAAGATTTCGATTTCTTCGTGGTGGTCGACTTCGAGGCGACGTGCGCGAAAGATACACGGATCTTCCCGCGGGAAATCATTGAGTTCCCTGCCGTGCTCGTCGACGGCGCCACCGGCCGCATCGAGTCCGCGTTTCGCAGGTACGTTCGTCCAAAACATCACCCTGTGCTGACCCTGTTTGCAGGGAACTCACCGGCATTCGGCAGGAGGACATCGACGACGGCGTGGATCTCGGCGAGGCGCTCTGGCTGCACGATGCTTGGCTGAAGGCGGCAACGGCGGGGGCAGGGAACAAGATAAGCATTCCCTTGGCCGTCTTGACCTGGGGTAACTGGGATTGCCATACCATGCTAGAGTTCGAGTGCCGCTTCAAGGGCATCGAGAAGCCCTCCTACTTCGATCGCTGGATCAACCTGAGGGTCCCCTTCCAGGCGGCGCTCGGCAGCGGAGGGAAGGTCAACCTGCAGGAGGCGGTCCGGGCGGCGGGGCTGGACTGGGAGGGCCGCCTGCACTGCGGACTGGATGATGCGCGCAACACGGCGCGACTGCTTGTCGAGATCATGCGGCGCAGCGTCAAGATCACCATTACCGGCTCGCTGGCGCCGTCGCCGCCGCTGACGATCCAGAAGCAGCCGCCTCGCACAAGCCCTTGCGGCGGCTCATTGGCGCTAGCATCGCCGCCGTCACCGATCCAGTAGCAGCCGCCTCGCACAGGCCCATTGGCGCTGGTGCCGGCGCCGATCCAGCAGTAGCTGCTGCCGCAGCCTCACATGATAAGCACCTGCGGTGGCTACTCTGCGACGTGCTTGTGCTACTGCGGGCTGGCGAGCAGAGGAGGCGTGATGCAGGGGAAGTGCTTCTCGGGATACGCCAACTGGGTGCCGGCCACGGGAGCCTTGTGCCCCTACTTCGCCTGGAGCAACTAAACCAACGATCCATGGCATGAGACTCAGATTCAGAATCCAATGCAGCTCAGCTGTTAGTGTTAATCTTTTTTGAAATGGTCACCAGGGGGAAAGGCTCCCCACCTGAATATATTCCAAAAATGCCATAATGGCATGAGATTGGTCCAGTTTATAAGGAAAACCGGATCGAAAACCTGGACTAGTTGACCCCGTTTATGAGGAAAACCGAGCTGAAAACCTTACAAGACAGGGTAAAACAAGAAGAGAAACAAAAAAAGAGGACGCCCCAGACAAGGCATGCCTAGCTAGCAGACCAAGGACAACACCACGGGAGGCACAAGTAGATGAGCAGAGTCGTCAAGGGATCACAATACCAAGACTTGCCAAGCAGCCTAACGCACCGCACCGGCATGTGTACCGAAAAAACACGGCACAACAGAGGAGCATCCACAATCAAGGAGTGACAAACACGAACCTTGACTGGGAGCTCCGCCATGAAAATTCAGGAACGATTATCAAGTTGGGGAGGCATCTTGCAGCATCATCGAGTAAAGATGAACCGAGACAACGCCAAGAGCACGAAGCTCGCCGCACCACAACGACAGCCATGGGATGTCTTGAGCATGCACAGCAACAGGGACGACACCGAAGAACACCACCATAAACACACATACCACTGTCGATCCATCTGGCCGCACCACCACCACCAACATCCTGCAGCAAGAACCACGTGCACGTCACCCAAGCAGACCCCAAGATGATGCCTTCAAGAAAGGTCGCGACGCCAGTTGCACCACCATCATACGCAACAGGAGGACCAGGGCGGTTTCCCCCGGGGTCTCATCTTCCATCTTCATCTAACCAAGCAAGGTGAGCCTTGAATGTTGCCCGTCTGGTCGCCACCCAACAACACCCTGCAAAGGGAAGAGGTGTCGTACAGGAACGAGGTGGTCCAGAGAGGATCACACGCCGCTAACCCGGCTTCGGATGGAAGAATCAAAACCACTCCAAGGAGTGGCCGAGCCAAGATGACACCACCGTCGACCCCCAGCCAGCCGCAACACCACCAACAACAAACCCGCAGTGAGCTACCACCACACGAATCCACCAAGTCGACGCCTTCAAGAAGGACTGTGATGTGAAACACGCCGCCATTGACCGTTCCGGGCGGACCAAGGCAGACCAAGAACAGGGGTTTCCCCTTGTGCCTCGAAGGGGAAGTCACCATGACAGCGATGCCTCCAAGGAGGTAAGCAGCACCCATGGGCGTCACCATCGCTGGCTCCGGCCGGAGCATAGGCTTTCGCCCAAGTGAGCCGACCACCTCCGAGAAGCACCGGTAGACCGCAATTTGCTGCTCCCTGCACCTCCACAGAGCAAGGGCCACTGCAGCCCACCGCCGCACGTGACCAGATCCGGGCCACCGCAGTCCATTCCCGCCGGATCCAGCCTGCCCATGCCGCCCCCCTCTGCTAGAATCGTGCCAAGCCGTGGCCGGCAGGCACGCCTAGCACCTATGTGCGACAGCAGGCAGCAACACCAGCTAAACACGCTGCAGGGAAGGTGGAGGGCGAGCACCACCATGCGTGCCTCGCAGAGGTCACCCCCGCCGGCCAGATCCTAGCCGGCACGCAGCAGCCCACCCCGACGTCCGCAGCAGGGAGATGCCGCTGAATCGAGTATGGGGGTATGGGGGAGCAATGAGTTATATTTGAAGGGTTTGTCCATAGGCATTGCTTGAAGACCATTTGTGGTGACAATGGACTTGTGAAGATGTGCCGAAGAGTGGCTCACCCATA
Organism: Elymus sibiricus; assembly: GCA_039707655.1. Lineage (NCBI taxonomy): Eukaryota > Viridiplantae > Streptophyta > Magnoliopsida > Poales > Poaceae > Elymus > Elymus sibiricus. Next base: position 148,532,343 of record CM077668.1, on the reverse strand, counting down.
GTGGAGTATGGGGGAGCAATCAACTAGTCTTCATCGAGCCGACGCAATCAAGAAAGGTGGTCCATCTTGAGGAGGTCAAGATCGTCATCATCTAGCTCAAGTGGACTATGCGCAAGGCAAAGGTTTGCCCTTGATAGGTTTTCTATTTTTACCGGTCTCATGGTAGTTGTGGGGAGACCGGGTTATAGGATCGATAGCCGTACTATCAAGGGGGGCTCTCAAGTGAGTAGCTTGATCGTATCGTTCGTAGAGAGCTCAAACCATTGCATCCTTGCATCATCTTTCTTGGTTCGTGTTTGGCGTTTCTCTTTCTGAGTTTTTGAGCTTATCGTCATCTTCTTGACAAGCTCGAGTTCATCGAAAACGGAGTTCATATATGCATCTTCTATGATGTTTTCGATGTTGGAGTTTATGCCGGTTCTTCATTCATAGAGGTTTCTCATCTCTATATCTTAGGCATATCTCCCCTGCCACTTCTTATTATAACCAGTCGCTGTTTGGATAGTACTCGTTGTCTTCTATCCAACAAGCTTGAGTTTGCTCATTTCGGAGCTCATTTGCAGAAGTTATGGCAGTTTTAGTCTCTGGGCAGTTTTCTTGTCACCCAAGCGGTAGTACCGCTCGGTACCACGGTAGTACCGCTGTGGTCTACCGCAGCGAGTACCGCTTGTGGGAATTTCTTCTGTTGCCCATTCTTGGTGAGCGGTAGTAGCACGGTAGTAGCACGGTAGTACCGCTTATGCGGTACTTCCGCTTTATACTACCGCTTCCAGTACCGCTTGCTGAAATTCTTCTGGTGCCCTGTTTTTCCTTAGCGGTAGTTGAGCGGCTGTTGGGCGGTAGTACCGCTTGCGGTGGTAGTACCGCTCCAGTACCGCTCCACTACCTCTTTTCTGAGCTGTTCTGCGAACCTTTGCGGTAGTACCGCCTGTGGGTGCGGTAGTACCGCTTCGTGCGGCACTACCGCGCTCCTGTGCTTACTGTACTCACTGGCTTCGGCCGCTAGTACCGCTCCTTGGAGCGGTAGTACCGCTTGAGTGCGTCCAGCACAGGTAACGGTTCGATTTGGTGGGGGCTATAAAAGGGGTCTTCTTCCCCAACGGTTTTCTTATCCTTTGAGCTCGTTTTTGCCCCCCATTGCTGATCTTCTTGAGCTTGCTAACTCTCAATCCCTCCAATGATTCTTGCTCCTTCTTGAGGGAAAAGAGAGAGGAGATCTAGATCCACATTTCCACCAATCACTTTCTCCTCTAAGTGAGGGGAACCCCTTGGATCTAGATCTTGGAGTTCTTCGTGTTCTTCTTCGTTCTTCCTCTCATTTTCCTCCCTAGCATTAGTTGCTTTGGTGGGATTTGGGAGAGTAGGACTTGGACACTCCGTGTGCCCTTGCCATTGCATTCGGTGCATCGGTTTGAGTTCTCCACGGTGATACGTGGAAGTGAGAAGTTGAGTAGCTTATTACTCTTGGGTGTTTGAGCACCCTTGAGCTTGTTCCTCTTGGGTGCTTTGGCGCCCTAGACGGCTTGGTGGTGCCTCGGAGCTCAATCATTGTGGTGCAAAGCTCCGGGCAAGCGTCGGGGTCTCCAATTAGGTTGTGGAGATCGCCCCGAGCAATTTGACGGGTACCGGTGACCGCCCCCAAGGGTTGCCAAAGTGTACGGGTTCGGTGACCGCCCTCAAGGGTTGCCATTTGTACGGGTTCGGTGACCGCCCTCAAGGGTCCCTTAGTGGAATCACGGCACCTTGCATTGTGCGAGGGCGTGAGGAGAATACGGTGGCCCTAGTGGCATTGTTGGGGAGCATTGTGCCTCCACACCGCTCTAACGGAGATTAGCATCCGCAAGGGTGTGAACTTCGGGATACATCGTCCTCTCCGCGTGCCTCGGTTATCTCTTACCCGAGCCCTTTACTTATGCACTTTACTTTGTGATAGCCATATTGTTTCTTGTTATATATCTTGCTATCACTTAGTTGTTTATCTTGCTTAGCATAAGTTGTTGGTGCACATAGGTGAGCCTAGTCGATTTAGGTTTTGTGCTTGACAAATTAAACGGTAGTTTTATTCCGCATTTGTTCAAGCCTAAACCGTAATTATTTTAAAGTGCCTATTCACCCCCCCCCCTCTAGGCGACATCCACGATCTACCAGGGGCGCCGCCGCTCGAGCCGCCCTGTTGAGGACGACGCGGGGGCCTCGATGCCACCCAATGTTGGTGTTGTTTTTCTGTTAGTGTTAATCTGTTAGGGACGTGCAGTCGACCCCACCCGCCAGCGAGCATACGGCAACCACAGACGCAACAAAGGGGAACGACGCGGCCGTGAAGAGCACGTGACCGCCTGGCAGCTGGGCCAGGCCGAGGGTGTGAGTACGGAGGCCTGTGTGCCGCAAGCGTGTGTTAAGTAGCTGGCCAAGCGAGGGCCGAGGCATCGAGATTTTTGTAATTGACTAAACGACGGAACGAAGCTGCTCTTCGTCCTCCTCCTATCCTGATCCCCTTTTCCCTTCCTCCCCTTGCTACTCCAAATCCCTAACCCTAGATCGAGGTTCGTAACAAGTGGTATCAGAGGTCAAGCATCCTGGATTCACTCTACCAGAAACCCCATTATCACACCAAATCGGCGAAGCAGGTGGCGGCGATGGAGGATCAGATCGTGGCACTCACGAAGGCGGTCAACGACGGGCGTGTCTCCAACGACACCCGCCTCGATGCTATCTAGCAATCGCTCGAGATGTGGAGACCGGCGGTGACCAATCTCCAACAGCAACTGGACGAGCTGCGCACTCAGGTTGGGCAGATCGCTCTGCACCCAGCGCTGGCGGCGTCTTCATCAAGGCCAGAAGATGCGGTGGTGCAGCCGGCGTCGTCTTCACCGACCGACGACCCAGGGCACCACAGGCCAAGTGGCCACGGCGAGAACATCGACTCCGGGGGCTCGGCACACGGGGTGGTCACCACCCTGACGTCGCCTGATAGAGACGAGGGTCCCGATCTTTCGATGAGATGGTAGCTATCGATTTGGTGGGGCCGACTTTGACGATCCGACTACAAACATGCATGACGTTGCGCCTTAGCAATCACTAAACCAATCTCCCGGAGGTTACTGACGATGCTAGAAGCACGATCAACCTGACCACGAAGGTCTATTCCTTCAAACAATCGAAGAATTAGCAAGAATATGATAAAGCAATCTGAATATTGTAAATATATATGAAGTATTGATAAAAGTGGGGATCCGAAAGCGGTCTTGGTCTAGTCGTTGGACACAAACGAAGTACACGAAGTTGCAATGACTAACTTTTAACTAAACAAATACCAAGGAAAAAGCTACTAGATTGATCTACTTATATAGGAGCAAGGGGTGGCAGCCAAGGAGGCGAGAGGACGTCCCAAGGCAGCCTAAAACTAACCCTAGGTCGTACAAGGCCCATGGGCCCAAGTGGAGGTGATGCAACACCTTTGGACTTGCAGTTTGACTTGGATTCTGCTGCAACGTCAGATTGTTTCGTCAATATCTCAACGCTCCGGATGAATTTGAAGGTTAATCTAATTGGGTTGTAAAGGTCACGAAATAAACTTTCCAACAAAAAAAGAATCACCCAATTCGGAGTCCGGATGAAAGAGTTCTTGGCGTTTTGAGTCAGGTATGTCTGTGCAGTCCGAATCTGAGTCCAGAACGTGGGGAGCTTGGACTCTATCTTCTCCTGGGCCAAAAGTGACGTGGGAGGACTTTTTGAACAGCACAAAATCATTTCCTTTGACGCAAGACGACTTCTTGAATAACACCTAATCATTTCCTTTTCCTTTGTCTTCGCACGTAGTTCGTACAAGTGTTCAACAATTCTGCATTTAGGCATGAAATAAAAGTAGGTGAAGTATTTTTATTCCGAATAACATAAATAAAATATTGCATAATTCTTATAAGAAATCACCTCACAAATATGCATGTATGCAATATTTTTGGTCGTATCCAAGGTAGCCATGTCCTCATCATCCTTCCCTTCTTGAAAACAAAGCCGTCCTCGGCGTTGCTTAATCTGAAATGTGGCTAACAAAAGAGACAAAGTGTACATGTTGTATATGTATATGTCATCCATTTTTACTTCCCTTGATTTTTGCACATATGAAACATGTATACATGAGTAACTTTCATATTTCATAAAATATAAAGCCAAAATATTATCACAAGAAGTAGAAGGCATGAAAATATTGCAACTCAGTTTACACATATAAGTGAAGCTCTTATTCATATCAAAAGATTGACAATGTTCATCATTAAACCATCCCAACATTGGTGAATAAACTTTAATTTCTTCAAAGTTACATGCTACAACATGCTTAAATAAGCAAACATGCAACAAATCATTTGACACAAAATCATCACCAAGATTAGAGGTCATATCAAAATGATTAAACATTGGCACAATTATTTTCAAACGTATTTGATCCAAATCCAATTTATTCCCTGATTCACATGATTCTTTTGCAGTTAATTCAATGGGTGCACTCAATAGTGTTGATATTGTAGTTGCTTGATCACATGGCAAAGTCAAATCATCAACATAGTCCTCTAAAATAGGTGGTGTGATCAAAGTAGTGGGTAGCTCATCAGATGGTGCATTTATATTGAGAAGGCATTCATCATTCTCATGTAGAGTTGGAAGATCAGTACCTTTGTCATTACCTCTTATGATCAACTCAGATGATGTAGGCACTCTCGGTGGTGATGTGTCACATTGTGGAGGCGATGTAGTCCTCACAACAACGGATGTGGTTGTCATAGTACGCCTAGTAGTTGAAGGAACAACCGTATCAACTCTTGGAATGTGCACCTTGCACTTGTTGTCCTTGTAGGCCACACGTCGTTTTATTTCCTGTTCAGCTTTGCAAGCAAGACGAAATAAACAGTCCATAGGATAACACTCTTCATGAATTAGTATCTCCTGAATATCACGGTTTAATCCTCCCCAAAATCTATCCATAAAATCTTCTTCACATTCTTCTAAAAAGGAGTGCAACAAGGTAGTTTGTAAATCATCATAATATTTTCTTACGGTGTCACTACCTTGTTTTAAATTTTGTAATTTTTTAATCATGCCACGAGTATAATAAATGTCGACGAATCTATTCCTCGTGACAACTTTTAAATCATCCCAAGTAGTAGGTATATAATCAGGGTATAACCGGCAATATTCGCTCCACCAAACTATAGCAAAGCTACTGAAAGTACTAACCGCAGCTTTAAATTTTTTATGCTCATCAAAATTATGGGAAGCAAATATAGCATTTATTTCGTACTCCCATTCAATATATAAATCAGGCTGAAAACGACCATTAAATGGTCGCATGGAAACATTAACCTGATTATGCACATTCTGATGTCGTTGCTCCTCTCGTGACGGTTGTTGTATTTTCTTAGGTGGTGGCAAGTCTCCCACGATCGATGAAGCCCAAGAACTAACAACGCCGGAACCTGTCATAATTAGTAGAAAACAAGAAACAAAATCCAAGAATAATGTTCCTATGAACTACTAGGATGTGGTGGTAAAATGCTCATAGTATAGCAAATATCAATGTCTTACAAGTTCTTACCATGCAGCAGGTGGTGACCGGTAACCAGCGGTGTCAAATAACTCCAAAGATTGAAAAAGCGATTGCCAGGTGAACGTAAATATGCACGGTGTAGAAATATGTGGAGCTGGGTTGGCTTTATATATATGTAGCAAAAGATTAGCAATAATCAATTCAGAGATGCAATGTTGAATAAACGCTCAACGATGGTACTGTGCTGGTCCTAGGCTAGACCGGACTAGAGACGCGAGCCTAGAACACTAATGGGGTCATGGCAAAGCACAAGTAGCAGCAACGGATGATATGAAGTAGCTCTGGACAGCAAGATATAAGTGAAGATCACAATGGCATTAAAGATAATGATGATAAATAACCACCAAGCAGGATATACCAAAAGTCTCTCTACAACTTACCTCTTGAAAATATTATGCCAAATTTTTGATATTTTTTCTCAAGAAAGCTATTTATTCAAGCTTTCCAATGCAAAAAAGAATCACACAATTCCGAGTTCGTATGAGGAGTCAAAAAAATTCGGGAACTGGCCTGAAAACAGTGAAAAACTGTGTTCGCAAACATCGGAGGGCAAAAAGTCCTATTTAGAAGCCGATTTGGAAGTAACAATAATGAACTTGCTTCATGAATTATTCAGATGCGGCTCGTCGATAGCTTGAATTTGAGTACTTGTGGAGCCAAAACGGACTTCATATGGGGAATATATGCCTGTTTTACTAAACACTGCGCAAAACAGATTCCAATCCGAATGCAGGTACGAGATTGAGTCTAGATAGATCCGAAATTTGACTTTTTTTTCTCTTCTCTCTTTTTTTCTCTCACTTTTTTTCACTTTTTTCTCTATTTTTTTCTCACTTTTTTTACTTTTTCTTCTTGCTCTTTTTTTTCTCTCTTTCCAAAACAAACTAGATAAGATGCAGATTGGATCAAGGGAAGATCCGAACAACCTCAAGTATGATTATGACAATGAACGATGGGAAGCACATGGTGAAAACTGATGGATGGCGGTGGGCGATAGCAGAAGGGATGATGATGCAGCGGCGGCGTGACTAATGTGAACAGAACTCGAAACTCTAAAGGAAATAGACACTAAAACCAGCAACTCGATATGACGATGCAACCGATAATTCAACAAAGCAAAACACCGAACAGAAAATTGCACAAGGCTCAGATTGGTTCGGATATGATGATCTAACCCTAAATTTTTTTTGTGGCTTTTTCTTGGACTGTAGGTATGAAGAACATATGCGATCTAAACTACGAAAAGCTGGAAAATTCTCACCGAGCAACCTAAAAACTGATACCACTTGATAGAGACGAGGGCCCCGATCTTTCGATGAGATGGTGGCTATCGATTTGGTGGGGCCAACTTTGACGATCCGACTACAAACGTGCACAACGTTGCGCCTTAGCAATCGCTAAACCAATCTCCCGGAGGTTACTAACGATGCTAGAAGCACGATCAGCCTGACCACGAAGGTCTATTCCTGCAAGCAATCGAAGAACTAGCAAGAATATGATAAAGCAATCTGAATATTGCGAATATATATGAAGTATTGATAAAAGTGGGGATCCGAAAGCGGTCTTGGTCTGGTCGTTGGACACAAACGAAGTACATGAAGTTGCAATGGCTAACTTTTAACTAAACAAATCCCAAGGAAAAAGCTACTAGATTGATCTACTTATATAGGAGCAAGGGGTGGCGGCCAAGGAGGTGGGAGGACGTCCCAAGGCAGCCTAAAACTAACCCTAGGTCGTACAAGGCCCATGGGCCCAAGTGGAGGTGATGCAACACCTTTGGATTTGTAGTTTGACTTGGATTCTGCTGCAATATCAGATTGTTTCATCAATATCTCAACACTCCGGACGAATTTGAAGATTAATCCAATTGTGTTGGAAAGGGAACGAAATAAACTTTCCAACAAAAAAGGAATCACCCAATTAGGAGTCCGGATGAAAGAGTTCTAGGCGTTTTGAGTCAGGTATGTCTGTGCAGTCCGAATTTGAGTCCAGAACGTGGGGGACTTGGACTCTATCTTCTCCTGGGCCAAAAGTGACGTGGGAGGACTTTTTGAACAGCACAAAATCATTTCCTTTGATGCAAGACGACTTCTTGAATAACACCTAATCATTTCTTTTTCCTTTGTCTTCGCACGTAGTTCGTACAAATGTTCAACAATTCTGCATTTAGGCATGAAATAAAAATAGGTCAAGTATTTTTGTTCCGAATAACATAAATAAATTATTGCATAATTCTTATAAGAAATCACCTCACAAATATGCATGTATGCAATATTTTTGGTCGTATCCAAGGTAGCCATGTCCTCATCACCGCCTCCGGTCAAGGGTGCGTACCAGATCTCCCCTCTCAAAATTCCTCCTGTTCCCCCTACCGATCTGGGTCGAGAATTGGAGCACAGATCTCCACATTCTCCCAACTCCAATTGGGCTCTTTCCAGGCTCCATTTTCCATAGTTCGAGGGAGAGAATCCTCAATTTTGGAAGACTAGATGTGAGAAGTATTTTGATATGTATGGAGTGTAGCCGGATCTCTGGGTCCGGGTTGCTACACTGCATTTTTCGGGAGCCGCGGTGCGGTGGCTCCAAGTTCACGAAGCACACAACACCCCCTTCACGTGGGAGACGCTTTGCACCACTCTGCGTTCCAAATTTGGTCGTGAGCAGTATCAAACGCAGTTGCGTCAGTTTAACACATTGCGGCAGACAGGATCGGTAGTAGAGTATATGGAGCAGTTTGAGGAGTTGATGGATGACTTGCTCATTCATAATCCTTCCTTTGATCCATTGTTTTTCACCACTCAGTTCTTAGATGGTCTAAAAACTGAGATTAAAACCGGTGTGGCTTTGCACCGGCCCCAAGAGCTTGATACTGCCTTTTCTCTTGCTTTATAACAGGAAGAACTGCTGGGCTAGATGCCTCGACGGGAACCAGCCCCTGCTCGTCAACTGCCACGGCCAGTGGTGGCGTTGGGCGTACCCCCGCCACGGCTGGTTCCACTCGCTCCTCCCATAGCAGCAGAGGATCGACGGGCGTTGGAGGCAGCCCGAGCTAGAGACCGACGCCAAGAGCCAGCCCACGGCGACGATCGCATGGTGGCACTGCGCAACTACCGACGCGCACGCAGACTCTGCTTCAAGTGCGGGGAGCGTTGGGGCCAAGGCCACCAGTGCGCGGCCACGGTTCAACTCCATGTTGTGGAGGAACTGTTGGAACTTCTTCAAGCAGAAGCTCAAGACCGCCAAGGCCACGATTCTGATTCAGAGGGTGAGCAGTTGATGTCCATATTGTGACACCCTGGTTTTTCCCAACTTTTATTTTCAAAAACCCATTTGGATTTTATTTGGAATTTGGTTTGGATTCCGTTCTGAATGGCTCTATGGACTTAAAACTTGGGAATATTTTTACTTTCCTTTCCCAAGTGAATCAAAGCTTCCAAAAACTTCTCCAAAGTCATGTCATTTCCATTCTTGCCCAACCCTAATTTCTATTCTGATTTAATATTCTTTTTTCTATTAAGGGAATAGCCCTTTGTGCTCTAGGTTGTGAAGCAACCCCAATTTCTGTCTTCTTCAAAATTCCAAGAAAATTCTCATAAATTCTTTGGACCATGTGAACCTTGGATATGTGAAAATATTCAAGATTACAGTCTCATGGTGAGCACACCATCCAATCTTTGTTTCTGGTCATAATTTCAGTTTGTGAAGCAACTATATTTTATATGGCTTCATAAATTCTGAAATTTTACCAGGACATTATCCTACAAATATAACGTCCCTCCACAAAATTTGGGCTTATTCATTCATCCAATATTTCTCAATAATTCTCCCAAGTTTCTGTCCAAAGGAGAGCATTGTGAAGGAAGTACCATTTATACTTACCTAAATGGTATGAAATTTTTATAGCATCTTGCCACCACCAAATGACCCACAAATACCAAGTTTCATCTCAAGGAACCCATCCATGTAAGTGCATCATCTTCAACAAGTTTCTGAACCAGAGATGCAGTTGTGAAACAACTACATTCAAAACTTGTCCATTTGGCCTGAAATTTCTCCAGTATATGAACCTTCCTATTACACTTCAGTGTGACAAATTTTCCCTCTCAAAACCCTAGCCATTTTTCTCCAGTATCTTGCTCAAGATTCTGTCCAAAAACTTGACTGGAAGCTCCAGTGATGTCCAGGTCATCTCTTGCCAAACCAGATGCACAGGGAGGCCACACGGTGAAGGGACTACCGCCTGGACATGAGCGGGCGGGCCAGAGCGCACCGCCTGTGCCAGTGCACGCGGTGACCACGTGTCTGGCCGATCAAACCCGCGCTCCGCGCACTGACCGCGCTCGGTCACGTCGGCCGGGCCAGCTGTGGCCGCCCCTGGTTGTCTGCTGGAGCCGACGTTGTCACCACCATCCACGCGCCCCCTCTCCAGCACCTTCCCCCTCCGGCAGCACCCTCGCTGGACACAGCCAACCACCGCCACGCGCGGCACAATGCGGGCACTGTGGCCGCGCTGGCTGGCAGCTTCCCCGCCGCTTCGCGCCATCGCCATTAAGGCCCTGCCTCTTCCGTCACCTCCCTGGGCGGCTTGGCTGGCAGCGCAACGGCCAGCTCAATGCGGGGCGCTGGTATTTTCCCCACGGCAGGATCCGGCTCGGGCATCGCCGCCCGGCTATAAAAGCCGCTCCCCGGCCTCGTTTCTCTTCACCCATCGCCCTCCCCATCTCTCAATCGCCACCCAGTAGCACCGAAGCAAGCCGAGAGGCCCTCCTCCTCCATCTCCGACGAGGAGCTCCGTCGCTCTGCGCCTGCTCCACCAGCTCGCTCCCGTCCACCCCAAACCCAACCAAGGCCACCGTTGAGTTCGTGGTGCTCCATTGGTCCTCCCCAGCCACTCCTCTGCTCGAGTCCTCGCCGGAGTCGGCAACTCCGTCAAACCCCGTAGCTTGCCGCCGCCAGAGAGGAAGGGGCCAACGCCGTCCGGCCATTTCCCGATGAGCCACGGGTACAGGCATGTTCGCCGTCGAGTGGCCGGTCCATTCCCACCCTTTCCCAGCCTCGCCGCCGTCTAAACACCGGCGAACGGCCGCCGGTACGCCCGCCGCCCTCTGTTCCCTCTCTTCCTCTGTTTAAAACTGACAGGGGGCCCCACCTGTCAGTGACTCCACGGGCGCCCGAAGCGGTACGCAAGTGGAGGCGCCTGGCCGGTTTACGCTTTCGACGTGGCCGCTTCTGGTTTTTCTGAAATTCTGTTTTAATTCAATTTAAACCAGAAGTTTGACCCAACTTTGACCAGTTCTATCTTTTAAACCATAAGTCCAAATGAGTTCATTCTTTTTGCATTATTTTTCTTATGAGCTCCTTTATTTGCTGGAAAATTTTGGTATTTTTCTCTGCTGTCTAGAATTTCTGGACAGAGGAAAATGCTCTATGTATTATTTACAAATGTTTCCAAAAATGTTTTTCAGAGTGATTTGAATAGTTGGCGAAGGCTAGGAGTACTCCCACACTCCCTTGGTGCAAGGTAAGCTACAACTCTCATTTGCATGACTGCATTGCAATGCCATGGTTTTGATAAGTATTTATGCTAAAATTTGAATTATTCATAATTGGATTATTCATGCAACACTTGGAGACATTCCTGGATATGCTACTGTCACTTGATGATTGGGTTATTAGTGACTAGTAGTTTACAAGTTTTATGATGCCATGATACTGTTGGAGATTATCGTCTATGATTACTTTGTGATCCCGTCTGGCATTCTCATTATGGAATTAGTAGCAGTAGCTTATTCATGTTGCTCTTGGAATTACTAGTTGGCCATTATTATAACTTGGATCACTGTGATACCGGAGTTACTTAGGGATAAATTCCTTCATTCGTTGATCAAGTGCCACTGAACCAAGCTTCCCAGTGCAGCCACATCTGCCAGTATGGGACGGCCTTGACTTGGTCTAACCTCATGCTCTTTTATTGGTACCACCAAAGAGGGAAGGTTATGCGTGTGTGCTACCCTGATCAGGTAGATGGCGATAATCTTGTGAACCCGGTTTGGTTATTGAGCTCAGGTCCCCGTTTGGGACAGTTTAGTTTGGCCACGACGGTGGCAGGTGTCAGAAGTGACACAGAGGCCACCCAGGGCATGACCCGGAAGGGGAATGATTGTCGGTGGTACGATAGAAGGGTCACAGGTTAGGCAGGTTTCGTTGGACGAATATCCATGGTGTGGGTAAAGTGCGCAACCTCTGCAGAGTGTAAGAATCAATTCGAATAGCCGCGTCCATGGTATTGGACACAGTTCGTACTAAGTCACACGGTCTGATCAACACCAATGATGGAATGACTTGTTAATGATGGAAGAACTCGTCTTGATATAGTAGGATAACCGCTTGGCAGAAGGCCGTTGATAATCTTGGGAATGATCCCGAGAATGATCGCCAAATGGTATTGAGATGATCACGAGTTGATCACGAGAGTAGATGGTTCGACTGGACAGCCAAGAGTAAGGCGGTCTCTGTGACCTTAAACAATGGAGACTATTGCAGACAGATCGAAGATAACATGTTTAATATTTTCTTCTACCCTTTTAGTAACAACTGATCCTGTTATAATCATGATTGCTATGATGTTGCTTTGCCTTGATGCTTTTGTTTGTTGTGAGCTTGCGAGTACATTCAAAGTACTCACCTGGCGTGTCATGCCAGTTTGCAGGTGCTGCCATGTTTGCGTAGCCTGAAGTTTCTGAGTTGCGAGCTAGGACGTGTCCCAGCCAGAGTCCCTGTGGAGTGGAGTCCACCACCAACGTCGTTATTTCACGGCTAGAAGTTGTTCTGCTGCTAGCATAGAGCTACCCTTGCAGGCATAGTATTGTCGCGATGATGTAATCTTTTGTAATTCCCCAAACCCTTGTACACCGATTATTCGTAATAAAGAGCTAATTTGTTCTATGCCAAGCAGTGTCGTATTCCAGAAGACTTGATCTCTGGGCTAGAATACGGGGTGTTCCGGTCCCTCTGAGCCGGGGTGCCACAGCATTTGGTATCAGAGCCAAGTTTGGCTGTAGGACGCCCTAGTCAGCGTGAGTGCTAGAAACCGGTAGTATAGAGTCTAGTCAGTTGCTTCATTTGATGGCTGCATTTGTTTACCGCATAGCATGCATATAACTCACTATCTTGTTGCTAACGGCTGATCTTGTGAGTGTACGTGGTGTCGGTTTCGATCCACTACCTGCACACTCCAGCTTTGCATATCTGCTCCTTGGTGTTTGGTGTCATCTCTGTCCCAGCAGAGTGATGCCAAGGTACCTAGTGGTGTCGATCACTTGCAGGATTGATGCACAGGTATCGCGCCAATATATTCTCTGTAGTCACACCTATCGTTTCGGAGGTAGACATGTTTCTACCCTAGATTTTTCCATTCATCTCATCGCTTTGGCAACCCTTACTGGATTTTGTTACCAGGAGAGGGCAATGCCAGCGAAATCTGCTTTCCACCAGTATTCGACCTTGTCACCCCCTTTCCCTGGACGAGTACGGTTTCCTTCCGTCCGATGATGATGTGGCCATGACATCCGTGTCTCGCTACATGATCGCCAAGTCCGTCCTCACCCTATGCTCGTCTAGTGCAACCGGTGTAAGCCAGTCCTTGGTGTAGCTCTCTTACACCAATCCCTTCCACCCGCTGATCCACTTTCGTGCACACCGCCATAGCATATTAGACCGTAGTACCGGAGTTTTCACGAAATTTTTGTGCTTAAGTAGGTGTGCATATTGTTGTGGATAGCAGTAGAGAGTGATGTTGCTTGTATGTAATCTTGATGCCTTGTGTGCTTTTGTTTGAGTCGGTTCTTTTGCTTCTTTCTTTGGGCCTTCGGTGTTACCCTATTTCCCCTTATGAAAGTTGCTCATCAACCGCCACTTGAACCAAGTGAGGATTTCAAATATTTGGAAGCTCAGCTAAACAGTATGGAAATTGACAGTATACTGCATTGTATGGGTAATACCCGGTTTGAATGATATTATGAAAATGACTATTAGCATCAAGTTTACATCAGTGGTGCAATCTTCATAGCAGTAATGATTAAACCAGCAGGAAGACCAGTGGTGTGCAAGGCCAACAGTACACTTGCAGTCCATGGAAGCAAGAGTGTGCCATGTATCCAGTAACTAGCAAGAAGGATAGTCCGACAAATTCTTTTCATACAAGTAATCAACAGTAGGAAGATCAAGGGTATATACATATGGCATTCAGACCGCATGTCACAGAAAGAAACTTCTGGTGTAAGCAATCAAGTCTTCCTCCGCACGCTACCAGCGAAGATTACGATGCAAGGCTCCTCAAATCTTCCTTAGTACGATATGTGGATAGCTTCCAGCATAAGATACTCAGTCTTCGTTGGTAGGCTACCGTGGAAAACTTCCGGCATAAGGCACCAAACCTTCCCCAGCAAGCCACCAAGAGGACAAGCTTCTGAAGTACGATACCCAGTCTTCTTCAGCATGCGGTCCTGGCAAAACCTTCGAATATAAGCTACCCACCCTCCTTTAGCACGACAGTCTCGATGGCTTCCGACACAAGCTACCCAATTTTCGTCAGTACGGCACTACAAACAGTTGGCGACATTGGTACAAGCAATTACACAGTGCGTTGGCAGTGCACCTCGAGAGTCAAGCCCACAACCGTTTGGTCAGAAACCCTGTTGGGGAACGTTGCATGGAAAACAAAAAAAATTCTATGCACACGCAAGATCTATCCATGGAGATGCATAGCTACGAGAGGGGGAGTGTGTCTACGTACCCTCGTAGACCGTAAGCGGAAGCGTTAGAACAACGCGGTTGATGTCGTCAAACAACTTCACGATCCAACCGACCGAGCACCGAACGTACGACACCTCCGCGTTCAGCACACGTTCAGCTTGGTGACGTCCTCGACTTCTTGATCCAGCAAGACGGCAAGGTAGTGGATGAGTTCCGGCGGCACGACGGCGTGGTGACGGTGATGGTGATGCTATCTCCGCAGGGCTTCGCCCAAGCACTGCGAAAATATGACCAATGGACGGAACTGTGGAGGGGGGCGCCGCACACGGCTAAGACAATGTTGTGTACTTTGGGGTGCCCCCTCTCCTCTATTTATATATGTGTAGGGGCTTGGAGTAGAAGGAATAGTGTCATGTGAACAGTAACCGTGAATAGTACACACGTGGACTTGGACTCCAAAGTCCAATCCTATTCCTACTAGGACTCTCCCTTTTTTCCTTCCCTAGCTGTGTGGGCTTTTGAGGACTTGGTGCGCCTGGCCCAATAAGGCCAGGGCGCCTCCCCTTAGCCCATTCCAGCCCTTGGGATGTGGTGGACCCACTTGTGGACTTCCGGACTCCTCCGGAATCCTCCGGAACCTTCTGGAAGCTTCTCGGTACAATACCGAAAAAACTGCACCTTTTTCCGGAACCCAAAATATGACTTCCCATATATAAATCTTTACCTCTCAACCATTCCGAGACTCCTCATGACGTCCGGGGTCTCATCCGGGACTCCGAACAATATTCGGTTACCAATTCACATAACTCATATAACACTATATCGTCAACGAACGTTAAGCGTGCGGACCCTATGGGTTCGGGAATGATGTAGACATGACTGAGACGCCTCTCCGGTCAATAACCAATAGCGGAACCTGGATGCTCATATTGGTTCCTACATATTCCACGAAGATCTTATCGGTTGAACCGCAATGACAACATACGTAATTCCCTTTGTCCATCGGTATGTTACTTGCCCGAGATTCGATCGTCGGTATCTCCATACCTAGTTCAATCTCGTTACCAGCAAGTCTATTTACTCGTTCCGTAATACATCATCCCGTAACTAACTCCTTAGTCACTTTGCTTGCAAGCTTCTTATGATGTGCATTACCGAGAGGGCCCAGAGATACCTCTCCGAAACACAGAGTGACAAATCCCAGTCTCGATCCATGCCAACTCAACGGACACCTTCGGAGATACCTGTAGAGCATCTTTATGATCACCCAGTTACGTTGTGATGTTTGATAGCACACAAGGTATTCCTCCGGTATCCGGGAGTTGCATGATCTCATGGTCTGAGGAACATGTATTTGACATTCAAGAAAGCAGTAGCAATAAACAGAACGATCATATGCTAAGCTAACGGATGGGTCTTGTCCATCACATCATTCTCCTAATGATGTGATCCCGTTATCAAATGACAACTCATGTCTATGGTTAGGAAACCTTAACCATCTTTGATCAACGAGCTAGTCTAGTAGAGGCTCACTAGGGACACGGTATTTGTTTATGTATTCACACATGTATTTAAGTTTCCGGTCAATACAATTCTAGCATGAATAATAAACCTTTATCATGAACAAGGAAATATAAAATAATAACAACTTTATTATTGCCTCTAGGGCATATTTCCATCAGTCTCCCACTTGCACTAGAGTCAATAATCTAGATTACATAGTAATGAATCTAACACCCATGGAGTCTTGGTGCTGATCATGTTTTGCTCGTGGAAGAGGCTTAGTCAACGGGTCTGCCACATTCAGATCCGTGTGTACTTTGCAAATTTCTATGTCTCCATCCTTGACATATTCACGAATGGAGTTGAAGCATCTCTTGATGTGTTTGGTCTTCTTGTGAAACCTGGGCTCCTTGGCTATGGCAATTGCTCCAGTGTTGTCACAAAAGATTGTCATTGGACCCGATGCACTAGGTATTACACCTAGATCGGATATGAACTCCTTCATCCAGACTCCTTCATGTGCTGCTTCCGAAGCAGCTATGTATTCCGCTTCACACGTAGATCCCGCCACGACGCTCTGCTTGGAACTGCACCAACTGACAGCTCCACCATTTAATATAAATACGTATCCGGTTTGTGACTTAGAGTCATCCGGATCAGTGTCGAAGCTTGCATTGACGTAACCCTTTACGACGAGCTCTTCGTCACCTCCATAAACGAGAAACATGTCGTTGGTCCTTTTCAGGTACTTCAGGATATTCTTGACCGCTGTCCAGTGATCCACTCCTGTATTACTCTGGTACCTCCCTGCCAAACTTATGGCAAGGCACACATCAGGTCTGGTACACAGCATGGCATACATAATAGAACATATGGCTGAGGCATAGGGAATGACTTTCATTTTCTCTATATCTTCTGCCGTGGTTGGGCATTGAGTCTGACTCAACTTCACACCTTGCAAGACAGGCAAGAACCCTTTCTTTGACTGATCCATTTTGAACTTCTTCAAAACTTTGTCAAGGTATGTGCTTTGTGAAAGTCCTATCAAGCGTCTTGATCTATCCCTATAGATCTTGATGCCCAATATATAAGCAGCTTCACCGAGGTCTTTCATTGAAAAATTCTTATTCAAGTATCCCTTTATGCCATCCAGAAATTATATATCATTTCCAATCAATAATATGTCATCCACATATAATATTAGAAATGCTACAGAGCTCCCACTCACTTTCTTGTAAATACAGGCTTCACCGTAAGTCTGTACAAAACCATATGCTTTGATCACCTCATCAAAGCGTATATTCCAACTCCGAGATGCTTGCACCAGTCCATAGATGGATCGCTAGAGCTTGCACACTTTGTTAGCACCCTTAGGATCGACAAAACCTTCTGGTTGCATCATATGCAACTCTTCTTTGAGAAAACCATTAAGGAATGCAGTTTTGACATCCATTTGCCAGATTTCATAATCATAAAATGCGGCAATTGCTAACATGATTCGGACAGACTTAAGCATCGCTACGGGTGAGAAAGTCTCATCATAGTTAACCCCTTGAACTTGTCGAAAACCTTTCGCGACAAGTCAAGCTTTGTAGACAGTGATATTACCCTCAGCATCTGTCTTCCTCTTAAAAATCCATTTATTCTCAATGGCTTGCCTATCATCGGGCAAGTCCACCAAAGTCCACACTTTGTTCGCATACATGGATCCTATCTCAGATTTCATGGCCTCAAGCCATTTGTCGGAATCCGGGCGTATCATAGCTTCTTCATAGTTCGTAGGTTCGCCGTTGTCTAACAACATAACTTCCAGAACAGGATTACCGTACCACTCTGGTGTGGAACGTACTCTGGTCGACCTATGAAGTTCAGTAGTAACTTGATCTGAAGTTTCATGATCTTTATCATTATCTTCCTCTCTTATTGGTGTAGGCATCACGGGAACGGTTTTCTCTGATGAGCTACTTTCCAATTCGAGAGAAGGTACAATTACCTCATCAAGTTCTACTTTCCTCCCACTCACTTCTTTCGAGAGAAACTCCTTCTCTAGAAAGGACCCATTCTTGGCAACAAAGACCTTGCCTTCGGATCTGTGGTAGAAGGTGTACCCAATTGTTTCTTTAGGGTATCCTATGAAGACGCACTTCTCCGCTTTGGTTTCGAGCTTATCAGGTTGAAGATTTTTCACATAAGCATCGCATCCCCAAACTTTAAAAAACGACAGCTTAGGTTTCTTGCCAAACCATAGTTCATATGGTGTCGTCTCAACAGATTTAGACGGTGCCCTATTTAACGAGAATGCAGCTGTCTCTAATGCATAACCCCAAAACGATAGTGGCAAATCGGTAAGAGACATCATAGAACGCACCATATCCAATAAAGTACGGTTACGACGTTCGGACACACCATTACGCTGTGGTGTTCCAGGTGGCGTGAGTTGTGAAACAATTCCACATTTTCTTAAATGAAGGCCAAACTCATAACTCAAATATTCGCCTCCGCGATCAGATCATAGAAACTTTATATTCTTGTTACGATGATTCTCTACTTCACTCTGAAATTCTTTGAACTTTTCAAATGTTTCAGACTTGTGTTTCATCAAGTAGATATACCCATATCTACTCAAATCATCTGTGAAGGTTAGAAAATAACGATACCTGCCGCGTGCTTCAACATTCATCGGACCGCATACATCGGTATGTATTATTTCCAACAAATCAGTAGCTCGCTCTATTGTTCTGGAGAACGGAGTTTTAGTCATCTTGCCCATGAGGCATGGTTCGCAAGTATCAAATGATTCATAATCAAGAGATTCCAAAAGTCCATCCGCATGGAGTTTCTTCATGCGCTTTACACCAATATGACCTAAACGGCAGTGCCACAAGTATGTTGCACTATCATTATCAACTTTGCATCTTTTGGCATCAATATTATGAATATGTGTATCCCTACGATCGAGATTCAACAAGAATAGACCATTCACAAAAGGTGCGTGACCATAAAAGATGTTACTCATATAAATAGAACAACCATTATTCTCTGACTTAAATGAATAACCGTCTCGCAATAAACAAG
The DNA here is from genome assembly GCA_039707655.1 of Elymus sibiricus. Classification (NCBI taxonomy): domain Eukaryota; kingdom Viridiplantae; phylum Streptophyta; class Magnoliopsida; order Poales; family Poaceae; genus Elymus; species Elymus sibiricus. The sequence goes on along the minus strand of CM077668.1, from coordinate 148,513,409 downwards.
ATCCAGATATAATGTTCATGCTCAACGCTGGCACCAAATAACAATTATTGAGGTCTAAAACTAATCCCGAAGGTAGATGTAGAGGTAGCGTGCCGACGGCGATCACATCAATCTTGGAACCATTCCCGACGCGCATCGTCACCATGTCCTTAGCCAATCTTCGCTTATTCCGTAGCTCCTGTTTCGAGTTACAAATATGAGCAACCGAACCAGTATCAAATACCCAGGCACTACTGCGAGCATTAGTGAGGAACACATCAATAATATGTATATCAAATATACCTTTGCTCACTTTGCCATCCTTCTTATCCGCCAAATACTTGGGGCAGTTCCGCTTCCAGTGACCAGTCCCTTTGCAGTAGAAGTACTCTGTTTCAGGCCTGGGTCCAGCTTTGGGTTTCTTCGTGGGAGCGGCAACTTGCTTGCCGTTCTTCTTGAAGTTCCCCTTCTTTCCCTTGCCCTTTTTCATGAAACTAGTGGTTTTGTTAACCATCAACACTTGATGCTCCTTCTTGATTTCTACCTCCATTGATTTCAGCATCGCGAAGAGCTCGGGAATTGTCTTCTCCATACCTTGCATATTATAGTTCATCACAAAGCCTTTATAGCTTGGTGGCAGTGACTGAAGAACTCTGTCAATAACACTCTCAACCGGAAGATCAATTCCCAGCTGAGTCAAGTGGTTGTGGTACCCAGACATTCTGAGTATGTGTTCACTGGCAGAACTGTTCTCCTCCATCTTACAGCTAAAGAACTTGTTGGAGACTTCATATCTCTCAACCCGTGCATTAGCTTGAAATATCAATTTCAGCTCTTGGAACATCTCATATGCTCCGTGGCATTCAAAACGCTTTTGCAGTCCCGGTTCTAAGCCGTAGAGCATGGCACACTGAACTATCGAGTAGTCATCAGATCGAGCCTGCCAGGCGTTCACAACGTCTGTAGCAGCTCCTGCAGCAGATCAATCACCTAGCGGTGCATCGAGGACATAATTCTTCTGTGCAGCAATGAGGATAATCCTCAAGTTACGGACCCAGTCCGTGTAGTTGCTACCATCATCTTTCAACTTAGCTTTCTCTAGGAACGCATTAAAATTCAACAGAACAGTAGCACGGGCCATTTATCTACAACATAGATATGCAAAGAAACTATCAAGACTAAGTTCATGATAAATTAAGTTCAATTAATCAAATTACTAATGAACTCCCACTTAAATTAACATCCCTTAAGTTAACTAAGTGATACATGATCCAAATCAACTAGCCCATGTCCGATCATCACGTGAGATGGGATAGTCATGAATGGTGAACATCTCCATGTTGATCATATCTACTATATGACTCATGTTCGACCTTTCGGTCTCCAGTGTTCCGAGACCATGTCTGTACATGCTAGGCTCGTCAAGTTTAACCCAAGTATTCTGCTTGTGTAAAACTGGCTTACACCCGTTGTATGTGAACGTAGAATCTATCACACCCGATCATCACGAGGTGCTTCGAAACGACGAACTTTAGCAACGGTGCATACTCGGGGAGAACACTTTTATCTTGAAATTTAGTGAAGGGATCATCTTATAATGCTACCGTCGTTCTAAGCAAAATAAGATGCATAAAGGATAAACATCACATGCAATCAAAATATGTGACATGATATGGCCATCATCTTGTGCTTTTGATCTCCATCTCCAAAGCATCGTCATGATCTCCATCGTCACCGGCTCGACACCTTGATCTCCATCGTTGCGTCGTGGTCGTCTCGCCAACTATTGCTTCTACAACTATTGCTAACGCATAGCGATAAAGTAAAGCAATTACATGGCGCTTGCATTTCATACAATAAAGAGACAACCATAAGGCTCCTGCCGGTTGCCGATAAATTACAAAACATGATCATCTCATACAATAACGTATATCACATCATGTCTTGACCATATCACATCACAGCATACCCTGCAAAAACAAGTTAGACATTCTCTACTTTGTTGTTGCAAGTTTTACATGGCTGCTACGGGCTTCTAGCAAGAACTGTTCTTACCTACGGCACAAAACCACAACAGTGATTTATCAAGTTTGTTGTTTTAACCTTCAACAAGGACTGGCCGCAGTCAAATTTGATTCAACTAAAGTAGGAGAAACAGACACCCGCCAGCCACCTTTATGCAAAACAAGTTGCATGTCTGTCGGTGGAACCGGTCTCATGTACGTGGACATGTAAGGTTGGTCCGGGCCGCCTCATCTTACAATACCGCCGAATCAAAATAAGACGTTGGTGGTAAGCAGTATGACGATCACCGCTCACAACTCTTTGTGTTCTACTCGTGCATATCATCTACGCATAGACCTGGCTCATTATGCCACTGTTGGGGAACGTTGCATGGAAAACAAAAAAAATCTACGCACACGCAAGATCTATCCATGGAGATGCATAGCTACAAGAGGGGGAGTGTGTCTACGTACCCTCGTAGACCGTAAGCGGAAGCGTTAGAACAACGCGGTTGATGTCGTCGAACAACTTCACGATCCAACCGACCGAGCACCGAATGTACGGCACCTCCGCGTTCAGCACACGTTCAGCTCGGTGACGTCCTCGACATCTTAATCCAGCAAGACGGCGAGGTAGTGGATGAGTTCCGGCAGCACGACGGTGTGGTAACGGTGATGGTGATGCTATCTTCGCAGGGCTTCGCCCATGCACTGCGAAAATATGACCGAGGGACGAAACTGGGGAGGGGGGCGCCGCACACGGCTAAGACAATGTTGTGTACTTTGGGGCGCCCCCTCTCCTCTATTTATATATGTGTAGGGGCTTGGAGTAGAAGGAATAGTGCCATGTGAACAGTAACCATGAATAGTACACACGTGGACTTGGACTCCAAAGTCCAATCCTATTCCTACTAGGACTCTCCCTTTTTTCCTTCCCTAGCTGCGTGGGCTTTGAGGACTTGGTGCGCCTGGCCCAATAAGGCCAGGGCGCCTCCCCTTAGCCCATGCCAGCCCTTGGGATGTGGTGGACCCACTTGTGTACTTCCGGACTCTTCCGGAATCCTCCGGAACCTTCTGGAAGCTTCCCGGTACAATACCGAAAAAACTGCACCTTTTTCCGGAACCCAAAATATGACTTCCCATATATAAATCTTTACCTCTCGACCATTCCGAGACTCCTCGTGACGTCCGGGATCTCATCCGGGACTCCGAACAATATTCGGTTACCAATTCACATAACTCATATGACACTATATCATCAACGAACGTTAAGCGTGCGGACCCTACTGGTTCGGGAATGATGTAGACATGACTGAGACGCCTCTCCGGTCAATAACCAATAGCAGAAGCTGGATGCTCATATTGGTTCCTACATATTCCACGAAGATCTTATCGGTCGAACCGCAATGACAACATACGTAATTCCCTTTATCCATCGGTATGTTACTTGCCCGAGATTCGATCGTCGGTACCTCCATACCTAGTTCAATCTCATTACCGGCAAGTCTCTTTACTCGTTCCGTAATACATCATCCCGTAACTAACTCCTTAGTCACTTTGCTTGCAAGCTTCTTATGATGTGCATTACCGAGAGGGCCCAGAGATACCTCTCCGAAACACGGAGTGACAAATCCCAGTCTCGATCCATGCCAACTCAACAGACACCTTCGGAGATACCTGTAGAGCATCTTTATGATCACCCAGTTACGTTGTGACGTTTGATAGCACACAAGGTATTCCTCCAGTATCCGGGAGTTGCATGATCTCATGGTCTGAGGAACATGTATTTGACATTCAAGAAAGCAGTAGCAATAAACAGAACGATCATATGCTAAGCTAACGGATGGGTCTTGTCCATCACATCATTCTCCTAATGATGTGATCCCATTATCAAATGACAACTCATGTCTATGGTTAGGAAACCTTAACCATCTTTGATCAACGAGCTAGTCTAGTAGAGGCTCACTAGGGACACGGTATTTGTTTATGTATTCACACATGTATTTAAGTTTCCGGTCAATACAATTCTAGCATGAATAATAAACCTTTATCATGAACAAGGAAATATAAAATAATAACAACTTTATTATTGACCCTAGGGCATATTTCCATCAAACCCGAGCTAGTCAGGTGATACGTCTCCAACGTATCTATAATTTTTTATTGTTCCGTGCGGTTATATTATCAATCTTGGATGTTTTTATATACATTTACAGCAATTATATATCATTTTTGGAGACTAACCTATTAACTTAGTGCCCAGTGCCAGTTGCTGTTTTCTGCCCTGTTTTTGTTTTACAGAAAATCAATACCAAACGAAGTCCAAATGCCACGAAACTTTTTGGAGATCTTTTTCTGGACAAGATAAACAGTAGAAGCTTCGGGAGAAGACCAGACGCCAGAGGAGGTGGCCACGAGCCACCAGGGCGAGCCTGGGGGGGGGGGGCAGGCGCGCCCTGGTGCCTCGTGGGCCCACCTCAGCTCCGTTTGACCTAATTCCACCACTATAAATTCAGGAAAAATCAAAAACCCTCAGGAGAGTCCATGAAATACTTTTTCCGCCGCCTCAAGTTTCTGTTCCAGAGAGATCCCATCTGGAGGCCTTCTTCGGTACTCCGCCGGAGGGGGAATTGATCACGGAGGGGCTCTACATCAACCTTGCTGCCCTTCCGATGATGCGTGAGTAGTTTACCACAGACCTTCGGGTCCATAGTTAGTAGCTAGATGGCTTCTTCTCTCTTTTTGATCTTCAATACAATGTTCTCCTCGATGTTCTTGGAGTTCTATCCGATGTAATCACTTTTTGCGGTGTGTTGTTGGGATCCGATGAATTGTGAGATATGATCAGATTATCTATGAATATTATTTGAGTCTTCTCTGATCTCTTTTATGCGTGATTATTATAGCTTCGTATTTCTTCTCCGATCTATTGATTTGGTTTGGCTAACTAGATTGATTTATCTTGCCATGGGAAGAGGTGCTTTGTAATGGGTTCGATCTTGCGGTGCTCAATCCCAGTGACAGAAAGGGACATGACACGTATGTATCGTTGCTATTAAGGGTAAAAAGATGGGGTTTATTCATACGTGAGTTTATCTTGTCTACATCATGTCATCATTCTTAAGGCGTTACTCCGTTCTTTATGGACTTAATACACTAGGGGGGTGTTTGGTTTCCTGGGTTGCATGTGGCTTGCACCCGCCATGCAAAACTTGGTTGGTTTGGTAGGCTGCATGGGCTTGTGAGCCTGGCCCATGGATGCAAAAGGAGGCCTCCCAGCCAGGCTGAGAGAAACGCAGGTTTCTCGCGTATCTCGGATGCAGGCTCTGGCTCGTTCACTTTTCTTCTTCTATCTTTCATCTCTTCGACCAAACGCCGCCGTCGTCCTCAACCAACGGCCGCCGCCGCCCTTATCAAGCCCGGCTGCTGTCCTCGTTCAACCTCCACCAAGTGCCACCGCTGTCCTCGACCAAGTGTCGCCGCCGCCGTCCTCGACAGAGCGTCGTCGCCGCCGTCCTCATCAAGCCGCCGCACGCCAATTCCTGCTGCCTCGCGTCGCCGCACGCCAGATCCCGCCGTCTGGAGCCGCCGAGCTCCGGATCTAGTTGCCCAGTGCTGCCGTGTCATCGCGTTCCTCACTGAAGAAAACAATCGATGCATTTGCAAGGTGAGTCGGTGACTCGCCGCAACATCAGTCGGGTCTGCACAACTCGATCGATCCATCTCCTCTGTTTCAGTTCAAGTATGCGAGATAGCTAATGGAGCAGTGCAGTTTTGGCCATGACTGGCGGCTCGAGCGCTGGATTACGTGCTAGCCATCTCCTCTGTCGCTGTAGTAGCTAGCAAACAATGATGAGGCAAGCCCAACGAAATTCAGAAGAACCTGCACGTAGTGCAGCAATGTCATGCAAGTTCACCAAACACCCATCTCTGCTCATCCTTGCATCAGCCCAACCAGGCCATGCTAACCCAGGACCCCCCATGCAATGCAGCCTGTAGCTAGACAGGGAACCAAACACGCCCTAGATGCATGCTGGATAGCAGTTGATGTGTGGAGTAATAGTAGTAGATGCAGGCAGGAGTCGGTCTACTTGTCTCGGACATGATACCTATATACATGATCATTGCCTTGGATATCGTCATGATTATTTGCTTTTCTATCAATTGCCCAACAGTAATTTGTCTACCCACCGTATGCTATTTTCTCGAGAGAAGCCTCTAGTGAAAACTATGGCCCCAGGTCTATCTAAATCATATTACTAAAACCCTAAAAATATTGCTGCTATTTTCTTTTATTTATTTTATTTTGTATTTCTGTTTCAATCTATCTATCTATCACATACAATTTAATCTTGCAATTAACCGCCGAGGGATTGACAACCCCTCGTTTGCGTTGGGAGCAAGGATTTGTTGTTTGTGTGCAGGTGCTGCTAACGAGGTGTTGCGTGATTCTCCTACTGGTTCGATAACCTTGGTTTCATAACTGAGGGAAATACTTATCTCTACTGTGCTGCATCATCCCTTCCTCTTCGGGGATAATACCAACGCAAGCTACAAGTAGCAGGAAGAATTTCTGGCGCCGTTGCCGGGGAGACATCATCAACATCTATGAAGTACCTTTGCATAAACTCTCATCTCCTTGCATTTACTTTATTTGCCATTTGCCTCTCATTTTCATCTCCCCCACTTCTAAAACGTTTTTACAAAAATACAAAAATATTTTCCGTTTGCCTTTTTCTCGTTTGCTTTTTGCTTGCTTTGTCATTATGTCTAGTTCTTCGCTCGTTACTATTACCCCTGAAAATGAAGTACTTAATTTTAAACAAAGGGGAGGAGAGAATTTAAAGGATGCTTGGTATAGGATTTGTGATGCTCGTAATAGATTAACTCGTAAGCAATCCTCTACCATCCTTCTTCGCAATTTTTATGTGGGCATTACTACTTGGTATAGATTTGTGCTTGATACTATTACTGGAGGGAATTTCTTGATGTGTCCCTCTACGGATGCTTTTAATGCTATGGGAAATTTAGTGGGATCACCACCTATTACTATTAATGAAACAACTTTGACCTTGGAACATGTTATGCAAAGATTAGATGCTATTGAAAATAAAATGCCTACCATTGAGCATATTGAAAATCTAGATAAAAAGATTCATAAATATGTTACTCAATTTGGATCAAAAATAGGGATTACTCTTAAGATGTTAAAAGAGAAAGAACTAATAATTAATGAAAGGGTGGAACAAAGTCCCGCTAGGATTGATGAGTTGGAGGAAATTATTAATAAATTAGGTTTCGCTTTTTCTTCTGCTAAAACTATTGAAAAAACTACTCCTAGCAAGAATTGCAAGTTTATGTATGTTCCTAAAACTAATGGTGCTACTTCTAGTAAGGGAAATGAGGATCTTAAAATGATTAGCGTGCACCCCGATTTCATTGGTATAATTAAGGAACCTATTCACAAGAGTAAAATTCTTGATTTTGTGCCTAGAAGTGTGATGGTGAGAAACACCTATGTTAAATCTATTAGAAAAAATGGATGTGTGATTGAGGAGTTGGAACCCAAAGATGATAATACTTGAAACTATGCATTATGCCTAGCTAGGGGCATAAAACAATAGCGCTTGTTGGGAGGCAACCCAATGAATAAAATAAAAATTTCTGTTATTGTGTGTTTTCGCAATTATGCTACTGGTATGATTGTGTTTTTGTGTTTTTAATTAGTGTTTGTGCCAAGTAAAGCCTTTAGGATGATTTGGAAGATAGTATAATTGATGCTGTTTGGAAAACAGAAAGTTTTGCGTCCAGTGCCCGAATTTTTTTTCTGTACTGGAGCGTCAGAAAAATCTGAAATTTTTACACAGTATTGATATATTAATTTTACACGTTGTCCTAATTTTTCAGAATTTTTGGAGTTACATAAGTATGTCTTTTAAATAGATTGCTACAGACTGTTCTGTTTTTGATGCACTACTTGCTTGTATGGATTGTATCGGGGGGTATAAGCCATGGTGAAGTTAGAGTACAGTAGGTATAATGCAAAAATAAAATATGAATGGGTTTGCAACAGTACTTAAAGTAGTGATTTATTTTGTTATACTAACAGATCTCACGAAGGTTTGTTGAGTTTTGTGTGAAGTTTTCAAGTTTTGGGTGAGATCACGATGGATGAAGGAATAAGGAGTAGCAAAAGCCTAAGCTTGGGGATGCCCGAGGCACCCCAAGGTAATATTCAAGGAAGACTCAAGCGTCTAAGCTTGGGATGCCCCGGAAGGCATCCCCTCTTTCTTCTACCAACCATCGGTAATTTTACTTGGAGCTATATTTTTATTCGTCACATGATATGTGTTTTGCTTGGAGCGTCTTGTATTATTTGAGTCTTTACTTTGTTTGCTTTTTAGTTTGTCATCATCTTTGCTGAACACACCTATCTTGAGAGAGCCACACGTTTATCATCATCATTTGTTAGAATACTCTATGTGCTTCACTTAATTTTTTTGAGCTAGGCAGTTGCTCTAGTGCTTCACTTAAACCTTTTTGACCACGGTGGTGGCTATATTTTGAAGAAATAAACTCTCATGCCTCACTTATATTATTTTGAGAGTTGATTAAAATTCTGAAGAAATGAATTCTCATGCTTCACTTATATTATTTTGAGAATTGATAAGATTGAAATTTTGAAGAAATATTTGCACTCTCATGCTTCACTTATATCTTTTTGAGAGTTGATAATAGTAACGGTAATTTGCACAAGATATGAATTTGGTACCAAAGTGATGAATATTCAAGAGGGATATAATAAAAACTTTCATATAGATCATTGGATATGATAAGTGTGATTCCTTACAATAGTTTTGCGATATGGAAATGATAATATGTGAGTCATGTTAGTGAGTAATTGTGATTTAGTAAGAATATTAGTGTTAAGGTTTGTGATTCCCTATGCATGCACATCTAGTCAATAGTTATGCAAAGAAATTATATCCTACTTATGGTGCATTATTCGGTGTTAGTTATGTTTAAAGCATGTTTATGACCGTTTTCGTTTTTTGGTTGGTTGCTTCTCAATCTTTTGCTAGCCTTCATTTGTACTAAGCGGAAATACTGCTTGTGCATCCAAAATCCTTAAACCCAAGTTGTGCCAAATGAGTCCACTATATCTACCTATATGCGGTATTTCAATGCCGTTCTAAGTAAATTTGCGTGTGCCAACTCTAATTTTCAAAATAATTTTTCCGGTTTGTGTGCCCGTACCGCTCATGAAGCGGCAGGGGGTGGCCATTATTTTTCATGCTAGGTGTGTTATTCTCACGATGAGTGTTTATTCACTTGTCATTGCACGAGAGGATGGTTGGTAATAGGGATGCCCAGTCCCACAATGAAATCAAAAATTAATAACAACAAAATTCCTTGGTAAGTGTTGGTTTGGAGGGCACCTGTGGATACGTCTAGCCATGGATTGTGAATGAATGGTGCAAAGGAAATAAACTTTACTTTCTGTTTGGGAACCGCCTATGATGTGTCTAGCATGGAAAATAATGGGAATTCTCGGTCGTTTTCGTTGACAGGAAAAGCATGCCTCTCAAAATATTTTATCTCTTTAATTTCAGCCTTGAGCTCTGGCACATTTGACAAATCTCTGCTTCCCTCTGCGAAGGGCCTATCTATTTACTTTTATGCCATTTTTATTTTTTGAGTCTCCATCTTCTCTTATAAAGCACCAACTAGAGAGCACTATTGCCATACTTGTGCATTGTATGTAGCAAATATTTGAGTGTGTTTCATGAATGGATCAATGATTGAGCATAATGGGCTAGGGATAACTTTCTTTAGCGTCGATATTTTGAAAGACATGGTTGCTTGTTAGCATGCTTGAGTATTTATATCTTCATGTCAAACTATAGACTATTGCTTTGAATCATTCAAGTCCAATGGCCATGCTATAAAAGAAAATAATATGTGATGAATATGATAGGCAACATTCCACATCAAAAATTCTGTTTTTACCATTTACCTACTCGAGGACGATTAGGAATTAAGCTTGGGGATGCTGATACGTCTCCAGCGTATCTATAATTTTTGATTGTTCCATGCTGTTATATTATCAATCTTGGATGTTTTTATATGCATTTACAGCATTTATATATCATTTTTGGAGACTAACCTATTAACTTAGTGCCCAGTGCCAGTTGCTGTTTTCTGCCCTGTTTTTGTTTTACAGAAAATCAATACCAAATGAAGTCCAAATGCCACGAAACTTTTTGGAGATTTTTTTCTGGACAAGATAAACACTAGAAGCTTTGGGAGAAGACCAGACGCCAGAGGAGGTGGCCACGAGCCACCAGGGCACGCCTGGGGGGGCAGGCGCGCCCTGGTGCCTCGTGGGCCCACCTCAGCTCCGTTTGACATAATTCCACCACTATAAATTCAGGACAAATCAGAAACCCTCAGGAGAGTCCACGAAATACTTTTTCCGCCACCGCAAGTTTCTGTTCCAGAGAGATCCCATCTGGAGGCCTTCTCCGGTACTCCGCCGGAGGGGGAATCGATCACGGAGGGGCTCTACGTCAACCTTGCTGCCCTTCCGATGATGCGTGAGTAGTTTACCACAGACCTTCGGGTCCATAGTTAGTAGCTAGATGGCTTCTTCTCTCTTTTTGATCTTCAATACAATGTTCTCCTCGATGTTCTTGGAGTTCTATCCGATGTGATCACTTTTTCCGGTGTGTTTGTTGGGATCCGATGAATTGTGAGTTTATGATCAGATTATCCATGAATATTATTTGAGTCTTCTCTGATCTCTTTTATGCATGATTATTATAGCTTCGTATTTCTTCTCCGATCTATTGATTTGGTTTGGCCAACTAGATTGATTTATCTTGCCATGGGAAGAGGTGCTTTGTAATGGGTTCGATCTTGCGGTGCTCAATCCCAGTGACAGAAAGGGACATGACATGTATGTATCATTGCTATTAAGGGTAAAAAGATGAGGTTTATTCATACGTGAGTTTATCTTGTCTACATCATGTCATCGTTCTTAAGGCGTTACTCCGTTCTTTATGGACTTAATACACTAGATGCATGCTGGATAGCGGTCGATGTGTGGAGTAATAGTAGTAGATGCAGGCAGGAGTCGGTCTACTTGTCTCGGACATGATACCTATATACATGATCATTGCCTTGGATATCGTCATGGTTATTTGCTTTTCTATCAATTGCCCAACAGTAATTTGTCTACCCACCGTATGCTATTTTCTCGAGAGAAGCCTCTAGTGAAAACTATGGCCCCCAGGTCTATCTAAATCATATTACTAAAACCCTAAAAATATTGCTGCCATTTTTTTATTTTTTTTGTTTTGTATTTTTTTTCTATATATCTATCTATCACATACAATTTAATCTTGCAATTGACCGCCGAGGGATTGACAACCCCTCGTTTGCGTTGGGTGCAAGGATTTGTTGTTTGTGTGCAGGTGCTGCTAACGAGGTGTTGCGTGATTCTCCTACTGGTTCGATAACCTTGGTTTCATAACTGAGGGAAATACTTATCTCTACTGTGCTGCATCATCCCTTCCTCTTCGGGGATAATACCAATGCAGGCTACAAGTAGCATCAGGACACAAGTGTCTGCCTCGAGAATAAGATGTTCAGCTACCCATACTTCCATATATATTGTGAGCACGCTGCCCAGGTCATGCAAGTCACTCGTACGAGGAGCAACTATGTTCAAGCAGGTCTACAGAGGGAAGGTGAGAATCCAACGCCTACATAAGTCATGCAAGAGGAAGAGAGCTAGTATACACCTCAGTATGTTGCAAGGACTGACAAGCTATGAAGTAAGCCAATTTGGGACAACAATCTTGACAGTGGATGTCAAGGCCAGTCTTTCTCGCACCCAACAAAGTAATATCATAAACCTTTGTCGCTATCTTGCATGATGGACCACAACAATGAGCTCTATGCAAGTACCCGTAAACCTGGTATATGATCTTGATGAACCCTTCTCTGGTGACAGCACCACGCCTGTGTTCTGAGCTGCTTCCGGCCATCCGGGGTGGATGCTGACTTTATATTTCTATTTTCAACAACTATCCCATGTTCTGAGCTGCTTTTCGGCTGTCTCGGGCAGCTATTGAGTTTCTTTTTGTAGCGGTGCCCCCATGTTCTGAGCTGTTCTTCGGCCGTCTTAGGGAACCGCTACATTCTTTTTATCAACATTGTCTCATGCTCTGAGCTGCTTTTCAGCCGTCTTGAGCAGTGGTTGAGTTATTTAGTAATGTCCCAGATCTGAGTTGTAAAGACCATTTTGGTGACTACTGATTTGTTTGCCGATTTCATACAAGGGTTCGGATGATCATTGCCCTATAGTTAAAACTTGAGAGATGGTGAACGTGCCATTTAAACTTTGTTGCACTATCATAGGATATGGATAAGGTATGCTTGCCAGAATGTTGCACCTGATAGCACCTGTGGATATATATGGCCAAGCTCTTTTGGCAAAGGATTCGGAAAAGAGAACAATAATGGAGGAGCAAGACCGGCAATGCGGGAACAACATGGTATGGATACCCAAAACAGTTTGATTCGGTATCGATCACCATGAATATACACCCAAGGAGTCTACCCTGTTTGTAAGGATCTCATATCAAGCTCAGCAGCTTGACTTCAGCAACCGTATTAAAGCATCGCACGGCCTATGGATATACCGATTGAATGAGTAATCAGAGTGCTAAACAGCAACCCCAGATTATGTGTCCTTACATATGGTACCTAGTGAAATGATAGCCTACCGTGAACAAGATCCTTTTGCCAGAACCACCGTCAGTCAAGTCTTGGATGCTATTGTTGTAAGGTCATACTCTTTTATTCTGGTCATGACAATAGCCGATCAAATCGTTGGTACGGATTTGATGCTCGAGATAGTAAGCCTGCCAAGATGATTCAGAAATCCCTACAAGCAGTCAGAATCTGCCAAGATAGTAGGTATGATTCCCCAGCATTGTCTTAAACCCGGAGGACATGAATCTACTTGGGTAACCAAATACAAGGAGTAAAAGGGTCTCGTGTCCACCGAGGAATTGGTTCACAACTCCCGGGAATACTATCGGTGCTGGATGGAAGAATGACGTGTCAATCGAAAACCACTCCTGGACCTATGGGAAGACGACATGTTCCAGTCATGATAACATATTAATTGAGCCAGCAGATATGACAGAATTGGAGTCAGCATAATGATGAACATATGAAGAAAGACCTGTCAGAATGTGGGTATGGTGAGGCAAACCACCCCAGAGCAAGGCAGCCAGATCATATGAAATTCAGTGGGAGCAAGTTATAAAAGAAAAGAAGACCTAAGATGGAAACGGTTTCCTTAGGACAGCGTATGCATACTTGTTCCCTGAGCAACCAAATCTCGAGGATGAGATTTATCCTAAGGGGGTAGGTTTGTGACACCCTGGTTTTTCCCAACTTTTCTTTTCAAAAACCCATTTGGATTTTATTTGGAATTTGGTTTGGATTCCGTTCTGAATGGCTCTATGGACTTAAAACTTGGGAATATTTTTACTTTCCTTTCACAAGTGAATCAAAGCTTTCAAAAACTTCTCCAAAGTCATGTCATTTTCATTCTTGCCCAACCCTAATTTCTATTCTGATTTAATATTCTTTTTTCTATTAAGGGAATAGCCCTTTGTGCTCTAGGGTGTGAAGCAACCCCTATTTCTGTCTTCTCCAAAATTCCAAGAAAATTCTCATAAATTCTTTGGACCATGTGAACCTTGGATATGTGAAAATATTCAATATTTCATTCTCATGGTGAGCACACCATCCAATCTTTGTTTCTGGTCATAATTTCAGTTTGTGAAGCAAACTATATTTTATATGGATTCATAAATTCTGAAATTTTACCAGGACATTATCCTACATATATAACCTCCCTCCACAAAATTTGGGCTTATTTCATTCATCCAATATTTCTCAATAATTCTCCCAAGTTTCTGTCTAGAGGAGAGCATTGTGAAGGAAGTACCATTTATACTTACCCAAATGGTATAAAAAAATTATAGCATCTTGCCACCACCAAATGACCCACAAATACCAAGTTTCATCTCAAGAAGCCCATCCATGTGAGTGCGTCATCTTCAACAAGTATCTGAACCAGAGATGCAGTTGTGAAGCAACTACATTCAAAACTTGTCCATTTGGCCTGAAATTTCTCCAGTATATGAACCTTCCTATTACACTTCAGTGTGACAAATTTTCCCTCTCAAAACCCTAGCCATTTTTCCCCAGCATCTTGCTCAAGATTCTGTCCAAAAACTTGACTGGAAGCTCCAGTGCTGCCCAGGTCATCTCTTGCCAAACCAGATGCACAGGGAGGCTACAGGGTGAAGGGACTACCGCGTGGACATGAGCGGGCGGGCCAGAGCGCACCGCGTGCGCCAGTGCACGCGGTGACCACGTGTCTGGCCGAGCAAACCCGCGCTCTGCGCACTGACCGCGCTCGGTCGCGTCGGCCGGGCCAGCTGTGGCCGCCCCTGGTTGTCTGCTGGTGCCGACGTCGTCGCCACCATCCACGCGCCCCCTCTCCAGCACCTTCCCCCTCCGGCAGCTCCCTCGCCGGACACAGCCAACCGCCGCTACGCGTGGCACAGTGCGGGCACTGTGGCCGCGCTGGCTGGCAGCTTCCCCGCCACTCCGCGCCATCGCCATTAAGGCCCTGCCTCTTCCGTCACCTCCCTACGCGGCTTGGCTACCAACGCGACAGCCAGCTCAACGTGGGGCGCCGGCGTTTCCCCGCGGCAGGATCCGGCTCGGGCATCGCCGCCCGACTATAAAAGCCGCTCTCCGGCCTCGTTTCTCTTCACCCATCGCCCTCCCCATCTCTCAATCGCCACCCAGCAGCACCGGAGCAAGCCGAGAGGCCCTGCCCCTCCATCTCCGGCGAGGAGCTCCGCCTCTCTGCTCCTGCTCCACCAGCTCGCTCCCGTCCACCCCAGCCCCAACCGAGGCCACCATTGAGTTCGTGGTGCTCCACTGGTCCTCCCCAGCCACTCCTCTGCTCGAGTGCTCGCCAGAGTCGGCAACTTCGTTGAACCCCGTAGCTTGCCGCCGCCAGAGAGGAAGGGGCCGACGCAGTCCGGCCATCTCCCGATGAGCCACGGGTACAGGCATGTTCACCGTCGAGTGGCCGATCCATCCCCGCCCTTTCTCAGCCTCGCCGCCGTCTCAATGCCGACGAACGGCCGCCGGTACGGCCGCCGCCCTCCGTTCCCTCTCTTCCTCGGTTTAAAATTGACAGGGGGCCCCACCTGTCAGAGACTCCACGCGCGCCTGAAGCGGTACGCTAGTGGAGGCGCCTGGCCGGTTTACGCCTTCGACGTGGCCGCTCCTGGTTTTTCTGAAATTCTGTTTTAATTCAATTTAAACCAGAAGTTTGACCCAACTTTGACCAGTTCTATCTTTTAAACCATAAGTCCAAATGAGTTCATTCTTTTTGCATTATTTTTCTTATGAGCTCCTTTATTTGCTGGAAAATTGTGGTATTTTTCTCTGCTGTCTAGAATTTCTAGACAGAGGAAAATGCTCTATGTATTATTTACAAATGTTTCCAAAAATGTTTTTCAGAGTGATTTGAATAGTTGGTGAAGGCTAGGAGTACTCCCACACTCCCTTGGTGCAAGGCAAGCCACAACTCTCATTTGCATGACTGCATTGCAATGCCATGGTTTTAATAAGTATTTATGCTAAAATTTGAATTATTCATAATTGGATTATTCATGCAACACTTGGAGACATTCCTGGATATGCTACTGTCACTTGATGATTGGGTTATTAGTGACTAGTAGTTTACAAGTTTGATGATGCCATGATACTGTTGGAGATTACCGTCTATGATTACTTTGTGATCCCATCTGGCATTCTGATTATGGAATTAGTAGCAGTAGCTTATTCATGTTGCTCTTGGAATTACTAGTTGGCCATTGTTATAACTTGGATCACTGTGATACCGGAGTTACTTGGGGATAAATTCCTTCATTCGTTGATCAAGTGTCATTGAACCAAGCTTCCCAGTGCAGCCACATCTGCCGGTATGGGACGGTCTTGACTTGGTCTAACCTCATGCTCTTTTATTGGTACCACCAAAGAGGGAAGGTTATGCGTGCGTGCTACCCTGATCAGGTTGACGGAGATAATCTTGTGAGCCCGGTTTGGTTATTGAGCTCAGGTCCCCGTTTGGGACAGTTTAGTTTGGCCACGACGGTGGCAGGTGTCAGAAGTGACACAGGGGCCACCCAGGGCATGACCCGGAAGCGGAATGATTGTCGGTGGTACGATAGAAGGGTCACAGGTTAGGCAGGTTTCGTTGGACGAATATCCATGGTGTGGGTAAAGTGCGCAACCTCTGCAGAGTGTAAGAATCAATTCGAATAGCCGCGCCCATGGTATTGGACACAGTTCGTACTAAGTCACATGGTCTGATCAACACCAATGATGGAATGACTTGTTAATGATGGAAGAACTCGTCTTGATATAGTAGGATAACCGCTTGGCAGAAGGCCGTTGATAATCTTGGGAATGATCCCGAGAATGATCGCCAAATGGTATTGAGATGATCACGAGTTGATCACGAGAGTAGATGGTTCGACTGGACAGCCAAGAGTAAGGCGGTCTCTGTGACCTTAAACAATGGAGACTATTGCAGACAGATCGAAGATAACATGTTTAATATTTTCTTCTACCCTTTTAGTAACAACTGATCCTGTTATAATCAAGATTGCTATGATGTTGCTTTGCCTTGATGCTTTTGTTTGTTGTGAGCTTGCGAGTACATTCAAAGTACTCACCTGGCGTGTCATGCCAGTTTGCAGGTGCTGCCATGTTTGCGTAGCCTGAAGTTTCCGAGTTGCGAGCTAGGATGTGTCCCAGCCAGAGTCCTTGCGGAGTGGAGTCCACCACCGACGTCGTTATTTCACGGCTAGAAGTTGTTCTGCTGCTAGCATAGAGCTACCCTTGCAGGCATAGTATTGTCGCGATGATGTAATCTTTTGTAATTCCCCAAACCCTTGTGAAAGATCGTGGATGTCGCCTAGAGGGGGGGTTAATAGGCGCTTTAAAATAATTACGGTTTAGGCTTGAACAAATGCGGAATAAATCTAGCGGTTAATTTGTCAAGCACAAAACCTACAACAACTAGGCTCACCTATGTGCACCAACAACTTATGCTAAGCAAGATAAACAACTAAGTGATAGCAAGATATATAACAAGAAACAATATGGCTATCACAAAGTAAAGTGCATAAGTAAAGGGCTCGGGTAAGAGATAACCGAGGCACGCGGAGACGACGATGTATCCCGAAGTTCACACCCTTGCGGA
Organism: Elymus sibiricus; assembly: GCA_039707655.1. Taxonomy (NCBI): domain Eukaryota; kingdom Viridiplantae; phylum Streptophyta; class Magnoliopsida; order Poales; family Poaceae; genus Elymus; species Elymus sibiricus. Next base: position 148,496,048 of record CM077668.1, on the reverse strand, counting down.
TGCTAATCTCCGTTTGGAGCGGTGTGGAGGCACAATGCTCCCCAAGAAGCCACTAGGGCCACCGTAATCTCCTCACGCCCTCGCACAATGCAAGATGCCGTGATTCCACTAAGGGACCCATGAGGGCGGTCACCGAACCCGTACAAATGGCAACCCTTGGGGGCGGTCACCGAACCCGTACACTTTGGCAACCCTTGGGGGCGGTCACCGGTACCCGTCAAATTGCTCGGGGCGATCTCCACAACCTAATTGGAGACCCCGACGCTTGCCCGGAGCTTTACACCACAATGATTGAGCTTCGAGGCACCACCAACCGTCTAGGGAGTCCAAGCACCCAAGAGGAACAAGCTCTAGGGTACCAAGCACCCAAGAGTAAAAAGCTTCTCAAACTTCACTTCCACGTATCACCGTGGAGAACTCAAACCGATGCACCAAATGCAATGGCAAGGGCACACGGAGTGCCCAAGTCCCTCACTCTCAAATCCCACCAAAGCAACGAAAGCTATGGAGGAATATGAGAGGAAGAACAAGGAAGAGAACACGAAGAACTCCAAGATCTAGATCCAAGGGGTTCCCCTCACATGGAGGAGAAAGTGATTGGTGGAAACGTAGATCTAGATCTCCTCTCTCTTTTCCCTCAAGAACTAGCAAGAATCATTGGAGGGATTGAGAGATAGCAAGCTCGAAGAAGGTCAACAATGGGGGAAGAACACGAGCTCAAAGGATAAGGTCCATTGGGGAAGAAGACCCCCTTTTATAGGAGCCCTCGAATCCAACCGTTATCTGCCCTGCGCCCGCAGCCAAGCGGTACTACCGCTCCTAGGAGCGGTACTACCGCTTAGGCGGTACTACCTCGCACAAGCCTGAAATACACTGAGTGTACAACGGTAGTGCCGCCGGAGCGGTACTACCGCTGCCCCTGGCGGTACTACCGCTTAGGGGGTTTCAGACCAGGAGAGGCAGCAGTAGTAGAGGCAGCCAGGGCGGCAGTACCGTGCGAAGTGGTACTACCATCCTAGTGCCGCACTACTACCGCAAAGGGGAAAAAGGAAACAGAAGCGCTCATGGAGGAAACCCCGCAAGCGGTAGTGGCGGCGGTAGTACGGGCGGTAGTACCGCCAGAGCGGTACTACCGTGCTACTACCGCGCTACTACCGTGAAATACAGACCGGCAACAGAGAGTTGCACGCTCGGGGAAACCCCAAGCGGCAGTGCCACGGAAGTACCCAGTGGTACTACCGCATAAGTGGTACTACCGTGGGCACAAGCGGTACTACCGCTTGCATGCCACTGAAAATCCACAGAAAACAGAGGATACAATAAAGCCAGAACTGCTATAACTTCTGCAAATGAGCTCCGAATTGAGCAAACTCAAGCTTATTGGATAGATGGCGACAAATACTATCCAACAGCGACTGGTTATAATAAGAAGTGGCAGGGGAGATATGCCTAAGATATAGAGACGAGAAACCTCTATGAATGAAGAACCGGCATAAACTCCAACATCGAAAACATCATAGAAGATGCAAATATGAACTCCGTTTTCGATGAACTCGAGCTTGTCATGAAGATGACCATAAGCTCAAAAACTCACAAAGAGAAACACCAAACAAGAACCAAGAAATATGATGCAAGGATGCAATGGTTTGAGCTCTCTACGAACGATACGATCAAGCTACTCACTTGAGAGCCCCCCTTGATAGTACGGCTATCGATCCTATAACCCAGTCTCCCAACTACCACCATGAGACCGGTAAAATAGAAAACCTATCAAGGGCAAACCTTTGCCTTGCGCATAGTCTACTTGAGCTAGATGATGACGATCTTGACCTCCTCAAGCTGGACCACCTTTCTTGATTGCGCCGGCTCGATGAAGACTAGTTGATTGCTCCCCCATACTCCACTATGGGTGAGCCATTCTTCGGCACATCTTCACAAGTCCATTGTCACCACAATGGACGGCAAGCTTCAAGCGTGTGATCTCTTCGTGATGCTCCACTTGAACTTGCACACCGCAATCTTGATGACGATCACCACTTGATGTCATCCTCCATGGGTTGAATGAGATCTTCCTCTTGACGCAAGCCCATGGACATATACCTAACCCCACATAGAACTCTCGCATAGAACATGGGTTAGTACACAAAGCGTAATGGACAATGCTTACCATACCGTGAGATCACTTGATCCCACTCGGTACATCTTCTACGCTTTGTGTGTTGATCAACTTGAATCACTCTTCATATTTAGTCTTGATCAACCTTGAATCTTTCCAATTCTCTTCATTAAGATGATGTCTTGAAGGTAAACATGAATGTCCACACAATCTTCTTCTTCAAGACGTGCTTGCAATAGGCTCATCTCTTACATGACCAATCTTTGGATAACTCCATGAATAACCACCTTGGTCATCTCATATTCTTCTTCAAATCACCTTGAGACCAACATATGGTCTACAAGCAAAGCCTATGGACAAATCCTTCAAATATAACTCAAGGCAACCATTAGTCCATAGGGATTGTCATCAATTACCAAAACCAAACATGGGGGCAGCGCATGTTCTTTCACCTTGTACACCGATTATTCGTAATAAAGAGCTGATTTGTTCTATGCCAAGCAGTGCCGTATTCCAGAAGACTTGATCTCTGGGCTGGAATACGGGGTGTTCCGGTCCCTCTGAACCGGGGTGCCACACATATCAAAGATGGCAACCACCGGAGAGACGACTCCGTGCACGGTCCGCCTGTTGGGGTCACTAGAAGGGCGGGAGATTCTGATACTGGTGGACTCCGGCAGCTCTCACAGCTTTATTGGTGATGCTGTGGCAGCTGAGATGCAGACTAAAGTTCAGCCAATGCAGCCAGTCCCGGTGAAGATAGCAAATGGAGTAGTGTTGAGTTGTTCCGGAATCGTGCCAGCGTGCACCTGGGATACTCAAGGGTATACGTTCTCCACAGATGTCAGAGTGCTATCGCTTGGTTGCTATGACATGGTGGTCGGCATGGATTGGCTCGAGCAGTGCGGACCCATGCTGGTGGATTGGGCAGCCAAGAGACTTCAATTTCAGCGAGAAGGCCAGGCGGTCATGTTGCAAGGATTGCAGGCGAAGACACAACACATCGAGCCCGCCACGATGGCTCAATTGCTGTCCATGGAGAAGGCAAACTCCATCGCGCATGTGGTTACCATATACACAGCAGAGCAGTAAGGAGGCAGTGATCCAGTCCCAGCAGATATTCAGCACATCTTGGACAGTTTTCAGGTGGTTTTTGAGGAACCGACAGGGTTGCCAGCTCACAGAGAATGAGATCACACCATTCCACTTATAGCAGGGGCCAATCCAGTTAATCTGAGGCCATATAGATACACACCAGAGCAGAAAGATGAGATCGAAGCACAGGTCAGAGAAATGCTCCGAGCAGGCCTTATCACTCACAGTACTAGCCCCTTCTCGTCGCATGTGCTGTTTTAATAAAAAAAAGATCAAACATGGTGGTTTTGTGTGGATTTCAGACACCTCAATGCCATCACAGTTAAGTCAGTTTACCCCATGCCAATCATTGATGAGCGGCTGGATGAAATTGCCAGATCGTGCTGGTTCTCCAAGCTAGACTTGAGGGCGGGGTACCATCAGATACGTTTGCTGCCGGCGGACGAGCACAAAACAACGTTTAAAACTCACTTGGGCCACTTCCAGTTTAAAGTGATGCCCTATAGTCTGGCTTATGCCCCAGCCACATTCCAGGGAGCGATGCATGTGGTTCTCTCCCCAGTGCTTCGAAAAGGGGTCCTCGTATTCATGGATGACATCCTGGTCCATACGAGTACCTTGGAAGCCCGCCGGCACCTTCTGACGCAAGTTCTTTAGTTGCTTGACCAGTATGGGCTGAAAGTCAAAATGTCCAAATGTAGTTTCGCCCAGCACAAGATCAGCTACCTTGGCCATATCATCAGCGAGGAGGGTGTTGCTACGGACGACAGTAAGTACAAGCAGTGCAGCGATGGCCTGTGCCACAGAATACAAAACAGCTTCGAGGATTCCTGGGGCTTGCTGGATATTATCATAAGTTTGTGAGATTCTTTGGGGTCATCAGCAAGCCGTTGACTGACTTGCTAAAAAAGAACACGATCTTTGTGTGGACACCAACAGCTGATGCAACATTTTTAGCTCTGAAACGAGCCCTCACGGCAGCTCCAGTACTCGCTCTGCCTGACTTCCAGAAGCAATTTGTGGTTGAGACGGACGCGAGTGCCATGGGAATTGGCGCAGTCCTGATGCAAGCAAATCATCGAGTGGCGTACTTGAGCAAGGCTTTGGCTCCCAGAAACATGGGTCTACCAGCCTACGAGAAGGAGTGCCTCGCACTACTGCTCGCCATCGACCATTGGCGGCCCTACTTACAACACTCCGAGTTTGTGGTGCGCACTAATCAGAAAAGTCTGCTCACTTTAACGGATCAACGTCTCAACACGCCCATCCAGCAACGCGCGTTCACTAAGCTGGTGGGGCTTCAGTTTGTCATTTAATACAAGGCAGGGCTCACCAATCGAGCGGTTGATGCATTGTCAAGACGAGAGCACGGAGAAGACGCAGAGCTTGCTGCTATTTCGATCTGCAAACCTGCTTGGCTCGAAGCAGTGAAAAACAGCTATCAAGGGGATGCTGTCATGACAGCACGCATGGAGAAGCTAGCTCTTGACCCAACAAGTGACCCAGGGTACACAATGCAAGACGGGATCCTTCGATTCAAAGGCCGTGTCTGGATTGGAGAAGACAGTGCAACACAACATCTTATCAACGCGTTGCACGCCAACGCGGTGGGCGGCACTCCGGCTTCCATGCCACCTACAATCGCATCAAGCGGCTCTTTGCATGGCGCGGCATGAAGATACAGGTCAAGCAAACTGTTCGCAACTGTATGGTCTGCCAACAAGCGAAGACAAAGAGGATCTCGCCGGCCGGACTCCTCCAGCCATTACCAATCCCAAAAAGACCATGGGCAGTGGTTTCCATGGATTTTATCGAAGAGCTGCCGCGCTCGGGTGGATACGATATTGTGCTTGTGGTGGTGGACAAGTTCTCCAGGTATGCACATTTCGTGCCCTTGACGCACCCATTCACAGCGCTGCAAGTGGCGCAGAAGTTTATGAAGGAAATCTATCGGTTACATGGGCTGCCGATCGCGATGATCTCGGACCGCGACAAGATCTTCACCAGCAAGGTATGGCAAGAATTATTCAAACTCTGCTGGACGGAATTGAGGCTCAGCTCAGCATACCATCCCAGACTGATGGGACCACAGAACGGGTCAACCAGTGCCTTGAGGGGTACCTCCGATGTGCAGTGCACTCATGTCCTAGGAATTGGTCCAAGTGGTTAGCCCTTGCGGAGTACTGGTACAACACAACGTTCCACTCTGCTCTCGGGAGGACTCCGTTCGAAGTAATCTACGGGCACCTACCACGGGAGTTGGGGGTTGCCTAGGTCGATGAGTGCTCAGTACTTGACCTTGCCGCTTGGCTGCGCGAAAGGGGGATCATGCTTGAACACCTCCAGCAACAGTTGAAGATGTCTCAGGACAGAATGAAGCTACAAGCCGACAAGCATCGGACTGACAGGGAGTTTGAAGTGAGGGATATGGTTCTGCTTAAACTGCAGCCCTTTATTCAGTCTTCAGTGGCACAATGACCCCATCAGAAACTTGGCTTTTGTTACTTTGGTCCATACCGTGTGTTGGCTCGCGTCGGAGCGGTGGCTTACAAACTGGACCTGCCAGCATCCAGTAAAATCCACCCTGTGGTGCACGTATCACAGTTGAAGAAAGCGGAAGGTGCGCAAGTCCCGGTGAGTTCTGATCTTCCCACTGACAATATTACCTTGCAGGCTGAACACGTTCCGGTGGCCGTCCTCGAGCTCCGGATGATCAAGGTTGGCGGTGCGCTCAAACCGCGCCTTCGCATCCAATGGAGCCAGCTACAGCCGTTCATGGCCACCTGGGAGGATCCCGTGCAGCTGCAGCAGCGCTTCCCAGCGATACCGCCTTGGGGACAAGGCGAAACGCAAGGAGGGGAGGATGTTACGGACGTGCAGTCGACCCCACCCGCCAGCGAGCATACGGCAACCACAGACGCAACAAAGGGGAACGACGCGACCGCGAAGAGCGCGTGACCGCCTGGCAGGTGGGCCAGGCCGAGGGTGTGAGTACGGAGGCATGCGTGCCGCAAGCGTCTGTTAAGTAGCTGGCCAAGCGAGGGCCGAGGCATTAAGATTACTGTAATTGACTAAACGAAGGAACGAAGCTACTCTTCGTATTCCTCCTATCCCGATCCCCTTTTCCCTTCCTCCCCTTGTGCTACTCCATATCCCTAACCCTAGATCGAGGTTCGTAACATAATCGTGCTAGCCATCAGAATCAGAGGGTAGCTCGGCTGATTCTAGCCTAGTCTAGTTGTGAATTTGGTCTCTGGAATCGAAGGTGGCCAATGGGGCTATACGTTTCTGAATTATTATATTATCAATAGAAATTTTACTTTAATTATGTGTCTTCTCCGTGAATTTGTCTTCGTTTCCTCTGAAAATGCTCCGAGCACTACCAGGAAGCCACCATGCTTGTGGCCGTGGTGCTGCCGGCCGCCACCCGCTCGATTCAGAGGCTGTTGTTAACATCACACCAGCTGATGTGAATGTGCATAGGCATTTCACTTTGATGTGCTTATGTGTTTCTTGATCATGTTCAAGGTCTCCATAACCTGTGAAAGAGGCTACAGTTAGTCCCGGACAGAAAAATAAAAACCAAAATTTGTACGGGTGCAAGAAAATCACGCTGTCCCGATTGGAAGCCTGCTATGGTTATGGAGCAGTAGGCAATCCTGTGAAAGAGCAAATTCATTAATGAAGAAACAAACCAGTAGATTGGCTCATTGGCGCTGGTGCCGGCTCCGATCCAGCAGCAGCTGCTGCTGCTGTAGTGTAGCTTAGATGTTAGTGTTAATCGTGCTAGTGATCAGACTCCAGTGTAGCTCAGCCGATTCTACTCTACTCCAATGGGGATATTCATCATGTAATTGGTGTCTGGATTATTATCATCAATATTGGAAGATTTGTTTTAGTTATGTTCCTTATCCGCGAATTTCTTCGGTATGGATCGACTTCTAATTAAAATTGAGTAATTGATGAATAAAGAAATTAAATGGAGAGTAAAAAGTGTACAACCACCACAATTGTGGCGTCATTAGCTTTTTGCCATCACTTTTCAAGACATTAACAAAAAACACCAAACGTGACGATGAACTTTGACACATAGCACTGAACCAGCTGCCAATGTGCCGGAATGATGATTATGCGAGGTGGAGTCCGCCGGTCAAGTTGTGTGGGCAAAAAATATCCTCGTGGACGTGTTGACTTGTCTTTTTATTCCTCCTCTTTATCTCTCTTTGGCATTACATCAAACACCTTTGAGCGTTTCGGCTGCTATGTCGACCAAGTAGGTTTCTGAGAGAGCTTAAAAATACGTTCGCTGCATATCACCACTACATATAGGCCATCTTATATCAAGATTAAAAATAAAAGTCAATCGTAGATTTCTGAGAGAAGCAAATTCAAAAAAATTCCTCGTCGAACGCAAATGCCTCATAATATTGATATTACCACCATAGGTTGTCAGACTCTTCCATAAACACCAGACATCTTCAGCAACAAAATGATCACCGGAAAACTCAGCACATGCACTCCACATCCGTTGTTGCTGGTCAATCAAGTACTCCAAACTCAAAGTCTCACCTTCGCAGATCAGCAGGTGACAAAAACCCATAACATCATACCCAAACACAAGGACGCGGTTGTGTCAGTTACAAGGTGCCCAGAGACTATAAAAAACTACTACCTATAGAGGGGATCAAGCTGCTCTGCAAGAGAGCAAGAGGAATTGAGGCATCGGCGCCTACAAAGAGGAGCTTTGTGTTATGTTTGTGACCAAGAAAGCTTTGGCCGCCGAACGCAAAGAAGAGAAGGCGGCGAGGTGGAACGAGCTCAAGTTCATGAAGGATGAGAAGTTGAGAGCAAAGTTGGCGGCCGAAGTGAGGAAGGTGAAGCGGACGAGCGTAGGATTGCACCTAAGGATGAGAAGCTTGCAAAAGAGAAAAGGCCAAAGAGGATGCTATCATGTTCATGAACCCAACCGCGATGGATGCCACAGCAAGGAGGTACTGGAAACTCACTAGTAGAGAGATCTTGGATCAATCGGAGGTTGCCCGTGGGGGTGGTGGTGGTGGCCATGGAGGTGATGGTAGTGGTCGTGGGGGTGATAGTAGTGGGCATGGTGCTGGTGTTGGTGGTGATGAGCATGAAAGCTTGAGTTCGTGTAGTATAAACTTGATAGGGCTTAGTCCATGATATAAGACATGCTATGTTGTTGTTTTTTTGATCAAACTTAATCGATTTGATCGGATTTTCCCCCTCCCCTCGCGTCGCCCCTCTCGGGCGACTCGAGGGTGACCAAACCCTAGCCTCCCGAGCCCTCCCGCCCCCTCCCTCCTCTCCCCGCCGCCGCCCGAGGACGCCGCCAGCCTTGCTATGCGGCCTCCGATGAGGGTGGCGGTGAGGCTCCGCTGCCCTGCGCCGTCGCAGGGAGCTCCGAAAGCCGGGGCGGCGGCCCCGGGTGAAGATGGCGGCGCGGATCTCGTCGGTGGATGGCGTCGCGGGAGCTGGCCATTCCTCCCGGCCGTGTGGGCGGCGGAGGAGGTTCTTCGTGGCTGCGGGAGGATCCGGTGGCTCCGCCGGATCTGATTCCTGGGCCCCTCCCCTTGCTGCGGCCCGTCCGGCCAGATCTGGTTGTTTGGGCGTGGGCCGGCGGGAGTTCTGGAACGGAGGAAACCCCTGGTCTACTTCGCGTCGACCTCGACAACGTTGGCGCCCCTGCGTTGGTTCCCTCTTGAGGGCGCGTCGAGCTTCTGGATCCCGCCACCCCTCTTCCTTCCCCCGCGCTCCCAGGTGAAAACCTTGGCCTTTTGGGCCGGACGACGACGGTGTTTCAACAGCGTGGTCCTCCTTGGAGGCGTCGTTCCAGGGATGGGTGGAGGTTGTGGCTGTGGTGTTTGGTGGTTGGTGGCGGCGGTGGTGCGTTGCTCTCTTGGCCGCCGGTGGTGTGGAAGGCGAGTTGGCTGGTCTGCAATCCTTCAGCGGCGTCTGTCCGGTACCTTCGTGGGTCGTTGGCCAGTGTACAGCGTCCTCGTGTAGTGGCACGGCATGGACGAAGAGGAGACTGCGATCTCTCTCCAACATTGGCTCCCTTGGGTCGACGACAGAGCCGATATTTTCTCCATGCGGCTCAGCCTCTCCCATCCGCGTCCATTGGCGCTCCCGGTTGGCCTCTGCACTGCTGTTCTAGCTGCGTTGGGCACTCCGGCGGCTTGACTCTGTTTTCATAGTGTAGGCAGTGGCGTTGGCGTTTGTTGTTGTGCTCCCTGTAGCTCCTGGTCTCAAGCGTGATCTGCATGTATCTTTCAGTTTTTGGTCAAGTTTTAGCCTTTGTAATCAGCTCCTATGTATCCTAGCCGGTTGATGGCTTCATTAATTTGAAGTCGGGCTTTATGCCTTTTCTCTAAAAAAAAACTTAACCGATTTGGTGGCTTTGGGATGAAGTATATGCATGTTTTAATTTGAATTGTTCGAATGGATGAACTATATGTATGTTTATGGTTGAATTGTTGCGTGATGAATTTGAATCATTCAAATGATGGATGAAATACCGTGCAAATGTTTTAAATAAATGCGAGAGGGGATGGAAAAATTAATCAAAAAAATTGTAGGTAGTCAAATATGGGGGTCGATTAGGTCCGACCACCATCTAACTCCTTAAAGTTTGAAGAGTTATTGCTGGGAAAGCATTTGATGAGCTATATGATAGGGGTTCGGCTAGAGATGCCCTGAGACCCGCATATTTCCATCATATATAGGCAACTTCATATCAAGATTTTAGAAAACACAACCACCTTGCTGCATATCACCACTACATATACGCAGTGTTAGACGGCTGCCACTCGCTGCATATCACCACTACATATACGCCATATTATATCAAGATTAAAAAGAAAAGGTCAATCGTAGATTTTTGAGAGGAGCAAATTCAAAAAAAATCCTCGTCAAACGCATATTCCTCATCATACCGATATTACCACCACAGGTCAGATTCTTCCATAAACGCCAGACATTTTCAGCAACAAAATGATCACCTGAAAACTCAGCACATGCACTCCACAACCATTATTGCTGGTCAATCAAGTACTCCAAACTCAAAGTCTCACCTTCACGACCAGCAGGTGACAAAACCCCATAGCATCATACCCAAACACAAGGACGGTTGTGTCTGTTACAAGGTGCCCAGAGACTATCAGAAATTACTGCCTACAGAGGGGATTGAGCTGCTCTGCGCTACCTAGCCCTTGATTCTACAGCAAGGGCTGCTATATCAACCATCTAAAAAGGTTATCGCGGACGATAAAACCAAGGCTGTTGTTAACATCAGACCGGCTGATGTAAATGAAGCGGTCATGAACTTAAGGTTCTTGTCACCCTGGTGTCGCCCATATGGAGCCACAATGTAGGTAGTAGCACAATCTTAACATCAAACGATCCTCTCAGCCGTCACGCGAGAGAATGAATATATAAAACTGCACGCTCAGCGCGAGCGTGCGGGGGAGACATAGATACAGTTAATGTATATAAGTAAGATTTGGAAACACCAGAAGCAATTCAAACACCCATTTAAGCATCGTGCATTCTGAAGTTTAATTTGCAGATGCATAAATACTTGTAAGCTATCACGTATGGTACCGGTGTCTAATCAAACAGCAATGCTAGGACGTATCGTCGCTATATATATTTACACTTGCTGCGTGCACAAGATGCTTATGTTGCAGAATAAGCTTATGGCATCTCCCTAATAATCAGTTGGCAGCATGTAGCCTGCTTATATGGTAGATATGCCATATGACAAGAAAAAATGTAGGTACTTTTGGTAAGCATGTCCCCAAGTCACAAAATGTTCTGTACTATGGTACTGTATGATCTAAGCAGCCCGTTCCACCCAAAGATAAATTCAGACAAGTGGTAAAAAGTACTCCGATTATTAGCATCTAGAGCACGGCAAGAGGTAACAAATTAAGAGTGGAGGAGGAGATGAAAGTAAAACTCACAACGCGAGCCCAAAGAACAGAACTAAGGCAGACGGAACTGAGAGTTGGATCTTCGGCTCTATCGGAATCACCACGGCGTCGGTGATGCAGACAGCGAGGCGGTCGTGGTCGACGGCCATCTTGGTGACAGCGGCATGATGGCGTTCTGAAAGAAACTGTGTATAGATCAATAGATGACCAATTTCCTTGCTTCAGTCATCAGCCGATTTGGTATCCTGACAAAAGATAATCTGAAGAAAAAAAAAGAATTGGCAAGGATGCACTAAATGTTGTTTTTGTGGCGATGAGGAGTCGATTTAGCATTTATTCCTTCGATGCTCACTTGCCAAGCTACTACAGTGATATGTCTATATAGCTTTTAATCTTTTTCGATAAAGGGCTATTTATTAACTCAAAATGTAGCATCAAGAGGATACAAAGCATGATGAGAAACACCCGGCCTCTGCATGACTAAGATGCACACCACTAACAAAATGACAAAAGAAAACCGACATATCGGCAACAGTAGTCATATAAGATCGACACTATACCTATGTCGAAGGAGGTGGTGGACTGATCCGGAGATTATGCTGCCATCCATGTGTGGTAAAAACCTCCCTGGCCACTCGCTCCAACCGCATACACACCGCGTTGAATAGCGGTTGGTACTCCATTCGATGTAGTGCGGACCACGTACGAAGGAAGTGTGTATAACGGAAAATAACCTGCAAAGGAGAGGAGTTTTTGCCCTCAAAACCCAAATCATTTCTACATAGCCACAGCGCTCAAATTAAGGCATACGCTTCCATCCTTATTAGTGTTTTGAACTTATTTGGAATACCATCCAACCAGTGACCAAAAATATAGCTTTTAATCTACCTTCACCCACCAGTAGTACGAATATGTTCGAAAACTGGTTAGTGGGGGTGCATCCCAAGTTGAAGTCTCAGATCCCTGCAGGAATTTGCACTTTACTTTGGGCCATTTGAATCACTTTAATAATTGTATTTTTAACAGGTTATATTCAAGGCCATCAGTTGGATCCGTTCGTGGTCGTTACTATGCAAGGAGTAGGATCGGGCGCCCACAGTCTTTGGGTCCAATCGATAGAAGATGTTGTCTCAAGATTTGTTCAACCGGTTTGGTTGACGGCCTACTACTAGAATTTTGTAAATTTGTCCTTGGGATAGCCACGTGTGATAATTTTTTGGTTGAACTTTATTATAGTCGAATGATGAACTTTGAAAAAATAAATAAAAGGTTATGTGCATCACTCAGGTCGAGGAATATTTTCCACTTTTTGATGAAAAAGTAGATTAGTCCAGCACACATGTGATGAGATGATGCTGAATACCAACCAGTCAACCACAACAGTGGACAAGTCGGTACACGGCAGATAAATGACGGGATGGTTGAGGTAAAGGAGGTGATCTATGTGATACTAGTTTCACTATCAAGTATCAACTGTGAAGAAAGATGGCCACGTCCCAAGTCAGACCTGTGCGTGCTGCTGCTACCTGGTAAGGAGTATATATACGTTTTTTTTTTTTTTTGAGCAAAGAGGAGTATATATACGTACACTTGCTGCGTGCACACGATGGTTATGCTACGGAGTAAATGGCGTGTTTGATTGCTCGTATAGAGGCTAACCGGTCCTCACCGGATGAATTGGGTTGTTTGGTTGCCCACATTCACTGTTGACCTGCATCGCACAGACTTTAAAGTATCTTTCAGCCAGATCCGCTAAAAACGGCTGAATCGATAGTTTCTAGCGAGTTAGGCTCGAGGGATGCAAAAGAGCGCGTGTGGATGGGTCCAGTGATGCAGCCTCATTTTGTCTGATACGTGAGTGTAGGTGAGGTTGCACGTGGTTTATTCGCTTAACTCCTAATCTCATCCACATTACTTTCTAATCTACACAATAATGCTTCGATTTGAGATAAGGTCTACACGAAAAAAATACTTTGATGTTGTGGTTTCATTCAGGCGATCGGTTCTTAGTTTTATCAATTGTAAATGTTCAATTTTGTGTTCATATTTGGAGCTATTTTGGACGAATTTTGTCGTCGCGCACAGTCAACCGTTTGAAATTTCTTTTGACCCGTAGTTTCATCTCGCAGTTCCACATGATTTTTGTGTTGCATGTTTTCTGTTTCAACGAAAGTAGACGAGTAGATCTACATTTTCTTCGTGACTGTACATATGCATATGTGCGGTCTGGTTTAAGACATCCTTAATCGTTCCTCTAGGCCTCTGCCCCGCGTCCTGTTACACTGGCTCCACCGCCGGCGTCGTTCTTCTCGGTCTCCTCTCCCGCGTCATGTTGCACTGGCGTCATCATCGCCGTCGTTCATCTCAGCCTCCTCTGCTGCGTCCTACTACATTGGAGCAGTCGTCGGCGTCATTTCTCTCCGCCTTCTCTACCACGTTTTGCTACAGCGGCTTCATCGTCGGCGTCGTTCCTCTCGGTCTCCTCGCCTGCGTCCTACTATACTGTCGCCGGCGTCGTTCCTTTCGGTCTCCTCACATGCGTCCTACTATACTGTCACTGGCGTCATTCCTATCGGACTCCTCTTCCGCATCCTACTGCATTGACGCAACCATGGCGCGCTCACTGCATTTCTTCTCCTCTGTCCTCTGCCTTATCGCCCTCCTATTCGTCCTTCCGCACGAACTTTCTCTGCAGCGACGACACTAGCAACTAGTTCGCCGCGTCGCCGACGGGATCGCTCGTCCGCGACTCCATGCTCGCCGTGTCGGACACGGCGCCGCGGACACTGTCCACTGCAGTTGCCGAGGAACTCTAGTGTAACTCGGTGTGTTATGTGTAGCTGTTAACTCTTAATCACATCCGGTGTATGCAACCAAACACCGTGTAGTTGCATCAACCCAGCTGATGCAGGACGCCAAACGCCATACAAAAATTGCTCCCCTAATGCAGGGAGTCTACATGCAGTCAACCATAATTTGCAGATGCTGACTTTTTGCCTGTTTTTTTCACAGTCAGACTCAACTGAGACATGTATGCAATGCAGACAAAATCCATGCGAACAACCAAACACGTTCAAAGCTCCTGGGTGTTAGAGTTATATTTATCATGGCCTTTGGCCCTTTACATTCTGGCCTTTGACCTCCCCTGTTGATCGATTGCAAGTAAGTGGGGTTTTTACGCCCAAACTACGGATGTCGTGTTCTCCACAGGGACTAGGCGATCAGCGACGGTGCATGACTAAAGCTAGATCACACAATTTTGGGTGATAAAAACAGAAAATTAAAACCTAGAGTAACTCAGATTGTTTCCGAAGATCGTCGACAAAGAAATTGCAGACAAGCAAAGGGAGGTTCAGATTTTACTCAATATCTTTTTGGTGTTTTCATATTACTTGAGAAAATAGAAACTAACACAGGCATACAAAAATGACCAAAGGGAAACAACAATACTAGAACACATATGTTTATCTAACATGTAACAGAGAGAAGAAACACAAATATAGGACAGAATACATGGACGCAGCTGTTCTGCTCCCGAGCTCATGTGAGCTCGGGTGAACAGTAAAATCGAAAAAAATAGTAAAAAAAATCAAAAAAATCTGATTTTTTTTTTTGTTAGAAACATTGATGTTTTTTCCACATGCGTGCAAAATTTCATCACTAGATGACATTCGTAGAAAATGTGGCCAAAAAACAAAATCGATGCTCATTTTGGAGCAGAGCATCGATAGCAGAGCATCGATTTTGTTTTTTTTGCCACATTTCAGTATCGATTTTGTTTTTTTTGCCACATTTTCCACGAATGTCATCTAGTGATGAAATTTTGCACGCATGTGGAAAAAACATCAATGTTTCTAACAAAAAAAAATCAGATTTTTTTGAATTTTTTTACTATTTTTTTCGATTTTACTGTTTACCCGAGCTCATGTGAGCTCGGGAGCAGAAGAGCACTTTCGAGAATACATATGTTATATATCACGAACATATATGTCACAGGTACACGTACATAGGTAATACAGAGACTAGAAACTGGATACTATTCAACAAGTGCAGTATATAAATGACAGATTTAGCTAGATCTCATACATGCGAAATGAGTGTCACAATGTAACAGTACCAATTCTCACTGATCAACAAAATTGTAAGAACAATTACATGTCTCTGGATTTAACATATCTCTTCATCACACACTATCAATACTTATGAAGTACAGCAGCAGTAGGGGTTCAGAGCAGAGCTTCAGCAGACTGAGGTTCAGAGAAGAAGCAGCAAGAGAAGTTGAGGGAGCAGCAGCGAGTTCGGAGAAGTAGCAGCAAAGACGTGGGAGAGGGAGCAGCAGCAGTGCTAGGAGGAGTAGCAAACAGCAAATTTGGGGCAGGTCAGAGGAGAAAGGAGCAGCAGCAGATCAGCAGTAGAGCGGTTCTTGGAGAGGATCTTCAGGACGTTCTAGTGCTTGGAAAAGAGCTACAGCAAGGGGCGGAAAAGAACATCAGCAGGGGGCGCAGGAAGAAGAAGAAGACAGCAAGTGATGGTGGTGTGAGGTGCTGGTCGCGCGGGGGATCAGACAACCGCGACTCCCTTGTCTGGTCGGGCGCGCGAGCGTGGGGTGGAGCTATGGCGCTGGATGTGGTGGTGTGTGGCGCTGATGGATGGATGGTTGGCTGGATGTGGCGCGGATGGATGGGTGTGTTGCAGATGGATGGAGATGGTATGGGTGGTGCTGTGGCGCGCCGCCACGCCGGCCTAGCCGCGGCGGTGGCCTGAGGTGGAGAAGGAGGCGAGAGGGAGAGAGATGAGATGCCAGGCCCAATTTGCAATGGAGATGCGGCTAGGGATTTTGATCCCCTCCCTGATCTGCCACTTTTGCTCTTTGGCCCTTCTCCTTTTCTTCTTTCTTCACAAGTTGGTCCTCTTCTTCTTCATCTCCTTCACACTTGGGTCCGTCTTTCTTCTCTTCTTGCCCATGGTCTTGTTCCTCAATTCTTTCTAGGCAGAAACTTGTAGATTATAGTGCCTTGCCGCACTTTTCTGCAAAAGAAACAAACAAATAGTAAATGATCCCTTTTTATGATTATCAAGCAAACATTCAATAAATCATAGCAAGAATGCATGACATATCTCAATACTTGTACATGTATATATGATGGCTTTTGCCTCCTCCTGATAATATCAAGTTATTTCTAACATGGTATCATGAGCCTAGGTTTAGGAATTTTTTTCTGAGTGCCGCAACTCGCTCTACCGAATACCGATCCAATCTCGCACCGCCGCCTCTGTTCTCTGGCCGGCTGCGTTACTCTCCCTCCATCTGCCGGCGCTGCTCCCGCGCCTCCACCTGCAGGTCAATGCTCGCGCTGCAGGTGCGGTTCCGGCAGCACGCGTCCGCTGGACCAGGTCGGGAGTGGTTGCACGCGTCCGCCCTGCAGCTCCCCGGTTGGCTGGTCCGCTTGTCCACCCATCTCCATGTCCATCTCTAGCTACAGGTGTTCCACGTCCATGCTAGCGCTGGGTGTTTGGATCCCATCGACTTGGTCCCGATCGATCCAGCTGCTGACTGCTGCTCCTCTCTGTAATGCCTCTAGATCACACATATGAGATTGATAACGATTGTTTGTGGAGAACAATCAACCTTAGTTGTTTGTGGATACAACCTATCCTGAAGGGGAAGGAACAAAGGGAAAGAAAGACCACGGGAGCAACCCGGACGAGCAGTTCTGTTCTTCGATACCCTGTCTCCTGCTGCTGCTTTCCATTTGTAGCTAATGAGCCACGTCACCAGCCCACTCCAGCAGGCCCACAGCCCAGTCCAGCTCGCCCAGTACTCCTCCATATACGGACATGACATTACCGCCCCCAAGAAACATTGCTTGCCCCCAAGCAATGGCTTGTTCGGCTCGCAGCGGCATGTAGCTCCAATAGCTGCCCAAAATTTTCTGCTCAATACTGAACTCCAGCAACGAGCATCCCTTGCTCTTGTCGCAAGTATTGTGAAGCTGTCAACCAAAATCAACATGATGCCAGGATCCCATTGCTTGTATTGAAAACGGGTTGCCACACGGATCACTAAACAAAAATTATGACGCCTGAATAGCACATACTGCCCATTGTATCCAAGGCTAAAAATTTGACTGCTGCTAAGTGGAATCTGGTAGTGACAAAGCGGAAGCACCAGTGTTTGCTCTAGTGTATTAGCAAGAGTTGTACCTTCTATCGAACTTGAATCAGCACGGCATGTAAAATCTGATTTGTATATCAGTGTCTCGAAGGAAAACTGACTTGACCCGTTCCAAGGATCGCTGATAAAAGTAACCCAATCATCACCAGCCGCATATGATAGCAATGCGTGCAAATTTGTCGCATAGTTATTGGAGCTGATACTGACTGCAGTAGGTTGTAAAATTTTGTCAAAGTAGGCTGGCCACCCAAGGAATTCAGACTTACTTCCATGCAATTCAGACTGCTCATCGTCCATCTTCTCCTCAGTTGCAGCATAGTGCACCCAAAATAATAAGCGCACTGCTATATTTCTCAAAATAAGGCCGCTCACCCCAATTGTTGATGTAACAACAAACATAAAACTGCCAATAAACGCTGAGAATCCCCCAAGATACCCCTTGGTCCAAAGATGCGAGTAGAATACTTGTATTCCAGTTATCAAAATAAACATGTGAACACTAGCACCAGGACTGAAACTACTACGATTCCATGCTAGAATCTTGCTAAACACTAAGTGAGCACAGAATGTTCTAGATTTCCATGGACTGAAAGCACGCCTCCGCCATGATTGAGTATCTTCAAGTAAGAAATGGGTACCTTCTATAATGGAATTCCATGGGCGAAATCCACTCCACTTCCATGGCAGTTTGTCATCTAGCACGTCATTAGCAGAAGCTGCGCTCAGGTGCAGGCAAAATGATGAGCCATCGACATGACTGAAAACAGGATCAGCAATCTCCATTTCCTGAAATGTCTCATCCAACAAGTGATCACCCTTTGATGGATTTGCACCAACTTTTGGGCCTAAAATTGTGTGCAAGCAGTCATTGAAGTACTGGAACAGCACGCACCAACATCCAAGCTGTATTCCTGGATCCCATTGTAAGACTAGTGGATCACTATTATTGCCATGTTGTTGCATCTCCTTTGAGAGCAGCTGCTGCAGCTTGCCCTCTTGTTCGCCATGATCCAAGCATATGCTGTTGTCAACGTCACCCTCAAGTTCATGGTGAGTATCCATAATCTGCTCTAGGAACAATGACGAGCCGTCGATGTGAGTGACCACTGGATCAGCAAACTGCTCATCACAGCCTGCAGGCGTGTTCACGCGAGCCCGACCCACAGCTTGCAACGTGCCGTTCCCGGCACCGATCGAAGTCATAGCAGAGAGATGTGTCATGCCACTGGTCGGGAACGCGATCGCGGCATGGTTGTTGCCGATGTTGACAGCCGAGCAATGTGTCGAACACCTTGTGGGCGTGGTGGTGGCGAGGACGGCGTCTACATGTAGAGCACGAGCAGCCACGAACCGATGCGTGGGGATGAACGCTGCGTGGTCGTGGTGGCCGCCTGCCCTCTCTACGCAGCTCGGACCTGCTCCTTGACCTCCAATCACCGTGCACAAGCAAATCGAATGGGGAAAACTTTGGGGAAAATTTTTGGGTGGGATTTTTGTGGGAGGATTTGCTAGCTCTGAATACCAATTGTAATGCCTCTAGATCACACATATGAGATTGATAACGATTGTTTGTGGAGAACAATCAACCTTAGTTGTTTGTAGATACAACCTATCCTGAAGGGGAAGGAACAAAGGGAAAGAAAGACCACGGGAGCAACCCGGACGAGCAGTTCTGTTCTTCGATACCCTGTCTCCTGCTGCTGCTTTCCATTTGTAGCTAATGAGCCACGCCACCAGCCCACTCCAGCAGGCCCACGGCCCAGTCCAGCTCGCCCAGTACTCCTCCATATACGGACATGACACTCTCCCGTGACTCTCCGCTCCAGCCGCCGATCCCGCCTTCCCGGATCGAACCGCCCGTCGGTCCGGCGCCTCAGATCGACCGGCCACCCGTCCGAACTCTGATCGAGCCACTGCAGGTCTTTTCGCTCTGGATCGAGTCCGCCCTGTCCGGCTCCTTCCATCATCTACGGGAGGTCGGCCGCGTCGCTTCCTTGTCCTGTCGTCTGCGTCCGCCCGGTTCCTGTGCTAGATCGGCCGCCGGCCACTGGATTCATCTCACGCTCGCGTGCGTTTGATTGCGGGTGAATCGATCCACCTGCCTGTCTGTGTGCGCGTACTCCCTGCACGGTCCGTGAATAGCTCTTCTTTGGGCTGCTGGTGGGTGGCCGCCGGCCGGGCTACTCTGCCAGTTGGCCTGCTTCCGGCTGCCCGCCTTGAGTTACGTGGTTGTCCAAAAAAAGAGTTAAAAAGAAGAGAAAAAAGATATAATTCGGTATAATTCTTTCGTCCGGTACGCCTCTCCCTCGCTGCTCGATGTTTCTCGACGGTATTCCGTATACTGATCCCGTCTCGCACATGCGCCTTTGCTCGATGCTTGGTGCTCGCCCGCTTGGAGGTGGTGGTTGTCGCTCTATTTCGACACCTTTTGCGACATCCACCGGTGCTGCTGTCCTCTCTACATCGACTCCTTCGGCAGCTGCACCGCCTCCTCTAGCCGCTTCTCTGCATGGTGTTGGCCATTCTTCTTCCACATGCGGCTCTATGTCGACTCGCTACTCTCGGTCGACTCCACACTCGGCTTCCACGGGTGGTGGCGATTGCTCATCGTCGGCAAGTGTTTCTACCTTGACCTCTTCTGTCGTGTCCATGTCTACGCGTGAGATTGCACAACTGCGATGCCTTCTTGATGCTTGGGATTCTTCACCGACAGTTTCTGCAGGTTCCGTGACTGACTCTTCTGGCAATGAGAAACCACCTTCTACTTATTCAGGTACATCCTCATGGATCCTTGATACTGGAGCGTCTTTGCATATGACTTATGATTCTTCCACTTTGACCTCCATTCGACCTGTCGAGTCACCTGTTCGTGTTCTTACGGCTGATGGCACTCCCCTCCCTATAGCTAGCCGAGGCACTCTTAACACTTCTTCATTTCATGTTCCCTCTGTCGCTCATGTTCCTCGACTTACCATGCAGCTCATATCTGGTGGTCAGATTGTTGACTCTAGTTGTAGAGTTATTCTCGACTTTGATTCATGTTCTGTTCAGGATCGTCGCACTGGCGCTCTACTTGGTGCTGGTCCTCGACGCTCTGATGGTCTCTAGGAGCTTGACTGGCTTTGTCTTCCCTCCGCTGACACCGCTGCCAGTCTCACAGCCCTTGTTGCTGCATCTACCAGCTCTTTTCAGCAGTGGCATCATCGTCTTGGCCATTTATGTGGTTCTCGTCTCCCGTCTTTGGTTCATCGCGGTGTTCTGGGGTTTGTCTCTGGAAACGCTTCGTTGGATTGTCTGGGTTGTAGACTTGGTAAGCAGATTCAGCTACCCTATCCTCACAGTGAGTCAGTGTCCGAGCGCCCTTTTGATCTTGTTCACTCTAATGTTTGGGGTCTAGCTCCCTTCGCTTCAAAAGGGGGTCATCGCTACTATATTATCTTTATAGATGATTTTTCTCGGTACACTTGGATCTATTTCATGTCTTCTCGTAGTGAGGTCTTATCTATATACAAAAAATTTGCTGCCATGGTTCATACCCAGTTTTCCACTCCTATTCGTGCTTTTCATGCAGATTCAGCTGGTGAGTATATCTCTCATGCGCTGCGAGGTTTTCTTGCTGAGTAGGGTACTCTTACTCAGTTCTCTTGCCCTGGTGCTCATGCTCGGAATGGTGTGGCTGAGCGTCTTTCTGGTCGTTCTCCTGACTATGCAGCGCTTCGTTTGTTTGGTTGTGTTTGCTATGTTTTGCTTGCCCCTCGTGAGCGCACCAAACTGACCGCTCAGTCTGTTGAGTGTGTCTTTCTTGGATACACAGTGATGAGCATAAGGGCTATCGGTGTTGGGATCCTGTCGGTTGTCGGATGAGTATTTCTCGGGATGTGACCTTTGATGAGTCTCGTTCCTTCTACCCGCGTCCATCCTCCTCGGCCTTTTCCACAGAGGACATCTCTTTTCTTACGTTTCCGGATACACCTCCCCCTGTGCCCAGTATTCCTACTCGTCCCGCTGTTGTAGATCTGATGCCGTCCTCTCCTACGGTTTCTTCTCCTTCCTCATCGCATGACTCTCCACCTTCATCATCAATACCTTTCCCTTCTTCACCTTCATCACCGATACTGAAAGCACACTTGCTCCCTTGGTGGTTTTGGTAATTCATGCCAACATACATATTGTTGGACTAATGTTTTTATCTAGTGAATTTCAGACAAGTTCAACAACAGCGTGGCAGGGACAAGAGGACGTGTGTTGGGGGGATGAACCCCGGGTAGGCAACGGAGCTCGAACCCCTTCTTAAAAAGTCATCGGAGCAGGTCAAGTCCCTCAGGCCGGCTTGCCAGTACGCCGGCTCCCCGGCGCGAACCGGCACGGCACGGTGACCCGGCCTGGCCGGCTGGCCCATGCCGGCTGGCCACGAGGGGACGGAGCCTTCGCGACGAAGCAAGCGTGGCTACAGCGCTCCTTACTTTACGCTGACAGAGCAGGCGAGGCTGCAGCTTTCCTTGCGCCCCCGCCCGAGGTGGGCGGTGTCAGGGAGGCACGGTCCTATAGAAACAACGGCGCCGACCTCCCTCTGACGACGGACAAGACGCGCCACTGTGCCCCGTACCCAGACTGACGAGAGACAAGACCCGCCACAGTGCCCCGCGCCAGGCAGGTGCGGCGCACCCGGCCCCCACCACCGGCTCCCGGTCAATGACACCAGGGGCCCGCGCCTTTGTAACATTACCATTGTAACCCTGGGGATCGGCCTATAAGACCCCCAGGGAGGCCTCCATGCAGAGGGGTTCGCTTCCTTCGGTTCACTCTCTCCCGTTGCATGGTTGCTCTTCGCTTTCCTTTAGTGACTCCTTCTCGCTCCACAGAGCACACACACACACACACACTCTCGCCGGAGAGGCAGAATGGAGGCCTAGCCCCTTCTCCCTCCTCCGTCCGAACAGCTCCAGGAGCGACCTTGTAGCCCTTGTGCTTCCCATACTACACTCGGCAGGATTAGGGGTGTTACCTCTCCAGAGGGCCCCGAACCTCGGTACGTCTCGTGTCTCGCACTTGCTCGTGCCAACCTCGCCTCCGGAACCTACCGGCGTCCTCTCGTAGCCTCACCTCTTTAGCCATCTTATGGCATCTGCCGTGAGAATACCACGACAGTTGGCGCCCACCGTGGGGCTGCTCGCGGGGTCGGCCGGAGTCAAGTTCCGGACGAGGCCCTTCACCAGCTGCGGTGAGCGCATCGTGCACGGCTTGGTCCGCGCGCCTCGCACGGCCGACCCGGCCGGCTGCGACGCTGCGCCGGGCGCGGACACCGCTTGTCCCGCAGGCTGCTTCATCGTCCCCTTCGGCGCGCTGCGCGTCTTCGTCGCGCTCGTCCCTGACGTGTTTCCCAGCGAGGTGCGCTGTTTCGCCGACTCCCCCGTCCCCGTTGGCTGCGCCGTCTCCGACGACGTCGCAGGTCTCTGCGCCCGCGCGGAGGTGCTGACCATCGGCACTAGCGCTGGCTCCCCGCGCGACAAGGAGAAGGCCGCCGCGGCTGCCGCTGCCGTGGCTGCAGCCCCGCCACGTCGGGCCGACCCGCTTCACGAGACGATCCGGAGCCTGCAGGCCCCCATCACGCCCGACGCCGACACGGCGGCCGCAGCAGCTCAGCTCAACGAGGATCGCCAGCATCTGCTGGTCGAGGCCACGGAGCTCGCGGCAACCCGGCGCCGGCTGGAGTCCACCCAGCGAGAGTACGACAGCGCCCACGGCTTCACGCCGGCCGCCGCCGAGCCCAGCCGGGTTGTGGAGGTGCGGATTCGTGGGGGCGCAATCGGCCGCGCGCTGGGCGCAGCCCTGCCCGTCTATGACACCCCCGTCAAGAACATGCGCGCGGCGCAAGCGGCCATGGCGGATCTCGAATTCCTGGAGGGCGAGGAGCTGCTGCAGCCGCAGCAGCGCATCCGCGACGTCATCGCCGCGGCGAACGAGCAGCAGAAGCAGTTCGACCCAGCCCAGCCATCCGCCTCCGCCTCAGAAAAAACCGGAAACCCGGAGAGGGCCCTCCGGGACACGCGGCAGACGTCCTCCCACGCCACTAGCGCGAGCCGCTCCGGCCGGCACCGATCCGGTCGGAGCCGGCACAATCGCGCCACAACCGTTGGAGACGGCAACGCTGGCGAGACGGCCGGAGACGGCCGGGTTCAGCCGCCGGAACCTCCCGTGCAGCCGGCTCGGCGGCCCGAGCCGGCCCCGGAAGCACCTGCACCCCGCGGTCCCGTTGCGGACCGGATCGGTCCCCGCGGTCCCGTGGCCGACCGGCTCGGTCCCCGCGAGCCCTACGACGAAAGCGACGCCTGCCACCGCATCGACCGGCTGGCGCGCTCCACAGCCCTGAAGGAGGAGAGCTCTGTCGGCCCGGCATGCTTTGGCCCCCGCATTCGCGGAGAGCCCTTCCCTAAAGGTTTCTCGCTGCCTCGCGACTCCCCCAAGTACACCGGCGCCACCAAGCCAGAGGACTGGCTGACGGACTACACCACGGCCGTCGGCATAGCCGGCGGCAACCGGCGCGTGGTCGCGCAATACGTCCCCCTCATGCTGCTCGGCTCAGCCCGGACGTGGCTTAACAGCCTCCGAGCTGGCAGCGTGAACTCCTGGCTGGATTTCGAAGATGCGTTCATTCGCAACTTCACCAGCACCTACAAGCGACCCGGCAAGCCTCGCCAGCTCTCCATGTGCGTCCAGAAGCCGGGTGAGCCCCTTCGCGACTTCCTCACGCGGTGGACGGAGCTCTGCAATTCCTGCGAGGGGGTCCACGAGGTCCAGGCCATCCAGTACTTCATCGACGGGTGCCAAGATGGCACCCTGGTCAAGCACCGTCTGGTATGCGACGAGCCGGAGACCCTGGCGGAGCTCATGGCCGTGGCGGACAAGTACGCCACGGCCGACTCCGCGATGAATGTGAAGATCACGATCGACGCAGACGGCAAGCTCCTTCCGGTCCAGCCGGCGACCCCCAAGCCGGCTGGTGACAACAACCAGCGCCGGCAAGACAACAACAACAATGGCAAGCGCCGGAGCGACCAGCTGGCGTCCCGCTACGACAACCGGCAGGTCGCCACTGTGGAAGGGGAGCGGCCGGCCGAACAAGGTTCCAGCCAGCGTCCGCGCACTGGCAAGGCTGCCTGGCAGCCCAAGCTATCATTCGAGCAGATCTTCGACGCCCCCTGCAAAAACCACAGCGGCGCGAAGCCGTCGACGCACACGCTCCGGCAGTGCAGCTTCACCCAACGCCTGTTAAAGGGCAACCTTCCGCCCCCGCCACCCGGAGCCGGCTCACAGCAGTCGTCGCTCCCGCCGCCTCCACCGCCACCCGGCGCCCTCGCCGACAACCCTTTCCCGCGTTCGGACGCGTCCTACGTCGTCTTCACTAGCGAGGGCGATGACAAGCACGCCAAGCGCAAGCACGCGGCCAAGGTGAACGCCGTCGTCCCTCCGGTTCCCCAGTACATGCACTGGTCCGACCGGCCGGTGAGCTGGACCCGGGAGAACCACCCGGCCGTCATGCCCACGCCGGGTGGTTACGCCCTTGTGCTCGACCCCACCTTCGTCTCCGAGAAGCGCACCTGCCGCTTCTTGCGGGTACTGATCGATGGCGGCAGCAGCATCAACATCTTGTACCGCGACACCATGACCAAGCTCGGCATCGAGGCACGCCAGCTGGAGCCGACCCGGACGGTGTTCCACGGTATCATGCCGGGTCTCTCCTGCTCTCCGATCGGCCGGATCCGGCTTGACGTCCTGTTCGGCTCCAGCAGCCACTTCCGCCGCGAGCCGATCTGGTTCGAGGTGGTGGACCTGGCCAGCCCCTACCACGCGCTGCTGGGCCGGCCCGCGATGGCCAAATTCATGGCAGTCCCCCACTACGCCTACCTGAAGTTGAAGCTGCCGGGTCCCAAGGGCCTCATCACCATCGTCGGCGACTACAAGAAGTCCCTCGAGTGTGCCAAAGCCAGCTCCCAGCTGGCTGAGTCGCTGGTCATCGCCGAGGAGAGGCGCCAGCTCGACCGGATCGTGGCGCTGGCTAGCGCATAGCCGGCCATGCCGGCTCCGCCCAAGCCGGCCGCCGACGAGGCCTCTTTCAAGCCAGTCAAAGACACGAAGAGGGTCCCGCTCAACCCGGCCGACCCCAGCTCCAGCAGGTGCGTCGTCGTGGGCATCGGCCTCGACAGCAAATAGGAAGGCAAGCTCGTCGATTTCCTCCATGAGAATCAGGATATCTTCGCATGGTCTCCCAAAGACATGCCGGGTGTCCCGAGGGAATTCGCCGAGCACAAACTTCACGCCCGCAAGGACGCCAAGCCTGTCCGACAGCCGCTACGCCGCTTCTCCGAGGAGAAGCGAAGAACCATTGGTGAAGAGATTGCTTGGCTGCTCAAAGCCGGGTTCATCATGGAAGTGTTCCACCCCGAGTGGCTGGCCAACCCAGTCCTCGTCCTGAAGAAAAATGGCACCTGGCGCATGTGCATCGACTACACCAACCTGAACAAGGCCTGCCCCAAAGACCCGTTCGCTCTGCCCCGGATCGACCAGGTCATCGACTCCATGGCCGGCTGCGAGCTCCTGTCCTTTCTGGACGCCTACTCCGGCTACCACCAGATCAAGCTGGACCCGGCCGACGCCCTGAAGACGTCCTTCATCACGCCCTTTGGGGCGTATTGCTACATCACCATGTCGTTCGGCTTGAAGAATGCCGGCGCCACCTTCCAACGCTGCATGCAGAAATGCCTGCTGCCCCAACTCGGCAGAAATGTGCACGTCTACGTCGACGACATCGTGGTGAAGACCAAGCAGCACCTCACGCTCCTGGCCGACCTCAAAGAGACCTTCGCCAACCTGCGTCGGTTCCAGATCAAGCTCAACCTGGAGAAATGCGTCTTTGGCATGTCGGCTGGCCAACTCCTCGGCTTCCTCGTCTCGGCGTGCGGCATTGAGGCCAACCCGGAGAATATCAAGGCAATCGAGTGCATGCGCAAGCCGACCCGGCTGCACGACGTGCAGAAGTTCACCGGCTGCTTGGCCTCTCTCAGCCGGTTCGTCAGCCGACTGGGAGAGAGGGCCCTGCCCCTGTATCTGTTGGGGAACGTCGCATGGGAAACAAAAAATTTCCTACGCACACGCAAGATCTATCCATGGTGATGAGCATCTACGAGAGGGAGAGTGAATCTACATACCCTTGTAGATCGCTAAACGGAAGCGTTAAGAAACGCGGTTGATGTAGTCGAACGTCTTCGCGATCCAAATCGTCGAGCGTCCCGCGATCTCATCACGATCCGTCTTGCGATCCAATCACGATCACGGTCCTTCCGATCTAGCGCCGAACGGACGGCACCTCTGCGTTCAACACACGTACAGCTTGATGACGCCTTCACCTCCTCGATCCAGCGAGCGATGGTGAAGTAGTAGATGAGTTCCGGCAGCACGACGGCGTGGTGACGGTGGTGGTGAAGAACAATCTCCGCAAGGCTTCGCCAAGCACTACGGAAACTATGACGGAGGATGAACTAGAGGGACAGGGTTGCCGGCACACGGCTTGGGGAAATCTTGATGTGTCCCGTGTGCTAGCCCTGCCCCTCTATTTATATGTTGAGCCCTGGGGTCTAAACTTGGAGAGAAAGCCTCCACAAGGTCGGTTTTGCCCGCACAAGGTCGGTTTGGCCCGCACGGAAAGAGTCCCACTCGGATTCCAGCAGTACCGCGTACAAGCGGTAGTACCGCTCACGAGCGGTAGTACCGCTTGAGCGGTAGTACCGCTTTACACAAGCGGTAGTACCTCTTACGCGGTAGTACTGCCTTACAAGCGGTAGTACCGCTTAAGGCAGCAGCAAAACTTCCTTTTGCACTTTCCAATACCTCGTGGGTTTTACCCCTTTGGCCCATATAAAGTGTTGCTGCACCCGAACACTTCGGTAAACATCCGGAACCCCTTCCGATGAATTCCGGAACCCTTCCGGAGATCAAAACACTATTATCACATATATCAAACTTTACCTCCGGACTATTCCGGAGATCCTCGTCATGTCCGGGATCTCATCCGGGACTCCGAACAACCTTCGGTCACCAACACAATAACTCAACTATACTAATCGTCACCAAACGTTAAGTGTGTAGACCCTGCGGGTTCGAGAACTATGTAGACATGACCGAGACACCTCTACGGCCAATAACCAATAGCGGGACCTGGATGCCCATATTGGTTCCTACATATTCTACGAAGATCTTCATCGGTTGAACCTCTATGTCAAGGATTCAGTTAATCCCGTATATTGTTCCCTTTGTTCTTCGGTATGTTACTTGCCCGAGATTCGATCGTCGGTATCTCTATACCTAGTTCAATCTCATTACCGGCAAGTCTCTTTACTCGTTCCGTAATACAAGATCCTGTGGCTAACTCTTTAGTCACTTTGCTTGCAAGGCTCATTGTGATGTTGTATTACCGAGTGGGCCCTGAGATACCTCTCCGTCACACGGAGTAACAAATCCCAGTCTTGATCCATGCCAACCCAACAGACACCCTCGGAGATACCTGTAGAGCACCTTTATAGTCACCTAGTTACGTTGTGACGTTTGATACACACAAGGTATTCCTCCGGTGTCAGTGAGTTGCATGATCTCATGGTCATAGGAGCAGATACTTGACATGCAGAAAACAATAGCAATAAACTGACACAATCATATGCTATGTTCGTAGTTTGGGTCTTGTCCATCACATCATTCTCCTAATGATGTGATCCCGTTATCAAATGACATCTCATGTCTATGGCTAGGAAACCTTAACCATCTTTGATCAACGAGCTAGTTAACTAGAGGCATACTAGGGACACAGTGTTGTCTATGTACCCACACATGTATTTGAGTTTCCAATCAATACAATTATAGCATGGATAATAAACGATTATCACGAACAAGGAAATATGATAATAACTAAATTATTATTGCCTCTAGGGCATATTTCCAACAGTATCAGCTGATGAAGAAGACGACGGCGTTCGAGTGGAGCGACCAGGCGGACGAAGCCTTCCGCGACCTCAAGCGCATGCTGTCAACCTCGCCCGTCTTGGCCGCGCCGGCTGAGAAAGATACACTCCTGCTGTACGTCGCCGCCACCTCCCGAGCTGTCAGCATGGTGCTGGTCATCGAGCGCCCGGAGGAGGGCAAGGTGTAGCCGGTTCAGCGCCCAGTGTACTTCCTGAGCGAGGTGCTATCCGCCTCCAAGCAGAACTACCCCCACTACCAGAAGATGTGCTATGGCGTGTACCTCGCCGCCAAGAAGTTGAGGCAATACTTCCAAGAGCACGCCATTACCGTGGTAAGCACGGCCCCCATCGGCGAGATCATAGGCTGCCGGGATGCCTCTGGCCGGGTGGCCAAGTGGGCCATCGAGCTAGCCGGCCACACGATCCTCTACGAGCCCCGCACCACCATCAAGTCCCAGGCGCTAGCCGACTTCCTCGTCGACTGGACGGAGACCCAGTACCTGCCGCCGGCTCCTGAGTCGACTCACTGGCGCATGCACTTCGACGGCTCCAAGATGCGCAACGGTTTGGGAGCCGGCATCGTGTTGTCTTCCCCCAAAAACGACCGGCTGCGGTACGTGCTGCAGATCCACTTCGCCGCCTCCAACAACGTTACCGAGTACGAAGCTCTTGTGCATGGCCTCTGGCTAGCCAGGGAGATTGGCATCCGGCGCATCCTCTACTACGGCGACTCGGACCTGGTGGTGCAGCAAGTTTCCGGCGACTGGGACGCCAAAGACGCCAATATGGCCAGCTAGCTTCCTGGTCCAGCAACTCTACGGCGGGTTCGACGGTTGCGAGTTCCTCCATGTCCCCCGTGCGGACAACGAAGCAGCTGACGCCTTGGCCAAAGTGGGTCCCACCCGGCAAGCCATCCCATCCGGTGTCTCCCTCGAGCACCTGCGGAAGCCGTCCATCAAGCCGTCTCCCGAGTCGGAGTCCATCTTCGTCCTGGACGATCCCGACGCGCCCCCACCCGCCCCTGGAGTTCCCGGCCCAAGCCCGGGGACTGCCGGCTCCAGCTCGGGGAGTGCCGCATCTGGCTCGGGGGCTGCCGGCTCCATCTCGGGGGCTGCCGTCTCCGGCTCGGGGGCTGCCGGCTCTGGCTCAGGGACTGCCACCCCGGATCCCACCCCGGCGGCCGTCCTCACGGTGGTAACGGCGCCGTCCTGGGCTCAGCCGATCCTCGCCTTCTTGGAAGACGGCGACCTCCCCTGTGACGAGACTGAAGCCCGGCAAGTGCAGCGGCGAGCGTCCGCCTATAGCATCTTTAACCACGAGCTCGTCAAACGCAGCGCGACTGGCGTGTTCCAGCGCTGCGTCGAGCAGGACAAGGGGATCGAGATCCTCCTCGACATCCACCAGGGCGAGTGCGGACACCACGCCGCCTCGAGATCCCTGGTGGCCAAAGCTTTCCGCCACGGATTCTACTGGCCCACGGCCCTGTAAGACGCCGAAGAGCTGGTCCTCAAGTGCGAGGGCTGCCAACGCTTCAGCAAACGCAGCCACCAGCCGGCTTCAGCCCTCCAAACCATCCCGATCACATGGCCCTTTGCCGTCTGGGGGCTCGACATGGTGGGGCCCTTCAAGACCGCCCAAGGCGGCATGACACATTTGCTGGTCGCCGTCGACAAGTTCACCAAATGGATCGAAGCTCGGCCGATCAAGAAGCTTGACGGGCCCACCGCCGTCCGGTTCATCAAGGATATCGCAGTTCGCGACGGCGTGCCGCACAGCATCATCATGGACAACGGCACCAATTTCGCCAAGGGCGCGCTGGCCCACTACTGCTCTGCATCCGGCATCCGGCTTGACTTGGCCTCCATCGCGCATCCGCAGTCGAACGGCCAGGTCGAGCGGGCAAACGGCCTCATCCTAGCCGGCATCAAGCCGCGACTTGTCGAGCCGCTCGTGCGCTCACCCGGCAGCTGGTTGGATGAGCTGCCAGCCGTCCTCTGGAGTCTCCGAACGACGCCCAACCGCTCCACCGGGTTCACCCCGTTCTTCCTCGTCTACGGAGCCGAAGCAATCATTCCAACCGACGTCGAGTTTGATTCGCCCCGGATAACCATGTACACAGAAGCCGAAGCAAAGGAGGCACGCGAAGACGGCGTCGACTTGCTCGAGGAGGCGCGCCTTCTGGCCCTCAGCCGGTCCGCCATCTACCAACAAGGGCCGCGCCACTACCACAACAAGAAGATCAAGCCCCTCGCGTTCCGCGAGGGCGACCTCGTGCTCCGGCTCATCCAGCGAACAGCCGGCCAGCATAAGCTAGCCTCTCCTTGGGAGGGCCCCTTCATCATCAGCAAGACTCTCTGCGACCAGAACGCGTACTACCTCATCGACGCGCAGAAGCCGAACAAACGCAAGAGAGATGCAGCCGGCGAGGAGTCCAGCCGGCCCTGGAACGCGGAGCTCCTCCGTCCGTTTTACAGCTGAACGCATGCACGTATGTATCACCACCTTTTGTGTGTAATGAAAGCAACAAGCCCCCCCCCCGCACGTCAGCTGGCGCCCACCAAGTCGGCCCAGCCGGCTCGGGGGCTTCCTTTTCCTTTTTTACTAAGCTCTGTGTCTACACACTTCCCCGTTTTTGTTTCACCCGCCGAGTCGGCCCAGCCGGCTCGGGGGCTCGGGGGCTAGCCGACCAGACCGTGCCTCGCCATATTCTCCTTAGTCCATCTCGAAGCGTACGAACCGCCACAGCCCTCTCTTCGCCAGCCACAGCCGGCTCCCGGCTGTCCGGCCGGCAAGAGCCAAAGGCCGGAAGCATCGTCACGTAAGAACGGCTAAGGAGGAGAGCCCGGCTCGGCCAACCCGGCCCTAACCGCCCTCACTTATCCACCGCACGACCGGCTGCGCGCCAGCCAGCTTCGCCGCCTGCCGCCAGCCGCCCCAGTCGGTGTTTTCGCTCGCGCTCAAACGTCCGAAAAAGCCTAAGTATTGTGCGTCCCCTCTCAAGGCCGAATCCCCGTCCTAGCCACAGTCCGCAACCCGGCTGTCCGGCTAGCGGGAAGGAAGCTTGAAGAAAAGACAAACAGGAAAAAGGCCCAAAGCCGAACAGCAAAGAGCGAAAACACGACAGTTGGCACCGCAAAATTTATAAACAACACGGGCCCGCGGCCTCAAGTTCATTACATAAACTACACCCCCAGTGGGTGGACCTGCTACCTAACAAAATTCAAGTGACCGAGTACAGGAAAGTTAAAGATAAGCCCTAGGCGGCGCCTGCGTCGGCTCCGGTCGGCGTCGGCTCGACGGAGGTGGAGGCGGCTCCGGTCGGTGCCGGCTCGGCGGAGGAGGATGCAGCCGCCGGGTCGGACCTAGAGTTCCCCGGCCTCTCGGTCGTCACGGTGTCGTCCGGCTCGGTTTCGTCATCGGCGTAGGCCCCCGTCTCGGCCGAGCTGCCGTCCGGATCATTGAGCTGCAGGCCGAACTCGTCGGCAGGGAGCTCCTCGCCGTCATCCGTCCGCTCCAAGACGAATTCGTCGTACGGAGCGAACGAGGCCAAGTAGCTAGCCCGCCCGGCGATCCGCCGCGCCTGCGCCGCCAACTGCTCCTCCGCGCCAGCCCACTGCGCCGCCAGGCGGTCAAGATCCACACCGGGATACCACGACGCCACAAATTGCAGCGCCGTCTCCGTGCCGGCACGAGCCGCAGATGCCCTCCACGCGCCGAGCCAGTCCACGCCGACCTCCAGCCACCGCGCCAGCCGGGTGACGCTGTTCGGCGCCACCGCGCCCGGCCAAAGGCTCCGCGCCATGGCCAGGCCGGCATCGAACAGCCGGCGCATGTGGCCCTCGACGGCTCCAAGATGGGCCTCTCCGGCCAGGATGATCTCCGACAAGGTCCAGGCGGCGTAAACGTCGACGCCCGCCTCTAGCGCGCGCTGGTCCGCCCGGTGGGCGTATACGGCCGCATCGGCCGCCTCCTGCGTTTCGGGGAAGACTCCTGCCAAAGAAGGAAACGAGTTAGCCAGAAGAAAACAACTTGCCGGCTCGGCCAGCCGGATTGAAGAAAAACTGGTACTCACGGGCGAAGGCCTCATCGAGGTGCTGCGCCTCGCTCAGCATCCCGTGCTCCCGCATGGCCGATGCGCGGGCCTGAGCCTCGAGATCCTTCTCGAGCTGGCCGACCCTCCTGCCGGCGTCCGCCAGCTCCTCGGCCGCCTTGCTGCGCTCTTTCGCCAGCCGGCCCAGCTCCGTTTGGTGGGCCTCCTCCGCCTTGGCCTTCTCGGCCGCCAGCCGGTCCACCTCGGCCTGGAGCCGGTCGCGGTCGGCGACGGCAAGATCGCGCTGCCCGCCGGCTTCGGCAAGCCGGCCTCGGAGATACGGCACCTCGGCCGGATTAGCTGCGCGACAAGGTTCCCGTTCAGACGCCGGAAGCAAGGACAAAAAGAAAGAAGGGCAAAGCCATAAGATTCGACCCGGCTGCTCCGCAGTCCGGCCCGAATCTCGGGGGCTACCCCCAGTGGGTGCGCTGGCACGCCCCCACTGAAGACGTGCAAGACGTACCTTGGACCCGGCGCAACTCCTCCTCCTTGCCGGCTAGCTGGGCTTTGACCCCGCGGAACCGCTCCTGAAGCCGATTATACGCGGCGGCCCGCAGGTCGTACAGGTGCTGCGCGAAAGTTTAGTAAGAAGAACGCAAAAGACGGGCTATAAGATTCGAGCCGGCTGCTCCGCAGCCCGGCCCGAACCTCAGGGGCTACACCCAGTGGGTGCGCTGGCGCGGCCCCACTGATTCGATGATCAAGACAAGAAAAGAAGGAGAGACTCACCGCAAACGCCTGCTCCAGCTTCCGCGCCGCCTCCTGCTCGTCCCGGACGAAGGCCTGCAGGCGTTCGCTCCACCCGCGAAGTTGCGAGCGCAAGGCATCCGCCGCGTCGTCCTCCCGAGTGCGTGGCCCGATCACAACGGCGCCGGCGCTCGCCCACGGATGCTGCATCGCGGTCCCAGAGCCGGATCCGCTTCCACCCGGCCGCTCGGAGGATGCAGCGGCATGGGGCGGAACGACCACTATGGCACCGGCGTCTCCAGCCGCGGCCTCCGGGGCCGGTGTCGGCTGCGCTTGGCCGGATGGTGCGGGGTCCGCCCCGTGCCTCTCTTCGCCGCCCTCGCCTCCTCCTGCCGGGTCGGCCCGGGGCGGCGTGTCCACGACGATGTCCTCATCGACGTCCGACTCGCCGACGGCCGGCTCCCTCCACCCGGCCGGCTCCGTCGCCCCCTCCGGCTTCGGCTCGACGATTGTCACCGCCGGCTCCGTCCCCCGCTCCATCTCCGGCCAGGCCGGGCCCGCGGTGATCCTGGCCTGCTTTGCAGAGGCCTCCTCCATCTCTTTCGCAGCCTCCGCGCGATCCCGCCAGGCGTCGCGTCTCGCCGCGTCGAGGTCTTGGCCGGATTGGCGGGCTTCGATGTCCTCCTCCACGGTCCGGGCCGGCTCGGGGTCGATGGCACTGCTCCGGGTCTTCCGCCAGACGGCCTCGCCAGCCGCGGCCTCCGCGGCCGCCAACGCCAGGTCAACGGTGGACCTGTGCACAACAAGTTCATCACCACAAGGGCTCAAGCAAGAAAACAAGCAAGTGATCAGAAACAGACAAGAATCACTCACCCGATGACCTTCGGAACCTCCCACCCCTGGCCCACGGACGGGGCGAGCCGGCATTTCTTCTTGACAACGGCCCTCTCCCGCGTCGGCGCCGCCGCCGCCGGGCGCTTCGCGGCCGGCCTCGACTTGACCGGCTCCTTGCCATGCGGCCGGCTGCCGGATTCCGCCGCGCGAGCCGGCCCGGCGCCAGCCGTCTTTCGCAGCCGCCTTGGAGGATCAACGTTGGCGTCCTCCCCGGCCGAGGGCGCTGCACCGTGGGCTCCGGTCAGATCCTCTCCGTCGTCGTCCGGCCAGTCGCTCAGAAGTTCTGAGGGCGGAGACTTACCCGCGTTCCGTGACCCATCGGTTGCGGCGTCGGCCAGGCGCGCTTCGACTCCTCCGCCTCGGTGTCGGTTTCCTCCGCGTCCGACTCGGGCAAGTCGGCCAGCAGGATCTGGGGATTCGGCCCGTCGTGATTCTGCTGGCAGGCGAACAGCTGCGGTCCTCCCGCGGCGTCAGGGCACATAAATAACGTTGAGGCGGCAAAAAATAGAGACCAGGGACTCACCGCCGGCGCCGGGTTTTCCCGGTGATAGGGCTCCTTCCCGAAGCTCCACCCCTCCTCCTTCAGCCCGGCCTTGGAGATATAGTTGACCCGTTGGACGATCCCGGCCGCCGTCAGCGCCTTGGTCGACATCCGGGTCGGGTCACGCCGGCCGCTCATGTCGCAGATCCGGTGTGCCCGGCACTGCAGCGGCAGCACCCGACGTGAGATGAAGGCCGCGATGAGGTCAGCCGGTTTCATCCCCTCACGATCCGTCATCTCCCCGATCCGGCGGTAGATGTTCAGGAGCTCCTGTGGCGGCTTCTTGGGGCAGTAGCCCCAATTCGACTTGGCGAGCGGCGCCGCGTTGACGAAAGGCGGCAGGTTGATGACGTCCACCGCCGGGTCGGCATTCCGGACGTAGAAAAACGTCGTCTATCACTTCTTGGCCGAGTCCTCAAGCGGCAGCTTGGGAAGCGGCCCGTTCACCCGGCCGGTGACCACGGCAGCCCCGCAATCCGACATCGCGCCAGCCGACACCCCCTGCTGCTTGAGGAAGAAAAGCTTCGCCCACAGGTCAACAGTTGGCAGCATGCCGAGGTAGCCTTCGCAGAGCGTGGCGAACCCGGCGACCTGCAACACGGCGTTGGCGCCGAGGTGGTGCGGCTGCAACCTGAAGAAGTCGAGGAAGCTCCGGAAGAAAAGACTTGCGGGAAGGCCGAGTCCGCGCTCGAAGTGAGAGAAGAAGACGACGTGCTCGCCCTCCTGCGGCTGCAGCACCCTCTCCGGGCCGGGCGCGCGTGCGACCCGCGCCTCCGCCGGCGGCAGCCGCTTCGTGCGGCGAAGGTACCGGATGTTCTCCTCAGTCATGATCGAGCCCTCCCAAGAACCTTTCGGCAGCGCCATTGGAGGGCTCCGCTGGCGTGGAGACGCGACGAAGGAAAGGAGGAGGAGGAGACGGCTGCGAGCTGCGGGCCTCGGGTCGCGGCGTGCAGCGGCTGGCGCGAGAGCACGTGGCGGCAGCGCTTCGCTCGGGCGTGGTGGAGGAGAAGCAGATGAGTAGCAAGGGGCGGGAGTGTGTGCGGGAACGTTTCCGTCGCACTTCTCGCCTTCTCATTTATAACCGCGAAGAGAGCGTGGGGGAGTGGGATCGTTTGCGCCCACGATCCCCACTCCTCCGCACCGTGCGCGCGCGTTTTACGCGCACATTTACTGCGCGGGGAAGCGCAACCGTCAAGCGCCGCCGCAGTAAATCCCTCGCACGCGGGCCGAGGGCGGGTCGTGGCGGGCCCGGTCCGCAGTCGTGTCCCGTCACGCGCGTGGGCTGGCAGGCCTCGCCCGCTACGGAGCACCGCGTGGTGTTCCGTCAGGCCACGGCGGGCGCGAATCGCCGTATGAAGCAAGACTCGACCAACGGGCATTTTCGTTTCCCGCCCAGGCCGAGGTGCCGCGGCCCGGCAACCGGAAGCCGGCGTCCGTGTCCGCCGTGCCGGCATGCGAACGAGCAGAGCCGCCCGGCCGGGCTCCCACACTTCACCAACAAAACCGACTCCTCAGGGGGTAAGCTGCGAAGGCCCTCCTGCTTGGAGCCGGCGAGCCTTCACAGCTTCGGGGACTACTGTCGGGGGGATGAACCCCGGGTAGGCAACGGAGCTCGAACCCCTTCTTAAAAAGTCATCGGAGCAGGTCAAGTCCCTCAGGCCGGCTTGCCAGTACGCCGGCTCCCTGGCGCGAACCGGCTCGGCACGGCGACCCGGCCTGGCCGGCTGGCCCATGCCGGCTGGCCACGAGGGGACGGCGCCTTCGCGACGAAGCAAGCGTGGCTACAACGCTCCTTCCTTTACGCTGACAGAGCAGGCGAGGCTGCAGGTTTCCTTGCGCCCCCGCCCGAGGTGGGCGGTGTCAGGGAGGCGCGGTCCTGTAGAAACAACGGCGCCGACCTCCCTCTGACGACGGACAAGACGCGCCACAGTGCCCCGTACCCAGACTGACGAGAGACAAGACCCGCCATAGTGCCCCGCGCCAGGCAGGTGCGGCGCACCCGGTGACCCGGCAACCCGGCGACCCGGCGACCCAGCGGCCCCCACCACCGGCTCCCGGTCAATGACACCAGGGGCCCGCGCCTTTGTAACATTACCATTGTAACCTTGGGAATCGGCCTATAAGACCCCCAGGGAGGCCTCCATGCAGAGGGGTTTGCTTCCTTCGGTTCACTCTCTCCCGTTGCATGGTTGCTCTTCGCTTCCCTTTAGTGACTCCTTCTCGCTCCACAGAGCACACACACACACTCTCGCCGGAGAGGCAGAACGGAGGCCTAGCCCCTTGTCCCTCCTCCGTCCGAACAGCTCCAGGAGCGACCTTGTAGCCCTTGTGCTTCCCATACTACACTCGGCAGGATTAGGGGTGTTACCTCTCCAGAGGGCCCCGAACCTGGGTACGTCTCGTGTCTCGCACTTGCTCGTGCCAACCTCGCCTCCGGAACCCACCGGCGTCCTCTCTTAGCCCCACCTCTTTAGCCATCTTATGGCATCTGCCGTGAGAATACCACGACAACGTGGAACCCCTTCAAAATGCTAAGGACAAGGATTGGCAAAAGATCAAGACTCTACATTTTTGGTTTAGTGATCCAAGATCATATTGAGTCCATAGGAAAGCCAATACTATTAAAAGGGGATGAGGTGTTGCTTAATGGTCTTTTTGCTCAAGTGCTTAGTGACAGTACTCCTAAACCCTCAACCACTCTCTCTACCCAAATATGTCCAAAACCCCATTCCAACTCGGCCCCACCGAAATTTCCTATTCTGAGCCACCGAGTTCACCTAGACTTAGCCACTGCCAAAACCCTAACAAATCGGATCCACCGAAATGGATCTCGGTCCCACCGAGATGGCCTTGCCAACTCTCTGTGATCATTTGCACCTACTTCGGTCTCACCGAGTTTTGCAAATCGGTCTCACCGAGATGGCTTGCCAACTCTCTGTTGCCTTATTGCTTCACTTCGGTCCTACCGAGTTGATGCAATCGGTGCCACCGAGATGAGGTTTGCCCTAGCCATTGCACTTCGGTCCATCCGAGTTGTTCGTATCGGTCCCACCGAGATTCCTAAAGTTCATATCTTTTACACAGTTCGGTGCTACCGAGATGATCGTTTCGGTGCCACCGAGTTGGGTCAAAAGTGTGTAACAGTTGGATTTTGTGTGGAGGCTATATATACCCCTGCACCACCTCCTTCTCTGTATGGAGAGCCATCAGAACGTGCCTACACTTCCACCATACATTTTCTGAGAGAGAATCACCTACTCATGTGTTGAGATCAAGCTATTCCATTCCTACCATTTGAATCTTGATTTCTAGCCTTTCCCAAGTTGCTTTCCACTCAAATCCTTCTTCCACCATAGCCAAATATGTGAGGAGTTGTTTGAGTGCTGGGAAGACTATCATTTGAAGCACAAGAGCAAGGAGTTCATCAACAACACACCGTCTATTACCTTTTGGAGAGTGGTGTCTCCTAGATTGGTTAGGTGTCACTTGGGAGCCTCCGACATGATGTGGAGTTGAACCAAGGAGTTTGTAAGGGCAAGGAGATCGCCTACTTCGTGAAGATCTACCCCGAGTGAGGCTAGTCCTTCGTGGACGTAAGCCATGGTGGAATAGACAAGGTTGGTTCTTCGTGGACCCTTCATGCGTGGAGCCCTCCGTGGACTCGCGCAGCCATTACCCTTCATGGGTTGAAGTCTCCATCAACGTGGACGTACGATAGCACCACCTATCGGAACCACGCCAAAAACCACCGTGTCTTCATTGCGTTTGATCTTCCATACTCTACCCCTTTACTTTCCGTACTCTTGCATGCTTTACCATTTCCGCTGTTCAATCTTTAGATATGCATGTGTAAAAAGTATTGGAGTGATCTTAACTTGTGCCAAAATCTGCCTAAGTTCCAAGAGAAATTAAAATCTGCAACTTTGGTTGGTTAAGTGTCTATTCACCCCCCCCCTCTAGACCTATCTCCTCGATCCCATTGATACATTCCCCGTCTCCACCTTCATCACTGATACATTCCCCGTGTCCACCTTCATCATCGATACATTCCCCGTCTCCACCTCCAGTGATTCCACCTATTCCCTCCTTTCCTTTCCATTATACTCGTCGTCCACGTGTTGTGGATGAGTCTACTAATGTGCCCTCTACTTCTGGTGTGTCGTCTTCCTCCTCTCGGCCAACTTATGGTCTTCGTTCTCGGCCTTGTCCGCCCCCTGACCAATATTCTCCTTCTCGATATGGTCTTTCGACCGTTCTTGAGCCGGCTTCTTATCGAGATGTTGTTGTTCATCCTGAATGGCAGTTTGTGATGGCAGAGGAGATTGCTGCCCTTGAGCGCACCGACACGTGGGATCTGGTTTCTCTAACTCCTCGTGTTCGTCCCATCACTTGTAAGTGGGTCTATAAGATTAAGACTCGCTTTGATGGTTCTCTTGAGCGTTATAAAGATCGTCTTGTGGCTCGTGGCTTTCAGCAGGAGCATGGTCATGATTACGATGAGACTTTTGCTCCTGTGGCCCATATGACCACTGTTCGTACACTTCTCGCCGTGGCCTCTGTTCGCCACGGGTCCATGTCTCAACTTGATGTTAAGAATGCCTTTCTTAATGGTGAGTTGCGTGAGGAAGTTTATATGCAGCCACCACCTGGGTATTCAGTTCCTGATGGCATGGTTTGCCGTCTTCGTCGCTCTCTCTATGGCCTTAAGCAAGCCCCCCGCGCTTGGTTTGAGCGTTTTGCCTTGGTGGTCACTGCAGCTGGTTTTTCGCCCAGTGCTCATGATCCAGTGTTGTTTGTCCACCTTTCTGCTCGTGGTTGCACTCTTCTTCTTTTATATGTTGATGACATGATCATCACTGGCGATGATCTTGAGTACATTACCTTTGTCAAGGCCCGTCTCAGTGAGCAGTTTTCTCTGTCTGATCTTGGTCCTCTTCGTTACTTTCTTGGGATTGAGATTTCCTCTACCTCTGATGCCTTTTTTATTTCCCAAGAAAAGTATATCCATGATCACATTGCTCGTGCAGCTCTTAGTGATGAGCGCACTGTTGAGACTCCTACGGAGATTAATGCTCACCTTCGTGCTTCTGATGGCGAGCCCTTGTCTGATCCGACTCGTTATCGTCATCTTGTTGGGAGTCTTGTCTATCTCGCCGTCACTCGTCTTGATATCTCCTATCCTGTCCATATTCCGAGCCAGTTTGTTTCTTCTCCCACTTCAGTTCACTATAGTCACCTTCTTCGTGTTTTACGATATCTTCGTGGCATGATCTCTCACCGTTTCTTCTTTCCACGTTCCAGCTCGTTCCAGCTCCAGGCCTTTTCGAATGCTACCTGGGCTAGGCGCTGGTCGACTGGACTAAATTTGAGCCAGTTGCATGCAGCCATTTGATCTGGCGCACCACAGCCGTTCAAATCAGTCATCCCGATCTGGCCTCCCCCTTGACTCGTCTTCTTCCTCCCAACACATCCCAAAAAAAATTCCCCCGCCTCTGTGTGCAGCTCCACTAGGGAAACGGCTACCGGCCGCCGGGCGCTCGCACCCCGACGCCTCGCAACCCCTCCACTGCTCACCGGAGAACCTTCCCCTCTAGTCAATTTCAGTTGCAGCTCCACCTCAGCCGGTTGCAACTTTGTCGTCGATCGGTTTCAACTCCCGCCGTCGATGTTCCATGGTTGCAGCACCCCGATGCGCCGCCGCCGCCACTCGCCATCAATGCTTGCTGCACGGGATTGCGCGAACGACGGCCACCAGTAAACGTCGTTGAATGTATGTAGCAAAAAAACATCGCCGGTAGTAGCGAAAAACAACGACAGTTGCAACAAAAAAAGTTGCCGCCGTCACGGGAACGCAGCTCCGCCATGATGGATGTAGCCCCTCGTCGGTAGTAGCAAATCCGACGACGGTTGTAGGAAAAAAGTCACCGCCGTCGCAGGGCTGCAGCTCCGCCATGATGGATGTAGCAAAATCCCTCACCGGTAGTAGCAAAATCCGATGATAGTTGAAGCGGAAAAAAGTCGCCGCCGTCGTGGGGTCGCAACTCCGCCATGATGGATGTAGAAAAATCCCTCACCGGCACAGGCGAGTCCAGTGGGCAGGCTTCAACAGGCTGAAGCCTGCCCTCCAGAAAAAGCAAAAAAAAAATTACTACTAGTTTGCATCGGCCGGCCCAACTTCTCCAACGCCCAGGCAAGAGCCCATGAGGAAACCTAGCGACTCGCTCTGTACGCGCCGTTCCTTCCACTCTCGTTCTCCCGTGCTCCTGGTTCGAGCCAACCTGAAACGCCGCCGCCTACCTACGCAGTGACAGCCTCCGCTCATCCCGTCCTCCGGCCATCCCCGTCTCGCCATCCGGCCGGCGACGCGCCCACCTCTTGCAGGCGGCTCCACGACGCGCGCGGAGCGCATCCAGCAGGCAGCAGCAGTCCGTCCCGTAGCATCAAGCGCGCCAGGCGTTGGAGACCTCCCCGTTGGCTCTTCGCTGGAGAAGCAGAGGCGCCGGCAGCCGGAGCTACGATTCGTCTCGCACAGCCGCACGCCTCCACCGGCGCCACGCCCTGCTCCGAGGAGGTTGCGACCCATAGCTCGCTGCATCCAGCTGTTTAATTTCTAAATTATTGGCTTCTGTTGCTTTCTCTATTAGTTAGTTTAGTGTCAATTACAGTTTGTCTGCAAGTTCATGAACTATTAATTTATTTAGTGTCAGTTACAATTTGTTTGCAGATTTAAAAATGAAGAGAAAGACTATGAATATGCATAGTTTTTTTGCAAGCAGTTCAACCCCACCCCAAAGGCCTGCTCCAATCCCTACCGATGTCGAACCTGAACTTGACCCAACCAATGTGACTGCAAACCCCCTCTACTTAATTGCTGTGAGAACAATCCCTCCTCCTGAACCCCCAAATGAACCCCCAAATGTTGAGAGGAATCAGACCACAATTGATGAGAGTACAAACCAACCAAGGCAACCTATACCAGAATTTCATCCAAGTCAAATTATTTCAGATCCAGGACTTAGAATACCAATCGAAGATTATGCTCCTGAAATTAGAAGTGATGTGAGAAGAGCTTATTTGTTGAAAGAGCGAAATAAAGCTATTGGGCATAATTTCAAGAAGACAAAGGATGGTAAAATTTGGAGATCCTTTCAACCCGCGTGGTTCGACAAGTAAGATTGGTTGGAATACAGTGTGGAAAAGGAGGCCGCTTTTTGCTTCCATTGTTTTCTTTTCAAGAAACCATCACAAGTCATTAGATTTGGAAATAATGTTTTCACAAAAGATGGGTACACTCGTTGGAAAACGGCCCTAGGTAATTTCAGACATCATGTTGGTGGTCCATCTAGTTACCACAATATTGCTAAGGGAGATTGTGATGATTTCAACAATCAGCGAGTAAGTGTGGCTACCCAATTCCGTGTGTACAGCAAGGAGGCTAAGATATCTTATAAAATCCGTCTAACTGCATCATTGGATTGTGCAAGGTATCTCATAGCACAAGGGGAAGCTTTTCGTGGGCATGATGAATCCTCCACTTCCATCAACAAGGGCAATTTCAGAGAGTTATTGGACTGGTATAAGGACAAGAAAGAAGATGTGAAGGAAGCATTTGAGAAGGGGCCAGGAAATGCACAAATGATTTGTTCCGACATCCAGAAGGACCTTGCTACAGCTTGTGCAATGGAGGTAACCAAAGTTATCAAGAATGACATTGGAGATAAGAAATTCTCAATACTTATTGATGAGGCTAGAGATTGTTCAATAAAGGAGCAAATGGCGGTGATTGTGAGGTAATGCATACCAAATTGTAGTGGTTTTTAAAATTGTACTACTAATGTTTACTAATCTGATTTCTTGGTGCATGTAGATTTCTAGATGATCATGGAGTGCTCCAAGAGAGATTCCTTGCAATTAAGCATATCATAGATTGTACATCTACTGGAATTAAAGAAGCTTTGGTTGATGTGTTGGAATATCAAGGTTTGTCACTTTCTAGGCTACGTGGCCAGGGTTATGATGGTGCTTCAAATATGAGAGGGGAATTTAACGGTTTGCAAAAATTGGTTAGAGATGAAGCTCCATATGCTTTTTATGTTCATTGCTTTGCTCACCAGTTACAGTTGGTGGTTGT
Source organism: Elymus sibiricus (assembly GCA_039707655.1). Lineage (NCBI taxonomy): Eukaryota > Viridiplantae > Streptophyta > Magnoliopsida > Poales > Poaceae > Elymus > Elymus sibiricus. Next base: position 148,453,358 of record CM077668.1, on the reverse strand, counting down.
CACGGTTGCTCAATGTAGTCCCGCTATTGCTGATTTCTTCAACTATATTCCCTTGATAGTGACTCAAGTGTGTTCATCATGCAAAAGGAAAGATGCATTGCTTGCCAAACACCAAGATGAATTGTTAGATTTGATGGAGAATGGAAAGATTTCAGCCGGAACCGGGTTGCATCAAGAATCTAGCATAACAAGACCAAGAGATACTCGTTGGGGTTCACATCTCAGAACCTTGCTTCGTATATTCACAATGTGGAATGCTGTGGTGGATGTCCTAGGAATTGTTGTGGTTGATGCTCGGGAACACACATGTCAAGGTGGAGCTAGAGGTTTGCTTAAAAACATGGAATGCTTTGAATTTGTGTTCATCATGTTGTTCTTAATAAACTTGTTGAGCAACACAAATCATCTATCCCAAGCTTTGCAAAGAAAGAATCAAAATATTGTTGAAGCTATGCGTTTGATCTTGGATGTGAAAGAAAGCTTGCAGGACATGAGGGACAATGGGTGGGAGTCCTTATTATGCCAAACAAAGAACTTTTGTGAAACACATGATATTGATGTGCCAAACATGGATGATCTTGTTGGAACTATGGGTCAATCGGTTCGCACTAAGAATAAGGTGACTCGACTGCACTATTACAAGGTTAGCATATTCAATGTTGCCATTGATGCAACTATCACTGAGATGAATCACCGATTCAATGAAGTTACCACCGAGTTATTGGATTGTATGTCTTATCTTAATCCAGCAAACAACTTCTCAAAGTTTAACGTCGACAAACTTATTCGGCTTGCTGAAATTTATGAGGAGGACTTTACAAAAGTTGACCGGTTGTTGCTAAGAGTAGACCTCCCAAGATTCCTTATGAACATTAGGAGAAGTGATGAATTTAATGGATGTCGGGATGTGTCCACACTTGCTCGGTTGATGGTTGAAACAACGAAACACACAACTTTCCAGTTGGTATATCGTCTCATCGAGTTGACACTCATTCTTCCTGTGGCCACTTCATCGGTTGAGCGAATATTTTCGGCAATGAAGATCATCAAGACAGATTTGCGCAACAAACTATCAGATGATTGGCTAAATGATCTAATGGTGTGCTACTGCGAGAAAGAGATATTCAGAAGCATTCATGATGACCAAATCATGATACAATTCCAGAAAATGAGGGATCGGAAAGGACATTTGCCTCATTAGTTTAATGTGATTCCTTAGAGGTATAGATGTCAGTGTTATTAGTTTTAATATTTAGTTGTGCATGACTTATTGTTGTATCACTAACGAGTGTGCTAATTTGGACAGATGGCTTGCGGTTGGTGACAATACCATTTGTAAGAAGGAACATCTCATTGTCTTTTCTTGTTGCTTCTCTAGTAGTCTAGTACTATGATGTCTTGTTGTGTGAATTGTATGGATCTTTTTGGTATGGTTAAACATGTTACTAGTATTTGTCTTGAAAAAATTCAAGTTTTGAGCACTAGTTTGGCAGATATTGTCTGTTTAAATTGGCAATACCAAATATTTAGTTCAAAATTCAATATTTTTCAAAAATTCCAGAAAAAATCCAGTAAATCCTATGTGTTTCCAGTAGTATTCTGAGAAAGTTTGACCACATTTGGACAAATGCACTAGGAGATAATGGCCAATTAGCCAACCAGATTCAAAATTTAGTTCAAAATTTAATATTTTTTCAAAATTCCGAAAAAAATACAGTAAATACTATATGTTTCCAGTAGTATTCTGGGAAAGTTGGAGCATATTTGGCCAAATGGACTATGAGAAAATGGCTATTTAGTTGAGCATATTCAAAATTTTGTTCAAAATTTAATATTTTTTAAAAATTTCAGAAAAATTCCACTAAATACTACATATTTCCAGTAGCATTCTGGGAAAGTTTGAGCCCATTTGGACAAATGGACTAGGAGATATTGGCTATTTAGCTAATCAGATTCAAAATTTTGTTCAAAAAATAATATTTTTCAAAAATTCCAGAAAAAAATCAAGTAAATACTACATGTTTCCAGTAGTATTCTGGGAAAATCTCAGCTTATTTGGACAAAAGAATTATGAGGCGATGTTGTTTTTCTTCAAGCAAACGTTTCGTTTTTTCGCGGTTAACTTGACTACTTGAGCCTGCTCCAATTTCTTTCTGGATTCGCCGCTGCTCACCGGTAGTAGCAAAATCCAATGACGGTTGAAGCGAAAAAAAGTCGCCGCCGCCGTCGCTGGGTCGCAGCTCCGCCATGATGGAAGCAAAATCCCTCACCGGTAGTAGTAAAATCCGACGATGGTTGAAGCAAAAAAAGTCGCAGAACATGGTTCCAGCAAAAAAGATAGCTGGTTCCAGCAAGAATGGATCTCTGTCGTAACACGGTCGTCGCTGGTCACAGCTCTCTTGCAGGCCGGTTCCAGCACGGGTCGACGCGGTCACAGCAAAAACGGTGGTTGCTATCGGTTCTCATCTTCCTCAAGCAACGCCCTCAACAGCAGCGCCCCCGCGTCGCAGCTCTGGACGTCTCCGGTCGCAGCATGCAGCATCTACGGGCGCAGCAGCAACGGCTGAGATTGCGAAAAAGGCATTTACATTCGCGTTCCGTTCACAACGCGTGTCTCCACCGCCCAAACCTACCCATGATGCATGTGAGAAAGCGGAGAAGGGCCCCGCTAGGACCCAGGCTAGTTTTGTCCAGTAGTAGGTGACGCTATTGCTAGATTCGCTTTATCTCTCCGGCCATGGAATTAATTCCTGTGATTATCTCTCTAGCCTATGCTGCTAGAAGTAATTTAAACACCACAAAATTAAAATATCCTGTTATTTAAAATGTTTTGAAAGAATGTTCTTTAAATAGTTTTAAATAGAACCAAACTTTGTTAAACTGGTATCTGAACCTTGCCATGAAAAACAGAAGAACTTTTGAAAAACTCTGGCATAGCTCGCAACTTTTGAAAAATAGGTAGAGAACTTTTTTACCATATTTTTGGAACTTTGTCGCCAAAACTCAAAGAACTTTACATTTTTATTGGTTTTTTCAAAAGTCCTTCAGATTTTATTGTAAAGTTCAGACACATCCTTCATAAAGTCCGGACAAGACCTTCATAAAAATTGCACGCGCGTGATTTTTTAGTGGGGCTGTGCGTTAACATGTAATAATCCCATAGTAATTAGCGACGTTAATTATCCACACCAGATATAATTAACGAGGCTGGCCTGCCACTAAACAGTAGCATGGGAGGGAAAAGGGCGCAGAGCATGCATAGGACCTAGCTGGAGAAACGAATCTATAGCCTGTGGTTGGTGCATGGCTCACACAACGGTGGGCCTAACTGATTGGACAGCATGCATGATGAGCGGCTTGGGTTCGCACTGCATACGGAACGCGAACATAAAAAACCGCGTCCCTGAGATTGCCTCTTCTCCGCGGGAAAGGAGCAGGGAAGCACAACGATGAGAGGGGCGAGAAATCCTGCGGAGGAGGGAGAGGATTTGAAATTTCAGGGATTTTTGAATTACTAGTAGCAGCGAATCTTTCCTTGCTATTTGTAATCACAACACCCGTTGAACCGTGGAGATTGTCCTTATCAAAAGAGGAGTCAACATTAACTTTGACAGACTCCACAAGAGGTGGAACCCAAATAGCTTCCAGATACCGCCATGAAGTTTGCTGCTAGTGTCCTTATGGCCATAGCCGACCGCATCGGTGGTTGTCTTGAGGACCTGCTCTTACTGAAGGCTGTAAAAGAATGTAATGTCGGATAACAACTCTATTTGTCTTGCTTCCAACTCTATTTGACCTGCTTTCAGTAAACTCTACCATGTGCTGGAAATCATTTCCCAGCTACTGTAGATAGACCAAAATCATCCAAAGGATATACAGTAAATACTCAGCAACCACCCTGAGCAAGTGACAGCAAACAAATCCTTATGGAGACCGTCACGGCAGAAGCAAATAACTGATGACCCTACCAACTCACACCATGCAGATTCCAGCATGAACCTAGATCCAAATAAGATTCCATGAGCTGGTTCATATCATAAAGATAGATTTCATCCAAACATACTCCCTCCATTGCAATGAATAAGGCGCGCACGCTTCTCAAAATTCAATTTTGACCGTAAATTACATCAATAATATGAATTTTTGTGACTTAAAAATTTTACCATTGAAAACTTCTTTTCAATATGAATTCAACGGTATACTTTTTATACCATATAACCCACATTTTGTTACAGCGCTGAAGATGCACTTCTAGGATCCAAGTATTACTACAGTTCTTCCTGAAAACAGCATCAACTTGTGATTTCCAATGAGATACACTACTCCCTCCGTTCCAAAATAAGCGTCGCTGATTTAGTACAAAGTTAATACAACTTTGTACAAAATCAGCGACACTTATTTTAGGACAGAGGGAGTACTTGCTAGTTGCGTTGCCGGAAGGATGCTCGATCGCTACGGTGGCACCTGCTCTCTTCTCTTTTCTGCGTGACTCTGGCCTGTCAGTCAAAGAGGTGCTACACAACCGTGCATGGATCCAAGACATAAGAGGGGCCTGTCGGTTCAGGTGCTGGCTCAATACCTCAACATTTGGGACATCTCGCAAGCTACTATTCTAACACCGGAGGCCGGGGACCGTTTGCTTTGGAGGCTAACTGAAAATCAGATCTTTTCTGTTAGCAGTGCTTACCGGATGTTCTTCATGGCTGGTGTCCGCTTTGCATGCAACAAACCAATCTGGAAGTCCAAAGCACCTCCCTGCTGTAGGTTCTTTATGTGGCTTGTGGTGCATAGACGTTGTATGTCTCACGGCAGATAATCTTCAGCGATGCGGATGGCCGTCCAACATCACATGCCCACTTTGCTTGGCTAAACCCGAGGATTGCACACATTTTTTTGTGCATTGCAGGTTCACGCAGCACCTGTGGCGCATCTTCAGGCAATGGACGGGTGTGCACTTCACCACTCCTGATGACAGTTTCAGTGCCACCGAGGACTGGTGGTTGTCGGCTAGAAAAGAGATACCAAAGCCGGATCGACGTAACTTCGACACCATTTCTATCCTCGTGCACTAGAGGGTCTGGAAGGAGCGGAACGCCATGGTTTTTGAGCACACAGCCAGCAGCACCGTTGTAAACTAGGTTGGGAAGCGTAGAACCCTTTGCTCGTGCCGCATTGGTATATATTGAATAGGTGCCGTGTCTTACAAGAAGGAGAGATCGATCATGATCGTTACAGAGAGAGGTCGGTTGAGGAGTCAGAACAGAAGAAGGGATAGAGAGGGATTACAATTTAAACAACTTTCCTATCCCTATACAACTTATTCTAACACTCCCCTCAATCTGAACCTTAAGAGATTTTGCCAAGGTTGAGATTGTACTTAAACTCATCCAACCTCCTCATAGTGAGAGGTTTTGTGAAGCCATCAGCGAGTTGATCTCCTGTAGGTATGAACCGAATATCAAGTAGCTTTCGAGCTACTCTTTCTGTGACAAAATGAAAATCAACTTCAATATGCTTTGTGCGTGCATGGAAAACAGGATTGGCTGAGAGATAGGTTGCACCAATATTATCACACCATAGTCTCGCAGCCTGTGGAGCCTTAATTCCAAGCTCATAGAGTAAAGTCTGTATCCACATTACTTCAGCTGTGGCATTTACCAAAGCTTTGTACTCAGCCTCAGTGCTAGATCTTGAGACAGTAGCTTGTTTTCTTGCACTCCATGACACAAGATTTGTTCCCAAAAATACAGCAAAGCCACCTGTGGATCTTCTATCATCAGCACACCCTGCCCAGTCTGCATCAGAATACGCAGTAACAAGCATGGATGAAGACTTGGTAATCTGAAGTCCAAGTCCTTCTGAAAACTTGAGATACCTCAATATTCTCTTAACTACGGTCCAATGAGTGGTGGTAGGTGCATGTAAATATTGACATACCTTGTTCACAGAATAAGAAATATCAGGACGGGTAAGAGTCAAATATTGTAAAGCACCTACTACACTTCTGTAGTTTGTCGCATCCTCTGGTCCAAGTGCTTCTCCACTTTCAATTGTAAGCTTTTCTGAGGTTGAGATTGGTGTACTCACAGGTTTGCAATTTTCCAGTCCTACTCTCCTGAGTATATCCGTGGTGTATTTTTCCTGTGTGAGAAGTATACCATCCTTTACCCGCTTGACCTCTATACCAAGAAAATAGTGAAGATCACCCAAATCCTTGAGAGCAAACTCCAACTTCAGATCCTTAAGCAAACAAGTGGTAGCATCTGGACTTGAACTAGCAACAATTATATCATCAACATAAACAAGCACAAATATAGTGACGCTGCCTTTATTGTAAAAGAACAATGAGGTATCTGCCTTAGATGGTGTAAACCCAAGCTGTTGTAGCTGCATGCTCAATCTTGAGTACCAGGCTCTTGGGGCCTGTTTCAAACCATATAAAGCCTTATCTAGCTTGCAAACATGATGTGGTGTGCGTTTGTTCTCATACCCAGGTGGTTGCCGCATGTAAACCTCTTCCTCAAGAACACCATGAAGAAATGCGTTCTGAACATCTAGCTGTCGTAAACTCCAACCTCTAGAAATAGCAATAGACAGTACAAGACGAATAGTAGCTGACTTGACAACAGGACTAAAGGTATCTTCATAATCAATTCCAAACCTTTGGTTGAATCCTTTTGCAACTAACCTAGCCTTGTATCTGTATGCTTTCATCATATTTTCTTTTAATTTTATAAACCCATTTCAAGTCGATCACATTTTTGCCTTTTTCTGATGGTACTAGGTGCCAAGTCTTGTTTTTCATGAGTGCATCATATTCACTATCCATGGCTGACTTCCAATCTTTACTAGCAAGTGCATCATGTAAATGAGTTGGCTCACCAGTGCTTGTAAGAAAAGCATGTTTAATCTTATCATACCTTATTGTGCCATCGGTGTATGCTACTTGTGAACTGCGTTGGGATTTCCCTGAAGAGGACAGGATGATGCAGTACAGTAGAGATAAGTATTTCCCTCAGTTAAGGACCAAGGTTATCAATCCAGTAGGAGAACCACACAGAACCTCGTTAGCAGCACCTACACACACAAAAGCAAACACTTGCACCCAACGCAAATAAGAGGGTTGTCAATCCCTTAGCGGTCACTTGCAAGGATTAATTCTGATAGTGATAGATAGAAAAGTAAATTGCAAAATAAAATAAAAGTAAATAAATTGCAGCAAGGTATTTTTGGATTTTAGTATATGATAAAAGTACACCCGGGGGCCATAGTTTTCACTAGAGGCTTCTCTCTCGAACACATAGCATACGGTGGGTAAACAAATTACTGTTGGGCAATTGATAGAAAAGCGCATAGTTATGACGATATTCAAGACAATGATCATGTATATAGGCATCACGTCCGAGACAAGTAGACCGACTCCTGCCTGCATCTACTACTATTACTCCACCCATCGTCCGCTATCTAGCATGCATCTAGGGTATTAAGTATAAAACAGAGTAACGCCTTAAGCAAGATGACATGATGTAGACAAAGTAAACTCAAGCAATATGATTAAACCCCATCTTTTTATCCTTAATGGCAACAATACAAATACGTGTCTTGTCCCTTTCTGTCATTGGGATATAGAACACCGCAAGATTGAACCCATCACAAAGCACCTCTCCCATTACAAGATAAATCAATCTAGTTGGCCAAACCAAACGGATAGATCGCAGAGAAATACAAAGTTATAACAATCATGCATAAAAGAGTTCAAAGAAGACTCAAATATTTCTCATGAATAATCTGATCATAAACCCACAATTCATCGGATACCAACAAACACACCGCAAAAGAAGATTACATCGAATAGAACTCCAAGAACATCGAGGAGAACATGGTATTGAAGATCAAAGAGAGAGAAGAAGCCATCTAGCTATTAGCTATGGACCCGTAGGTCTGTGGTAAACTACTCACACATCATCGGAAGGGCAGCAAGGTTGATGTAGAAGCCCTCCGTGATCGATTCCCCCTTCGGCAGAGTACCGGAAAAGGCCTCCAGATGGGATCGCGGAAGAACAGAGGCTTGCGACGGCGGAAAGGTTTTCTCTTCTGTCTCTCTGGTATATTGGGAATATTTGGGAATTTATAGCGCTGGAATTAGGTCAAGAGGTTCCACGAGGGGCCCACAAGCCTAGGGGCGCGCCTACCCCCCGGGCGCACCCTCCGGGCTTGTCGCTCCCTCGTGGCTCTTCTGGTCTTCTCCCGAAGCTTCTAGGGTCCCTTCTGGTCGAGAAAAAATTAATCCAAAGTTTTTTCTTCGTTTGGACACCGTTTGATAATGATTTTCTCAAAAGGCAAAAACATGCAAAAAACAGCAACTGGCACTGGGCACTAGGTTAATAAGTTAGTCCCAAAAAATGATATATAATTGCATATAAAACATCCAATATTGATACTATAATAGCATGGAACAATCAAAAATTATAGATACGTTGAAGACGTATCAGTGTACTTCTTCTCCTTGAGAATACCAGACTGAGATCTGGTGTGACGTCGCGGAAGTTCAGGTGCATGGGCCGCAGGTACACGCGCAACAGCGATTCTTGGCGTAGAAGATCCGGGTGTGGCGGTTCTGGAGCAGAATCATCTTCCACAGACGATCCGGCCTGATCTGATGCAGCCGGCGGTGCCCGATCCGAGGGATCGAGCGAGCCAGGAATCAGCCTCGTGATTCCCTCGCCAGTAGGGGAGCACCGCGTGGTGCCCTCAACGACCGCCCACTCAGGCGTACGAGGTAGGGCCTGCATGCTGGGCCCCGTGGCTGTCTCGTGGTCGGCCATCGGCTCGGCCCGCGCAGGCGTGGCGCGCGGAGAATCGTGCTTGTCCGCACCAGCTGGGCTGGCGGGCCCCTGCTACTTGTAGACTGCGTTGGTATTTCCCCGAAGAGAAGAGGATGATGCAGTATAGTAGAGATAAGTATTTCCCTCAGTTAAGAACCAAGGTTACCCTCAGTTAAGAACCAAGGTTATCAATCCAGTAGGAGAACCAAGCAAAATTCCGTTAAGCGCACCCGCACACACAAGAGCAAACACTTGCACCCAACGCAAATAAGAGGGTTGTCAATCCTTTAGCAGTTATTTGCAAGGATTAAATCTTATAGAGATAAATAGATAAAATAAAATACTAAATAAAATAAAAGTAAATAAATTGTAGCAAGGTATTTTTAGGTGTTTTATATATGATAAAGTAGACGCGGGGGCCATAGTTTTCACTAGAAGCTTCTCTCTCGAACACATAGCATACGGTGGGTAGACAAATTACTGTTGGGCAATTGATAGAAAAGCAAATAATTATGACGGATTCATGGCAATGATCATGTATATAGGCATCACGTCCGAGACAAGTAGACCGACTCCTGCCTGCATCTACTACTATTACTCCACCCATCGACCGCTATCCAGCATGCATCTAGGGTATTAAGTATGACATAGAGTAACGCCTTAAGCAAGATGACAAAGTAAACTCAAGCAATATGATTAAACCCCATATTTTTATCCTTAATGGCAACAATACAAATACGTATCATATCCCCTTCTGTCACTGGGATTGAGCACCGCAAGATTGAACCCATCACAAAGCACCTCTCCCATTGCAAGACAAATCAATCTAGTAGGCCAAACCAAATCGATAGATCGGAGAGAAATACAAAGCAATAATAATCATGCATAAAATAGTTCAAAGAAGACTCAAATATTTCTCATGAATAATCTGATCATAAACTCACAATTCATCGGATCCCAACAAACACACCGCAAAAGAAGATTACATCGGATAGAACTCCAAGAACATCGAGGAGAACATGGTATTGAAGATCAAAGAGAGAGAAGAAGCCATCTAGCTACTAGCTATGGACCCGTAGGTCTATGGTAAACTACTCACACATCATTGTAAGGGCAGCAAGGTTGATGAAGAAGCCCTTTGTGATCGATTCCCCCTCCGGCAGAGTACCGGAAAAGGCCTCCAGATGGGATCGCGGAAGAACAGAGGCTTGCGGCGGCGAAAAGGTTTTCTCTTCTGTCTCTCCAGTATATTGGGAATATTTGGGAATTTATAGCACTGGAATTAGGTAAGGAGGGCAACGAGGGGCCCACAAGCCTGGGGGGCGCGCCCTCCAGGTTTGTCGCCTCATCGTGGCTCTTCTGGTCTTCTTCCGAAGCTTCGTGGGTCTCTTCTGGTCCAGAAAAAATTAATCCAAAGTTTTTTTTCTCGTTTGGATACTTTTTGATAATGATTTTCTGAAAAGGCAAAAACAAGCAGGAAACAGCAACTGGCACTGGGCACTGGGTTAATAGGTTAGTCCCAAAAAATGATATATAATTGCATATAAAACATCCAAGATTGATACTATAATAGCATGGAACAATCAAAAATTATAGATACGTTGGAGACGTATCAAGCATCCCCAAGCTTAATTGCTGCTCGTCCTCGAGTAGGTAAATGATAAAAACAGAATTTTTGATGTGTAATGCTACCTATCATGTTTCATCATGTAATCTCTCTTTTAAGGTATGAATAATAAGATCCGAATGATTCAAAGCAATAGTCTATAATTTGATATAAAGACATCAATACTCAGGCATACTAATAAACAATCATGTCTTTCAAAATAAAAATGCTAAAGAATGTTATCCCTACAAAATCATATAATCCTGTCATGCTCCATCTTCTTAACACAAAATATTTATCATGAACAACCCCAATTTTAGCCAAGCAATTGGTTCATACTTTTTGACACGCTTCAGATTTTTCAACCCCCGCGCAATACATGAGCGCAAGCCATGGATATAGCACTATGGGTGGAATAGAGTGTGGTGGTAGAGATCAATAAGGAGAAGTCAAAAATAAGAAGATAGTCTCACATCAACAAGGCTAATCAACGGGCTATGGAGATGCCCATCAATTGATGTCAATGCGAGGAGTAGGGATTGACATACAATGGATGCACTAAGAGCTATAAGTGTATGAAAGCTCAACATAAAAACTAAGTGGGTGTGCATCCAACTTGCTTGCTCATGAAGACCTCGGGCATTTGAGGAAGCCCATCATCGGAATACACAAGCCAAGTTCTATAATGAAAAATTCCCACTAGTATATGAAAGTGACAAAATAGGAGACTCTATATGAACAACATGATGCTACTCTGAAGCACAAGTGTGGAAAAAGGATAGTAACATTGCCCCTTGTCTCTTTTTCTCTCATTTTTTCGTGGCTCTTTTTGGCCTCCCTTTTTTCTCTTTTTTTTTCATCCGGAGTCTCATCCCGACTTGTGGGGGAATCATGGTCTCCATCATCCTTTCCTCACTGGGACAATGCTCTAATAATGATGATCATCACACTTTTATTTACTTACAACTCAATATTACAACTCGATACTAGAACAAAAATATGACTCTATATGAATGCCTCTGGCAGTGTACCAGGATGTGCAATGATGCTAGCGTAACATGTATAAAAATGATGAACGGTGGCTGAGCCACAAATACTATGTCAGCTATATGATCATGCCAAGCAATATGACAATGACGATGTGTGTCATAAAAAGGGAACGGTGGAAGTTGCATGGCAATATATCTCGGAATGGCTATGGGAATGCCATGATAGGTAGGTATGGTGTCTGTTTTGAGAAAGATATAAGGAGGCTTATGTGTGATAGAGCGTATCATATCACGAGGTTTGGATGCACCGGCGAAGTTTGCACCAACTCTCGATGTGAGAAAGGGCAATGAACGGTACCAAAGAGGCTAGCAAATTGCGGAAGGGTGAGAGTGCGTATAATCCATGGACTCACATTAGTCATAAAGAACTCACATACTTATTGCGAAAGTTTATTAGCCCTCGAAGCAAAGTACTACTACGCATGCCCCTAGGGGGGAGGTTGGTAGGAGTTAACTACCGCGCGCCCCCGACCACCACACAAAGGAAGACAATCAAGAATAAATCATGCTCCAACTTCTTAGCATAACGACAGACCATACGTGCATGCTTCGGGAATTACAAACCTTAACACCAATATTCTTACTAAACCACAATTATCTACTAGCACCTCCCACATATTACCATCTTAATATCGCAAAACTATTGCAAGGAATCAAACTTATCATATTCAGTGATCTACATGAAAGTTTTTATTATATCCCTCTTGAATACCTATCATATCAGGAGCAAATTCAAAACCCGTGGATATTACCATTGCTAATCATTAGACTCTCAAAAAGATATAAGTGAAGCATGAGAGTGCAACTATTTATTTAAAATATAACCACCGCCGTGCTCTAAAATATATAAGTGAAGCACTAGAGCAACTGCCTAGCTCAAAAGATATAAGTGAAGCACATAGAGTATTCTAACAAATCACGAATAATGTGTGTCCCTCTCAAACAGGTGTGTTCAGCAAAGATGATTGTGAAAAACTAAAAATCAAACAAACTATATCACAAGACGCTCCAAGTAAAACACATATCATGTGATGAATAAAAATATAGCTCCAAGTGAGTTACCGATAGATTGTAGACGAAAGAGGGGATGCCTTCCAGGGCATCCCCAAGCTTAGACGCTTGAGTCTTCCTTGAATATTACCTTGGGGTGCCTTGGGCATCCCCAAGCTTAGGCTCTTCCCGCTCCTTATTCCTTTATCCATTGTAGTCTCACCCAAAACTTGAAAACTTCAGCACACAAAACTCAACAGAAACCTCGTGAGATCCGTTAGTACAACAAACAAATCTTAAACTTTAGGTACTGCTATAAATTGATTCATATTTAATATTTGAATAATGCTACTTTAATCCAACTTCTCCATGACTCATACCCCCCGATACGATCCATAAATTCATCAAAATAAGCAAACTATGCAACAAAAACAGAATCTGTCTAAAACAGAACAGTGTGTAAAGATCTATTTAAAATACATACTTCCATAACTCCGAAAATTCTGAAAAATTAGGACAACGTAAAACATTAATGTACCAATGCTGTGTAAAAATTTAAGATTTTTCTGACGCTCGAGTACAGAAATAAAATTCCAGCACTGGATGCAAAACTTTCTGTTTTCCAAACAACATCAATTATACTATCATCAACATCATCCCAAAGGCATTACTTGGCACAAACACTAATTAAAACATAAAAATACAATCATAACAGAGGCTATAATTGTGTAAACACTCAAGAATAGAAAGTAAAAGCAAAAATTTATTTTATTCATTGGGCTGCCTCCCAACAAGCGCTATTGTTTTATGCCCCTAGCTAGGCATAATGTATAGTTTCAAGTGTTGTCATCCTTGGTTTTGACATCCTTAGGTGTGTGATTTTCAGGAGGTTTTTCAAAAACAATAGGGAACACATCATCAACCAAAATTTTAGGGTCATTAAGGCTGCTTTATTCAAACCCTTGTTGGTTCCCTTTTACAATCCAAGAGTACTTCTGATTAATTCCATTGAAAATTTGTTGGATGATATGTAGGGGAGCAACTTCCTTTTTAGTATTTTCATAAAAAGCATGGTGATCATGAAAAACATATCTCAACATATACTCCTCATTATATAAAATTTCATCTATCACAGGTTTTTCTTGGCTCATATTATAAAAATCGAAGATCTCTCTTGCTTCTCGTACTATGTAGTCAAACTCATTCATAAGGATAAGAGTAGCTATCTTTTTAGCCTTAGGGTTGTTTATAACTGGCAACTCATAAAACAATCTTTGCAAGGTAGGGTGAGTACGAATAAATCTTCTTTCAAGTTTAAGAATGAGTGCGGAGATAGCCTCCCCATAACTGTTAGTTCTTTTAAGAATTGGAGTGTCATTACAAACCAAAGTTCCCGTGCAATTAAAGAACTCTTGAATAATGTTTTTCCCTATGACATTTCCACTCCCTACTACAAAATTTTTTGAGTCTAAATTTGAGGGAATTTCTATCTTAGGGATTTTACCATCCTCACTTTTTTCAATAACAAACTCAGACATAGTGGCAACTTCAAGCAAAGCAAGCAAATAAAAATATTTTTGTGTTTTTGTAAAAAAAAGATTAGAAGTGGGGGAGATGAAAACGAGAGGCAAATGCAAATAAAAGGCAAATAAAATAAATGCAAGTGGATGATAGTTTGTGCGAAGGTAGTTGGTAATTTTGATGATGTCTCCCCGGCAACGGCGCTAGAAATTCTTCCTGCTACTTGTAGACTGCGTTGGTATTTCCCCGAAGAGGAGAGGATGATGCAGTGTAGTAGAGATAAGTATTTCCCTCAGTTAAGAACCAAGGTTATCAATCCAGTAGGAGAACCAAGCAAAATTCCGTTAAGCGCACCTGCACACACAAGAGCAAACACTTGCACCCAACGCAAATAAGAGGGTTGTCAATCCTCTTAACAGTTATTTGCAAGGATTAAATCTTATAGAGATAAATAGATAAACTAAAATACTAAATAAAATAAAATTAAATAAATTACAGCAAGGTATTTTTAGGTGTTTTATATATGATAAAGTAGACCCGGGGGCCATAGTTTTCACTACAGGCTTTTCTCTCGAACACATAGCATACGGTGGGTAGACAAATTACTGTTGGGCAATTGATAGAAAAGCAAATAATTATGACGGATTCATGGCAATGATCATGTATATAGGCATCATGTCCGAGACAAGTAGACCGACTCCTGCCTGCATCTACTACTATTACTCCACCCATCGACCGCTATCCAGCATGCATCTAGGGTATTAAGTATGAAACAGAGTAACGCCTTAAGCAAGATGACATGATGTAGACAAAGTAAACTCAAGCAATATGATTATACCCCCATCTTTTTATCCTTAATGGCAACAATACAAATACGTGACATGTCTCTTTCTGTCACTGGGAGTGAGCACCGCAAGATTGAACCCATCACAAAGCACCTCTCCCATTGCAAGACAAATCAATCTAGTAGGCCAAACCAAATCGATAGATCGGAGAGAAATACAAAGCTATAATAATCATGCATAAAAGAGTTCAGAGAAGACTCAAATATTTCTCATGAATAATCTGATCATAAACTCACAATTCATTGGATCCCAACAAACACACCGCAAAAGAAGATTACATCGAATAGAACTCCAAGAACATCGAGGAGAACATGGTATTGAAGATCAAAGAGATAGAAGAAGCCATCTAGCTACTAGCTATGGACCCGTAGGTCTGTGGAAAACTAGTCACACATCATCGGAAGGGCAGCAAGGTTGATGAAGAAGCCCTCAATGATTGATTCCCCCTTCGGCAGAGTACCGAAAAAGGACTCCAGATGGGATCACGGAAGAACAGAGGCTTGCGGCGGCGGAAAGGTTTTCTCTTATGTCTCTCCGGTATATTGGGAATATTTGGGAATTTATAGCGCTGGAATTAGGTCAGGAGGGGCAACGAGAGGCCCACAAGCCTGGGGGGCGCGCCCTACCCCCCTGGGCGCGCCCTCCCGGCTTGTCGCCTCCTCGTGGCTCTTCTGGTCTTCTCCCGAAGCTTCGTGGGTCTCTTCTGGTCCAGAAAAAATTAATCCAAAGTTTTTTTCTCGTTTGGACACTTTTTGATAATGACTTTCTGAAAAGGCAAAAACAAGCAGAAAACAGCAACTGGCACTGGGCACTGGGTTAATAGGTTAGTCCCAAAAATGATATATAATTGCATATAAAACATCCAAGATTGATACTATAATAGCATGGAACAATCAAAAATTATAGATACGCTGGAGACGTATCAGCCCCGCGCTGCAAGGGCTGTCGGCCACAGGCTCGTCTGTCGCGCGTGGGCCGCGGTGATCCTTCTGGGATCGCACAGTTTGGCTGTCAGTGGGATCAATCTGGGATCATGTGTCCATTCTGGCTGCATCTTTGTACATAAAATCATGACCTGTATCATTAGACTCAAAATTTTGTATGGAATTAATCACATGATCAACACTATTTAATTCACCCCCGTGATCAGGATTAATCATATATTCCGGAAGAAGTGCTATTTCTGCACGAAGAAGAGCTCCTGCATTGGGATGAAGCTTGGCAAACGAAAATAAAGTTTCATCAAAAATAACATCTCGAAAATATAAATGCGTCCGGTTGCAATATCAAGACACTTGTAGCCTTTGTGAAGATTACTGTAACCATGAAAAACGCATTGAGTGGAATGAAACTCGAGTTTGTGGCGATTATATGGTCAAAGATTTGGGTAACAAGCACACCCAAAGATTTTGAGAGAGTTGTAATCTGGTTTTTGATGAAATAGACATTCCTAGGGAGTAGAATTTCCAATGACTCTACTAGGGAGACGATTGATAAGATAGGTAGCTGTGATGAAGGCTTCATCCCAATATTTGAGTGGCATGGATGCATGAGATAGGTAGATGTGATGAAGGCTTCAATAATTTGACGATGCTTGCGTTCGGCAGAGCCGTTCTGTTGGTGAACATGAGGACAAGACACATGATGTTCAATGCCTATACTCCGGAAAAAAGAGTTGAGTTTTTCATACTCCCCTCCCCGGTCACTTTGGACTGTGAGAATTTTCCTGTCAAAGTGTCTCTCAACAAGTTTCTGAAATTCTTGGAAGATAGAGAAAACTTCAGATTTAAACTTGAGTAGGTATATCCAAGTAAACTTGCTATAATCATCAATGAAGATAACAGAATATATTTTTTTTCTTCCAAAAGAATATCTTGAATGACCCCGTACATCACTGAAAATAAGCTCTAAAGGAGCGTGAGACACACTATTTGACCTAGGATAAGGGAGTTGATGACTCTTGGCACATTGACAAGCTTCACAAACAGACTCACTATTTTGACTATGTGACAATGGAAGATTGTCTTTATTGACTACTTGCTTGACTATGATTGATGATGGATGTCCTAATCTTTGATGCCATCTTGCCAAAGAGGGCTTGACGACGGAGTAAACTCGACGATGACGCTTGCGGCTAAGTGCTCCGGATGTGATGGGGTAGAGGCCTCCAATGCATCTACTGCGGTGTATGAGCTCCCTCGTGGCCTGATCCCTTATAAAGAAATATGTAGGATGAGTTTCAAAGAAAACATTATTGTCGGCAGTTAGGCGAGACATAGAAGCAAGATTTTTGTCGGCTTGTGGAACATGAAGAACATCTTTTAGAATTAGATCACATTTGGAATTAGGGGAATTAGTAGATGCTTGACCAATATGACAAATATCCATACCTCCACCACTCGCCGCGGTGTTAATTTGGTCGTTGCCGTAGTACTTCTCATGCATAGCAAGTTTCTCTAGCTCGTTTGTAACATGATCTGTTGCGCCAGAGTGAATGTACCAGGTCGTATCTCCGCCTCCTCCTTGCTCCCGAATAGCTGCAGCAACATGGCGAGCGTCGGGGATGTAGTCTTCATCATAGCGGTGCCAGCAGTCCATGACTTCATGTCCTGGCTTTTTACATAGCTGACAGCGTTGCCGTCTGTTGGTGGAGGAAGGACCAGTGGAGGTGTTGTTGTTGTAGCCACCCCCACCAGAGCCACTAGAGTTGTAGCCGCCACCGCCGAAGCTGCCAGGGTGCGATCCCTGACTGTTCCCAAGTCCACGTCCGCCGTTGCTGTTAGTATAAATCTGAGGCGCATAGTCAATCATCTGAGGACCAAGCAATCACACGAGGCACGACACCGAGATTTGTTAACGAGGTTCACCGATATGACTAGGGTGCAGTATTGTAGCGGTGTCATGGGGAGGAGCGCCCGTAGTCAGGCCTCGGGGATGTAGCCATATCGGTGAACCTCGTTAACAAATCTCGGTGTCATGTCTCGTGTGATTGTTTGGTCCTCAGATGATCGACTATGCACCTCGGATTTATTCTAACAAGTGGTATCATGAGCTAGGTTGTTCAGAGGTCGTGGATGTTTTGATCCAGAGGAGGAGGATGAGACGACGACGGAATTCTGCGTGAATAGATCATGGCTGTGGCAGCAAATTGATAACATCGTCAATGAGTTGCAACGAGGAAGATCGAGGAAGCAGAGGTGTCGGGTTGTTTCAATCTACGGAAAAGCAATCGGAAGGCGGCGGCAGCGGAGATCGGATCGATCCAATCTGAAGCAGCGTGTAAGCGACGGCTTCCTACGCGGGCAGAGCACTAGGGCAGGCAGAGGCGCCGGTGCACGCGCGCAGTGCCGAAGCCCAGCAGGGGGCTAGCGTGGCCGAAGAGGCGTGTGGCCTGTGAACATCGCAGAGGCCCAAGGCGATGCTGCAGCATGGGCAAGGCCAGGTGTGTGATGCCCAGGCGATACTGTCCAAGTGACACGGCACTGGTGGATGAGGCGTTTTCATGGTGTATAGGAAGTTGCGAGGCTGCTGTGCAGAAGCGATGGAAAGCAAGGCACTGGGAGATTTTTTGTCAAAAAAAAGGAAGGAACAAATCCTGACGTGCATGTATGGTGTGTCTAGGAGCATTGGCGTGGATCATCAAAAAAATTGGTCTTAATTATGCTAAGGATACACAGAAGGCTACCACGGAAAGGGATAAGTTCTGGAGGAAAAAAAGGTCTGCGCGTATACACATATAATACTAGAAAAAGAGACAAGAGAAAAATTCTGCAGAAGGTATCCTTCGCGGTCAGGTCTGCAAGGATGGTGTTTTTCGGGTGTGTCAAGTTTGCGGAAAGTACTTGGACGTGTGCGGCAAGGACAAAGACATGCGCATAAGGCTCAGATGAGCCAGGAGTGCATGTGCAAGAATCATGCATACACAGGGCGTTAAGCAATGCATAGAGAGATGTGAGGGCGGACACGACGCAGGGTGGAGCATGGTTGCAGTCGGATGATTTCGGCTGGGTCGGACTGGACAGTCTGATGGATCAGCGGTGTGACGCCCCGACTCAACTGTGCACTAATCATACACGCAAACATGCACGATCAAGACCAGAGACTCACGAGAAGATATCACAACACAACTCTAGACACAAATTTAAAGCATACAGCTTTATATTACAAGCCAGGCCACGAAGGCTCGAATACATAAGTCAGCGGAAGCAACAATATCTGAGTACAGACATAATTAGACAAGTTTGCCTTAAGAAGGCTGAGCAAAACAACGACAACAAGATCGAAAAGGCGCATGCCTCCTGCCTGGGAGCCTCCTAAACTACTCCTGGTCGTTGGTCTCCACGTAGTAGTAGGCTCCGTCGGGGTAGTAGTAATCATCGGCGGGATCAACTGACTCCGGGGCTCCGTCATCTGATCGCAGCAATCGGGTAGGGGGGAATGTTGGAAATATGCCCTAGAGGTAATAATAAATTGGTTATTATTATATTTCCTTGTTCATGATAATCGTTTATTATCCATGCTATAATTGTATTGATTGGAAACTCAAATACATGTGTGGTTACATAGACAACACTATGTCCCTAGTATGCCTCTAGTTAACTAGCTCGTTGATCAAAAGATGGTGAAGGTTTCCTAGCCATGGACATGAGATGTCATTTGATAATGGGATCACATCATTAGGAGAATGATGTGATGGACAAGACCCAAACTACGAACATAGCATATGATTGTGTCAGTTTATTGCTATTGTTTTCTGCATGTCAAGTATCTGTTCCTATGACCATGAGATCATGCAACTCACTGACACCGGAGGAATACCTTGTGTGTATCAAACGTCACAACGTAACTGGGTGACTATAAAGGTGCTCTACAGGTATCTCCGAAGGTGTCTGTTGGGTTGGCATGGATCAAGACTGGGATTTGTTACTCCGTGTGACGGAGAGGTATCTCAGGGCCCACTCGGTAATACAACATCACAATGAGCCTTGCAAGCAAAGTGACTAAAGAGTTAGCCACAGGATCTTGTATTACGGAACGAGTAAAGAGACTTGCCGGTAACGAGATTGAACTAGGTATAGAGATACCGACGATCGAATCTCAGGCAAGTAACATACCGAAGAACAAAGGGAACAATATACGGGATTAGCTGAATCCTTGACATAGAGGTTCAACCGATGAAGATCTTCGTAGAATATGTAGGAACCAATATGGGCATCTAGGTCCCGCTATTGGTTATTGGCCGTAGAGGTGTCTCGGTCATGTCTACATAGTTCTCGAACCCGCAGGGTCTACACACTTAACGTTTGGTGACGATTAGTATAGTTGAGTTATTGTGTTGGTGACCGAAGGTTGTTCGGAGTCCCGGATAAAATCCCGGACATGACGAGGATCTCCGGAATAGTCCGGAGGTAAAGTTTGATATATGTGATAATAGTGTTTTGATCTCCGGAAGGGTTCCGGAATTCACCGGAAGGGGTTCCGGATGTTTACCGAAGTGTTCGGGTGCAGCAACACTTTATATGGGCCAAAGGGGTAAAGCCCACGAGGTATTGGAAAGTGCAAAAGGAAGTTTTGCTGCTGCCTTAAGCGGTACTACCGCTTGTAAGGCAGTACTACCGCTTGTGTGAAGCGGTACTACCGCTCGTGAGCGGTACTACCGCTTGTGCGCGGTACTGCTGGAATCCGAGTGGGACTCTTTCCGTGCGGGCCAAACCGACCTTGTGCGGGCAAAACCGACCTTGTGGAGGCTTTGTATCCAAGTTTAGACCCCAGGGCTCAACATATAAATAGAGGGGCAGGGCTAGCACACGGGATACATCAAGATTTCCCCAAGCCGTGTGCCGGCAACCCTGTCCCTCTAGTTCATCCTCCGTCATAGTTTCTGTAGTGCTTGGCGAAGCCTTGCGGAGATTGTTCTTCACCACCACCGTCACCACGCCGTCGTGCTGCCGGAACTCATCTACTACTTCACCATCGCTCACTGGATCGAGGAGGTGAAGGCGTCATCAAGCTGTACGTGTGTTGAACGCGGAGGTGTCGTCCGTTCGGCGCTAGATCGGAAGGACCGTGATCGTGATTGGATCGCGAGACGGATCGTGATGAGATCGCGGGACGCTCGGCGATTTGGATCGCGAAGACGTTCGACTACATCAACCGCGTTTCTTAACGCTTCCGCTTAGCGATCTACAAGGGTATGTAGATTCACTCTTCCTCTCGTAGATGCTCATCACCATGGATAGATCTTGCGTGTGCGTAGGAAAAGTTTTGTTTCCCATGCTTCGTTCCCCATCAGTGGTATCAGAGCCAGGTTTATGTGTAGATGAGATCTCGAGTAGAACACAAAAGGGTTTTGTGGGCGTTGATATTCAGATTGCTTCCTCCCTTGGTCTTTTCTTGTTTCGGCAGTATTGTGGGATGAAGCGGCTCGGACCAACATTACTCGTACGCTTACGAGAGACCGGTTCCTTCAACTGACATGTAACTTCGTTGCATAAAGATGGCTAGCGGGTGTATGTTTCTCCCACTTTAGTCGGATCGGATTTGACAAAGGCGGTCCTTGAGAAGGTTGAAAAGCAATTTTTATATCACCGTTGTGGTTTTTGCGTAGGTAAGAATCGTTCTTGCTAGATACCCGTAGCAGCCACGTAAAACTTGCAACAACAATTAGAGGACGTCTAACTTGTTTTTGCAGGGTATGTTGTGATGTGATATGGCCAATTACATGATGAGATATATGTGATGTATGAGATGATCATGTATTATATAGAATATCACGACTTGCATGTCGATGAGTACGGCAACTGGCAGGAGCCATAGAGTTGTCTTTAATTATTTTCGCCGTTTTTGCTTTACTTTATCGCTATGAGTTAGCTATAGTCGTGGAAGCAACAGTCGGCGCGACAACCTCATGGCGACACGTTGATGGAGATCAAGATGATGGAGATCATGGTGTCATGCCGGTGACGATGGAGATCATGCCGGTGCTTTGGAGATGGAGATCAAAAGCATGAGTTCATGGACATATCATGTCACTTATGATTTGCATGTGATGTTAATCCTTTTATGCATATTATTTTGCTTAGGACGACGGTAGCATTATAAGGTGATCCCTCACTTAAATTTCAAGATAAATTGTGTTCTCCCCGAGTGTGCACCGTTGCGAAAGTTCGTCGTTTCGAGACACCACGTGATGATCGGGTGTGATAGAATCTACGTTCACATACAACGGGTGCAAGCCAGTGTTGCACATGCGGAACACTCGGGTTAAACTTGACGAGCCTAGCATGTATAGACATGGCCTCGGAACACAAGAGACCGAAAGGTCGAACATGAGTCATATAGTAGATATGATCAACATGAAGATGTTCACCATTGAAACCACCTCAACTCACGTGATGATCGGACTTGAGTTGGTGGATTTGGATCATGTGTCACTCGAATGACCGGAGGGATGTCATTTTGAGTGGGAGTTTTAAGTAATATGATTAACTAAACTCATTATCATGAACATAGTCAAAGTGTCTTTGCAAATTATGTTGTAGATTACTAGATCACGCTGTAGCTCCCTTGAATTTTTATATGTTCCTAGAGAAATAGATTTGAAAGATGATGGTAGCAATAATGCGGACTGGGTCCGTGATCTGAGGATTGTCCTCAATGCTGCACAGAAGGCTTATGTCCTTAATGCACCGCTCGGTGTGCGACCCCCTCTAGCGTCGTCTGTAGATGTTGTGAACATCTGACAGGCACGTTCCGATGACTACTTAATAGTTCAGTGCGTCATGCATTACGGCTTAGAATTGAGGCTCCAAAATGTTTTGAACGTCACGGAACATATGAGATGTTCTAAGAGCTGAAATTGGGATCTCAGACTCGTGCCCGTGTTGAGAGGTATGAGACCTCCAACAAGATTCTTTGCCTGCAAGATGATGGAGAATAGCTCAATCGTTGAGCATGTGCTCAGATTGTCTGGGTGCTACAATCGCTTGAATCGAGTGGGAGTTGATCTTCCAGATAAGATAGTGATTGATATAGTTCTCCAAGTCACTGTCACTAAGCTACTAGAGCTTCGTGATGAACTATAAAAGGCCAGAGATGGAAATAATGATCCCTGAGCTGTTCGCAATGTTTGACACTGCGAAGGTAGAAATCAAAAAGGAGCATCAAATGTTGATGGTTAGTGAAACCACTAGTTTCGAGAAGGGCAAGGGTAAGGAGGAAAACTTCATGGATGGCAAGTCAGTTGCTGCTCCAGTGAAGAAACCCAAGGTTGAACCCAAACCCGAGACTAAGTGCTTCTATTATGAGGAGAACGGTCGCTGAAGTGGAACAAACCTAGATACTTGGTAGATAAGTAGGTTGGCAACGTCGACAGAAGTATATTTGATATACGTGTTATTGATGTGTACCTTACTAGTACTCCTAGTAGCACCTGGGTATTAGATACCGGTTCGGTTGCTAAATGTTAGTAACTCGAAATAAAAGCTACAGAAGAAACGGAGGCTAGCTAAGGGCGAGGTGACGATGAGTGTTGGAAGTGTTTCCAAGGTTGATGTGATCACCATCGCGCGCTCTCTCTACCTTTGGGATTAGTGATGAACCTAAATAAATGTTATTTGGTGTTTGCGTTAAGCATGAACGTGATTAGATCATGTTTATTGCAAAACGGTTATTCATTTAAGTTAGAGAATAATGGTTATTCTGTTTACATGAATAATACCTTCAATGGTCATGCACCCAATAAGAGTGGTTTATTGAATCTTGATCGTAGTGATACACATGTTCATAATATTGATGCCAAAAGATACAAAGTTAATAATGATAGTACCACATACTTGTGGCACTGCCGCTAAATGTCATATTGGTGTAAAACGCATGAAGAAACTCCATGCTGATGGATCTTTGGACTCATTCGATTTCGAATCGGTTGAGACATGCGGACCATGCCTCATGGGCAAGATGACTAAGATCCTGTTTTCCGGTATGATAGAGCGGGCAATTGACTTATTGGAAATGATACATGTTGATGTGTTCGGTCCAATGAATGTTGTAGCGGGCGGTGGATATCGCTATTTTCTTACCTTCACTGATGATTTGAGTAGATATAGGGTATATTTACTTAATGAAACACAAGTCTGAATCGTTTGAAAAGTTCAAGCAAATTCAGAGTGAAGTTTGAGATCATCGTGACAAGAAGATAAAATATCTACGATATGATCGTAGAGGTGAATATCTGAGTTACGAGTTTGGTATACAACTGAAGACAATGTGGAAGTTGTTTCACAACTCACGCCACCTGGAACACCATAGTGTAATGGTGTGTCTGAACGTTGTAGTCATGCTCTATTGGATATGGTGTGAACTATGATGTCTCTTATCGATTTACCACTATCGTTTTAGGGCTATGCATTAGAGACAACCACATTCACTTTAAAAGGGGCACCATAAGTCCGTTGAGATGTCACCGTATGAATTTTGGTTTGGCGGAAACCTAAGCTGTCATTTCTTAATGTTTGGGGCTGCGACGCTTATGTGAAAAAGGGTTTTCACCTAATGAGCTCGAACCCAAAGCGGACAAATGCATCTTCATAGAATACCCTAACGTAACATTTGGGTAAACCTTCTATCTCAGATCCAAGCACAAAGTGTTTGTTGCTAAAACGGGTCCTTTCTCGAGAAAGAGTTTCTTTCGAAAGATTGAGTGGGAGGAAGATAGTACTTGATGAGGTTGTTGAACCTTTACTTCAACCTGAGAGTAGCGCAGCGCAGAAAGATGTTTCTGTAGAGCCTACATCAGTTGAAGAGGAAGTTAATGATGATGATCATGAAGCTTTGGATCAAGTTACTATCGAACCTCGTAGGTCGACAAGGATGCGTACTGCTCCTGAGTGGTACGGCAAACCTGTCTTAGAGGTCATGTTGTTGGACAACGCCGAACCTACGAGCTATGGAGAAGCGATGATGGGCCCGGATTCCAAGAAATGGTTAAGACCATGAAATCCGAGATGGGATCCATGTAAGAAAACAAAGTATGGGCTTTGGAAGTATTACCTGAAGGGCGAAAGGCCATTAAGAACAAATGGATCTTTAAAAGGAAGACGGACACGGACGGTAATGTCACCGTCTATAAAGCTCGACTTGTGGCAAAGGGTTTTTCACAAGTTCAAGGAGTTGACTACGATGAGATTTTCTCACCCGTAGCGATGCTAAAGTCTGTTGGAATTATGTTAGCAGTTGCTGCATTTTTCGATTATGTAATCTGGCAGATGGATGTCAAAACATCGTTTCCTTAATGGTATCCGTGAGGAAAGGTTGTATGTGATACAACCGGAAGGTTTTGTCAGTCCTAAGGATGCTAAAATGTATGCAAACTCCAGCGATCCTTCTATGGACTGGAGCAAGCATCTCGGAGTTGGAATATACACTTTGATGAGGTGATCAAAGTTTTTGTGTCTATACAAAGTTTATGAGAAACTTGTATTTACAATAAAGTGAGTGGGAGCACTATAGAATTTCTGATAAGTATATGTGGTTGACATATTGATTGATCGGAAATGATGTAGAATTTATGGAAAGCATAAAGGGTCGTTTGAAAGGAGTTTTTTCAAAGGAAGACCTGGAATGAAGCTACTTAAATATTGGGCATCAAGATCTATAGATAGATCAAGACATCTGATAAAACTTTCAATGAGTACATACGTCAACAAGATTTTGAAAGAGTTCAAAATGGATCAGTCAAAGAAAGAGTTCTTGCCTGATTTGTAAGGTGTGGAGTTGAGTGAGACTCAAAGCTCGACCACGGCAGAAGAAAGAGAAAGGACGAAGGTCGTCCCCTATGCCTTATCCATAGGCTCTGTATAGTATGCCATGCTGTGTACCGCACCTGATGTGTGCCTTGCCATGATTCTGTGAAGGGGTACAAGAGTGATCCAGGAGTGGATTACTGGACGGCGGTCAAGAATATCCTGAAGTACCTGAAAAGGACTAAGGACATGTTTCTCGTTTATGGAGGTGATCAAGAGCTCGTCGTAAAGGGTTACGTCGATGCAAGCTTTGACACTGATTCGGATGACTCTAAGTCGCAAACCGGATACGTATTTATTCTTAATGGGGGTGCGGTTAGCTGGTGTAGTTCCAAGCAAAGCGTGGTAGCTGATTCTACATGCGAAGCGGAGTACATCGTTGCCTCGGAGGCGGCGAAGGAAGGTGTCTGGATGAAGGAGTTCATGACAGATCTTGGAGTAGTGCCTAGTGCGCTTAACCCAATGACTCTGTTTTGTGATAATACTGGTGCCATTGCTCTAGCCAAGGAACCAAGATTTCACAAGAGGACCAGACACATAAAGCGACGTTTCAATTCCATCCGCAATTACATCAAGGAGGACGACATAAATATTTGCAAAGTACACACGGATCTGAATGTTGCAGATCCGATGACTAAACCTCTTCCAAGGGCTAAACATGAACAACACCAGAACTGCATGGGTGTTCGATTCATTACAATGTAAATCACATAGTGATGTGAACTACATTATTGACTCTAGTGCAAGTGGGAGACTGTTGGAAATATGCCCTAGAGGCAATAATAAATTGGTTATTATTATATTTCCTTGTTCATGATAATCGTTAATTATCCATGCTATAATTGTATTGATTGGAAACTCAAATACATGTGTGGGTACATAGACAACACTGTGTCCCTTGTATGCCTCTAGTTAACTAGCTCGTTGATCAAAAGATGGTGAAGGTTTGCTAGCCATGGACATGAGATGTCATTTGATAACGGGATCACATCATTAGGAGAATGATGTGATGGACAAGACCCAAACTACGAACATAGCATATGACCGTGTCAGTTTATTGCTATTGTTTTCTGCATGTCAAGTATCTGTTCCTATGACCATGAGATCATGCAACTCACTGACACCGGAGGAATACCTTGTGTGTATCAAACGTCACAACGTAACTAGGTGACTATAAAGGTGCTCTACAGGTATCTCCGAGGGTGTCTGTTGGGTTGGCATGGATCAAGACTGGGATTTGTTACTCCGTGTGACGGAGAGGTATCTCAGGGCCCACCTGGTAATACAACATCACAATGAGCCTTGCAAGCAAAGTGGCTAAAGAGTTAGCCACAGGATCTTGTATTACGGAACGAGTAAAGAGACTTGCCGGTAACGAGATTGAAGTAGGTATAGAGATACCGACAATCGAATCTCGGGTAAGTAACATACCAAAGAACAAAGGGAACAGTATACGGGATTAACTGAATCCTTGACATAGAGGTTCAACCGATGAAGATCTTCGTAGAATATGTAGGAACCAATATGGGCATCCAGGTCCCGCTATTGGTTATTGGCCGTAGAGGTGTCTCGGTCATGTCTACATAGTTCTCGAACCCGCAGGGTCTACACACTTAACGTTTGGTGACGATTAGTATAGTTGAGTTATTGTGTTGGTGACCGAAGGTTGTTCGGAGTCCCGGATAAAATCCCGGACATGACGAGGATCTCCGGAATAGTCCGGAGGTAAAGTTTGATATATGTGATAATAGTGTTTTGATCTCCGGAAGGGTTCCGGAATTCATCGGAAGGGGTTCCGGATGTTTACCGAAGTGTTCGGGTGCAGCAACACTTTATATGGGCCAATAGGGTAAAGCCCACGAGGTATTGGAAAGTGCAAAAGGAAGTTTTGCTGCTGCCTTAAGCGGTACTACCGCTTGTAAGGCAGTACTACCGCGTAAGCGGTACTACCGCTCGTGAGCGGTACTACCGCTTGTGCGCGGTACTGCTGGAATCCGAGTGGGACTCTTTCCGTGCGGGCCAAACCGACCTTGTGCGGGCAAAACCGACCTTGTGGGGGCTTTCTCTCCAAGTTTAGACCCCAGGGCTCAACATATAAATAGACGGGCAGGGCTAGCACACGGGATACATCAAGATTTCCCCAAGCCGTGTGCCAGCAACCCTGTCCCTCTAGTTCATCCTCCGTCATAGTTTCCGTAGTGCTTGGCGAAGCCTTGCGGAGATTGTTCTTCACCACCACCATCACCACGCCGTCGTGCTGCCGGAACTCATCTACTACTTCACCATCGCTCGCTGGATCCAGGAGGTGAAGGCATCATCAAGCTGTACGTGTGTTGAACGCGGAGGTGCCGTCCGTTCGGCGCTAGATCGGAAGGACCGTGATCGTGATTGGATCGCAAGACGGATCGTGATGAGATCGCGGGACGCTCGGCGATTTGGATCGCGAAGACGTTCGACTACATCAACCGCGTTTCTTAACGCTTCCGCTTAGCGATCTACAAGGGTATGTAGATTCACTCTCCCTCTCGTAGATGCTCATCACCATGGATAGATCTTCCGTGTGCGTAGGAATTTTTTTGTTTCCCATGCTTCGTTCCCCATCAGGGAAAAGGTAGCAAAGCAACCGTGAGTACTCATCCAAAGTACTCGCAAGACTTACAACAGATCTATGCTAAGTATGCATCGGTATCAAAGGGAAGGGGCTGTATCTGTGGACTATACTGCAGAAATGCCAGAATAGAGGGGAACTTTAGCCTATTGAAGACTAGCATCTTGCAGCGTCTTGCAGCGTTAGAAGAGTGAAGATTAGCATATTATAAAGTAATAAGTAAGTAGTAGCAACGCCCAGAGATCCTTCCTCGATTCCCTGCGAGAAAGCGATCCCGGAGCCATAATATTATTAAGCACCACAAGTATCCAGTTCTAGTTGTAGTAGATTGGGATACAACTCCGAGCGTCCTGTTACCGTGGACACGGCTATTCGAATAGATAACTTCCCTGCAGGGGCGCACCAACTTACCCAACACGCTCGATTAACTCTGGCCGGACACACTTTTCCGGGTCATGCCCGGCCTCGGCTGATCGACACACCATAGTCCTACCTAGGCTCCGCAGAGAGGTCCCCGCCGGTCTACATCCTAAGCACAAAGGGGTCATGGGCCAATTGTCCTAAGTGCTCCGGGTCGTTGCGCGCAGGGCAGATCCAGGCACCACCTCTGTCCTGGATGGCGCCGGCCCAGCCGTGCCACAATGCTGAACTGGATATCTGACAGAGCTTTCGGGAGAATCGTACGACGCCGAGTGCCCATAACTTATCCCGCGTGGTGGTTAGTGCGAAAAGGCCAGAGGCCTACTCAGATCACATATCCAAACCCATTAGTGTGTTGGGAGCTCGCGGTGACGATCAGTGCTCCGGTCGCCCCGTCTCGCGGACTTACGACAAGGGCCAGGCCCATCCCTCTCATGGGGCGGTCTCTGCCTGCCCGGCCGTGCCGCGTAATTATATCGCGGGTACCCTCTTGGTCAACCTGACTTATCCAGAGACTGTCGGGAACTCAGGTCCACCTCTACCGGGGTGGTACCGCCTGTCCCTTCAGTCCCGCAGTAACAAAAATGGGAATGGTGTAAAGGTAACAGTGTGTCCGTAACATCAAGGGGGAAATCCAAGGAATCACCCTCGATGGATTCCCACTCGATGTAACCGTCAAGGTGAACTTGGAGGAATCACCCTCGATGGGTTCACACTTGAGGGGCTGCACGACAGAGGCTTCATCGGAGGTGGTGAAAGAGGAATCACCCTCGATGACCCACAACCGACTATCTACGCTATAGAGATTTCATCAGGAGTGAGGTAGGAGGTATCACCCTCGGCACTCGATAGTAGCTCTGCAGAGTCGTACAACTAAGGGGGGGTGTTGGTGGTGTGATCGGTCTCTGTACATCGATCACACTGATCGGGTCACCGGTAGTAAAGCATGGCAACAAGGACAAGGGTGCGGGGCCACAGATGGATCACTAACCAGCCTATACTAGGCATATAGGGCAACAGGTAAATTAGCAACAACATGTTACAAAATCAGGCTATGCATCAGAATAGGAGCTATCAAATACAGTAGCAAAATCTAATGCAAGCACGAGAGAGAAAGAATGGGCGATATAGGAATGATCAAGGGGGTTTTGCTTGCCTGGAAGCTCTGCTGAAAGAGGCTGGACGTCTGAGGGGTAGTCGTACTCAGGGGCCACATCGGTCTCGGGGTCTACCGGAGAGAAGAGGTGATGGAAACAGATAAATACAAAGCATACAAATGCAATCACAGAGCATGACATGGCAAAATGCAGTGCACGGGTGACCTAATGCATCTCTAAACATTTTAGATTATTCAAGAAATTAATTTGGAATTATTTAACTGAGGTCATGCACTATTCACCTGTCAGAAACAGGTAAAAAGTTACAGGTTCTCCTACTTAGAGGATTCTAACATGCTTGCAGATGACATAATCGGATTTGTTTGATTTTTCTGATCATTTTTCATATAGAAAACATTTTCATCTGACTTACGGTTTAATTTCTATGATTTTCCAAAGTTTTAAACATTTTCTGGATTTCTTTTAATTATTTAATCCGAATTTAAACAGTGCATTTCTTTTATACACATCAGCAGCTAGCCACTATGTATGATATGTGGGTCCAGTGGGGCTGAGTCAGCCCAGTCAACAGTCAACTGTTGACTGGTCAAAATGGGCAGTGGGGCCTAGCTGTCATTGACACGGGGCTATTTAGCTGTTTTAATTAAATCCTAAATAAATAGTTAGTGGCCTGGGCCCAGTTGTCAGTGGCTAACTAGCCTAATTAGGATTAACCCTAATAAACCTAAACTAAACAGGGGGTTAGTGGCTAACTAAGCCGGCCACGTCAGCGGCTAACGACGGCGAGGCCGAGCGCGCCGGCGGCAACTGTGCGCTTGTCTCCGGCGACCAAACGGATGGCCGTGACCTCTAGAACATCGAGCACAGTGAGGCGCATGCAGTGGTGCATGCGGTTCATGCGAAAACGGCCGGAGTCAGACGCAATGACGTCGTTGAGCAGTGGCCGAGGCACGACCTCGTTGTCAAGGCGGCCACGGGACGCAGGGAAGAGAGGGGAGAGGTCAGGGAGATCCGGGAGCTCACAACGAGTTTGGGAGTGTGCATGGGGGGTTGGGGGAGGTCGAGGTCGAGCGGATCGACCGGCGGTGAGCGGCGGATGCAGTCGGCGATGCTCGATGATTGCGGCGGCTCGAGGGCGTCCGAGCTCGTGTGGGTCCATGTAGACGAAGAGGACGATGGTGCACAGTTCCTGGACATGGTTTCTCATCTCGGGGAGGCCACTGGCCGCGAGAACGACGACGGCACGGTGGCGACTGCGTTTGCGTGAGCTTCTGATCGGGCGTGGGAGCGAGAGAGAGGGGGCACGAGGGGGAGAATGAAGGGGCTAGGGTTCCAGGGGCCGAGGTGGCCTCCTTATCCTCGCGGGGTCGCGCGGATGCCCGACGCGCGGCGCATCGGCGTCCATGGCGTGCGCGCAGCCGACACCGAGGCGGGAGCAGGTGGGAGGAGGGAGAAGGGCTCTGGTGGGCAGGGCCTGCTACTGTAGTAGGTGGGCCGCGGTGCACAGGTGAGCTTTCTTCTTTCCTTTCTCTGTCAAATGGAATAGCTCCTGTTTGTATTTATTTGAGCTATCAAATGATTTTTGTTAACTGTGAAACTTTGCACATAAATCAAGCACAATATTGTGGTGTTGCACAAAAAGTTTCAGAGCAATTGGAAAAGTTTAAACATTTTTAGAATTTGAAAAGGCCAAGATAAATGTTGCTGGTCCACTTAAATAATTTCGTGGGGCATTTTGGGAATTTAGGTGATGTTGTTTTCCTTAACACAATTACCTAGGGAACTTTTGCAATGTTATGAACTATTTTGTTTGCATAATAGAAGAAGTAAATATCTGACTTGCATTTTAGCTCTGAATTGAATGTTGGATAAATTCCTAAATGCAATTTAATTAAAATGATCATGATGACATGGCACATTGGCAGGTGATCACTGTAGCTAACCACTGGGGGGTGTTACAAATCTCCTCCACTACAAGAAATCTCGTCCCGAGATTTAAGAGGTAGAGCTAGGGGGAAAGAATTGGTTACGAAATTCTAACGAGTCTTCTAGTTCTTGTTACCCTTCTCGGAGAGGTCAGTCCATTGCATTGATGTTTTCAATTCACTTCATCAGGGCATCATGAGGAAGTCGTCATCCTTTCTTCGGGAACTCCATCATACTTACGAATGGGGTACAAGGAAGAACTATGTAAGGACGGATATCTGGAAGGATTGGCATCCGCTAGTTATCTCAGGGAATGAGGCACAAGGTATCTCTCGAGTTGAACAAGTGAAACACATCGAGAGCAAGATACGTTTAGACGAAGTTATAAGGAGTTCCAAGCGGGTAGGCAAGCATTCGTTAGCTATGACAGACGATGAAAGGGGTTACCAGGGCAACAGGAATAAGCATTGCGTCTGATACTAGAATAGATCATCTCTAGGAAGGTGGCTCATGAATTACATTCGCAGTAAAGCGCGAGGAATAGCTTTGGAAACAGGGATGTACAGGGGAGTCAGGTTTCGATCCTGTGGAACTGTGGTGAGTGTCGATTAAGAGTAGGAAGGGTGGTGACATCTTGCACAGTCATGATAGCAAGGCATGTCAGAGGATAGCATGTCAGCTATATCGACAACAACGTCGGTACCAAGTGCGGGGAACGAAGAGAACCATTTTCCTGCTCGTAAGAACGAGGTGGACCAATAGGCAAAGTTCTCGTCCATCGGTGGTTACCGAAATTTTAACAACAATAGTAACGAGGTTTGTCTGACGGGGTTGTACACCGGAGTGATTACGTAAGCAGGGAATTGTTACTGCTTAGAGCACATAATTTATTTGAAAGGTTAAACAGACCAATGGAAAGGAAAGTGTATTTATTCACAAGTATTAGGAATATATCCTTCACAAGAACAAGTAGAGCATGATATATATGACAGGACAATAAGTACATAACCATTTAGATAAAGGGGCAAGGATAATCATGACGTTTACCCATACAATGGTGTTTGGATAATTGATAAAGAAACATTTAGTATTGCGCTTTTGATGTTCTTGTTGATATTCGGAATACCACAGTCATGCTTCGGGGTAGCAATGTTATGGTGTTTCAAGTAAGGGTTGGGTCTGAAGATCACAAGAAATACACAAGGAACAATTTCAGGAATAGCAAGGAACTCAATGTATGAGCAAAAGATGACCAAGTCTGTGTTGGCAGGAAGTCAAAGGATGTTGTCGATGATAACACAAATCATCGAGGGGCAAGTGCCGGAAGTCGGGCTCCGGGGACCCAAAGGTTCGAACACTGGGGTGAGCTCATTCTACCACTTCGTCTCCTACCACGGCTAAGCGACGACGAGGCTACGGCGAGAGCGCGCTAGTGAGGGATAGACCGTGGACTCAGCGGTTTACCCAGGTTCGGGCCACCTTGCGGTGTAAGACCCTACTCCTGCTTGGTTGGTATTGCTCTGGTGCGAGAGAGAGAGTACAAGGTCGAGGGCGATGGGAACCGGAGTCCCCTCTACAATGGCAGCTCTGCCCCCTGTCGTGGGAACGAGTCTGACAGTAGAAGGTAGGGGTACGTAAGGAGAGGGCAGAGTCCTAGCTACGGCGAGGGTGTACACACAGATGTATGAGTTCAGGCCCCTCTCGTGGAGGTAATAGCCCTACGTCTCAGGTGCTCGGGAGCACTTTGTCGAGTGTAATAGGAGTATCGCTATAGGGGGTGCGAACCAGCCAACTCACCAACCCTTATGCCAGAGGGGAGGGGTGGCTTATATAGAGTGCGCTGCCCCTCGTAAGTGTCTGGCATCTAAGGGTCAGATCATGGCTATAAAGACGTACGTTACTGGTAACGTACAACATAAATGCTATTAATGGCCTTGATGAATGCCTGCCCGTTAGCCTCCCTGGGGTGACTTCTGGGCTTCTGTGGTCGACTGTCTTCTGGTCCTTCCGAGTGAAAGGTAAGCGTCGAGTGAAAGGTACCTCCGAGTGTATATTGTCAAGTGACTTGTATGTCTTGGCGATTTCAGTCGGAGACTTCCTTGTAGCTCTTAAGCTTTCTAGGGCAGTGTCCTTAGATAGGGCATGTAGGTCAGGCCTATGACCCTACCCTAGGTACATATCCCCATCATTAGCCCCCGAATGGATCGGGGTTCGAGTGTAAAAAGTGTCAATGCAGCTTCTGACAAGACACAAAAATTCCGAGTGCATTTTGAGGCTTCTTAGAAATCTGCGTCGATTGGAACCTTTATCGTTCGCCCTGATCGATTCTGTCTTGAAGTATATCCGAGTTAAACTGAGCTCGAAATCAGGTCCGAGTGAAACTGAGCTTTCGGATGTGACGGTTCGCTCCGTCGGGTCCGAATTTTACGGGATTCGAAAATTGGATAAACGCGCGCCGAGCGGGGATGACGCAACCGCAAAGGCAAGTGAGGACACGACGCCTCGATTACTGCGCCGCCAAAATCGCCACGTACCGCGCCTCCTCTGGATTCGGGATACCCAGAGATCTGATGGGCCCGCAGGTCAGTGACCCACACGGGCGGATATAAGGGGCGACGACGCCGGTGCTGGTACAGTATTCTTCCCCCAAATCTGCTCTTCTCCTCCTCTTCCTCTGCTCAGCTCCGCTCCGACGACCGCCGCCGCCATGACGAAGGGCAAGATGGAGAAGCTCAAGCGCGCCAAGAAGGGAGGAGCCAAGGCGAAGAAGCCGTCGGGCGCCCGGTCGACGGTGCCGCCGGGGTGGATCCAGGGGGATTTCCTCCAATCGACGGTCACGGCGGAGGATGTGCAAAATCTCGTCGTTGATGGGTTGATAGCTGCGGAGTCCTGGAGATTGCCGAAGGGGGAGACCGAACCAGAGCCACGCGATGGCGAGCGAGTTCTGCTTCTCACTCACATCGAACGAGGTTTCACCATGCCACCCCACCTATTCATCCGTAGTTTCCTAAACTATTTCGGGGCGCAGCTCCACCATTTTCCTCCGAATGCGATTGCCTATCTTTCCTATTTCATAACCCTGTGCGAATGCTTCTTGGGCTGTCCTCCGCATTGGGGTTTGTTTAAACACATATTCTCTGTTAGATCTCAATCCGTCAAGAAAGCCAATCCCAGTGATAGCAAAACCAATGTAATCCAACTGTGTGGTGGCTTAGGGATCCAAAAGAGAGGTAGGAGTGCATTTCCCTCTATGACCTTTCCTGATTTTGTCCGGGGTTGGCAGTCGACATGGTTCTATTGCAAGGATGTTGCATCACCAAATATGTCGACTGGACTTCCTCCTTTCACCTTGGATCGACCTACCACTCCCAAACCACTGTACGTGACAAAGGTAGAGAAAATCCAGGTAGGGATCCTAGTGAACGCTGTATCTGATCTCATCCGCGGCGGAGTGACTGGCTTGGACCTCCTTGAAACGTTTCTCAGTCGACGGATCCAGCCTCTCCAGGCCCGGGATCACACCATGTGGCATTACTCGGGCCCTGAGGATACCACTCGGACTCATCCTGAAGAAGTTTCCGACGAGACCGTCTCCCAGTGGCTCAGGAGCATCACCGGAGCCTGTGACAATCCCGAGGGAGCGAAGCAAATTCCGCCCTTTTCTGCTTTGAACCCACCAAAGAATCTTGTGAGTTATACCTCCGTCGATTGTTTTAATATCTGTCGACTAACTGGATCTTCAGTCGACTGACTTCGAAGCTTGTATCTTGCAGGAATTTACAAACATGTACTCGCCCGTGCCAAATGGAGAACAGTCTGACGAAGAAGAAGGGAGCGTAGATGACAGCGCAGACGGCGATTATGCCAACGACAGCGAGAGCAGCGATGATGACCTGGAGGAAGGCGAGGTGGAAGCTCAGGTCCCTCTGCGCGCCGGGCGTCGCACCAAGCAGCAAGAAGACCCAGAGTTTACTCCGAGCAAAACTGTGGCGTCGAGCACAAGGAACCCAAAGCGTGACCGTACCGCAACATCAGGGTCGACTGAAAAAGCTGCGAAACAACTCAAGCCGGACGCGCCAATACCTCGGAAGGCCCTGCCTCATATCAAGATTGCTGTGCCTGTTGCCTCAACGTGAGTGTTTATTTTCCCGCAATTGTGATTGTGGCACTTCATGTCCCTGCTGACCGAGTAGAGTTTATCCGCCAGAGCTGCTACCTCTGTGACGTCGCCCCAGCGAAATGATGGGGACCATATGGAAGTGGACACTCCTGACGCGGCCACCTCCCAACGAGGTATAACAAACCCACACTCTACTCTGTTTTTTGAAGAATAATCGTCGAGTGACTTGATTAAAATTGCCGATTGATTGCTGCAGCGAGGAATGCAAGATGAAGCTGTGCCTCTGGAGGCTCCACACGTACGCACACGGAGAACATCGTCAGGACAGACGCCCCATGGGTCGACTGCTGCGACACCTCCAGCCCTTGTGGCTCCGCTGTCGAGTGCTCCGCCAGCCACTTCATTCGACGCCCGCATACCCTTTGTATCACGTCCCGGAGGACCAAACTAGAGCTGCCAAGGAAGCCATGATTTAGGCTGGGCAGATGATGCTGCGAACAAAGGAGGCGTATGAAGCCAGCAAGTTAGCCTATGATGCCAGCTCAGCGCTTCAAGCCAACGTCCGAGTAAGTGCTATTGTAAGTTCATTTCCGCTTGAATTCTTGTCCATCTTGATTTTACACCCACTGGGTGTTTTCTTCGCAAGTAGATCAGGTATATTCTGGTCCAGTGGGGGCACGCTGAGTGCACCCATTGGGTGTAGTCCCCGAGACCGCTGTCGAATGACGAAGGCATCGGCAGGGGTCTTAGAGTTGATTGAAAGTTGCTTGTCACTCGACAGGACGGGCTTGGTCGAGTGATAGTAGGTCCAGTGGGGGCACGCTGAGTGCACCCACTGGGTGTAGTCCCCGAGTCCGCCGTCGAGTGGTTGTATCGGCGGGGGTCTGATAGAGACAATGTTCGCTTGCTTGCTTCTTTGTTTATACTCTGACAGGCCAGACCTGGTCGAGTGTTTTTGTATCCAGTGGGAGCACGCTGAGTGCACCCACTGGGTGTAGTCCCCGAGACTACTGTCGATCGTTGACGATGGGCAGTAGTCTTAAGAACCATTCTTCAGGTTTCATGGACATCATTTCCATCAACCATGATATGACGCTGTATAGGGTTGTGGGGTGGGGCGGCGGGCCGCCTTTCAGTCGACTGCACTTGTACTTTCCCACTCGGGAGTAGAGAAATATCCATGTCGACCGAACCCCTTCTTTGCTGATTTCAGAAAGCCTGTGGGGTCGGGACCAAGTATGTCGATCTAGAGAAGGAGAAGAATCGACTTCTGCTGGATCTGGAGCTGACGAACAACAACCTGGACCGTGCACAGACAGAATTGAAGACTTTGGGAGGTAATCCTTGACAACCAATTGCATTATCATTTTCATCTTCCGTCCTTTGAACCGAGCGAATCCACTCGAACAGACGTACGTGATGAGAACCGTCGTCTCCGAGCGCGACTCAACAATGTTATTTCTTTAGATACCATGAAAAAGGCGCTCGAGGACAAGGACAAATCACTTGCTGATGCTCAGAAGGAAGCGAAGGAGAAAACTGAAGCTGCTGAGAAGAAACTTGCTGCAGCCAGTAAACTGGAAGAAGAGAACGCCAAACTCAAGCAGGAACGATCCGACTGGATCAAAAAACTTGAAGTGCAGACCAAGGGAAAGAGTGCTCTGGAAAAACACTTAGGAGACTTTGCGAAGAAAATGTTCAGCAAGCTTGAAGGTGACTTTCTTCTGTCGAATGAATTTCCTTGATTTCCTCAGAACGGCATTGTGATCACCTTTTCCCTTTCTCTTCACGCAGAATTCTGTCAAGACTTTGAGAAGGAAACCAAAGAAATCGAGCCCGATCTGGACCCCACGAAGTCACTCATCGGAGACGCCGTGGCCATGGATATGTTTCGACTCGAAGCTCGTCTTAAGAGTGTCCAAGGATATGTCACTTGGCTAAAGGCTGCATTTGAGAAGGTCGAGAAGGAGTTGTGGCCTGAAGATTCTCTCCAGACTGACCTCGAGTCTATGATGACTCGCCTCAACGAAATTCCCAGTCGAGTGCAGGCGTGGAAGAAATCTGCTGCTCGTTGTGGTGCTGATGTGGCACTTTCACTCGTCGGGGTTCATTGCAAGGAGGCCAGGGAGGACAAACTGAAGGCTCTCCGAGTGATCAACACAAAGAAACTGCAGTTTGAAGATTTCATGGAGACTTTCATCGAAGCAGCCACTCGGATCGCCGACGGAATTGACCTGGACACCTTTGTCGAGCCCTCAAGCCCTACTGGAGCTTGAACAAGTGCTTTGCTTTCAGTTAAAACTTTATTTGCCTCGGTATGCCGAGTGATGGTGTAACCGATTAAAACTTCGTTCAGGCCTTAAGCCTGAGAACTTCCCTTTGCGCGAACAAGTTTTTGCTGTGCTAGAGATTCTAGTCTTACTCGCATTTTGCTTTCCGACATTTTGCTTGGTTGAATTTAGGACTTAGGCGAAGACTGGTTCGCAGCTAAGTTCCGAGTGTTAGGAATACCTTACACTCGGAAGGATTTTTTAACTTAGGTGAAAACTGGTTCACAGCTAAGCCTCCGAGCAAGAGGGTTGCTCATTACTCGGCGAAGTTTTCTGTACTTAGGCAAAGACTGGTTCGCGGCTAAGTCTCCGAGTGTATTGAATGTTATACACTCGGAAGGGTTTTTAACTTAGGCGAAACGGATTCGCAGCCAAGCCTCCGAGCAAGAGGGTTGCTCTTTACTCGGAGAAGTTTTCTGAACTTAGGCGAAGACTGGTTCGCGGCTAAGTCTCCGAGTGTATTGAATGTTATACACTCGGAAGGGTTTTTAACTTAGGCGAAACGGGTTCACAGCTAAGCCCCCGAGAGAGAGGGTTGCTCTTCACTCGGAGAAGTTTTTGAACTTAGGCGAAGACTGGTTCGCGGCTAAGTCTCCGAGTGTATTGAATGTTATACACTTAGAAGGGTTTTTAACTTAGGCGAAACGGATTCGCAGCTAAGCCCCCGATCAAGAGGGTTGCTCTTCACTCGGAGAAGTTTTTGAACTTAGGCGAAGACTGGTTCGCGGCTAAGTCTCCGAGTGTATTGAATGTTATACACTCAGAAGGGTTTTTCACTTAGGCGAAATGGATTCGCAGCTAAGCCCCCGAGAGAGAGGGTTGCTCTTCACTCGGAGAAGTTTTTGAACTTAGGCGAAGACTGGTTCGCGGCTAAGTCTCCGAGTGTATTGAATGTTAGACACTCGGAAGGGTTTTTCACTTAGGCGAAACGGATTCGTAGCTAAGCCCCCGAGAGAGAGGGTTGCTCTTCACACGGAGAAGTTTTTGAACTTAGGCGAAGACTGGTTCGCGGCTAAGTTTCCGAGTGTATTGAATGTTATACACTCGGAAGGGTTTTTCACTTAGGCGAAATGGATTCGCAGCTAAGCCCCCGAGAGAGAGGGTTGCTCTTCACTCGGAGAAGTTTTTGAACTTAGGCGAAGACTGGTTCGCGGCTAAGTCTCCGAGTGTATTGAATGTTATACACTCGGAAGGGTTTTGAACTTAGGCGAAACGGATTCGCAACCAAGCCTCCGAGCAAGAGGGTTGCTCTTTACTCGGAGAAGTTTTCTGAACTTAGGCGAAGACTGGTTCGCGGCTAAGTCTCCGAGTGTATTGAATGTTATACACTCGGAAGGGTTTTTAACTTAGGCGAAACGGGTTCGCAGCTAAGCCCCCGAGAGAGAGGCTTGCTCTTCACCCGGAGAAGTTTTTGAACTTAGGCGATGACTGGTTCGCGGCTAAGTCTCCGAGTGTATTGAATGTTATACACTCGGAAGGGTTTTTCACTTAGGCGAAACGGATTCGTAGCTAAGCCCCCGAGAGAGAGGGTTGCTCTTCACTCGGAGAAGTTTTTGAACTTAGGCGAAGACTGGTTCGCGGCTAAGTCTCCGAGTGTATTGAATGTTATACACTCGGAAGGGTTTTTCACTTAGGCGAAACGGATTCGCAGCTAAGCCCCCGAGAGAGAGGGTTGCTCTTCACTCGGAGAAGTTTTTGAACTTAGGCGAAGACTGGTTCATGGCTAAGTCTCCGAGTGTATTGAATGTTATACACTCGGAAGGGTTTTTAACTTAGGCGAAACGGATTCGCAGCTAAGCCCCCGAGCAAGAGGGTTGCTCTTCACTCGGAGAAGTTTTTGAACTTAGGCGAAGACTGGTTCGCGGCTAAGTCTCCGAGTGTATTGAATGTTATACACTCGGAAGGGTTTTTAACTTAGGCGAAACGGGTTCGCAGCTAAGCCCCCGAGCAAGAGGGTTGCTCTTCACTCGGAGAAGTCTTTGAATGTGAAATTGTGCGATCGGAATCGATAATAGACTGCGGAAGTCACAACTTAACAAACGACATCGTCTGGAGCACTCTTATTACATCAAAACAACTCAGTCGTCAAGTATAAAAGCGTCGAAGCAAATCCGCGTTCCAGGTGCGTGGCTCATCAATATTCTTATTCAAGTTGAAAAGATGGTACGCCCCGTTGTTCAGCACCTTGGTGACGACGAATGGGCCTTCCCACGCTGGGGCCAACTTGTGGGGCCGCTGCTGATCCACTCGGAGCACTAGATCACCTTCGTGGAATGAACGGCTTTTGACGTGTCTCGCATGGAAGCGGCGAAGGTCTTGTTGATAGACAGTCGACCGGATCAGGGCCATCTCTCGTTCTTCCTCTAGGAGATCCACACCATCTTGTCTAGCTTGCTCAGCTTCGTCTTCAGAGTATAGATCCACTCGGGGGGAATTGTGAAGGACGTCACTTGGCAGAACGGCTTCAGCTCCATACACAAGGAAGAAAGGAGTGCGTCCAGTCGACCGGTTAGGAGTCGTCCTCAAGCCCCACAGAACAGACGGCAATTCAGTGACCCAAGCTCCAGCAGCATGATCAAGATCTCACATGAGCCAATGCTTCAATCCTTGGAGGATAAGGCCATTCGCTCGCTCAGCTTGACCGTTAGACTGGGGGTGCACAACGGATGCGTAGTCCACCCGAGTGCCTTGATAGGAGCAAAAGTATCTGAACTCTTCCGAGTCAAAGTTAGAGCCATTGTCTGTAATGATACTGTGGGGGACTCCATATCTGAAGGTTATTTCTTTCATGAATTTGATAGCAATGCGGGCGTTCAGCTTCTTGATGGGTTTAGCTTCAATCCACTTAGTGAACTTGTCGACTGCAACCAGTAAGTGAGTGAATCCACTCTGGCCGGTTCTAAGGGGTCCAACCATATCCAAGCCCCATATAGCAAACAGCCAGACGAGTGGAATAGTCTTCAAGGTAGACGCAGGTTTGTGTGACAGGTTCGAATAAAACTGGCATCCTTCGCAGTGATCGACTATATCTTTGGCCATCTCATTGGCGCGTGGCCAAAAGAAACCCGCTCGGTAAGCTTTGGCAACAATTGTCCTAGAGGACGCATGATGACCACAAGTTCCCGAGTGAATCTCCTCCAAAATCAGTCGACCTTCTTCAGGAGAAATACATCGCTGAATCACGCCAGTCACACTTTCTCTGTAGAGTTGTCCATCCATAACAGTAAAAGCCTTGGATCTGTGGACTATCTGTCGAGCTTCATCTTCATCATCTGGGAGTTCTCGCCTCAGAATATACGCAATATAAGGAACAGTCCAGTCGGGGATGATCACTAAAACCTCCATAACCAGATCAATAACTGCTGGGACGTCGACTTCAGTCGGATCTGAGGCGCTCTTTGCTTGCGGGGGCTCTTCAGTGAAAGGATCTTCCTGTACCGAAGGAGAATGAAGGTGCTCGAGAAATACATTGCTGGGGACAGGTTTCCGAGTGGATCCAATCTTTGCCAGCTCATCAGCTGCTTGATTCTTCACTCGGGGAACATGATGGAGTTCTAAGCCTTCGAATTTCTTCTCAAGTTTCCTTACTGCATTGCAGTATCCTGTCATAGCGGGGTTCCTGACATCCCACTCTTTCATCACTTGATTGACCAACAAATCAGAGTCGCCATATACCATCAGGCGCCAGACGCCGAGTGAAATGGCCATACGCAACCCATACAAGAGTGCTTCATATTCAGCTTCATTGTTGGAGGAATCAAAGTGAATCTACAAGACATAACTGAGTTTGTCGCCTTTTGGGGACACCAGTACTACGCCAGCTCCAGACCCATTCAGCATCTTCGAGCCATCAAAGAACATGGTCCAGTGTGCCGAGTAAACTTGGATCGGTTGCTGCTGTTCAGTCCACTCGGCCAGGAAATCAGCGAGGGCTTGAGACTTGATTGCTTTCTTTGCTTCAAACTTGATGTCAAAATAGAGGAGCTCAATAGCCCATTTGGCCACTCGACCAGACGCATCTCGATTGTGGAGAATTTCAGACAATGGAGCATCACTGACGACTGAAATTGAGTGATCTTGAAAATAATGTGCCACCTTCTTAGCTGACAGATATATACCGTACACGAGCTTCTGGTAATGTGGATATCTTTGCTTTGAAGGAGTCAACACTTCAGAGACGTAATAAACAGGACGCTGTACTTTGTAAGCTTTACCTTCCTCTTCCCTCTCGATAGTGAGAACTGTACTGACGACCTGATTAGTAGCCGCTATGTACAATAGCAATGGCTCCTTACTGCGCGGAGCAGCAAGCACCGGCTGGGTGGAAAGCAGAGCTTTGAGCTCGACAAACGCTGCTTCAGCTTCAGAAGTCCACTCGAATGTATCAGACTTCTTCATCAGTCGGTATAAAGGCAGTGCCTTTTCACCGAGACGAGAAATGAATCGACTCAATGCTGCCAAGCAAGCTGTGAGCTTCTGGACATCGTGCACACGCTCAAGGCTTTTCATTCGGGTGATGGCACCGATCTTTTCAGGATTAACGTCGATTCCCTTTTCAGAAACGAGAAAACCGAGTAATTTGCCGCCAGGAACACCGAAAGTGCACTTAGTCGGATTTAGCTTGATATCATATCTCCTCAGATTGGCGAATGTTTTAGCTAAGTCAGACAACAGGTCGGAACCTTTGCGAGACTTGACGACAATGTCATCCATGTAGGCTTCAACATTCTGAGGAATCTGATCGAGTAAACATTTTTGAATCATGCGCATGAAAGTAGCGCCGGCGTTCTTCAAACCAAAAGGCATGGTGATATAACAGAAACACCCGAAAGGGGTGACGAAGGCTGTCTTTATTTCATCCGGACCAAACAGACGAATCTGATGGTAACCAGAGTAAGCATCCAGAAAAGATAGACGCTCACACCCCGCAGTTGAGTCAACAATCTGATCAATGCGGGGGAGTGGAAAATGATCTTTCGGGCAGACCCGATTGATATGTTTGAAATCAATACACATGCGGAGTGACTTGTCCTTCTTAGGGACCATAACGACGTTCGATAACAACTCGGAGTGGTAAATCTCACGTATGAACTTAGCCGCCAAGAGACGAGCCACCTCCTCGCCGATTGCTTTTCGCTTCTCCGTTGCCGACCGACGCAAATGCTCCTTCACAGGCTTGGCCTTCGGGTCAACTCTCAACCGGTGCTCAGCCAGTTCCCTGGGTACACCAGGCATGTCAGCAGGCTTCCATGCGAAGATGTCCCAGTTCTCACGGAGGAACTGGATGAGCTCGGCTTCCTATTTGCTGTCGAGTGTCGTCGAGATGTTGGTCGAGGCAGCTGTTGGATCTGTCGGCTGAATGTTCACTTTCTTCACCTCTCCTACCGACTGAAAAGCTGACTCAGAAGCGGGCTTCTTAGCGCGCAACAGGTCGGACGGATCAGCGTTTTTCTTGTATTCTTCCAATTCGACCATAGCCATCTGATGATCGGCGATCTTGGAGCCCTGCTGAAGGCACTCCACAGCCCTCTGTCGATTGCCAGTGACTGTGATCACACCCTTGGGTCCGGGCATCTTTAGCTTGAGATACACGTAACATGGACGGGCCATGAAACGGGCATAAGCCGGACGACCAAGGATGGCGTGGTATGCACTCTGGAAGTCCACCACTTCAAATGTCAATTTTTCCTTGCGAAAATGCTTATTGTCATGAAACACAACATCCAACGCTATTTGACCGAGTGAACGGGCCTTTTTCCCAGGGATGACGCCATGGAACTGCATGTTGCTTTCACTGAGTCGGGACATCGAAATGCCCATCCCCTTGAGGGTATCTGCATATAGGATGTTCAGACCGCTTCCACCGTCCATCAAAACCTTGCGGAGTCGAGTGCCCCCCACAACTGGGTGCACCACCAGCGCTTGCCGCCCGGGGGTAGCAATATGCGCAGGGTGATCTGACTGATCAAACGTGATAGCAGTCTGAGACCACTTGAGATATGTGGGGGTAGAGGGAACCGCCATGTTAACCTCCCTGTTGATAACTTTCAGTCGACTCTTGCTCTCAACATCAGCAAAAATCAACAGAGTGGCATTGATCTCAGGAAACTCTTCTTTATCTTCTTCATCTCCCTTTTCAGGGTCTTTTTCACTCGACTGGCTCTCTTTGAACTGTTCGATCAGC
Source organism: Elymus sibiricus (assembly GCA_039707655.1). Lineage (NCBI taxonomy): Eukaryota > Viridiplantae > Streptophyta > Magnoliopsida > Poales > Poaceae > Elymus > Elymus sibiricus. The sequence goes on along the minus strand of CM077668.1, from coordinate 148,409,014 downwards.
AAACGGCACTGTCGGGTGGTATGCTTTGGCAATATTAAATTGCCCTCTTCATCTTTCCTTGTGTGGATTGCACATGGTAAATCCATAACATCTGTACCCGGTTGATTCTTTGACTTCTTGGGAGTGAACTTAGCTTTGGATTTACCTTTATTTTTGGCCTGTGCCGCCAGAGCGGCCGCTTCTGCCGGAGCAGGGGGATCAGCCTTGCGCTTCTGCTTCCGATTGGAATTTCCGCCTGCATCATTGTCGACTGCTTTTCCTTTACCGCTTCGGAGGCGGTCCTCTTCTTCACCATTGGCGTACCGAGTGGCAATCTCCATCATCTTGCTCAGAGAAATATCACCAGTGCGACCAAATTTCAGATAGAGCTCTCTGTATCTAACACCAGCCTTGAAAGCACAAACAACCTGGTGTTCGGAAACATTCTCCACCGTGTGATGCATGGTGGACCAGCGCTGAATGTAGTCTCGCAAGGTCTCATTGGGCTTCTGAACACAATGCTGCAAATCAATCAAACCAGCCGGACGTTTACAGGTGCCTTCAAAGGTTCTGATAAACACTCGGGCCAAGTCCTCCCAGCAATAGATGCTAGAGGGAGCCAAACGATTCAACCAAGCTCTGGCCGAACCATCTAACATTAGGGACAAATGCTTCATGGCTATGTTGTCGTTTCCTCCACCAATCTGCACAGCCACTCGGTAATCATCTAACCATGTCTCGGGCTTCGACTCGCCAGAAAACTTGCCAATTCCAGCCGCCAACCTGAAGTTGGGGGGAATCTCTGCAGAGCGAATGGCTCTGCTAAAACACTCGGGACCAGACACAACAGCTCCACTTCCACTCGGATAGTCTCCGTTATAACCATCTCTGTGGGCTCTGCCTCTATCGACCCGTCTTTGAGCGAGGACATCCCTTGCGTCAAATCCAGGATTCCGCTCATCACCGAACGGGCGCCTATCATCATTGTGCCGGGGCACATATGAACCACTCCACGGAGGAGAAAGCACCCGACGGCGGTCATCGCGGTGATAACGAGGAGCAAACTGATCTCGCCCTTGATCTCTGTACCGATCTTCACGGTAACCTCTGCCTCTGTGGCACAGAGGTGACCCAGGGCTGTGGGCCGACTGAACTGTCTCCGCCCCGGGCGAATTTCTACGTAATATGTTCTGTGACTGAGAAACAGCCGCATTCTGCTGCTGCGCTGCCTCGAGCAACGTTCTGATCTGTTGCAAACCTCTACCAGCTTCCGATCGTGACGGCTGTATAGAATCTGCAATCCTAGCAGCAGCTGCAACATTCAACACTGGAGTACGGAATACCTCGACGTTATTCCGCGATCCACTCGGAAACAACTGTCGCTGATGTCGATTGGGACGCGGTGGACGTTGTCGAGCGCGCTCGTCGAGTGCTTCCTGCATCTCTTTGAGTCGAAGGCGAGTAGCCTCCATGGCCTGGGCCTCAGGAGTCGTGCCGACGATGGGAGTATGGAGAACATCCTCATCCCGGCGCTGCTGATCATTCGACGTTCCACCAATCTCGCGACTAGCGTGGTTGAAGCCAGGTGGCGGACTCTGATGAGAGCCAGCCATAAGAACTTCAGCCGCAGGATCGCAGCTCTCGCACTCGGAGGGAACATCACACCGATCTGACGCCGAGTCGAACACGCCGAGAAGTGACTCGGCGGGCTCGATGGCCGCAATCTGCGGGGACGAAGCCTGGCGGGCCGCCAGATGTCGCACGCAACGCTGTAGCCACGAACGACCGGATCGCTTGCGGCGATGAACAGCATGGAGGGCCGACACGTACGGAGTCGACGGCTGAAGGAGAAGAACACCGCAGGAGCTTGCGCAAAAGTGCGTCGCCCCACGACTTGGGAGCGCCTCAACGTCCAGAGGCGCCTCCCGAAGCCATGCCGAATCGTCGGCGATGAAGGTGAGCGCTCCGAGACGGATCTCGCGGCCCAGGAACAAATCACCGCCGGATGACATGACGAAGGAAAACAAATGCAACCTTGCCGGAAGTCGCTTAGACGCCTGCCCCACGGTGGGCGCCAACTGTCGTGGGAACGAGTCTGACAGTAGAAGGTAGGGGTACGTAAGGAGAGGGCAGAGTCCTAGCTATGGCGAGGGTGTACACACAGATGTATGAGTTCAGGCCCCTCTCGTGGATGTAATAGCCCTACGTCTCAGGTGCTCGGGAGCACTTTGTCGAGTGTAATAGGAGTATCGCTACAGGGGGTGCGAACCAACCAACTCACCAACCCTTATGCCAGAGGGGAGGGGTGGCTTATATAGAGTGCGCTGCCCCTCATAAGTGTGTGGCATCTAAGGGTCAGATCATGGCTATAAAGACGTACGTTACTGGTAACGTACAACATAAATGCTATTAATGGCCTTGATGAATGCCTGCCCGTTAGCCTCCCTGGGGTGACTTCTGGGCTTCTGTGGTCGACTGTCTTCTGGTCCTTCCGAGTGAAAGGTAAGCGTCGAGTGAAAGGTACCTCCGAGTGTATATTGTCGAGTGACTGGTATGTCTTGGCGATTTCAGTCGGAGACTTCCTTGTAGCTCTTAAGCTTTCTGGGGCAGTGTCCTTAGATAGGGCATGTAGGTCAGGCCTATGACCCTACCCTAGGTACATATCCCCATCACCCCCCTTATACCCGCATTGGTCCTCTTCCCCCTCAAAAACTTAGGCAGGAAGGGTTGCCACACTCGGTGGGTTTTGAAAGGGGATAGGCGCTCAAGCTATCCTGACTAAAGGCGGTCTTCACCTGCCAAAGCATGATCCATGACGCGCCGGTGGGCTCGGTGATGACCTCCGCCCTGCGCGCCCGCCGTCTTGGTCTTCCTTCGCCGATCGGGCAACCTTTGGGGTCGCTTTGGGGAGTAGATATCTGGCCCTGCTCCCTTAACACAAAAGAGGAAACCATCTCCATCCGTGCCCGCTGGCGCGCCCTCTGTCTTCGTTCGTCGCCGCGCGCATCACCCACGTGATGGGCCCCAGACCATGCGGCTCCGCTGAACGGCCTTTGTCTCATGCGCCCTCGGGAGGGGGCCTCGAGTGGAGCCGCTGCTGAGTCCTGCTTGCCCGCTCCCTGATGAGGGGTCCTCGGGAGGCCGGAGCCTCGAGAGAGGGCCTCGCGAGGGGGCCGTCGGGAGGCTGGAGCCTCGTGAGGGGGCCTCGCGAGGGGGGCGTCGGGAGGTCGGAGCCTCATGAGGTGACTTTGCTCTGGGGCACCCGTTGGTGGGCCGCCTATCTGGGCCTCCGCCAGGCGCCGCGCCCTGGGCCGCGGGCAGACGGGTCGTGGTACCCCGGGTTCCACAACCCCGACAGTAGCCCCCGGGCCTGTGGCGCGCACGTTCCCGCCTAATGGGGCGAAACGGCGCGGGCCCTAACCGCCTGCGGGACAGGCGCGACGCGTGGCGCACGATGTGACGGAGGGCGCCTCCACTTCCGCGCGATGCCTCGGTGAAAGCACATTTGCTCCCTTGGTGGTTTTGGTAATTCATAACAACATATATCTCATTGAACTAATATCCATTCAAGATTAAGATTTCAGGATGTTCAATGATTGACATGGCATGGACTAGAGATGTGGACCCCTCAAAATGCTAAGGACAAGAATTGGCAAAGATCAAGACTCTACATTTTTGGTTTAGTGATCCAAGATCACATTGAGTCCATAGGAAAGCCAATACTATTAAAAGGGGATGAGGTGTTGCTTAATGGTCTTTTTGCTCAAAGTGCTTAGTGACAGTATTCCTAAACCCTCAACCACTCACTCTACCCAAATTTGTCCTAAACCCAAAGTTCAACTCGGCCCCACCGAAATTTCCAATCCGGCCCCACCGAGTTCATCCAAGACTTAGCCACTGCCAAACCCTAACAAATCGGATCCACCGAAATGGATCTCGGTCCCACCGAGATGGTCTTGCCAACTCTCTGTAATCGTTTGCATTTACTTCGGTCTCACCGAGTCTGCAAATCGGTCTCACCGAGATGGCTTGCCAACTCTCTGTTGCCTTATTGCTTCACTTCGGTCCTACCGAGTTGATGCAATCGGTGCCACCGAGATGAGGATTGCCCTAGCCATTACACTTCGGTCCATCCGAGTTGTTCGTATCGGTCCCACCGAGATTCCTAAAGTCCATATCTTTTACACAGTTTGGTGCTACCGAGATTATCGTTTTGGTGCCACCGAGTTGGGTCAAAAGTGTGTAACGGTTGGATTTTGTGTGGAGGCTATATATACCCCTCCACCCCATCCTTCTCAGTAAGGAGAGCCATCAGAATGTGCCTACACTTCCACCATTCATTTTCTGAGAGAGAACCACCTACTCATGTGTTGAGATCAAGATATTCCATTCCTACCATTTGAACCTTGATCTCTAGCCTTTCCCAAGTTGCTTTCCACTCAAATCCTTCTTCCACCATAGCCAAATCTATGAGGAGTGATTGAGTGCTGGGAAGACTATTATTTGAAGCACAAGAGCAAGGAGTTCATCAACAACACACCGTCTATTACCTTTTGGAGAGTGGTGTCTCCTAGATTGGTTAGGTGTCGCTTGGGAGCCTCCAACCAGATGTGGAGTTGAACCAAGAAGTTTGTAAGGGCAAGGAGATCGCCTACTTCGTGAAGATCTACCCCGAGTGAGGCTAGTCCTTCGTGGACGTAAGCCATGGTGGAATAGGCAAGGTTGCTTCTTCGTGGACCCTTCGTGGGTGGAGCCCTCCGTGGAATCGCGCAGCCGTTACCCTTCGTGGGTTGAAGCCTCCATCAACGTGGACGTACGATAGCACCACCTATGGGAACCACGCAAAAAACCGCCGTGTCTTCATTGCGTTTGAAATCTCCTACCCCCTCTCTACATACATATGCAATTGCTTACATTCCGCTGCTATGCTCTTAGAATTGCATGTGTAGGGTGATGCTTGACATGTACTATTGCTAAAATCGGCCTACAACTAAAATCTCGGAAAAGGTTAAGTTTTATTTGGTCAAGTAGTCTAATCACCCCCCCTCTAGACATACTTTCGATCCTACACTCGGCAACTGCCCAGGCTGACATAAAGCCTGTTCGCGCTCGGTGCGGGGCCATCATTGCCTCACCCGTGTGTTCCGCCTTGATTCCTTGTGCGTATTGAAGGCGAGGCAGCGCCGAGGGCACCCTTCTTCCTTTTATTCCTGTAACAAGTCAACGTAGCCCCTGATGGCGTGAGGAAAAATGATGTCCTTTGCATTAAGTATCTTATGACTTGCTGTAATGCATGCTTATTTCCTCTTGAAGTCCTCTCGTGAGGCCTCGCTTTTCTTTCTTGTTTGCCTTGGTGCTCTACGTCGTCAGGACCCAGCCCCCGAGCGGGCCTACAGCCGTCGCTGGTATGTCCGGTCGCAATGCCTGGACAAGGCCAGGAGGTGAGGGGCCCGGGAGCTAGTAAGGGCTCCTGGGGCGCGATGCCCAGGAAGCCCCCCTTTGGTGTGCAAGCGGCTAGCGCAAAAGAGAAAACGTGGGCGCTTGGTGAGATCGCAAAAAGAAAGAGAGAGCTTGAAAAACGATGAGAGCGGCTCACGAGACCTCCTCGTGAGGCTTATCTCCCTTTCTTTGCTTGCCTTGTCACTCTACGTCGTCAGGACCCAGCCCCCGGGCGGGCTACAGCCGTCGCTGGTATGTCCGGTCGCGATGCCTGGACAAGACCAGGAGGTGTAGGGCACTGCGAGGGGGTAAGAGCTCCTGAGGCGCGATTCCCAAGAAGCCCCCCTTTGACGTGCAAGCGGCTCGCGTAGAAGAAGGAAACTCAGCGCTCAGCGCGGCAGCGGTGAGAGGAGAGCTTGAGGGGCGGTGAAAACATCTCGTGAGGTGTTTATGATACTTAGCTTTTTCGGAGGGCGGCGTCGGGCGAGCCGCCACTTGTAGGGTGTGCCTCGCGAGGTCTCCGCTCGTGAGGCCTCTGGCTGGCGTGGCTCTGTCGGGCTTGGCTCCGGAAGCCGTGCTCCTGAGGCCTCCTGAGGCTCCGGGGGGCATCCTGCCGCCGGGTTACCTCGTGAGGCACGCTCGCGAGGCCTTTCGTGTGACCTACTCCTGAGACAATTGCAAGGCGCAATGTCTCGTGACGGGGGAGCCACGCGCGCTCGCTGACCCACTCATGGGCGTCACGCGAGAAGATAAGGCACCAAGGACCTTGGTGAGGTGGCATGCATGGGAGCAGGCCCGCGAGCCAGAGCTCGATCACTTGGGTTTAGCAGCGCTGCAGGGATGAACCCGAGCACAGGCACCGTCCCTATCATGCGAGAAGATGAGACACCAAGGACCTTGGTGAGGTGACGTGCATGGGAGCAGGCCCGCGAGCTAGAGCTCAAACACTTGGGTTTTTCAGCGCTGCTGGGACTGACCCGAGCACAGGCACCATGTCCATCCCCTGTTCGCGTGAAGCTCAGGAGGGACGCCATGAGCGCGCACGGCTCGCCATCAACGAACTGACAAAATAATAAGGTTGATTACACAACCAGAAGGAGATGCGACTGCCGTGTCCGGCACAGGTCAGCTTGAGGTTGGTGCAGCCCGTGGGGCGCCCTCAGTTGATTGTTCCGCCAGCGCGAAGCATGGGGCTTCCGCTTGGGCGTCGGCATGATCGCGGCTCGATCGTTCCGCCAGCGCGGAGCATGGGGCTTCCACTTGGGCGTGGGCTGGAGCTCTCGCGGGCCCATCAGGCCTACGCAATGAGAGTCTCCGGGGCGTGTACAGCCCTGTTTCATTCATACTCGTGGGGGCCACGAGCAGAACTTGCGGAGGGGTCAGACGTTCCGCGTGTCATACGCTGAAACTCCTTCCTCTGTCCCCAGCGTGGAGCATGGGGCTTCCACTTGGGCGTGGGCATGATCGCGGTTCGATCGTTCCGCCAGCGCGGAGCATGGGGCTTCCACTTGGGCGTGGGCTGGAGCTCTCGCGGGCCCATCAGGCAAGCGCAATGAGAGGCTCTAGGGCGTGTACAGCCCCATTTCATTCGTACGCGTGAGGGTCACGGGTAGAACTTGCGGAGGGGTTGGATGTTCCAGGCGTTAGGCACAGGAACTCTGTCCTCCGTCTCCAGCCGGACGACGCCGGGCCTGGAGACATGAGCAACCCTGAAAGGGCCTTCCCACATGGGTGAGAATTTGTGGAGTCCCTCTCTGGAGAGGGTCCTGCGTAGGACGAAGTCGCCAACCTCGAGAGTGCGAGGGCGGATGTTGCGGCTGAGGTAGCGACGCAGGGCCTGCGGGTACCTCGCGGCGCGAAGAGCGGCCTGGCGGCGGCCCTCCTCGAGGAGCAGCAGATTAGTCTCCTGCGAGCCATCCTGACGCGCCTCGTCGACGGCTAGGACTCGCGGGCAGCCATGCTTAAGCTCTGAAGGAAGGACCGCCTCAGCTCCGTAGACGAGGACACGGGAGCCTGAGCCCCGCCGAGGATGCAGGCAACCGCGCGAGGCTCCTAGTAGCCCCCAGCGCCCTCGTCAGGCTGGTTGATGTCGTTCTTCCGGGGCGGCGGCGGCAGCGGCAGGAGAGCGGCGTTGGCCTGCGGGTTTTCCTCACGAGGCTGATCGCGCCAGGCAGTCTCATGAGGCTGGTCGCGCCAGGCGGCCTCACGAGGCTGGTCACGCCAGGCGGCCTCACGAGGCCGGTCGCGCCAGCCCTGGCAGAAGTTGTCGTTGCCGTTGCGGCCGTCCCAACGGTTGCTGCCGCGGCCACCTCCGCGGCCGGTGCCGCGGCCATTGCGATCGTCTCGGCAGCCCTGGCACTCATCGCGGAGCAGCTTGAGCTCCTGACAGTCTTCAGTGCTGTGGGAGCGCACATTGTGGAAGGCGCAGAGCGGCCGGCCGTCCTTCCTGGGCTCGTCGTGGTCACGGCCGCGCTTCTGCTCGGGCTCCGCCGCGAGCACAGCCGGGCCCTTGCGCTTGACGTCCTTGTTGTTGGTCTTGGTGGCGTCAAGCGCCGCGTCGGGGTCGTTCTGGACGAAGAGGCGGCCTTCTTCAGCCTTGGCGCACTTGTCGGCGAGGTCGAGCAGCTCAAGCACGGAGTCGAGCTCACCGTTGATGGCGAGCTTCTCGCGCATCTTGACGTCCATGACGCCGGTGGAGAACGCAGAGATGACGGCCGCGTCGGAGGCGCGCGGGATCTTGTTGCGCACTTGTCTGAAGCGCTGGATGTACTTGCGGAGGGTCTCCTCTGGGCGCTGCCACACACGCCGCAGGTCGTTGATGGTGAGGGAGCGGTCCTGAGTGCCCTTGAAGTTGGCGACGAACTGGCTACAAAGCTCGGCCCACGATGAGATGGACGCCTCGGGGAGGTTCATGAGCCAGGAGCGCAGTCCGTCCTTGAGGGCCATGGGAAACCAGTTCGCCATGACCTTGTTGTCGCCGTTCGCCGCCTCGACGCTCAGCGCGTAGAGTTGGAGGAACTCCGTGGGGTTAGGGGTGCCATCGTAGCGTGGAGGCAGCTCAGGCTTGAACTTCGCGGGCCAGACCACGCGACGCAGCTCGTGAGTGAAGGCATGGCAGCCCACACTGCTTGAGGGGACGCCGCCAGCGAGGGCGGCGCGGTTTTGACGCCCAGCCGCCGCAACGTCTTGAACAGCCTGGTCCTGGCGCCGGCGCAGCCGCTCGAGGAGCACACGCGTGTCAGGGGGCGTGCGGCGAATGATCTGGGAGCTGGCCTCGTCTCGGTCCGGCGAGGACGCGCCGCGGGACGGCTCACGAGCCCGCGCACCGCGCTGAGGCCCGCTGTGCTCGTCGCGCAGAGGAGTCGGCGGGGGAGCGCCGTGCGCCAGGTCCCCAGCGCGAGACGGCGGAGGGCGAAGCGAGTGGGAAGGCGCCGGAGCGTCCCCGGCGGCGTTGACGAGCTCGGTGAGGCGACCTAGCCAGGCATCGTAGCCGGCGTCAGCTGGACGGTAACGGAGCAGCTCGCACGCCATGAGCAGCGCAGCCTGCGGGTTCGGCGGCCCGCGGTGGGCGAGGGAGGAGGCAGTGGCGGTGTGGCCGTTCGCCTGCACGGAGGGGTGCAGGGAGGAGTCCTGCTGCTCGCGGGCAGCGGGATCGGTGGCGGCAGCAGCCTCGGCTTCGGGGCGGCGGCAATTTCCGCGGGCCACTGGCTCCGTCTGAGCCACCCAGCCAGCCCTGCGCTCGGCGCGCTCGCGACGTGCGTCGGCCATGGGGTTGGTGGAGCAGAGGGCGGAGCGGAAGAACAGTAGCGCACCCCTACCTGGCGCGCCAAAATGTCGGAAGTCGGGCTCCGGGGACCCAAAGGTTCGAACACTGGGGTGAGCTCGTTCTACCACTTCGTCTCCTACCACGGCTAAGCGATGGTGAGGCTACGGCAAGAGCGCGCTAGCGAGGGACAGACCGTGGACTCAGCGGTTTACCCAGGTTAGGGACACCTTGCGGTGTAAGACCCTACTCCTGCTTGGTTGGTATTGCTCTGGTGCGAGAGAGAGAGTACAAGGTCGAGGGCGATGGGAACCGGAGTCCCCTCTACAATGGCAGCTCTGCCCCCCTTATACCCGCATTGGTCCTCTTGCCCCTTCGAAAACTTAGGCGGGAAGGGTTGCCACACTCGGTGGGTTTTGAAAGGGGACAGGAGCTCAGGCTATCCTGACTAAAGGCAGTCTTCGCCTGCCAAAGCATGATCCATGACGCGCCGGTGGGCTCGGTGATGACCTCCGCCCTGCGCGCCCGCCATCTTGGTCTTCCCTCGCTGATCGGGCAACCTTTCGGGTCACTTTGGGGAGTAGATATTTGGCCCTGCTCCCTTAACACAAAAGAGGAAACCATCTCCATCCGCGCCCGCTGGCGCGCCCTCTGTCGTCGTTCGTCGCCGCGCGCGTCACCCACGTGATGGGCCCCAGACCACGCGGCTCCGCTGAACGGCCTTCGTCTCGTGCGCCCTCAGGAGGGGGCCTCGGGTGGAGCCGCTGCTGAGTCCTTCTTGCCCGCTCCCTGAGGAGGGGTCCTCGGGAGGCCGGAGCCATCGGGAGGCCAGAGCCTCGTGAGAGGGCCTTGCGAGGGGGCCGTCGGGAGGCTGGAGCCTCGTGAGGGGCCCTCGCGAGGGGGCCGTCAGGAGGCCGGAGCCTCGTGAGGTGACTTTGCTCTGGGGCGCCCGTTGGTGGGCCACCTATCTGGGCCTCCGCCAGGCGCCGCGCCCTGGGCCGCGGGCAGACAGGTCGTGGTACCCCGGGTTCCACAACCCCGACAGCAAGGATGGTATTTCTTACCATGAATACAATGGACATCTCAGATGAATTCAAAATGTTGACGTTGATCATGACACATTTGTCGAGGGGTTTCAAGAAGACAAAATCGATCAGTAAGATGAACAAAGCTGATGGGATGAAGTTCAAGGTCACGGGACCATGGATATGACGCTCGGATTCATGTTGTGTAAGCAAAACGATATGATGCTAAAAGTTGGACACATGCTTAGCCCATTGTCAGAAATGTGCACCGGGAAGGAGGACCAGGTAGTATAGTTAAAATTAGCACGATAATTATGTAGCCGGTCGGCTGGGAATGACATTGTTGAGTACAGACTCATAAGCAACAAGGATGGCAAAAAGAGTTATTGACTATGAGGGACACTGTCTGATAATAATCCAACAAAAGATCAGGTGGTCGGCAAAGGATCTGAGGGGAGTATCGGTACTCAACCAGAAGAAGAAAGAATGCAAATGCATCAGGTTACGGAATCATCTAATCAACTCAAGGTATAAAATTACAAAGAGTTTGTGATTTCTAAATGGAGGGATCAGAAATAGATGCTCTGATCAAGGATGGATAAGTTGAATAGACTCAGGGGCACAATCGATGGCAATTTGATTGGCCGAGAACCAGCTCATGTTCAAAATGACGCCTGAGCCAGAAGGATAATTTCTAAGAATCAATTGATGATAGCGAGCATTCACATACATATTGAATCAAGGGACTCAAAATAGCAAGGACAAGGGATGTCAACGGAGCTTACTAGGCATATGGAATTAACCATAATGCAAGCAGGTAAGGAAGATCAAGAGCAATAGGCTGCAGAGGATTTTCGGAAGATTGAATAACATTATGAAGTATTTTGTGAAACACAGGAACAACTGGGGATGAACGAATCCCCGATAAATGTGAGGAATTATTCGTAGGGGTATTCATGCGGAAAAGGAGCTGCAAGGCAGTAGGCACAAAGGATTCTCGGAACAATGGAGAGTATTTCGGGGTATCTTGTAAAAACAAGAGCAACTGGGAATGAAGGTACGAACGGCAAGGATGTGTAGTTATCCATGGGGATTTAATGGTGGTAGGGAACTGCAAAAGCAGTGGGCACAAGGGTCTCGGGAAAACATCGAAGAGTATCTTTGGAATCTTCTGATGAATCAAGCCGTCATCTGGAATGAAGGGCTCTCCGGGAGGAAGTAGTTACGAGAACCTAGTGTTAGAGTTAGCAAAATCTTGAACCCGAATAGAAGAGAGATCAGAGTCCCAGAGTAAAGGAGAGGAATAAAAGATCCTAAACCCATCCATTGGCGATGTGGGCCCGTAAGCCACACAACAAGGTTAGCAAAATAGTTTTCAAAGGCTAGACTCAACTTCGACCAAGGAGTTGGAAAGGGGGCTACCTACAGGCAGTCGGCTCTGATACCAACTTGTGACGCCCCCGACTCAACCGTGCACTAATCATACACGCAAACATGCACGATCAAGACCAGAGACTCACGGGAAGATATCACAACACAACTCTAGACACAAATTTAAAGCATACAACTTTATATTACAAGCCAGGCCACGAAGGCTCGAATACATAAGTCAGTGGAAGCAACAATATCTGAGTACAGACATAATTAGACAAGTTTGCCTTAAGAAGGCTGAGCAAAACAACAACAACTAGATCGAAAGGCGCAGGCCTCCTGCCTGGGAGCCTCCTAAACTACTCCTGGTCGTCGGTCTCCACGTAGTAGTAGGCTCCGTCGGGGTAGTAGTAGTCATCGGTGGGATCAGCTGACTCCGGGGCTCCGTCATCTAATCGCAGCAATCGGGTAGGGGGGAAAAGGTAGCAAAGCAACCGTGAGTACTCATCCAAAGTACTCGCAAGACTTACATCATATCTATGCTAAGTATGCATTGGTATCAAAGGGAAGGGGCCGTATCTGTGGACTATACTGCAGAAATGCCAGAATAGAGGGGAAGCTTAGCCTATCGAAGACTAGCATCTTGCAGCGTCTTGCAGCATTAGAAGAGTGAAGATTAGCATATTATAAAGTAATAAGTAAGTGATGACCCACAAGTATAGGGGATCAATCGTAGTCCTTTCAATAAATAAGAGTGTCGAACCCAACGAGGAGCAGAAGGAAATGGCAAGCGGTTTTCAGCAAGGTATTTTCTGCAAGCACTGAAATTATCGGTAACGAGTAGTTTGATAGCAAGATAATTTGTAACAAGTGACAAGTAGCAATAGTAACAAAGAGTGCAGCAAGGTGGCCCAATCCTTTTTGTAGCAAAGGACAAGCCGGAACGATCTCTTATAATAAGCAAAGCATTCTCGAGGACACATGGGAATTTCATCTAGTCACTTTCATCATGTTGGTTTGATTCGCGTTTGCTACTTTGATAATTTGATATGTGGGTGGACCGGTGCTTGGGTGCTGTTCTTACTTGAACAAGCCTCCCACTTATGATTACCCCCTCTCGCAAGCATCCGCAACTACGAAAGAAGAATTAAAATAACTCTAACCATAGCATTAAACATATGGATCCAAATCAGCCCCTTACGGAATAGCGCATAAACTAGGGTTTAAGCTTCTGTCACTCTAGCAACCCATCATCTAATTACTACTCCACAATGCATTCCCTTAGGCCCAAAGATGGTGAAGTGTCATGTAGTCGATGTTCACATGACACCACTAAGGGAATCAACAACATACATATCATCAAAATATCGAACGAATACCAAATTCACATGATTACTTATGACAAGACTTCTCCCATGTCCTCAAGAACAAAAGTAACTACTCACAAATCATATTCATGTCCAAGATCAGAGGGGTATTAAATAGCATAATGGATCTGAACATATAATCTTCCACCAAATAAACCAACTAGCATCAACTACAAGATGTAATCAAAATTACTAGCAACCCACATGTACCAATCTGAGGTTTTGAGACAAAGATTGAATACAAGAGATGAACTGGGGTTTGAGATGAGATGGTGTTGATGAAGATGTTGATGAAGATTGGTCCTCCCACGATGGGAGGATCGTTGGTGATGTCGATGGCTCCGATTTTCCCCTCCCGGAGGGAAGTATCCCCGGCGGAATCGCTCCGCCGGAGAGCAAAAATGCTCCTGCCCAAGTTCCGCCTCAAGACAGTGGCACACCATCCCCAAAGTCTTCTCCTTATTTTTTCTAGGGCAAATGGGCTTATATACCAGAAAATGGGCACCGGAGGCTGGCCAGGGGCCCCACAAGCCACCAGGGCGTGCCTGGGGGGGTGGCGCGCCCTGGTGCCTCGTGGGCACCTGGGTGGCCCCCTCTGGTACTTCTTTCTTCCAATATTTTTTATTTATTCCAAAATAAATCTCCGTGAAATTTCAGCTCATTTGGAGATGTGCAAAATAGGTATCTCTGATGTAGCTTTTTCAGGTCCAGAATTCCAGCTGCCGGCAATCTCCCTCCTTATGTAAATCTTGCATATTAAGAGATAAAAGGCATTAGAATTGCTCCACAAAGTGTTATATTGAATAAAAACACTATAAATAACAGTAGTAAAACGTGATGCAAAATGGACGTATCAGTAAGTAGTAGCAACACCCAGAGATCCTTCCTCGACTCCCTGCGAGAAAGCGATCCCGGAGCCATAATATTATTAAGCACCACAAGTATCCAGTTCTAGTTGTAGTAGATCAGGATACAACTCCGAGTGTCCTGTTACCGTGGACACGACTATTCGAATAGATAACTTCCCTGCAGGGGCGCACCAACTTACCCAACACGCTCGATTAACTCTGGCCGGACACACTTTTCCGAGTCATGCCCGGCCTCGGCTGATCGACACACTGTAGTCCTACCTAGGCTCCGCAGAGAGGTCCCCGCCGGTCTACATCCTAAGCGCAAAGGGGTCATGGGCCAATCGTCCTAAGCGCTCCAGGTCGGTGCGTGCAGGGCGGATCCAGGCACCACCTCTGTCCTGGATGGCGCCGGTCCAGCCGTGCCGCAATGCTGAACTGGACGTCTAACAGAGCTTTCGGGAGAATCGTACGACGCCGAGTGCCCATAACTTATCCCGCGTGGTGGTTAGTGCGAAAAGGCCAGAGGCCTACTCAGATCACATATCTAAACCCATTAGTGTGTTGGGAGCTCGTGGTGATGATCAGTGCTCCTGTCGCCCCGTCTCGCGGACTTACGACAAGGGCCAGGCCCATCCCTCTCCTGGGGCGGGCTCTGCCTGCCCGACCGTGCCACGTAATTATCTCGCGGGTAGCCTCCTGGTCAACCCAACTTATCTAGAGACTGTCGGGAACTCAGGTCCATCTCTACCGGGGTGGTACCACCTGTCCCTTCAGTCCCGCAGTAAGAAAAACGGGAACGATGTAAAGGTAACAGTGTGTCCATAACATCAAGGGGGAAATTCAAGGAATCACCCTCGATGGACTCCCACTCGATGTAACCGTCAAGGTGAACTTGGAGGAATCACCCTCGATGGGTTCACACTTGAGGGGCTGCACGACAGAGGCTTCATCGGAGATGGTGAAAGAGGAATCACCCTCGATGATCCACAACCGACTAGCTACGCTACAGAGATATCATCAGGAGTGAGGTAGGAGGTATCACCCTCGGCACTCGATAGTAGCTTTGCAGAGTCGTACAACTAAGGGGGGGTGCTGGTGGTGTGATCGGTCTCTGTACATCGATCACACTAATCGGGTCACCGGTAGTAAAGCATGGCAACAAGGACAAGGGTGCGGGGCCACAGATGGATCACTAACCAACCTATACTAGGCATATAGGGCAACAGGTAAATTATCGACAACAGGTTACAAAATCAGGCTATGTATCAGAATAGGAGCTATCAAATACAGTAGCAAAATCTAATGCAAGCACGAGAGAGAAAGAATAGGCGATATAGGAATGATCAAGGTGGTTTTGCTTTCCTGAAAGCTCTGCTGAAAGAGGCTGGACGTCTGAGGGGTAGTCGTACTCAGGGGCCACGTCGGTTTTGGGGTCTACCGGAGAGAAGAGGGGGAGTAAACAGATAAATACAAAGCATACAAATGCAATCACAGAGCATGACATGGCAAAATGCAGTGCACGGGTGACCTATTGCATCTCTAAACATTTTAGACTATTTAAGAAATTAATTTGGAATTATTTAACTGAGGTCATGCACTATTCATCAGTCAGAAACAGGCAAAAAGTTATAGGTTCTCCTACTTAGAGGATTCTAACATGCTTGCAGATGACATAATTGGATTCGTTAGATTTTTCTAATCATTTTTCCTATAGAAAACATTTTCATCTGACTTACGGTTTAATTTCTATGATTTTCCAAAGTTTTAAACATTTTCTGGATTTCTTTTAATTATTTAATCCGAATTTAAACAGTGCATTTCTTTTATACACAGCAGCAGCTAGCCACTGTGTAAGACATGTGGGTCTAGTGGGGCTGAGTCAGCCCAGTCAACAGTCAACTGTTGACTGGTCAAATGGGCAGTGGGGCCTAGCTGTCATTGACACGGGGCTATTTAGCTATTTTAATTAAATCCTAAATAAATAGTTAGTGGCCTGGGGCCCAGTTGTCAGTGGCTAACTAGCCTAATTAGGATTAACCCTACTTAAACTAATAGGGGGTTAGTGGCTAACTAAGCCGGCCACGTCAGCGGCTAACGACGGCGAGGCCGAGCGCGCCAGCGGCGACCATGCGCTTGTCTCCGGCGACCAAACGGATGGCCGCGACCTCTAGAACATCGAGCGCTGTGAGGCGCGTGCAGTGGTGCGTGCGGTTCATGCGAAAACGGCCGGAGTCAGCCGCAACGACGGTGTTGAGCAGTGGCCGAGGCACGACCTCGTCGTCAAGGCGGCCACGGGACGCGAGGAAGAGAGGGAAGAGGTCAGGGAGATCCGGGAGCTCACAGGGAGTTTGGGAGTGTGCACGGGGGGTTGGGGGAGGTCGAGGTCGAGCGGATCGACCGGTGGTGAGCGGCGGATGCAGTCGGCGATGTTCGATGATTGCAGTGGCTCGAGGGCATCCGAGCTCGTGTGGGTCCACGTAGATGAAGAGGACGACAGTGCACAGTTCCTGGACATGGTTTCTCATCTCGGGGAGGCCACTGGCCGCGAGAACGACGACGACACGGCGGCGACTGCGTTTGCGTGAGCTCCAGATCGGGCATGGGAGGGAGAGAGAGGGGGCACGAGGGGGAGAACGGAGGGGCTAGGGTTCCAGGGGCCGAGGTGGCCTCCTTATCCTCGCGGGGAGGCGCAGATGCCCGACGCGCGGCGCATCGGCGTCCATGGCATGCATGCAGCCGACACCGAGGCGGGAGCAGGTGGGAGGAGGGAGAAGGGCTCCGGTGGGCTGGGCCTGCTACTGTAGTAGGTGGGCCACGGTGCACAGGTGAGCTTTCTTCTTTCCTTTCTCTATCAAATGGAATAGCTCCTGTTTGTATTTATTTGAGCTATCAAATGATTTTTGTTAACTGTGAAACTTTGCACATAAATCAAGCACAATATTGTGGTGCTGCACAAAAAGTTTCAGAGCAATAGGAAAAGTTTAAACATTTTTAGAATTTGAAAAGGCCAAGATAAATGCTGCTGGTCCACTTAAATAATTTCCAGGGGCATTTTGTGAATTTAGGTGATGTTGTTTTCCTTAACACAATTACCTAGGGAACTTTTGCAATGTTATGAACTATTTTGTTTGCATAATAGAAGATGTAAATATCTGACTTGCATTTTACCTCTGAATTGAATGTTGGATAAATTCCTAAGTGCAATTTAATTAAAATGATCATGATGACATGGCACATTGGCAGGTGATCACTGTAGCTAACCACTGGGGGGTGTTACAGGCGGGGATTTCTATCAAAGAAGAAGACGGCGGTGATTTCAGCGATGACGACATAGGAGTGTGATGCTGATGGTGACCGACTTCTGGGGCGTGGAAACACGTGGTGCAGGCCTGAGGGCTTGTGCGGCTTCGACAAGACTATGGCGCGGGGTTGATTCAAGGCAGTGTACACATGAGAGCTTGAAGTCGACGAGGCGCGGGGTGTACTGATCATCTACCAGGGAGTCATGTTGAAGGTGGAGCTGGAGTCTGGCGGAAGAGTTCACTCTGAGCTGATGGAGGGGTTACGGTGTAAGTTAACGGAGAGTCGAAGCCTATTTCAGCGGGATAGCGAGAGACACGTGGGTCGGACTGGGTACCGGTGGTCTGATGGAGACATGACACTCGGCATCGGTCGGTGATGATCCATGGTTCTCTGCAGTGGGGGTTGAGGCAGTGTGGGCTAGCAACCCGGGAGACTTGACCAGGACAGCAGAGGCTCGACGTGGTGATAGCGACGAGGCGTGTGGTAAGCACGGGACACAGCGATAAGCCAAGGCACTGGTGGCCAGACATGTGGTCACACAAAGTGTGCAGAGGGTGCTGAAGCAGTGTTGACGAGTACCAGATTCAAGTTGGTGACTGGGTCTATCGGTGCTAGTTGATGGACAGGAGTTGACCATGGAGAATCTGCGAAAGTGGCGGAAAGTCTTAATGTCAAAAGCTGAGAGAGTACATGGCCGTATATTCTGTGGTGTTCGGTGCACATGGCAAAGTGCGGATGACAAGTACAGAAGGAGGCGGAGTGCTATAGTTGTGGGACATGCTAGAGACTATCCGGGAAAAGGGTGAGACAATTGTGAATTTGACTCAGGGTGACACAGGGCAACAACGAAATTCCTTCAAGTTTCAGATAGACGGTCAAGAAAGAGCGGCGATGTTGAGTTCAGGTAACTCTTATATGTGACATCCAATATGTGAGTTGTTTACTTTCACGCAGATCAGTGATCAGTGTGTGATGGCGTTGAACGGATACTGCGGAAGTTAGGAGCACAAAGTAGAGTAATGAGGAACTTAATTTTGCTCGAGTGTTGACTGTGAAGAAGACGAGAAGGGACTACAGTTGCAGGTGGAGTCACAAGGAGTCTGGGAGTAGCAGTGGTGCTCATGGTATAATTTCAAGTCCAATGTACATGGAGGTTCAACACATGGATGAATCCAAGGTGGTGGAGAATATTCGCCAAGGTGGAGTTTGTTAGAATTGTGTCGAATATTGTACAAGGTAGGTTACAGTTGGACTTGGATTTGGACTATATGCAGATAAGATATGAAGTCGTGTCCAAATAGGACACTTGTATCCTAAGCCTCTTATATAATGTGGGGTAGATACACGATGCAAACATATGCCAATATAATAGCACAGGCACGCGGGGGAGCTGGCGGCGTGTGCCGATGCCCGGGCGGCCGGGGTGCGGTATTGTAGCGGTGTCATGGGGAGGAGCGCCCGTAGTCAGGCCCCGGGGATGTAGCCATATCGGTGAACCTCCCCATGACACCGCTACAATACCGCACACCGGCCGCCCGGGCGCCGGCACACGCCGCCGGCTCCCCCGCGTGCCTGTGCTATTATGTTGGCATAGGTTTGCATCGTGTGTCTACCCCACATTATATAAGAGGCTTAGGATACAAGTGTCCTATTTGGACACGACTCCATATCCTATCTACACATAGTCCAAATCCAAGTCCAACTATAACCTACCTTGTACAATATTGGACACAATTCTAACAGTTGCCACTGCTGCGACTCCGTCCTTGATCCCGCACTTGCTGACCACTCCCGCGACCTGCTCCTCGGCCACGAGATGCAACATTAGCAGAGGACTGTCGGATGTTCATCCCGTGCAGGAGATTAAGGCGGGCATCAAAACTGAGCAATTGACTGTAGAGTTCCTGGACGGAGACAGGCTCTACCCGTGCAGCTAGGGCAGAGACGACTGGGTTGTAGTCGAGGTCAAGACCAGCAAGGACATGGGAGACGATCTCGGGGTCTCCAAGTGGTGCGCTGGCGCAAGCAATCTCATCAGCAAGCATCTTAATCTTTGCAAGATAATCTGCCATGCTGAGATTGCCCTTCTTCAGGTTGGTGAGTTCAATCCTGGTATTGATCGCCTGGGCTTGAGTCTGCGCAACAAAAGTGGCGTGGATGGCAGCCTACACTTGCGCCAGAGTCTGGAGGGTGACGACCTGTGCAAGAATTTCGCGGGACAAAGAACCCGTCAGAAAACCTTGGACTTGCTGCTGCTGTGCATACCCGAGGGAGCATGCGAAGTTCGCTATCTGCTCCTCCTTCTCGTCGTTGGTGACGGTGAGGGTTTCCGGCGGCGTTGGGCTCGCCGGGTCGAGGTGGTATGCCATTTGTGCACCCTTGATTTGGGGTAGCACGACGTCTTTCCACATGAGGAAGTTGCTCCTCGTGAGCTTCTCCTGGGGCGGCGGTCCAAGGGACAGGGTATGGGTGGTGGTGGTGGACGGGGCGAAGGTGGAAGACGAGGATGATTGGGTGGTGAGCGCACTCATGGTGCTGGGCATCGCGGAGGAGGTAGTTCCTGTCATGGCCGTAGGTAGCTAGATGCGATCTCCGATCTTAGAGGAAGATGCTCTGATTACCATGTAAACTAGGTTGGGAAGCGTAGAACCCTTTGCTCGGGCCGCATTGGTATATATTGAATAGGTGCCGTGGCTTACAAGAAGGAGAGATCGAAAGAGAGATCGATCATGATCGTTACAGAGAGAGGTCGGTTGAGGAGTCAGAACGGAAGAAGGGATACAAAGGGATTACAATTTAAACAACTTTCCTATCCCTATACAACTTATTCTAACAGCCGTAAGAGTGCTTGATCAGATCCGTGATGATATTGCTATTTGGAGGGCAGCAGGGCGTGTTTCGGACCTAACAATATGACCTCCCTCTGGGATGAGCTGTAGTTGCTACTCCGCCTTCTTTTTTGGAGTTGTATTGTGTATTATGTGTGGACCAATAGCTCTAGATCGCCTAGACTGCTGGTTGGTTGTACTCTCTCTTCAATCTAATAAAATTCGGCCAACACCCTTCGATCGAGTACTTGCTAGTTGCCACACTACCAATTAAGTATGTCATCCAAATGTGATTCCCATTCTACAAGAAGTGCAAAATGATGTGCTCTTCAATCTTCTCAAGGTAGTGCTAGGCTATCAGGTGTATGCTACTGATATTTGAATACACATTAAATGGTTTTTCAAAACAATTGCAAGATAAAAAAGGTTGGGCAGGTCATCAATCTTACCACTGTTAAAGGTCCCTAGATCATGTCTTAACAATACTGCTACTTGCGGGTGCAGCTATATCTGATATTTTGATTACCAAAACTATCATTGCCCAAACTCAAACTGAGGCCTTTCATTGCCCAGAAGAATCTCAACTAACTTTCTTTCTTACTGCAACTAGATTTACCACAAATTCAAAGTTTCCTTACAGAAATATGGCCTAAAGAAACATGGAGGTTAAAAAGAAATATTGCCTGGATTGGAAGGATAAAGAAAGCACTAGGCGTTAATTGTACGTTTTGACACCGCCTAACACTTATCTAACCTAAGTGCACTTAGGCACACACCTGTCATGATTAAGCGCTAGGCGTTTTGTTGTCGCCTAGCGCCTAGGCGCACTTTTTTTCATTCACAATTGATCAATACTACCAGAGCTATTGCGACACAAAAACTAATATGATCTGGGTTGATCAAAACTATGACATCTGTAACACCGTTGGTGCCAGGAATGATAGTTCTAATCGAAGATTCTGCAACCTGGAGAGAATTCCTCGCCTTTGAAAAAACCCTGCCAAAATGCTCATCTTACAATCTGATTTCAGGTGAGCCAAAATATAAAGGCTTCCTCGTAACAAAAGAGCAGAAACAGGAACAAGCTGGTTAATGTCATATAGAATCTGGAGCATTAATAACCTAGATTGTGACAACATAAGTGCATGCATAATCAATAGTAACATTAATAACCTAGAGCATTAATAACCTAGATTGTGACAACATAAGCTGGTTAATGTCATATAGAATCTGGAGCATTAATAACCTAGATTGTGACAACATTAGTAACCATAGTTTGCACACCCAACATGAACTACCTTAAAAGACTATCCTCTAAAGTCAACATAGCAAACTACATAGATGTCTCTACCAAAGTTCACACAACGAGCTACTTAGATGTCCTCCAGATTGCTTATTGCTTTGCGGATGTAGTCAGTTGGAGGGTACTGAAGATACAATAAAGCTTCGATTTTGCATTTCAAGCCCCTGTTCATCATGAAATGTATGTTCTCCCTCAATTGTTCATCACCGATTACATGCGTTTTGGCATACAATCCCTCCAAAATCGATCTGTCTCCCCTGGCCAGCGGTCGAAGGCATTTCAGATCAAGGGCATCATCACCTAAATACGCAATCAACTTGAGATCAGGATTGGTAAGACCTACATTGTCAAATGGCATCTTTGCTGATCCAAACTTGTAGGTACAAAAGATCGGAATCCCCTTTGGATCTAAATCAATGAGCGCATACACAGGGAGAGACAGACAATCCTTGAGTTTGCGCAAGAAAACCCTTGTTATGACATTTGGTTGCCCATCACCGCCTGTCATGATCACACAGTTCAATTCGCGTCATAATTGCTGCAGAGCTAAACTCCCCAAAACACCATCCCTCTGGACTAGTAGGATGAAATTGACCGTTGGACCTGGTTCAGCAGTAATCTTAGAGATCTCCTCATGTACCCAGGCTCCACTCGAACCGAATAACCTGTGATGTCCCTCAGCGCCATCTTCCATTGTGAATATCACTGGCCCCATGACCGTGCCTGGGCCAAGTTCAAGCATTTTGAGGCGTGTTTCCCTAGTCAAGCGACTTACCTCTTTGATCAGTCAAACGAATAGGCATGACCAACGCGAGCGACGGGGGGCTAACCCTAGCCGCCACAAGCCTCGGCCTCCTCTCCTCCCCCTCCCCTCGCCGCCGCCGGACCGCGCTGGCGGGGCGGTTTCTCCTCCGCGCTCGTCGGGGCCAGGCACGGGATGGGCTCCTCGAGCGACGACGCGGTGCTGGTGAAGGGCACGGCGGCGCGGCGCTGGTGGCCCCTGGGTCCTGGTGGTCGCGCGGAGGGCTTTGGATGTGCGGGCATCGGCGGGCGCCCTGGAACCTTTCCCGTCGCGGGCGCTCGGCCTCGGAAGGCGTGGCCTGGCGGCGGTGCAGCTCGGCCGGTGGCGCTCCGGCAAAGGTCAGGGTGGCAGCGAGGCGTAGGCGTGGCCACTTGGTGGCGGCGGTGGCTCCGTGCGGGACCTGGCCGGCGGCGCCCTGCAGGCCCAAATCTGGGCCCGATCTGGTCTGCGCGGGCCGGGTTGGGCTCTGACATGTCGCTTCTGGTTGGACTGACGAGCGGCTCACGATCGGGGCGGCGGCTACGGCGCCGTGTCTGCTGCAGCGCGGCGGCAGGAGCTTCACGGGCCCGATCTGGGCCCGGCCGGGCAATTGGCCTGGTGTGCTCCTGCTGCTGCGTCCGATCGGCTACTGCTTGAGCCAGTGGAGGTTGTCCCCTCCCACGTGGCTACGGTACTATCGTCCCCTGTCTATGGTTGTTTCGTTTCTGCCCGGTCGGCCTCGCAGCCTTTGCCATGGTGAGACATAGATGAGGACTTCGAGACTGTGTTGGCGCATGTTGGTGGGCGGCAAGCGTGGTGGAGCCGACAGTTGGTCCGGGGTTGTGGTTGTGTGGGGGTCGGGAGAAATCCTTGTCGCTCCTTGCCGGCACTGACGCGGTGATGCCTGTGGGCACTGCCTCCCTTCTTGAAGGGTGTCGGGTGTACCCCTTCCCCACTCCCCTCCGTGTACCGGGAGAAATCCTAGGATCAGTCCGGGCAGTAGCGTCGTCGTCGTCGCAGTCCTTCTTGAAAGTGTTGCTTGGTACACGGCAACTCGTAGGCATAGGAGTGTGGTGGGAATCCTCCGGAGGGCGCAACAGTTGCGGGAACTCGTCGCTTACATCGATCTGGCGCTTTTGGCATTTTTTTCTCTTGTTTTCTTTTGTTTTTCTTTTGGGCTTGATTGTGCTGTTTGCCCCAGCAATGGTTTCACAGTTGTATCGGGTGGTTGCTATATTAATATAGCAGGGCGAAAGCCTGTTTCCGAAGTTCAAGCATTTTGAGAGATGCCCTCGGGCACTCGAGTAGGCAGCAGATGTCCAGCAGGGCATCATCCACGATCTTCTTGTCCCGCTTGAAGAGTTCATCGCCGAAGCGCAGGGAGTCGCTAAACATGTGACGGCCACTCAGGATGTTCTCCTTGACGAAGGATAGCACGTCCGTGATGATCTTGGCCTTGCGCGAGGTCCTGGGTTTGCCGACTGTGCAAGTTTTGACCTTGCCGCGGCGCAGGCAAAGCTGCCGGAGTGTGGGGTCGTACTCGTGCTGCCCCGGGTCACGACACAGAATCTGGTAGGACAGCCCTTCGTAGGGGACGATGCTGGCTTCGCTGTGCCCCACCAAGAGGTGGATCTTGGAGAGCACTGTGGCGGCATCGAGGTCCCTCGCGATGATGTACTTCTCGTCCAGCGCCTTGAGGGTCTGGTCGTCCACCAAAGCAAGATCGGCGGCGACGCCGCGCTTGGAGAAGGAGCGTAGCTTGCTCCCCTCCGCAGCGGTTCCCACGGCCATTTCCTCCGCTGCGGCCATGGCTGCAAGAAATCGAATCCAACCCAATTGTTAAGTGTTTGAATGTGGGAAGTTGGAACAATGTAGAGGCAAGTTCAGATGGAGTAGGATGCCTACCTCACCTCTGCCGGTGCTGAGTATATAGGCAATTTTTCGAATAAATTAATCCAGGAAATAATCACGACCATGGTATTGACAAAATTGCTGACATATTGATTACAAACCAGACTAGCATGTATTATGCATATAGTAGATACATCTACGCACATAGCTACTACTGCTAAAACAGAAATAAACAGGAAAGGGATAAACATGTTATACCCTCCGATCGGCCATGCAGAGGCCGCGGCGGCGGCAGCGTCCTCGGTGGCCTTCTTCTTGGCTTCGAGGTTCTCGGCGGCGGCACGTTCGGCGTCGCTGGACGTGGTGATGACGAAGGCGACGCAGACATAGAGGAAGCAGACGAACGGCGGCAAGCGGTCGCGTAGGAGACTGATACCTCTCCGTCGTATCTACTTTTCCAAACACTTTTGCTCTTGTTTTGGCCCCTAATTTGCATGATTTGAATGGAACTAACCCGGACTGACGCTGTTTTCAACAGAATTGCCATGGTGTTGTTTTTTGTGCAGAAATAAAAGTTCTTGGAATTGGATGAAACTTTTTGGAGATTTTTGATGGAATATATAAAAAATACTGGAGCCAAAACCTACTGGAGGGGAGCCACCCAGTGCCCACGAGGCACCAGGGCGCGCCACCCCCCCCCCCCCCAGGCACGCCCTGGTACCTCGTGGGGCCCACGTGGCCCCGTCTGACCTAATTCCAACGCAATAAATACACAATTCCAGAGAAAAAAATAAGAGAGGAAGTTTTATTGCGTTTCACGATACGGAGCCGCCGCCACCTCCTGTTCTTCATCGGGAGGCCAGATCTGGAGTCCGTTTGGGGCTCCGGAGAGGGGGATCTTCCGGCATCGTCATCATCAACCATCCTTCATCACCAATTTCATGATGCTCACCGCCAGGAGTGAGTAATTCCTTCGTAGGCTTGCTGGACGGTGATGAGTTGGATGAGATTTATCATGTAATCGAGTTAGTTTTGTTAGGGCTTGATCCCTAGTATCCACTATGTTCTGAGATTGATGTTGGTATGACTTTGCTATGCTTAATGCTTGTCACTAGGGCCCGAGTGCCATGATTCCAGATCTGAATCCTTTATGTTTTCATGAATATATTTGTGTTCTTGATCCAATCTTGCAAGTTATATGCACCTGCTATGTGTTATGACCCGCATACCCTAAGGTGACAATAATTGGGATTCTTTCCGGTGATTGCCATAGTTTGAGGAGTTCATGTATTCACTATGTGTTAATGCTTTGTTCCGGTTCTCTATTAAAAGGAGGCCTTAATATCCCTTAGTTTCCTTATGGACCCCGCTGCCACGGGAGGGTAGGACAAAAGATGTCATGCAAGTTCTTATCGCAAGCACGTATGACTATATACGGAATACATGCCTACATTACATTGATGAATTGGAGCTAGTTCTGTGTCGCCCTAGCTTATGACTGTTACATGATGAATGTTATCCAACAATATCACCGGTCCAATGCCTACGAGTTCTTCACATATTGTTCTTGCTAAGTTACTACTGTTACAATTGCTACTACTATTGCTGCTACTGTTACTGTTACCGTTACTATTATTGCTACTGCTATCAAACTATCATACTACTGTGCTACTGATCACTCTGCTGCAGATATTTAGTCTCAGGTGTGGTTGAATTGACAACTCAACTGCTAATACTTGCAAATATTCTTTGGCTCCCCTTGTGTCGAATCAATAAATTTGGGTTGAATACTCTACCCTCGAAAACTATTGCGATCCCCTATACTTGTGGGTTATCAAGACCTTTTTCTGGCGCCATTGTCGGGGAGCATAGCTTTATTTGCTAAGTCACTTGGGATTTATATCTGTTGATCACTATGAAGAATCTGAAAGACGCTAAGACTAAGATCGTTCCCTCTAAGACGAGGGGAGGTAAGGAACTGCCATCTAGCTCTGCACTTGATTCACCTTCTGTTTTGAGCAAACTTGTAACACCACCACATGCTATTAATTCTGATATGTCACAAGTTATTGATGATACCACTTCTGCTATGAATGGTACTCATGATGATGCTAGTACTATGCTTGATAATGTTGTGCCACTTGGTGAATTTCTTACTGAACAAATTGCTAAAGCTAAAGAAATTGAAAGTGTTGAATCTCTTGAGAATTATGATTCACCTATTATGCCTAGCTCCCCTACTAGAGTTGAAACACTTGATGAACATTGCTTTGATAGGGAGACGGCTAGAGCCATCCTTGCTTGTAATGATAGACATGAAGTTATAAAGTTGCTTGCTGAAATGAAAGAAAAATCTATGAGGGACAGAATGAAATATGATCCTAAGTTTGCTACCTCTCCCATATTTGTTACTGATAAGGATTATGAATTCTCTGTCGATCCTGAGTTAATTACTTTGGTTGAATCTGATCCTTTCCATGGCTATGAAACTGAAACCGTTGTGGCACATCTTACTAAATTAAATGATATAGCCACCCTATTCGCTCATGAGGAAAAAATTCGCTATTACTATATTCTTAAATTGTTTCCTTTGTCATTAAAGGGTGATGCTAAGGAATGGTATAATACTCTTGCTCCTGGATGTGTGCGTAGGCCCCAGGATATGATTTATTACTTCTCTGAAAAATATTTTCCTGCTCATAAGAAACAAGCTGCCTTACAGGAAATATTTAACTTTGTGCAAATTGAAGAAGAGTATCTCCCTCAAGCTTGGGGGAGGCTTCTCCAATTACTTAATGCTTTGCCTGATCATCCTCTTAAGAAAAATGAAATACTTGATATCTTCTACAATGGACTAACCGATGCTTCTAGGGACTACCAAGATAGTTGTGTGAGTTGTGTTTTCTGGGAAAGGACTATTGAACAAGTTGAGGAATTATTGAATAATATATTAAAGAATGATAATGATTGGACACTTCCTGAACCACCGCCCAAACCCACTCCGAAGAAGAGGGGTATTTTACATCTCAGTCCTGAAGATATGCAAGAAGCAAAGAAATGTATGAAGGAAAAAGGTATTAAAGCTGAAGATGTTAAGAATATACCACCTATTGAAGAAATACATGGTCTTGACACACCGCCACAGGTAGTAGAGGTAAATTCTCTTATAAAATTTGATGAAGGTGATATTCCTTACCACAAACCTCCTAGTCAATGCTTGTATGAATTTGATAATTATATTATTAAGCAAGATCACTTCAATGCAAATGTTATGAAACAATTAAAACGAAATGCCTACATGATTGATCGCTTGAGTGACTTGTTATTTAGAATTGCTAATGATGTTAAGGGTGTAAGTAAACATGCATCTATGGTTCAAACCCAGTCAGAACAAGTTGCTAAGTCTCAAAGTGAATTGCTCAATGAAATGAATAACAATATGAATGATCATGCTGTTAGAGTAATGACTAGAGGAGGTAGAATGACTCAGGAGCCACTTTATTCTGAAGGTCTCCCAAAAAGAATTGAACAAGACTCTCAAATAATTAATGTTGATGCACCTAGTTGATACGTCCATTTTGCATCATGTTTTTGCTACTGTTATTTTGTGACGCCCCTGCTCGACCGTCCACTAATCATACACGCAAACGTGCACGATCGAGATCAGAGACTCACGGGAAGATATCACAACACAACTCTAAACTCAAATTTAAACATAAATCTTCATATTACAAACCAGGGGTCACGAGGACCCGAATACGTAAGTCATACGCACAAATAATATCTGGGTACAGACATAGTTAGTCAAGTTTGCCTTAAGAAGGCTAGCACAAATAGCGACACTGATCGAAAAGGCGAAGGCCTCCTGCCTAGGGCCTCCGAACTACTCCTGGTCGGTTGGCTCAATCCAGTAGTACATGCCTCCGGGGCTCTCCTGGTAGTAAGCTCCTGCGGTGGCGTCTGGCTCTGGGACTCCGACATCTGATTGCAGCAAATGGTTTTGGGGAAAAGAAGTAGCAAAGCAACCGTGAGTACTCATCCAAAGTACTCGCAAGACTGACATCAGATCTATACTAATTATGCATCGGTATCAAAGGAATGGGGCTATATCTTTAGACTGAACTGCAGAATGCCAGGATAGAGGGGGAGAAGCCAAGCCTATCGAAGACTAGCATCTTGAAGCAATCTTGCAGCATCATAAGAGAGCAGGACACAATAGCATATACTAGTGGTTATATAATAGCAACGCCCCTGAGATCCTTTCTCGACTCCCTGCGAGAAAGCGACCCCGAGAGCGATATTAACAGTTTAATATTGAATCAGCATCAGTTTGTAGTTGTAGTGGATCAGGATACAACTCTGAGCGTCCTGTTACCGTGGACAAGGCTATTCAAATAGATAACTTCCCTGCAGGGGTGCACTACTGTTACCCAACACGCTCGATCATATCTGGCCGGACACACTTGCTGGGTAATGCCCGGCCTCGGGTAATCGACACGACGCAGTCCTACCTAGGCTCAGCAGAGAGGTCAACACGCCGGTCTAAATCCTAGGTGCGAAGGGGTCTTGGGCCCATCGCCCTCTGCACTCCTGCACGTTGCGAGACTGGCTGGGGCCCAGGCGCAACACTGTATACACAAGTGACGTAACCAGCCCACCCCAGCAATCAGCCCGCATCTCTGAGCTGTGACGTCTGAAGAGCTTTCAGCTGATACATACGACGTAGAGGGCCCCATTAAACCATTATCCCACGTGGTGGTAGTGCGTATAGGCCAGTGGCCAACTCAGATCAAATACCCAAATCCGTTAGGCGTATTTAGTAGCTCGCAGAGACTAACAGGATTCCTGTCGCTCCGACTTGGTAACACACGGCTTGCGGGTGCTCTTGGAGCCGACCCGTCTTTATCAAATGACAGTAGTAAAGTCAAAGTACCCGTGTGTCCAAAGTATCGAGAAGAAATCCGAGGAATCACCCTTGATGGATTCCCGCTCGAAGTATCGGTTAAGGTGAACCCGGAGAATCACCCTCGATGGATTCACACAAGAGGAGTTGCACAACGGAAGCTTTATCGGAGGTGATGAAAGAGGAATCACCCTCGGTAACCCACAACCGGATAGCTATTCTACAGAGGCATCATCGGAAGTGAGATAAGAGGTATCACCCCCGGCACTCGGTGGTAGCTCTGCAGAGTTGAACAACTTAGGGGAAATGTGCGGTGATGTGTTGGTCTCTGACCGTCGATCATACTGATCGAGTCACTGGTGGAAAAGCGTGGCAACAAGGACAAGGGTGTGGGGCCATTGATGTAGCACTAACCAACCTATACTAAGCATATAGGATAACAGGTAGAGTATCAACAACAGGTTACAAAACCAGGCTATGCATCAGAATAGGAGCTATCAGAATAGTAATAGGGGCAATTCTAATGCAAGAATAAGAGGGAAAGAATAGGCGATATTTGGATGATCAAGGGGGTTTGCTTGCCTGGAAGCTCCGCTGAGAGGGGCTGGTCGTCTGAAGGCTGCTCATCTGGAGCGTAGTCGTACTCAGCTGCGTCGGCGGCGGTCTCGGCGTCTATCGGGAGAGAAGGAGGGGGAAGAAACAATAAATTCACGGCAACAATGCAACAGCGATGCATGACATGCCTAAATGATATGCAGAGGTGATATATTGCCTATCTAAATACTTTAGAGGAATTTGGAATTTATTTGGATTTATTTTATCAAGGTTATGCCCTATTCATCTATCAAATACGGGCAAAAAGTTCCATGTTCATCTAGATAGGAGTGATGGTCAAGCATTTTGACCACATATTCGGATTCTTCATATTTTTCTGATCGTTTTTCATATATAAATTATTTTCATCCGAGTTACGGTTTATTTTATATGATTTTTCAAAGTTTTAATCATTTTCTGAAATTTCTGGAATTATTTACTTCGAATTATCCAAAAAGTAGCCAGTGACGTCAGCATGGCGTCAGCGGTCAAACCCGGCTGACCAGAATCAAACCTGACCAGTGGGTCCCACTGGTCAGTGACTGATTTAACTAAATAGAGTTTAATTTTAGTTAATTAGGTTAATTAACAGGTGGGACCTACTGTCAGCGACTCAGACTAATTACCAGTTTAACTTTTAAATTCAAATTAGTTTAATTACACACGGGGCCCACATGTCAGTGAGACTGGGCTGCCCAGTCAGCACCGTTGACTGGTCAACCCAGTCAACGGGGCCAGTGGGGCCCGCTGGCAGCGTCCCAGGGGTGGGCCCTGGCCGTGCCACGTCGGCGCCGTCGCCGGAGTTACTCCGGCGACCATTCCGTGCAGCGGCGCGCACTGGACGTCATCGAAAATCGCCGTCTGGCGACCAAAAACGCGGCGGCTGGTCGCGTTTGAACGGGGACAATGATCCGTGTCGATCAATGGTACTGGCGCGGGCTAAAACGGCCGGAGTCGACGGCGGCGTCGACCGCGGCGGACGCCGGAGTTCGGGCGTAGTCGGGATTGGCGATGTAGGGCACGAGGAGGAGATCTAGCGGCACGGGAGGTGTCGTGGGAAACGGACACCTATGGGATCAAGGAGATCCCTTTACGGTTCGGCAAGGGGAGAGGATTGCACAAAGAGCAGATCTAACGAACAGCACACGGGGGATTTTACCTAGGTTCGGGCCGCACAGATGCGTAAAACCCTACTCCTGCTTGGTTGTATTTCTGTGGATGTTCTTGGCCAAGTTCCGGGAGCTACAGTAGCAGCTACGCATGCAGAACGGGTCCAATCTCCCCTTCTCTGTACACCTCGGGCCTCCTTATATATGAGTCAAAGGGGCTACCACAGTGGCGTACGAGATAAGGCATGAGGTGGAAAGTAGCTACAATGTTATCATACCTAACCCTGACGGCCTGGGACAAACTCATTAAATGCATCGTGAGGTGTCCGTCAAGGTGTCCCTTAGCGTCTTGGGCTTGGAAAAGCTTTACGGGGGATGGGAAAAGCAGCCATCCCATCAGCACCGCTTAAGCATCTCGTGGCCAGCATTACGCCACGTCATCATGAGGACAAGCCCTAAACAACAAGGCTGGCCGCTGCACTGGAGCAATAGCGCTGCACTGTGCAGAGCCTTGCTGGGGCTGAATCCTTGCCGGACCCGGGGCTTGCCGGGCCCGGCCTTGCCGGGTGCGAGGCCTTGCCGGCAAGGGTCTTGCCGGGCCTCCGCCACCCTTTGGTCTTCTGTCTGATCGTTGACTTGAATGCCTTCTTGGCATCTTAGTCTTGTGATTACTCCTAGCTATCCCCCGGCAAGGCTTGCCGCGGTATGGCTACAACTGCCCGTGCACAAGTAAGGGGTACTAAAAAGACCCATACTTTAGTACACCGACAGGAGCCCCCGGCCCTAGGCCATACACGGGTGCCAGGCCTGTTGGGCTAGGCCCAAAACAGTGCACGGGCATGCATGGCAGGGAATAACTGCTTGCAATCATTATCTCTTTTACCACGTCCCTCCACTACGCGCATTAATCGCACGAAGTGGGAGACTTGGGCGGAAACTCCACTGCAAAAGCGGGCGGTAAAGAGCCTGCCTCGCGCCTTCCCCATAAAAAAGGGAATCGCAGAGGGCACTGCTCATTTACCCCCTTTGCCTTTCCAATCTCAATCTCAGAGCCGTCGCCATCGTCTTCTTTCTCGCGCCCAAAGCAGAGCTTTTCTCCCTCCACCCGCCTCCACCGCGCTCTCGAAGTCTTCAGCGCCCACTTCCATAGCCATCATGCCGCCCAAGCCGAGCAAGGGCAAGGCGGCGGAAGCGGCCACCGCGGAGAGCAAGTTGGCGAAGATGCGGAAGGAACGCACTGTCTTCCCCTCGACGCTTGACGCGGAGACCTTGAAGAAGAGGTACCAGTTCGCATGGGCGAAGGAGACCACGGCGCATCCAGCCACCAGAGTGAGTGTAGCTTCTCGTAGGGCAGAGCCAGGAGATTATCCCTTCTTCGTTGATTACTTCTGGTGCGGCCTCTGTCCTCCGTACTCGGATTTCTTCGTAGATATCATGCTCACCTACGGCTTCCTGCTGCTAGATTTCACGCCGAATGCCGTGACTTGCATGTCCGTCTTCGCGCACCTTTGCGAGAATTTTGTCAGGGTCATCCCGAGCACTGCACTTTTCCGGCACTACTTCTACCCCCGCATCCAAAAGGGCGACGCCCTCTCCGGCAGCATCACTTGGATTCCGAGGATGGCAACCAAGGAGACGTACCCAGAGGGGCTCTACCGCGAGAGATGGGATGAGTGGCGCGACAAGTGGTGCTGGGTCTGGAAAAAGGAGCCCCAACCGTTCTGCGAGGTGCGGAAGCAGAAGGTGGTCCGCGGCAAGGATTGGAGCGCCGCGGACCCTGACGACAGCAAGCTCACCATCGCCATCATCAGGATACAGCGCCTCAGGGCTGCCGGGTTGAAGGTGGAGATGATTGCTTCAGATTTCCTTCGCCGGCGCATCGCCCCACTGCAGAACAAGGGGCGCCCTGCCTGGGAGTACACGAACGCTGCCGACGTCATGAGGGTGCGGCCTGGGCTGAATAATGATCTGACAGCCATGGGGCATGCAGCCCTCTGCCAACAGCTGTTCAAATCCGGCGCAGTGGGAGAGTTACCGGCAGGCGTCGTCCCACTGTGCAACAACTCGTCGCTGACCTCCATCATCGCCATGATGCCGGTGTTCAATGTCCATAGCATCGACGAGAGGTGGATCGAGCCATCCGCGGAGCAGGCGCTGGCGTTCTTCGACAACTTGACGGAGAAGGCCATCCACGAGGAGAACCTTGTCCGCACCACCACGGAGGAGGAGCTCGCCTACATCGCCAGCAGGGCGGAAGAGGTGAACCTTGTCGAAGAAGCCGGCAGCGCTGAGTCCAGCGAAGGCGAGGACCCACCACGGGAAGATCTTGCCGGGCGAGACAAGGCTGCCGGGGAGCCGAGCGGAGCCGCTGCCGGGAGCTCTTCTGCCGGAGGCGCCGCCGAAGAGGAAGAAGAGGAGGAGGAAGAGCCCCCAGCTCTTCAACACAGGAAGAGGCGCGTCCTCCGGAAGAACACCACTAGTGCTCCAGCCCGCCAACCTTCCTCAAGTAGCGAGGCTTCCGGCAAAGGGGCGGCCGGCGAGGCCGCACCGCAACCTGCCGCTGCCAAGCGACCCAGGACCACTCCTCCTCCTCCGTCAGGTACCGCGGCGGGGGTCGGCTTCGACCTCTTCGCCATCAGCTCCGAGGAAGAAGAAGAAGAGTAAAAGTCCCGCCACAACTTTGATTCTTATCTTTCTAGTTTTGCTCGATTAACTTGCTCTGTTCCCGTCTCCACAGGGAAATGGAGACCTTGGCGCAGAGGATGGCGAAGAGGGCCAAGACCTCAACAAGCGTCGAGCCGCCGGCAAGCACCTCGGGCGTGCCGGAAACGGTTCTTGTCAGCTCGGAGTCAAGCCCAGAACGCAACCCTCGATGCAGCCCTCGACGCAGCCCCCGGCGCAGCCCCCAGCGTGAGTTTTCTACTCACTACCCACTGGCGCGTGCCGGGGTGTGCATCTTCTCAGCTGACATCTCCGGGCGTGCAGGAGTGGAGCAACCACAAGAGGCAACAGCGGGAGCTGCCTCTGCCGTGCCGCCTCCATCGACCACACCGCCCAGGGAGGAATCTTCGAGTGAGCCCTACCGCGACGAAGGGGAGGGGACGGCAAGTGTAGGCTCCGGCAACCCCTTCGTTGACGCAGGTAAAGTTACTTGCCCCAAAGAACTTGTCGCTTTGGTTTTTCTTCTTTTTGTCTTCTTGAACTTCCTTCCCAGCTTCATCTTAATCAACTCCTTGGCTTTCGATCTTCTTCTGACAGAGCTCATGGACACTGACGTTGTCATTAAAGAGACTGCCAAGGATGCCGCCACTGAAGCCGACAAGGTTATCGCTGAGGAGGCCGCCAAGCATGCCGCCGCCGAGGCCGCCAAAGCTGCTGTCGCCGAGGCTGCTGCTGTCGAGGCCGCCAAGGCCGCTGCCGCTGAGGCCGCCAAGGCCGCACAAGAGGAGGCTGCCAAGATGCCCGCCGAGGGAGCCGGCGAGGAGACCCGTGGCCATACTGACGGCGCTTCCGCTGCAGGAGCGCCAGGCGCTTCTACTGCCGCGGGGCCCTCAACTGCCGAAGACCAACCCTCGTCGTCCAAAGCCCCTTCCTCAAGCCAATACATCAGGGCCGGCAAAAACGTTGTCAGCATGCCGGGGTCGGCAATCATCGAAGAGCTGGTTGAGGGAGAACATCTTGACGGGGAAATCATCGTCGCCGCCGCCAGCGAGCTCAAGGAGGAGCAGCTACTCCAAGCCATGAATGACAACTATCGGAAGCTCCAAACGCTCTACCGCGCCCGGAAGGGGAAACTGGATTCCCGGGCAGCGCTCGTCGAGGCAGCGGAAGGAGACTTCCAACAACGCGTCATGGAGACACAGGCTTGGTACGGCGAGGCCCTCCAAGAGCTGAATGTTTATCGGGAGCAGCTGGCGGAAGAGCGGAACGCCCTCCTGCTGAAGCAATCAGACATCGAGAAAGCACAGGAGGAGGCCGCCCAGCAAGCCGCCGCGGCAGGAGCCCTCTTGACGCAGCGCCGCATCGGCCTTGACGCCCAAGAAGAGGACCTTGCCGCGCGCGAGGCGGCGCTTGCCGCCAAGCTTCGCAACAAGGATGAAGAGCTCGAAAATCTTGTCGCACGGCGGGTCCAGGAGCTTGAGTAGAAACAGTCGAAGACGCTCAGAGCTCCAACTGAAGACCACGCCGGCAAGCTCAAAGAGGCCCTCGACGCTGCCGGAGCTGCAGAGGCCGCCAAGAACTTGCTGGAGGAGAAGACGAAGCAGCTGGAGGCCGCTCTCGAGGACCACGGCAAGAAGGTCTTAACACTCGAGGTCGAGAGAGATAAGGCTCTCCACAACCTGATGGAGACGCAGGTTGCCGTATCCGAGAAAGTCTAGCAGCTTTCCTCCGTAAGAACTCCAGTGAAGATCTAAAGCTGAAGCTATCCACGCTGGAGGAGTCTCTTGAGGATGCCCGAGTTCACGAGAAGACTCTTATCAAAGACCTCCACGACGAACAGGAGCTGCTCCAGAACGCCGCCGCCACACACAACGAGTAAACTTCTAGCGTGAAGCTCTAGACTGCCAGGCTGGCGGACGTCGTCGAGAAGCTTGGCGCGGAGCTGGAGGCCATGGGCTTGCCGGGCTTCGAATACTCTGCCGATGACAACGTATCCTCAAGCACCAGGCTAACCATGTTCTTCGAGAAGCCCGTCGATGCCCTCAAGCTACTCCAGGTGAACCAAACAAGCAAGCTGGCCGACGAATCCCGGAAACTCTGCCAGCTCGTCCTCCGTAAGGTGTTGATGAAGGTGGCGTACAGGAACCCTGGCATCGACCTCTCCAAAGCCTTGAAAAGCTTGCCGAAGGACGCGGACGTCAAGGCTCTCGAAGAGCTTGTCGCGCCCATCGTCGATCGGGTGAGCCAGGTCAAGAGAGTCGAGGGCGATCGCCGGGACTAGCCGCACCCGCCTCATGTCTTCTTCATCTTGCCGCCAGCGTTGCATGTAAAAGACAATTTGTCTTATGTCAAAAACGCGGCAAGCACTAGATGTAATATAACTTGCTCTCTTTGAATTAAGGCATGCTATTCCCTTTGTTCAATTTCTTTCTGTATGGCGTATACCCTACGCTTTGCTGGGAACTTGCCGGAGCATAACCCCATCGCGAGCGCTGGATTCGGGTCGTCAGCAGCTTGCGGGCGGTGCTGCTCACGGCAAGAAATCTTGATGCTTTCAGCGCGGCCACCTAGTCTGTTGAGCGGACTCGAAACAGAGTAAGGGCGCAACCGATCATGATAAGATTCCATCGCGTGCAGGTTTTCCATACAAAGCCGAAATCGTTCAAGGGAATACAGCCTTACAAAAATCAAAGTCTGCTTAAGGGGTTCAGCAACTTAGCTCTGCTTTTCGTCGCTATTCTTCTTCTTCCGGCAAGGCGCCAACCTTGAACGTCGTCTGGTATCCATACCACCATTATCCTTCCCCCCCCCCCGGCAAACTTGCGCGCGAGGGAATCTTCTGTCTCTTGAGAAAAAGAAAGAAGAGAAAATAAAAGTATGGAACCTTGACGGTTTGTTAGCTCTTACCGGGATCGAGTGCAATACACATCTCAGATAACACATGCATATAAAATGACATGGAATCAACAAGAAACGTAAAGCACACAGATCTTATTAAATATGCACAAAGGACGTGCCTGCTCTATACAAAGGATTACATGCCACCGGCAACACTTGTACAGAATGGCGTTGCCGGGATCTTGCCGGAGCGTTACGCTGCCGCGAGCGCTGGATTCGGGTCGTCAGCAGCCTGCTGGCCGTATCGCTATCACAGCAAGAAACCCGAACAACCGCGCCTTACGGGTAGAACTTGCGAAGGTGCTTGATGTTCCAGGAGGTGCTCACTGGCAAGCCCTCTTCGGTCTCCAGGCGGACAACGCCAGGCCTGGTGACTCGCACTACCCGGTAAGGGCCTTCCCACTTCGGCGTCAACTTGTTGGAATTCTTGGCCGACTGAACGCGCCGAAGAACAAGGTCGCCTTCCTCAAGACTCCGGGCGTGAACCTTGCGGCTATGGTAGCGGCGCAAAGCTTGCTGGTAGCAAGCGGCTCGCACAGCTTCCCGAAGACGGTTCTCCTCAAGGAGCAGCGCGTCATCTTGCCGCAGTTGTTCTTGCTCGAGCTCATCATAAGCGAGCACTCGAGGTGACCCGTATAAGAGTTCCGTGGGGAGAACTGCTTCCGCTCCGTAGACCAGAGCGAAGGGTGTCTGACCGGTGGCTCTATTCGGCGTCGTCCTGATCGACCAAAGAACCGCCGGCAGTTCATCAATCCAGCGTCTTCCATGCTTGTGCAGCTTGTCGAAAGTTCTGGTCCGGAGACCACGCAGCACTTCAGCGTTCGCCCTTTCCGCTTGTCCATTGCTTCTCGGGTGAGCAACAGAGGCAAAACAGATCTTGCCGCCAAGGTCTTGGATGTACTGCATGAAGGTGCGACTTGTGAACTGCGTACCGTTGTCGGTGATGATCCTGTTCGGCACACCAAAACGGCACACAATCCCCTTGAAGAACTTGACTGCTGACTGTGTTGTCACCCTCCTCACTGCTTCCACTTCTGGCCACTTCGTGAACTTGTCGATGGCAATGTACAAGTACTCGAAGCCCCCGGCAGCGCGGGGGAAGGGACCCAGTATGTCGAGCCCCCAGACCGAGAAGGGCCTGGAGAGAGGGATCGTCTGGAGAGCTTGAGCTGGCTGATGAAGTTGCTTCGAATGAAACTGGCACGCTTCACACTTGGTTACTAGTGCCGTTGCATCCTGGAGGGCAGTAGGCCAGAAGAATCCTTGCCGGAATGCCTTGCCGACAAGGGCTCTCGAGCCTATGTGGGATCCACATATGCCCCCATGAATCTCTGCCAACAACTCTAGTCCATCCTCCCGAGGAATACACTTCAATTTCACCCCGTTCGGTCTCTTTCTGTACAGAACGTCATCGACGAACTGGTACATACTTGACTGACGGGCTACTTTTTCAGCTTCTTCCTGCTCTTCGGGGAGTTCTCCTGTCAGAAGGAAACGGACTATTTGCTGTGCCCATGCCGGAGCTTGTGGCTCGACGACAAGGACTAAAGGCGACTCTTCAGCTGCGGGAGCATTTGCTGCTACGGCAAGAACCTGAGGTTCTTGGTGGAGCAGCTGCTCACCGGCAATTGGTATTTCTTCGGCAGCAGGGGCGCTTGCTTCAGCGGCAAGAACCTGAGGTTCTGCGCGAAGCCGCTGCTTACCAGCAACCGTGTCGTTCCCGGCAAGATTCTTGCCGGGGGCTTCGAGAAGCCCTGCCGGGAAGTACTCGCCGATACTTAACTTTCTTCTCTTATCAGGCCTTGTCGATGGCGACACGGATGGTTGAGTCAAGCGGAGCACAAAAGTCCCTGGTTCCACAGGTAGCTTGAGTGCGGCATGCTTCGACAGGTCGTCGGCAATGCTGTTCTCTGATTGAGGAACATGCTCTGTCTGAAGACCGTCAAAGCACTCCTCCAGCTTCCTCACTTCATCGACGTAAGCTTCCATTAACGGGCTCTGATAATCTTTGTTGACCTGCCTCACGACGAGCTGGGAGTCACCTCTGACGATGAGCTTCTTGATCCCAAGGTCTGCCGCAATCCTGAGACCGGCAAGCAGTCCTTCATACTCTGCCGTGTTGTTGGTCGATCTCTCTCGGGGAAAATGCATCTGGATGACGTACTTGAGGTGCTCTCCGGTGGGTGGGACAAGCAGCACGCCGGCACCGGCGCCTTGCAGCGAAAAAGCCCCATCAAAGTACATAATCCATTTGCGATCTGTTTCCTTGCCGGGAATCGCTAATTCTTGAACTTCGCCGTCTGGCGTGGGGTCCATTCTGCAATGAACTCTGCCAAGGCTCTGCTCTGGATAGTTGAAGAACTTTCAAACTTGAGACCAAAGCATGACAGCTCCAACGCCCACTCGACAATCCTGCTGGTTGCTTCTGGGTTCCGGAGAATCCGTTGCAGCGGAAAGAGAGTGACGACGGTGATCTCATGTGCTTGGAAGTAATGGCACAGCTTCCTCGAGGTCATGAGAAGGCCGAAGAGCAACTTTTGCACGCCAGAATATCTCGACCTAGCCCCCTGCAACAGGGAGCTGACGAAATAGACTGGGCGCTGCACCATCTTCTTCTTCTGCACTGCTTGACTTGACTGCGCGGATCTTTCCTTGTCGGCACTAGACTCTGCCGGGGCTGGCCCCGGCAAGTCACTTGGCGGACCTGCCGTTGCCGCTGCATCCTCCTCTGCTTCTCTCTCTGCCACCAGCGCAGCACTAACCACTTGATTTGTTGCCGCTAAATATAGCAGCAACGGCTCTTGTGGCCTAGGTGCGACTAGTATTGGCGGAGAGGAGAGGTACTTCTTCAAATCCTGCAGCGCTGCCTCCGCTTCTGGAGTCCATTTCATTGGTCCTGCCTTCTTCAAGATTTTGAAAAATGGCAGGGCGCGCTCAGCGGACTTTGAGATGAACCTACTCAAAGCAGCGACGCCGCCGGCAAGGCGGCGCACATCCTTGACTCGTCTTGGTGCTTCAATTTGCTCAATTGCCTTGATCTTGTCGGGATTGGCTTCAATTCCACGCTGGGATACGAAGAACCCGAGAAGCTTGCCGGATGGGACACCGAACACGCACTTCTCGGGGTTGAGCTTCAGGTTGATCCTGCGCAGATTTGCAAAAGTCTCCTCTAGATCTTGAATGAGCGTTACCTTGTCCTTGGTTTTGACCACTATATCATCCATGTAAGCTTCCATATTTCTATGGAGCTGGGTCTCGAAACCAATCTGGACGGCTCTTGCGAAGGTCGACCCAGCACTTTTCAACCCGAAAGGCATACGCAAGAAGCAGTATGTGCCACACGGGGTGATAAATGCGGTCTTCTCTTCGTCTTCTTTCGCCATGAAGATCTGGTGATAGCCTGAGTATGCGTCAAGGAATGACAGCAAATCGCAGCCGGCAGTAGAATCCACAATCTGGTCGATGCGTGGCAAGGGAAAAGGATCTTTTGGACAGGCTTTATTTATATCTGTAAAGTCAATACATAGCCTCCATTTACCGTTCGCCTTGCGCACAACAACTGGATTGGCCAACCATGTAGGATGGAGGACTCCTCTAACCAGGCCTGCCGCCTCAAGCTTCTTAATCTCTTCGGCAATGAATTCTTGCCGCTCCAAAGCTTGTTTCCGCACCTTCTGCTTGACGGGCCGCGCGTGGGGACAGACAGCTAGGTGGTGCTCAATTACTTCCCTGGGAACACCGGGGATGTCAGATGGTTGCCATGCAAACACATCGACATTCGCCCGCAGGAAAGCAACGAGCGCGCTTTCCTATTTGTCATTAAGGGTGGAACTTATGGTGAAAGTTCCTCCCGTCCCGTCCTCCTTGGCGGGCACCTTCTTGGTCTCAGGCGGAGCAGCCTTGGGTTTCTTGGTCTGACCGGCAGAGCTCTCTGGTGCATCCTCGATGGTAGCGCAGCACTCCGGAGAGGCGCGCTTGCCGGAGTTTGTACCAGAGGTCTTGCCGGGCTTCTTCTTCT
Organism: Elymus sibiricus; assembly: GCA_039707655.1. Classification (NCBI taxonomy): domain Eukaryota; kingdom Viridiplantae; phylum Streptophyta; class Magnoliopsida; order Poales; family Poaceae; genus Elymus; species Elymus sibiricus. Next base: position 148,368,970 of record CM077668.1, on the reverse strand, counting down.
TGCCGGGATCTTGAGCGGCAGGAGCATGCGCCTTGGCGGCGGACGCTGCAACTGCTTCCCGGTAAAGCTTGTCGGTGCAAATGAGCGCGTCTTTCTTGTCGGAGTGAACAGTGATGACGCTCATTGGGCCGGGCATCTTCAAGACGTTGTAGGCGTAGTGCGAGGCCGCCATGAACTTAGCCAGTGCTGGGCGGCCAAGGATTCCATTATAAGGTAACGGAATCTTGGCGACGTCGAAAACGACCTTCTCCGTCCTAAAGTTCAGCTCGCTGCCGAATGTTACCGGCAGCGTGATCTTGCCTTTCGGCTGGTTCCTTCCCGGATTGACCCCTTGGAAAGAGCCTGTCTCCTCAAGGTCCTCGTCAGGAATCTGCAGCCTCTTGATGACGTCCGGTGAGATCAAGTTCAGGCCGGCCCCACCGTCAACCAACATTTTTGTTACCTTGAGGTTGTGAACTGTTGGTGAGACCAACAACGGCAAGCACCCGACCGCGGTTGTGCGATCTGGGTGGTCCTCGGCGTCAAAAATGATGGGCGTGTGGGACCACTTCAGTGGCTTCTGTGCACCAATAGAGGGTTCTGCCGCATTAATCTCACGTGCCCACCGCTTGAGTTGGCGGTGAGAGAAATGCAACGAAGCGCCTCCATCGACACACATAACCTCCGTTGCCTTTTGGAACTCTCGCTCACTAGATTCGCCATCATCTTCCTCTTCATCTTCATCCCCTTCCTTCTTGTCACGGCCCCGGGCAGGCTTCTCTTGCTGCTGCCTGGGCTTGCCGCAGCGACCTCCTCGACCGCGTTTCCTGCCAGACCCTCCAGCACCATCTTGGGCTCTCTCCTTGTCGCGCCTTTCATACTCGGTGCGCTGCTTCTCGACAAGCTCCTCCACTTGCCGGCAGTCTTGGAGATTATGGCCCTTGGTACGGTGGATCTTGCAGTACTGCTTGCCGGATCCTTCTGGCTTGTCGGCAGCCGTCAAGGCCTGACACGCCGCACACCCGGCAACCTCCTTGCCGGGGTCGTCTGTCTTGGACTTCTTGGCGGTGCCGGTGTTGCCGGAACCTTCAACGGCAAGCACGGCCTTGCCTTTGCGCTTCCTGTTCTTCCGCTTTCCCTTCTTTGCCGGGGCAGGAGCGTCTTCGCTCTCGGAGTCGACTCCGGCGCCAGCATTCTCACCGGGGAGTCTTCTTCCTTCCTCTGCCCATGCACACTTGTCGGCCAAAGCGTAGAGCTCGGCGACGTCTCTGACTTTGTTCATCGCCAACTCCTCCCGCATTTTACGATTGCGCACATTCTGATGAAAGGCGCTGATGACGGCGGCGGGATGAACGTCAGGAATGTTGTGCTGGACGCGGCTGAACCTTTGGATATACTTGCGCAAACTTTCGCCCTCTTTCTGGGGGATGATATGCAGATCACTCTCCTGGCCAGGAGCTTGATGGCCGCCCGTGAAGGCGCCAACAAACTGGTGGCACAGGTCGGCCCAAGAAGAGATGGAATTCTCGGGCAGGTGCATCAACCACGATCTAACGTTGGGCTTCAGCACCAACGGAAAGTAGTTGGCCAGCACCTTATCGTCACGAGCCCCGGCAGCCCGCACCGCGATGGTGTAGATGCTCAAGAACTCGGACGGATGGGTCTTGCCATCATACTTCTCCGGTACTTCCGGCTTGAAGGAGCGGCAGCTGGGCCACTGAACTTGCCGCAGCTCACGAGTAAACGCCGGACAACCCACCTCGTAAGGTAGGCAGCCTGGGTACCCTGGTGCAGGCTCACCAACAGCGGTCCCAGCGTGCTTGTCGGACTGGCGACGCGCTTCCCTTCGGCGCTCGATGGTGGTTCGAGCGTCCTCCTTCTTCCGTTCCCGAAGAACGTGACGTTGATCGCGGCGAACCCGTGGATCAGACGACGCCGTGGAATCATCGTCACGGGCGCTGGTCCGTCCAGTTAACGACCGCTCTTGATGCAGCGGAGGGGAACACAACGTAATCGTCCCAGCTCCGGTCTTCTCTCCATCGGCACTCACCAGCCTAGACGACTGCAGCCGTGAGGGTTCACCCTGCTGCGGTCTGCCATTGTCAGCCAGACTGAGGAGGCTCTGGATAGTGGCTCGCCACTCGTCTAGCTTCTCAGTGGCAGGAGGGAAGTCTAGGAGCAGCTGAGCTCGCGCCAACGCCTCCGCTGGTGTAGGCGGCGGCGACAGGTGCGAAGAACGTGAGGTGCTCAAACTCCTAACAGGGTTAGAAGGAGCATCATCATGACTCTGCACCCGCGCGCGGCTTCCACCAGCGCGCTGGCGCGGATCTTGGCCCCGCGCATCTTGAGAGTGATGCGCAGGGGTTTTCCCATGGGGATGCTTGGATCCACCGTAGTCACGGTGCTGCACGTCATGCGCGTCCTGAGAAGGTCGCGGTGCATGCGCCAGCGTGGTCGTCCTGGAAGGCGCCGCTCCATCCTTGGAAGTCGCTGCACCACCCGCGGGTTGCGCAGCTCCATCCTTGGACCTGTTGCTCGTCCGGCTCGGATCGCCGGAACGCCGTGGAAGCTCGGAGCCTCCACCTCCCCCACCCGCGTCTACCCCGTCGCCTGTGTGCGCAGCATCAGGCACGACGGATGCAGATGGACCAACCGCCGTGAAACCCTTCTTCTTGGGAGCCATGGTGGTGAAGATGATCAAAGATCTGACGCGCTGATCGCTAGATCAGGTTCGCACAACCTCGATCCCCCTACCTGGCGCGCCAAAGATGTCGTGGGAAACGGACACCTATGGGATCAAGGAGATCCCTTTACGGTTCGGCAAGGGGAGAGGATTGCACAAAGAGCAGATCTAACGAACAGCACACGGGGGATTTTACCCAGGTTCAGGCCGCACGGATGCGTAAAACCCTACTCCTGCTTGGTTGTATTTCTGTGGACGTTCTTGGCCAAGTTCCGGGAGCTACAGTAGCAGCTACGCATGCAGAACGGGTCCAATCTCCCCTTCTCTGTACACCTCGGGCCTCCTTATATATGAGTCAAAGGGGCTACCACAGTGGCGTACGAGATAAGGCATGAGGTGGAAAGTAGCTACAGTGTTATCATACCTAACCCTGATGGCCTGGGACAAACTCATTAAATACACCGTGAGGTGTCCGTCAAGGTGTCCCTTAGCGTCTTGGCTTGGAAAAGCTTTACGGGGGATTGGAAAAGCATCCATCCCATCAGCACCGCTTAAGCATCTCGTGGCCAGCATTACGCCACGTCATCATGAGGACAAGCCCTAAACGACAAGGCTGGCCGCTGCACTGGAGCGATAGCGCTGCACTGTGCAGAGCCTTGCTGGGGCTGAATCCTTGCCGGACCCGGGGCTTGCCGGGACCGGGCCTTGCCGGGTGCGAGGCCTTGCCGGGTGCGAGGCCTTGCCGGCAAGGGTCTTGCCGGGCCTCCGCAACCCTTTGGTCTTCTGTCTGATCGTTGACTTGAACGCCTTCTTGGCATCTTAGTCTTGTGATTACTCCTAGCTATCCCCCGGCAAGGCTTGCCGCGGTACGGCTACAACTGCCCGTGCACAAGTAAGGGGTACTAAAAAGACCCATACTTTAGTACACCGACAGGCGGCCGCAGCAAGGTGGCCTGAGCATGTTCATGTGCTCGGGCGAGCATGACAACGACTACAGCATCGGCGGCGAGCTTTGCGGCGGAGCTGGGTTCGAGCGGCGATGGCAGCGGCAGCTACAGGCATCTAAAGGCGGTGCTGAGAGAGGGGAAAGATGTGGGGGCTCACCGTGAGCCTGTAGGTGAGCAAAATGTGCGCGGGAAGGGCTCGACGTCGCCGGAATTGTTGACGAACGCCGGCGATCCGAAGGTTGAAGATGAGCTCGTTCCGGTCGAATGAGAGGCGCTCGGCTCGACCCCGATGGCGTAGGCGATGTGGACGATGACGAGGAAGCCAATGAGCACCAGGAGGAGGCGCGGGAGGCACGGTGGCCGCGCGATCTACAGAGGTCCGGCCATGGCTGCGTCGGTGAGCTCAAATGCGAGCGAGGGAGGGAACGAGGGGGGAAATGGGGAGGCCTAGGGTTTGCGGGAGGTCGCGGGGACCTTATCCACGCCGCGGGCACGGCGGATGGCCGACAGCTGCCCATCGGCGCTCGGGCGGGCGCGCGTGCTGACATGCAGGAGAAGGAGGCGGGAGGAAGGAGAAAGGCCGAGGTGGACCGGGCCAGGCTGCACTGTGCACTCGAAGCCCAGTGCGCCAGTAAGTTTCTCCCCCCTTTTCTTTTTCTTTTATGTTCTAGTCTTTTCACCACTGTTTGCAAATTGTTTGGCCACCATTTGACTTTTATAAAATATGCGATTGGTCAAATCAAATATTAGGCAATATCTAGTACTGCCAGAAATTGGTTGGGGTAATATTTGAATTCATTTGAATTTTATTAAATAAAAGGAATTAAATGCTGCTGTTTTGTTACTGTTTTAGGATGTTAGACTCATCTAGGGAATTTAGGTGATGTTGTTTTTCTTAACATAATTAGTTATGGATTATTTGCTATTTAATGAACATTTTTAGTTTCCAAATTCGAACGACTTTTATTTCCAATTTATATTTGAATTTCAATTTGAGTTGGAATTTGAAATGAGATATGATGCAAATGATGATCAAGCACTGTTAATCATGATGACTTGGCATTATCAAAAGGTGATCATTGTAGCTTAATTACATGGGGTGTTACATATTTATAGTGTTTTTAATCAATATAACACTTTGTGGAGTAATTCTAATGCCTTTTCTCTCTTAATATGCAAGATTCACACAAGGAGGGAGATTGCCGGCAGCTGGAATTCTGGACCTGAAAAAGCAATGTCAGAGATACCTATTCTGCACATCTCCAAATGAGCTGAAATTTTGTGGAGACTTATTTTGGAATAAATAAAAAATACTGGAAGCAAGAAGTACCAGAGGGGGCCACCCAGGTGCCCACGAGGCACCAGGGCGCGCCACCCCCCCCCCCCCCAGGCGCGCCCTGGTACCTCGTGGGGCCCCTGGCCAGCCTCTGGCCCCCATTTTCTGGTATATAAGTGCATTTGCCCTAGAAAAAATATAGAGAAGACTTTTGGGACGGTGCGCCGCCATCTCGAGGCGGAACTTGGGCAGGAGCACTTTTGCTCTCCGGCGGAGAGATTCTGTCGGGGATACTTCCCTCCGGGAGGAGGAAATCATCGCCATCGACATCACCAGCGATCCTCTCATCGTGGGAGGACTAATCTTCATCAACATATTCACCAGCACCATCTCATCTCAAACCCTAGTTCATCTCTTGTATTCAATCTTTGTCTCAAAACCTCAGATTGGTACCTGTGGGTTGATAGTAGTGTTGATTACATCTTGTATATGATGCAAGTTGGTTTATTTGGTGGAAGATTATATGTTCAGAAATATTGTGCTATTCAACACCTCTCTGATCTTGGACATGATTATGTTTTGTGAGTAGTTACTTTTGTTCTTGAGAACATGGGAGAAGTCTTGTCATAAGTAATCATGTGAATTTGGTATTCGTTCGATATTTTGATGATATGTATGTTGTTGATTCCCTTAGTGGTGTCATGTGAACGTCGACTACATGACACTTCACCATCTTTGGGCCTAAGGGAATGCATTGTGGAGTAGTAATTAGATGATGGGTTGCTAGAGTGACAGAAGCTTAAACCCTAGTTTATGAGCTATTCCGTAAGGGGCTGATTTGGATCCCTATGTTTAATGCTATGGTTAGAGTTATCTTAATTCTTCTTTCGTAGTTGTGGATGCTTGCGAGAGGGGGTAATCATAAGTGGGAGGCTTGTTCAAGTAAGAACAACACCCAAGCACCGGTCCACTGATAACCCACAAGTATAGGGGATCAATTGTAGCTTTTTCGATAAATAAGAGTGTTGAACCCAACGAGGAGCTAAAGGTGGAATTAATATTCCCTTCAAGTTCTATCGACCACCGATACAACTCTACGCGCACTTAACGTTCGCTTTACCTAGAACAAGTATGAAACTATTTTGTAGGTGATAGGATAGGTTTGCAAGAATAAAACTAGAAGTACTTTGCAAGAATAAAACTAGGAATAATTTGCAAGATAATAAAAGTTAGTTGTTTAGTAGAAAGTTTTTGTAACACAAGAGAATGATTTGTCCATAGGCAATCGATAACTAGACCGGTAATCATTATTGCAATTTTATATGAGGGAGAGGCATGAGCTAACATACTTTCCGTACTTGGATCATATGCACTTATGATTGGAACTCTAGCAAGCATCCGCAACTACCAAAGATCATTAAGGTAAAACCCAACCATAGCATTAAGTATCAAGTCCCCTTTACTCCCATACGCAACAACCCCCTTACTCGGGTGTAAGCTTCTGTCACTCTAGCCACCCACTATAAGAGAATTATGAACGTATTGCAAACCCCACAGTGGGGATCCCTCACGCTTGCGTGACACGTAGGGCACCATAGGACAGCACCAAAATAAAACATACAACTCAAACCAATCACGATCATCAATCAACCCATAGGACAAAATGAATCTACTCAAACATCATAGGATGGCCAAAAATCATTGGATAATAATATGTAGCATTAAGCACCATGTTTAAGTAGAGAATTAGAGTGGGAAAAGAGAGGTTACACCACTGCATAGAAGGGGAGAGAGTTGGTGTTGACGGCGGCGAAGTTGTTGGTGTAGATCGCCGTCACGATGTTTCCCCCGGCGGCGCTCCGGCGCCATCGGAAGAGAGGGGGAGAGTGCCCCCCTCCTTATTATTCTTCCTTGGCCTCCCCCCTAGATGGGAGGAGAGTTCCCCCTCTGGTCCTTGGCCGCCATGGCGGCGGAGGGGCAGGAGCCCCTCCGAGATTGGATCTCCCTCTCTCTTCTCTTCTGTTTCGCGTTCCTGTTTTCTGGCCTTTCACCGTTTCTTAAATTCCCGGAGATCAGAAACTCCGATTGTGCTGAAATTTTAACACGGTTTTTTTTCCGGATATTTGCTTCCTTGCGCCCGAAGAATAGCACCAACTGACCTACGAGGGCCTCACGAGGCACCACGGCGCGCCGGCCCCCCCCCTGGCGCGCACTGGTGCCTCGTGGGGCCCACGAGCACCGCCTTGCGTTGATTACACCTCCCAAAAATCACATATATTCCAAAATAATTCTCTGTAAAATTTTATTGCATTTGGACTTCGTTTGATATAGATATTCCGTGAAACAAAAAAACAAGCAGAAAACGGGAACTGGCACTGGGCGCTGGATCACTATGTTAGTCCCAAAAATAATATAAAATGTTGCCAAAAATATGTGAAAGTTGTAGAATATTGGCATGAAACAATCAAAAATTATAGATACGACGGAGACGTATCAGCATCCCCAAGCTTAATTTCTACTAGTCCTCGAGTAGGTAAATGATAAAAAAGATAATTTTTGATGTGGAATGCCACCTAGCATAATCTTGATCATATAATTTAATCATGGCATGAATATTAAGACACGAGTGATTCAAAGCAATAGTCTATAATTTGATATAAAGACATCAATTCTCAAGCATACTAACAAACAACCATGTCTTTCAAAATTTCAACGCTAAAGAAAGTTATCCCTAGCCCATTATGCTTAGTCATTGATCCATTCATGAAACACACTCAACATTAACTACACCCAATGCACAAGTATGACAATAGTGCTCTCCAGTTGGTGCTTTATAAGAGAAGATGGAGACTCAATAAAAATAAAAATGCATAAAAGTAAATAGATAGGCCCTTCACAGAGGGAAGCAGAGATTTGCAAATGTGCCAGAGCTCAAAGCTTAAATTAGAGAGATAAAATTGTTTTGAGAGGCATGCTTTTCCTGTCAATGAAAACGATCGAGAATTCCCAATATCTTCCATGCTAGACACATCATAGGCGGTTTCCAAACAGAAAGTAAAGTTTATTTCCTTTCCACCATTCTTTCACAATCCATGGCTAGCCATATCCACGGGTGCCCTCCATACCAACACTTTCCAAGGAATTTTGTTGTTATTAATTTTTGATTCATTGTGGGACTGGGCATCCCTATTACCAGCCACTCTCTCGTGCAATGACAAGTGAATAAACACTAATCGTGAGAATAACACACCTAGCATGGAAAATATTGGCCACCCCCTGCCGCTTCATGAGCGGTACGGGCACACAAAACGGAAAACTATTTTGAAAAATTAGAGTTGCCACATGCAAATTTACTTGGAACGGCACGAAAATACCGCATATAGGTAGATATGGTGGACTCATTTGGCACAACTTGTGTTTAAGGAGTTTGGATGCACAAGCAGTATTCCTGCTTAGTACAAATGAAGGCTAGCAAATAGATTGAGAAGCAACCAACCAAAAAACGAAAACGGTCATAAACATGCATTGAACATAACTAATACTGAATAATGCACCATAAGTAGGATATAACTTCGTTGCATAACTATTGACTTTACGTGCATGCATAGGGAATCAAAAACCTTAACACCAATATTCTTACTAAATCACAATTACTCACTAGCATAACTCACATATTATCATCTCCATATCGTAAAACTATTGCAAGGAATCAAACATATCATATTCAGTGATCTACAAGGTTTATGTAGGATTTTCTGACTAACCATGTGAATGACCAATTCCTGTTGACTCTCTAAATAGATATAAGTGAAGCAAGAGAGTTTAATTCTTTCTACAAAAGACCATTCTCTAACAAATATAATTGAAGCAAAAGAGTATTCTACAAATAACGGTTTTCTATATGAAGAGAAACAGGCATCCAAACTTCAAATGATATAAGTGAAGCACATGAAGCATTCTATAAAGCCATACTCAAAAGATATAAGTGAAGTGCAAAGAGCATTCTATAAATCAACCAAGGACTCTCTCATACCATCATGGTGCATAAAATAAAAGGGAAAAATAAACACAAAAGACGCTCCAAGAATTTACGCATATCATGTGAACAAAACAAAAACCGAGACATACCGATAATTGTTAAATAAAGATGGGATGCCTTCCGGGGCATCCTCATGCTTAGACGCTTGAGTCTCCTTGAATATTTACTTGGGGTGCCTTGGGCATCCCCAAGCTTGAGCTCTTGCCTCTCCTCATTCTTCTCATATCAATACCTCCTCGATCTTTGAACACTTCATCCACACAAAACTTAACAAAACCTTCGTGAGATCCGTTAGTATAATAAAGCAAATCACTACTTTAAGTACTGTTGCAAACCCATTCATATTTTATTTTTGCATTATACCTACTGTATTCTAACTTCTCTATGGCTTATACCTTCCGATACAATCCATAGTTTCATCAAAACAAGCAAAACAATGCATCAAAAACAGAATCTGTCAAAAACAGAACAGTCTGTAGTAATCTGAACATTGACCATACTTCTGTAACTCCAAAAATTCTGAAACGTTAGGAAAAAATAAAAAATTTGCATAGCAGTAATGTGTAAAACTTTCAGAATTTTTGCACGTTCCAGTAAAAAATGTAAATTCACGTACTACAGCAAAACTTTCTGTTTTTGCACCGCACACACCAAACAAGCAATTTAAACATCCTAACGGTAAATCTTGGCACATTATTTTTATAATACAATGGATTTGTACAAGGGGATAATTATTTTTGTTGAAAAGTTTCTGTAATTCAAGATTTGCAAAGTTTCCATGGGCATGAACAAAGTTCAAGGAGCTCCCCCACTTTAACAGTGCTCGTCTTTCTTACTTTCACTTTCCTTTTTGAAAAGTTTTAGGTTCCCCTCTATATTTTTTTTGTTTTTAAACTTTTTAAAAGCACACAACAGAAATAAATGACTCTCTAAAACTTCCGGGTTGTCTCCCAGGCAGCGCTTTCTTTAAAGCCATTAAGCTAGGCATAAAGTGCTCAAGTAATCGATCCACCCGGATCCCAAGGTATATCAAAGCCAATTTTAATTAACAATGATTTGTAATTTAGTAGTGAGCACAAAGCAACATATATCATGCAATGACGAAGTCTAACTCTCTTCCTATGCATCGGCATGTCATAAAAGAACAATTCATGCACATCAAGTAAAGGCCAATACATAGTATAAACAGTTTCTTGCAATTTTATCGTATTGGAAACATAGAAAGGCGGAGATGTAGTTCCTCTCTCATAATAATTGCAAGTAGGAGCAGAAAGCACATGCATATTATGTTCATCAAAATCATCATGTGTAGTAGTAAAACGCAACCCATCAATATAATCCTTAATAAGAGCAAACTTCTCCGATATAGTGTAGTTGGGAGAATTCAAAAAGATAATAGGACTATCATGTGTAGGTGCAATAACAAGAATTTCATTCTTAACATAAGGAACTATAGCAAGTTCATCTCCATAAACATCATTCATATTGGCATCATGGCCACAAGCATAGCAAGCATCAAGTTCATCAAAGAGGGATATTTCAAATGAATCCAAGGGATCATAGCATTCATCCTTCGGTAAGCACGAAGGGAAATTAAACAATGTATGGGATAAAGAGTTACTCTCATCAGAAGGTGGGCACGGGTGATCAATCCGCTCTTCCTCCTTTTGTTCTTCGCTCTCCTCCTCAGTTTTTTCATCTAATGAGCTCACAGTGTCATCAATTTCTTCTTCCATAGATTCCTAAAAAATATTAGTCTCTTCTCGGACAGCGGAGACTTTCTCAATAAATTGACCAATATAGGCATTGTATTCATAATTCTCATAGCAATATTTAAATATAGCAAAATTTTCAGATCGGTAAACAGCATCATCATAATTTTCAAACTTTTCAAACAAAGATTCAATTTCATAAGCACCCTTAAAAGGAACAAATTCTTCTATTTGTTCCACATCATAGTAATCATATATACCATTAGCATAAGAAGCCAAGGTTTCATTATCATTAAATTCACATGAAAACGGAAGGTGTGGAGCCTTCATCCTAGAGCAGCAAGTATAATCATATCTTAAGCATAAATCCCGAGCATAACAATGCAAATAATGAATTTGATCCCATAAGAGTTTCCCTTTTTGAGACAAGCGATAATCCCAAAAGTATTCCCGTTGATCCAAAGTATATCCCATTATCAAGTTGAATGGAGATTTATCAGGATTATCAAAGTAGTATTTAATGTTTTCCACATAACGAGCATCGAGGGTTTCAGGAGGTTCCCCATCTCCATGAGTAGCAAGTACAACTAATTTTTTTGGTGTTTCGTGTTCCATATCCATAACTAAAGATATAAAACAACTTAGAACAGAAAATAAAATCTACTTACTGATAAAGCAAACAAGCACACACGAGAATATCAACCCCACGCTATTGCTCCCCGGCAACGGCGCCAGAAAAATGTCTTGATAACCCACAAGTATAGGGGATCAATTGTAGCTTTTTCGATAAATAAGAGTGTTGAACCCAACGAGGAGCTAAAGGTAGAATTAATATTCCCTTCAAGTTCTATCGACCACCGATACAACTCTACGCGCACTTAACGTTCGCTTTACCTAGAACAAGTATGAAACTATTTTGTAGGTGATAGGATAGGTTTGCAAGAATAAAACTAGAAGTACTTTGCAAGAATAAAACTAGGAATAATTTGCAAGATAATAAAAGTTAGTTGTTTAGTAGAAAGCTTTTGTAACACAAGAGAATGATTTGTCCATAGGCAATCGATAACTAGACCGGTAATCATTATTGCAATTTTATATGAGGGAGAGGCATGAGCTAACATACTTTCCGTACTTGGATCATATGCACTTATGATTGGAACTCTAGCAAGCATCCGTAACTACCAAAGATCATTAAGGTTAAACCCAACCATAGCATTAAGTATCAAGTCCCCTTTACTCCCATACGCAACAACCCCCTTACTCGGGTGTAAGCTTCTGTCACTCTAGCCGCCCACTATAAGAGAATTATGAACGTATTGCAAACCCCATTGTGGGGATCCCTCATGCTTATGTGACACGGAGGGCACCATAGGATAGCACCAAAATAAAACATACAACTCAAACCAATCGCGATCATCAATCAACCCATAGGACAAAATGAATCTACTCAAACATCATAGGATGGCCACAAATCATTGGATAATAATATGTAGCATTAAGCACCATGTTTAAGTAGAGAATTAGAGCGGGAAAAGAGAGGTTACACCGCTGCATAGAGGGGGAGAGAGTTGGTGTTGACGGCGGCGAAGTTGTTGGTGTAGATCGCCGTCACGATGTTTCCCCCGGCGGCGCTCCGGCGCCACCAGAAGAGAGGGGGAGAGAGCCCCCCACCTTCTTCTTCCTTGGCCTCCCCCCTATATGGGAGGAGAGTTCCCCCTCTGGTCCATGGCCACCATGGCGGAGGAGGGGCAGGAGCCCCTCCGAGATTGGATCTCCCTCTCTGTTCTCTTCTGTTTTGCCTTCCTATTTTCTGGCCTTTCACCGTTTCTTAAATTCTCGGAGATCCGTAACTCCGATTGTGCTGAAATTTTAACACGATTTTTTCCGGATATTAGCTTCCTTGCGCCCGAAGAATAGCACCAACCGACCTACGAGGGCCTCACGAGGAACCACGGCGCGCCGGGCCCCCCCTGGCGCGCCCTGGTGCCTCGTGGGGCCCACGAGCACCGCCTTGCGTTGATTCCACCTCCCAAAAATCACATATATTCCAAAATAATTCTCCGTAAAATTTTATTGCATTTGGACTTCGTCTGATATGGATATTCTGCGAAACAAAAAACAAGCAGAAAACAGGAACTGGCACTGGGCACTGGATCAATATGTTAGTCCCAAAAATAATATAAAATGTTGCCAAAAATATGTGAAAGTTGTAGAATATTGGCATGAAATAATCAAAAATTATAGATACGATGGATACATATCATCCACCCACATATCAAATTATCAAAGTAGCGAACGCGAATCAAACGAACATGATGAAAGTGACTAGATGAAATTCCCATGTGTCCTCGAGAACGCTTTACTTACTATAAGAGATCGTTCCGGCTTGTCCTTTGCTATAAAAAGGATTGGGACACCTTGCTGCACTCTTTGTTACTATTGCTACTTGTCACTTGTTACAAATTATCTTGCTATCAAACTACTCGTTACCGATAATTTCAGTGCTTGCAGAAAATACCTTGCTGAAAACCGCTTGTCATTTCCTTCTGCTCCTCGTTGGGTTCGACACTCTTACTTATCGAAAGGACTATGATTGATCCCCTATACTTGTGGGACATCAAGACTCTTTTCTGGCGCCTTTGCCGGGGAGTGAAGCGCCTTTGGTGAGTGGAATTTGGTAAGGAAACATTTATATCACGTGTTGAAATTTACTGTCACTTGTCACTATGGAAAGTAATCCTTTGAGGGGTTTGTTCGGGGTATCTTCACCTCGACCGGAAACACAAATAGTTGCTCCTCAACCTACTGCACATATTGAAAATATTTATTATGAGATTCCTCTGGGTATGATAGAGAAACTGCTAGCTAATCCTTATGTAGGAGATGGAACAGTACATCCTGATATGCACTTGATCTATGTGGATGAAATTTGTGGATTGTTTAAGCTTGCAGGTTTATCCGGAGATGGAGTTAAGAAGAAAGTATTCCCTTTATCTTTGGAGGGAAAGGCATTAATGTGGTATAGGATATGTGATGATACTGATACATGGGACTGGAACCGATTGAAACTAGAATTCCATCAGAAATTTTATCCTATGCATTTGGTTCATCGTGATCGGAATTATATATATAATTTTTGGCCTTGTGAAGGAGAAAGCATCGCTCAAGCTTGGGGGAGGCTTAAGTACATGATGTACACATGCCCCAATCATGAGCTCTCAAAAGAAATTATCTTACAGATTTTTTATGCTCGGCTTTCTCATGATAATCAAACTACGCTCGATTCTTCTTCGACTGGCTCCTTTATGAAGAAAACTATTGAATTCAGATGGGATCTTCTGGAAAGAATTAAACGCAACTCTGAAGATTGGGAACTCGACAAAGGTAATGAGTCAGGTATAATACTTGAGTTTGATTGTGTTAAATATTTTATGGCCACTGATGTTTTTCATAAGTTTAGCACTAAATATGGACTTGACTCAGAGATAGTAGCTTCCTTTTGTGAATCATTTACTACTCAGGTTGATCTCCCTAAGGAGAGGTGGTTTAAATATCACCCCCCTGTTAAAGAAGAGATTGAGGAACCTGTTAGTGTTAAAGAAGAAACAATTGTTTACCATGTTGATCCAGTTGTGCCTACTGCTTATATTGAGAAACCACCTTTTCCTGTTAGGATTAAGGAACATGCTGAGCTGTGGTTAACAAAAGTAATATTAGAGCACCTAGACCCTCTGAACAAATTAAAGTTGAACCTGATGTTGCTATGGTTAAAGATCTCTTAGTCGATAATATAGATGGGCATGTTATTTACTTTTGTGATGAAGCTGCTAGAATTGCTAAACCTGTTAGAAATGAACGAGATATGTTAGACAAGAACAAGCCCGTAGTTGGCATGCCTGTTATTTATGTTAAGATTGGATATCATTGCTATCATGGTTTGTGTGATATGGGTGCTAGTGTGAGTGCCATTCCATTTTCTTTATATCAAGAAGTAATGCATGATATTGCACCTGTTGAAATTGAAGATATTGATGTTACTATTAAGCTAGCGAACAGAGATACTATTACACCACTTGGGATTGTTAGAGATGTTGAAGTCTTGTGTGGTAAAATCAAATACCCTACTGATTTCTTAGTACTTGGTTCACAACAAGATAATTTTTGTCCCATTATATTTGGTAGACCTTTCTTAAATACCATTAATCCTGAAATCGATTGTGTTAAAGAAAAGGTTCAAGTCAAGTTTGGTGATATATCTCATGAGTTTAATTTCTCCAAGTTTCGTAGACGACCTCATGATAAAGAATTGCCTAGTAAAGATGAAATTATTGGTCTTGCTTCTATTGCCATACTGATACGTCTCCAGCGTATCTATAATTTTTGATTGTTCCATGCTGTTATATTATCAATCTTGGATGTTTTTATAATCATTTACAGCAATTATATATCATTTTTGGAGACTAACCTATTAACTTAGTGCCAGTGCCAGTTGTTGTTTTCTGCCCTGTTTTTGTTTTACAGAAAATCAATACCAAATGAAGTCCAAATGCCACGAAACTTTTTGGAGATTTTTTTTCTGGACAAGATAAACACTAGAAGCTTCGGGAGAGGGCCAGAAGACCCAGGAGGTGGCCACGAGCCACCAGGGCGCGCCTGGGGGGCAAGCGCGCCCTGGTGCCTCGTGGGCCCCCCTTTGCTCCGTATGACCTAATTCCACCACTATAAATTCAGGAAAAATCAGAAACCCTCAGGGGAGTCCACGAAATACTTTTTCCGCCACCGCAAGTTTCTGTTCTAGAGAGATCCCATCTGGGGTCCTTCCCCGGTAATCCGCCAGAGGGGGAATCGATCACGGAGGGGTTCTACATCAACCTTGCTTCCCTTCCGATGATGCGTGAGTAGTTTACCATAGACCTTCGGGTCCATAGGTAGTAGCTAGATGGCGTCTTCTCTCTTTTTGATTTTCAATACAATGTTCTCCTCGATGTTCTTGGAGTTCTATCCGATGTAATCACTTTTTGCAGTGTGTTTGTTGGGATCCAATGAATTATGAGTTTGTGATGAGATTATCCATGAAAATATTTGAGTCTTTTTTGATCTCTTTTATGCATGATTATTATAGCCTCGTATTTCTTCTCCGATCTATTGATTTGGTTTGGCCAACTAGATTGATTTATCTTGCCATGGGAAGAGGTGCTTTGTAATGGGTTCGATCTTGCGGTGCTCAATCCCAGTGACAGAAAGGGACATGACACGTATGTATCGTTGCTATTAAGGGTAAAAACATGGGGTTTATTCATACGTGAGTTTGTCTTGTCTACATCATGTCATCGTTCATAAGGCGTTACTCCGTTCTTTATAGACTTAATACACTAGATGCATGCTGGATAGCGGTCGATGTGTGGAGTAATAGTAGTAGATGCAGGCCGGAGTCGGTCTACTTGTCTCGGACGTGATGCCTATATACATGATCATTGCCTTGGATATCATCATGATTATTTGCTTTTCTATCAATTGCCCAACAGTAATTTGTCTACCCACCGTATGCTATTTTCTTGAGAGAAGCCTCTAGTGAAACCTATGGCCCCCGGGTCTATCTAAATCATATTACTAAAACCCTAAAAATATTGCTGCCATTTTCTTTTATTTATTTTATTTTGTATTTTTTTTCAATCTATATATCTATCACATACAATTTAATCTTGCAATTTACCGCCGAGAGATTGACAACCTCTCGTTTGCGTTGGGTGCAAGGATTTGTTGTTTGTGTGCAGGTGCTGCTAACGAGGTGTTGTGTGATTCTCCTACTGGTTCGATAACCTTGGTTTCATAACTGAGGGAAATACTTATCTCTACTATGCTGCATCATCCCTTCCTCTTCGGGGAAAATACCAACGCAAGCTACAAGTAGCAGGAAGAATTTCTGGCGCCGTTGCCGGGGAGACATCATCAACATCTATCAAGTACCTTTGCATAAACTCTCATCTCCTTGCATTTACTTTATTTGCCATTTGCCTCTTGTTTTCATCTCCCCCACTTCTAAAACGTTTTCACAAAAATACAAAAATATTTTCCGTTTGCCTTTTTGCTTGTTTGATTGTGTTGCCATGTGCCTTCTATTTGCTTGCATCTTCGCTTGCTAAAAATCTATTGATATGGATCCTCATCCACTTGCTAATATTTTCAAAAGACCCAATTATGATGAACCAATTGCTAGTGAGTTGAGTGCACTTGATTTCCTCTATGAAGTTTTGCTTGAAAATCATGAATCTGAAAATTGTGATGAAGTGCTGAAAGAAGAAATTTATAAAGTGATTCATGATAGCTCCTTCAATGAAAAGCATGATTGCAATAATGTTATTATAAATTCTATTAATGTCAATTGTGCTAATAATATGCAAAACTACGAGCTTGGGGATGATAATTTTGTTATATCCACTACTTATTGCAATAATATTGAAAGTGGGTTTGGAGAGGTCATGACTTTTGTTGATGTTAATCCCACTATTTTGGAAGACTATAAGAATTTTATGCATGTGGATCATGGATAGAAAATTTTATATGATAGCTATATTGTTGAATTTTATTATGATCCTACATATAATTATTATGAGAGAGGAAAATATGGTTGTAGAAATTTTCATGTTACTAAATTACCTCTCGTTATGTTGAGATTGTCAATGTTTTATTCCTCTCCTTTGCATATGCTAGATATTTCTCGTCTTGATAATTTGTTTGCATATAAAATGCCTATGCATAGGAAGTTTGTTAGAATTAAATGTGTTTGTCACATGTATTATGATGCTCTCTTTGTGCTTCAATTCTTACCTTTCATGTGAGCATCATTGAAATCTCAAAGCCTATCTTAGTGGCTATAAAGAAAGAGCTTTTTTTTTTGAACTTAGCTATAAAGAAAGAGCTTGTTGGGAGACAACCCAATGAATAAAATAAATTTTTTCTGTTATTGTGTGTTTTCACAATTATGCTACTGTTATGATTGTGTTTTTCTGTTTTTAATTAGTGTTTGTGCCAAGTAAAGCCTTTAGGATGATTTGGAAGATAGTATAATTGATGCTGTTTGGAAAACAGAAAGTTTTGCGTCCTGTGCCCGAATTTTTTTTATGTACTGGAGCGTCAAAAAATCTGAAATTTTTACACAGTATTGGTATATGAATTTCCCACGTTGTCCTAATTTTTCAGAATTTTTGGAGGTACAGAAGTATGGCTTTTAAATAGATTGCTACCGACTGTTCTGTTTTTGATGCACTACTTGCTTGTTTTGATGAATCTATGGATTGTATCGGGGAGTATAAGCCATGGTGAAGTTAGAGTACAGTAGGTATAATGCAAAAATAAAAATATGAATGGGTTTGCAATAGTACTTAAAGTGGTGATTTATTTTGTTATGCTAACGGATCTCACGAAGGTTTTGTTGAGTTTTGTGTGATTGAAGTTTTCAAGTTTTGGGTGAGATCACGATGGATGAAGGAATAAGGAGTAGCAAAAGCCTAAGCTTGGGGATGCCCGAGGCACCCCAAGGTAATATTCAAGGAAGACTCAAGTGTCTAAGCTTGGGGATGCCCCGGAAGGCATCCCCTCTTTCTTCTACCAACCATCGGTAATTTTACTTGGAGCTATATTTTTATTCGTCACATGATATGTGTTTTGCTTGGAGCGTCTTGTATTATATGAGTCTTTGCTTTGTTTGTTTTTTAGTTTGTCACAATCATCCTTGCTGAACACACCTATCTTGAGAGAGCCACACGATCATCATCATTTGTTAGAATACTCTATGTGCTTCACTTAAATTTTTTGAGCTAGGCAGTTGCTCTAGTGCTTCACTTAAATATTTTTGAGCACGGTGGTGGCTATATTTTGAAGAAATAAACTCTCATGCTTCACTTATATTATTTTGGGAGTTGATTAAAATTTTGAAGAAATGAATTCTCATGCTTCACTTATATTATTTTGAGAGTTGATTAAAATTTTGAAGAAATGAATTCTCATGCTTCACATATATTATTTTGAGAATTGATAAGATTGAAATTTTGAAGAAATATTTGCACTCTCATGCTTCACTTAAATCTTTTTGAGAGTTGATAATAGTAATGGTAATTCGCACAAGATATGAATTTGGTCCCAAAGTGATGAATATTCAAGAGGGATATAAATAAAAACTTTCATATAGATCATTGGATATGATAAGTGTGATTCCTTGCAATAGTTTTGCGATATGGAAATGATAATATGTGAGTCATGTTAGTGAGTAATTGTGATTTAGTAAGAATATTAGTGTTAAGGTTTGTGATTCCCTATGCATGCACGTTAAGTCAATAGTTATGCAATGAAATTATATCCTACTTATGGTGCATTACTCGGTGTTAGTTATGTTCAATGGATGTTTATGACCATTTTCATTTTTTGGTTGGTTGCTTCTCAATCTTTTGCTAGCCTTCATTTGTACTAAGCGGAAATACTGCTTGTGCATCCAAAATCCTTAAACCCAAGTTGTGCCAAATGAGTCCACTATATCTACCTATATGCGGTATTTCAATGCCGTTCCAAGTAAATTTGCGTGTGCCAACTCTAATTTTCAAAATAATTTTTCTGTTTTGTGTGCCCATATCGCTCATGAAGAGGCAGGGGGTGGCCATTATTTTCCATGCTAGGTGTGTTATTCTCACGATGAGTGTTTATTATCTTGTCATTGCACGATAGGATGGTTGGTAATAGGGATGCCCAGTCCCACAATGAAATCAAAATTAATAACAACAAAATTCCTTGGAAAGTGTTGGTATGGAGGGCACCCGTGGATACGGCTAGCCATGGATTGTGAAAGAAATGGTGGAAAGGAAATAAACTTTACTTTCTGTTTGGGAACCGCCTATGATGTGTCTAGCATGGAAAATATTGGGAATTCTCGGTCGTTTTCGTTGACAGGAAAAGCATGCCTCTCAAAATATTTTTACCTCTCTAATTTC
The DNA here is from genome assembly GCA_039707655.1 of Elymus sibiricus. Taxonomy (NCBI): domain Eukaryota; kingdom Viridiplantae; phylum Streptophyta; class Magnoliopsida; order Poales; family Poaceae; genus Elymus; species Elymus sibiricus. The sequence goes on along the minus strand of CM077668.1, from coordinate 148,349,353 downwards.
AACTTTGAGCTCTGGCACATTAGCAAATCTCTGCTTCCCTCTGTGAAGGACCTATCTATTTACTTTTATGCAATTTTTATTTTTTACTTTGAGTCTCCATCTTCTCTTATAAAGCACCAACTAGAGAGCACTATTGTCATACTTGTGCATTGTGTGTAGCTAATATTTGAGTGTGTTTCATGAATGGATCAATGATTGAGCATAATGGGCTAGGGATAATTTTCTTTAGCGTTGATATTTTGAAAGACATGGTTGCTTGTTAGCATGCTTGAGTATTTATATTTTCATGTCAAATTATAGACTATTGCTTTGAATCATTCAAGTCCAATGTCCATGCTACAAAAGAAAAGAATATGTGATGAATATGTTAGGCAGCTTTCCACATCAAAAATTCTGTTTTTATCATTTACCTACTCGAGGATGAGCAGGAATTAAGCCTGGGGATGCTGATACGTGTCCAACGTATCTACAATTTTTGATTGTTCCATGCTGTTATATTATCAATCTTGGATGTTTTTATAATCATTTACAACAATTATATATCATTTTTGGAGACTAACCTATTAACTTAGTGCCCAGTGCCAGTTGCTGTTTTCTGCCCTGTTTTTGTTTTACAGAAAATCAATACCAAACGAAGTCCAAATGCCACAAAACTTTTTGGAGATTTTTTTATGGACAAGATAAACACTAGAAGCTTCGGGAGAGGGCCAGAAGACCCAGGAGGTGGCCACGAGCCACCAGGGCGCGCCTGGGGGGGCAGGCGCGCCCTGGTGCCTCATGGACCCCCCTTTGCTCCGTTTGACCTAATTCCACCACTATAAATTCAGGAAAAATCAGAAACCCTCAGGGGAGTCCACGAAATACTTTTTCCGCCGCCGCAAGTTTCTGTTCCAGAGAGATCCCATCTGGGGTCCTTCTCCGGTAATCTGCCGGAGGGGCAATCGATCACGGAGGGGTTCTACATCAACCTTGCTGCCCTTCTGATGATGCGTGGGTAGTTTACCACAGACCTTCGGGTCCATAGGCAGTAGCTAGATGGCTTATTCTCTCTTTTTGATTTTCAATACAATGTTCTCCTCGATGTTCTTGGAGTTCTATCCGATGTAATCACTTTTTGCGGTGTGTTTGTTGGGATCCGATGAATTGTGAGTTTATGATCAGATTATCCATGAAAATATTTGAGTCTTTTCTGATCTCTTTTATGCATGATTATTATAGCCACGTATTTCTTCTCCGATCTATTGATTTGGTTTCGCCAACTAGATTGATTTATCTTGCCATGGGAAGAGGTGCTTTGTAATGGGTTCGATCTTGCGGTGCTCAATCCCAGTGACAGAAAGGGACATGACACGTATGTATCGTTGCTATTATGGGTAAAAAGATGGGGTTTATTCATACGTGAGTTTATCTTGTCTACATCATGTCATCGTTCTTAAGGCGTTACTCCGTTCTTTATGGACTTAATACACTAGATGCATGCTGGATAGCGGTCGATGTGTGGAGTAATAGTAGTAGATGCAGGCAGGAGTCAGTCTACTTGTCTCGGACGTGATGCCTATATACATGGTCATTGCCTTGGATATCGTCATGATTATTTGCTTTTCTATCAATTGCCCAACAGTAATTTGTCTACCCACCGTATGCTATTTTCTTGAGAGAAGCCTCTAGTGATATGGCCACCGGGTCTATCTAAATCATATTACTAAAACCCTAAAAATATTGCTGCCATTTTCTTTTATTTATTTTATTTTGTATTTTTGTTTCAATCTATCTATCTATCACATACAATTTAATCTTGCAATTTACCGCCGAGAGATTGACAACCTCTCGTTTGCGTTGGGTGCAAGGATTTGTTGTTTGTGTGCAGGTGTTGTTAACGAGGTGTTGTGTGATTCTCCTACTGGTTTGATAACCTTGGTTTCATAACTGAGGGAAATACTTATCTCTATTGTGCTGCATCATCCCTTCCTCTTCGGGGAAAATACCAACGCAAGCTACAAGTAGCACGTACCTCCTACTGATCCGTTAGAACAATATTTGCTAGACCACGAAAACGATATGCATATGAATGAAAGAAATGAAATAGATAAGATGTTCTTTGATCAACCACCTATCCTTAAACATAATTTGCCTGTTGAAACTCTTGGAGGCCCTCCTCCATCTAAAGGTGATCCTATATTTGAATTGAAGCAATTGCCTGATACATTGAAATATGCTTATCTTGATGAAAAGAAGATATATCCTGTTATTATTAGTGCTAACCTTTCAGCTCATGAAGAAAAGAGATTACTAAAAACTTTAAGGAAGCACCGAGCTGCTATTGGATATACTCTTGATGATCTTAAGGGCATTAGCCCCACTCTATGTCAGCACAAAATTAATATGGAGCCTGATGCTAAACCAGTTGTCGACCACCAACGACGATTAAATCCTAAGATGAAAGAGGTGGTAAGAACCAAAGTATTAAAACTTCTGGAAGCAGGTATAATCTATCCCATAGCTGATAGTAGATGGGTAAGTCCCGTTCATTGTGTCCCTAAGAAAGGAGGTAATACCGTTGTTCCTAATGATAAAAATGAACTCATTCCACAAAGAATTGTAACTGGTTATAGGATGGTAATTGATTTTAGAAAATTAAACAAAGCTACTAGAAAAGATCATTACCCCTTACCTTTTATTGATCAAATGTTAGAAAGATTATCTAAGCATACACACTTTTGTTTTCTAGATGGTTATTCTGGTTTTTCTCAAATACCCGTATCACAACCCGATCAAGAGAAAACCACCTTCACTTGTCTTTTTGGAACTTATGCTTATAGACATATGCCTTTTGGTTTATGCAATGCACCTGCTACCTTTCAAAGATGTATGACTGCTATATTCTCTGACTTTTTTGAAAAGATTGTTGAGGTGTTCATGGATGATTTTTCCGTTTACGGAACTTCTTTTGATGATTGCTTAAGCAACCTTGATCGAGTTTTGCAGAGATGTGAAGAAACTAATCTTTTCTTGAGTTGGGAGAAGTGCCACTTTATGGTGAATGAAGGCATTGTCTTGGGGCATAAAATTTCCGAAAGAGGTATTGAAGTTGATAAAGCTAAGGTTGATGCTATTGAGAAAATGCCATGTCCTAAAGATATTAAAGGTATAAGAAGTTTCCTAGGTCATGCTGTTTTCTATAGGAGATTTATTAAAGACTTCTCTAAAATTTCTAGGCAAACACCTAAGAAAGCCTTAACCACTGCACCTATTATCCAACCACCTGATTGGAACTTGCCTTTTGAAATTATGTGTGATGCTAGTGACTATGCTGTTGGTGCTGTTCTAGGACAGAGAGTTGATAAGAAATTATGCTACTACTGAAAAAGAATTTCTAGCAGTTGTGTTTGCATGTGATAAATTCAGATCTTACATAGTTGATTCTAAAGTAACTGTTCACACCGATCATGCTGTTGGGGAACGTTGCATGGAAAACAAAAAAAATTCATGGCACACGCAAGATCTATCCATGGAGATGCATAGCTACGAGAGGGGGAGTGTGTCTACGTACCCTCGTAGACCGTAAGCGGAAGCGTTAGAACAACGCGGTTGATGTCGTCGAACAACTTCACGATCCAACCGCCCGAGCACCGAACGTACGGCACCTCCGCATTCAGCACACGTTCAGCTCGGTGACGTCCTCGACTTCTTGATCCAGCAAGACGGCGAGGTAGTGGATGAGTTCCGGCAGCACGACGGCGTGGTGACGGTGATGGTGATGCTATCTCCGCAGGGCTTCGCCCAAGCACTTCGAAAATATGACCGAGGGACGAAACTGTGGAGGGGGGCGCCGCACACGGCTAAGACAATGTTGTTTCCTTTGGGGCGCCTCCTCTCCTCTATTTATATATGTGTAGGGGCTTGGAGTAGAAGGAATAGTGCCACGTGAACAGTAACCATGAATAGTACACACGTGGACTTGGACTCCAAAGTCCAATCCTATTCCTACTAGGACTCTCCCTTTTTTCCTTCCCTAGCTGCGTGGGCTTTTGAGGACTTGGTGCGCCTGGCCCAATAAGGCCAAGGCGCCTCCCCTTAGCCCATTCCAGCCCTTTGGGACGTGGTGGACCCACTTGTGGACTTCCGGACCCCTCCGGAATCCTCCGGAACCTTCTGGAAGCTTCCCGGTACAATACCGAAAAAACTGCACCTTTTTCCGGAACCCAAAATATGACTTCCCATATATAAATCTTTACCTCTCGACCATTCCGAGACTCCTCGTGACGTCCGGGATCTCATCCGGGACTCCGAACAATATTCGGTTACCAATTCACATAACTCATATAACACTATATCGTCAACGAACGTTAAGCGTGCGGACCCTACGGGTTCGGGAATGATGTAGACATGACTGAGACGCCTCTTTGGTCAATAACCAATAGCGGAACCTGGATGCTCATATTGGTTCCTACATATTCCACGAAGATCTTATCGGTCGAACCGCAATGACAACATACGTAATTCCCTTTGTCCGTCGGTATGTTACTTGCCCGAGATTCGATCGTCGGTATCTCCATACCTAGTTCAATCTCGTTACCGGAAAGTCTCTTTACTCGTTTCGTAATACATCATCCCGTAACTAACTCCTTAGTCATTTTGCTTGCAAGCTTCTTATGATGCGCATTACCGAGAGGGCCCAGAGATACCTCTTCGAAACACGGAGTGACAAATCCCAGTCTCGATCCATGCCAACTCAACGGACACCTTCGGAGATACCTGTAGAGCATCTTTATGATCACCCAGTTACGTTGTGACGTTTGATAGCACACAAGGTATTCCTCCGATATCCGGGAGTTGCATGATCTCATGGTCTGAGGAACATGTATTTGACATTCAAGAAAGCAGTAGCAATAAACAGAACGATCATATGCTAAGCTAACGGATGGGTCTTGTCCATCACATCATTCTCCTAATGATGTGATCCCGTTATCAAATGACAACTCATGTCTATGGTTAGGAAACCTTAACCATCTTTGATCAACGAGCTAGTCTAGTAGAGGCTCACTAGGGACACGGTATTTGTTTATGTATTCACACATGTATTTAAGTTTCCGGTCAATACAATTCTAGCATGAATAATAAACCTTTATCATGAACAAGGAAATATAAAATAATAACAACTTTATTATTGCCTCTAGGGCATATTTCCATCAGTCTCCCACTTGAACTAGAGTCAATAATCTAGATTACATAGTAATGAATCTAACACCCATGGAGTCTTGGTGCTGATCATGTTTTGCTCGTGGAAGAGGCTTAGTCAACGGGTCTGCCACATTCAGATCCGTGTGTACTTTGCAAATTTCTATGTCTCCATCCTTGACATATTCACGAATGGAGTTGAAGCGTCTCTTGATGTGTTTGGTCTTCTTGTGAAACCTGGGCTCCTTGGCTATGGCAATTGCTCCAGTGTTGTCACAAAAGATTGTCATTGGACCCGATGCACTAGGTATTACACCTAGATCGGATATGAACTCCTTCATCCAGACTCCTTCATGTGCTGCTTCCGAAGCAGCTATGTATTCTGCTTCACACGTAGATCCCGCCACGACGCTCTGCTTGGAACTGCACCAACTGACAGCTCCACCATTTAATATAAATACGTATCCGATTTGTGACTTAGAGTCATCCGGATCAGTGTCGAAGCTTGCATCGACGTAACCCTTTACGACGAGCTCTTCGTCACCTCCATAAACGAGAAACATGTCCTTGGTCCTTTTCAGGTACTTCAGGATATTCTTGACCGCTGTCCAGTGATCCACTCCTGGATTACTCTGGTACCTCCCTGCCAAACTTATGGCAAGGCACACATCAGGTCTGGTACACAGCATGGCATACATAATAGAACCTATGGCTGAGGCATAGGGAATGACTTTCATTTTCTCTATATCTTCTGTCGTGGTCGGGCATTGAGTCTGACTCAACTTCACACCTTGCAAGACAGGCAAGAACCCTTTCTTTGACTGATCCATTTTGAACTTCTTCAAAACTTTGTCAAGGTATGTGCTTTGTGAAAGTCCTATCAAGCGTCTTGATCTATCCCTATAGATCTTGATGCCCAATATATAAGTAGCTTCACCGAGGTCTTTCATTGAAAAATTCTTATTCAAGTATCCCTTTATGGCATCCAGAAATTATATATCATTTCCAATCAACAATATGTCATCCACATATAATATTAGAAATGCTACAGAGCTCCCACTCACTTTCTTGTAAATACAGGCTTCACCGTAAGTCTGTACAAAACCATATGCTTTGATCACCTCATCAAAGCGTATATTCCAACTCCGAGATGCTTGCACCAGTCCATAGATGGATCGCTGGAGCTTGCACACTTTGTTAGCACCCTTAGGATCGACAAAACCTTCTGGTTGCATCATATACAACTCTTCTTTGAGAAAACCATTCGGGAATGCAGTTTTGACATCCATTTGCCAGATTTCATAATCATAAAATGCGGCAATTGCTAACATGATTCGGACAGACTTAAGCATCGCTACGAGTGAGAAAGTCTCATCGTAGTCAACCCCTTGAACTTGTCGAAAACCTTTCGTGACAAGTCGAGCTTTGTAGACAGTGATATTACCATCAGCATCTGTCTTCCTCTTAAAAATCCATTTATTCTCAATGGCTTGCCGATCATCGGGCAAGTCCACCAAAGTTCACACTTTGTTCTCATACATGGATCCTATCTCAGATTTCATGGCCTCATGCCATTTGTCGGAATCCGGGCTTATCATAGCTTCTTCATAGTTCGTAGGTTCGCTGTTGTCTAACAACATAACTTCCAGAATAGGATTACCGTACCACTCTGGTGCGGAACGTACTCTGGTCGACCTACGAAGTTCAGTAGTAACTTGATCTGAAATTTCATGATCTTTATCATTATCTTCCTCTCTTATTGGTGTAGGCATCACGGGAACGGTTTTCTCTGATGAGCTACTTTCCAATTCGAGAGAAGGTACAATTACCTCATCAAGTTCTACTTTCCTCCCACTCACTTCTTTCGAGAGAAACTCCTTCTCTAGAAAGGACCCATTCTTGGCAACAAAGACCTTGCCTTCGGATCTGTGGTAGAAGGTGTACCCAATTGTTTCTTTAGGGTATCCTATGAAGACGCACTTCTCTGCTTTGGGTTCGAGCTTATCAGGTTGAAGCTTTTTCACATAAGCATCGCATCCCCAAACTTTAAGAAACGACAGCTTAGGTTTCTTGCCAAACCATAGTTCATATGGTGTCGTCTCAACGGATTTAGACGGTGCCCTATTTAACGTGAATGCAGCTGTCTCTAATGCATAACCCCAAAACGATAGTGGCAAATCGGTAAGAGACATCATAGAACGCACCATATCCAATAAAGTATGGTTACGACGTTTGGACACACCATTACACTGTGGTGTTCCAGGAGGCGTGAGTTGTGAAACAATTCCACATTTTCTTAAATGAAGGTCAAACTCGTAACTCAAATATTCGCCTCCGCGATCAGATCGTAGAAACTTTATTTTCTTGTTACGATGATTCTTTACTTCACTATGAAATTCTTTGAACTTTTCAAATGTTTCAGACTTGTGTTTCATCAAGTAGATATACCCATATCTACTCAAATCATCTGTGAAGGTTAGAAAATAACGATACCCGCCGCATGCTTCAACATTCATCGGACCGCATACATCGGTATGTATTATTTCCAACAAATCAGTAGCTCGCTCCATTGTTCTGGAGAACGGAGTTTTAGTCATCTTGCCCATGAGGCATGGTTCGCAAGTATCAAATGATTCATAATCAAGAGATTCCAAAAGTCCATCCGCATGGAGTTTCCTCATGCGCTTTACACCAATATGACCTAAACGGCAGTGCCACAAGTATGTTGCACTATCATTATCAACTTTGCATCTTTTGGCATCAATATTATGAATATGTGGATCACTACGATCGAGATTCAACAAGAATAGACCATTCACAAAAGGTGCGTGACCATAAAAGATGTTACTCATATAAATAGAACAACCATTATTCTCTGACTTAAATGAATAACCGTCTCGCAATAAACAAGATCCAGATATAATGTTCATGCTCAACGCTGGCACCAAATAACAATTATTGAGGTCTAAAACTAATCCCGAAGGTAGATGTAGAGGTAGCGTGCCGACGGCGATCACATCAACCTTGGAACCATTCCCGACGCGCATCGTCACATCGTCCTTAGCCAATCTTCGCTTATTCCGTAGCTCCTGTTTCGAGTTACAAATATGAGCAACCGAACCAGTATCAAATACCCAGGCGCTACTGCGAGCATTAGTGAGGAACACATCAATAACATGTATATCAAATATACCTTTGCTCACTTTGCCATCCTTCTTATCCGCCAAATACTTGGGGCAGTTCCGCTTCTAGTGACCAGTCCCTTTGCAGTAGAAGCACTCTGTTTCAGGCCTGGGTCCAGCTTTGGGTTTCTTCGTGGGAGCGGCAACTTGCTTGCCGTTCTTATTGAAGTTCCCCTTCTTTCCCTTGCCCTTTTTCTTGAAACTAGTGGTTTTGTTAACCATCAACACTTGATGCTCCTTCTTGATTTCTACCTCCGCTGATTTCAGCATCGCGAAGAGCTCGGGAATTATCTTCTCCATCCCTTGCATATTATAGTTCATCACGAAGCCTTTATAGCTTGGTGGCAGTGACTGAAGAACTCTGTCAATAACACTCTCAACCGGAAGATCAATTCCCAGCTGAGTCAAGTGGTTGTGGTACCCGGACATTCTGAGTATGTGTTCACTGACAGAACTGTTCTCCTCCATCTTACAGCTAAAGAACTTGTTGGAGACTTCATATCTCTCAACCCGGGCATTAGCTTGAAATATCAATTTCAGCTCTTGGAACATCTCATATGCTCCGTGGCGTTCAAAACGCTTTTGCAGTCCTGGTTCTAAGCCGTAGAGCATGGCACACTGAACTATCGAGTAGTCATCAGATCGAGCCTGCCAGGCATTCACAACGTCTGCAGCAGCTCCTGCAGCAGGTCCATCACCTAGCGGTGCATCGAGGACATAATTCTTCTGTGCAGCAATGAGGATAATCCTCAAGTTACGGACCCAGTCCGTGTAGTTGCTACCATCATCTTTCAACTTAGCTTTCTCTAGGAACGCATTAAAATTCAACAGAACAGTAGCACGGGCCATTTATCTACAACATAGATATGCAAAGAAACTATCAAGACTAAGTTCATGATAAATTAAGTTCAATTAATCAAATTACTAATGAACTCCCACTTAAATTAACATCCCTCAAGTTAACTAAGTGTTACATGATCCAAATCAACTAGCCCATGTCCGATCATCACGTGAGATGGGATAGTCATCAATGGTGAACATCTCCATGTTGATCATATCTACTATATGACTCATGTTCGACCTTTCGGTCTCCAGTGTTCCGAGACCATGTCTGTACATGCTAGGCTCGTCAAGTTTAACCCAAGTATTCTGCTTGTGTAAAACTGGCTTACACCCGTTGTATGTGAACGTAGAATCTATCACACCCGATCATCACGAGATGCTTCGAAACGACGAACTTTAGCAACGGTGCATACTCGGGGAGAACACTTTTATCTTGAAATTTAGTGAAGGGATCATCTTATAATGCTACCGTCGTTCTAAGCAAAATAAGATGCATAAAGGATAAACATCACATGCAATCAAAATATGTGACATGATATGGCCATCATCTTGTGCTTTTGATCTCCATCTCCAAAGCATCGTCATGATCTCCATCGTCAACGGCTCGACACCTTGATCTCCATCGTTGTGTCGTGGTCGTCTCGCCAACTATTGCTTCAACAACTATTGCTAACACATAGAGATAAAGTAAAGCAATTACATGGCGCTTGCATTTCATACAATAAAGAGACAACCATAAGGCTCCTGCCGGTTGCCGATAAATTACAAAACATGATCATCTCATACAATAACGTATATCACATCATGTCTTGACCATATCACATCACAGCATACTCTGCAAAAACAAGTTAGACGTCCTCTACTTTGTAGTTGCAAGTTTTATGTGGCTGCTACGGGCTTCTAGCAAGAATCGTTCTTACCTACGGCACAAAACCACAACGGTGATTTATCAAGTTTGTTGTTTTAACCTTCAACAAGGACCGGCCGCAGTCAAATTCGATTCAACTAAAGTAGGAGAAACAGACACCCGCCAGCCACCTTTATGCAAAACAAGTTGCATGTCTGTCGGTGGAACCGGTCTCATGTACGTGGACATATAAGGTTGGTCCGGGCCGCTTCATCTTACAATACCGCCGAATCAAAATAAGACGTTGGTGGTAAGCAGTATGACAATCACCGCCCACAACTCTTTGTGTTCTACTCGTGCATATCATCTACGCATAGACCTGGCTCATGATGCCACTGTTGGGGAACGTTGCATGGAAAACAAAAAAAATTATACGCATACGCAAGATCTATCCATGGAGATGCATAGCTACGAGAGGGGGAGTGTGTCTACGTACCCTCGTAGACCATAAGCGGAAGCGTTAGAACAACGCGGTTGATGTCGTCAAACAACTTCACGATCCAACCGACCGAGCACCGAACGTATGGCACCTCCACGTTCAGCACACGTTCATCTCGGTGACGTCCTCGACTTCTTGATCCAGCAAGACGGCGAGGTAGTGGATGAGTTCCGGCAGCACGACGGCGTGGTGACGGTGATGGTGATGCTATCTCCGCAGGGCTTCGCCCAAGCACTGCGAAAATATGACCGAGGGACGGAACTGTGGAGGGGGGCGCCGCACACGGCTAAGACAATGTTGTTTCCTTTGGGGTGCCTCCTCTCCTCTATTTATATATGTGTAGGGGCTTGGAGTAGAAGGAATAGTGCCACGTGAACAGTAACCGTGAATAGTACACACGTGGACTTGGACTCCAAAGTCCAATCCTATTCCTACTAGGACTCTCCCTTTTTTCCTTCCCTAGCTGCGTGGGCTTTTGAAGACTTGGTGCGCCTGGCCCAATAAGGCCAGGGCGCCTCCCCTTAGCCCATGCCAGCCCTTTGGGACGTGGTGGATCCACTTGTGGACTTCCGGACCCCTCCGGAATCCTCCGGAACCTTCTGGAAGCTTCCCGGTACAATACCGAAAAAACTGCACTTTTTCCGGAACCCAAAATATGACTTCCCATAAATAAATCTTTACCTCTCGACCATTCCGAGACTCCTCGTGACGTCCGGGACTCCAAACAATATTCGGTTACCAATTCACATAACTCATATAACACTATATCGTCAACGAACGTTAAGCGTGCGGACCCTACGGGTTCGGGAATGATGTAGACATGACTGAGACGCCTCTCCAGTCAATAACCAATAGCGGAACCTGGATGCTCATATTGGTTCCTACATATTCCACGAAGATCTTATCGGTCGAACCGCAATGACAACATACGTAATTCCCTTTGTCCGTCGGTATGTTACTTGCCCGAGATTCGATCGTCGGTATCTCCATACCTAGTTCAATCTTGTTACCGGCAAGTCTCTTTACTCATTCCATAATACATCATCCCGTAACTAACTCCTTAGTCATTTTGTTTGCAAGCTTCTTATGATGTGCATTACCGAGAGGGCCCAGAGATACCTCTCCGAAACACGGAGTGACAAATCCCAATCTCGATCCATGCCAACTCAACGGACACCTTCGGAGATACCTGTAGAGCATCTTTATGATCACCCAGTTACGTTGTGACGTTTGATAGCACACAAGGTATTCCTCCGATATCCGGGAGTTGCATGATCTCATGGTCTGAGGAACATGTATTTGACATTCAAGAAAGCAGTAGCAATAAACAGAACGATCATATGCTAAGCTAACAGATGGGTCCTGTCCATCACATCATTCTCCTAATGATGTGATCCCGTTATCAAATGACAACTCATGTCTATGGTTAGGAAACCTTAACCATCTTTGATCAACGAGCTAGTCTAGTAGAGGCTCACTAGGGACAAGGTATTTGTTTATGTATTCACACATGTATTTAAGTTTCCGGTCAATACAATTCTAGCATGAATAATAAACCTTTATCATGAACAAGGAAATATAAAATAATAACAACTTTATTATTGCCTCTAGGGCATATTTCCATCACATGCTGCTATTAAATATCTTATGGAAAAGAAAGATGCTAAGCCTAGACTCATTAGGTGGGTTTTATTGCTACAAGAATTTGACTTGCATAATTACTGATAGGAAGGGAGCTGAGAATCCCGTAGCAGATAATTTGTCTAGAATGGAAAATGTTCTTGATGACCCACTACCTATTAATGATGATTTTCCTGATGAACAATTAGCTGTCATAAATGCTTCTCGTAATACTCCATGGTATGCAGACTATGCTAATTTTATTGTTGCTAAATTTATACCACCTAGTTTCACATACCAACAAAAGAAAAAGTTGTTCTATGATTTAAGACATTACTTTTGGGATGACCCACATCTTTATAAAGAAGGAGTAGATGATATTATTAGACGTTGTATACCTAAGCACGAAAAAGAACAAATCCTACGAAAGTGTCATTCCGACGCTTACGGGGGACACCATGCGGGAGACAGAACTGCACACAAGGTATTGCAATCTGGTTTTTATTGGCCTACTCTCTTCAAGGATGCTCGTAAGTTTGTCTTATCTTGTGATGAATGTCAAAGAATTGGTAATGTTGGTAGACGTCAGGAAATGCCTATGAATTATTCGCTCGCTGTTGAACCATTTGATGTTTGGGGATTTGATTATATGGGACCTTTTCCTAAATCCAATGGGTATACTCATATTTTAGTTGTTGTTGATTACGTTACTAAGTGGGTAGAAGCTATTCCAACTAGTAGCGCTGATCATAACACTTCTATTAAAATGCTTAAAGAAGTTATTTTCCCAAGGTTTGGAGTCCCTAGATATTTAATGACTGATGGTGGTTCACATTTTATTCATGGTGCATTCCGTAAATTGCTCGCTAAATATGATGTCAACCATAGAATTGCATCTCCCTATCACCCTCAAACTAGTGGTCAAGTTGAATTGAGCAATAGAGAAATAAAATTAATTTTGCAAAAAACCGTCAATAGATCTAGAAAGAATTGGTCTAAGAAACTTGACGATGCATTATGGGCTTATAGAACTGCTTATAAAAATCCTATGGGTATGTCTCCTTATAAAATGGTTTATGGAAAGGCATGTCATTTGCCTCTTGAGTTAGAACATAAAGCATATTGGGCAATTAAGGAACTAAATTATGATTTTAAACTTGCCGGTGAAAAGAGGTTATTTGATATTAGCTCATTAGATGAATGGAGAACCCAAGCTTATGAAAATGCCAAATTGTTTAAAGAGAAAGTTAAAAGATGGCATGATAGAAGAATTCAAAAACGGGAATTTAAAGTAGGTGAGCAAGTTCTATTGTACAATTCTCGTTTGAGATTCTTTGCAGGAAAACTTCTCTCTAAATGGGAAGGACCGTATATCATCGAAGAAGTTTATCGCTTCGGAGCCATCAAAATAAACAACTCCGAAGGCACTAATCCGAGAGTGGTGAATGGGCAAAGAATTAAGCACTATATTTCAGGTACCCCCATTAATGTTGAAACTAATATTATTGAAACAATTACACCGGAGGAATACGTAAGAGAGACCTTCCGGAACACTCCAGAACCCTGAAAAGGAAGAGGTATGTGATACGGTAAGTAAACCGACTCCAAAAATTCCATAAAAATATTTTCTGTCAGTTTTGGAATATTAGAAAAAATACAAAAATAAGAAACAGCCGAGGGGACCCACCTGGTGCCCACGAGGCACCATAGCGCGCCACCCCCCCCCCCCCCCCAGGCGCGCCCTGGTGACTCGTGGGCCCCACGTGAGCCTTCCCGACTCCGTTTTCTTCTGGATTACTTGTTTTGCAAGATAAAAAATCTTTATATATACTCCCGAACGTTTTGACCACCGTATCGCAGAAATATCCTCTGTTCTTGTTTCGTGCTGTTTTCTGTCAGATTTTGAGGCCAGGCATCATGTCCTCCTCTTCCTCCAACAATGTGGGAGACGACGCCTGATTGCTGCAGATGGAGCTTAGGAGGGAGGAGGAAGGAGAGGTCACCATGGAAGAGGGTGATGGAGATTCGCTTGAGGTCCACCCTCCGGCTTCCGAGAGGGGCACCCTTGCCGGTATCTCCACAATCCCGAATCCTCATCAAGCCATGAGAAGCATTACAAGCCATGGGATTCCAGAGGTTCAAGAAGGGCTTCCCCCTAGAAGGCCCTTACACAGGTTACATCGGAACAATTTTCATAATTTGGTTCACAATTATGGGGTCGAAAATACTTCTCGTAGACACATACCCTCCAATTGGGACATCTCTCGTCCAAGTGAAAGTGATGCAGGAAAGAATGCTTGGGGGACAGAGAATAAGCATATTATGGCCGAAGTCCAAAGGAATACAGAGATGATACAACATGTGCTCCGGGAAATCCAGAGCCTAAAGGAGATCCTAATTAATGTCATGGAGGACAAGCCCGCTACTTCACCATCACCATCATCACCACCATCACCGAATAAGGAGACTTGAGCAAATGGGTATGGGCACTCCCCTTGGCTTGTGCCAAGCTTGGGGGAGGTGCCCCGGTATCGTATCACCATCACTTTTATTATCTTTACCTATTTTTAGTTCGGTCCTTAGTTATTTCGTGATCTAGTTGAATAAAAGTTTAGTATGATCTATTTTCGAGTGTTAGCTTCGTGATCTATCTATCTATGTAATCGAGTTGAGAGTTATATAATAAAGAGTAGTTTGAGTTTTTGCTTCTTTACTTTCATGTTCCAATTCTAACAATGAAAATAATGAAAAAGATCATATGCTAATCCTATGAAAAATAATGACATTACATAAAGAAAAGTATAAGTGGTAAAATTTATTGGAAGTTAACAAACATAGCATTAGTCAATGATGCAATTCATGAAAAAGTTAATAAGGGAAGAGAAGATTCACATGCAAATATACTATCTTGGACATCTTTTATGATTGTGAGTCCCCATTAAGTATTTTATGTCAAATTGTTGACGTTGGACAAGGAAGACAACGTAATGAATTATGTTTGTTCATATTCACATAGAAGTTATATTGTTATAGATCCTCCAACATGTGGTGCTTGCCCAATATCTTTGCTAGCCAAAAATCCGCACCAAGTAGAGATACTACTTGTGCATCCAAAACCCTTAAACCCAGTTTCATGTCATGAGAGTCCACTATATCTACCTATGGATTGAATAAGATCCTTCAAGTAAGTTGTCATCGGTGCAAAAAGCAATAAAAATTGCCTCTAAATATGTCTGGACTTTTATTGTAAGGGAAATAAGCTTTGTACGAACTTGTGATGGTAAAGAAATAAAAGCGACTGACTGCATAATAAAGGTTGCTATCACAAGTGGCAATATAAAGTGATGTTCCTTTGCATTAAGAGCTCTTGCATCCAACAACAAAAAGCGCATGACAACCTCTGCTTCCCTCTACGAAGGGCCTATCCTTTACTTTTATGTATTTACTTTTTATGCAAGAGTCAATAGTGTTCTCCTCTACTTCCTTTTTATTTTTCTCTTTTGTAAGCATCATGTGGTGGGGAAAGATCTAGGCATATATATCCAGTTGGATATGAGTGATCATGAGTTATTATTGTTGACATCACCCTTGAGGTGAATAAGTTGGGAGGCAAACTCACAAGCCCCTATCTTTCTATGTGTCTGGCTGAAACTTTTTGCTCCATATATATGTCGTGAGTGTTAGCAATCATAGAAGACTAAATGATGGTTGAGTATGTGGACTTGCTAAATAGCTCCTACATGAGACCCTTCCTGAAAATACAATGAATTGCAATTGCATTGTTGACTGAGAACATAGTTTGTTAGTTTTCAAGAAAGTTTATGCCTTATACTCCATTGTTGTGATGAATTGTTACTTGCTCATGAGAAGTTTTATGATAATAAATATTGCTGTTATAATAATGATCATGATGCTACTATGTCCGTATTTTGTTTTTATCGACACCTCTCTCTCTAAACATGTGGACATGATTATCGATATCGGCTTTCGCTTGAGGACAAGCGAGGTCTAAGCTTGGGGGAGTTGATACGTCCATTTTGCATCATGTTTTTGCTACTGTTATTTATAGTGTTTTTAATCAATATAACACTTTGTGGAGCAATTCTAATGCCTTTTCTCTCTTAATATGCAAGATTCACACAAGGAGGGAGATTACCGGCAGCTGGAATTCTGGACCTGAAAAAGCTATGTCAGAGATACCTATTCTGCACATCTCCAAATGAGCTGAAATTTTGTGGAGATTTATTTTGGAATAAATAAAAAATACTGGAAGCAAGAAGTACCAGAGGGGGCCACCCAGGTGCCCACGAGGCACCAGGGCGCGCCACCCCCCCCCCCCCAGGCGCGCCCTGGTACCTCGTGGGGCCCCTGGCCAGCCTCTGGCCCCCATTTTCTGGTATATAAGTGCATTTTCCCTAGAAAAAATATAGAGAAGACTTTCAGGACGGTGCGCCATCGTCTTGAGGCGGAACTTGGGCAGGAGCACTTTTGCTCTCCGGCGGAGAGATTCTGCCGGGGATACTTCCCTCCGGGAGGGGGAAATCGTCGCCATCGACATCACCAGCGATCCTCTCATCGTGGGAGGACTAATCTTCATCAACATCTTCACCAGCACTATCTCATATCAAACCCTAGTTCATCTCTTGTATTCAATCTTTGTCTCAAAACCTCAGATTGGTACCTGTGGGTTGCTAGTGGTGTTGATTACATCTTGTAGTTTATGCTAGTTGGTTTATTTGGTGGAAGATTATATGTTCAGATCTATTATGCTATTCAACACCTCTCTGATCTTGGACATGACTATGTTTTGTGAGTAGTTACTTTTGTTCTTGAGGACATGGGAGAAGTCTTGTCATAAGTAATCAAGTGAATTTGGTATTCGTTCGATATTTTGATGATATGTATGTTGTTGATTCCCTTAGTGGTGTCGTGTGAACGTCGACTACATGACACTTCACCATCTTTGGGCCTAAGGGAATGCATTGTGGAGTAGTAATTAGATGATGGGTTGCTAGAGTGACAGAAGCTTAAATCCTAGTTTATGCGCTATTCCGTAAGGGGCTGATTTGGATCCATATGTTTAATGCTATGGTTAGAGTTATCTTAATTCTTCTTTCGTAGTTGCGGATGCTTGCGAGAGGGGGTAATCATAAGTGGGAGGCTTGTTCAAGTAAGAACAGCACCCAAGCACCGGTCCACCCACATATCAAATTATCAAAGTAGCGAACGCGAATCAAACGAACATGATGAAAGTGACTAGATGAAATTCCCATGTGTCCTCGAGAACGCTTTACTTACTATAAGAGATTGTTCCGGCTTGTCCTTTGTTATAAAAAGGATTGGTCCACTTTGCTGCACTCTTTGTTACTAGTGCTACTTGTCACTTGTTACAAATTATCTTGCTATCAAACTACTCATTACCGATAATTTCAGTGCTTACAGAAAATACCTTGCTGAAAACCGATTGTCATTTCCTTCTGCTCCTCGTTGGGTTCGACACTCTTACTTATCGAAAGGACTACGATTGATCCCCTATACTTGTGGGACATCACTAGTCCATCTAAAAAGAAAAAAGAAAAAGAAAAATGATAGGACTTTGCATACTCCTAGTGAAGCCGAGGTAGAAAAAACCTTGGAAGATAGTAATGATGTTTCTATTTCTGATGCTGAAACACAATCTGGTAATGAACAACCACCTGATGATAATAATAATGATGATGCTCATGTGGATACGCAACCAGATAATGATAAAGAACCGGATAATGATGTTGAAATAGAACCTGCTGTTGATCTTGATAACCCACCTTCTAAAAATAAACGTTATGATAAAAGAGACTTCATTGCTAGAAAACATAGTAAAGAAAGAGAACCATGGGTTCAAAAACCCATGCCCTTTCCTCCTAAACCATCTAAGAAAAAGGATGAGGAAGAATTTGAACGCTTTGCTGAAATGATTAGGCCAGTCTTTTTGCGCACTCGTTTGACTGATATTATAAAGATGCCTCCTTATGCTAAATACATGAAAGACATTGTCACAAATAAAAGAAAGATACCTGAGGCTGAAATTTCCACCATGCTTGCAAATTATTCTTTTAAGGATGGAGTACCTATGAAACTAGGAGATCCAGGAATACCAACTATACCATGCTTCATTAAAACAATTTATGTCAAAACTGCTTGTGAGGATGTGCCTTTCTCTTTATATAAAAGACTTGATTTGAATAAACTCACTCCCACTAAAATATCATTGCAAATGCCTGACAAATCAACTGCCATATCTATCGGTGTTTGTGAGGATGTGCCCGTTGTAGTTGCAAATGTTACTATTCTAACAGACTTTGTTATACTTGATATGCCCGAGGATGACAACATGTCGATTATCCTCGGTAGACCCTTCTTGAATACTGCAGTGGCTGTTATTGATTGCAACAAAAGCAAGGTCACTTTTCATATCAATGGTAATGAACATATGGTGCACTTTCCGAAGAAACAATTTCAAGTAAATGGTATTCATATTATTGAAAAGACTCTGACAATTACTATTGGAAGTTTTCAACTCCCTCTTCCTACTGTTAAAAAGAAATATGAAACTCTTAGTATCGGGGAGATGCATATCCCCGTTGAGGTAACCTAGTGTTTTACGAAGATTCTTCGGTTTCATGTTACTCGGAAATGGTTTGTTAATAAGACTTGATCAACCTTATTAATGGATTCTTTTTGAGGGGCATGTGGTCGATGAATTTAGTAAGCACAACCTTCTGTACTCACTTTTTGTTTTCTGTTATTTTTAGTTAAATAAAATAAAATGCCATGATTATCCTGTTTTCTGATTTATCCGTGCAATAAAAAAGTGCCCAGAAATAAAAGTTCTCAGAATGCAATAAAATTTTGATATGAATTTTTATATAATATTTAAGAATTTTTGTCACTGGAAACATACCAGGGGGTGCCCCAGGTGCCCACGAGGCACCAGGGCGCGCCACACCCCCTAGCGCGCCCAGGTACCTCGTGGGCCCCACAGGGACCCCATCACTTATTCCTTCAGACCACTTCGTCTCTTACCTCTAGCAAAAATTCCTGGTAGCTCTCTCTCTCGTGTTCTTGCTCACAAAACTGAAATTTTCGATCTCTTTGCTCGGAGCTCCGTTTCCGAAACTGTTTTGGGAGATTGCTCCTTGGTATGTGACTCCTCCATTGCTCCAATTAGTTTTTGCTCTAGTGGATTATATTTTGCATAATTAGCTGCTCTTGGTGCTACAGAAAATGAGCTTGCATGTTGAATTCTTTGAGTTCCAAGTAGTTTGAATGCTTGATATAGCCTCTAGACATCCATATGAGTAGTTGCTATCAATCATGTGAGGTTTTATTGATATCATTTTGTGGCCCAAAATTTTCAGAAAATTGTTCTTAGGAAAATGAATATCTTCCGGAGGAGTTCCTTGAAGCGGAATTCCAAGGGAGTCCTTGGACAGTGACCTCAACATTCCGCGTAGGACGGAGCTCCGGCCGTGCGAATGGCTGCACAATGCCTTCATGAACGAAGCTGGATTCTACCAAGAGTTCACGCAATTCATTGCAAATGCCGGACTGACCGACTTCCTCGTGGATGAGTGTGACCAGTACCACATCCTTACAAATTCCTTTGTGCAAAACTTTCATTTTCTGAGTAGGCTCGAACCCCCTGAGGTGCACATTGATTTATATGCTGAACATTATCAGATACCTCTGGCTGAATTTTGTGAGATATGTTTGATTCCCTTTGATGGGGAAATTAGAGAGCCTCGCCCGGAGGAGTTTGAGGGTTTTCTCCACACTTTAACGGTGGGAGAGACTAGGGGCGTGTCGAAATCCCGAGCCACTAGCTTGCAATTTCCCTCTGTTCATTACTTTGCTTTCTTCTTAGGGAAATGCTTGATTGCTAGGGAGCAAGGTAGTGCGCTAGTTGCACCTGACTTTGCCATTTTATGCCATGCACTGCATAATGACAACACTTATAACCTGGGAGCTATCATTGCACGCCGCCTGCACACTAATAGAACTAGGGGTAAAATTCATGGTGGTATTTATGCTACTCGCTTAGCGAGACATTTTAATGTTAACATACGCCATCATGATCGTTTGTTGCCCAGAGTTTACTTAGATCACCAGTCCATGAGGGACCACCACTTTCTTGATGCTCCTGAGCCTCCTCACAACATTTGTTATAACTTGGTTTTTAGTGAGGATACTCGTGATATTATTCTGTTACCTGCACGTGCTTTGTTTGATTCTCATGCCAGGAACGGATATACCGTGATGCCACCGGACATCATTGCTTACCGGAACGCTTTGGCAGCGGCAGAGGAGGAGCCCCAGGATTGGGACGCTCGGGTTCCGCCGCCTCAGGACTTTCACATGGGACCGGATGGCTACTACGGATAGCCGTAGACCAAGCTAGGCAAAAGCCTAAGCTTGGGGAAGTATGTAT
Organism: Elymus sibiricus; assembly: GCA_039707655.1. Taxonomy (NCBI): domain Eukaryota; kingdom Viridiplantae; phylum Streptophyta; class Magnoliopsida; order Poales; family Poaceae; genus Elymus; species Elymus sibiricus. Next base: position 148,328,717 of record CM077668.1, on the reverse strand, counting down.
CTCTCACCGACATTACATTCATGCTCATACATTTCATTCCAGTTGTCGGTGTTCATACTTTTTCATTCTATAATCCATGCTAGTTTTATTTTCTCGTTTTCTTCTAGTGTGTTCGAAAAACTTGAGAAAATCCAAAAACATTTCGCGTTTCTTTTCGGTTTTTCTTTCTAGTTTAATTAGTCGTAGTTTCATAGTAGTAAAAGAAAACCCAAAAAGATTTCCCGTTTCTTCTTTTACTTGTTGGGAGCTTTCCCGTGTAAATAGTTTTCTCGTTTTTCGTTTTCCTATTTATTTCGTTTCCCTTAGAAAAACTAAAAACTCCAAAAATATTTCAGTGTGTTTCTCTGAAATTCTTTTCTTTTGTTGAGTCATTGTAAGGAGAAGACCACGATGAAAATGTTGAGTGGCTCTCATATGCATTATTGTTAACTTAACAAAGAGCCCATATTGCCCTGTCTTCTCCTTTGAATAAAATTCTTGCAGATTCCAGCTTAGTCCACGGCACTCTTGCACTATTATTATTTTTATATCATTCGGTCGTGCAAGTGAAAGGCAATAATGACGATGATTTGATGAAGTGACTGTGGCAAGGAAAAGCGGGTATGAACTCAACTTGTTCTTTGTTTTTGTAATATGTTTAACTCAGTATCCATGATTCAGCATGTTATGATTAAACGTGTTTATGATGACAATTAGAGATTATAGTTGCTCATGCCATGCTTAAGTAGCTAGGAGTGGATAATGATTTATCTTGAGTGTCAACATGCATTAAAATGATTGTGATGTAGTATGATGATATGGTATCCTCCTCTGCATGTTTCAAGTGGCTTGACTTGGCACATGTTCACACATGTAGTTGATTCAAAACCAACATAGCCTTCACGATATTTATGTTCATGGTGTTTATATCCTTCTCATGCTAGTATTCAATGTTGATTATTCATAATGCATGATTATGACCGTTTTCACTCTCTAGCTGGTCGCTTCTCAACCTATTTGCTAGCCTTCGCCTGTACTAAGCGGGAATGCTGCTTGTGCATCAAAATCCTTAAACTAAAGTTATTCCAGATGAGTCCACTATATCTACCTATATGCGGTATTACTCTGCCGTTCTAAGTAAATTTGCATGTGCCACCTCTAAATATTCAAATGAACATCTATTTTGTGTGCCCGTACCGCTCATGGAGCGACAGGGGGCGGTCAGTATCTTCCATGCTAAGCGGGTTATTCTCATGATGAGTGTTTATTCACTTGTCCTTGCACGAGAGGGGCTGGTAATCAGGATGCCCAGTCCCACTATTAAAATTGCAAAATAATAAAACAAACTCCCCCGGAAAGTTGTTGGTATGGAGGGCACCCGAGGATTCGGCTAGCCATGGCTTGTGATTGTTGGTGGAGTGGGAGTAAACTTTACTTTATCGCTTGGGAACCGCCGCTAATGTGTTTAGCATGGAAGATATTGAAAACTCTCGGTCGTCACGTTGACAGGAAAGGCATACCTCCCAAATTATATCTATCTCTGATTTAAGCTTCGAGCTCTGGCACCTCTGCAAATCCATGCTTCCCTCCGCGAAGGGCCTATCTATTTACTTTTATTGTTGAGTCATCACCTTCTCAAACAAGCACCAGTCGTGAGAGCACTATTGTCATTCTCATGCATTGTGAGTAGTTAATGTTGTGTGCATCATGATTGGATCTCTTCTACCATGAATTACAATGTTTAGTCGCTGCTTGAACTTTGGAGGTGCTCTACATTTATGTTTTGCGGTCTCAGAAAGGGCTAGCGAGATACCATGTTGTCATATTATATCATGATCGTTTTGACAAAGTGTTGGCATTTGAAATATCTTATTATTGCTCGCTAGTTGATTATGCCATTGATATGAGTGAATATAATTTCTAAGAGTTATCATTTGCATGGTTAGTTATAATCTTTGCTAAAAACTTGGGTGCTATTTAAGCATATAAATAGATACAAGAACAAAAGAGTTTGTAAAAGTTTTTCTTTATCACTTTCAGTTTGTCAACTGAATTGCTTGAGGACAAGCAATGAGTTAAGCTTGGGGGAGTTGATACGTCTCCGTCGTATCTACTTTTCCAAACACTTTTGCTCTTGTTTTGGCCCCTAATTTGCATGATTTGAACAGAACTAACCCGGGCTGACGCTGTTTTCAGCAGAATTGCCATGGTGTTGTTTTTTGTGCAGAAATAAAAGTTCTTGGAATTGGATGAAACTTTTTGGAGATTTTTATGGAATATATAAAAAATACTGGAGCCAAAACCTACTGGAGGGGAGCCATCTAGTGCCCACGAGGTACCAGGGCGCGCCACCCCCCTCCCAGGTGCGCCCTGGTACCTCGTGGGGCCCACGTGGCTCCGTCTGACCTAATTCCAACGCTATAAATTCACAATTCCAGAGAAAAAAATAAGAGAGGAAGTTTTATTGCGTTTCATGATACGGAGCCGCTGCCACCTCATGTTCTTCATCGGGAGGCCAGATCTGGAGTCCGTTTGGGGCTCCGGAGAGGGGGATCTTCCGGCATCGTCATCATCAACCATCCTCCATCACCAATTTCATGATGCTCACCGCCGGGAGTGAGTAATTCCTTTGTAGGCTTGCTGGACGGTGATGAGTTGGATGAGATTTATCATGTAACCGAGTTAGTTTTGTTAGGGCTTGATCCCTAGTATCCACTATGTTCTGAGATTGATGTTGTTATGCCTTTGCTATGCTTAATGCTTGTCACTAGGGCCCGAGTGCCATGATTCAAGATCTGAACCCTTTATGTTTTCATGAATATATTTGTGTTCTTGATCCGATCTTGCAAGTTATATGCACCTGCTATGTGTTATGACCCGCATACCCCAAGGTGACAATAATTGGGTTTCTTTCCGGTGATTGCCATAGTTTGAGGAGTTCATGTATTCACTATGTGTTAATGCTTTGTTCCGGTTCTCTATTAAAAGGAGGCCTTAATATCCCTTAGTTTCCTTATGGACCCCGCTGCCACGGGAGGGTAGGACAAAAGATGTCATGCAAGTTCTTATCGCAAGCACGTATGACTATATACGGAATACATGCCTACATTACATTAATGAATTGGAGCTAGTTCTGTGTCGCCCTAGCTTATGACTGTTACATGATGAATGTTATCCAACAATATCACCGATCCAATGCCTACGAGTTCTTCACATATTGTTCTTGCTAAGTTACTACTGTTACAATTGCTACTACTATTGCTGCTACCGTTACTGTTACCGTTACTATTATTGCTACTGCTATCAAACTATCATACTACTGTGCTACTGATCACTCTGCTGCAGATATTTAGTCTGAGGTGTGGTTGAATTGACAACTCAACTACTAATACTTGCAAATATTCTTTGGCTCCCCTTGTGTCGAATCAATAAATTTGGGTTGAATACTCTACCCTCGAAAACTGTTGCGACCCCCTATACTTGTGGGTTATCAGATACGCTCCCCAAAAACCTAATCGCCCCTCTCCCGTACAGGATCTAGAGAGGCAGGGTTTCAGAGGCCTGCTGTCCCGTCAACCGTGTATGTGGTGGACGGGATGGGATCACCGGCGGCGGCAGCAGCAATGGAACGACAATGGGCGTGGAGGCAGAGATGCGATCTGTTTCGCGTGACGGCTAGGGTTGGCAGATGCCTCACATATATAGGCGCGGCCGCGTGGAGAGACGTGGGCTGGACCCACGTCCGAGTCGGTAACAGCCCACGATCTGACATCTCGGATCGTGGCCTCATCTGTCAAAGACTCTCCGTTCCTGACCGGCAAAAATAAGCGCATAGGTGTGAACTCGGCTCGGCTCATTCCCGCAACCCGCGGCGCGTCGTGACGAGGCGGGTGGCGGAGGAGGAGCGCGCGGGAACCACTTCTCTTCTCAAGCTCCAATAGCATGTGGAAGAGAATCCCTTATAAGGAGGTCTAACTCCTTCTCCACTAGCGGTATGGGACTAAACTTCCCACCACACCCAATGCCATATATCCCACATGGGCCCTTAGAGATTTTTCTGAAATTGTTAGATGGGCCCTAGGCCCACCCTAATATTTCAACAATCCCCCACCAGATCTCAAGGGCCCAGTCTGTCCTTTGTTCCAAACACTGTTTTGATATACCAGTATTTCAGTGAAGACCTGCTAAGGTTGAACTTCACCTAGAACAAGTAGCTACACTCCTTCACAACTGAACAATGGACTATGCCTTGAATTGTCAGTTTGGCGTAAAGAAGTTTCACCATATGTCTTACTAGTACTAGGCTGCCGAAGGCTGACCCCTCGGGTGGAGCATATTAGTCACACTCCTGGCCTATTCTTGAGCTTGCTAGAGATCACCCCAATCTCATAGACTGTGACCAACAGTCGGGCTCATATAGGTGTATTCCTTCAAAGATCGCTCTGTAGGATAGCAACTTGCTTATAGATAAGCCTTGGAATACATTAAGACACTAGTCAACCTACCATACAGTTTTCGAGAGTATTGCATCTCCAACGGAGTGGGTTAGTAAAGTTACTCTCCTCGGTTCACCACTGGCTTGTTTTCCCAGGTCCTACTTCACGGGATCTCCGATCACATAGGTTGGGTTACTACCATGGAAACTCATGTGGGTCTCATACCCATCTCCCTCGATGCATTATCTATCACACCACGTGATAGCCCTTTAGTAAAGGGATCTGCCAGATTCTTAGCCGTATGGATATAATCCAACACTATCACTCAAGAGTTTTTTAAATTTCTGATAGCTTTCAATCTCATTCTTATATGTTTGTTGGACTTCATGTTGTCCTTTGAACTCTTTACCTTGGCAATCATTGTCTGATTGTCACAGTTCATAAGGATGGCCAGAACCGGCTTCTCAACCACTGGCAAGTCCATCAAAAGATCTCGAAGCCATTCTGCTTCGCCACCAGATGTGTCTAATGCTGTTAATTCTGCTTCCATTGTCGATCTCGTTAAGATCGTTTGCTTGCAAGACTTCCAGGAAACAACACCACCTCCAAGAGTAAACATATACCCAGTTGTGGCCTTCATCTCATCAGCATCAGAGATCCAATTCGCATCACTATACCCTTCAAGTACCGACGGGTATCCGTTATAGTGAAGTCCATAGTTCATAGTACCTTTCAGATAGTGCATAATTCTTTCAATGGCACGCCAATGTACATCACCCGGATTGGAAACAAACTGGCTTAGTTTGCTCACAGCAAACGCGATGTCAGGCCTCGTTGCGCTAGCTAGATACATGAGTGAACCAATAATTTGAGAGTGTCTCAATTGATCTTTAGCTGTGCCTTCGAACTTTCGAATCAGCACACTAGGAACATATGGTGTTTGAGATGGTTTGCAGTCCGAATATCCAAAACGACTCAACACCTTCTCAACATAATGGGATTGCAGAAGTGTAACCACACCCTCATCATCTCTCAGTAGCTTGATGTTCAAGATAACATCAGCCACACCAAGGTCCTTCATCTCAAAGTTCTGAGATAAGACGACTTAACCTCCTCAATCACTTTGAGGTTGGTTCCAAATATCAGTATGTCATCAACATACAAGCACAATATAACTCCTTCGCCCCCACCATGGCGATAGTATACACATTTGTCAGCTTCATTAACAATGAAGCCAACAGATGTCAGAGTTGTATTAAATTTCTCATGCCATTGCTTAGGTGCTTGTCTTAGGCCATATAAAGATTTCAGGAACTTACACACTGATACATCTCCAACGTATCTATAATTTTTGATTGTTCCATGCTATTATAGTATCAATCTTGGATGTTTTATATGCAATTATATGCCATTATATATCATTTTTGGGGACTAACCTATTAACCCAGTTCCCAGTGCCCAGTGCCAGTTGCTGTTTTCTGCTTGTTTTTGCCTTTTCAGAAAATCATTATCAAAAAGTGTCCAAACGAGAAAAAAACTTTGGATTAATTTTTTCTAGACCAGAAGAGACCCACGAAGCTTCGGGAGAAGACTAGAAGAGCCACGAGGAGGCGACAAGCCTAGAGGGCGTGCCCCCCAGGCTTGTGGGCCCCTCGTTGTCCCTCCTGACCTAATTCCAGCGCTATAAATTCTAAAGTATTCCCAATATACCAAAAAGACAGAAGAGACAACCTTTCCGCCGCTGCAAGCCTCTGTTCTTCCACGATCCCACCTGGAGGCCTTTTCCGGTACTCTGCCGGAGGGGGAATCGATCACGGAGGGCTTCTTCATCAACCTTGCTGCCCTTCCGATGATGTGTGAGTAGTTTACCACAGACCTACGGCTCCATAGCTAGTAGCTAGATGGCTTCTTCTCTCTCTTTCACCTTCAATACCATGTTCTCCTCGATGTTCTTGGAGTTCTATCCGATGTAATCTTCTTTTGCGGTGTGTTTGTTGGGATCCGATGAATTGTGAGTTTATGATCAGATTATTCATGAGAAATATTTGAGTCTTCTCTGAAATCTTTTATGCATGATTATTATAGCTTTGTATTTCTCTCCGATCTATCGATTTGGTTTGGCCTACTAGATTGATTTGTCTTGCAATGGGAGAGGTGCTTTGTGATGGGTTCAATCTTGCGGTGCTCAATCCCAGTGACAGAAAGGGACATGACCCATATTTGTATTGTTGCCATTAAGGATAAAAAGATGGGGTTTAATCATATTGCTTGAGTTTACTTTGTCTACATCATGTTATCTTGCTTAAGGCGTTACTCTGTTTCATACTTAATACCCTAGATGCATGCTGGATAGCGGTCGATGGGTGGAGTAATAGTAGTAGATGCAGGCAGGAGTCGGTCTACTTGTCTCAGATGTGATGCCTATATACATGATCATTGCCATGAATCCGTCATAATTATTTGCTTTTCTATCAATTGCCCAACAGTAATTTGTTTACCCACCGTATGCTATGTGTTCGAGAGAGAAGCCTCTAGTGAAAACTATGGCCCCCGGGTCTACTTTATCATATATAAAAAACCTAAAAATACCTTGCTGCAATTTATTTACTTTTATTTTAATTAGTATTTTAGTTTATCTATTTATCTCTATAAGATTTAATCCTTGCAAATAACCGCTAAGAGGATTGACAACCCTCTTATTTGCGTTGGGTGCAAGTGTTTGCTCTTGTGTGTGCAGGTGCACTTAACGGAATTTTGCTTGGTTCTCCTACTGGATTGATAACCTTGGTTCTTAACTGAGGGAAATACTTATCTCTACTATACTGCATCATCCTCTCCTCTTCGGGGAAATACCAACACAGTCTACAAGTAGTACACACCTTTCCTTCCTGACCATCTATCACAAAGCCATCTGGCTGTTGCATGTAGATTTCCTCGTCTAGCTCCCCGTTCAGGAAAGTCGTCTTAACATCCATCTGGTGGATGAGAAGACCATGCGAGGCCGCCAACGAGAGTAATACTCGAATGGTGGTCAGTCTGGCCACAGGTGAATAAGTATCGAAGAAATCTTCTTCTTCTTTCTGGGCATAGCCCTTGGCCACAAGCCTAGCCTTGTACTTTTCAATCATACCATCGAGCCTAAGCTTCTTTTTGAACACCCACTTACATCCCAATGGTTTGCAACCATAGGGACGTTCAGTAATTTTCCATGTCCCGTTAGCCATGATGGAGTCCATCTTGCTACGGACCGCATCCTTCCAGTAGTCAGCATCTGGAGATGCATATGCTTCTGAAATAGAAGTGGGAGTATCATCCACGAGGTACACAAGGAAATCATCACCAAAGGTCTTTGCAGTCCTTTGTCTCTTGCCCCTACCAAGGGTTTCCTCGTCATCCTCCTCAGGATTTTCATCATGTGTTTGTTCATAATATTCCATAGGAATGGCAGGCTCAGGATTCTCCTCAGATTCCTGTCTAGAAGTGCTTTGCATATCTCTCATAGGAAAAATATCCTCAAAGAATGTAGCATCCTTTGACTCCATAATTGTACCGACTGTTCAGGGAGATGACGGACCGTGTGGGGCTCACCGCCGGCTGTTCTACCTCAAGCAGCAAGGGGCATCAGCCGACGTCATGTCCGAATGCAGGGCGGCCGTGGCGGTGACCCGGACGGCGGGCCCTTTCCCGAAGCTGCCGCTCGAGGAGTCCACCAAAAAGTGGCAGAAGTCCTTCTTCTATGTGAAGAACACGAACCCGGCCAACGACCGCATCAACCTCCCCCCCTTCGTCAATGTGCCCCCGGCCGAAAAGCCGAACTGGGGGCACAACTCGAAGAGCCCGTCTGCGGAGATCTTGGGGATCTGCCGCCGGGTCAGGGAGATGACGGACCGCGAGGGGCTCACCGCCGTGGACCTCATCGCCGCCTTCGTCGGCCGCCGGGTGCTGCCGCTGCAGAGGCGGCCGCACCGAATCTGCGATATGAGCGGCCGGCGCGACCCCTGCCGGCTGTCGACGAAAGAGCTGACGGCGGAGGAGATCGCCGTGCGCGTCAACGACGTATCCGCCGCCGGGCTCAAGGTGAAGGAGTGGCGGTTCGGCAAGGAGCCATACAGCCGGGATGCCCCGGCGCCAGCGGTGAGTGTCTGGTCTTTGTTCTTCGTCGCGTCCGCCCTTCTCATGCGCCCTGACCCCCTGGGCCAGCTGCAGCGCTTCCCGAGCCAGCTGGTGCATGACGACCCGAGTCCCATGGTTCTGTAGCCGGACCGCGACGAGTCGGACCCGGAGGACGAGGAGGCCGGCAACGCGGGAGCCGAAGGCGGCGAGGAGCACCTTGCGGACGCGGAGGCCGGTGACCCAGCTCAAGCCGGTAAGTCTCTTATCCCGGATGTTTTGCGCGAGTGGCCGGATGACGACGAAGATGACGAGGACGGGACGGGCGATGCAGCTCATCAGGGCGCGGAGGCGGGCGATGAGACCGCCCCCAGGGGGCGACAGAGGAGGGCGACCAGGGAGCTGGCGGGCCCAAGCCGGCCGCACGGGAAGCAGCCTGTCGAGGCATGGCCGGCTGCGAAACGCCCCGCCGCGGCGCAGACGGGCGCCCTGAAGAGGTCCTCCAAGAAGGCGCGCCGAATGGCGCCGCCGGCGGGCCCGACGCGAGCGGTCCCCGTGGTCATTGGGTAAGTTTTTCTTGTGGTTGAATTGTTGCCTTGTTTGCCGCTGTTGCTGTTGCTCCCTCTTCTCTTTTCTTCTTCCTCATCTCCCTCGCGCGCCGTCCAGGAGCGCGCTCGAGCTGGCGGAGGCGGCTGCGGCGGCGGCAGCCGCGGAGGAGACTGACCGGCGGCTGGGCCGAAGCGGCGCGGTGGAGCGCGACGCGGCGGAGACCGCCGAGGTGGCACTTGCGGCCCACCAATCTGGCTCCGCCTTGGAGGACGCCGAGCGGGACGCCTGGAGGGCCCGGGATGCGGCCGAGAAGGAGATGGCAGAGGCTTCGGCCAAGGCGTGGAGCGCCGCCGTGGCCGAGGTCGTGGCAAGACGGCGGCGGATTGCGGAGGAAACCGCGTGGCCAGAGTGGATGGCGTAGTCGCCACCACCGTCGCTGGTCGCGGAGCATCGCTCCAAGGCGGTGCACGACTCGGCCCGCCGGGCGGAGGCGGATGCCCGCGCGGCCGCCGAGGAAGCAGCCGGTCGCGGCGAATCCGGCGACCACGAGCCGGAGGCCGACCCGACGGCCGACCAGGAGGAACCGCCGGTTGCAGACCCGGCCGATGGAGCCGGAGAGGGAGGCGGAGGGGACCGCGAGCCGGAGGCCGCGCCGAGCGGAGGAGGAGCGCCGCCGCCAAGGACGGAGACCGCGCCGGGGAGCTAGCGCGCCCTGGTGATGGTGGAGCCGCGGGCCGTGGGGCTTAGCCTCGAGCTGAGGCCGGCCGACAGCGGGACCAGCGCCGGGTCCGCGGCATGGCCGCAGCGGACCTGGGCTGCAACGGCGAGCTCCAGCGAGGCGACGAGCGGCGCCCCCCGGAGCGAGCTGGACGCGGCGGTGGATTCTCTGCGGCTGCAGATCGCCAACCACCACAGCCAGTGGCAGATCTTTGCGCAGGCGGAGAGCGGCCAGCTGCGACAGCTAGAGCAGACTTTCGCGGTGAGCTCTCCTGCCCTTCATGCTTTCTTGCTTTTCGTTTTATTTTTGCTCTTCTTGACTGTCTTGGTCGCTTTCCAGTGGGGGCGCGTCAGCGCACCCACTGGGTGTAGCCCCCAAGGCCCGGGCCGGCTGCGCAGCAGGCGGGTCGGGCCTTCTCAGGCGTCTTTATGCTGATTCTCTCCTCTTTGCAGTCCATCTATGATCAGCGGGTGGCGGCGTACAATCGCCTCCTGGGCCGGTACCGCGCGGCCAGGGATCAGCTGGCGGCCAAGGAAGAGGAGCTTCGCTAGGCCAAAGGTATTTTATCGAGCTTCTTTCTTGCGTTCTTCTAGTGGGGGCGCGCCAGCGCTCCCACTGGGTGTAGCCCCCGAGATCCGGGCCGGTTGCGCAGCAGCCGGGTCGGATCTTCTTTGCTTCTTGTTTTGCTTTCTCGTCCGGCTTCTGATCTGAGTCCGGATCCGGATGCGCAGCCGCCACCGTCGACCTGGTGGAGATGGAGGGGCTCCGACGCCGGCTGGCGGAAGCCGGTCAGCTCCGTGACCAGACGGCCACGGAGCGCGACCGGCTATGGGAGGAGGCGGCGCGGGCAGTCCGGGAGAGGGACGATGCCGCCGCCGCCCACAAGGCCGAGCTGGACCGGCTCGCCAAGGAGCGCCGTCAAGCCGCGGCGCGGCAGGAGGAGGCGGCGAAGGGAGCCGCCGAGGAGGTCGCCTAGCTCAAGGCGGACCGGGACCGCGGCACCAATGCGCTGGCGGTCAGGGAGCGGGAAGCGCTGCAGGACGCGCTCTACATCGACGAGCTCCTCACGCGTAAGCGTTTTTACTTGCGTTTCTTGCTTCTTTCTGTTTTCCGCCCTTTGGCGTCTTGGTCAATCTTCTTCTCCTTCTCTTCCAGGGTTCTTCCCCGAGACCCAGGGGTCGGCCGAGGCAGCGGTGAACGCCCATCGGCAGGAGCAGATGGCGGCGAGGGCCGCCGTCGAGGAGTACGCCGTCTGGTCAGTGGCGGAGATCACCTTGGCCGCCAAGGCTCGCTTGGAGGCGGTGGAATGCCAGATGAACCAGCTCTTCGAAGCCGGATTGTCGATGGTGGCCGCCCTCTGGCCGGGTGTGCTGGCTCCGAGCAGCGTGAGCCGGCTGGCGCGCTGGCTGGAGGCTGGCGCGGCGCGGCTCAACGCGCGGAGGGCCTCCGCGGCTCGAGCCGGCGCGGACATGGCGCTCGGGGTCATGTTGTCTTGGTACCCGACCATCCGCTTGGATCAGCTGCGCGCCCGGAGGGCTGGGGCGGAGGCGGACTTGGCGGAGCGGGCGGCGGCGATCGCCGTGCGAGCTAGCGACATTGCGTCATTCGCCCCGTACGGGGAGTTCATGCTGGAGCGCGCGCCGGACGGCGCGGAGCTTCCCGCCGATGACTTCGGCCTGGAGCTCGAGGACCCGGAGGGCAGCTCGGCCGAGACGGGTGCCGACGCGGACGACGATGCTGGCGAGTTGGACGACACTGCCACCACGGAGAACCCGGCGCCGAGTGATGCCGACGAGGCCGCAGCTTAGGGCTTTTATTTTTCCTGTTTCTTTTGAACTCGGAACTTTTGTTAGTCGGCAAGTCCACCCACTGGGGGGTGTGAATTAATTGTAATGAACCACCGGCCGCGGGCCTGGTTGTATGTATGAAAACATGTTTCTCTTGTATGCTTGTGCTTGTCGTCCGGCGATTTCGCCTTTGTTCTTTTCCCTTAGCCGTTTTCTTACTCACTCTCCCTTTCATTCTCCTCCCCGCCAGCCGGACAGCCGGGAGCCGGTCTGCAGCTGGGACGGGGAGCCGGACTCGGGGGAGAGCGATCAGTACTTAGGCCTTAGGATTTGAGCGCAAGCGAAACACCCACTGGGCCGGCTGGCTGCGGGCGGCGAAGCCGGCTGTAGCGCAGCCGGTCTGTGCGGCGGAGAGTGAGGGAGAAGGCCGGGTTGGCCGAGCCGGGCGTTCGTACTTAGCCATTTTTTGCGTGGGGATGCTTGCAGCCTTTGGCTCTTGCCAGCCTTGAACAGCTGGGAACCGGTCTGTGGCTTATGGCGGAGAGAGGGCTTCGGCGGTGCACACGTTACTAACCGGGTTGAGGAGAACGCGGCGCGGGCTAGCCGGCGAGCCTCCGACCCCCGGAGCCGGCCGTGCCGACCCGGCGGGGAGGCGAATGCGGTAAAGTGCGCAAGAACTCGATAGAGATGAAAAAGGTAGCCCCCGAGTGTCGTTCGGGGGACCTGCTACTTTCATTAACTTCCAAAAGGGGTAGTGATACATACATACATGGTTCAACTGTAAAACGGGCGGAGGAGCTCCGCGTTCCAGGGGCGTTCCGTCTCTTCGCCGGAGGCGTCTCTCTTGCGCTTGCTTCGCTTTTGCGCGTCGATGAGGTAGTACGCGTTGTTGCGCAAGGCCTTGCTGATGATGAAGGGGCCCTCCCATGGGGAGGATAGCTTGTGCTGGCCAGCTGTTCGCTGGATCAGCCGGAGCATGAGGTCGCCCTTGCGGAAAGCGAGGGGCTTGATCTTCTTGCTGTGGTAGTGGCGCAGGTTCTGCTGGTAGATGGCCGACCGGCTGAGGGCCAGCAAGCGCGCCTCCTCTAGCAGGTCAACGCCATCTTCGCGTGCTGCTGCGGCCTCCACCTCCGTGTACAGGGTGACCCGAGGCGAGTCGAACTCGATATCCGTGGGGATGATCGCCTCGGCCCCGTAGACGAGGAAGAATGGGGTGAAGCCGGTCGAGCGGTTGGGGGTAGTCCGGAGACTCCATAGGACGGTCGGCAGCTCATCGAGCCAGCTGCCGGGTGATCGCCCGAGCGGTTCGACGAGTCGCGGCTTGATGCCGGCCAAGATGAGGCCGTTTGCCCGCTCCGCCTGGCCGTTGGACAGAGGGTGTGCGACGGAGGCCAGATCAAGCCGGATGCCGGAGACGGAGCAGTAGCGTGCTAGCGCGCCTTTGGCGAAGTTGGTGCCGTTGTCGGTGATGATGCTGTTGGGGACGCCGTAGCGGACAGCGATGTCTTTGATGAACTTGACGGCCGTGGGACCGTTGAGTTTCTTGATCGGCCTAGCCTCGATCCACTTGGTGAATTTGTCGACGGCCACCAGAAGGTGTGTCATGCCGTCCCGAGCGGTTTTGAAGGGTCCCACCATGTCGAGGCCCCAGATGGCGAAGGGCCACGCGATGGGGATGGTTTGAAGTGCCGCAGCCGGCTGGTGGCTCTGGGCCTTGAAGTGCTGGCAGCCCTTGCACTTGAGGACCAGCTCCTCGGCGTCCTTTAGCGCGGTCGGCCAGTAAAAGCCGTGGCGGAATGCTTTGGCCACCAGAGACCGGGAGGCGGCGTGGTGCCCGCACTCGCCCTGGAGGATATCGAGCAAGATTTCGAGGCCCCTGGCCATCTCGACGCATCGCTGGAAGACGCCGGTTGTGCTGCGCTTGACGAGCTCACGGTTGATGATGCTGTAGGCGGAGGCCCGACGCTGCACCTGCCGAGCCTCGACCTCGCTCGCCGGGAGCTCGCCGTTTGCCAGGAAAGCGAGGATCGGTTGGGCCCAAGACGGCGCCTCCAGCACCGTGAGGACGGCCACTTGCGCGGGCTCGGCTAGGTCGGGAGGCGGCGAGCTGGAGCCGGCAGCCCCCGGGGCTGGGGGAGAGGCGGCGGCGCCCGGGGCCGGGGTGGCGCTGGCAGTCCCCGAGCCGGGGCCAGCAGTCCTCGAGGTGGAAGGAAGGACTGTTGGGTTGGCCGGGACGAAGATGGACTCCGAATCCGGAGACGGCTTGATGGACGGCTTGCGCAGGTGCTCGAGGGAGACGCCGGTTGGAATTGCTTGCCGGCTGGAGCCAAGCTTGGCCAGGGTATCCGCCGCCTCATTCTCGCTTCGGGGGACGTGGAGGAACTCACAGCCGTCGAAGCTGCCGGTCATCTGCTGGACCAGGTTGCGGTAGCTGGCCATTTTGGAGTCCCTGGCGTCCCACTCGCCAGAGGCTTGCTGGACGACCAGGTCGGAGTCGCCGAAACAGAGGATGCGCCGGATGCCGATTTCTTTGGCTAGCCGGAGGCCGTGGACGATGGCTTCATACTCAGCGACGTTGTTGGAGGCGGCGAAGTGGATTTGAAGCGCATAGTGCAGCCGGTCGCCCTTGGGGGAGGAGAGCACGATGCCGGCTCCCAAGCCGGAGGCCATCTTCGAGCCGTCAAAGTGCATGCGCCAGTGCGTCGCGTCGGGGGCCGGCGGCAAGTACTGGGTCTCTGCCCAATCGACGAGGAAGTCGGCCAACGCCTGTGATTTGATGGCGGTGCGCGGCTCGTAGAGGATGGTGTGGTCGGCTAGCTCGATCGCCCACTTGGCGATCCGTCCAGAGGCGTCCCGGCACCCCATGATCTCGCCGATGGGGGCCGTGCTCACCACGGTGATGGCGTGCTCCTGGAAGTACTGCCTGAGCTTCTTGGCGGCTAAGTACACGCCGTAGCACATCTTCTGGTAGTGGGGGTAGTTTTGCTTGGAGGTGGAGAGGACCTCGCTGAGGTAGTACACAGGGCGCTGGACCGGCTGTGCCTTGCCTTCCTCGGGGCGCTCTACCACCAGCACCACGCTGACCACGCGGGTGGTTGCCGCGATATACATCAGGAGCGGCTCCTTCTCGGCCGGCGCGGCCAAGACGGGTGTGGTGGAGAGCATGAGCTTGAGGTCACGGAAAGCTTCGTCCGCCTGGTCGGACCACTCGAATGGCGTCGTCTTCTTCATCAACTGATATAGGGGCAGGGCCCTCTCCCCCAGCCGGCTGACGAACCGGCTGAGGGAGGCCAGGCAGCCGGTGAACTTCTGGACATCGCGCAGCCGAGCCGGCTTGCGCATGCGGTCGATGGCCTTGATCTTCTCCGGGTTGGCCTCAATGCCGCGCTCCGAGACGAGGAAACCAAGGAGTTGGCCGGCGGGCACGCCGAAAACACATTTCTCCGGGTTGAGCCTAACCTGGTACTGGCGCAGATTGGCAAACGTCTCCCTGAGATCCTCGAGGAGGGTGAGGTGCTGCTTGGTCTTCACCACGATGTCGTCGACGTAGACGTGCACGTTCCGGCCGATCTGAGGCAGGAGGCATTTTTGCATGCAGCGCTGGAAGGTGGCACCGGCGTTCTTCAAGCCGAACGACATGGTGATGTAGCAATACGCCCCGAAGGGAGTGATGAAGGACGTGTTGTCCTTCTCTTCGCCCATTTGTCATAGGGAGTGATCTCATTATCCTTTATCGGAACCTTATTCAGGACATGACATGATGTCAATATAGCCTCCCCCCACCATGCCTTGGATAAACCCGATGTATCTAACATGGCGTTAACCAAATCAGTTAGAGTACGGTTTTTCCGTTTGGCAACCCCGTTTGACTGGGGTGAATAGGGAGGCATCCTCTCCTGAATAATGCCGTGTTCCGCACAAAAAGAATCAAACTCTTTCGAGAAGTACTCTCCACCACGATCTGACCGGGCTCGTTTAATTTTCTTTTCAAGTTGATTCTCAACTTCTGCCTTATAGATTTTAAAGTAGTATAGAGCCTCATCTTTAGTATTTAACACATACACATAGCAATATCTAGTAGAATCATCTATCAATGTCATGAAGTATTTCTTTCCACCTTTAGTCAACACACCATTCATCTCACAAAGATCAGAATGTATGAGTTCTAGTGGTGCCAAGTGTCTCTCCTCCGTAGCCTTGTGAAGCTTGCGAGGTTGCTTAGATTGCACACACGAATGACACTTGGAACCTTTGGCTAAAGTGAAACTCGGGATTAAATTCAGTTTTGCTAGCCACGTCATAACACCGAAACTAATGTGACAAAGACGTGAATACCAAACTTCAGATTCATTAACACTCGAATGAATATTGTTCACGACTTTATTTACAAAAATCTGCGAGAGAAAGGCGGAACATTCCTCCGCATTCATAACCCTTTCCAACAAATAGTCCACATTTCGTAACAACTACTTTATTAGACTTGAAGACCAACTTAAACCCTTCTCTACACAGAAGGGAGCCACTAACGAGGTTCTTCTTGATGGCGGGGACATGCTGCACGTTCTTCAGCTGCACGATCCTTCCCGAAGTAAACTTCAGATCGACCGTGCCAGCACCATGAACTGAAGCACTCGCGCCATTCCCCATCAATCCGGACCCATGACCTGTGGCCTGGTAAGAAGAAAACAATGAAATGTCAGCACACACATGAATACTTGCACCTGTGTCCACCCACCAATCGGTGGGCTGACAAACTGAAAACACAGTAAATAAATTACTGTACCCAGATGCATCACTTTCATTGTTGCTCACAATCATGTTGACAGACTTAGAGTCCTGCCCCGGCTTCTTGTACTTGTTTGGGCACTTGTTGGCCCAATGTTCCTCCGAACCACAAGTGAAGCAGCCATCTCCCTTCTTGTTCTTCTTGAAGGTCTTCTTACCCTTGTTCTTAAAGTCGGTATTCTGTTGGACAGAATTCTTTCCCTTGGGCTTGTGGGAATTGAAGTTCCTCTGATGCACCATATTGGCGACAGAAGTTCCTTCGACCCCTTTTCCGTGCGAGTCCTTTGCTCTCGAGTTCTGCTCAACACACAGATGGCCGATGACATCCTCTACTGAGAATTCACGCCTCTGATGTTTCAGAGTGGTAGCAAAATTTCTCCAGGAATTAGGGAGCTTAGCGATTATACAACCCGTGACAAATTTGCCCGGTAAATCACACTTAAGAAGCTCAAGCTCCTTAACGATGCATATTGTCTCATGAGCCTGTTCCAATACAGAACGGTTCTCGACCATTTTGTAATCGTGGAACTGCTCTATAACATACATCTCGCTCCCAGCATCGGTGGCCCCGAATTTAGATTCGAGCGCCTCCCACAAGTCCTTGGCAACCCGCACATGCAAATACGCGTCAACCAACTTATCTCCGATCACGCTCAGAACTGCTCCGAGAAAAACGACGGTGGCCTCCCTGAACGCCTTCTCCTGTTCAGGAGTAATCGTTCCAGTGGGAGTCGCACCGGCGAGCCAGAACATGTTCATTGCCGTGAGCCATAAAGTGGTTCTGGTCTACCAACGCTTAAAGTATGTACCGGTAAACTTATCCGGTTTCAGTGCAGCAGCAAAACCATGATTCGAAAAATTCCTACACAAATCAGGTTTTTGGATTGCTGAGTATATAGGCAATTTTTTGAATAAATTAATCCAGGAAATAATCACGATCATGGCATTGACAAAATTACTGACATACTGATTACGAACCAGACTAGCATGTACTACGCATATAGCTAGTACTGCTAAGACAGAAATAAATAGGAGAGGGATAAACATGTTATACCCTCCGATCGGCCATGTAGAGGCCACGGCGGCGGCGGCGTCCTCGGTGGCCTTCTTCTCGGCTTCGAGCTTCTCGGCGGCGGCACGTTCGGCGTCGCTGGACATGGTGATGACGAAGGCGACGCGGACGTAGAGGAAGCAGACGAACGGCGGCGAGCAGTCGCATAGGAGACGCTCCCCAAAAACCTAATCGCCCCTCTCCGTTTCGCGTGACGGCTAGGGTTGGCAGACGCCTCACATATATAGGCGCGGCCGAGTGGAGAGACGTGGGCTGGACCCACGTCCGAGTCGGTAACAGCCCACGATCTGACGTCTCGGATCGTGGCCCTATTTGTCAAAGACTCTCCGTTCCTGACCGGCAAAAATAAGCGCATAGGTGTGAGCTCGGCTCGGCTCATTCCCGCAACCCACGGCGCGGCGCGGCGGGCGGCGGAGGAGGAGCGCGCGGGAACCACTTTTCTTCTCAAGCCCCAATAGCATGTGGAAGGGAATCCCTTGTAAGGAGGTCCAACTCCTTCTCCACGAGCGGTATGAGACTAAACTTCCCACCACACCCAATGCCATATATCCCACATGGGCCCTTAGAGATTTTTCTAAAATTGTTAGATGGGCCCTAGGCCCACCCTAATATTTCAACAGCCGGAAAACTCGCCTTGCCGCCGAAGAGGTGAAGGGGCTGGCTAGGAGTCCAAGAGACGCCGCTGCCAAACCCTCACCTCGCCTCGCCGCCGAAGAGCTTTCTTGGGGTTTTTCTCTCTTCTGGAATCTCCTACTCCTATTTATTGCCTCTAGTGAAGTTAAAATCTTTTTTTAGGGAAACTAGTGAAGGAATGTATGATTTTTTTTAGGCAAAGGAATTTTTTTAGACTATTTTGAGGCAAAGGAAAGTTTTTTTTAGCAAAGGAAAGTATGCGAGCCCAAATCCTGGACGTTGGCAACCTTTTTTCCACCCCATGTCTTTCCTTTGTTTTTGTTCTGCTGGTTTTTCTTTCTGGTTTTTCATACAGGGCGTCGATTTTTTTGTTTTCTTTTATGTTTTAGTTATAATTTTTTCATGAATAAAATTATAAATTTTCTGAACATTTTTAAAATTCATGATCATTTTACTAAATTTATGAATGTTTTTGAAATTTTAGAACATTTTCTTAATACACAAAAATAAAAAATCATAAACATATGTAAAAAAAATACATGATTATTTTAAAAAATTTACAACATTTTTTTAATTCATGATTTTTTTTTTGAATTTTATGATTTTTTCGGAGATAAAGAAACTGGACGGAAACCATTCAATATACTATATAAAATGTATAGGAGGCCGAATGTCCCGCCATTGTCTGAAAACGTTGGAAGCGTGAGATAGGTTGGCCCACCCACACTCTTTGGGGGCTATTATCTCTACTGTCAAAAGGTAGTTCATAGTCGTTTCGTTTCGTTAGTTTCGCATGCAACCATTAAATGACTAAAAAACAGGCCAGTTATCTCTTACCCAATATGTGGCTGGTTCACATCTGCAATTCATTAACTAGGCATGCAGTTAATTATGCGTGTTAATTAATCAGACATTAATTTATGAAAAATATCATCGAGCTTTCGACGAGAGATCACGTTAATTGTGAAGAGTATCAATCTTTGGACGGGGAGGATCACCTTAATATTGAAAAGTATGATATAGAATATGTATGTCCCCGTTGTAACACACTAGCAATTAGCTAGTCACTATAAGCGGTGAATAAGAGCTTCCCTCTCTTTCTTGCCCACATGAGAAGAGCCATGTTCCATGCGCAACGCGCTGGATAGGTAGCAAACGTGCATCCCTTGGCTCTTGGCCAACCCACTTCGCAGGGTTGTTGCCTATATCGTATGCTGGGTTGGCCTTTTTTTGAGATTGCATGAAAGTTAAAAATGATCTAGAATATAAAAATATTTCGGGATTTTAAAAAGTTCTCAAAATTTAGAAAATGTGCCAAATTTTAAAAAATATAAATTTTTAAAAATGATTGCAATTTTGAAAAAGAATATTCATGAATTTTACAAAATGGTCACAGAAAATGGAAAACAAATTCTCAAATGTACGGAAAAATGCCCCGGACTTTAATGTAATTGTTCAGTAATTTTTTAAAATTCGCCCATTTTTTAAAAATAAAAATTTAAATAAGTATTCACGAATTTATAAAATGGTCTTAATTCTAAAAGAATCATGAATTGAAATAATTTTCTTGGTTTTAGGAAAGAAAATGGACAAAGATAAAAATGATAAAAAGTACAAGGGAAAAAACTAATAAAAAGGTAAAAAAAAAGGAGAAATAAAAAAAACCACGCGAACCTAAAAAAGAAAACTGTATCAAAGTTCAACAAGGAAAAAAAATCAAGAGCGTGTTTCCTCGCCCACCAGATTGCCCACACCCACACGGTGATTAGAACTCAAGCCAAATCCTACTGATCCATGGTTTCAAAAAGCCAAAAAGGCCATAGACGCCCATCCCCAGTTCGGTTTGACATCACATGCTCTCACACCTCATCTCCCTGATTCATTGTTTCATCAAAAAGCCAAAAAAGCCATAGACGTGATGGAATTGGTTTTTTCTAGACAAACGTGACGGAATTAGTGGATGCGGTAATGTGCTATGGGTTGGGCTTTTATTATAACGAATTGGGCTACTAGGTCTTGGGCTATGGGCCGAACCGAGAAGCAGCAGTTGCATAGTCGCTTCCCACTACAGGCGACAGCACACGGGGAGCGCACCAGTTCAGCGGCGGCGGCGGAAAAGGAGCGGAAAGGCGGCCGCTTTTCCCCGCACCCACCACGGCGGCGGCACCGCGGCAGGAAAGGTATGATTCCCTGCCCGATTGCGAAAATCATCCGCTGATTGTCGCATTAGTTGTTATATCTTTTGCGGGGATTGTCGCAGTAGTTGCCTTCTGTGGCCGTGTTCTCTAGATTTCTTTCCATTTTATTCATCTGTTTCCTTGTAAGTTTGCGTCCTTGGTGGTGCGTAGCTCTTCTCGCTGAGACCTTTTCGGTCTCGTTTCCATATTTTGTCCATGATTCGAGCATAGGCTGGTGGAGTCCTTCGAGTTCGTCTAGTCCTGGAGGAGCTGATTAATCTCGATGGTTGGTGGTTAGGTCTTGATTAGTAGTACTATAGTTGTTTTAATCGTTTATTGTTTTACCATGTTTGACTGATTAGACCCTAAAAAATGTTTGACTGATTAGGATTAATTTATCTCCGCGTTCCTTTGGATCTCAAAATCCATGTCCCTTCTTGGTTAGCATGTAGAGCATTTGGACTATACTGATACTTGTGTCTTTATCCTCCTCTATTTGTTTTTTGTCTCTATAAGAAATAGTTAACCGGGCATTATGAACTGATTGGTTCCAGAAATTTGTAAGCCTTGCTGGCTGGTTGATTGATAAAGCTAGGGCTTTGCTTACAAATCATCCAGTTGCTAGAAGTTTGGGATAGCGTGTTCCAATCTGTTGTTAGAGTGAGCTTTGTTCTAATTACAGCTGCAGTCAGTTGCTGCAATTTCCTTATTTATATTTTTTCATTTCTGCAGTGGCGTGCCTTCAAATCCCAGCCTAGCAAACATGGCAGAGAGCTCAGATGTGCCACTCAGTGGCACCAATGGAAGTGCCGCTGTTCAGGCTGAGAGCTTGGGTGTGCCACTCAGTGACACCAACGGAAGTGCCAGTGTTCATGGTGAAGAGAGCTTGGATGTGCCAGTAAGTGATACGAATGGAAGTGACACTGTTCAGGATGAATGTTCTTCGGAAGGAAACGAGTTAATCATCGTGGATGAGATGGACTCCTTGTGGGATGATGTAAATACCATGGTTGAAATCTCAACATTCGTGACGTACTCTGTCATCAAAGGGTTTGTAAAAGATGCAGAACAAGAAATAGGTCCGCAGCTTGCTTCCAAGGATGAAGAGATAACGTTGCTGAACCAAAAGCTGCTGCAGATTGGAAATGGCAGCTTAAGTTTGCCTGAGGGCCGGGATAGAAAATATGATGAAGTTTATAGTATTCGTCAACAGCTTGATGCCATTTCCAAGTCACTCTTGAATTCTGAGTGGGGGCTTTCGGGATCCCAGTATAACTCTGATGGTGCAGAAGATGTGAGTAAACAAAGAGGCAGGGAGCAATCGTCTAGAAATGGTACAACAAAGGAAGACAGTCCTAGAGTCTCTCCTGAAGAGGTTTTTGGTGATCCGTCATGCCTGAAGCACATGGATAAGGATGCTTTGATAGCCCATTTTAATAAAGAGATGAATCAAATGAAAAGGCAGCATGATATGGTCGTGCAGGAGAAGACAGAAGAGATATTCACACTAAAGCGAATACTGCTAAAAAGGGAAGGATCCAACCCATGGCATTTACGGAATAACAAAGAATTCGAGCAAATTAGAAAGAAAATTGGGGAAGTTATGACAAGATTGGATGGCCTTCTCTTGGAGAATAATAAGAGGACCACTTCTGGCATCAAGGCAGAAACATTTGCTGGCCAACAAGACAAGAGCAATGTTCTAGATTCTGAAATCAAGCAAATACAAGGTGCTGCCACAAATAATCAAGTAGAAGCGTGTGCTTTTTCCACCCAGGCATCACACATTGCATCCATAGATGCAGATCATGCAAAGAAAATTGGAATGCTAGAATCTGATATTGAAGATGCCAGGATGGCAACCATCATTAGAGAAGAGATAGAAATGATTGTACTAAGAGAGTTAGTTAACGAAATAGAAATACGGTTGTATGGTAATGAGATGGAGTATAACATGAAGCAAGACATTTGCTCAGTTATTCAGAATGAAGGTGTAGCGGAAGCAGTGTTAAACCTCAATTCTTCGTTGTTAAAGTACAGTGAGGAAAAGAGCTGCTCTGAAGCGGCATCGGCTATACAAAAGCAGGAGATTGAGAATCTGAAGCGAGCTGTTGACTCTTTCAGTAAAGTAGTGAGGGAAAAAGAGGCGTGCCAGATCAAATTGGGAGCAATGAAGGGTCATATGGATTTATTATTCCATCAACTTGATTTACTTACAGACAAAGTGGAAAAGCAAGACTTCTGTATATCTGAAAAGATCAGGGAGTTTGATATGATTGTCGGGAGGCTGGAGAATGCTCTGCAGCATGTACATCAAAATGAGATCAATTTGAGTGAGTTACATGACAGATTTAGAAATGCTACAGACTCTCTAAAGGAGGTCGAGAAACAAAATGAATATTTACGTAACGTCATCGAAGAAAAGGAGAATATATTCACATCAACCATTTATAAAGAAAAGGAGTTCAAAGAACGCATGACAAGTCTTGTTGAATCTATGAGAGAGTTTGAGAATCTTGTTACAGATCAACAAACTATTATTGCAAACAAAGTTCAGCACAGTGAATCAAGGTGCTTGTATTTGCATTGCATTCAGTACTGGGTGTATCTGTTTATTTTGTGAAAACTAGATTATTTGATGATCATTACTCCCTCTGTTCAAATTTGAACTAAAACCATGTCAGTTATTTCCGAACGGAGGGAGTAGTTTTTATCTTAACCAATCTTGCCATATGATTACCTTTATAGTTCATAGTACTTGTGACTATTCTATGTTGTATGTCTGTGAATAAGGATGGAGTCCTTTTCTTGCACAGGTTCTGTTTACTGAAAGACCAATGTAAACACCTCACGAAAGAAGGCAATCTTTTAAAAAGAAAGGCATTGCGATACAAGGAGATATCTGAGACAAGAGGATCTAATCTTCAAAAGGCTGAGCTCGAGGTAAATATAATTTCAGATCCTAACGACTAGTAATACTTTATTGCTTCTGTTCCATGTATATTGCTTTGCCTGCAAAATGCAACAAGGTTATAACCTTGATGATGCCCTATTGCCCTAA
Source organism: Elymus sibiricus (assembly GCA_039707655.1). NCBI lineage: Eukaryota > Viridiplantae > Streptophyta > Magnoliopsida > Poales > Poaceae > Elymus > Elymus sibiricus. Next base: position 148,305,410 of record CM077668.1, on the reverse strand, counting down.
AGTGGGAGGCGAGTGATGTAATCAGCTGTGATTTCTGAATTTTTCTGCAGGTGGATTTACTTGGTGATGAGGTTGAGGCCTTAACGGATCTTCTTGCAAAAATTTATATTGCGCTCGACCACTATTCTCCAGTTCTTCAACACTATTCTGGGGTAAATCTCGATAATTAGTCCATCTCTGTTTGACGTTGACCAAAACAATTTGCTAAAAGCACGAATTCATATAACATGGATGTGAACAGAAATTCCAATAAGATTTTGCTGGTTTATTTCTTCATTAATGAATTTTCTCTTTCCGTGCAAGTTGAGGGCATGTCTAGGATGAGATAAGTCCACATTAAAACCCTCAACTTGCCACTTGGTTTAGGATTCAACCATGAACTTCTAAACCGGTTGTCCCACACCCTTAACTTGCCAGTTGGTTCAGAAATCAACCCCCCACTCGGTTTTAATCATATTGACCGGTCTTCATTGGGTTTGACCACGTTGACCCCTCCTTACATGTGGGACCCACCCAAAAACAGAGAAAAATAAATATCTCTCTGTTCTCTCTCGCCGGCGACAACAGCTACCGGCCATGTCGACGTTGCGCTCACGGGGAGGCCTCCGACCTGCAATTGAAGGGGGAGCAACTGAGTCGGGTGGAGAGGGAGCTCTAGATGTGGGGAATTGATCCGAGACACAAGGGGAGGCCTCCGACACGGTCATCGGCGACTACGACGGCGATTTTCGCCGGAGCTGGAGAAGAGGGGTGCGGTCGGAATTAGTGCACCACCGAGACCCAGTGAAGCATGAGGAGACGGGTGCGGTCGCCATGCCCCCAGTCTGCACGCCTGCCATCCCACGACTCACTGATTCTTGTTGTCGATCGTGCCGCTCTGGGCAGGGAGGTTGCCGGGCAGAGGAGGAAGTTGGGGCCTCGCCCGTGGTGCTCCATTCAAGGGTGTTGGGGCCTCGCCGGCGCCGCTCCCCCGATTCATCCATTCTTGCCGTCGACCGCGCCGCCCCGGGTACGGAGATTGCTGGGGAAGGAGGAGGGTTGGGGCGTCGCCCACGGCGCTCTAGGCAGAGATTTGGTGCGCGCCTCTGCCGTCGCTGCGGCATGTGGAGGAGCAGAGCATGGGCGCGCGACGGCAGCTCGGGGACGAAAGGATTGGGGAGGATGGCTCGCAAGGGTGCATCGACATCCCTAAGAAGGGAAAGGACATAGAAAGAGAGGAGTGGGTGTGGCCGGAGAAGGAGATCGCGGAGCGGCGGAGCTTGTGAGAGCCGACCAAGCTGGCAGGCGTGCACCTGGTGCCTGCGACAAAACCTGCACCCCTCTCTCCCAGCTGGGCTCGCACCGTCATCAACGCCTTGCTCCGCGTCAGGCACTTGCTCGCCGCATCAAGCAAACCTCTCCATCGGCTGTGCTGGTTGCACCCACGGTGCATGTCCACTGCAAGTCGGCAGCCAGGTCGCAGCAGGTGGCTGCATCCCCGGTGAGAGATTTGCGTTGCTGATGATGAGAGAGGGAGAGGGAGAGGTTTGGTTCTTTTATTTTCTTGGTGGGTCCCATAGGCTGACTCAGCAGTTAATGCAGTCAAAACTGGTCAAGTGAGTCAAAACCAAATAGGGGGTTAATTTCTGAACCAATTGGCAAGTTAAGGGTGTGGGATAACCGGTTTTGGAGTTTAGGGTTCAATCTTTTTTCTTGTCTAGGATTACCTACTACTCCACATCAGGCTAGTGTGCTAGGAATTGCTGGCATCCATCGGGACAGCATGATTTTCTTGCACCCTTACAAATTATGGTTTTGATATTTCTGTGGGGTACTAATTGTAGTCTTGCTTTCACAGGTTATGGAGACCTTGAACATGATCAAGAAACACATAAGCACAGGAAAGTGAAATGCCTCGTGCACATTTACACTGGTGTGATGTTAACAGCAGCCTTGGTCTTATTGGCCTGAAGGTGTACTTGCAGGCGGTGCAATAACTTCTGTAGGCGGTCTGCGATAACTTTTCTAGGTGGTTGATATAGCCCTTGCAGTAGAAACCAAGGGCCAGGTAGCGCAGAGTAGCTTGTTCCCCTCCGTAGGCACTAGATTTTGGTAGTCTTTGAGCACCTTGTGACTGACCCACCCAAACCATGGTTTGGTCCTTGTGTTTGGCTGTGATGCTACGGAGTTGTGCCACCTGCTGGTCTGCAAAGGTGAGGCTTGATTGACCATCAACAACGGGTTTGGAGTGCTTGTGACCAAGTTTTCATTCTGTTTATTTATTTATGTAAGAGTTTGATAACCTGGGGTGGTAATGTCAACTATGATGAGGCATTTCTGTGTTGGAGGAAATGCTTTGAATTAGCTCGTATCTCAGAAATCCCTCGCCTAGGCGTCGGTCATCACGGTAGCGAGCATGGTGGCTTCCTTGTTGTGCTCGGTGTGTCGGAGGAAACGAAGAAGACGATTTGGTGTTCGATACTGAAGAAATTTGCGGAGAGGAAACATAATTAAAACGAAATTTCTATTGATAATAATAAATCAGAGGCCAGTTACATCAAGAATAGCCTCATTGGTCACGTTCGATTTCAGTGAACAACTAGACTAGGAGTAGCGTAGAATCAGCTGAGCTACACACTGATTCTGATGGCTAGCAGACTCGTTCCTTCAGTTGCTCCACAGGAAGTAGGGGCACACGGCTCCCATGGCCGGCGTCCAGTTGCCGCATCCAAAGAAGCACTTCCCCAGCATCGGCACTGGCACCGCCACCACGCCTCCTCTGCTCGCCACCGCGCAGTAGCACAAACACGTTGCAGAGTAGCCACCACAGGTGCTTATGTGAGGCTGCGGCAGCTGGTGCTGCTGGATCGGCGCAGGCACCAGCGCCAATGAGCCACCGCAAGGGCTTGTGCGAGGCGGCTGCTTCTGGATCGTCAGCGGCGGCGCCAGCGAGCCGGTAATGGTGATCTTGACCCCGCGCCACATGATCCCGACAAGCAGCCGCGCCGTGTTGTGCGCATCGTCGAGTCCGCAGTGCAGGCGGCCCTCCCAGTCCAACCCCGCCGCCCGGACGGTTGACCCTCCCTCCGTTGCCGAGCGCCGCCTGGAAGGGGATTGTAGGTGTACTAAGACATGGATGCCTTAATACCCTAACTTGTGCACAGGCAGTTGTAGCCTTTCCGACGGCAGGGCTTGTCGGAGGACTACTACAAACAAGATTCAAGACTACAAGACCATGAAGAAGACCTCCAAACAGGTCATCGAGAAGTACTAGTTCAGTACTGAAGACTAAGATTTTGGTTGCCGGCAAGCGAAGGCCCGGCAAGCTCCGTGCCGGCAAGATCCCACTACCTGTCCACCGCTCCACCTCAGCGACACACCAGTCGCTTGTCAAGTAGGTGTCCAGCGGGCAGGCTGTTTAGTGAGCTTTGTCTGGGCACGTGTCAGCTCACCGCCGAAGATACAACTTTAATGACACCCGTCCAGGAGGCGTGTCAAGATAATAAGAAGTAGCTGAGCGAACGGCACAGAAGGAGAGACTACCCTTGCCGGCAAGCCTCGTCAACGTGACACCTCACGGCGCATTTAATGTGTTTGTCCTAACCCGTCAGAGTTAGGTATTTAGCACTGTAGCCACTATCTACCTTGTGTAAAGACTGTTTTGCCATTACGGTGACCCCTTCATCTATAAAAGGAGGCCCATGGCTACGTTTACAAGGGTCGACACTTTTGCACAACTACGTGTGTAGTTGCACTTCCCGCGCACCTTGCCGGCAAGTTGCGCTTCTTGTACTTGTTCTTCCACCATAATACAATCAAAACAGTAGGGTTTTACGCCACACGGCGGTCTGAACCTGGGTAAAACGCTTGTGTTGATTGCTGGATCTGCTCTTTGTGCTTGCGCATCCCCACAGTCGAACCGCAAAGGGGCCCTCTTGGTCCCATAGATCGTCGTACGCACGACATATTTGGCGCGCCAGGTAGGGGGTTCGCTTGCGCGAATCTGATTCAGTAGTCTACGCGTCAACTTTTCTTCATCATCATCATCATTGTTGATGGTGCCCAAGAAGAAGGGTGCGGCCGCATGAGCTCCTTCCACGTCCAAGCTGCCGTCCCAAGTGTCCGCGGGTGGCGCAGGCGGCGCCAGCGGCGCAGGCTGAGCGGGCGGCGCCAGCGGCGCAGGCGGCGCCAGCGGCGCAGGCGGAGCGGGCGGCGCGGACGGCGGTGGTGGAGCTAGTCAGCTTCCTCACCGCGATGGCGATCCGAGCCATCACACTGGAGATGGCGGAGGCGGCCACCATCAGCGGCGCTCTGGCGAACACAGCCGCCACAGCAACACCGTCCGGAGCGGTGCGAGCAAGGACCCAGTCGATGCGACGTCCAAGGACGGAGCGGCGGCGTCCAAGAACGCCGTGACGGGACGCACACCGCGACCATCGCAAGATGGGCGCGACGTGCTTCCTCACGACGCCGGCGGTTCCGGACGATCACATGGCAAGACCCCGGTGCAGCACACTCACGGTGCTCATGGGCCAACACCAGTCAGCCCGCTGCTTGGCATGAGCCGCGGCAACAAGTTCGCGATGGCGCTTCTGCTGGCTCTGCCAGGAGTCGAGCGACGTCCCGTTCTTCGCTCCCAGCCATGCCAACTACGGCAGCAGAGGCCATGGCGCGGGCACAGACGCTGCTGAACTTTCCGCCGGTACCTAAGAAGATGGATGAGTGGAGAGCCACTATCCAGAGCCTCATTGGTTTTGCCGAGACATGCAAGATGCAGTTGGCGGGACCTTCACAGCGACCACAGACGGCGCCAGTAGCTCCAACTGGCGGTCGTGCCGGAGATGCTGCGCCAACGGTGCAGTCACCTCCGTGGCAACAACCACGACAGCAGCGACAAGATCGCCGATCCGATGATCCCGACGAGCTGTCGATGGCGTCTTCGGATCCGCGGGCGCGGCAAGACCAGCGCCAAGTGCTGCGCGACAGGCGGGTGAAGGACGCCCGCACCACCATTGAATGGCACCGGGAGGCACGCCGTCAATCTGACGTGCGCAACGGCCCAGTCGTTGATGAGCCAATGCCAGGGGTTGGCGGGTACATGCCTTACGAGGTTGGGTGCCCGGCCTTCACTCGTGAGCTGCGGCAAATCCGCTGGCCGTCCTCCCGAGCCTTCAAATCAAAGCTGCCAGAGAAATACGACGGCAAGCTCAACCCGGCAGAGTTCTTGGGCATCTACACGAGAGGGCGAGACGAGAAGATCCTCGCGAACTACTTTCCGTTGGCGCTCAAACCCAACGTGAGATCATGGTTGATGAACCTGCCGGAGGGCTCCATCTCCTCGTGGTCTGATCTGTGCAACGAGTTCATTGGTGCGTACACCGGTGGCCACAAGCTTCCCGGCAAGCCCAGTGATTTGCACGTGATCTCACAGAGAGAAGGGGAGCCCCTCCGCAAATACATTCAGAGATTCAGCCGCGTGCACCACAATATTCCAGACGTTCATCCCGTAGCTGTCATCGCCGCATTCCACACGAATGTGCGCAATCGTAGAATGCGATCAGAGATGAACACAGAGCAAGTCAAGACCATCAACGATCTGTATGCGTTGGCGGACAGGTGTGCGCGCGTTGCGCAAGGGAGGCGACTCCCTGGGGAAGATGCTGGTGCCGAAGTCGATTCCGAGGACGACGAAGCTGATGACGCATCAACCCCGAAGAAGAAGGGCCCAAAGCGCAACAGAAAGCGCAAAGGCAAGGCAGTGATTGTAACATCCCCAGTGTCATTGCTACAGTAACCTCCCCCTAATGTGCCATGTCATCATGATCATCATAATTAGAATGCAATTAAAGAAATGATCCAACTTCAATTCAAATTTAAAATGCAAGTCAAAATAAAACTTTTTTAAATAATTAAACAAAATAGTTCATGTTATTGCAAATAATCCCAAGGCAATTATAAAAATAAAGTCAACATTATTTGAGTTCCAAATTGACCCTAGCAACAAGAACACAGCAACAGCAGCACCTTTTTAGACCATTACTATTTAAACAAAATTCAAATGAAATCATATTATCACCAAACCATTTTGTGGTAGTGCTAAATAATGCCTAGTATTTGATTTGGCAGGTTGCATATTTTAAAAAAATCATCTGGATCAATAACTAATGCAGGACAGAAGAGAAATAAATGAAACAGAAAATAAAAAGAAGAAAAGGAAAGTGGGCGCTGTACCACTGGGCCTTACCTGTCCATAGTGCGGCCCAGCCCGTCTCCCTCAGCCTTTCCCCTACCTTCTACCGCCTCCTGCAAAGGCCGAAGCCAGGACATGGCGGGCACGTAGCCGCACGCCCACAGATGGCCACGCGCCGGCCATCCATCGGGTCCTCGCGGTGGATGAGGCCATCCCGACACCCCCTGCAAACCCTAGCGCCCCATTTCCCCCTCCTCGCGCCATATTCCCCTCTCCCGAGCTCAACTGCTCGCTGTCGTCGCCGCGCCGCCTCAACGCCGTGTCTATCGACCTCCCCGTGCCATTTCGCCATGTCCAGAAGATCCGCCAGCCTCGCCTTCGTCTCCCTCGCCGCTGGATCGGAGCGGGGGAACGCCACTGCCGTCGCCCGCGCCCTCTCCTTCCTCTTCGGGCTCCGGCCACCACCACTTCGATCCGCCACCCTCCGACCTCTCCGCGCCTCCCCGAGCGCGTCCTCTTCCCCGATGTGAGCACCCGCACGTTTCCCCCCTTAGGTCGAGCTCGATTTCGAGCTCCGGCGTTGCTTTCGTCTTCGGTGCTCCGGCCGCCGCTCAGCTCCTCGCCGCCGTCGCTACATGCCGCCCCAGCACCACCTGCGACCACCGCTGGACGCGTCGCGTTGCGACCGTTCCAGCTAGCCCATCCGTGCAACGAATGGCCACCGGAGTCGGCCGGGCGAGCAACGCCGCCGTGCCCTGCTTAGGGCCAGTTCTTTTGCTGGCTTCTAGAATAAGCTGGAATAAGCTGCCCCCTACCTAGCTTATTCTAGAAGCCCAAACAAATTTATTTTTTTAGAAGCCTACTAATTAAGACTTGACTAGTAGGCTTTTAAAAAAATATTTTTGGTTGGGCTTCTAGAATAAGCTGGGTGGGGGGCAGCTTATTCTAGAAGCCCAAAAAAACCACCAAAAGAACTGGCCCTTAGCTCCGGCGATTAGCGCCGGTAAGTGATGACGTGGCCCGTCATTAGCGCTAACCTAACCCCACCGCTGACTCGCTGACACCGGGCCCCACGCGGGTTAATTAGACTAATAAAACCGTTTCAGTTAATCTATCTCGCTGACACCGGGGGCCCACAAGTTACTGTTTAAACGGATAAGCCCCAGCTGACTCAGCCCCCCTGGCCCACATGTCAGCCTCTGCTGACCGCCCGTTGACTGGTCAACCCTGGACCAGTCAACTGCTGAGTCAGCAGTTGACTGGACGCACCGGTCAGCCTCTCTAGTGCACTGCACCGGGTGCACCTAGCCATTTCTGGCTAATTTTTCGAATTAAAATAAATCTGTTAATTCCAGAAAATGATTAAAACTTTAAAAAATCATATAAATTAAACCGTAACTCGGATGAAAATAATTTATATATGAAAAACGATCAGAAAAATATGAAGAATCCGAATGTGCCACCCCCATGCCTGCCACACCCCTCTAACATATTGAACATGGAACTTTTTGCTCGTATTCGATAGATGAATAGTGCACAACCTTGATAAAATAAATCCAGATAAATTTCTAAATTAGCTAAAACAATTAGATAGGCATTATATCACCTCTGCATATCATTTAGGCATGTCATGAATCGCTGTTGCATTGTTGCCGTGAATTTATTGTTCCTTCCCCCTTCTTCTCTCCCGATAGCCGCCGAGACCGCCGCCGACGCAGCTGAGTACGACTACGCTCCAGACGAGCAACCTTCAGACGACCAGCCCCTCTCAGCAGAGCTTCCAGGCAAGCAAAACCCCCTTGATCATAAGATATCGCCCATTCCTTCTCCCTTATGCTTGCATTAGAATTGCTTCTGTTGCTAATCCGATAGCTCCTATTCCGATGCATAGCCGGATTTTGTCGCCTGCTGTTTATACTTACCTGGTGTCCCATGATGCTTAGTTAGCTATGCTATTGCTTCATCTGTGGCCCTTCACCCTTTTCCGTTTGCCATGCTTGATATCGGGCCGTGATCACTCTGGGTGATGATCACGGAAATGTTACATATTGCAATACTTAAACTGTTAAAGTCGGGCTGGCCCCAAGGGTGCCCGCGAGAGAATAACATTAAAGACGGGTCGGCTCCAAGAGTACCCGCACGTCATGTATTACCAAGTCGGAGCGACAGGAATCCTGTTCGTCTCTGCGAGTTACTAAATACGCCTAACGGATTTGGGTATTTGATCTGAGTGGGTCGTTGGCCCTATACGCACTACCACCACGTGGGATAATGGTTATGGGACCCTCTACGTCGTATGTATCAGCCGAAAGCTCTTTAGACGTCACAGCTCAGAGATGCGGGCTGATTGCTGGGGTGGGCTGGTTACGTCACTGTGTATACAGTGTCACGCCTGGGCCCCGGCCAGTCACGCAACGTGCAGGAGTGCGAAGGGCGATGGCCCAAGACCCCTTCGTGCTTAAGATTTAGACCGGTGTGCTGACCTCTCTGCTGAGCCTAGGTAGGACTGCGTCGTGTTGATCACCCGAGGCCGGGCATTACCCAGCAAGTGTGTCCGGCCAGAGGTAATCGAGCGTGTTGGGTAACAGTAGTGCACCCCTGCAGGGAAGTTATCTATTCGAATAGCCGTGTCCACGGTAACATGACGCTCAGAGTTGTATCCTGATCTGCTACAACTACAAATGGATACTATTACATTGTTAAACTGATACTACTGCTCTCGGGATCACTTTCTCGCAGGGTAGTCGAGGAAGGATCCCAGGGCATTACTAAAATATGATTGATTATATATTATCTTGTTCTACTCTCTTCTATTGCTGCAAGAAATGCTTCAAGATGCTAGTCTTCGATAGGCTAGACCTCTTCCCCTCTGTTCTGGCATTTCTGCAGTTTAGTCCAAAGATATAGCCCCATTTCTTTGATACCGATGCATAATTAGTATAGTTCTGATGTCAGTCTTGCGAGTACTTTGGATGAGTACTCACGGTTGCTTTGCTATCTTTTTCCCCATACCCGATTGCTGAAATGAGACGATGGAGCCCCGGAGCCCGACGCCACCGCAGGAGACTACTACCAGGAGAGCCCCGAAGGCACGTACTACTGGGTTGAGCCAGCCGACCAGGAGTAGTTCGGAGGCCCTAGGCAGGAGGCCTTCGCCTTTTCGATCAGTGTCGCTGTTTGTGCTAGCCTTCTTAAGGCAAAACTTGACTAACTATGTCTGTACCCAGATATTATTTGTGTGTATGACTTATGTATTCAGGTCCTCGTGACCCCTGGCTTGTAATATGAAGATTTATGTTTAAATTTGTGTTGTGATATCTTCCCGTGAGTCTCTGATCTCGATCGTGTACATTTGCGTGTATGATTAGTGCACGGTCGAGCAGGGGCGTCACAAGTTGGTATCAGAGCCGACTGCCTATAGGAAGCCCCCTTCCGATTCCTTGGTCGAAGTTAAGTCTAGTCTTTCAAAACTATATTTTACTAACATGGCTATGTGGCTTACGGGCCCACGTCGCCAATGGGTGGTATTAGGATCTTTTATTCCGCACCTTTACTCTGGGACTCTGATCTCTCTTCTATTCGGGTTAAAGATTTTGCTAACTCTGACGCTAGGTTCTCGTAACCATTTTCTCCCGGAGAGCCACTTGATACAGATGTTCCCGTTACTCTTGGAGTACCAGATGGTTAGGAAGACACTCTCTGATGAATCCCCAAGGCCCTTGTGCCCACTGTCTTTGCAATTCTCTACCACCAATAAATCCTTATGGATAACTACCTACACTCGCCGTTCATATAATTATTTCCCCGTTGCTCTTGTTATTACAAGATGCCCCGAAACACTCTCCGATGTTCCGAGAATTCTTTGTGTCCACTGCCTTGCAGCTCCGTGTCGCATGTTTACACCTACGAATAATTCCTCAAATTTAACGGGGATTTGGTCATTCCCAATTGTTCATGTGTCTCACAAAATTCTTCGAAATGCTATTCGATCTTTCGAAAATCCTCAGCAGCCTATTGCTCCCGAAAGTTTTGCCTGCCCGCATTACGGTAAATTCTATATGTCTAGCAATATTCATTAGCATCCTTTGTCATTGTCATTCTGAGCCTATTGATACAATATGCATGTGAATGCTTCCTATCATCAGTTAATTTCTAGACTTCGTCCTTCCGGCTCAGATGTTATTTTGGACATGAGTTGGTTCTCGGCTAATCAAATTGCCATCGATTGTGCCCCTAAGTCTATTCAACTTATCTTTTGATCAGAGCGTCTACTTCTGATCCCTCCATTTGGAAATCATAATTCCTTTGTAGTTAAGCCTCGAATTGCTCATATGTTTCTATGATCTGATGCCTTTGCATTCTTTCTTCTTCTGGTTGAGTACCGATACTCACATTAGCTCTTTTGTGGACCGCCAGATCTTTTGGTGGATTACTACCTAATAGTTCCTTTGTGTTTTAGACGAATTTCCCCTGATACAATATGCCTCTAGCGAATTGTATCCTCTACTCCGTGTCGATAGCTCTCTGCTTTCGAGCGTGTATCCGTTGCTCCTATAATTGTGTTGTATAGGTTCCTAAAATGTCCCGATGGGTTGAACCTATGCCTCCCCTAAATCTGTGTGAACCCGAAAGTTATGCGGGTTATACTCTACTAGTGTTTCGTCAGATAAATTTTCAACTCTGCAACTTCATCGAAAGCGAGAAGTGAATGGAAGGTTATGCATTGAAGAAGTGGGAGTCGACCTTGAACTTAGCGTTCATGCCCATAGACACGATGTATACCGTCACGGAAGCTTCTTGCAAAATATTTATTCATTTGTATAATTCTATCGGCATCCTTAACTTGATTCCATGCAGTTATGGTTCCGGCCATGCTGTCCTTAATCGATATATCTGAAAGGAATCCATTCCCGTGCCTTGTCTATTTTTTTCAACAAGGTTAAAGCACCTGCCATCCGCAGAACAACGATCTAGTTCAGCTCCTATTCTGTTCTACCTTCGAGTATTACCCTATGGTATCTCGAGGATATCGTACCATTGCACTACATCTTATGAAGCTTTGATAAGGTGATACCTTTCCCCATCATAGTAATTCCACGGGTTCTGCTTTGTTGTCAACCGAGAACACCGATAAGTGAATCAAATCCACACTATAACACATTGACCTTCTGCTTCCCCATTTCTTCTGCTTGATCATGTTATTGATCAATTACATCTTCCTGAAACATTTCGATAAATTGTGTTGTGATCATTGTCAACATCTTTGACTTATTCCAAGTTATGAATTTAATTCTTAATACTTCCTTTTACCTAAATGGTGATCCACTTGCTATCCTGTCATGGATATCATGCTCTGCTTTTCCTTGGGAGAGTTATACTCTTTATACTTGTGTATAGTCACATTTTATTTTCCATTGGTTTGTTTAACCTTTCTTAGGATCTATATGATCTAGGCAGTAATAATTCCCTGCTTATGTAAACACCTCAGTGTACAACTCAGTCAGAAAAACCCTGTTACTATTGCTGTTAACATTTCGGTAACCATCGATGGATGAGAACTTTGCCTATTGGTCCGCCTCGTTTCAACGAGAAGGAAAATGGTTCTCTTCGTCCCTCGCCCTTGGTACCAACGTTGTTGCCAACATAGCTGACAAACTATCCTCTGACATACCCTGCTATCGTGACCCTACAAGATGTCGCCACTCTCATTGCTCATAATCCACAATAACCACAGTTCCACAGGACCGAAACCAGACTCTCCTGTACATCTCTGTGTCCAACGTTATTCCATGCACTTGGCTTCGAATGTAATTCACGAGCCACCTTCCTAGAGATGATCTACTCTGGTATCAGATGTAATACTTATTCCCGTTGCTCTGAACCCCATTCACACTCTGTTTTTAGGCATCGAATGCTTGCCTACCCGTTCGAAACTTCTTACACCTCCTTACTTTGCTCTCTCGATGTTTTCTTAAGTTTCAACTCGAGAGATACCATGTACTTCATTCCTTGAGACAACCCCGGTTGATTAACCTTATACCGATCCAACCCCCTTAAGTTTCCCCTCCTACCCTATTCGTAAGTACGATGGAGTTCCCGAAGAAAGGATGACGACTTCATCATGATGACCTGAAGCAGAGAAATGAAGACATCAACGAACAAGATCAACTTCTTCGAGAAGGGTAACAAGAACAAGAAGACTCGTTAGAATTTCGTAACCAATTTTTCCCCTTACTCCACCTCTTAAATCTCGGGACGAGATTTCTTGTAGTGGAGGAGATTTGTAACATCCCCAGTGTCATTGCTACAGTAACCTCCCCCTAATGTGCCATGTCATCATGATCATCATAATTAGAATGCAATTAAAGAAATGACCAACTTCAATTCAAATTTAAAATGCAAGTCAAAATAAAACTTTTTCAAATAATTAAACAAAATAGTTCATGTGCAAATAATCCCAAGGCAGTTATAAAAATAAAGTCAACATTATTTGAGTTCCCAAATTGACCCTAGCAACAAGAACACAACAACAGTAGCACCTTTTTAGACCATTACTATTTAAACAAAATTCAAATGAAATCATATTATCACCAAACCATTTTGTGGCAGTGCTAAATAATGCCTAGTATTTGATTTGGCAGGTTGCATATTTTACAAAAATCATCTGGATCAATAACTAATGCAGGACAGAAGAGAAATAAATGAAACAGAAAATAAAAAGAAGAAAAGGAAAGTGGGTGCTGTACCACAGTGCGGCCTTACCTGTCCACAGTGCGGCCCAGCCCGTCTCCCTCAGCCTTTCCCCTACCTTCTGCCGCCTCCTGCAAAGGTCGAAGCCAGGACATGGCGGGCGCGCAGCTGCACGCCCATAGATGGCCACCCGCCGGCCATCCATCGGGTCCTCGCGGTGGATGAGGCCACCCCAACACCCCCCTGCAAACCATAGCGCCCCATTTCCCCCTCCTCGCGCCATATTCCCCTCTCTCGAGCTCAACTGCTCGCTGCCGTCGCCACGCCGCCTCAACGCCGTGTCTATCGACCTCCCCGTGTCATTTCGCCATGTCTAGAAGATCCGCCAGCCTCGCCTTCGTCTCTCTCGCAGCTGGATCGGAGCGGGGGAACGCCACTGCCGTCACCCGCGCCCTCTCCTTCCTCTTTGGGCTCCGGCCACCACCACTTCGATCTGCCGCCCTCCGACCTCTCCGCGCCTCCCCGAGCGCGTCCTCTTCCCCGATGTGAGCACCCGCACGTTTCCCCCCTTAGCTCGAGCTCGATTTCAAGCTCCGGCGTTGCTTTCGTCTTTGGTGCTCCGGCCGCCGCTCAGCTCCTCGCCGCCGCTCAGCTCCTCGCCGCCGTCGCTACAGGCCGCCCCAGCACCACCTGCGACCACCGCTGGACGCGTCGCGTTGCGGCCGTTCCAGCTAGCCCATCCGTGCAACGAATGGCCACCAGAGTCGGCCGGGCGAGCAACGCCGCCGTGCCCTGCTTAGCTCCGGCGATTAGCGCCGGTAAGTGATGACGTGGCCCGTCATTAGCGCTAACCTAACCCCACCGCTGACTCGCTGACACCGGGCCCCACGCGGGTTAATTAGACTAATAAAACCGGTTCAGTTAATCTGTCTCGCGGACACCGGGGGCCCACCAGTTACTGTTTAAACGAATAACCCCTGCTGACTCAGCCCCCTGGCCCACATGTCAGCCTCTGCTGACCGCCCGTTGACTGGTCAACCGTGGACCAGTCAACTGCTGAGTCAGCAGTTGACTGGACCCACCGGTCAGCCTCTCTGGTGCACTGCACCGGGTGCACCTAGCCATTTCTGCCTAATTTTTCAAATTAAAATAAATCTGTTAATTCCAGAAAATGATTAAAACTTTGAAAAATCATATAAATTAAACCGTAACTCGGTTGAAAATAATTTATATATGAAAAACGATCAGAAAAATATGAAGAATCCGAATATGCCACCCCCATGCCTGCCACACCCCTCTAACATACTGAACATGGAACTTTTTGCCCATATTCGATAGATGAATAGTGCATAACCTTGATAAAATAAATCCAGATAAATTCCTAAATTATCTAAAACAATTAGATAGGCATTATATCACCTCTGGATATCATTTAAGCATGTCATGCATCGCTGTTGCATTGTTGCCGTGAATTTATTGTTTCTTTCCCCTCCTTCTCCCCCGATAGCCGCCGAGACCGCCGCCGACGCAGCTGAGTATGACTACGCTCCAGACGAGCAGCCTTCAGACGACCAGCCCCTCTCAGCAGAGCTTCCAGGCAAGCAAAACCCCCTTGATCACAAGATATCGCCCATTCCTTCTCCCTTATGCTTGCATTAGAATTGCTTCTGTTGCTAATCCGATAGCTCCTATTCCGATGCATAGCCTGATTTTGTCGCCTGTTGTTTATACTTACCTGATCTCCCATGATACTTAGTTAGCTATGCTATTGCTTAATCTGTGGCCCTTCACCCTTGTCCGTTTGCCATGCTTGATATCGGGCCGTGATCACTCTGGGTGATGATCACGGAAATGTTACATATTGCAATACTTAAACTGTGAAAGTCGGGCTGGCCCCAAGGGTGCCCGCGAGAGAATAACATTAAAGACAGGTCGGCTCCAAGAGTACCCGCGCGTCATGTATTACCAAGTCGGAGCGACAGGAATCCTGTTCGTCTCTGCGAGTTACTAAATACGCCTAACGGATTTGGGTATTTGATCTGAGTGGGTCGTTGGCCCTATACGCACTACCACCACGTGGGATAATGGTTATGGGACCCTCTACGTCGTATGTATCAGCCGAAAGCTCTTCAGACGTCATAGCTCAGAGATGCGGGCTGATTGCTGGGGTGGGCTGGTTACGTCACTGTGTATACAGTGTCGCGCCTGGGCCCCAGCCAGTCACGCAACGTGCAGGAGTGCGAAGGGCGATGGCCCAAGACCCCTTCGTGCTTAGGATTTAGACCGGCGTGTTGACCTCTCTGCTGAGCCTAGGTAGGACTGCGCCGTGTTGATCACCCGAGGCCGGGCATTACTCAGCAAGTGTGTTCGGTCAGAGGTAATCGAGCGTGTTGGGTAACAGTAGTGCACCCCTGCAGGGAAGTTATCTATTCGAATAGCCGTGTCCACGGTAACAGGACGCTCAGAGTTGTATCCTGATCTGCTACAACTACAAATGGATACTATTACATTGTTAAACTGATACTACTGCTCTCGGGATCACTTTCTCGCAGGGTAGTCGAGGAAGGATCCCAGGGCATTACTAAAATATGATTGATTATATATTATCTTGTTCTACTCTCTTTTATTGCTGCAAGAAATGCTTCAAGATGCTAGTCTTCGATAGGCTAGACCTTTCCCCCTCTGTTCTGGCATTTTTACAGTTTAGTCCAAAGATATAGCCCAATTTCTTTGATACCGATGCATAATTAGTATAGTTCTGATGTCAGTCTTGCGAGTACTTTGGATGAGCACCCACGGTTGCTTTGTTATCTTTTTCCCCATACCCGATTGCTGAAATGAGACGATGGAGCCCCGGAGCCCGACGCCACCGCAGGAGACTACTACCAGGAGAGCCCCGGAGGCATGTACGACTGGGTTGAGCCAGCCGACCAGGAGTAGTTCGGAGGCCCTAGGCAGGAGGCCTTCGCTGTTTGTGCTAGCCTTCTTAAGGCAAAACTTGACTAACTATGTCTGTACCCAGATATTATTTGTGTGTATGACTTATGTATTCGGGTCCTCGTGATCCTTGGCTTGTAACATGAAGATTTATGTTTAAATTTGTGTTTAGAGTTGTGTTGTGATATCTTCCCGTGAGTCTCTGATCTCGATCGTGTATGTTTGCGTGTATGATTAGTGCACGGTCGAGCAGGGGCGTCAGAGTGATGGCCGTCGAGCGCTCCGGTGTCCGTGCCTGGCCATGTTGGATCGCCGGCGCTGGAGATCTCTGCGGACGAGGAGGCGAGATCAAGGGCAGTTACGGACGCGCATTCTCTGGAACTTGAACGAGCGTCATCGACGCCGAGCGGGCCCGAACTGCATGCATTGCATGTCTCCGGCCAGGACTTCTCATGGGCCTGGCTGCGCCATCGAATGCGGGCTCTTTGGCCGGGCAAACACAAGCCTGTGGCCTCGAACGTCATCGCAGACTCATCGACTCCTTCGACCGCGCCGTCGCCTGCAGCCGGCACACCATCGACTTCAGCCGCAACATCCAGCTTGCCACCCGGTGTCATCCTGCCGCCGGTACCTTCTCTCATCGGCTCCAACCGCGCCAGGTCGGGCCGCTCCTACGCGGTGGTCACCGCGTCCCTGCCGCGGGCGATGGCGGGCGTGCCCCCGCCGCCGCAGATCTCCTCGTCCGCGGGTGGGCAGACACCGGCAACGCTCGTTCGCGGGTCTTTCGTGGGATTGGATCCCGTGTCTTCGCGTCAACCTGCTGCGGGAATCGGCAACACAGGCTCCTCGGTTCTTCCTCAACTTCAGCGGGGGCCGGCTCCCGCGTATGCATACGGTGGGGTGCAGTACCAGATGCAAGGCCAGGGGATGCAATACGCAGCGCAGTCCGGACCTACTTCCACATACATGGCTCCGGTTGCAGGGGCGGCTCCTCCCACTCAGTTCCAACCTAGTGGTGCTCCAATTCAGCAACAAGCAGGTTTCACGATGGGATACCAGGGCGCTGCTCAGAAGCGCAAGAAGAAAAAGAAACCGCAGTCTCAGCAGCAGCTACTTGGAGGTAACATGCAACAGGGCTTCCAATACCCACAGCAATACGTGACTACTCAGTAACAGTGTCAGAACCCGTATATACCGCAACATCACGTGCAGTCACAGCAGTTTGGGCATGTTCAGCAGACTAGTCCGCAAACACAGATGCACCAGCAGTCACAGTTGTCATCGCAATAGCCGCAGGGACAGGTACAAGAAACTAGCATCACTGCACCTTCTACGATGACTCCTATGCCTAATGTCCAGGGGGATCCTCCTACGACCAAAGGAAAAGCCAAAAAAGGGGTTTGTTGTTGGAAGTGTGCAGTTGACACGCATGCAGCTAAGGATTGTCCGATTCAGCATTATTGTTATATTTGCGATAAAATTGCTCATCCAACTCTGCGGTGCTCTGTTCTGAAGCTCCCTAAGCCTCATGCTTTTGTTTTGGGAGTGGGAGCTGAAGAGACTTATTTTGCTCAGTAACCTGACTGTGTTGTGAAAGAGCACTTGGCACCGACTCAGACTCCTATTGCTTGTGTTCGAGTTAGCGGTGTGATGGTGCCTGCTAGAATTATTGAGAGCCAGATTGCGAGGAGATGCCCGGTTCAGACTCAGTGGAAATGTGAGGCCATACAGCACGGGGAGGATGCTTACCTTGTTAGCTTCCCCTCTTTTGAGGATTTGGACAGAGTTGACGGTATTCAGATGAATGTGCCTTCAGTTAATGCCCAGATCACCATTTCTGCATAGAAATCTCAGGAGATCCCACATAAGTTGGAACTCAAGCAGGTTTGGCTTCATGTCGACGGTGTCCCTCACACAGTTTGTCACTTTTGGGGTCTCTAGGCAGTTGGCACTTTAATGGGGAAGACCTTGGACGTTGATCTCCTCAGCGTGAGACGTCGTGGGATAGTCCGTATCCTGGTAGCCATGACTAACACTCAGATTTTGTCTAAGGAAAAAGATGATGTGGGACATTTCATTTCCATGGATGTGGTGGTTAAGCTCAAGGGATATGCTTTCACGTTCAGAAGGAACCGGCAGACTTCATATCATATCCGGATTTTGTCCCGTTTATTTGGAGGCGCAAGGGTGATGATGCGGATGATGATAACACCGGGAAGGAGAAGGATGATGACATGGATACCTCTGAGCATGCTACTCTCCCCTCCAACCAGTAGTCATCTAGTTCGGCTAGTGCTAAGGATGTTCACATGACTCAAGTGCAACAGCATGGGCTAGCGAGCGTTGTTTCTCCGAGTGCACAGAGGGCCGACCCTGTGGTCTTGGCGGTGACTCCTTTTAATTCCACTCCGCAGACCCCGAGAGGTATTCAGCTAGTAACGGATCTTCGTGTGAATTCCGTGTTGCGTGGATGCCTCGAACGATCACCAGAGTTGATGCACCAGGGGACCCACTCAGCGTCTGAAATTGCGACAACTCCCGCTACTACGACAGATCTGTCGTTGCTGCCACCTTTGTCTGCAGGTACTGTGACGTCCCACGCTGCTGGTGGTGAGCTGGCAGGCAGCCTCACGTGCTCGGGTGCACACACCCACGTTGGTGTTCTGCATGGTAATACATGCGTGGATGGATTGACGCTGGGTCAGCTTGCTCATTCGGCTGAGGAGCCGGTGCAGGCGGCCTTTATGCCGAGGCAGATGGTGCCGACCCTGGCTGGTCACACGGTGACAGCGTCAGCCACCAGGCCGACCGTGGACTTGGCGGACTCCGCGGCCACCGCGACCGCGGACATTTCGGACCCCTCGGCGACGGCAACCGCGGATGTAGCGGTTTCCTCGGCGACCGCGGCGGCACACTCGGCGACCACAGATCCCTCGGTGACCGTGACCACGGACATAGCGGACCCCTCGGCGCCCACGACCGCGAACATGGCGGATCCCTTGGCGGCTGCGACAGCACACTCGACGTCCGCGGCTCCTTCTTCACTAACAGCGGCGTCTTCATGCATGACTTCGTTAGAGACTGTTGGGGAGGGGATTGCTACTCCACCCTCATCCCCTCCTTCGGTAGCGAATCTTGTGCGACTGCCTTCATCGGGTATGACACCTACCCGTCGAAGTAATCGGCATATGGTTGCCGGCGACGGGAGGATGGACACCGATGAGGACTCCTTGACCAAGGCTATGCGGCGTAAAGCAGCACAGAACCTAGACAACCAAGGTATTATGTCCTCACCCAAATCCTTTTTATCTTTTTCCGCTACAACCATCGTTTCTAAGTTGAATAATGTGGGTGTTAGTCTGGGAAGTAATGAGAAGGAAATTTCTGTTTCGACAAACGCTTTGAGACATTTGGAATATGACCGTTTAAAGGTTACTCCACGAGTTTCTAGCAAGTCTTTTATCTCACATCTAGATGAGGAGGAGCTGCATGCCACATCAGATGGTCAGCTACTCTCTCATTTAGTTGGACAGGTTTCAGATGTGGGCCTAGATGAACCCGGGCTTAGTTCATTGATTGAGCTTACAGCTTCCGGACGTAAATCAAAGGCCTCCCGTTCCAAAAAAAGGCCGCAAACCCTCAAAGAGGGCGAAATTTCCTAAATCTCCTATTGTTTTCTCATGAATGACATGTTCTTTAATAGCAGAGGTCTTGGTGACTTGGCTAAACATCTATTCATTGCGGAATGTAATAGGGAATACAATTTAGACTTTTTGGCTATCTCTGAAACGGGGAAACGTGATTTCTCAGTAAGTCTGCTTAACGGTCTTTCTGGCGGGATAGACTTCACTTGGATTTCATGACCGCCTAGAGGTCTGTTGACACACGAACGCGTCACGCGTACCCTCGACGCCGGGGGTGATGCACCGCAGCTCACGTCGAGGGAGGCCTGCCGGAAGCGCGGTACGCAAGACAATCCGGCAGGCGCTTTTGTAGACCCGACGCACCGCTTCTCCGGGATGGAACCCGTCAGGAGTCACGGATGGACGATGGGCTGCCCTAGGTCGATTCGCTTGCCCCTAGGGCCTCGAGGTTCGCCGTCCTGCAACAAGAAGAACGAACGAAGAACGAGAAGAAAGATACAAGGGAGAGGGATAAAAGTAGGGTAAAAAGATGTAGATGTGTTTGTTCGATTGTGTGTCGTTTCAATCGGCCATCACCTCTTCTATTTAAGAGGGGGTTGGACTTCCCGTACAAAACACGGACCCGGATTTCCTTCCAAAGGGTCAAAAACGCTATCCAAACTCGGACTCTCCAAAATCTGCCCGAGTCTGCGCGACGGCAAGCGGTAGTACCGCTCTGGGCACGGTAGTACCGCTCTGGGCGGTAGTACTGCTCTGGGCACGGCTAAGTACCGCACTACTTCCGCTCGGGGGTCCAGAAGTATTTTTCTAAGCGGTAGTAGGGCGGTAGTGGAACGCGGTAGTACCGCTCGAGCGGTACTTCCGCTTATGGGAGCGGTACTACCGTCCTGGAGAGACAGGGCCGCACTCAGATGGCTCTAACTTTTGTATATGACCTCGGATTTAGACGATTTTTATATCAAAATCGACCGATTCGACGAGACGAAGACAATCCCTGTAGAACATTTTCTCATATGAGGTCGTCTTGAGGGCTTAATCAGCCGAATAGTGTTCTGGATACAAAATCTCAGTACTTCGAACACAACTTCGGCCTTAGAGATGAGATCGGATGGCTATGGCCCAAATATCAAAGTTTCTCCTTTCGACGATACAGAACTTTCTTACTTTGAGGACTTTTCCATTTGAGGCCTTCTTAATTATGTTTTTAACCATGCCAAAATCTGGTGTCAACACATGCCCCCCTGTTTTTCGGCAAAGCTTGTGTGCCGAAAAATAATTCACATAGAGCTTGCTCTAAGGACGATGTCAACACTCCATCGGCCATTTATATGTGCTTAGGGCGATAATAATATATCGGCCATGTTTGTGTTTAAGATGATAAGTATATATCTTGAAGTCGATTGCCACCATCCCGAACCGGCGTAGATTCAAAATCCTCCATCTCATCTTCATCTCCCAATGTGTATATTGGACTTAAAATTTCCTCAATAAAAGGGGATGTTTCAGGTGGCGTGGACGATGTAATAAGGGCTGCATCATCCTTTTTTGGTGGCGTAGGTGCTGTTGTAGCTAGTGTAGAGACATCTGCGTTTCCTTTTTGTTTAGGCCTCCACACTTGTTTTGTGGGCGCCACGGGCCGAATTTTATTGAACAATTCGTCCTTTTGCTCTTCTACTTCATGTGCCGCCTTCTCGCGTCTCCTCATACGTTGTAATCTTCTTTTTTGTGTCTTGGACAGACCGGGAGGACACCACTTAGGTTGAATATACTTGGGATCCCTAGATTCTGCTTCGCTTGGAGAATTTTTTGTTGGCCGATTAGCACCATGGCTTGAACGGCCTTGTGTAGGATAATAAAGCTTTTTGTGAGCAGGCCTTCTAGGTGTTGTCCACCCCATATGAAAAGCATAAGGAGCCATTGGGGGCTGCCCCCATCCTCCATTGAAGTCTCCCATGTAATATGGCGCATAGGGGGGTGGCGACATCCATGGTGCCGGTGCCCATGACCCATATGGCCTTGCATAGTGTCGAAACTCTTGCTTCGGAGGTGATCTTGAACGTTTTGAATATGATGGCCGATTGGAGCTAGAACCGGCCGCTTGACTTGCATATTTAGATAGCAACATATCAAAAGTTGGCTTGATTCGCTTGTGCTTAGCTTCACTCCTTTTACGCTTGCCAACTTCTGAATTCTTGGGCTTGATAAATTCAACATGAGTATCCTCTTGTACTTGCGGTTGCCCCCCGAGTGCAGGATTTTTTATGGTGATCTTGATTACCTCTCCACCATCGGATTGCTTCTCAAGCACGACTTGCCTCCCCAAGATCTTGTCGCCATCTTTGTTCTTCCTGGGCTCACCAATGACAATATTGTCTTTATTAGCTGATTCGGCTATGTTAGGCCGAATTAACATTTTCTTCCCCTCCAAAGTCATGGTATTCATTGGGAAGGGCTGTCTATCAACTTGCATCTCAGAAAAACTCAATCGTCCGTCATTAATGGCCGATTGTATCTGTCTCCGAAAAACATTGCAATCATTAGTATCATGAGAAAATGAATTATGATATTTGCAATAAGCACGCCGTTTCAGCTCCTCAAACGGCGGTATGGTGTGTGATATTCTAATCATCTTTTCTTGCAAGAGAGCATCAAATATTTTATCACTCTTGGATATATCAAAAGTAAATTTCATCTCCTCATCACGATTCTTACGAATCGGCTTAAGAGCATTGCATGCATAGGGTTTGGCCTTTGAGGACCAAACAAATTCAGTGGTACAGACATCAACCTCATCGTCCGAATATTCATCATTATAATCAAGCATATGCATTCTAGGACGATCGGTTGTTGACCTATGAATCTCTTTACTTCGGCTTTCTTGAGCCAAAGCTTTCTGCAAGACTTGGTTAATATTTAAAAATTCATAACTTTCTAGCCTCTCTTTAATGTGAGTTTTCAAACCATTAAGGACAAGATCCGCCAAGTCTCTTTCAGTTATCACTAAGCTATAGCATCGGTTTTTTATATCTCTAAATCTTTTGACATAATCGGTGACCGATTCATCATGCTTTTGCCTAACCGATGTAAGATGCGATAACTTAAGCTCATTGTCGCCACTATAAAAATGATCATGAAACTTTTGCTCTAGTTGCGACCATAAGAGAATTGAGCCAGGTGGCAAAGCAGCAAACCATGAAAATGCGGTGCCAGTTAAAGATAAGGGAAATAACCGCACTTTCAATTCTTCTATGGAACTTGCTTCACCCAACTGTGCTAGATACTGACTCACATGCTCCCAAGTTGTTTTTGTGCCCTCTGCACTAAATTTGACAAAATCAGGAACCTTATAACCTGGAGGGTACAAAACTGCGTCGAAGTGTTCAGGATAAGGCTTTTGATACACATGACTCTTTACTTTCGGCTCGTTTCCGAAAGTTTCTTGAAACATCTTATGCAAATCCTCCCTTAATTTGGCTAAAATTGGATCCGAGGTAGATGAAGATGCTTGTGGCAATGACATAGGAGCAACTTGGGAACTAGCTAGTGATGCAACTTGTGGAGTAGGCGCCGAAACATAATTCGGCGGAAGACCAAACATGCTTGTATTCATAGGTGATGTGACAAAGTAATTCGGCGTAGACGCCGAATTGGGCACACTCATAATAGGATTAGGGTATGCAGGTGCGGCCACAAGTTGATTGGTTTGGCTAGGATAAAAATTCATCGGCAAATTGTAATGTTGTTGCATGGGAGGTACCGATGAAATAGGTAAAGTTGGATTAGGTTTTTCTGGGCTAATGGATACACCAACATTACCACTAGATGACGGCGGCATATTTTTCTGAGCATTGGTATTTGCCACGAAAGAGTTGTACGCCATCACATTACCCTTACTAACAAGACTTTCAATCACAGCCAGTTGCTCAGGAGAAAAAACTTTGCTCACAGTGATTTCATCGTGTTCATCAATGGGAGGAGGTAACCTGATTTCTCCAATCGGAGCGATGTTGCCTTGGCGGTCCTTTTTGAAACTTGAAAGAAACGCCTCCAAATCCTCCTCCTCGCACTTCTTCTTGAGCGCCTCAAAAGCCTCTTCACGCTGTTTCTTGAGCGCTTCGTAGGCCTGGCGATGTTCCTCCGATAGCTCATCAAGACCGGGCTTAATGATGTTATCGGCGCTAACTTCTGAGGGCTGGGGAAGATTTGACATGGTTGATGATGATTCTTGATCTTTCGTCCCCAGCGGAGTCGCCAAAAAGTGTGTTGACACACGAACGCGTCACGCGTACCCTCGACGTCGGGGGTGATGCACCGCAGCTCACGTCGAGGGAGGCCTGCCGGAAGCGCGGTACGCAAGACAATCCGGCAGGCACTTTTGTAGACCCGACGCACCGCTTCTCCGGGATGGAACCCGTCAGGAGTCACGGATGGACGATGGGCTGCCCTAGGTCGATTCGCTCGCCCCTAGGGCCTCGAGGTTCGCCGTCCTGCAACAAGAAGAACGAACGAAGAACGAGAAGAAAGATACAAGGGAGAGGGATAAAAGTAGGGTAAAAAGATGTAGATGTGTTTGTTCGATTGTGTGTCGTTTCATTCGGCCATCACCTCTTCTATTTAAGAGGGGGTTGGACTTCCCGTAAAAAACACGGACCCAGATTTCCTTCCAAAGGGTCAAAAACGCTATCCAAACTCGGACTCTCCAAAATCTGCCCGAGTCTGCGCGACGGCAAGCGGTAGTACCGCTCTGGGCACGGTAGTACCGCTCTGGGCACGGCTAAGTACCGCACTACTTCCGCTCGGGGGTCCAGAAGTATTTTTCTAAGCGGTAGTAGGGCGGTAGTGGAACGCGGTAGTACCGCTCGAGCGGTACTTCCGCTTATGGGAGCGGTACTACCGTCCTGGAGAGACAGGGCCGCACTCAGATGGCTCTAACTTTTGCATATGACCTCGGATTTAGACGATTTTTATATCAAAATCGACCGATTCGACGAGACGAAGACAATCCCTGTAGAACATTTTCTCATATGAGGTCGTCTTGGTGGCTTAATCAGCCGAATAGTGTTCTGAATACAAAATCTCAGTACTTCGAACACAACTTCGGCCTTAGAGATGAGATCGGATGGCTATGGCCCAAATATCAAAGTTTCTCCTTTCGACGATACAGAACTTTCTCACTTTGAGGACTTTTCCATTTGAGGCCTTCTTAATTTTATTTTTAACCATGCCAAAATCTGGTGTCAACAAGGTCGTTCTGGGGGCATTTTACTTGGCGTAAACACATGGACTATGGATGTTTTGGCTAGTTTGGATGGTGAGTTTCATATTAAACTCCATATTCGCAACAAGGCCGACAACTTCACATGAACTCTCGTCGCCGTGTATGGTGCAGCCCAGGATGGGTTCAAGGCCGATTTTCTCCATGAATTGGTTAGTCTGGCGAAAGATAATCCATATCCCATTCTTATTGGTGGTGATTTCAATTTGCTTCGATTTCCAAATGAGAAAAGCCGTGGCAGGTTTGATGATCATTGGCCTTTCCTTTTCAACGATGTCATCGACAGTCTAGATCTGCGAGAGGTTTCCATGATTGGAAGACAGTTCACTTGGGCGAATAGTCTTCCGGAACCGACATATGAGAAACTAGATCGCGTTTTAATGGATACCGACTGGGAATCAAAATTTCCTATGGTGTCTGTTCGTGCTCTACTTCGTATCGAGGTTATATCAGACCACGCACCCATTCTCCTAACTACTGGTTGGCCACGACCACAACATAGACACAAGTTCAAGTTCGAACTTGGTTGGTTGCTTCAGGATGGCTTCCATGACATGGTCAAGGAGGTGTGGGAGAAACCGGTGGCCGGGCCTACTCCAATTCACAAATGGAATAACAAAATGCGTGCATTACGTAAATTCCTTGGTGGTTGGGCTAGGCATATGGTGGGTATCCTCAAAAAGGAGAAACTTCGCCTTTCATCTATCATTGATAAATTAGAAGCTTTGGCAGAGGTTAGACCTCTATCTGAGCATGAAATCGAGATCAAGAGTCATTCGAATGCACAGATAGCTAGCATGCTACGTGAAGAGGAACTCAAATGGTACCAACATTCTAACTCTCAATTTATCCTGAAAGGTGATTCGAATACTAGATATTTCCATGGAGTCGCCAATGGCAGACACCGGAAGAAAATTATTCATTCCCTACAACAGGATGAGGGCACGATTGAGGGGCATGAGCAACTTAAATCTTATATCACTAATTATTATAAAAATCTGTTCGGAGCCCCAGAGGAAGGAAACTTCTTGATGGATGAGTCCCGAACAGATGACACCCCCCAGGTCTCTGATGAGGAAAACAACCTTCTAACAACCCCATACTCCAAGGAGGAAGTTAGAAAGGCGGTTTTCCTAATGGAGCACAACAAAGTCCCGGGTCCGGATGGTTTTCCCGCTAAGTTCTATCAGCACTTCTGGGAAGTCATCAAACCGGATCTCCTACTTTTGTTTAGCGAGCTACATGCTGGCCAACTAGAATTGTTTCGCTTAAACTTCGGTGATATTATTTTATTACCTAAGGTTAATGAGGCTAAAAGGATACAAAAATATAGACCTATTTGCCTCCTTAATGTTAGTTTTAAAATATTCACGAAGGTTGCGACTATTAGGCTAAATTCGGTTGCTGAACATGTGGTTCGTCCTTCACAGACAGCTTTTATGCAAGGCAGACACATCCTAGATGGTGTTGTTACCCTTCATGAAACAGTCCATGAATTACACCGGAAAAAGTTGAATGGGGTGGTTCTCAAAATAGACTTTGAAAAGGCTTATGACAAAGTCAAGTGGCCCTTTCTTCAATAGACTCTCAGAATGAAAGGATTTTCTGCAGAGTGGCGCGCTATGATCCATAGCTTTGTTTCTGGAGGTAGTGTTGCCATTAAGGTCAATGATGACATTGGACACTATTTCCAAACGAAGAAGGGATTGCGACAAGGTGACTCGTTATCGCCCATGCTATTCAATATAGTGGCGGATATGCTAGCGGTCATGATTGAGCGTGCCAAGGTTGATGGCCAAATTGATGGGGTAGTAAATCATCTAGTTGATGGTGGTCTCTCTATACTTCAATATGCCGACGATACGATTCTCTTCATGGATCATGATCTCGAGAAAGCGAGAAATCTGAAACTAATTTTATGAGCATTCGAGCAACTCTCGGGTCTTAAGATCAATTTTCATAAAAATGAATTGTTTTGCTTTGGCGAGGCTCAAGACGAGGCCCACCTGTACGCTGAACTGTTCAGATGCGGGTTGGGCCAGTTTCCGATCACATATTTGGGGATACCGATACATTATCGGAGACTCCCAAATGCTGAATGGAAACACGTCGAGGAGAGACTGCAAAAAAGACTTAGCAGTTGGAAAGGTAAACTGTTGTCTCTAGGTGGAAGATTGGTACTCATAAATTCAGTACTAAGTAATATGGTTCTATATATGATTATCTTCTTCCAGTTGCCGAAAGGAGTTTTACATAGATTGGATTATTTCCGATCAAGATTCTTTTGGCAAGGAGATAGCAAGATAACGAAATATCGACTGGCTAAATGGAGTGTGGTTTGTCGTCCCAAAGACCAAGGCGGGTTGGGCATTCATGACCTTGAGGTTAAGAATAGGGCCCTCCTCGGCAAATGGTTGTTTGAATTACTGACGGAAGAAGTTGTATGGCAAACCCTCCTAAGGAGGAAATATGTGGGTTCCAAGGCGGTATCCCAAGTATACTGGAAGCCTGGGGATTCCCACTTTTGGGCGGGTCTAATGGCTACGAAGAAATATTTCTTCCGCTACTATGGATCCTTCTCGATTAAGGACGGCTCGGAAATTAGATTCTGGGAGGACAGGTGGCTAGGAAATGCCACACTCCGCGAACAATATCTGGCTCTATACAACATTGTGCGCCACAAGGGTGATACTATCGCCACGGTAATGGAATCATTTCCGCCAAATGTGTCGTTCAGAAGAGATTTAATTGGACCCAGACTCCAATCGTGGAACATTGTAACACCCTGGTTTTTGCTCCTCATTTTTCTTCCTTCGCGGGATTTGACTCCCGTCTTTTTTTTTCCGGTGTTATCGGATTTTCTCTCACTCTTGGGTATATGAAGATGGTCATTTAGCCTTGCCTTTCCTATCCAACCAGAAATTCTCTCCTGTTCAACCTTGCCACCCAAGATATATTCTCAGGATTTTGCCGCCGAAACCCTACCTTCCGAGTCACCGGAAGGGAAACCCTATTTCCTTCCGTTACAAAGGAACCCCAATTTTCCTTGCTTTGTTGTCTCCCAAACTTTTCCCAGAGACGCTCCTATACCTATAAACCCTGGATATGCAAAAATATTGCTAAGTCATTTGCAATATTTTTCATTTAAAATTAATTCCTTTTTCTGCCAGTTAAAGGAATTAAATCCAGGAAAATATCTATCCATCTCCAAAGTTCATGAAAACTTGTGGAGATATTCTTTGTGATCATATTGAGCTCCCATAAAAATATTGGCCATAATTAAATAAGGGAAATTGCATTTTCCTATTTAAAGCCAATATTGCAATTTGGGCACTTTCTAAAGGAACTACCATTTTGGTAGCCAGGAAAAATCCCAAATAATTTTTGGAGCTTCTCCTATCTATATCTTCACCATTTCCATCAAGAACCCAAGTTACATAGTTAAATTTTAAGCACATCATCCAATCCTTGTTTCTGGATTTATTTTGAGGTTGTGAAGCAACTATATTTTATATTGCTTAAAAATTCTTGAAATTAATCCAGGACCTCACATTCCCTATATGATGTGTGCATGCAAAAATTCACATCATTTCATCTAGCCAATTTCTCTCAAAAACTCCATCTAGTTTCTGTCCAGCAGGAAGCTCTGTGAAGGAAGTGCCCCTTTGGTATGTCCAAATGAGCTGAAATTTTACCAGTATCTCCATACCTCTATATGCCCTCTCTACACCAAATTTCAGCCAATTCCATTTAGCCATTTGAGCACAACTTCCATTTCCAATTTCTGTCCAGAATTGCCCATTTGTGAAGGAAGTGCATGCAAAGAATGTCCAAATGATGTAAAATTTTGCAAGCACCTACTCCTTCTTACCACATTACAATATGAAAACATATCAGCTCTATTTGTTAAACCATTTCACCTCAGCAACTGCTCCAAGATCCTATCCAGAAACTATTCTGGATCATTCTGATCAATCCAGACCCCTCTCAACCCCTCCAGTGGCTAACTGCTCCAAGATCCTATCCAGAAATGGGTCTGGATTGTTTTGCTTTGGCGAGGCTCAAGACGAGGCCCACCTGTACGCTGAACTGTTCAGATGTGGGTTGGGCCAGTTTCCGATCACATATTTGGGGATACCGATACATTATCGGAGACTCCCAAATGCTGAATGGAAACACGTCGAGGAGAGACTGCAAAAAAGACTTAGCAGTTGGAAAGGTAAACTGTTGTCTCTAGGTGGAAGATTGGTACTCATAAATTCAGTACTAAGTAATATGGTTCTATATATGATTTCCTTCTTCCAGTTGCCGAAAGGAGTTTTACATAGATTGGATTATTTCCGATCAAGATTCTTTTGGCAAGGAGATAGCAAGAGAACGAAATATCGACTGGCTAAATGGAGTGTGGTTTGCCGTCCCAAAGACCAAGGCGGGTTGGGCATTCATGACCTTGAGGTTAAGAATAGGGCCCTCCTCGGCAAATGGTTGTTTGAATTACTGACGGAAGAAGTTGTATGGCAAACCCTCCTAAGGAGGAAATATGTGGGTTCCAAGGCGGTATCCCAAGTATACTGGAAGCCTGGGGATTCCCACTTTTGGGCGGGTCTAATGGCTACGAAGAAATATTTCTTCCGCTACTATGGATCCTTCTCGATTAAGGACGGCTCGGAAATTAGATTCTGGGAGGACAGGTGGCTAGGAAATGCCACACTCCGCGAACAATATCTGGCTCTATACAACATTGTGCGCCACAAGGGTGATACTATCGCCACGGTAATGGAATCATTTCCGCCAAATGTGTCATTCAGAAGAGATTTAATTGGACCCAGACTCCAATCGTGGAACATTGTAACACCCTGGTTTTTGCTCCTCGTTTTTCTTCCTTCGCGGGATTTGACTCCCGTCTTTTTTTTTCCGGTGTTATCGGATTTTCTCTCACTCTTGGGTATATGAAGATGGTCATTTAGCCTTGCCTTTCCTATCCAACCAGAAATTCTCTCCTGTTCAACCTTGCCACCCAAGATATATTCTCAGGATTTTGCCGCCGAAACCCTACCTTCCGAGTCACCGGAAGGGAAACCCTATTTCCTTCCGTTACAAAGGAACCCCAATTTTCCTTGCTTTGTTGTCTCCCAAACTTTTCCCAGAGACGCTCCTATACCTATAAACCCTGGATATGCAAAAAATATTGCTAAGTCATTTGCAATATTTTTCATTTAAAATTAATTCCTTTTTCTGCCAGTTAAAGGAATTAAATCCAGGAAAATATCTATCCATCTCCAAAGTTCATGAAAACTTGTGGAGATATTCTTTGTGATCATATTGAGCTCCCATAAAAATATTGGCCATAATTAAATAAGGGAAATTGCATTTTCCTATTTAAAGCCAATATTGCAATTTGGGCACTTTCTAAAGGAACTACCATTTTGGTAGCCAGGAAAAATCCCAAATAATTTTTGGAGCTTCTCCTATCTATATCTTCACCATTTCCATCAAGAACCCAAGTTACATAGTTAAATTTTAAGCACATCATCCAATCCTTGTTTCTGGATTTATTTTGAGGTTGTGAAGCAACTATATTTTATATTGCTTAAAAATTCTTGAAATTAATCCAGGACCTCACATTCCCTATATGATGTGTGCATGCAAAAATTCACATCATTTCATCTAGCCAATTTCTCTCAAAAACTCCATCTAGTTTCTGTCCAGCAGGAAGCTCTGTGAAGGAAGTGCCCCTTTGGTATGTCCAAATGAGCTGAAATTTTACCAGTATCTCCATACCTCTATATGCCCTCTCTACACCAAATTTCAGCCAATTCCATTTAGCCATTTGAGCACAACTTCCATTTCCAGTTTCTGTCCAGAATTGCCCATTTGTGAAGGAAGTGCATGCAAAGAATGTCCAAATGATGTAAAATTTTGCAAGCACCTACTCCTTCTTACCACATTACAATATGAAAACATATCAGCTCTATTTGTTAAACCATTTCACCTCAGCAACTGCTCCAAGATCCTATCCAGAAACTATTCTGGATCATTCTGATCAATCCAGACCCCTCTCAACCCCTCCAGTGGCTAACTGCTCCAAGATCCTATCCAGAAATGGGTCTGGATTGTTTTGCTTTGGCGAGGCTCAAGACGAGGCCCACCTGTACGCTGAACTGTTCAGATGCGGGTTGGGCCAGTTTCCGATCACATATTTGGGGATACCGATACATTATCGGAGACTCCCAAATGCTGAATGGAAACACGTCGAGGAGAGACTGCAAAAAAGACTTAGCAGTTGGAAAGGTAAACTGTTGTCTCTAGGTGGAAGATTGGTACTCATAAATTCAGTACTAAGTAATATGGTTCTA
Source organism: Elymus sibiricus (assembly GCA_039707655.1). Classification (NCBI taxonomy): domain Eukaryota; kingdom Viridiplantae; phylum Streptophyta; class Magnoliopsida; order Poales; family Poaceae; genus Elymus; species Elymus sibiricus. Next base: position 148,274,339 of record CM077668.1, on the reverse strand, counting down.
TATATGATTTCCTTCTTCCAGTTGCCGAAAGGAGTTTTACATAGATTGGATTATTTCCGATCAAGATTCTTTTGGCAAGGAGATAGCAAGAGAACGAAATATCGACTGGCTAAATGGAGTGTGGTTTGCCGTCCCAAAGACCAAGGCGGGTTGGGCATTCATGACCTTGAGGTTAAGAATAGGGCCCTCCTCGGCAAATGGTTGTTTGAATTACTGACGGAAGAAGTTGTATGGCAAACCCTCCTAAGGAGGAAATATGTGGGTTCCAAGGCGGTATCCCAAGTATACTGGAAGCCTGGGGATTCCCACTTTTGGGCGGGTCTAATGGCTACGAAGAAATATTTCTTCCACTACTATGGATCCTTCTCGATTAAGGACGGCTCGGAAATTAGATTCTGGGAGGACAGGTGGCTAGGAAATGCCACACTCCGCGAACAATATCTGGCTCTATACAACATTGTGCGCCACAAGGGTGATACTATCGCCACGGTAATGGAATCATTTCCGCCAAATGTGTCGTTCAGAAGAGATTTAATTGGACCCAGACTCCAATCGTGGAACATTGTAACACCCTGGTTTTTGCTCCTCGTTTTTCTTCCTTCGCGGGATTTGACTCCCGTCTTTTTTTTTCCGGTGTTATCGGATTTTCTCTCACTCTTGGGTATATGAAGATGGTCATTTAGCCTTGCCTTTCCTATCCAACCAGAAATTCTCTCCTGTTCAACCTTGCCACCCAAGATATATTCTCAGGATTTTGCCGCCGAAACCCTACCTTCCGAGTCACCGGAAGGGAAACCCTATTTCCTTCCGTTACAAAGGAACCCCAATTTTCCTTGCTTTGTTGTCTCCCAAACTTTTCCCAGAGACGCTCCTATACCTATAAACCCTGGATATGCAAAAATATTGCTAAGTCATTTGCAATATTTTTCATTTAAAATTAATTCCTTTTTCTGCCAGTTAAAGGAATTAAATCCAGGAAAATATCTATCCATCTCCAAAGTTCATGAAAACTTGTGGAGATATTCTTTGTGATCATATTGAGCTCCCATAAAAATATTGGCCATAATTAAATAAGGGAAATTGCATTTTCCTATTTAAAGCCAATATTGCAATTTGGGCACTTTCTAAAGGAACTACCATTTTGGTAGCCAGGAAAAATCCCAAATAATTTTTGGAGCTTCTCCTATCTATATCTTCACCATTTCCATCAAGAACCCAAGTTACATAGTTAAATTTTAAGCACATCATCCAATCCTTGTTTCTGGATTTATTTTGAGGTTGTGAAGCAACTATATTTTATATTGCTTCAAAATTCTTGAAATTAATCCAGGACCTCACATTCCCTATATGATGTGTGCATGCAAAAATTCACATCATTTCATCTAGCCAATTTCTCTCAAAAACTCCATCTAGTTTCTGTCCAGCAGGAAGCTCTGTGAAGGAAGTGCCCCTTTGGTATGTCCAAATGAGCTGAAATTTTACCAGTATCTCCATACCTCTATATGACCTCTCTACACCAAATTTCAGCCAATTCCATTTAGCCATTTGAGCACAACTTCCATTTCCAGTTTCTGTCCAGAATTGCCCATTTGTGAAGGAAGTGCATGCAAAGAATGTCCAAATGATGTAAAATTTTGCAAGCACCTACTCCTTCTTACCACATTACAATATGAAAACATATCAGCTCTATTTGTTAAACCATTTCACCTCAGCAACTGCTCCAGTGGGTACCGCGTTAGACAAGACCTGGCAGGCAGACGCGGTCCAGAGCACGCGGTGCGCGTGGTGACCGCGTGAACAGCGAGCAGAGACTGTGCTCTACGCGGTCGTCATGTCAACCAACTAGCTTCGGCCAGCTCCGGCTTGTCCGGGCATGTCCACCGGCTCCGCATCGCCCGCGTGCCCCCTCTCCCGTAGGCTCCCCCTCCATTCTCTTCCTCGCCGGACGGCGACAAGCGCCGCCGTACGAACCAGTACGTGCACGTGTCACCGGCCATCGTCCCCTTCCCCGCTGTCCTCTTCTTCGGCACCGCGTCACAATAGTCGCGGTCAGGTCGGCACCACCGGGCGTGTGCCACCTCGCCGGAGCTCCAGTGCATGGCTAAGAACGCCACGGTGGCCGTGGTTATCGCCTCTCTTGGCCGGCTATAAATAGCCGTGGCCCGAGCCCTCCCCGAGCACCACCAGCACCCGCGGCCTCCTCCTCTCCCTCCTAGCTCCTCCCCAACCTCTCACCGAAGCTCCTGGAGCTCTCATACCCTTCCCATGGCCGAAGCTCTGCCACCAGCCCTCTGCTCAAATTCAGGCACTCCGGTCGTCCTTGGCTCCGTTCGAGCTCACCACCGAGCGCGCCACGCTCCAGCGACCTCGCCTGTATCCTCGCCCAGCCTCCTCGGTCACCGGAGTCTCCAAATCGACCGGAGCCACCGCCCACGGCCACCACCGCAGCCCCGCACCCAGCCATCCCCGGAGCCCCTGGACCTCACCATCGGGTGCGCCCCTCCCCAGTGATCTCTCCCATGCCCCCGCCCAGCCCAATCCCTTGCCGGAGAGTCGCCATTGCCCGTGGCCGCCGCCCTCTGCCATGGCTCGCCGCCGCTCACCCAGCCTCTCCCGGCAGCCGTAAACCCCACCCCTGGAGGCGGCCTCCTCCGGCGGATTCATCCACGCGGTCGCCTGCCCTCGGGGCTCGCCGGAACGTCGCCGGCCACCAGAGCCAAAGCCCTCTGTGGCCGCGTCGGGAAAGAACAGAGGAGGAGGAAGAAGAAGAAGGAGGAGGAGAGAGAAGGTGGGGTGGACCCCGCCTGTAAGCGACACAGGGGCAGTCCAGTCAACGTAAGTGGAGACGTACCCCATAGAGTACGCGACCACTGCAGCGAAGGCGTATTTTCACAAAGGCGCTTCCTCTCTCCAGCCCGGCGCTGAAACCTTTAGATTGCGGCCGTTCGTCGGTTAAGCGCAGAAATGAACACCTTTTTGTTTGTTTTCTGCCTAACGAACGAACGCACGTATCTTTTCAACCGTAACTCCGATTCAGGTGAATCCAAAGCTCACTTTCTTAGTTCGTCGAGCCCGTTCCGATGGTATCATTTTCATGAGGTTAACACTTTCTGAAAATGACAATTTTTCCCCTGCCCTATATTCAGTCCCCCCGAGAGGGAACCCTTTCCGGCGAATTTTTCCGCGAGGTGATCGCACTTCTCTCTAGAGTATTCCTTCACCCCCAGGCAAGCCGACCATCTGATATATGCCCTAAAGCATTGCTCTATGTTATTCTTGCGTGTTTAATTAATGAATATGCATGTGTTAGAAATAATTAAACTCCTGCTAGGTTGAACTTGTTATTTACATTACCTGCTAATGCTCATCATATTATCGCACTAGTGACTCGTAGATGACCATATGGAGATAGGTTGTTATATTTTCATGCATTACTGTTGTTATTGTAATGATAAAGAATGTGACTTAATAATGACAACCTCCTCCATCGGCTGGATCGAGTCATAGTGCCACCGAACTGAGCTCATCAGTGCAGCCACACTCGTCTTTATGGGAAGGCCCTAACTTGGTCTATTGTCCTGCCTCTTGTCGGTACCTCCAAAGAGGGAAGGTTATGCGTGCGTGCTACCCTGGCCCGGTAGGCGGCGATAACCTTGTGAGCCTAGTTAAGTTATATGCGCATGGGTCCCCATTTGGGACAGTTTGTTGGGCCACGATGGTGGTAGGTGTCAGGAGTGACACAGGGGCCACCCAGGACATGACCCTGGGAGGGTATGATTGTCGGTGGGACCGTAAGAGTGCCAGGCAATTGACAAGTTCTGTTGGAGCAGCACCGGTCCACCCGAATGGGAGCATGAGGCCAGGAGCTCCATAGTGTGGGTAAAGTGCGCAACCTCTGTAGAGTGTAAATCTATTCGAATAGCCGCGTCCTCGGTCATGGGACACAGTTCGTACTAGGTCACACTATTTGGTCTATGTCGAGTCTGGAGAAACAAACTACATAATGTTGTTACCAAGAATGAACCAGAGAAAGGTATGATTTATCAGACTTTCATGGACATCGGATGATGTCAGGAATATGAGATGTCAGCCATGGGATGGCTAAGAGAGAAACGGTCGTATAACCGAAAGATTTGGATTGGATTTGGATCGGATTCGGATTCAGATTCGGATTTGGATTTGGATCGGATTTGGACTGGATCATGAGAATATTCGAAGTATGGATTATTTACTGGATATGTTTTATCTTCGTCATACTGTGTAGTTATCTTGCTGATTATCCTGCCATGACATGATGATTAATGCTGCTAGATGATTAATCTTGCTAGATAATCCTGCCATAACATGATAGTTAATACTGTTAAGATAACAAGTGCATGCTTGAATGCCATGGAATGCTTTGCTTGGTGTATATGTTGGTTTGGTTTGCTTGCGAGTACATTCAAAAGTACTCAGCGGCCTTCAATGTGGCCAGGTTCACCTAAGGATTTGACGACCTCTAGCGAGGAGCCGGAGTGTTCGCGGGCTAGAAGAGTAACCCAGTCAGATCCCTGTGGATTGGAGCTGCACCAAGACCCTGTTGCCTTAGATAGAGCTTTCCCGCTGCCATCATCCTTGTAAAATAAATCATGTAAGACTGATATATCCATTAATAGTAATGTCTGTGTTCATGATACTTGTTGTAAAAGCGCATGCCAGAGTGATTTCCTGGGCTGGTATGTGCGGTGACCGTCTGACTACAGTGGTATTCAGGCGGGGCGCCACAAACATCCTGCTCCAGCGGTTGTCCACGGTGCAATTGTCACATGGGTCTGATGTATTCCGATGGAACCTCCAAGGGAATGGACAATTCTCAGTGGAGTCTATGTATAGAGCAATAATCCAGTCTGATGTGCCAGTTGATAATAACAAGAAGATCTGGAAGATGAAGATACCTCTTAAGAATAAAATCTTTGCATGGTATCTTCGTCGCGGAGTCATTCTTACTAAAGATAACCTTATTAAGAGGAATTGGCATGGAAGTCCGCAATGTGTCTTATGTCACCATGACGAGACAATAAAACATTTATTCTTCCAATGCAAATTGGCTCGTTCTATATGGTCAGTCATCCAAATAGCTTCTGGCTTGTATCCTCCTTGTAGTGTTGCTAATGTATTTGGCAACTGGTTACATGGGATTGATCACAGGTTTAGAACTCTTCTCAGGGTGGGAGCGCTTGCCATTATTTGGTCGCTTTGGCTATGTAGAAATGATAAGGTTTTTAACGATAAAAGTACTTCTCTGATGCAGGTTATCTATAGATGTACCGGGACTCTTCGTTTATGATCCTCTCTACAACGCGTGGAGAACCGATACCTGTTTACGGAGGTGTGTACACGATTGGAGGCTACGGAGAGGGATACTTTTACCCAACATGGGTGGCAGCATGATCTTAGGATTGCCCCCCCCCCTCCGCTTTAGGCGTTGTACTCTTCATGTTTCTTTGTATTTCGCCTTTTTATTTTTCATTTGTGTGACATGACCTTCTTTGGCTGTGTGCATCTTAGTTATGCAGAGGCTGGGTGTAATGCTTAAATCTTTTAAGTAATAAAGTGCCCCTTTTTGAAAAAAAGAAGTCCAAGACTGAAAGCGCTGGAAAGGATACTGCTGTGTGCACTTGTGGTCAGGAGGCCACGGCAGGCGACAAGATAGGCAAGACTGATGGGCCATACTGCAAGATCCACCGCACCAAGGGCCACGACCTCCAGGAGTGCCGACAAGTTGAACAACTTGCCGAGAAGCAGAAAGCTGAATACAAGAAGCGCGACAAGGAGAAGGGCCAGGATGGTGCTGGCGGGTCCGGCAAGAAGGGTCGTGGTGGCCATGGAGGTTGCCGCGACAAGGCCAAGCAGCAGAAGGAGAAGCCTGCTCGAGGCCGTGACAAAAAGGAGGAAGATGAAGATGATGATGAGGACGAAGATGAGTCCAGTGGACAAGAGTTCTAGAAGGCAACCGAGGCCATGTGCATTGACGGAGGCGCATCTTTGCACTCCTCTCACCGCCAAATCAAGCAGTGGGCGCGTAACATCAATGAGGCGGAGCCGGCAATAGATGCTCAGAAGCCACTCAAGTGGTCACACACGCCCATCATCTTTAATGCCGAGGACCACCCTGATCGCACAACTGCGGTCGGGTGTTTGCCAATGGTTTCACCGACAATTCGCAACCTCAAGGTCACAAAGATGCTGGTTGATAGTGGGGCCGGCTTGAACTTGATCTCGCCAGACGTGATCAAGAGGCTACAGATTCCTGATGAAGATCTCAAGCAAACGGGCATGTTTCAAGGGATCAATCCGGGAAGGAGCCAATCCAAGGGGAAGATCACTTTGCCGGTGACGTTTGGCAGTGAGCTGAATTACAGGACAGAGAAGATCGTCTTCGACGTCGTTAAAATTCCGTTGCCTTACAATGGGATTCTTGGTCGCCCAGCCTTGGCAAAGTTTATGGCGGCATCTCACTACGCCTACAACACGCTCAAGATTGCCAGGGCCGATGAGTGTCATCACCATCCACTCCGACAAGAAGGGCGCAGTCATCTACGCCGACAAGCTCTACCGGGAAGCAGTTGCAGCATCTGCCTCCAAGGCACGTGCTCCTGCTGGTAAAACTCCCGGGGGAAGAAAAACAAGAAGGCTGGCAAGACCTCTGATAAGGACTCCGGCAAGCGCACCTCTTCGGAGTGCTGCACACCCGTTGAGGACATACTGGAGAGTTCTACCGCCAAGAGCAAGAAATCCAGGGTAGCTCCACCAGCAACCAAGAAGGTGTCGGCAGATGAGGACGGCATGGGCGGCACTTTCACCATAAGTGCCACCCTCAGTGACAAATAGGAAAGCGCGCTCATTGCCTTCCTGCGGGCGAATGTCGATGTGTTTGCATGGCAAGCATCTGACATCCCCGGTGTTCGCAGGGAGGTAATTGAGCACCACCTTGCCATCTGTCCTCATGCGTGGCCCGTAAAGCCGAAGGTCAGGAAGCAAGCTCTGGAGCGGCAACAGTTTATTGCCGAAAAAATTAAGAAGCTGGAAGCGGCAGGCTTGGTTAGAGGAGTACCTCATCCAACATGGTTGGCCAATCCAGTTGTAGTGCATAAGTCAAATGGGAAATGGAGGCTTTGTATCGACTACACCGATATCAATAAAGCATGCCCAAAAGATCCTTTCCCTTTGCCACGTATTGACCAGATTGTGGACTCCACTGCTGGCTGTGATTTACTCTCTTTTCTTGATGCCTACTCTAGTTACCATTAGATTTTCATGGCCGAGGAAGATGAGGAGAAAACCGCATTCATCACTCCATGTGGCACATACTGCTTCATGCGTATGCCTTTCGGATTGAAGAGTGCTGGTTCAACATTTGCAAGAGCAGTTCAGATTGGTTTTGAGCCCCAGCTGCACAGAAATGTGGAAGCATATATGGATGATATAGTGGTCAAGACCAAGGACAAATCAATCCTCATTCAAGATTTAGTAGAAACATTTGCAAATCTATGCAAGATCAACTTGAAGCACAACCCGGAGAAGTGTGTGTTTGGCGTTCCATCCGGCAAGCTTCTCGGGTTCTTTGTATCTCAGCGAGGAATTGAAGCCAATCCCGACAAGATCAAAGCTATTGAGCAGATAAAAGCACCCAAGCGCGTCAAGGATGTGCGACGTCTTGCCGTTTTCAAAATTTTGAAAAAGGCAGGTCCAATGAAATGGACTCCAGAAGCGGAGGCCGCGCTGCAGGATTTGAAGAAGTGCGTCTCTTCTCCGCCAACACTAGTTGCGCCTAGGCCACAAGCGCTGTTGCTGCTATACGTGGCGGCAACAAATCAAGTGGTTAGTGCCGCATTAGCGGCAGAGAGAGAAGCTGACGAAGAAGAAGCAGTAGATGCAGAGCCATCAAGCGACAAGCCGGAATCTTCTCTGGCAAGGTCTGGTGCTGACAAGTCAGAATCAGCACAGGCAAATGAAGCAAATCAGCAAGTGGTGCCGAAGAAGAAAATGGTGCATTGCCTAGTTTACTTTGTCAGCTCCCTTCTGCAGGGGGCTAGATCAAGGTATTCTGGTGTGCAAAAATTGCTTTTCGACCTCCTCATGGCCTCGAGGAAGTTGCGCCATTACTTCCAAGCACATGAGATCACCGTCGTCACTCGCTTTCCGTTGCAACGTATCTTGAGAAATCCAGATGCCACCGGCAGGATAGTGGAGTGGGCGTTGGAATTGTCAAGCTTTGGACTCAAGTTTGAAAGTACATCAACTGTTCAAAGCAGAGCCTTGGCGGAGTTCATTGAGACCTCTCTCCCCGGCAAAGAAACAACTCAAGATTGGATCATGTATTTTGATGGTGCCTTTTCGCTGCAAGGCACCGGTGCCGGAGTGCTGCTTGTCGCACCCACCGGAGAGCACCTCAAATATGTGGTACAGATGCACTTTCCCAGGGAGAAAGCTACTAACAACACTGCTGAGTACGAAGGGCTGCTTGCCGGTCTCAGGATCACAGTGGACCTTGGAATCAGAAAGTTGATTATCAGAGGTGACTCGCAGCTTGTTGTGAAGCAGGTCAACAAAATTACCAAAGCCCGTTGATGGAAGCTTATGTCGATGAAGTGAGAAAATTGGAAGAACACTTTGACGGATTACAAGCAAAGCACATTCCTTATGCGGAAAACAGCATTGCTGATGATCTGTCAAAATGTGCCGCCCAAAAGCTGCCTGTGGAACCAGGAACCTTTGTGCTCCATTTGACTCAACCATCTGTTACACCATCAATGCGGCCAAGCAAAAGAAGAAACTTGAACACTGGCGAGTACTTTCCGGCAGAGCTCCCAGAAGCCGCCGGCAAGGATGCTACCAGATACAACACCAAGCTTGCCGATGAGCAGCAGCCTCCGGCAGGACCTCAGATCCTTGCCGTCGAGACAAGCGCTCCCGCAGTTGAAGAGATGCCTTTAGTCCTTGTCGTCGAGCCGCAGGCTCCGACATGGGCACATCAAATCGTGCAATTCCTTCAAACAGGAGAACTTCCCGATGATCAAGAAGAAGCTGAGAAAGTAGCCCGTCAGTCAAGTATGTACCAGTTTGTTGACAACATTCTACACAGAAAGAAACCAAATGGGGTGAAATTGAAGTGCATTTGCCGGGAAGATGGACTGAAGCTGTTGGCAGAAATACATGGAGGCATGTGTGGATCTCACATAGGATAAAGAGCCCTTGTCAGCAAGGTATTCCGGCAAGGCTTCTATTGGCCCACTGCTCTCCAGGATGCAACTGCACTAGTAACCAAGTGTGAAGCATGCCAGTTCCATTCCAAGAATACACATCAGCCAGCTCAAGCCCTTCAAACAATTCCTCTCTCCTGGCCCATCTCGGTCTGGGGGCTCGACATCTTGGGCCCCTTTCCCCGTGTTACCGGGGGCTTTGAGTTCTTGTACGTCGCAATTGACAAGTTCACAAAGTGGCCTGAGGTAGAGCCGGTGAGGAAGGTGACAGCATAATCAGCCGTCATGTTCTTCAAAGGATTAGTTTGCCATTTTGGTGTTCCTAACAGGATCATCACTGACAACGGCACACAGTTCATGAGCCGCACCTTCATGCAGTACGTTCAAGACCTTGGAAGCAAGATCTGTTTTGCGTCTGTTGCTCACCCGAGAAGTAACGGCCAAGTGGAGAGAACAAATGCTGAAGTGCTGTGTGGGCTCAAGACAAGAACTTTCGACAAGTTGCACAAGCGCGGAAGGCACTGGATTGATGAGTTGCCAGCGGTTCTTTGGTCACTCAAGACGACACCAAAATCGAGCCACCGGTCAGACACCCTTCTCCCTAGTCTATGGTGCAGAGGCGGTGCTCCCCACGGAACTCATGTATGGATCACCTTGAGTGCTCGCTTATGATGAAGATGAGCAAGAGCAGCTGCGGCAAGATGACGCCACGCTCCTTGAGGAAGATCGTCTTTGGGCTATTGTGCGAGTTGCACGCTACCAGCAAGCTTTGCGCCGCTACCATAGCCGCAAAGTTCATGCCCGGAGCCTTGAGGAAGGCGACCTTGTTCTTCGGCGGATTCAGTCCACCAAAGGATCAAACAAGCTGACGCCGAAGTGGGAAGGCCCTTATCGGGTAGCACGAGTTACCAGACTTGGCACAGTCCGTCTGGAGACCGAAGATGGCACTCCAGTGCAGAACTCATGGAACATTGATCATCTTTGTAAGTTCTACCCATAAGGCGCAGTTGTCGGGCTCCCCGGCAACACCTTTTGTACAAGTTTGTCAGCAAGACGTGTAATCCTTTGTACAAAGCCAGGCGCAGACCCTGTGCATAAGTGAAATAAAGCTAAGTGTTTCACAACTCTTTGTCAAAGTACATATTTATTTGTGTATGTTGCATGTGATGTTGTGTTACATTTTTCCTTGTATGAGATGATTAACGAGCCATCAAGGTCTCCAATCTCCTCTTTTCTCTTCTTTCTTTTTCTCAAAGGACAGAAGGGTTCCTCGCGTGCAAATTTCCCGGGAGGAGTGATGGTGTGGATACCACCAAGTGACGTTCAAGTAATCATTTTACGACAAGAAGTACAACAAAGAAAAAGCTAAGTTAAAAAACTTTGAAACAAATTCTTTGTTGTAATTGCAATTTTCCTTGAACAATTTTGGCCTTTGTATGAGAAACCTGCATGCTAAGGAACCTAGTCGTGATCAGCTGCGCTCTTACTTTGTTTCGAGTCCGCTCAACAACTTAAGCAGCCGCGTTGTGACCGTCAAGCGTAATCTTGCCAGCAGCGGTACTTCCGGCAGGCTGCTAGGGATTCGTTCCTCAAGCGCTCGCGGCAAGAGTACACGCACCGGCAAGCGTAGGGTATGAAAATCATGCAAAGACAGAATAAAACAAGGGAAATAGCACACATCCATTCATCAACACAAGTTATATTACATCACAAGCTAAGTACAGTTCTAACTTAAGATAAAATCTGTCTTTTACATGAACTGCTGGCGACAAGAAATGACAAGGGGGCTAATCCCTGCGTTGGCCCTCGATCCTTGGAATTTGCTGGACTTTGCTGACGAGTGGGGCGACGAGCTCCTCGGCGGCTGTGGTGTCGGTTCCCTTCGGCAAGCTCTTGAAGGCCTTGGAGATGTCAATACCAGGATTTTGATGGACAATTTTGACAAGTACCTTGGAGAGGACATCGCTGCAGAATTTGCGGGATTCGCTGGCAAAGTTGGCAGACCTCTCACCATGGTACTTCTCCAACGCCTTGACAAGACTCTCAAAGAACAAAGTGAGCCTGGCGCTGGCGGCGTCCCTGTCGTTAGTGGAGAAGCGGCATTCCGGCAAGCCCATAACGGACAGCTGAGCGGTGAGATTTTCCGCGTCAACCACAAGACGGTCAGTCCAGATCTGATAGGTGCCTTTGAGCTCGTTGAAGGAGTTGGCGGCGCTCTTAAGCAAGGCCTTCTCGTTCTGGAGGTACTTTGTTAAGATCCTTTCACGCTCCTTGGCGGCGTCAAGAGACTTTTCCAAGGTGGCCAGCTTGAGCTTGTGATCTTCGATGACGTCGGTGGCCTTGGTGAGCTCTTGGTTCTTGGTGGATATCGAAGTTTGCAGCTCCGCCAAGGTGTGGGTTGTCTTCTCCATATCTGCTTTGAGCACCAAGACTTCCATGCCGTTGGTGGCAAAATCTGCTTCAAGCTTCTGCACCTTGCCTTCCAGCTCCTTCTTGGCGGCCTCTACGGCTCTGGCAGCATCGATGGCTTCCTTGATCTTGCTAGCATGATCCACAGCTTGAGCTTCGATAGCCTCCTTATGCTTTCGCTCCAGCTCCTGGGTCTGCTGTGCAAGAAGGGCTTGAATTTCATCATCTTTGCTACGGAGTTTAGAGGCAAGCTCTGCTTCACGAGCGGCAAGTTCTTCTTCATGGGCGTCAAGGCCAATCTTGCGCTCATTCAACTCTGCCGCAGTTGCCGCTATCCACCACGCAGCCTCTTCTTGTGCCTTGTCGGCTTCAGCTTTTTCCAAGACAAACTTTTCCTGGGCGGTAGAAAGCTGGATGTGGCGTTCATGGAGATCTCGAAGGCACTCTGCATACCAAGTTTGCGTCTCCTCCACACACTTCTAGAATTCTTCTTATGCCTTACCAAGGACAGCTGCTCTGGAGTCCAAGCTCTCCGTTCGACTGCAGTAGTATGCTTGAAGCTTTTGGAAGTTTTCGCCCATGGCCTTGAGGAGCTACTGCTCTTTAGAATCGTTGCTGTTGACGCGCGGCTCATCAACAACTTCGAGCCCAGCAGCAGCAATGACTTCTCCGTCCAAAACTTCTCCTCCGGTGGGCGCTTCAATGCTTGACATCCCAGGGATGCTGACAAACAAGTTCTCGCCAACCTTCAGATATTTGCTTGAAGGAGGCGCTTCAGATGTCGAAGGGTGGTCATCGACAGACGCCTTGCCGATGGTGATCGCCCTCGTGGCCAAGTCAGCGCTTGGCACTCCTGAGACAGAGATGTCTTCAGTGGCCTCGGCACTCTTGTTGTCGCTCTCCTCAGCAATATCCTTGTCGGCCTCTTCGTGGGTGGCTTTGGTAGCTTCTTCATTAGTAACCCTGGTGGCCTCGTCAGCAGCGTCCTTTGCAATCTCCTCAATGGTGGCATCAACGTCCATGTCATCAGTTGGAGGTGGATCTAAAAGGATGGAGAAGAGAAAAATTGGACTTAAAGATCAAGTTCAAGAAAACAAAAAAGAAGATTAAAGAAGAAAAGTGCTTGATGGCAGAAGACTTACCAGACTGAGACTGTTGAAGAGGAACAGCTTCTTCTCCGACAACCTCGGTTGTCATCGCCTGGTTGCCGGCAGCTCCGGTTGCCGGCACTTCATCAGTGCGAACAGGCTCATCGGTGGAGGCCCTTGCCGGAGAGTCGGTTGCCGGGGCAGTGGTTGACGGAGGCGTTATGGTTGGGTCTGCTTCCGGGCGTTCCTCCTCGTGGCGCTCTTCTCCTGCTCCCGTGCTGATGTCAGCAATGAATATTTCAACTCCAACGCTCGCCAAAGGAAACTGAGTAGTGGACTCATGCTGGGGGATGCGCCGAGGACTGACAGCCACGACATCAACATCTGGCACTGTGCTTGCCGTCGGTTCATCCTCCGCAGTGGTCCTCGCCCTCTTGGCCATCCTTTGCACCAAGGTTTGTTTGTCACTAATTAAAATCAAGCCAAGACGGAGCAAATCAGATATCAATAACAAGAAATCAAGAATTAATGGAAGTGGTTGAAGATGCGTACTCTTCTTCCTCCTCCTCGTCGCTAAGGATGGAGAGGTCGTACAGGCTCTCAGGTCTAGTACTGGAGGTAGGAGGCGGGGTAGGAGTCCTGGCCTGTTTGGTTGCCACAGACGCAGCAGGTTGAGAAGACCCAGCTCCTCCGGCAGCCGATGCAGCTGGCCGCCTTGTAGAGGTGCGCTGCGGTTGCTGCTGTCATGGGGCTTGGCGTCGAGATCCTTGCCACCTGGCAGCCTTGGAGGTCACTCCTTTGTCGACTGCTTCATCACCCGAAGATGAATGAACTGGCTCTCCGGAAACGGCTCTCCGGAGGATGTGAGATTTCTTTGCCGAAACAAGGGGCTCCCTATACACTTGCTCCTCGGTGGTTTCCTCGCCCTGCTCCCCGGTAGGCTCTTCTTGTTCCCTGGCAAGTTCTTCTGGCGGTTCATCCTCTGGTTCATCCTCAGCCTCTTCATCAACATCGGCTACCGCAGATCCAGAGCTGCTGGCGCCTTCAGCCATTCTTGCTTCTACCACCCTGTTGGCGATTTGCTCCAGTTCTTCATCGGTGGTGTTGCAGACGAGGTCCTTCTCCTCCCTGACAGTCCTCTTCACCAGTGTGTCGAACCATGTTTGCACTGCATCTTCAGGTGGTTCTTGCCAAGATCCTTCAACGCCGTGGGCATTGCAAGCCGGCATCATGGCAATAATGGCATCCTTGGCGGAATTGTTGCACAAGGGCACCACACTTGCCGGCAACTTGAAGTTACCGGTAGTGCGGATGAGCTGGTGACAGAGGACCGTGTGCTGCAGCACCGCCAGGTTGGCGTGAAGCCCAGTCCGCACCCGCATGATATCAGCTGCATTTTTGTAGTCCTAGGCGGGCCTTCCCTTGTTCTGAAGAGGAGCGATGCAGCGACGAAGAAATCGGCCCCCACCATCTCGATGGTGAGGTCGGCAGCCCTGAGGCGGAGGATGCGAGTCGTGACGATTGTGAGCTTCTTGTCGTTGGCGTCAAGATAGCTCCAATCCTTGCCACGCTCCACTCTTGTCATCCTGGGCTTGCAGAAATCTGGGAAATCAGCATCCTTGATCCAGCACCATTACGCGCGCTACTCATTCCACTTCAAGTGAAGCTGCCCCCTAAGGTAGACGTCCTTGTCCCTAGGGATCCAAGTGATGCCGTTGGAGAGAGCATCTGCTTCGATGCATGGAGTGAAGTAATGGTGGAAAAGGGCTACGTTGGGCACTACTCCAACAAAGTTCTCGCACATGTGTGCAAAAATAGACATGCAGGTCATGGCATTGGGTGTGAAGTCTAGAAGACGGAACCCGTAGGTGTACATGATCTCAGAAAAGAATTCAGAGAAAGGGGGGACAAGGCCGCAGTAAAAATATGCGGTGAAGAAGGGATACTTGTCCATGCCAGGTTTGACGGAGTCGGGAAAAACATCTGGCGTGGTGTGAGCGGTCGTCTCCTTTCCCCACATAATCGAGTACCGTTCCACCAGGTCGCTCTCCTTCAGCACCGGCTTGAAGACGACATTGTCTCTCCGCATCTTTGCTAGTTCCACCTTCCTCGCCTCTGCTTCCAGATCGACTGCTTTCTCTGACTTATCCTGGTTCCTCTTGGGTGCCATGATTGACTTGGGGAGGGGTGGATTTGGAAGCAAGCGGGGGCGCGGCGCAACGGCGGGTGGAGATCCACCTTGTTCTTGTGCAAGGAAGAAGACAATGGCGATAGCTAGATTGGAGGAAGGGAGTAAATGAGCAGCGCCCCTCGCGGCTTCCTTTTTATGGAGAAGGCGCGGGGGCTGGCTCTTTACTGTCTGACGTGGCTGCGCTTTTTCAGGCACACTACCTCCAGCGGCCGTTTTGCTCCACCTCTCGCACGTCTGCATTTAATGCACGTCATGGGGGGCGTGGTAAAAGAGAAGATTACATCAGTTATCCTCTGCCACGCGTGCCTGTGCACTATTTGGGCCTAGCCCAACGACGCCTCGCATGCATGTATGGCCCAGGCCCGGGGGTTCCTGTCGGTGTACTAAGACATGGGTGCCTTAGTACCCTGACTTGTGCACAGGCAGTTGTAGCCTTTTCGACGGCAGGGCTTGCCGGAGGACTACTACAAACAAGATTCAAGACTACAAGACCATGAAGAAGACCTCCAGGCAGGTCATCGAGAAGTACTAGTTCAGTACTCAAGACCAAGACTTTGGTTGCCGGCAAGCTACTTGCCGGCAAGCGAAGGCCCGGCAAGCTCCGTGCCGGCAAGATCCCACTACTTGTCCACCGCTCCACCTCAGCGACACACCAGTCGCTTGTCAAGTAGGTATCGAGTGGGCAGGCTGTTTGGTGAGCTTTGTCTGGCCACGTGTCAGCTCACCGCCGAAGATACAACTTTAATGACACCCGTCCAGGAGGCGTGTCAAGATAATAAGAGGTAGCTGGGCGAACGGCACAGAAGGAGAGACTACCCTTGCCGGCAAGCCACGTCAACGTGACACCTCACAGCGCATTTAATGCGTTTGTCCTAACCCGTCAGAGTTAGGTATTTAGCACTGTAGCCACTATCTACCTTGTGTAAAGACTGTTTTGCCATTGTGGTGACCCCTTCATCTATAAAAGGAGGCCCATGGCTACGTTTACAAGGGTCAACACTTTTGCACAACTACGTGTGTAGCTGCACTTCCCACGCACCTTGGCGGCAAGTTGCGCTCCTTGTACTTGTGCTTCCACCATAATGCAATCAAAGCAGGAGTAGGGTTTTACGCCACACGGCGGCCCGAACCTGGGTAAAACACTTGTGTTGATTGCTGGATCTGCTCTTTGTGCTTGCGCATCCCCACAGTCGAACCGCATAGATCGTCGTACGCACGACAGGGACCCTCAGGTTGATCCAGATTCTCGATGCCCTTGAAGCGGCACTCGAACTCTAGCATGGTACGGCAATCCCAGTCACCCCAGGTCACGACGGCCAAGTGGACGGTTCTCTTGTTCCCTACCCCCGCCGTCGCCGCCTTCAGCCAAGCGTCGTGCAGCCAGAGCGCCTCACTGAGATCCACGCCACCATCGATGTCCTCCTGCCGGATGTCGGTGAGTTCCCTGCAAAACTGGGTCAGCACAGGGTGATGTTTGAGACGAACGTACCTGTGAAAGGCAGACTCGATGCGGCCAGTGGCGCCGTCGACGAGCATAGCGGGGAACTTGATGATTTCTTGCGGGAAGATCAGCGTGTCTTTCACGCACGTCGCCTCGAAGCTGACCACCACGAAGAAGTCGAAATCCTACTGCAGGCGATGGCCCTGCCCCTGCCCGCACGCCGCCATGATCGCTTCCATGTTCGCCGAAGTGCGCGCAAACTCGAGAGTCGAGGTCGGGGAAAGTAGGGATCGAAAACTAGGGTGGCGAGGATCGGGGAAAGTTGGGATCAAAAACTAGGGCGATGAAGATTCGAGAAAGTTGGGATAAAAAACTAGGGCAGGCACAGCTGGATCTCGCGGTTCGACGGGTTGGCGCAATTTCTAATCCAATCCAATTCGATGCTTTTCGGAACAATAGTTGGCGCATTATTTTTGACGTGGTTGGCGGCTTGGCGCTATTTTCTAATCTAATCATCAACAAACCAAAGGCTGTGATTTCCAAAAAAATACCCCAAAGACTGTGATTGGCGGGAAAAAAGCCATTGGCTGTGATACAAGACTCGTTTGACTCTACTGCACCATCACATGTTTAGTTGGTTTTGGTGGAGTCTTATTTTGGTGCATCTCGCTACTTCTACTCTAGAGTCTTATGTCTAGCCTGATGTTGCATGTTTTGCTCTTGTAAACTGGTATGGTCAAGGAACCTTTTCGTTTCGTTCTAGCTTTGATGCATAACAGTACAATACTGGTACCAGCGGGCATGCGGCGCTAGGGTTTTGGGTAGGCATCTTATCGCAACATGTAGGGGAGATGAGAATTGAGGTATGTGTTGTGTCCGGGAGGGAAAGAGTGTCGATGGTGTTTTGCAAAGTACCCGAACAACAGTACAGTAACCTGTGTGGATTTGTATGATAATGCGATGTAACATCAAGTTATTGAACATACACATGGAGACGATTTTACCTAGGTTCGGGCCCTTACCTTGCAAGTAACAACCCTAGTCCTGCTTGTGTGGAATTATATAAAGAGATCATATTTTAGCGAGTACAAAGTGGGGATCCAATGACTTCGACACGAAGTCGTTGGTATATTTGGTGGCCAATCTCAATGAGATGTCTTAGATCTAGTCTAATCAAGGCTAAAATTAGGGCTTCAATTTTGTCATCTTGGCCGTCGAAGTAGAAGATGTCCCCTCATGGTCTTGGCACATCGGTATTCATACCCGGTCTTCGGTCGACTTGACCCCTCCCAATCCTGGTTTCCTGGTCAAGGTTGAGTTTGGGGGAACTCGTCATACGTCCTTCCTTCCCAGGATTGGACGCCCTATGGGACCTGATCATGGATTTAGGAAGGCTTCTTTGGGCACGGCTAGTCGTGGGCCTAATCCCCCCTCTCATCGATGGAGAGGAAGGAAATGATGGAGATGGCAGTTTAGTTAATTATTAACAAAGTTGATCGGCTGAAAAAACTGGGTGTGCGATGAGTAGAGAACGTACATGGGATGGGGTGTTGGGAGTCGAACGAAAAGAGGACATAAGACGGAATGTTACTCTATTTTTTAAAGTAAACTAGTTAATTGCCTGTGCGTTGCAACGGGGGCAAACATATTCTGCTAGTTTAACATCATATATGTCTAACATATACATTTAGAATTCTCAAGCACCTTAGATGGCATTGTCGACTTCTTAAAACCATTCTTCTTCTCTCAGCCTCTCTAATCTATGCTCGCCACCTTTGTCAGTGGCGCACCTGGCTCACAATCCAACCTTGCACCCTCACCCACACTTCGATTCCAAACATGTAGCCATGGATTGTGTTATATTGCACACGATGCTTGTCTTAGCAAGTTGTGCTAGTTTCCAATTGTGTCACTCTCCCACAATTCAACAGTGTATGGATGCGAAAGTGGAGAGGATGATGGAATGTGGTTGACTGGGTCATGACGACAACATGGTTGAAGTACGACCACAGACCTGATCCCCACACACAGGAAACAATCCTATGATGACCAGAAATCTGCAACTCACTTGGAGGCTTTCATCGCCTTTTGCCCGTAGAAATGCACGTGCATTGTGCTATTTT
Source organism: Elymus sibiricus (assembly GCA_039707655.1). Classification (NCBI taxonomy): domain Eukaryota; kingdom Viridiplantae; phylum Streptophyta; class Magnoliopsida; order Poales; family Poaceae; genus Elymus; species Elymus sibiricus. The sequence goes on along the minus strand of CM077668.1, from coordinate 148,255,845 downwards.
GGTTATTCTTTGGCGCATTATTTTGGCTCCCATGAGCATATGGTCCTGCAATGAACATTGAATCCAAAAGAAATATGAAATAAAAAAAATATAAAAATATATTTTCTTGTATATGTTATTGTTAGAGCATCTATAGCCGGGCACCCCAGACCCCCCTCAAACGCCCAGGCGGACGGCCCGGTCAGTAACCGGTCAAAAAAACCAGACCCAGACGGGCGCCTCAAACGCCCGGCCTGACCGGCACCCCTCATATCCAACCCAAATGTAGGGCGGATATAGGGAGGCCCGGGTGCAACCGGGTGCGTCCGGCACGTCGGACCCGACACGGATACCCCACCACAAATTGCACCAAATCCACCAAACCCTTCGCCCTCCTCCTGCTTCCCTCCACCATTTCCTGCTTCCGAGCCCTCGCCGTCTGCCACGTTTTCTCCCCATCCTCCACCATATTTTGTTTGCTAGACTGTGGTGGCGGCCACTATGTATCAAGAAACGGAGAAGAAGCCATTTGGTTTTAGCCATTGTTGGGTGGTATTGAATGGCAAACCAAAGTGGACACAACTTGTGGCCGGTCTCAAGGTCGGCAAGAAGAAGAGAAAGATGTTGTAGTGGACAATGGAAGAGCCACCGTGCCAAAGGATAACCGGCAAGTGATGGGAAACAAGTGGGAGAAGGCGAGTGTCAGTGTCAAAACCGGCAGATCTCGGGTAGGGGGGCCCGAGCTGTGAGATCGGATCGATGGGTGAACAGGGGAGGTAGGACACGATGATTTACCTAGGTTTTGGCCCTCTCTAAGGAGGTAAAACCCTACGTCCTACTCTTGTTTATGATGGATGTATCAGGGTACAGAGTTGATCTACCTCGAGATCGCAAGATGTCGTCTAACCTAGGGGTATGATGAGTGAATCTCCCCCTCTATGGACTAAACCCTCTAGTTTATATAGGCACCAGGGGTATCTTGGGTTACATATGGTCGGTTACAATTAAGGGAATATATGCCGAATCCCATATCCTTGGGGTACACGCCCGGAGGCCCGGTATGTCGGTTCTTCGAGTTGGAAGCTTCCGGAGTCACCTTTCTTCGACGGGCCTCGAGCCCGGCCCACGGACTAGATCAACCAGGCCGGGACCCCCTAATCCAGGACACCGTCAGTAGCCCCCAAACTTGTCTTCAAAGCCGAGGATGGCCACCTTCTTCGGATAAATGTCGTCGGCATGAGAATCTTTGGCTTAGCAGGTAAGTTCCCCCTTTGTGACTTCGGCCATAGACATACTTTGGCTTCGGGCCCACCACAAGATATCTCGAACACCGCGCTATCTTGGGAAGCGAGCTACTTTACGGCCAGATGTTGAAGCGTCGTTCTGCCCATCCTTTATTAATGGGCCCCTGACCAACAATTGTGTCAAAGCACATCCTGGCCTTACTTCTCCCTTCGCCTTTCGCAAACCATTGCTCCCAAAGTCAAGCTTCGAGTGCCCTGAAAATGGCGAGCGGCGCAGGTTCTTCCAAGTGCCCCCATGCCCCCCCCAAAGGTGACTGGGGTAGCTGCTCCATCACGCGTCTCCAATTGGATCGGTTATCCACCCAGGGTTATCTGCCTGATGCAGATTTAGCTTCTACCCGCCCCGGCTTGATATCCGTAGATGGGCAGGCGTACGCCGACAGCCATCCCATCCCTCACGGCGATGAGCGGGTGTGTTTTGTTCCATTCCTCCTGCGCGGCTTGGGGTTTCCAATTCATCCCTTTCTCAGAGGTCTCCTCGAATTTTACGGGATCCAACTCCACCACCTAACTACCAACTCAATTCTGCACATCGCGGGGTACGTGGTCCTCCGCGAGATGTACCTCGGGTGCAAGGCACATTTCGGGTTGTGGAGAAAATATTTCTGCATCATGCCTTGTTCCCGCGATGGGAAGCTACACGAAGTCGGGGCAGCCGAGGTCTACCGCATGTCCGGGACCGGCCACCCCACAGGGACTCCTCGAGAGGACACCGACAGGTGGTCATCCGAATGGTTTTATATGGAAGACATCCTGCTACACGATCCAGTTCGGCCCGAGCTCCCAATCTTTTCTTCGGCTCCTCCGAAGAAGCGATTTAGCTGGAGACCGCGGAGCCCCGCGCAGCAAGATGACTCGAAAGTAGCTTCCCTAACTGCCAAGGTGAGGTGTCTGATGAGCACCGGCCTCACCATCATCGACGTGATGGCAATGGCCATCAACCGGAGAGTTCAGCCTCTTCGGCAGCGTCATCACCCATTGTTTATGTATAATGGTGACAACGATGCCACACGGTCCATCCGGAAAAGCTTCCGAGATGACGCGGCCTTTGGACGGCATATACAAGGGAGAAGCCGCGGACTTCGCTAAGCGAAAGTTCATAGACGACCTATCTTACTACAATTCTGCCGAACTGGTAAGTTCAGTAATATTTCCTCGTCCATCCGAGCAAGTTGATTTCGTTCTTTCATGACGACTATTCATTTCATCCGAACAGAAATGGAGGCGATGGGTTGAGACCCTGAACAGCCCGGTGCCTGAGCCGGAAAGATATCGGCGAGATGACGATTGCTACTTGTGAGCTGCGTTGGGATATCCTCGAAGAGGAGATGATGATGCAGTACACTAGAGACAAGTATTTCCCTCAGTTAAGAACCACTGGTACAGCAAGCTGCTATACAAACGGTTTTTACCCCCTTTCCGCGACGGAGTTTTAAACCGTCGCCTTGCATGTGTGTGCGATAGGGGGGGGGGGTCTTCCCACACGACCCAGAAACCATCGGCGATAGGGAGCACGCAAGCATACGTTTCGCAGAACTAAGCGTATGCGATGCCCGATCTATCCCAAACGCGACTCTTCACACAACTGTTTGTGATCTATCGAATATCCCAAACGCTCCATCCTTGCTACTCGTGTGTGCTCGCATTACCATCGCACTCGGTATTCTGTGGTGTGACGTTTATGATGCGCGCCCCATCACAAACAGTTCACGATTGTAAAACGTGTATGATAAGTAGACTATCGCACACATTCACTTCTCCCGAACAGTATGCGATATATAATTAAGAAGATTAGTTAATGATCATACGAGTGTCGGATAGGATTACGAAATGTCGGACCATCGTACCAGTGTCATACAGGATAACTATCGCACATGCTATTCTGTGGTGCAAACGTTTACGATGCGTACGACATCAGAAACAGTTCATGATTGTAAAGCGTGTATGATAAGGCGCCTATCACAAACATTTAGTTTGCTCGCACCGTTTGTGATATAGTCTGACATCACACACGCTTTGCAAACGGCAACTGTGTGCATGGTCGCACACGTTTCCTCTCTGTGAACCGTGTCGAATTATGATGCATATCACACATGATGTGCTTTACAGAACGTGTGCGCCGTAATGACCTGCAGAGCGTATTTTCACCCTAATTTAATCGCTGCTATTTAAAATTGTACCGAATTTGAATTTGAAAGTAGGCTATAACTTTATTCATATGCATCAGGTTCAACAACCAATGCATTATTTGATTCACAGGTACATATGTTCAAGAGTTACATCCAAAAAAACAAGAATTACATATGCAACAAATAAAGAATGATGAACCAGGGTTGTATACTTGTACTATTAAAGACGGTAGAGAAAGAGGCGAAAGACATTCTGGTTGCTGAACAAGGTGAAGCAGAATGCCCATATTGTGCCCTCCTCCATGCAGAAGGCACGCACGACTCTAGTCCAACCCCTTGTGATGGCCGACTGCCCACCCTTCACTGTCTTCATGAGGACATCTCGATAGTCATTGTGTTCTGGTAGAAATACTTGAACCTTTGCATGCCCACCAATCATGTAGTTTGAGAGGTAATCTTGAGTAAACTGCTTTGGGAACCACTGCAAAGGAAAAGGATTCAGACATTGTCATCTAACACAACTCATTATGGGCAGTAAAAAGAAGGCTGCAGAGTTCTTACTTACCATCCTGCAGTTCACTGTTGTCTTGGATAAAGTGTAAACAAATAGTTTAATTGCCATATTTTGACCCATTTTACTAACAATCTTTATCAGTTTCCTCACTTGATGCTGGTTCATGAATATCTCATTGCCCCATACGCAAAAAGGGTCGAAGCGCGGATCTTTACCAATGACATATGTACCTAAAAGCACCAAGTTAATATTAGAAGCTAAACAGCAATTGCACAATGATGTAGTACAACACTCCCTCCGTCCCATTATATAAGATCTTATTACATACAATATACTCACATATTGGATGAATTAACATCTTATATTATGGGGTGGAGGGAGTTTATTACATTGTTACAAATATCGGCCGATTAACTGCAGTTAACTGCTGCTGTGTTGTTGTTGTTGCTGCTCTTCTATGTATATCTAGACATCATCAGAACATTAAGGTAACACTCTTTCTTGTTGCTATGTAGCCTAGGATTGCATATTTAGACATTCAGTACAATGCATGTTGCTATGCAGCCTCAGATATATTAGATATGGCCCTAGTTAACCTACTGATAAATGGGTTACAGATATATTCAGTTAAATGTATGATTCACCAATTAATCCCTTATCAGCCCCCGGCCTATATGGTACCAGCTACCGATATCCTGAACAGTGAGTATATATAAGCCATGGGATGAAACTAACCTCGATGGAAAACAACAGTCGTTCCCAATATTGTCCTGTGTAAGTACATCGAAAGGCATGTTAAGCACAACAGGCTAAACATCAACCAAATATATCCATGGTAGACAACATAATGTCCAAATGATAGCTTCAGTGTGCAGGTTTAAGCACGCTAGTTAAGCAAAACAAGAAGTGGAAAGGTGTGTTAACTGCACAGTTCATACTTGCACATATAGAACATCACATTGTGAATAACTGAAATAAACAAGGCATACTACAAACAACCAAAGATAGCAATTGAAACTGGACATATGCTAACTACAAACAATCGAACAACCAAAAACCGTTAAAAGAGGCATATGGTCTCTACAACAGGCTTAACATCAAGCAAATATAGTCATTCATATTGGTATTATTGAAACTGGTATTGATGAAATTGAATTGCAAAGTTCATACTTGCACATATAGAACATCACTTTGTGAATAACTGAAATAAACAAGTCATACTACGAACAACCAAAAACAAATCATGGGATTCCCCCTGTGAAGAGGCACGGCAAAACAAATCATGGGTTTTCTCACTTGTCACAGATGGGCTCCTTCCCATCGGAAGAGCCCGGACTCTGGGTGCGCTCCATGTTGTCGCAGATGGGCTCCTTCACCTTGGAAGAGCACAGCTGTAGGGTGCCCTCCCTGATGTCACAGATGGGCTCTTTCCCCTTGGAAGAGCCAGAGAGGGTGCCCTCCTCGTGGTCGCCGTCGATGAGGTCTGACTTGGCAGCTGAGGATCCCACGCCAGCGTCGCAGAACGTGTCCTTCAGAAATGACAAAAGGGGCTCCATGGCGATGAAGGATGGCAAATTGTTGACAACGAGCCAGAGGAGATTAGCGGCAGGGCCATTGTGGAGATCGACGGTGGTTGAACCCGAGGGGTTGGGGGTGGGCAACTTAACATGTGACATAGCCCGCGTCAAGCCGTCGCTGTCGATGACCTCGATGTCATAGCCGGCGCCCGCGACATACCAGAATACTCTAGCCCGCTAATTGAAAGCCTCCGGCCAGTCATCGTCGTCAGCTTCATCGGCGTCCACCACGCCGACGTCGGGCGAAGAGGCCGCGATAAACCTCTTTTGGGCCATTCGCTCCTCGAGCTCCCTGGGAAGCGTAGCCGGGCTTAGGCTGTGATGCTCTGGAGTGGGGGAGGGGGCTGGGGATGGGGATCTGTGGGAAAGGGGGCGTTTCGTAGGTGTCATCTAAGAAACTCAGGGCGGCGAGGGTATGTTGATCGGTGGGTAACCTGCACGGGCAGACCGGCAGAGGTTGACGATGGAGGCGGCGCGGCGGTGGCGGCGGCGGCGGTGGCGGTGACCTAGCTAGGTTTCGAGCGAGGGATGGGGGGGGGTGTGTGAAGTGTGAACGGAGGTTTTGGGGTGTGTGTGTGTGGAGGGGGGCCAAGGTGGTGTTTGAGGAAATGCCGCGGCTACTGAAAATTTTACTAGGCGGGAGTAAAATGCTGGGGCTACTGAAAATTTGGATCAAGGGGTTGAAGCAGAGTGGGAGTAACAAACATCGCACACGGTCCAAACATAATAATCGTGTGCTATCAAACAGAAAAACCCTCTAGGCGAGCAGATATTTTTTAGATTGCGAGGGATGTAGGTGGTAGTAAAATGCTGGGGCTACTGAAAATTTGGATCAAGGGATTGAAGCAGAGCGGGATTAACAGACATCGCACACGGTCCAAACATAATAATCGTGTGCTATCAAACATAAAAACCCTCCGGGCGAGCAGATATTTTAGAGATTGCGAGGGATGCAGGCGGGAGTAAAATGCCGGGGCTACTAAAAATTTGGATCAAGGGATTGAAGCAGAGCGGGAGTAACAGACATCGCACACGGTCGAAACATAATAACCGTGTGCTATCAAACAGAAAAACCCTCCAGGCGGGTAGATATTTTCGAGAGCGGGAGCAACGAACATCGCACACAGTCGAAACATAGTAATCATGTGCGATCAAACGGAAAAACCCTCCAGGCGGGTATATATTTTTGTGATTGGGAGGGAAGCCTTGTGGACCCCAATCTATTGTGCTGATGTGAGTGACAGGCGCACTGGGTTGGCACACGGGTAGTCTGAGGGAACCGTGTCTGTTACGTCCCCAATCGCATCCGTCTCGTCTGCTGTTTATAAATTTGGCAAAAAAAATGCGGGAAAGGGTCAGAACACGAACACACTTGCATGTGGACCAAATATATGTATGAAAAGGGTGGTTTGATGTTCAAATACCCAATGACAACTTTGATGTGGCACGTGTCTCACAAAGTGCCCATTATTGCTATAGTCCGCCACACCCCCCCCCCCCCACTTCGTGTCGGCGGGAGGGGAATCCTAGCTATGAACGCATGCCCCCAAATAGCTAGGTCTGACATCTCACCCTACCGTAACACAAAACCTATAGGAGTCCATCATATGGTCAACCCCCCTTCGCTTCCGGTCAAAGGTGGACCGTGTGCAGGCCCACAAATGTGTTCTTGTGGCGCGAGATGGGTGAGACCACATACTAACCACATGTGGGTATATATATATGTATGAAAAGGGTGTGGTGTGATATTTAAATACCCAATTCACAATTTTGATGTGGCACATGTGTGCCTCTCGCAAATTAACCGGGCATCCCCGACCCCACGGAGTTTCAGGAAGTGCGGAGTAGTGCCCCCCCCCCCCCCCACACACACACTTTGAGTCGGTGGGACGATAGGGCATCTCACCAAGACGCACTGTAACACGGACCAAGAAGAATCCACGCCTTGGTCGTATAACCTCTCTCTCGTTGTTGGTCAAAGTGATGGACGTCCACGCAGCCCCACAAATGGGCTAGCTTGTCGACGATAACCACGCGAGGGAGTGCCCGAAGACAACCACTGCGTGCATGTGGCCCAAACTTATGTGTGGAAGTGTTGTGTGGTGTTTGAATACCCAATGCACAACTTTTTATGTGGCACCGTGCTTTGGAACCGGAAACTCCCCACACAGAGCTAGTGAGGGTTCATGACGCGTATAGTATATATATATGTACGCATGCATGTCACCCCACTTCGAGCCGGTGAGAGGGATTCATGTGTACGCATGCATGCGCTCAAACTTAGGTCTGAAATTAATCTCACCATGATCGAACTACTATATGGTAACACGAACCGAAGAAGAAGAATCCACCCTGGTAACCTCTCTCCTTGTCGGTCGAAGTGATGGACGTCCACGCGGGCCCACGAATATATAGGCTTCCCGCCGATAACCAATCGAGGGGAGAGTGTCCGAAGACAACCATTGCATGCATGTGTCCCAAACATATGTATGGAGGTGCGTGATGCATGCATATGTTTGAATACCCAATGCACACCATTGATGTGGCGCATGCATCGAAAATCGCACAGTCCCCACACAGAGCGAGGTTCATGACGCGTCATGTATATATATATGCTCGCCCCCCCCCCCCCCCCCACTTTGATCCGGTGGAAGGGATTCATGCGTACACATGCGCTCAAAGTATATTATGTAATCTCATATATAGCATGACCTATATCGTAATCCCCTCCTAAGTCAAATTATAACCTCTCTCGCTGTCGGTCAAAAGTGATGGACCAAGCGGGCCCACTAATGGAAGCATCGCCGATAACTGCGTGAGTGAGTGCCAGAGGACACCGCCACTGCTTGCATGCATGTGGCCCAAACATATGTATGGAGGTGTGTGTGGTTGTGATGTTTGAATACCTAATTAATGCACAACTTTGATGTGGCACCCGCCTCGGAAACCGTAAAGTCCCCACACGGAGCGAGGTTCTCGTGATGCGTAGTGTGTGTGTGTCTATATATATATATATATATATATATATATATATATATATATATATATATTATATATAGGGTGAGTCTATTCTCATAACACCCTTAAGAGTCTTATTCTCCTAACACCCGCCTTATTCTCCTAACACTTTTGCACTGCTCCCACCCGGCGAACCGAAACCCACCAGCGAACCAAACCGAGCTGCACACAAAAAGAAAAAAAACCCACTCATTCCCACCCCCACCCCCCGCCGCTACCCACCTTATCCGTTCTCCCACCCCCTTCCCACTCCACCTCCCGATCCACCTTCTACAGGGGAGACGCGCCGCTGCGCTGTACCCACCGCCGCCGCCTTCTTCTCCCCGCCCCGCGGCCTCCTCGCCGGTGCCGCCCCAGCTTCCTCCCCGACCCTGCTGCCTCCTCCTTCCATGGCCAACCACCCACGCACATGACTCCCACCTGATCTGGATCGGGATCAGGTCGCCGCCGTCCCACCTTATCCATCCCACCGCCCACCTCCAAACGCTCCTGGCCTCCTCCCTCCCCGTGCCGGAGCGCTCCTGGCCTCCTCCCTCCCTGCGCCGGAGCGCCTCTGGCCTCCTTCCTCCCGACGCCGGACCGCCCCCTACCTTCTTCCTCCTGGTGCAAGAGCTGCACCTGGCCTCCTTCGCCCCCCGCTGCCTAGATGCCTCCCGTTTCCATCGCCCACCTAGCCGCGCGCGGCCGCGCTCCACGTTGGGCTGCTCTGGATCTGGCGATAGGGGAGCTCCTGCGTTGTTCCTCGCCAACTAGCTGCGCGGACAACGAGCAGCACCTCCCCTCCACTGCTGTCGACGGCCAGAGGCGGAGCAACTCCTCGCCTCCCATCTCTTCTACCACACAGAGCCGTAAGTGCTCGCCGGATCCAGGGGATGTCGCTACAAACCCCCCTCCCCCTCCCTCCTTTGTAGGAACAACGCCAAGGATGACCAGCTGGCAGAGATTTGGCCAGCGGTGATGGATATGTATGTTTTGAATGCGGTTCACTAAATGTGAATGGCAGTGTAAAAAAAATGAATGGATATGTATGTTTTGAAGCTCACTTTGTTCTCTCACGCAGTTCGTTATAAACTCTTTTGTGGTTCACTTGCTAAAACAGAAACAAAAACATCTCAAAGAAGCTCACTTCTTATTAGATGTAGTTCACTCGCTCAGTCCCTGCGGTTCACTCGCCCGGTCTACGCCCGTAAAATAAAATACTAAGTATGAAAAAAGACAACAAAAAGTCATGCGGTTCACTTTCGGTAGTGTCGCGGTGCACTTTCGATGCTATCATGTTCACTTACACCCAATATAAAGTGCAAAAAAATTGTTACGAAAACGACAAAAAAAAAGTAATGTGGTTCACTTCTCGATAGTGTTGCGGTTCACTTACGCCCGATGTGAAGCGCGGTTCACTTGCTCGTCCTGAGAAAATTTATGTCGCACAAAAAAGAACGATGCAGTTCGCTTGCCCATCTGATGCAGTGCGTTTTTCTGTCTGATGCGGTTCACTCGTCGATTTTGGTGTCGCGAAAAACAGTGTCCGCATTTCAGTAATTTTAAAACTGCTCTTAAACCGTAATGAATTAGAGAGAGTGTTCTACATGAAAAAGTTGCGCCTCATCAATATCTTTCCACCGGCGTATCATTTGAATCATTCTGCCCAGCGGTTTGTAAAAATTCACAAAAAAAGCGGCCGCTGCCACTCGTCATCCGCTGCACGATTTTCAAAATTAACTTAAAACCGTAAGGAATCTCAAAACCATTTCTACATATGAAAGTTGCGCCTCGTCCGTAGCTTTCCAACGGCGTATCACACGCCTCGTTTCGACAAACGGTTAAAAAACTGGAGCGAAGACAGTACCGAAAATTGCAAAAAAAATTGAAAAACAGAATTCCGTGATTTATTAAATTTGAAACTGCTCTTAAACCGTAACGAATTAGAGAAAGTAACATATATGAAAAAGTTGCGCCTCGACGATATCTTTCCAACGGCGTATCATTTTCTTCATTCCGACAAGCAGTTTAGAAAAAATTGCGAAAATACGTTCGCTGCCACTCATCATGCGCTGCACCGTTTTCGAAACTGCTCTTAAACCGTGACGAATCTCGAAAAAATTTCTACATGGCGAAGTTGCGTCTAATCCATAGCTTTCCAAAGGTATATTACACGCCTCGTTCCGACAAACGGTTTAAAAACTGGAGCAAAAACAGTACCAAAAAAACTGCATGCAGTTTTTTGCAACGGGAATTTCACTCACCTCAGTACTGCAGTGCTCTTGCTTCAACAATGACGTGCAGTTGCGTTGAGCGTGCAATGCGGAAGTGTTAGGAGAATAACTATTCTCATAATATTAGGAGAATAGACCGGCTATATATATATATATATATATATATATATATATATATATATATATATATATATATATATATATATATATATACAAATTTTTCCTACTACCGGGTGTAGTTACTCCCACTTTGGTTTCGTATGTTGTAGGTAGTATCTATTATATTGGAGAGTACGTACGTGTAGTATGTAGTATGTAAGAATGTTTGGGTAGTATATATACTATTTTATAGGTAGTATGTACCATATTTTGAGCATACTCCTTTTTACGTATAAATATGTACGTATTTCACAAATATGATAAAAACATGGGCTTACATGCAATTTTTTCACATAACTCGTTTTGGAGTATCTTAGATATAGTATATGAACATACTAAAAATGATAAAGTAGTATATATACTACCACATGGTAGTATATGAGATATGGGTGTAACTACACCCGGTAGTAGGATGCATTTTCCCTATATATATATAAATACTATTCTGATCACGGGATGAGAATAATATTCTGATAACTAGTCGACCTGTCGCAGCAGTAGTAGTTGAACTTCACCCAGGAAGAGGTTGAACTTCCGCAAACATTGTCCAAATAGGGCTTGCGATATACCGTTGGAAAGCTATGGACCCGTGGATCACAGCCTACGTTAAAGTTTTTGCAAAATCAACACGGTTTAAGAGCAGTTTTGCAAACCATTTTTCTTCATACAAAAAAACGTGAAACGTATTTTCGAGCCCATTTCTAAACCATTTATCGAAATGAGGCAAATAATATGGCGTTGGAAAGCTGCTGTAAATCCGCTCATTCCATATATACAATTTTTTCCCAAATTCCCTACGGTTAAAGAGCAATTTGAAAAATTGCAGATTTTCTCAAACCGAACAGCCGAGCTCGTTTTTTTGGCTTAGTTTAAAAACGGCTAATCAGATTGTTGCAAACGATATGGCGTTGGAAAGCTTATGAAAATGCGCTTCTTTTCATATAGAACCTTTGTTCCAATTTTGAACGATTTAAAAGTAATTTAGAAAACGGTCAAAGTTCCTCCGAGTTCGTATTTTCGGGTAATTTTATAAATGGTTTGTCGGAATACATCATATGATATGGCGTTGGAAAGCCTGAACAAATGCAAAACTTTTTTGTATATAATGTTTCTCCCAATTCTTTACGGTTTTAAGTCAATTCCAAAAATGGCTAAAAACGTTTTTTGTCCGTAGTTTTCTTAAACTTTGTCGGAATGTGGCAAATAATATACCGTTGGAAAGCTATGAAAAATGCGAATTTTTTTTATATATAAAGTTTTCTCCGATTCTTAATTGTTTTTAAGTAATTTTGAAAATGGCGAGATCATGCATTCTGCCTTCATTGCGAAAACAGAGTTTTCGGAAATGCACTGCGTGAAGAAGTTGAACTTCTGGTGCATGTGTGTTTGAACTTCACTCTGTTTTTTCACGTGCTGTTTTTTACCCGTAACTCCCCAACCACTTACCAGAATTGAGCAAATGATATACCGATGGAAAGCTGCTGAAAACACGCAACGTTCCCGTGTTGATCATTTTTTCATACCTGCGACGTTTCAAAATATTTTTTTGAATACGTAAAAACGTGTTTTTAACGGTATACATGAATCTTTTAAAACAATCATCAGAATGTAGCATATAATATACCGTTGGAAAGCTTATGAATAGGAGCAACTTTTTCATCTAGACGGTTGTTACAAATTCGTTGTCGTTTGAGAGCAGTTTTAAAAATGGCAAAAACAACGCTGTGTTTTTGCCTTTTTTAAAACATGTAATTGTAGGTCGGATGTCCCGCAATACAAATTTTGAACTGTGCAGGGAGGAGGGCGTGAACTTCTTGCAACAAACCTTTTAGGCTTTTAGTTTTTTATTCTTTTATTCTCATCTAAAACGCATCCCGTGTAGAAGTTGAACTGCTCGCTGTTGGCACTTTGAACTTCTGTTACGTATTTTTGTTCGTAATTCCTCACTCGTTTCGTCAGAGTTGCACAAATGATACATACATACATCGGAGTTTCGAACAACATACATCGATATAACCTTGGAAATTTGTTGAATAGGAGAAACTTTTTTCATGTCATTTTGTTTCAAATTTGAAATGGAATGAGAGAATTATTTTAAAACACCAAATACAACATTTTGTGTGTGTTTTTGAACATGTAAATACATGGCGAACCTCTCTCACAAGAATTTTTGAACTTTCCCAGGCCGAGCACCTGAACTTCTAGCAACAAAATTTTTAGACTTTGCATTTTTATTCTTTTTTTTCTCATACAAAATGCACACCATGCAGTACATGAACTTCTAGCAGTGATCAATTTGAACTTCTCTCTGTTTGGCTTTAGTAACGAAAAAAATCTGAGTTTTTTATATACTTTGAACTTCTCTCTTATCTTAATTTAAACTTCTTAGTCTTATTCTTGGAAAAAAATGTTTTTAAATAAGCATTAAACATTTTTTAAATTGAACATCATACTTTTATTTTTCCTAGAAACGGAAATAATTTAAGTTTTTCGTATACAATGAACTACTCCTTTATTTTAATTTGAACTTCTTCATTTTTATTCTTTAGTAACAAGGAAAACATGAGTTTGTTTGTTCTATTCGAACAAGTAAATGTTAGGTTTCACAAAATTTGAACTTCTCAGTTATTTTAATTTGAACTTCTTTTGTTTTAATTTGAGAAAATATTTTTTTATTATTTTTAAATAAACATCGAAATACATGAACTTCTTGGATTTATTTTTTAATAACTTGGAAAATCTGAATTTTTGTAAACGTCAAACTGCTCTATTTATTTTTGTTAGACTTCTTGGTTTTATTCCTTCGTAACGGGAAAATCCTAGTTTTGTAGTAATCATCGAACCACTATGTTAAATTTGAACTTCTAGTTTTTTTAAACAGGGCAAATCCATTTTTTTATTTTCTATGTTATTTTAATTTGACCTTCTTGGGGTTCATATTGTAATGTAAAAAATGTATATGTTACAAACATTAGACTGCTCTAGTTTTTTAATTTGAACTTTTTGATTATTTTTCCAAAAACAGAAAAAAATACATGAGATTTTTTTACAAACATATATGTTTCACTTTTTTGTTTTCTCATTTTTTTGAACTATCCAATTTACTAAATTAGAACTTTGAGAGTTAACGTTTTCTTGGTGAGCCTTATTATCTTCTTGGTATATAAACATCGAATTGCTCCGTTATTTTAATTTGACATGTAGGTTTCTACTTTTTAGCAATGCTTATATTCTGTTTTTATTTTGAACTTTGATCTGCTTTATTTTTTAAATTTGAACTTTTTTATTCTTTTATAATGGGAAAATATGATTTTTTAAACACCGGAATGCTATGTTATTTTAATTTGAACTTCGGGGTTTTATTATTAGAAACAAAAAAAATCTTTTTTTATAAAGATTAAACTACTCTGTTATTTTAATTTGAATTTCTTCATTTTATTTCTAGAAACAAACAAATCCATAATTTTTATTAAGATTGAACTACTTTGTTAGTTTAATTTGAACTTTTTGGGGTCTTTTAGAAACAGGAAAATCTGAAATTCTATCATGTTTCTAAAAATCCATTTTTTTGTTACGATCGAACTACTATTTTATTTAAATTTGAACTTCTCTCTTTCTCAACTATGACCTCTCTCGATTCTTGTACATGAACCTCACATAGATCAAACACATCGATAAGAACAAACATATTCAATACACATTTTGACAAAAAGAAACGCAATATGTGGCTACTAAGAAGAAACATTGAACCGCTTTGTTATTTAAATTTGAACTTCTAAGTTTTTCTTAGAATTGGAGGAAATTCGTTTTTTATAAAAAAAGTGAATTGCTCCGTTTTTAAAAATTTGACCTTCTTGGGGTTATTTAAAAACATGCAAAATATGATTTTTTGTTACAAATATTGAACGGCTTTGTTCTTTTAATTCGAACTTTTTGGTTATCTTTTTTTCTATAACGAGAAAATCCATGGGAATTTTTTTTGTACACCGATAGCATTTTCTTTGAACTCTTCAATGTATCAAATTTGAACTTTGAGATTAACATTTTCTAGGTGATGTTTGCTTTCTTCTTGGTATATAAACATCGAACTAGCGTGTTATTTTCATTTGAACTTCTTGATTTATTTTTTGTTAACGGGAAATTTCCAGTTTTTGTAATCGACATTGAACCGCTTCTTTTTTTTTTAAATGAACTTCTTAGTACACCCTGCTTTGTTCTAATTTGAACCTACCGAACTTTACATTTTTTTAATAGATGTTTTTTCAGTGCTTTGTGAACCTCCATTTTTTCTGTTAATACCCAAAATGACGCATCTTCGTCTTCATGTGAAAATGAAAGTGTTTATAGCATAATTATATTCATTTCCGCCCCCTCAACGATAAAAGTTCTTAGGGTAGATATCTTTTTTACACAATAAATGGTTTTGGGCAAATAACAGAACATGAACAAACTGAAATTAGACCAAAACTTACAGGGAAATATAAGTACGCAACGGTTCTATCTTTAGCTAGCCATTTTGTCGAACATGTCCTGTGCACCTTTTGATTTGGTGCAAGAAACAGAGGGAAGGAGGCGGGCAAGAGCAAATCAGAGGGAGATTTGAAGGGGAGGAGTGGGACTGCGCGAGCAGCAGCAGCGGGGCATGCCGGCGTCGTCCTCGGGTGTCACGGTGAAGCGGCAGTGCAGGAGATTGTTGCACAAGAAGTTCAAGCCAGAGGAAGGAAGCCATTCAATGTGAGTCGGAGGCGAACCGACGAGAGACGGCGTGCTGGTCGGGCGCTGGGCGATGTGAGGTCGGGGAATCAGGGGAGTGCAGCCTCGCCAATGACACTCGTGGGAGACGGACAGTTTGGCGGCGGCGCGCGAGATTGCTTTCGTCGACGGCTAGCGCCTGTTCGTTAGGAGGTCAACTTGTACATATATTACTGAACTGACAAAATTACTGTCAGTGAACCGCCTCACATTTTAAATCAAGTCTGATGCTCAAACATAAAAAACAATCAAGAATTTAGTCTGTGAAGCAAACCGTTAAACAGAGCAAAAGGTTGACCGGTGGATTTTGGACAAAGCGATGCTTTTTTTACCCCACTAGGTGTTCTCTATCTAAAACCAAAAGGATCTTATCCTTTTGAGCAGCGAACATGCAATCTCCAACTCACCATTTTTCTTCTCGTCTTCTTCCTTATGTGCCCAAATACTAAGATCTACTAGCGCTAGCAACTTCGTTTGTAAAATAAAATCACAACCACATGTCAGCAATTTGGCCTTCAGAACGGATTTGGCTGCAGTGCACTGAAAAAGCTCTCTGAATGTGCTAAAAAGTTCTTTGAACCTCGATTCCCCATTACCTCTGAACTGCATTCCGCCTAAAAACTATCGTGTGATTTGCTTCTGCAAAATAGGACGAGCTGGTTCGTCATGGTGGTGACTGAAACACAAGGCTCTATAGAAGCACACAAGAAGAATTAGCACTTCACGGCGTTGATGCATTTTTTTCCAATATTGAAGGACCTGTGAAACTGAACCAACATATCACTACACCAACTTTTTTGCACCTGCAAATACGTCTGAACTTCAGACAAGAAAGTCACATAGAAACAATACAGAATATGGACATAGTACAGTAGCTGGGAACAGCAGGTAAGCGAGATGGAGAGAGGATGGACCTTGGGGGCGTCGATGTGCTGGGCAGCCACATGCCACAGCGGCCGGGCAGTGGTCCTGGTAGTAGCCACGACGGGTGGAGGAACTTGGCCGCGCCGGACGGCGGGCTGGATTGGAATCCAGGCGACATGGTGGACCGCGTTGGCCGGCGAAGTTGAACTGAGCGGCAGGGGAGGGGACGGCCGGTCCTGCGGCGCGCGGTGGTGGAGCGGCGGCAGACGGGTCTCGCGCGGCGGCGGGAAGATGTCGCCCGGCGGCGGCGGCGGCGGTAGGTGGCCGGAGTTAGGTGGAGGTGGGGTGGTGCGAGGGGCTCGGCGGCACGGGTGGCTGCGCCGGCGCGCGAGGTGGGTCTCGGGGCTGTGCGCGATGGAAACGCTGGAGGTCGGGGTAGGGCTGTTTTTTTCTCGTCGCTGCCGGTTCCGGCAGTTCAGGAACAAGTCCATCGCGCTCTATATAGAGTGGATAGTTTTCAGAGATCAGAATAGTGTTACTCTGTCTCTCTCTCCCTCTCTCTCTTTATATATATATATATGACATATTTTTGCTACAACCAGGTATAGTTACCCCTAGCTAAATGTCCTCCACGTGTCGCCTCCCTCCACCCTCAAACGTACTAGTACCAAGTCAACCGGGTAGATAGACAAGGTTAACGGGTTGCCGTGGAATCCAATAGGCAGATACTAATCCAGTTTTTTTAATTAAATAATCTGGCAAGCCGGTGAGGTCTGATTCAACAACCTCCACGATTCTTGCCTACATGCAACAAACTTCTATCGGATAAGCATGTAAACATGATGCTGATACATACGTAGTTTTGATAGAAATAGACAGTATGAAAACGCATATTTTTTTTGGATTTTACATAATATAGTATGAAATATATTTCATTTTTAAAACTGCATAGAGTATATATACTCATGTATACTTCTTGTATGGGGCATTAACATATAATAATTGTAGTATGGAGTATGGAGTACTAACATAAAATTGGAGTATGAAGTATAAATATTTAATTATTGGAGTATAGAGCATGGAGTATGTAGTATTGACAGCAAACTGTGGGGTATGGAGTATCAACATTTTTTTACGTGAACATACAAAATATGTCCCCAGGAAAGTAGTATTATGTATGTAGTATATACTTTGTTTTTTAAGAATGGAGCGTACTACATACAACTCTTAGGTGTAGTGTAGAGTATCGATGCAAAAAAAAAAAAGATGTAGTATGGAGTATAATTACAAGTTTAAGTATGGAAGTATGTGCATGTGTACATTTTTTGAAACGTACGGGAGTATATATTATTTATTTTCTGAAAAGGAACAATCATATATACATTTCTCTGGACGAAAATATTGTGTGTGCATCTCTGAACGTAATTCTAAAGCAGTGGCGTGAACTTCATTTTTAGGCACGTGGGAGTATGTAGAATATACGGTGCTTCCAGAAAAGGAGTATCAACTTTATACAGTATACTTTATTTTGGAAGTAGTATGGAGAATATCATTTGAAGTGGAGTACATCTAGTTGAGATAATCGATACAAATTACACGATCAGTACGTGCATGATACATGGCATGCATTCATCCCCACGCACCCAAGCAGGCACCCCTGCGGCAGCAATGGTCTCCCATGTCCACCATTAAAGCAGGTGATCATAGTATCACGGTGGACAGACCCCTGCCGATGAGAGATGAGTTCGACGGCGGAGTATATATGTAGACGACACTGTAGTTTCATGATTTTGTCGCCGCCGGATCATTTACGTGTAGTTTCTTTGCGTCCAGGTATATTATCATCAGTGCCATCAACGGAAATAGATGATGTGCACTCCTGGCCATCAGTCTGCTATTCAAGAAGCAAAACGAATTAGTTTTATGATTGGCAAGCCATGGAGATTTACAAGACATCTAAAAACATCTAGCTAGATACCCAGGATCATGTTCATGTACGCATGCACGTGGTGAAGAATTGCCGCTTGATTAAAGGGTAGCAGATACATGCTCCTGACGTTGGTGAAGACGACGTGGTGCTTTAGCAGCCGAAAACTGACGACGTCGTTGGCGGCAGCGTCGACAGTAGGTGGCGAAGGTTGGTTCCTCAGCAGCGACTTTAGGTAGCCAGCGCCATGGTGCAGGTGTGGATCCAACATAGAGTTGATGGACATCATTGGCGTCGGCCGGCGACGGCAGATGGATGGCAGCCGTTTTTTCACTGTCTCACCGGTGGTAGAAGAGTACTCGGGACGACGCCAACTCGCCGTCGCCGTCGCCGGCGGTAGAAGAATAGTCGGGACGGTTAGAGAAAAAGGCTTTTTTAGTACGTACGTAAGAGAAATATAAGCGGTTCGTTCGTAGCAGGATAAGGATAAAGCTAAGTTCGTTAGTAGCCGGCTAACCTCACAGCAAAAACTACGGGATAAACACCTAATAATAAATAAATAAATAAATAACTAATAACAATTCTTAACGGGTTTGGTGCAATACGGGCTAACCCGTCAGGATTATGAAGGATTTCTCAAATAAAACGAACGCTCCATAGAGGGAACGAGATCAATGGTGGATTCTTAGGGGGTAACTACCCCCGGTTGTAGTATGGATTTTCCCTATATATATATAGAAAGTCTATTCATCACACAGGGTGCAGAATAAGTTATTCTTCATCCGAGGTAATCTTACGATCATTTCATAAATAAATTACATTTGAAATACAAATAATTAAATTCATATTGATTCGCTGCGTAAAATTTGGCATAAGGAAAAAAATATAGGTCATAAGATCAAAAAAAATTACAACTTATGTACATTTTATACTATGTTTTTACATTTGTAATTTTACGAAACATAAAATATTTTTTACGATGATTATATATTTTCTTACGTTCTCTTTTTACGTCTGAAATAAGACAAAATTTATGGAACGTAAAATTATGGTGCATTGACGTTAAAATAGAGGGGGGGGAGGGGGGTTGTGAAGAATAACTATTCCTCACCCAGAGTGACGAATAGTCAATCCCTTAAGACCTTATTCTACCATCTTTTTGCTTATTCTGCCAACACACCCACCTGAGCGCCGCCGCCCCTCCCCTCCCCGCCTTCTTCCGCGGGAGCGGCCGGCACCCCGCCTTATCCTCTCGTACCCACTTCCCCACTCCCTCTCTCTCCCCACGACCCCGCCTCCCAGCCCGCAACCTCCCCTGCGCCGCCGAGCCGCTACCCTCCCCCGCGTCGCCGAACCGCCACCTCCCATGCTCCCCCGCGCCGCCACCCTACCCCGCGCCGCCGCGCGCCACCTTCCCTCACGCCGCCGCGCCACCACCTTCCCCCGCGGCAACCACCACACCGCTCCCCAGCGCCGGATCCGGCGGGATCCACAATGCCCCGCGCTCATCTCGGTGGACAGCGACGGAGCGCGGCGGCTCCTGGACAGCAGCGACGGTGGCGGCCTCCACCAGCCCCCATGGTGGAGGGCCAGCACGGCGGAGGGCCACCACCAGTACACCGCTGCGGAGGGCCGGCGCTTGTAAGATCGACAGCGTGGGGTTGTAGTCCGGCAACGACGCGCTTGCACTTCGCCTGTGGAGCTCCACCGACCGTCCCCTTTCCTCCTCCAACTCCACACGCCCCCTTCCTGCAGTTCGTCCATGCACGACCGCGGATCCCGGCCGCCGCCCTCCTCCTCCGATGCGGCGTGGACGCCGCAGTCCACCCCGGCGTGGCGCTGCAGTCTACCCGGCGCGGCACTGCAGTCCCCTCCCTTCCATCTCCTCCTTCTACCTCTGACCTCCCTCCGTTGTCGGCTGGTGCGGCCTCGGCTGCCCGCGCCACCAGCCCAACTCCCCGCGCTACCTCCGCTCTTCACGCCCGCCCAGCTCCACGAGCCACGCTGTAACTCCCAGTGTCAGCTTCACCCCACTCCGTCCCACGAGACCCCCCCTGCCTCCTCGTCGAGCCATCCTCTTCCTGTCGGGGTCACCACCACCTCCCACCTCCCAGCGACCCGCTAACCCCCTCTGAAAAAGTTGGTCAAAAATTCATGGCGCGCGAGGTCTCCATTCCCTTCGCAGTCCACTTCCTGTACTCCAGCGGTTAAGTTCATGGGTGCGTGCAGCTTGCGGCTGCAGTTTCTGGGTGATGCAGTTGAGTTGCCTGCAGCGCACCCTCGGCGTGCAGTTCGCCGGTGCCGGGCACGCGGTCCAGCTATGCGCGCGTTACAGTGCTCGATGCACAAACAAAAGTTAGGAGAGGGCGTTGTTTGCATGCGCAGGGCATCAGCGGCAGCGCTGGCACACTCGAGGTGAAGAACGATGCCCGTCTTGCAGTTCGGCGGCGCACCTATGCGTTCAGAAAAGTTTCTTAGATGCAGTTCAGTTTCAAAGCTTCTTGCAGTTCATTGCTTATATTTTTAATTTTTTCATATCTTAGTATGTGGGTGTGTGGGTGTAATTTTGCACTTAGCTCTGCGGTCCACTCGATTCGGTTCGCTCTGGACGCGCCCGCAGTTCATTGGAGCTTGTATATGAGGTCCGGATTCAGAAAAATGTATAGATAACAGAAAAATGATTGCTGAAAATGTGAAAGTAAAAATGCAGTGCACTTTTTATGTGTATGGGAGTCCACTATGTCTATTCATTCGATGTTTGTTTGCAGTGCACGCCGGCGGCCATGCAGTCTGCTGAATTTTTGTCTTCCTAGCATTCAATGTTTCTTGGTACATATTGCTCTTTTCTGTGCCATGTAGATAAATTAAATGTGTGTGTCCAGTCACAAATTAGTCGACTACATCAACACCTGCAGTGCGTTTGGTCCTCGGATGTGATTCACTTTTGAGAGTGATGCTGTTCACTTGCGCACAGTGTGGATGTGCGAAAAAGATTAGCGAAACAACAAAATAGTAATGCGGTTCACTTTGATATATGTCGCGGTTCACTTGCCCTCGTCTCTGCGGTCCACTCTCGTTCACAAAAAATGTTGAAAAAAAGACAACAAAAACTCGTCTGAGAAAATTTACGTCCGACAAAAAAAAACATGAAGTTCACTTGACTGTCTGATGCAGTGCGGTTTTCAGTATGAAGCAGTGCGTTCTTCTGTCTGATACAGTACACACGTCGATTTTGGTGTCGCGAAAAACAGTGTCCGCATTTCGGTAATTTAAAAACTGCTCTTAAACCGTAAGGAATTAGAGAGAGTGTTCTACATGAAAAGGTTGCGTCTCATTGATATCTTTCCAACGGCGTATCATTTGAATCATTACGACCAGCGGTTTGTAAAAATTCACGAAAAAAGGCCGCTGCCACTCGTCGTCCGCCACACCATTTTCAAAATTAATTTAAAACCGTAAGGAATCTCAAAAAAAATCCTACATATGAAAGTTGCGCCTCATCCGTAGCTTTCCAACGGCGTATCACACGCCTCGTTTCGACAAACGGTTAAAAAACTGAAGCGAAAACAGTACCGAAAAATTTTAAAAATTTGAAAAACAGAATTTCGCGATTTAGTAAATTTGAAACTGCTCTTAAACCGCAAGGAATTAGAGAAAGTAATATATAGAAAAAAAATTGCGCCACGACGATATCTTTCCAATGGCATATCATTTCCTTCATTCCGACGAGCGGTTTAGAAAAAATGGCGAAAATACGCTCACTGCCACTCGTCATGCGCCGCACAATTTTTGAAACTGCTCTTAAACCGGGAGGAATCTCAAAAAAATTCAACATGGCGAAGTTGCGCCTAATCCATAACTTTCCAACGGTATATTACACGCATCGTTCCGACAAACGCTTAAAAAACTAGATCTAAAACAGTACCGAAAAACACCGCGTGCAGTTTTTTCGACGAGAAGTTCACTCGTCTCAGTACTGCGGTGCTCTTGCTTCAAATAATGCGGTGCACTTGCGTTGAGCGTGCAGTTCGAAAGTGTGGTAGAATAACTATTGTGGCATGTGGCAGAATAACTATTCTGCCAATATTGGCAGAATAGACCAGCTGTATTCAGCAACCCCACCGCCCTCCTACCTATTACTGCCGCGGAGCGAGCGGCAGCGAGCGGAGCCGGTGGATAAAGCATGCCCTCGCACCCCACCTTCCACTCCCTTGGCTCGTCCTCAATCCTCCTCAGCTTCTACCTCGGGTCACCGCCGCCATCCCCAAATCCTACCGCACTTTCTTCTTGCCGTCGTCGCGCACCCCGTCCCCTCCGGCTCCGGCCGCCACCTCCCCTGGACAGGCGGCGCGCCCCCTTCCCCTCCTGCTCCAGCGTGCCACCCCTCCTCCCCGGCCTTCTAATGGCTCCGCCATCAGCCCTTGTGCGGGTGTCACTTGTATCGCCTCCTTTCTCCACCGCACCGGACGGATCCCAGTCAGCAAACTGCCGGGGGACGAGCTTCTGGCCGCGTGCATCCGTTGCTCCTGACGGCGCACCTTCCCCACCTCCGATGACACACCTCCACGACCTTCGGCCCTTCCCAGCCCCGATTGAGCGCCCCCTACTCATATGGCTTCAGGTGCCCTCGCCTCATCGATCGCCCACCTTCTTGGTCCACGCTCGTGCAACAACAGCCGGTGGTCGTGCAGATTCGTGCTGGGCCGCTCGCGTTGTTGGAAACAAAGGAGGAGCTCGGTTGCGCGTCGGCCACCACCCTCGCTATCGCCGTAAGCCACCCATCCGACCTGGGCCGGGCGAGCTACTGCCCGTGCCACCGCACTCCATGGCTGACGCGCCCCAGCTCCATCGCTAACTGCTGCTGCTAATTGCTATTAGCTGTTGCTAATTACTACTGTTAACTACTATGAATTACTACTACTAACTGTTGCTAATCTCTTGCTGGTTATTTTAACTGCTGCTACATTTGTTAACTGCTGCTTTAGTGGAACAGTTTGAGGATTTGCTGATGATGCCCAGCCACCTACCACTGCGCTGGGCACAACCACCCACTGCAGTTCGTTCCAGCATGGCAAAGGAGCGATGACGCAGCGTGTGCACTAGGCGCCGTGGGATGCCGACGGAGCGGGCGCCAATGACGCAGCTACTGCAATGTGGGTCGCGGGGCGCCCAGCCTCTCTGAGCCCTGCGGTTCGGTCACAACGACGACTAAAGTTAGATCATGACGGCGGCTGCAGGTAGGCATGTACGCACTAACTGTTGTCTTCAGAGTTATTAGCTGTTGCTTTCAGAGTTGCTAACTACAGAGTTGCCGATGAAGGAAGAGATCCACAGCCGCATCTCACTTGGTATTTTCTCCATGGCGGCTGGATCCTTGCTGGTGAGGATGCTGGGTGCTCGTAGGCTACCTCGTCAGGCGTACATCCGACCACCGGAACAGTCTCTGCCGGCGACGGCCCAACACTAGGCTGGTTTTTCATTTGTATGTGTTGGCTGCTGGTTTCGATTGTACTAGTTGCGCCTGCTGTTAGCTCATGCTGAAAAAAATGGTAGTACAGTCTGGATTTGTCATGGCATCTACTGTTACTATGAAAAAAGAGGCTAGCTTTTGGAGATGTAGCAGTTCTTTTCAGCGATTACACTGCCATTAGCTCTGGAAAAACACTTAGAATTTTAGCTTTGCAAATTATATCAGTTAACTCTGCAGCTTGTAGCAGTTAGATCCGGTTAACTTAGCAGTTGACTTAGCTGTTAAGTAGATAGCAGTTAACTTAGCAGTTGACTTTGAAAAAATGGCAGTTAATTTCAACGGACATAGCAGTTAACCTCAGGACGTGTGCATGTTCTGCCTCAATTTTTTTTGGAACACATGCAAAAAAAATGTTAGGCAGTTAACCTTCGTGAATGGAGCAGTTGACAACCGCTGCAGTTAGCATGACCCGGACAAAAAAGAATTAAAAAAATTAGTATCTTCAGTCCGGCAGTTAACTTGGTGTTAACTGCCGCCATCTTCGGCAGTTAGCTATTTCAGTCCTAGCAGTTAACTTGACCCGAGAAAAAAAAGAATAAAATAAAAAAAATTATGTTTCTTCGGTCACAGCAGTTAGCTTGTCAGCATATGTCAGTTAGCTATTCCGCGCGAGCAGTTAGCGTGTACTCTAGCAGTTCGGGCAAAAAAGTGCCGAAAATGATGTTAGTTTTTTAAAAACTGCTCTTAAACCGTAGCGAATCTGAAAATGTGTTATATATGCCAAAGTTCGGGCTAATCGGTAGCTTTCTAATGGTATATCATACGCATCAATCCGACAAAAAGTTTGAAAATTCCTTTCACAAAAACATTGAAAACTCGTTTCATGGATTTTCAGTTTTTTGAATTTTGTTTAAAAACCGAATCGATTTTGGGAAAACGATCAACATGAGTTTTTTGCTCCTTTTCAATAGCTATCCAACGGTATATCATTTGCATCATTCCGATAAACGGTTCAAAAATTACGATCAAAAAACAGTGCGAAAAAACGGTGCCAGAAAAAGTCCGCCCGGCAGTTAACTAGTATATGACGCACAGTTAGCTTATCTGTTTTCGAGCAGTTAGGAACGGTTCCTGAATAGCTTATTCAGGAATGGGTTGCAGAATAGCTGGGATGTATATATATATGCTGCCCCCCCTCTTCGAAGCGTAGTATATACTCCTACCGTAACACAACCCGAAAAGAAATCCTCCTTTGGTCGTCAAATTAACCTCTCTCATTGGGTCAAAGTGATGGATGACGACCTCGCGGGCCCACGGAGAGGGAAGTGTTTTGCACGCGAGTGAGTGTCCTATAGGGCACTCATTGCACTGTCTGCATGCATGTGGCCCAAAGAGGCCGGTGTTTGTGTGATGTTTGAATACGTACCCAATGCACACCTGCCTCGGAAACCGAAAAGTCCCACACGGAGCGAGGTTCATGATGCGTAGTATGTGATGGTCGTCCCCTAGCTCCCCCGGCCCTCTTCGACGCGTACTATATACTCCTACTGTAACTCAAACCAAAAAGAATCCTCCTTGTTGGTCAAATTAATTAACCTCTCTCTCGTTGGGTCAGAGTGCTGGAGACGACCTCGCGGGCCCACGGATGGAAGCGTCACATGCGAGTGAGTGTCCTATTGGGCAACCACCGGCTGCATGTGCCCAAAGAGGTGTTGTGTGATGTTTGAATAACCAATGCACAACTTTGATGTGTCACCTGCCTCAGAAACCGGAAAGTCCCCACACGGAGTGAGGTTCATGACGCGTAGTATATATGTTGCCCCCCCTCTTCGACGCGTACTATATTTATACTCCTACAGTATGTAACACAAACCAAAAAAGAACCATCCTTGTTGGTCAAATTAATTAACCTCTCCCTCGCTGTAGGTCAAAGTGATATGGTGGACGACGACCTCGCGGGCACACAGAGAGCGTCACACGCGAATGAGTGTCCTAGAACAACCACCGCGTGCATGTGGCCCAAAGAGGTGTTCTGTGATGTTTGAATACCCAATGCACAATTTTGATGTGGCACATGCTTCGCAAACCGGAAACACACACAGAGGTTCACGACGTGTATGGCCCCCCTCACTTTGAGCCGGTGGTGAGAGGGACTCATGTGTCCGCACGCGCTCGAACTTTGATCTGGAATCTCACCATGATCCACACTGTATACACAGGCCAAGATGAATCCACCTTTGGTCAAATGCCTCTCGCCGTCGGCGAAAACTGATAACCTTCGCGGGCTAACGAATGGGCACATCGCTAATAACCGCACGAGGAGTGTCCGAGGACCACCAATAATGCATGCATGTGGCCCGAACATGTATGTGTGTGTGTGTGTGTGTGTGTGTGTGTGTATGGAAGGGTTGTGTAATGTTTTAAATAACCAATTCACGACTTTGATGTGGCATGCCTCACAAAACGGTCAATCCCACACGGAGGATCACGACTCGTAGTGTACTGCCGGACCCCCCCCCCCACCCACACACCGCACCACCACCGCCACTTCGAGGCATGTCAAACTTTTTCTGCACTGAACATGTGACCAAAGGAGTGTCGTGTTAAAATTTGAAAAAAAAATCTAAGGTCATTCAGCCGTTTTTATACATTGATTGATTTCCTAGGGATTTAATGTGCAAAAATCAAAATTGAGCTACATGCACACGTGATAGTGCACCAAAATGGATTGGAAAATCATATGTGTGTCCCTGGGTGCATGTTTATTCCCCGTGAAATTTCAAACATTGAGAATCTTGATTTTTAAAATCCAGTAAATCCAAAACTTAGTTAAAATTCATGAAACTTATCGTGGTGTCATATGGACACCTATAGACTGTGATATTGTATTTTTTTTTGTCAAATTTGAGACAAAGTTTTGATATAATCTTCTTACAAACGGGAGATTATTAATAATTGGCAACCAATATCGCAAACGGATTATTTATTCGAACCGTGGGCGTTAGACGAACAATGTATGTGCCATGCTTCGGTTACGCAATAAAGCGGCAGAATTAATCATCAAAAAAGAAAAACAATATACGTGCCGCCACACGTCCCGTGTGCCATGCGAGCAGGCGTGAGTTGATGGGATGCATGCGAGCAGTCCGCCACGCAGGCAGACCGGGAGACGGGCGGGCAGGTGTGTGAATTGACGGGAGGCGTGTTCGCTACGCAGTGTCACCAGGAGGCGTGCTATTAGGTGTGTGAAATGACGGTAGGCATGCCAGCAGTCCGCTGCGCAGGCTCACAGGGAGGCGAGCCAGCCCTTTGACCGCTGCTCGCCTAGCTCCCACTGCTCCATATTAATGGCGCGCCCGAGCCACTGGTCGTAATAGGCGGCCGCACCCCCCGTCCACAGTGGTCACCGCCGTCTGGAGTGTATGAGGATGCCACTGAAGCGCACCATCGGAGGGAGTGGCGACGCCGGGGCTGGTGAAGCACCCGCGCAATGCGTGAAGCTGGGCACAGAGGTTGCCGTCGCCGCCGACGAGGTCTCGCGCGGGCAACAACGCGACCTTGACGTCGTCGCTGCCGTCGTGCCTCGCCAGCCGGAGCGGGAGGTCCACATCAACTCCGGTAACGACTCCGACTCCGACGGAAAACTGGTTAGTCATCTATACCCATTTTTTCGGCAAATATATCATGTGTTTTCTCTGGTTACTCCTGCCCCCTACCTTCCCCCTTCATTTTTTTGGAATAGAAATCCTATGGTTATGTTCTCTCAGTCCAAGAAATCAGAGTAAGATTCGTTAGATCCGTGTAGTGTACTGTATTGATTGTTTGAATGGTATCTGTCTAGGGTTAGTGATTAATTGTTTGTTCTGTACAAATGATTTTTGCTAATAATCCGACAAGGGTTAGCGTTAGTGCTAATAATTCGTAGCCAGATATTGAGAATTGATTTTGAATGTCCTACATATATGTTTGTGCCATTTTTTTGTTCTAGATCTTGAGAATTGATTTTGAATGTCCTACAGATATGTTTGTGCCAATTCCTCCCCCCAGATTGGTATGTACACTGATGAGGCTCCGGCCAGTGCCTCTACCGGTTGTAGATCCTGCACCTGGCAGCGAGGGCAGAAACGGCCACGGCCCCCCTGGATCTGAGGAACCCGTAGAATATCGGGCGAAAAGTATAAGCGGCCTCCCGGACGCCATCCTTGGGGAGATCATCTCCCTGCTCCCCACCAAGGATGGCTGCCGCACACAGGTCCTCGCATCTCGGTGGCGCCCTCTGTGGCGCGCCGCGCCTCTTAATCTCGACTGTCGTCAGCTATCTGTCGTTCATGATTTTGAACTCCCAGGATCCATCATCTCCTCCCACCAGGGCTCCGTTCAACATCTCTGCATCCCGGCATGCTGCCTACTGCACATACCCTGCACGGTGGACGAGTGGCTGACATCCCGTGAATTCAAAAAACTCCAGCAGCTTGAGGTCTACCATTACTACGAAAATAGCTTACCACCAACCGCTGTATCTGTGCCCTCACCACCGATGTCCATCTCATGGTTTTCCTCCTCTCTCCACACCGCCACCTTGGCCCGGTGCCATCTAGCAGACAATCTAGTACAAATGCTTTGACTCCCACCGCTAAAAAAAACTTGCGCTTGTGGTGGTTGATCTGTCTGAGGCCGCACTGCACAACATCATCCACTCCAGCTGCCCTGCCCTCGAGCGCTCGCTGCTTGTTTTTGGAGAAGAAATCCGTATCCGTTATCTCCAAATAAAGTCGCCTCACCTTGTAAGCATTGGAATTTGTTTTAAAGGACAGGAGCTCATCATCGAAGATGCCCCTTCACTTCAAAGGTTGCTCCTTGATTATTGTTATGCACCTTCGCAAATAACTGTGGTCTCTGCGCCTAAACTGGAGACCTTGGGTGTAATTCGTGATCCGTTTAAAGGTTACAAGATGGTGTTTGGCTCCACAATTATTCAGGTACTATATATTATCATCAACACTTTTGTAATCATAAGCTTCATTTTTCATTTGTGCGCATAAGTTTTATATCATCTTGGAGTACACTTTTGGTACTAATTTTATGTTCTATGCTCAATGAAGAGTTTGTCCATGGATAGCCTATCAATGGTGCTGGATTCTGTCAAGACCTTACATATCAGTATGTGGTGTTTAGATCGGAACATGATTATTGGCTTGCTACGATGCTTTCCATGCTTGGAGAATTTGTATATAGAGGTGATGATTTCACGCACATTGAAAGCCCATATATAATGTACTTGAATTAACCGTTCAGCTGTCTTGCTTTCGACATACTCTTTTTTTAGACATTAACTATTTTCAATCTTCATGTCTATTTAGGCAATAACACATGGACAAAAAGGTATAACCAATCGGTGGCGTAAGAAGCACAGGGAATTTCTCAGTTCTCATGACATTCGCTTGCGGACGATAACAATGGAAGGATATGGATCCAACCATGCAAACACTAGCTTTGTCACATTCTCCCTGTTGAATGCGAGGGTACTATTGTTTGTGAGGATTAAGTTTTTTAACAAAAAGTTGCTCACGGATGGACACGTTGAACAACACAAAAAGAAGTTTCAGGTGGACAAAAGGGCTTCTGAACGTGCTCGGCTTCTATTTACAACAACTTGTGATCATGTACCAGTAAATTTTCTGGCCCAGGATCTTGATTTTATTGATCAGACCGATCCATTTGATTGTGACTGCCAAAAACTTTGGTTGAGTTAGATGCTATTGCCATGTTCAATCTGGGTTTTGTCTAAACCTGATGAACTGATCCACGTGCTTTTGTACCGTTTGTAAGCTGGAGTTAGATGTTATTGCCCTTTTCAACTCGGCTGTAACTCATATTTTCTTGCAAACAGGGCCAATGGCTTGCCATTTCTTTAATTAAATGCCTAGAAATCATAAATGTGTCCTTGGGTGAATGTTTAGGTCCCATTTCTTTAGTTGAATGCCTAGAAATCATAAATGCTATATGCAATAATTATGCATGTGGTTGCTCGCTGTTGAGGCAGCCGCGACACGCTCTGCTCTCATCCCTTCACGCGCTCTGCTCGACGTTGAGGCGGCCATGGCGCGCTCTACTCGTGTCCCTCCGTGCGCGCTCTTTCAGCAGTTGGGGCCGGCGCACGATCACGTTTTGGGCGCCATATGCATGCGGTTGCGTCCGCGCACGTCGCCACGATGCAGTTAATACGTGCGGCACGATGCAGTTACGCGCTGCAACAACTGCCATCCGCGCGCACCGATACTCCAGGCCGTTCGGCCTCCCCATTTATTCCCACAGCCATTATAACCTTAGTCTCTTCAACCTTTCGATCGCGCCCCACAACACAACAAGCACACCCACGGCAACACATAGTGAGAGAGGATATCTAGCGGCGCTCCAATGGAGTACGGCGTGCATCGTGTGGACACCCATGTGAGGGAAAAGGAACTCATGGTGGTGTACACCATCGACCCGGCCGTGGTGGAGGACTCCATCAACACCATGGAGCAGTTGCTTGCTAAGGACGACAAGTACAAAGTGGTCGGCTTCGACCTCCAGTACACCGGCGGTCGTCCCGTGGTTGATCAAGCGGTTGTCGTCGCCCAGTTGTGCGTGGGCCCTCACGTCCTCGTCTACCACTACTCCCTGGCCACAAGGCCTTGCGAGCAATTTGCCAGGTTTATCAACAGCCTCGACTACAGGTTCGCTAGGGTGGACACCTTCAACGATCTAAAGGTGCTCGAGACTACGGTCTTGGCCTGCCAGAATCTTGTCGACATCCAAGGCCAGTACAGGGTCTGGGGCAGAAAGAAGGCGAAGGACTCCCTGGTTGACCTAGCCATGGCCATCATCGACCCTTACTACAGAGGCATGAAAGATGAGTGCAAAAAGAACAAGGATGCCTGGCTCGAGGCCTGGGTGCGGAGACTGGATGAAGAACACGTCTAGTACGCGGCCAAGGACGCATACACAAGCTACGAGATGTACATGCAGATCGTTGACATGAGGGAGTGCCTCCTTCCTGTGGACGACGAGGGATCGAGGCACAAGTAGAGTAGTGGCGGCAGCGTCACAAGAAGTAGATGATTAGATGATCGTTTCTCCTAGTTTAGAATGCATGTAATTGTTTATTGAGGTGTGTGTGAATGTTTTGTATAGTCACCTATGTAACTGGATGTTTAATTTGGTTATATATGTTGTTCTTCTGTAGACTGAGCAAATCACATCGCCCACGGGATAAACTAGGGAACCCGTGGGTGATGATTTCATCAATCGCTGACAATTGTATACCAGCAAGCGTTTGCCCACAACACACATGGGTTATTAGCAGGAATCGTCCGTGTTGTTATCCGTCTTCCCACACATTTTGGATTACTGACCTGTTTGCCACGTATCACACCCATCTTGTTAAGTTGAATCATTTCTGTTGTGCTGGGTAATCGCAAACAGTTCATCCGAGTGAACCGCATGCCTTATATCGCACACACCTTGATCTGCCTGCCCATTTCTATTGTGTTGCGTAATCACAAACAGTTCATCCGAGTGAACTGTATGCCGTGTATCGCACACACCACGAACTGGCTGACCGCATTTGTTGTTCTGGCTTATCGCAAACAGTTCGTATGGATCAACTGTATGCCACTTATCACACACGCATCTCTAATCTGAATCATTTTTTATGTCTCCGACATCGCAAATAGTTCGTCTTATTGGGGACGGTTTTTTTACGATACCGTTTGCGATTCATGCATCGCACATAGTTTGGTCGCGGGGTCTCTGATTCATGTGTCGCGTTAGCGGTCGCCTGCAGTAGTGAACCAAGGTTATCAATCTAGTAGGAGAATCACACAGAACCTCGTTAGCAGCACCAACACACACAAAAGCAAATACTTGCACCCAACGCGAACAAGAGGGTTGTCCATCCCCTTGGCGGTTACTTTCAAGGATTAATTCTGATAGTGATAGATAGATAAATAAATTGCAAAACAAACTAAAGGAAATAAAATTGCAGCAACGTATTTTTGGATTTTATATATGATAGATAATTGACCCGGGGGCCATAGTTTTCACTAGAGGCTTCTCTCTTGAACACATAGCATACGGTGGGTAAACAAATTACTGTTGGGCAATTGATAGAAAAGCGCATAGTTATGACGGATTCATGGCAAAGATCATGTATATAGGCATCATGTCCGAGACAAGTAGACCGACTCCTGCCCGCATCTACTACTATTACTCCACCCATCGACTGCTATCCAGCATGCATCTGGGGTATTAAGTTAATGAAAATAGAGTAACGCCTTAAGCAAGATGACATGATGTAGACAAAGTAAACTCAAGCAATATGAATAAACCCCATTGTTTTATCCTTAATGGCAACAATACAAATACATGTCTTGTCCCCTACTTTGTCACTGGGATAGAGCACCGCAAGATTGAACCCATCACCAAGCACCTCTCCCATTGCAAGATAAATCAATCTAGTTGGCAAACCAAACGGATAGATCGGAGAGAAATACAAAGCTATAACAATCATGCATAAATAAGTTCAGAAAAGACTCAAATATTTCTCATGAATAATCTGATCATAAACCCACAATTCATCGGATCCCAACAAACACACCGCAAAAGAAGATTACATCGGATAGAGCTCCAAGAAGATCGAGGAGAACAAGGTATTGATGATCAAAGAGAGAGAAGAAGCCATCTAGCTACGAGCTATGGACCCGTAGGTCTGTGGTAGACTACTCACACATCATCGGAAGGGCAGCAAGGTTGATGTAGAAGCCCTCCGTGATCAATTCCCCCTCCGGCAGAGTACCGGAAAAGGCCTCCAGATGGGATCGCGGAAGAACACAAGCTTGCGGCGGCGGAAAAGTTATTCGAGGTGGCTATCTGGTATATTGGGAATATTTGAGAATTTATAGAGGCGGAATTAGGTCAAGATATGCCACGAGGGGCCCACAAGCCTGGGGGGCGCGCCTCCCGAGCTTGTCACTCCCTCGTGGCTCGTCTGGTCTTCTCCCGAACCTTCTAGGGTCCCTCTTGGTCCAGAAAAATAATCCAAAGTTTTTTTTTTCGTTTGGACTCCGTTTGATATTGATTTTCTGAAAAGCCAAAAACAAGCAGAAAATAGCAACTGGCACTGGGCACTGGGTTAATAGGTTAGTCCCAAAAAATGATATATAATTGCATATAATTGCATATAAAACATCCAAGATTGGTACTATAATAGCATGGAACAATCAAAAATTATAGATACATTGGAGACGTATCAACGATCCCGCCTTTCATGAAGACGAATAGATATCCACCCTGTATGAAGAGGGTACCTTCTATCAGGAGAGCCTTGATGGCTCAAGAGTGGCCATCATCCCCGGCCTGCCAGGGATGCGTCCATCCTCATCGGTAAAGCCTCCTCCTCCTTCCTCTCGAAAGAGAGCTTCAGCTCGCAGAACCCCAGGCACCCTGACTCCTCTTCCTAAGGGCCGACGCTCAAAGTGCGCACGTAGCAGCACGGTCCCGCAAGGGGGCCCTCCAGCTGCCGCACAAAAGACCCCTAAAACGGAAGTAGTCATGAAAGCGGAGCCTGCCGTCCCTCCCCAAAGCAGGTAACCTGTGTTCTTATTACGCTGTTCGTCGAAGATCGAGGGTCACAAGGCTTGACAATTTATTTCCCTGCACAGATACTCTGCCAATACACCGTTAGCAGAGGGAGCCAACACGGAGCCACCTTCACCCGCAAGGGGCGTCCCCGAAGTGCCACAACCAGCCATCTCGGGGACCTGCTCGGCAACCACCTCTGAGGTCGAAAGCGTGATGAACCATAAACGCCAAAGAGCCTCTCTAAGGAGTCCCTTCTTCTCGAGTCAAGAGTTCAACGCCCTCAGCTCAGTGGACGCCTACCTTGGTGCAACCCGTAATGCTTTTGAGAAAGCGGTGGACGTCCTGTCCACAGGCCTGCAAGTAATTTTATTTTTGAATCCTTCTTTTGGCATACGATAATCCGACCGCCGACTAAGCAGGAGCCCTCAAGACACTTGTCGGATGGTACATCCGACAGGTGGATTTGTTTCAGCCATAGAGTACGAGCTTTAAGGCCCGCAGCCCCCAAGCCGTAATGTGGGCAAGAGTGACCATGTATAGGTTTGATTAACCGTACGCCCAACTTGCAGGCCGTTGATACGTCTCCAACGTATCTATAAATTTTGATTGTTCCATGCTATTATAGTATCAATCTTGGATGTTTTATATGCAATTATATTTTTTGGGGACTAACCTATTAACCTAGTGCCCAGTGCCAGTTGCTGTTTTTTGCCTGTTTTTGCCTTTTCAGAAAATCATTATCAAATGGAGTCCAAATGAAGAAAAAACTTTGGATTAATTTTTTCTGGACCAAAAGGGACCCTAGAAGCTTCGGGAGAAGACCAGAAGAGTCATGAGAGAGCAACAAGCCCGGAGGGCGCGCCCAGGGGGGTAGGCGCGCCCCAGGCTTGTGGGCCCCTCGTGGCACCTCTTGACCTAATTCCAGCGCTATAAATTCCAAAATATTCCCGGTATACCAGAAAGACAGAAGAGAAAACCTTTCCACCGCCGCAAGCCTCTGTTCTTCCCCGATCCCATCTGGAGGCCTTTTCCGGTACTCTGCCGGAGGGGTAATCGATCATGGAGGGCTTCTACATACACCTTGCTGCCCTTCCGATGATGTGTGAGTAGTTTACCACAGACCTACGGGTCCATAGCTGGTAGCTAGATGGCTTCTTCTCTCTCTTTGATCTTCAATACCATGTTCTCCTCGATGTTCTTGGAGTTCTATCCGATGTAATCTTCTTTTGCGTTGTGTTTGTTGGGATCCGATGAATTATGGGTTTATGATCAGATTATTCATGAGAAATATTTGAGTCTTCTCTGAACTCTTTTATGCATGATTGTTATAGCTTTGTATTTCTCTCCGATCTATCCGTTTGGTTTGGCCAACTAGATTGATTTATCTTGCAATGGGAGAGGTGCTTTGTGATGGGTTCAATCTTGCGGTGCTCAAGACCAGTGACAGAAAGGGACATGACACGTATTTGTATTGTTGCCATTAAGGATAAAAAGATGGGGTTTAATCATATTGCTTGAGTTTACTTTGTCTACATCATGTCATCTTGCTTAGGGCGTTACTCTGTTTTATACTTAATACCCTAGATGCATGCTGGGTAGCGGTCGATGGGTGGAGCAATAGTAGTAGATGCAGGCAGGAGTCGGTCTACTTGTCTTGGACGTGATGCCTATATACATGATCATTGCCTTGAATATCATCATAACTATGCGCTTTTCTATCAATTGTCCAACAGTAATTTGTTTACCCACCGTATGCTATGTGTTCGAGAGAGAAGCCTCTAGTGAAAACTATGTCTCCCGGGTCTACTTTTATCATATATTAGAATCCAAAAATACCTTGCTGCAATTTATTTACTTTTATTTACTTTTGCAATTTACTTTTCTATCTATCACTATCAGAAATAATCCTTGCAAGTAACCGCTAAGGGGATTGACAACCCTCTTATTTGCGTTGGGTGCAAGTGTTTGCTTTTGTGTGTGTAGGTGCTGTTAACGAGGTTCTGTGTGGTTCTCCTACTGGATTGATAACCTTGGTTCTTAACTGAGAGAAATACTTATCTCTACTGTACTGCATCATGCTCTCCTCTTCGGGGAAATCCCAACGTAGTTCACAAGTAGCAGGAAGAATTTCTGGCGCCGTTGCCGGGGAGACATCACCAAAACCTATCAAGTACCTTCGCATAAACTATCATCCACTTGTTCTTATTTTATTTTGCCTTTTTATTTCCAGTTGCCTCTCATTTTCATCTCCCCCACTTCTAAAACAATTTTACAAAAAACACAAAAATATTTTATTTGCTTGCTTGCTTTTATTGCCTTCATGTCAACACACAAAAATAGAAAATGAAAGCATAAATTTATGATCACTATGGATCCACTTAAAGTTTTCTACTTGGATCATCTTCGATCCATTTGTGCTCGTGCTGAAACCCCAACTAGTTTAGTTGAGGGAAAATCATTAGATGAGCATGCTCATTTTGTGCGTCACCATTTGTCTCAAAAGGGAGACTCTTATGGATTCAAATAAATTGTTTACTATGCTATGCTTGGAATCTATGCGAAATATATGATGTTACTTGTTGCTCTGGGAACCCTATAAAACACCTTCCCTACCTATGTGAGTTTAATGATAATGAAATCTTATCTTATTATGCCAAGGGTGTTTATAGCTACTATGATATCGAACAAATTGAAGAATTTGTTGCTTTTAAGGGTTCCCATGAAGTTGCTTCTTTCATTGAAAAGTATGATATTACTCTCTACAAATCTGAAAATTTTGCCATACTTAAATATTGCGATGAAAACTATGCTTCCAATACCTATGTTAGTGAATTCATTGGGAGAATGTCTGCTGCTTTGGAAGAGAATAATGATATGCATGAATCTATAGATAATTGTGATTCTGTTGATCCGCTTGAAATACCCTTTTTGATGAATTTGATGCATGCTATGCTTGTGGCCAGGATGCCAGTAATAATTTTGCTTATGGAGATGAACTTGCTATAGTTCCTTCTGTTAAAAATGAAATCATTGCAATGATCACGATTGGGGTGATAGTGCTTCTTATTGTCGGGGAACGTTGCATGGGAAACAAAAAATTTCCTACGCTCACCAAGATCGATCTAGGAGATGAACATCTACGAGTGGAGAGATTGCATCTACATACCCTTGTATATCGCTAAGCGGAAGCATTAAGAAATGCGGTTGATGTAGTCGAACGTCTTCGCGATCCAATCACGATCCGTCCACGAACTCCCGATCAAGTGCCGAACGGATGGCACCTCCGAGTTTAGCATACGTGCGGCTCGGCGGCGTCCTATCCTTCTTGATCCAGCAAGCAAGAGAGAGGGGGTTGATGAGATTGGGACCAACATGATGGTATGGTGGTGGTGGTGGCAGCGGAATTCCGGCAGGGCTTCGCCAAGCTCGTACCGGTGAAACGTGGGAGGAGTTGGGAGAGGTAACGGGCAAGGGTCCAAGGGGTGGCTGCCCCCAACACCTCCCCACCTTTATATAGGCATGGAGGGGGCTGGTGGCTTGCCCTCCAAGGCCCTAGGGTCGTTGGCCAAAGGGGGAGGAAGGAAATCCCTCCTTTCCTTCCCCACCGATCACTATCCCCCCTTTTTAGGGATCCTGATCTTATCCCTTTGGGATATGATACTATTCCTTTTAAGGGAGGATATTGGTGCGCCTAGACCAGGGTTGTGGGGACTTTCCCCACTACCCACGTTCATGTGGGTCCCCCATGCAGGTGGGCCCCACTCCGAAACCTTCTAGAACCTTCCCGGTACAATACCGAAAAAACTCGAACTTTTTCCGGAACCCCGATAACAACTTTCCATATATGAATCTTTACCTACGGACTATTCCGGAGCTCCTCGTGATGTCCCGGATCCCATACGAGACTCCGAATAACCTTCGGACTTTCCACTATTAATATCTCAATACTACCCTAGCGCTACC
The DNA here is from genome assembly GCA_039707655.1 of Elymus sibiricus. Classification (NCBI taxonomy): domain Eukaryota; kingdom Viridiplantae; phylum Streptophyta; class Magnoliopsida; order Poales; family Poaceae; genus Elymus; species Elymus sibiricus. The sequence continues at coordinate 148,218,352 of CM077668.1, read as the reverse complement.
GAACGTTAAGCGTGCGACCCTACGGGTTCAGGAATATGCAGACATGACCGAGACTCCTCTGCGGTCAATAACCAATAGCAGGACCTGGATGCCCATATTGGTTCCTACATATTCAACGAAGATCTTTATCGGTTGAACCACGATGTCAAGGATTCAGTCAATCTCGTATGCAATTCCCTTTGTCCGGCGATATGTTACTTGCCCGAGATTCGATCGTCGGTATCTCCATACCTAGTTCAATCTCGTTACCGGCAAGTCTCTTTACTCGTTCTGTAATACTAGATCCCGCGGCTAACTCTTTAGTCATATTGCTTGCAACCTCATTGTGATCCTGTATTACCGAGTGGGCCCTGATATACCTCTCCGTCATACGGACTGACAAATTCCCAGTCTTGATCCATGCCAACTCAACAGACACCTTCGGAGATACCTGTAGAGCATCTTTATAGTCACCCAGTTACGTTGCGACGTTTGATACACACAAGGTACTCCTCCGGTGTCAGTGAGTTGCATGATCTCATGGTCATAGGAACAGATACTTGACATGCGAAAACGATAGCAATAAACTTGACACGATCATATATGCTACGTTCATAGTTTGGGTCTTGTCCATCACATCATTCTCCTAATGATGTGATCCCGTTATCAAATGACAACTCATGTCTATGACCAGGAAACCATGGCCATCTTTGATCAACGAGCTAGTCTGGTAGAGGCTCACTAGGGACATGTTGTTGTCTACGTATCCACACATGTATTTGTGTTTCCAACCTATACAATTATAGCATGGATAATAAACGATTATCATGAACAAGGAAATATAATAATAACCATTTTATTATTGCCTCTAGGGCATATTTCCAACAGTCTCCCACTTGCACTAGAGTTAATAATCTAGCATTACATGGTTATGAATCTAACACCCATAGAGTTCTGGTGTTGATCATGTTTTGCCCATGGAAGAGGTTTAGTCAACGGATCTGCAACATTCAGATCCGTGTGCACTTTGCAAATGTTTATGTCCTCCTCCTTGAACGCATCGCAGATGGAATTGAAGCGTTGCTTTATGTGTCTGGTCCTCTTGTGAAACCTTGGTTCCTTGGCTAGAGCAATGGCACTAGTGTTGTCACAGAACAGAGTCATTGGGTCCAGTGCACTGGGCATAACTCCAAGATCTGTCATGAACTGCTTCATCCAGACACCTTCCTTCGCCGCCTCCGAGGCAGCTATGTACTCTGATTCTCATGTAGAATCAGCTACCACGCTTTGCTTGGAACTGCACCAGCTAACCGCTCCCCCATTTAGAATATATATGTATCCGGTTTGAGACTTAGAGTCATCCGGATCAGTGTCAAAGCTTGCATCGACGTAACCCTTTACGACGAGCTCTTGATCACCTCCATAAACGAGAAACATTTCCTTAGTCCTTTTCAAGTACTTAAGGATATTCTTGACCGCTGTCCAGTGTTCCACCCCTGGATCACTTTGAAACCTTCCGGCCATACTTATGGCAAGGCTGACATCTGGTCTTGTGCACAACATCGCATACATGATAGAGCCTATGGCAGAAGCATAGGGGATGACACTCATCTTTTCTCTATCCTCTGTAGTCGCTGGGCATTGAGTCTTACTCAACTTCACACCTTGCAAAACAGGCAAGAACCCCTTCTTGGACTGATCCATTTTGAACTTCTTCAAAACTTTATCAAGGTATGTGCTCTGTGAAAGTCCTATTAAGCGTCTTGATCTATCTCTATAGATTTTGATGCCTAATATGAAAGCAGCTTCTCCTAGGTCCTTCATTGAAAAACTCTTGTTCAAATATTCCTTCACGCTTTCCAAAAATTCTATATTGTTTCCAATCAGCAATATGTCATCCACATATAATATTAGAAACGCTATAGAGCTCCCACTCACTTTCTTGTAAATACAAGCTTCTCCGTAAACTTGTATAAACCCAAACGCTTTGATCACCTCATCAAACCGAAGATTCCAACTCTGAGACGCTTGCACCAGTCCATAAATGGATCGATGCAGTTTGCAAACTTTGTCAGCATTCTCTGAATCGACAAAACCTTCTGGTTGCATCAGATACAACTCTTCCAAAAGAAAACCGTTAAGGAACGCTGTTTTGACATCCATCTGCCAAATTTCATAATCGAAAAATGCAGCTATTGCTAACATGATTCTGACGGACTTAAGCATCGCTACGGGTGAGAAAGTCTCATCGTAGTCAACTCCTTGAACTTGTGAAAAACCCTTTGCCACAAGTCGAGCTTTATAGACGGTGACATTACCGTCTGCGTCCGTCTTCTTCTTGAAGATCCATTTATTCTGAATGGCCTTTCACCCTTCAGGTAATACTTCCAAAGTCCATACTTTGTTTTCATACATGGATCTCATCTCGGATTTCATGGCCTCTGACCATTTGTCGGAATCCGGGCCCACCATCGCTTCTCCATAGCTCGTAGGTTCATCGTTGTCCAACAACATGACCTTTAAGACAGAGTTACCGTACCACTCAGGAGCAGTACGTATCATTGTCGACCTACGAGGTTCGATAGTAACTTGATCCAAAGCTTCATGATCACCATCATCAGCTTCCTCTTCAACTGACGTACGTTCCACAGAAACATCTTTCTGCGTAGTGCTACTCTCTGGTTGAAGTAAAGGTTCAACAACCTCATCAAGTTCTATCTTCCTCCCACTCAATTCTTTCGAGAGAAACTCTTTCTCGAGAAAGGACCCGTTCTTAGCAACAAACACTTTGCCTTCGGATCTGAGATAGAAGGTATACCCAACCATCTCTTTTGGGTATCCTATGAAGACGCATTTGTCCGCTTTGGGTTCAAGCTTATATGGCTGAAGCCTTTTGACATAAGCATCGCATCCCCAAACTTTAAGAAATGACAACTTTGGTTTCTTGCCAAACCACAATTCATACGGTGTCATCTCAACGGACTTAGATGGTGCCCTATTTAAAGTGAATGCAGCTGTCTCTAATGCATAACCCCAAAATGATAGTGGCAGATCGGCAAGAGACATCATAGAACGCACCATATCCAATAAGGTTCGATTACGACGTTCGGACACACCATTACGCTGTGGTGTTCCAGGTGGCGTCAACTGTGAAACAATTCCACATTGTCTTAAGTGACTGCTAAACTCATAACTCAGATATTCTCCCCCTCGATCAGATCGTAGGAATTTGATCTTCTTGTTACGATGATTCTCAACTTCACTCTGAAATTGCTTGAACTTTTTAAACGTTTCAGACTTGTGTTTCATTAAGTAAAGATACCCATATCTACTCAAATCGTCGGTGAAGGTGAGAAAGTAACGATATCCACCGCGCGCCTCAATGCTCATCGGACCGCACACATCAGTATGTATGATTTCCAACAAGTCACTTGCCCGTTCCATTGTTCCGGAGAACGGGGTCTTAGTCATCTTGCCCATGAGGCATGGTTCGCATGTGTCAAGTGATTCAAAATCAACTGACTCCAAAAGTCCATCAGCATGGAGTTTCTTCATGCGTTTTACACCAATATGACCTAAGCGGCAGTGCCACAAGAAAGTGGTACTATCATTATCAACTCTACATCTTTTGGCATCAATGTTATGAACATGTGTATCATCACTATCGAGATTCAATAAGAATAAACCCCTCACAATGGGTGCATGACCATAAAAGATATTACCCATATAAATAGAACAACCATTATTCTCTGATTTAAATGAGTAACCGTCTCGCATTAAACAAGATCCAGATATAATGTTCATGCTCAACGCAGGCACTAAATAACAATTATTCAGGTTCATCACTAATCCCGATGGTAATCGAAGAGCGAGCGTGCCGACGGCAATCACATCAACCTTGGAACCATTTCCCACGCGCATCGTCACTTTGTCCTTCGCCAGCCTCCATCTATTCCGCAGTTCCTGCTTTGAGTTGCAAATGTGAGCAACCGCACCGGTATCAAATACCCAGGCACTACAACGAGAGTTGGTAAGGTACACATCAATAACATGTATATCATATATACCTTGTTTGGCGTTGGCCCCCTTCTTGTCGGCCAGATACTTGGGGCAATTCCGCTTCCAGTGGCCAGTTCCCTTGCAATAGAAGCACTCAGTTTCCGGCTTGGGCCCAGCCTTGGGTTTCTTCATGGGAGGGGCAACTACTTTGCCACTCTTCTTGGAGTATCCCTTCTTGCCCTTGCCATTCTTCTTGAAACTAGTGGTTTTATAGACCATCAACACTTGATGCTCCTTCTGGATGTCTGACTCAGCGACTTTCAGCATCGCAAACAGCTCGGCGACTGACTTGTTCATCCCTTGCATGTTATAGTTCAACACAAAGCTCTTGTAGCTAGGTGGTAGCGATTGAAGAACTCTGTCAGTGATCGCCTCTGGCGGGAGCACAACTCCCAACTCAGCCAGACGGTTGTAATACCCAGACATTTTGAGTATGTGTTCACTGACAGACCCATTCTCCTCCATCTTGCAAGCATAGAACTTATCGAAGGTCTGATACCTCTCGATCCGGGCATTCTTCTCAAAAATAAACTTCAACTCCTGGAACATCTCATATGCTCCATGACGTTCAAAATGCCTTTGAAGTCCCGGTTCTAAGCCATACAACATGGCGCACTGAACTATTGAGTAGTCATCAACACGTGCCTGCCAGGCGTTCATAACGTCCACAGACGCTGGAGGGGGTTGCTCACCAAGCGGTGCATCAAGGACATAAGCCTTTTGGGCAGCCGTGAGGATAATCCTCAGATTACGGGCCCAATCTACAAAGTTACTTCCATCATCTTTCAGCTTAGCTTTCTCTAGGAACGCATTGAAATTCAGGGGAGCTACTGTGCGAGCCATTGATCTACAATATAATTTGCAAAGATAGTTTAGACTATTGTTCATGATAAAGAGTTCAATTAATCATATTACTTAAGAACTCCCACTCAAATCGACATCCCTCCGGTCGTCCGAGTGTAACATGATCCAAATTCACCAACCCAAGTCCGATCATCACGTGAGATGAGGTGGTTTCAATGGTGAACATCTCCATGTTGATCATATCTACTATATGACTCATGTTCGACCTTTCGGTCTCTTGTGTTCCAAGGCCATGTCTGTACATGCTAGGCTCGTCAAGTTTAACCCAAGCGTTCCGCATGTGCAAAACTGGCTTGCATCCGTTGTATGTGAACGTAGAGTCTATCACACCCGATCATCACGTGACGCTTCGAAACGACGAACTTTCGCAATGGTGCACACTTGGGGAGAACACAATTTTATCTTGAAATTTTAGAGAGGGATCACCTTATAATGCTACCGTCGCCCTAAGCAAAATAAGATGCATAAAAGGATTAACATCACATGCAAATCATAAGTGACATGATATGGCCATGAACTTGTGCTTTTGATCTCCATCTCCAAAGCACCGGCATGATCTCCATCATCACCGGCATGACACCATGATCTCCATCATCATGATCTCCATCACCGCGTCGCCATCGGGGTTGTCACGCCCACAATGCTTCTACTACTATTGCTACCGTTTAGCGATAAAGTAAAGCATTACATAGCGCTTAATGATTGACACGCAGGTCATACAATAATTAAAGACAACCCTATGGCTCCTGTCGGTTGCCGTATTCATCGACATGCAAGTCGAGATAAACTATTACAAAACATGATCATCTCATACATCAAATATATTTCATCATCTCTTTGGCCATATCATATCACAACATACCCTGCAAAAACAAGTTAGACGTCGTCTAATTTGTTGTTGAATGTTTTACGTGGCTGCTATGGGTATCTAGCAAGAACGATTCTTACCTACGCAAAACCACAACGGTGATATGCAAGTTGCTATTTAACCTTCTACAAGGGCCGCCTTCGTCGAATCCGATTCAACTAAGGTGGGAGAGACAGACACCCGCCAGCCATCTTATGCAACAAAGTCGCATGTCAGTCGATGGAACCGGTCTCATGTACGTGGACATGTAAAGTTGGTCCGGGCCGCTTCATCCCACAATACCGCTGAATCAAGAAAAGAGCAAGGAAGGAAGCAATATGAATATCAACGCCCACAAACTCCTTTGTGTTCTACTCGTGATGTCATCTACGCAAAGACCTAGCTCATGATGCCACTGTCGGGGAACGTTGCATGGGAAACAAAATTTTTCCTACGCTCACCAAGATCGATCTAGGAGATGAATATCTATGAGAGGAGAGATTGCATCTACATACCCTTGTAAATCACTAAGCGGAAGTGTTAAGAAACGCGGTTGATGTAGTCGAACGTCTTCGCGATCCAATCACGATCCGTCCACGAACTCCCGATCAAGTGTCGAACGGACGGCACCTCCGAGTATAGCACATGTGCGGATCGGCGGCGTCCTCTCCTTCTTGATCCAGCAAGCGAAAGAGAGGGGGTTGATGAGATCAGGACCAACACGACGGTATGGTGGTGGTGGTGGTAGCGGAATTCCGGCAGGGCTTCGCCAAGCGTGTACCGGTGAAACGTGGGAGGAGTTGGGAGAGGTAACGGGCAAGGGTCCAAGGGGTGGCTGCCCCCAATGCCTCCCCACCTTTATATAGGCATGGAGGGGCTGGTGGCTTGCCCTCCAAGGCCCTAGGGTCGTTGGCCAAAGGGGGAGGAAGGAAATCCCTCCTTTCCTTCCCCACCGATCACTATTCCCCCTTTTTAGGGATCCTGATCTTATCCCTTTGCGATATGATACTATTCCTTTTAAGGGAGGATCTTGGTGCGCCTAGACCAGGGTTGTGGGGACTTTCCCCACTACCCACGTTCATGTGGGTCCCCCATGCAGGTGGGCCCCACTCCGGAACCTTCTAGAACCTTCCCGGTACAATACCGAAAAAACTCGAACTTTTTCCGGAACCCCGATAACAACTTTCCATATATGAATCTTTACCTACAGACTATTCCAGAGCTCCTCGTGATGTCCCGGATCCCATCCGGGACTCCGAACAACCTTCGGACTTTCCACTATCAATATCTCAATACTACCCTAGCGCTACCAAACATTAAGCGTGCGACCCTACGGGTTCGGGAATATGCAGACATGACCGAGACTCCTCTGCGGTCAATAACCAATAGCGGGACCTGGATGCCCATATTGGTTCCTACATATTCAACGAAGATCTTTATCGGTTGAACCACGATGTCAAGGATTTAGTCAATCCCGTATGCAATTCCCTTTGTCCGGCGATATGTTACTTGCGCGAGATTCGATCGTCGGTATCTCCATACCTAGTTCAATCTCGTTACCGGCAAGTCTCTTTACTCGTTCCGTAATACAAGATCCCGCGGCTAACTCTTTAGTCACATTGCTTGCAAGCTCATTGTGATGTTGTATTACCGAGTGGGCCCTGATATACCTCTCCATCATACGGACTGACAAATTCCCTGTCTTGATCCATGCCAACTCAACAAACACCTTCGGAGATACCTGTAGAGCATCTTTATAGTCACCCAGTTACGTTGCGATGTTTGATACACACAAGGTACTCCTCCGGTGTCAGTGAGTTGCATGATCTCATGGTTATAGGAACAGATACTTGACATGCGAAAACGATAGCAATAAACTTGACACGATCATATATGCTACGTTCATAGTTTGGGTCTTGTCCATCACATCATTCTCCTAATGATGTGATCCCGTTATCAAATGACAACTCATGTCTATGACCAGGAAACCATGGCCATCTTTGATCAACGAGCTAGTCTAGTAGAGGCTCACTAGGGACATGTTGTTGTCTACGTATCCACACTTGTATTTGTGTTTCCAACCAATACAATTATAGCATGGATAATAAACGATTATCATGAACAAGGAAATATAATAATAACCATTTTATTATTACCTCTATCACATGATATGTGTTTTACTTGGAGCGTCTTGTGCTATAGTTTGTTTGCTTTTATTTGCTTTTTAGTTTGCCACAATCATCTTTGCTGAACACACCTTTTTGAGAGGGACACACATTATTCGTGATTTGTTAGAATACTCTATGTGCTTCACTTATATCTTGTGAGCTAGGCAATTGCTCTAGTGCTTCACTTATATCTTTTTGAGCACGACGGTGGTTATATTTTAAAGAAAAAGTTACACTCTCATGCTTCACTTATATCTTTTTGAGAGTCTAATATATAGTAATGGCAATTTGCACATGTTAAAAGAATGGTCCTGATATGATAAGGTATCCAAGGGGGATTTAATAAAAACCTTCATGTAGATCACTAAGTATGAAGTGCATGGTTAATTTTATTAATGTCGTAATATGAAAGGATATAGGTTCATGATCATTGGTTAGTAGAAATATCGGTATTACGGTTTGTTATGACATATTCACCTAAATATAAGTTGTGTCACGGCGAGGAAGTTTGAGCATTTATATGTCTGAAATTAAATCCTTGAGTGCTGTTATAATCGGGGTCGCGCGATGGTAACTCCTACCAACCCTCCTCCTAGGGGCATGCGGTGAGTGCTTTGCTTCGAGGGCTAAGTAGACTTTTGCAATAAGTGTGTGAGTTCTTTATGACTAATGTGAATCCATGGATTATACGCACTTTGATACGTCCAATTTGCATCATGATTTCCTACTAATAATTATTATGTTTTTGATCATTATTTCACTTCATGGTACAATTCTTATGCCTTTTCTCTCTTATTTTGCAAGATTCAGATGAAGAGGGAGAATGCCGGCAGCTGGAATTCTGGACCTGAAAGGGGTGAAACAGAGATAGCTATTCTGCACAACTCCAAATGATCTAAAAATTTATGGAGAATTATTTTGGAATATATAAAAAATACTGGCGAAAGAATCAACAGGAGGGGACCCACCAGGCAGCCACAAGCCTGGGGCGAGCCCTACCCCCTGGGCGCGCCCCCAAGCTTGTGGGGCCCCTGGCAGGCCTCTGCCCCCTCCTACTATATGAAGCCATTTTCCCTAGAAAAAAATCAGAAGAAGACTATCGGGACGAAGCGCCGCCATCTCGAGGCGGAACCTGGGCAGGAGCTATTTTGCTCTCCGGCGGAGCGATTCCGCCGGGGATACTTCCCTCCGGGAGGGGGAAATCGAAGCCATTGACATCACCAACGATCCTCTCATCATGGGAGGACCAATCTTCATCAACATCTTCACCAGCACGATCTCATCTCAAACCCTAGTTCATCTCTTGTATTCAATCTTTGTCTCAAAACCTCAGATTGGTACCTGTGGGTTGCTAGTAGTGTTGATTACATCTTTTAGTTGATGCTAGTTGGTTTATTTGGTGGAAGATTATATGTTCAGATCCTTAATGCAATTCAATACCCCTCTGATCTTGAACATGAATATGATTTGTGATTAGTTACTTTTGTTCTTGAGGACATGGGAGAAGTCTTGTCATAAGTAATCATGTGAATTTGGTATTCGTTCGATATTTTGATGACATGTATGTTGTGCTTCCTTTAGTGGTGTCATGTGAACGTCGACTACATGACACTTCACCATCTTTGGGCCTAAGGGAAGGCATCGTGGAGTAGTAATTAGATGATGGGTTGCTAGAGTGACAGAAGCTTAAACCCTAGTTTATGCGCTATTCCGTAAGGGGCTGATTTGGATCCATATGTTTCATGCTATGGTTAGAGTTATCTTAATTCTTCTTTCGTAGTTGCGGATGCTTGCGAGAGGGGGTAATCATAAGTGGGAGGCTTGTTCAAGTAAGAACAGCAACCAATCACCGGTCCACCCACATATCAAATTATCAAAGTAGCGAACGCGAATCAAACAAACATGATGAAAGTGACTAGATGAAATTCCCATGTGTCCTCAAGAACGCTTTGCTTATTATACGAGTTCGTTCCGGCTTGTCCTTTGCTATAAAAAGGATTGGGCCACCTTGCTACACTTTATTATACGTGTTACTTCTTACTTGTTACGAATTATCTAGCTATCAAAACTATCTGTTACCGCTACTTTCAGTACTTGCAGAGAATACCTTGTTGAAAACCGCTTGTCATTTCCTTCTACTCCTCGTTGGGTTCGACACTCTTACTTATCAAAAGGACTACAATTGATCCCCTATACTTGTGGGTCATCAAGACTCTTTTCTGGCGCCGTTGCCGGGGAGTGAAGCACCTTTGGTGAGTGGAATTTGGTAAGGAAACATTTATATTACGTGCTGAAATTTACTGTCACTTGTCACTATGGTAAGTAATCCTTTGAGGGGCTTGTTCGGGGTATCTTCACCTCGACCGGAAGCATTAAGAGTTTCTCTGCAACCTACTGAACCTACTGAAAATATTTATTATGAAATTCCTTCGGGTATGGTAGAGAAATTGCTAGCTAATCCTTATGCAGGAGATGGAACGGTGCACCCTGATATGCACTTGATATATGTGGATGAAATTTGTGGATTGTTTAAGCTTGCAGGTCTTTCCGGAGATGGAGTTAAGAAGAAAGTATTCCCTTTATCTTTGGAGGGGAAGGCATTGACATGGTATAGGCTATGTGATGATGCTGAAACATGGGATTGGAACCAGTTGAAGCTGGAATTTTACCAGAAATTTTATCCTATGCATTTGGTTCATCATGATCGGAATTATATATATAATTTTTGGCCTCGTGAAAGAGAAAGTATCGCTCAAGCTTGGGGGAGTCTTAAGTATATGTTGCATACATGCCCCAATCATGAGCTCTCAAGAGAAATAATTATTCAAAACTTTTATGCTCGGCTTTCTCATAATGATCAATCCATGCTCGATAATTCTTCTGCTGGTTCCTTTATGAAGAGAACTATTGAATTTAGATGGAATCTTCTGGAAAGAATTAAACGTAACTCTGAAGATTGGGAAATCGACAAAGGTAATGAGTCAGGTATAAATCTTGAGTTTGATTGTGTTAAATCTTTTATGGAAACTGATGCTTTTCATAAGTTTAGTACTAAATATGGACTTGACTCTGAGATAGTAGCTACCTTTTGTGAATCTTTTGCTGATCATGTTGATCTCCCTAAGGAGAAATGGTTTAAATATCATCCACCTATTGAATTGAATGAAGAACCTGTCAGTGTTAAAGAAGAAACAATTGTTTACAATGATGATCCAGTTGTGCCTACTGCTTATATTGAGAAACATCCTTTCCTTGTTAGGATTAAGGAACATGCTAAAGCTTCAACCGTGGTTAATAAAAGTAATATAAGAACACCTAGACCTTCTGAACAAATTAAAGTTGAACCTAATATTGCAATGGTTAAAGATCTTTTGGTTGATGATATTGATGGGCATGTTATTTACTTTTGCGATGAGGCTGCTAGAATTGCTAAACCTGTTAGAAATGAGCAAGATATGCTGGATAAGAATAAGCCTGTAGTTGACATGCCTGTTGTTTCTGTTAAGATTGGAGATCATTGCTATCATGGCTTATGTGATATGGGTGGTAGTGTGAGTGCTATTCCATTTTCTTTATATCAAGAAGTAATGAATGATATTGCACCTGTTGAGATTGAAGATATTGATGTTACTATTAAGCTTGCAAACAGAGATACTATTACACCACTTGGAATTGTTAGAGATGTTGTAGTCTTGTGTGGTAAAATCAAATACCCTACTGATTTCCTAGTACTTGGTTCACAACAAGATAATTTTTGTCCCATTATATTTGGTAGACCTTTCTTGAATACCGTTAATGCTGAAATTGATTGTGTTAAAGAGAAGGTTAGAGTTAAGTTTGGTGATATATCTCATGAATTTAATTTCTCTAAGTTTAGTAGACAACATCATGATAAATAATTACCTAGTAAAGATGAAATTATTGGTCTTGCTTCTATTGTTGTGCCTCCTACTGATCCTTTAGAACAATATTTGCTAGACCATGAGAATGATATGAATATGAATGAAAGAAATGAAATAGATGAGTTGTTCTTTAAACAAGCACCTATCCTTAAACATAATTTGCCTGTTGAAACCTTGGGAGATCCACCTCCAGCCAAGGCTGATACTGTGTTTGAATTAAAGCAATTACCTGATACACTTAAATATGCTTATCTTGATGAAAAGAAGATATATCCTGTTATTATTAGTTCTAACCTTTCAGAGCATGAAGAAAAGAGACTACTTAAAACTCTGAAGAAGCACCGTGCTGCTATTGGATATACTCTTGATGATCTTAAGGGCATTAGTCCCACTTTATGTCAGCATAAAATTCATATGGAGCCAGACGCTAAACTAGTTGTTGATCATCAAAGAAGGCTGAATCCTAAAATGAAGGATGTGGTAAGAACTGAAATATTAAAGCTTCTTGAGGTAGGTATAATTTATCCCATAGCTGATAGTAGATGGGTAAGTCCTGTTCATTGTGTTCCTAAGAAAGAAGGTATTACCGTTGTTCCTAATGATAAAAATGAACTTATCCCACAAAGAATTATAACTGGTTATAGGATGGTAATTGATTTTAGGAAATTAAATAAAGCTACTAGGAAAGATCATTACCCCTTGCCTTTTATTGATCAAATGTTAGAAAGATTATCTAAGCATACACACTTTTGATTCCAAGATGGTTATTCTGGTTTCTCTCAAATACTTGTTTCACCTGAAGATCAAGAGAAAACCACCTTTACTTTTCCTTTTGGAACTTATGCGTATCGTCGTATGCCTTTTGGTTTATGTAATGCACCTGCTACCTTTCAAAGATGTATGACTGCTATATTCTCTGACTTTTGTGAAAAGATTGTTGAGGTTTTCATGGATGGTTTCTCCGTTTACGAAACTTCTTTTGATGATTGCTTGAGGAACCTTGATCGAGTTTTGCAGAGATGTGAAGAAACTAATCTTGTCTTGAATTGGGAGAAGTGCCACTTTATGGTGAATGAAGGTATAGTCCTTGGGCATAAAATTTCTGAAAGAGGTATTGAAGTTGATAAAGCTAACGTTGATGCTATTGAGAAAATGCCATGTCCTAAAGATATCAAAGGTATAAGAAGTTTCCTCGGTCATGCTGGTTTCTATAGAAGGTTTATAAAAGACTTTTCTAAAATTTCTAGGCCTCTTACTAATCTTTTGCAAAAAGATGTTCCATTTGTTTTTGATGACGATTGCGTAGAAGCCTTTGAAATACTTAAGAAAGCCTTAATTTCTGCACCTATTGTTCAACCACCTGATTGGAACCTACCCTTTGAAATTACGTGTGATGCTAGTGATTATGTTGTTGGTGCTGTTCTAGGACAAAGAGTTGATAAGAAATTGAATGTTATTCATTATGCTAGTAAAACTCTAGACAATGCTCAAAGAAATTATGCTACTACTGAGAAAGAATTTTTAGCAGTTGTGTTTGCATGTGATAAATTCAGATCTTACATAGTTGATTCCAAAGTTACTATTCACATTGATCATGCTGCTATGAAATATCTTATGGAAAAGAAAGATGCTAAACTTAGACTTATTAGGTGGGTTCTTTTGCTACAAGAATTTGACTTGCATATTGTTGATAGAAAGGGAGCTGAGAATCCCGTAGCCGATAATTTGTCTAGAATGGAAATGTTCTTGATGACCCACTTCCTATTAATGATGATTTCCCTGATGAACAATTAGCTGTCATAAATGCTTCTCGTAATACTCCTTGGTATGCAGACTATGCTAATTACATTGTTGCTAAATATATACCACCTAGTTTCACATACCAACAAAAGAAAAGGTTCTTCTTTGATTTAAGACATTACTTTTGGGATGACCCACACTTATATAAAGAAGGAGTAGATGGTATTATTAGACGTTGTGTACCTGAGCATGAACAGGAACAAATCCTACGTAAGTGTCACTCCGAGGCATATGGAGGACACCATGCGGGAGACAGAACTGCACACAAGGTATTACAATCTGGTTTTTATTGGCCTACTCTTTTCAAAGATGCACATAAGTTTGCCTTTCTTGAGATGAATGTCAAAGAATTGCTAATGTTGGTAGATATCAGGAAATGCCTATGAATTATTCACTTGTTATTGAACCATTTGATGTTTGCGGTTTTGATTATATGGGACCTTTCCCTAAATCCAATGGGTATACTCATATTTTAGTTGCTGTTGATTATGTTACTAAGTGGGTAGAAGCTATTCCAACTAGTAGTGCTGATCATAACACTTCTATTAAAATGCTTAAAGAAGTTATATTCTCGAGGTTTGGAGTCCCTAGATATTTAATGACTGATGGTGGTTCACATTTTATTCATGGTGCTTTCCGTAAATTGCTTGCTAAATATGATGTTAATCATAGAATTGCATCTCCTTATCATCCTTAGTCTAGTGGTCAAGTTGAATTAACTAATAGAGAAATAAAATTAATTTTGCAAAAGACTGTTAATAGATCCAGAAAGAATTGGTCTAAGAAACTGGATGATGCACTATGGGCTTACATAACTGCTTATAAAAATCCTATGGGTATGTCTCCATATAAAATGGTTTATGGAAAAGCATGTCATTTACCTCTTGAACTAGAACATAAAGCATATTGGGCAATTAAAGAACTTAACTATGGTTTTAAACTTGCCGGTGAAAAGAGGTTATTTGATATTAGTTCTTTAGATGAATGGAGAAGCCAAGCTTATGAAAATGCCAAGTTGTTTAAAGAAAAGGTTAAAAGATGGCATGATAAGAGAATTCAAAAACGGGAATTCAAAGTAGGTGATCATGTTCTATTATACAATTCTCGTTTAAGATTTTTTGCAGGAAAACTTCTCTCTAAATGCGAAGGGCCATACATCATCGAAGAAGTTTATCGCTCCGGAGCCATCAAAATAAACAACTCCGAAGACAATAATCCGAGAATGGTTAATGGGCAAAGAATTAAACATTATATCTCAGGTATGCCCATTAATATTGAAACTAATATTATTCAAACAATGACACCGGAAAAGCACATAGAGGAAACCTTTCGGAATGCTCCAGAATCCTGAAAAGGAGTAGGTATGTGGTATGGTAAGTAAACCGACTCCAAAACTTCCATAAAAGTACTTTCTGTTCGTTTTGGAATATATAAAAAATTAGGAAAATAATAAATAGTCCAAAAAGTGCACGAGGAGGCGACAAGCCTGGGGGGCGCGCCCTACCCCCCTGGGCGCACCTACCAAGCTTGTGGCCCCCTCGTGGACTTTCCCGACTCTGTTTTTCTTCCATATTACTTGTTCTGCACGGGAAAAAATTCATTATATATACTCACGGGTGTTTTGACCACCGCATCACAAATTTCTCCTCTGTTCTTGTTTCGTGCTGTTTTCTGTCAGATTTTCGAGGCTAGGTATCATGTCTTCCTCTTCCTCCAACAACGTGGGAGACAACGCTTGGTTGCTGCAGATGGAACTCAGGAGGGAGGAGGAAGGAGAGGTTATCATGGAAGAAGATGGTGGAGATTCGCTAGAGGTCCACCCTCCGGCTTCCGAGAGTGGTACCCTTGCCGGCATCTCCACAACTCCAAATCCTCATCAAGCAGTGAGAAGCACTACAAGCCATGGGAGTCCAGAGGTACAAGAAGGGCTTCCTCCTAGGAGATCATTACACAAGTTACATCGGAACAATTTTCATAATTTGGTCCACAATTATGGGGTTGAAAACACTCCTCGCATGCACATACCTTCCAATTGGAACATTTCCCGTCCAAGTGAGAATGATGCAGGAAAGGGATCATGATGGCCGGAAAATAAACATATTATGGTTGAAGTGCAAAAGAACGCCACCGCAATTCAGTAGTTGCTTCGGGAGGTCCAGAGTTTGAAGGATATCTTATTAAATATTTTGAAGGACAAGCCCACCACTTCATCACCACCATCACCGAAGAAGGAGATTTGAGTACATGGGTATGGGCACCACCCTTGGCTTGTGCCAAGCTTGGGGGAGGTGCCCCGGTATCGTATCATCATCACTTTTTATCATCATTGTCTATCTTAGTTCGATCCTTAGTTATTTCGTGATTTAGAAGAATAAAGTTTTAGTATGATTTAGTTTCGAGTGCTTGCTTTGTGATCTATCTATCTATGTAATCGTGTGTGAGAGTTATACAATAAAGAGTAGTTTGAGTTGAGTGTTTTGCTTTTCTTGATCCAATCTTAGAAATAAAAAAGAGAAAGGAATAATTAGATCATATGCTAATCCCATGGGGAGTGATGAATTCACATAACATAAGTACAGTTGATAAAACATGTTGGAAGTTGACAAACATAGCATTGGTCATTGTTGCAATTCATGAAAAAGTAATGAAGGAAGAGAGGTCTCACATATAAATACACTATCTTGGACATCTTTTATGATTGTGATCCCCCATTAAATATTCTATTCCAATTAGTCGACGTTGGACAAGGAAGACAACATAATGAGTTATGTTTGCTTATATTCACATAGAAGTTATATTGTTTTGGTGTGACGCCCCGACTTAATCGTGCGCTAATCATACACGCAAATGCACACGATCAAGCCCAGGGACTCACGGAAAGATATCACAACACAATTCTAGACACAACATAAAATAATACAAGCTTTATATTACAAGCCAGGGGCCTCGAGGGCTCGAATACATAAGCTCGAGAACAAGCGTTAGCGGAAGCAACAAATATATCTGAGTACAGACATAAAAGGGAAACAAGGATGCCTTAAGAAGGCGAAAACAAACGACGGCTCTGATCGAAAGAGGCAAGGCCTCCTGCCTGGGAGCCTCCTAAACTACTCCTGGCCGTCGGCGATCTCCACGTAGTAGTAGGCTCCTCCAGAGGGGTAGTAGTAGTCGGTGGTAGCAGCTGACTCCGGGGCTCCATCATCTGGTCGCAGCAATCGGGTATGGGAAAAAAGGGAAGCAAAGCAACCGTGAGTACTCATCCAAAGTACTCGCAAGACTTACATTAGAACTATTCTACTTGTGCATTCGTATCAAAGAAGGGCTGTATCAGTGGACTAGACTGCAGAAATGCGAGAATAGAGAGAAAAGCCTAGCCTATAGAAGACTAGCATCTTCAGCATCTTGCAGCATTAGAAGAGTGCAGATTAGTATCATAACATAAAGTATCAGACATGTAGAATCAAAGCCTAGAGATCCTTCCTCGACTCCCTGCGAGAAAGCGATCCCGGAGCTTCCAATTAATTAACTTGTATCCAGTTCAAGTAGTAGATCGGGATACTTTACTGAGCGTCCATCACTACTGTTACCCAACACGCTCGATTAACTCTGGCCGGACACACTTTCCTAGGTCTTGCCCGGCCTCGGCTGATCGACACACCGCAGCCCTACCTAGAGCTCAGCAGAGAGGTCCCTGCTGGTCTACATCCTAAGTGCTCAGGGTTCTTGGGCCCATCGTCCTTTGCACTCCGGGTCATTGTGAGCAGGGTGGATACTACCAACGCCACCCCTGTACTACATGGCACGATCCGACCATGCCACAATGCCGAACTGGACATCTGACAGAGTTTTCGGCTGATACATATGGTGCAGAGGGCCCCATTAAACCATTATCCTGCGTGGTGGTAGTGCGTATAGGCCAGTGGCCAACTCAGAAGAAATACCCAAATCCGTTAATCGCATTGGGAGCTCGAGGAACGAGCAGAGATCCACGAAACATGTGGCCCCGTCGCCCCGTCTCGTGGAATTACGGCAAGGGCTAAGAATGTCCGGCCGTGCCACGTAATTATCTCGCAGGTACCCTCATGGTCAACCCGACTCCACATCTCTCGCGGGTACCCCTCGGGGTCGACCCGACTTTATCAGGTATCTGTAAAAAAAACCAGGTAACCGTGTGTCCATAACATCAAGATGGGATCCGAGGAATCACCCTCGTTGGATTCCCACTTGATGTACCCGACAAGGTGAACCAGGAGGAATCACCCTCGATGGTATTCACACTTGCGGGGTTACTCGACAGAAGCTTCGTCGGAGGTGGAGAAAGAGGAATCACCCTCGGTAACCCACAACCGACAAGCTACGCTACAGAGGCAACATCAGCAGTGAGATAAGAGGTATCACCCTCGGCACTCGATGTTAGCTCTGCAGAGTCGAGCAACTTAGGGGGGTGTGTGGTGATGTGCTGGTCTCAGCCCGCCGAACACATCGATCAGCGCACTGGTATCTAAGCGGGGCAACTAGGACAAGGAAGAGGGGCCACAGATGGATTACCAACCAACACTAGACATTTAGGATATCAGGTAAAGTATCAAAAAGCAGTTTACAAAAATAGGCTATGCATCAGAATTAGGATCAATCATTAGTAGCAGCAAATTCTAATGCAAGCAGGAGGGAGAGAGAATAGGTGATATAGGCATGCGTCAAGGGGGTTGCTTGCCTGGAAGCTCTGCGGCAAAGGAGGGGTCGTCAACGGGGTAGTCGGACTCCGGAGCTGCGTCGGTCTCGAGGGCTATCGGATAAGAAGAGGGGGAAGAACAATAAATAAAAGCAATCAAATGCAACACAGTGCACGACATGGCAAAATGCAGCGTTAGAGGTGACCTAATGCAATGCTACATGTTGCAGACGAAGCGGGAAAATATCTGGGATATTTTCCCGGCGTTTAGGCAGATTTCGGAATACTGAACCAGAGGGGAAGGTTCCATGTTCAGATAGATAGAAGTGATGGTCAAGCATTTTGACCACGTATTCGGATTCGTCTCGTTTTTCTGATCAACTTTCATGTTGAAAACTTTTCGATCCGAGCTACGGTTGAATTTCTACGAATTTTCAAAGATTTAGACAATTTTCTGAAATTCTGGAATTATTTATATTATTTAATTCGCATTATATAGAATAGTGACTGATGACATCAGCATGATGTCACAGTGAGGTCAGCAGTCAACCCAGCCGTTCCAGGTCAACCTGACGGCTGGAACCCACCTGCCATACATAGTGAGCTTAACAGAGGCTAATTTAAACTAAACCAGATTTAATTAGCTCGTAGGCCCCACATGTCAGTGACTAAATAGATAATTAAATTAAGTTTTAATTATAAAACCATTTAATTAGTTAGTTAATAGAGGGGCCCACTTGTCAGTGACAGCAACTAATCTAACAGTTTAATTAATCTAACCACTAACAGTAATTAGTCGCGCGGGCCCACATGTCAGTGGCAGTAGATGCCACATCAGCGCGTTGACCGCGGTCAACGCAGTCAACCATGGCCAGGGGGGCCACTGGCAGTGACCCAGGTGGGCCCCAGGCCACGCCAGCTCAGTGCCGGCTGCCGGAGTTACTCCGGCGAGCCCGAAATGCGGCGACGATCGCCGGAGATGCTCGGAATCGCGCTACACGGCACCAAATCGCGCGCGGCTGGGCTCTACCAAACGGCCATCCCGAGCCGCGTCGAATGGTGGCATCGGTTGGCGCGGGGGTAGCCGGAAATGGCGCCGGCGACGAGTGGAGGCGGCGGTGGCGTTCGGGTGTCGGCGTAAACGGCGAGGCAGCACGCAACGGCTCGAACTAAAGGGGTGGGGACGCGCTGCGCGAGCTTGCGAGCTCGATGGACATGGTTGCGCGGGCATGCGGTCACCGGAACATGGCCGGCGATGAGCTCGTGCGGCGGCGAGCTCGGTCTTGGTGAAAACGGCGGCTACGGCGCGGGATGGCGAAGAAGAAGAGGGCAGAGGAGAGGTGGCTCACCTAGGAGCACACGGCGGCTCGGCGGTAAGATTAGTAGCAGCAGATGGAGTGGATCGATGCGGCGGAGCTCCGGTGGCCGACGGCGAATACGTGGTCGATCCCGTCAATGCGGTGGCCTCCGGCTTGCAACGAGGGGCGTAGTCGACGTAGCCGAGCGAGGCGGAGCTCGTGGACACCGATAGACAGCGCGGCGGGCACGGAGGCCACGGGAATGAGGCGGCGCGGCGGTGGGAGCACTCGGTTGAGCTCCTGAGCGAGAGGAAGAGAGCGAGGGGAGGAAGAAGGAGTGGCCAGGGGGAAGGGCTCGGGGCAGGTGAGCTCGGCCTTATCCGCCCCGGCGTCCCTGCAGCTCCACACGGCGAGAAGCAGCAGCGCGGCGAGCTCCTGGCCATGGCACGCCCGACACCGAGTTGGGAGCAGGTAGGCGAACAGTGGGGTGGGCTGGGCCGGCTCGGCCCAGTGCCAGGTAAGGCCTCGCCGATTTTCTTTTCTTTCTGTTTTCTCTTTTATTTATTAAACAGAGGCAGAAAAATATTAATTGGGGCCACCTAAAGACTTGGGAAAAATGTGGAGCTGGCCCACAAAAATCCATTGCATTTTTAGACACTGCCACAACTATTTTGGAGGCAAGGTGAATTCATTTGCATTTTCCACAAATAAAATAGTACTTTAAAAATGCTGAAATGCACTATTTTAATTGCTACAACTCATAGTAGCAAATAAGTGATGTTGTTTTCCTGAACAATAAATTGTTTTGGAATATTTGCTAAATGATGAACATTTTTCCAGCAACTTTTGTGCAACTTCAAATTTCACTTGCAATCCAAATTTTAATTTGAAGAGGAATTTGAAATAAGATATGAAACTAATGACGATCCAAAATTGCAAATCAAAGTGACTTGGCATTAACATGGTGGATCACTGTAGCTTAATACTCAGGGGTGTTACATTTGGATCCTCTAACATGTGGTGCTTGCCCCCTATCTTTTTCTAGCCAAAACTCTGTACTAAGTAGAGATACTACTTGTGCATCCAAAAACCCTTAAACCCAGTTTCATGTCATGAGAGTCCACTATATCTACCTATGGATTGAATAAGATCCTTCAAGTAAGTTGTCATCGGTGCAAAGCAATAAAAATTGCTCCTAGACATGTATGAACTTTTATTTTGAGGGAAAAAAAGCTTTGTACGATCTTGTGACGGTGGAGTAATAAAAGCGACAGATTGCATAATAAAGGTCGCTATCACAAGGGGCAATATAAAGTGATGTTCCTTTATATTAAGAGCTTGCACATCCAAAAACAAAAAGCGCATGATAACCTTTGCTTCCCTCTGCGAAGGGCCTATCTTTTACTTTATGTATTTACTTTCATGCAAGAGTCAATAGTATTCTCCTCTATTCCGTTTTTATTTTCTCTCTTGGCAAGCATCATGTGGTGGGGATTGATCCAGGCATACATATCCAGTTGGATGCAGGTGATCATCAGTTATTATTGTTGACATTACCCTTGAGGTAAATACGTTGGGAGGCGAAATCATAAGCCCCTATCTTTCTATGTGTTCGACTGAAACTTTTGCTCCATAGTATGACGTGAGTGTCAGCAATCATAGAAGACTAAATGATAGTTGAGTATGTGAACTAACAAAGCTCTTACATAGACTCTTTCTAATAATATGATGAATTGCAATTGCTTCAGTGACTGAGATCATAGTTTGTTAGTTTTCAATTTGGTTTATGGTTCACACTTTAACTTGAGGATGAATTGTCACTTTTTCATGAGAAGTTTTATGATGATATATTGCTGTTATAATAAAGATAATGATGCTCCATGTCCGTATTTTATTTTTATCGACGCCTCTCTCTCTAAACATGTGGCCATGATTATGGATTTCGGCTTTCGCTTGAGGACAAGCGAGGTCTAAGCTTGGGGGAGTTGATACGTCCAATTTGCATCATGATTTCCTACTAATAATTATTATGTTTTTGATCATTATTTCACTTCATGGTACAATTCTTATGCCTTTTCTCTCTTATTTTGCAAGATTCACATGAAGAGGGAGAATGCTGGCAGCTGGAATTCTGGACCTGAAAGGGGTGAAATAGAGATAGCTATTCTGCACAACTCCAAATGACCTGAAAATTTACGGAGAATTATTTTGGAATATATAAAAAATACTGGCGAAATAATCAACAGGAGGGGACCCACCAGGCAGCCACAAGCCTGGGGGGCGCGCCCTACCCCCTGGGCGCGCCCCCAAGCTTGTGGGGCCCCTGGCAGGCCTCCGGCCCCCTCCTTCTACTATATGAAGCCATTTGCTCTAGAAAAAATTAGAAGAATACTTTCGGGACGAAGCGCCGCCGTCTCGAGGTGCAACCTGGGCAGGAGTTATTTTGCTCTCCGGCGGAGCGATTCCGCCGGGGATACTTCCCTCTGGGAGGGGGAAATCGAAGCCATCGACATCACCAACGATCCTCTCATCGTGGGAGGACCAATCTTCATCAATATCTTCACCAGCACCTTCTCATCTCAAACCCCAGTTCATCTCTTGTATTCAATCTTTGTCTCAAAACCTCAGATTGGTACCTGTGGGTTGCTAGTAGTGTTGATTACATCTTGTAGTTGATGCTAGTTGGTTTATTCGGTGGAAGATTATATGTTCAGATCCTTAATGCTATTCAATACCCCTCTAATCTTGAACATGAATATGATTTGTGAGTAGTTACTTTTGTTCTTGAGGACATGGGAGAAGTCTTGTCATAAGTAATCATGTGAATTTGGTATTCGTTCGATATTTTGATGACATGTATGTTGTGCTTCCTTTGGTAGTGTCATGTGAACATCGACTACATGACACTTCACCATCTTTGGGCCTAAGGGAAGGCATTGTGGAGTAGTAATTAGATGATGGGTTGCTAGAGTGACAGAAGCTTAAACCCTAGTTTATGCGCTATTCCGTAAGGGGCTGATTTGGATCCATATGTTTCATTCTCTGGTTAGAGTTATCTTAATTCTTCTTTTGTAGTTGCGGATGCTTGCGAGAGGGGGTAATCATAAGTGGGAGGCTTGTTCAAGTAAGAACAGCACCCAAGCACCGGTCCACCCACATATCAAATTATCAAAGTAGCGAACGCGAATCAAACAAACATGATGAAAGTGACTAGATGAAATTCCCATGTGTCCTCAAGAACGCTTTGCTTATTATACGAGTCCGTTCCGGCTTGTCCTCTGCTATAAAAAGGATTGGGCCACCTTGCTGCACTTTATTATACTTGCTACTTGTTACGAATTATCTATCTATCAAAACTATCTGTTACCGCTACTTTCAGTACTTGCAGAGAATACCTCTTTCACACATAAACCCATTTTACCTTCCTCAAAACAGCCACCATACCTACTTATTATGGCATTTCCATAGCCATTCCGAGATATATTGCCATGCAACTTCCACCGTTCTTTTTATATGACACACATCATCATTGTAATATTGCTTTGCATAGCTGATATAGTATTTGTGGCTCAGCCACCGTTCGTCATTCTTCATACATGTTACGCTAGATCATTGCACATCCTGGTACACTGCCAGAGGCATTCATATAGAGTCATATTTGTTCTAGTATCGAGTTGTAATTTCGAGTTGTAAGTAAATAAAAGTGTGATGATCATCATTATTAGAGCATTGTCCCAGTGAGGAAAGGATGATGGAGGCTATGATTCCACCACAAGTCGGGATGAGGCTCCGCACGAAAAAAAAAGAGGCCAAAAAGAGCCCAGAAAAAAAGAGAAAAAAAATGAATGAGAGAAAAAGAGAGAAGGGGCAATGTTACTATCCTTTACCACACTTGTGCTTCAAAGTAGCACCATGATTTTCATATAGAGAGTATCCTATGTTGTCACTTTCATATACTACTGGGAATTTTTCATTATAGAACTTGGCTTGTATATTCCGATGATGGGCTTTCTCAAATGCCCGACGTCTTCATGAGGAAGCAAGTTGGATGCACACCCACTTAGTTTTCAGTTTGAGCTTTCATACACTTATAGCTCTTAGTGCATCCGTGTAACACCCCAAAAATTTAACCATATTTTTGTAAAGTAAAATTTGGCTAGAAATAAAATTTTGGAATTTTATTAGGTCTTTTATTATTTAAGAGTATTTTCTGTTTCAGTTTTCCAAAAAAATTCCCTCCATTTAGAAATTTTTGTAAAATATCATGGGATTTGGTAGTTGTCTTAAATCAATTCAATTATATTTTTAATAACAATAGGAAATATTTTCATAATAAAATTTTGCCCAAGATAATTCTTTTAAAGGCATTTTCAATATTTCAAATACCTCTGTTGCACTACAACTATTTTAAATAATTATTTTAAAATTCTACAAAAATTATGAGAGGTCATGTGATGCCTATATATCACTTTTATACAAAAACCCAACTTGGTCTTTTGAAAATTTTGAGCAAAACATCCAGTTTTCCTTTCTGGTCCAGATTCAGCTTTGAACTACAACCCTATTTTTCCTTGCTCCAAAAATTCTGTAAATATTCCACCTTATAGTCCTCCCCAAAAACACTTAAGTCCAGAAGAACAGCTCCAATTGCCTCATTTTAGTTGACCAAATAAAGCCTCCAAGTTTCTGTCCAGAATTGTATTTCTCCAAAACTTGCACTGTCAAGTTTTTCATTTGGTCCATCCAAATCCACCATCATCTTTATCATCTAAAGAGACACTATCCTGCCAAATCTCTCTTCCAACAAAGTCTTCTAAATAACCCTAGCATTCTGTCAAACAGA
Organism: Elymus sibiricus; assembly: GCA_039707655.1. NCBI lineage: Eukaryota > Viridiplantae > Streptophyta > Magnoliopsida > Poales > Poaceae > Elymus > Elymus sibiricus. The sequence goes on along the minus strand of CM077668.1, from coordinate 148,193,920 downwards.
TGGTGGGCATGGCAGAAATCTTGCTCCATTCTAAACTGCATTTGGAACTTGCCCATCTGGCCAAACCAACATGTCCAGTAGCCTTGCCACCCGTGCAAGCATCACCATACCAAAAATCAGCTCAATTGGACAAGCCTATGATACACTGGCAATTCATCGAGCAGCTGGTGTGCGTGTCTAGAGCGCGTGTATTGCAGTCAGTGGCATCGAGCCACTGCCGCACCTTTGCTGCCTCTCCTGCTCACCCCAGTCCTCCCCTGGATCATCTGATCCTCCTCAACGCTCGCCGACACCTCCCCTTGGTCGCTAGTGCCGTCCACCACCGTCCACCGCCGCCACTCATCGCCGCCCGACGAAAATCATCACGCTACACCTCTGCCCGAGCCGCCTCGCCTTAATTGCCAACGGCTAGGCCTAATCCACGGCCCGCCGACCGCATAACGGCCTCACCGACCTCCACCGTCCTCAACCACCTTAGCGGCGCCATCAATGGCCACCCGCCGACGAGCCGTTCTCTGGAAGCCACCGAACCGCCTTACCCCGCGTATAAATAGACGCCCGAGCTCGCCCCGCTCCTCGTTAACGGGCTACACTCTCCTGGGAGCCACCCTAAGCAGCAGAACGGTTGGAGGTGGTCTTCTTCTTCCTCTCCGACACCCACGGCCGTCGCCGCCTCTCGGCTAATTTCGAGCCAACCACAGCCTCTCCCTCTCCATTTAATCCACCACAAACCTCCTGGAACCCTCAACAACCGATTCCACCCCTCAATTTCACTGGAGCAAGCTCGTAGGAGTGCACCCCAATTTCGCCTCCGCCGGAAAATTTTGGGCGAGCTCGCCGCCGACGACCCCGAGCTCCCCGTTGATCGTGTCCTATGTCAGGAGGTTCGCCATGAGCCCCTGATCACGAGAGTGTGCTCAGTTTTTCTAGGCATGCCACCATTCGCCGGCAATCGCCGATGGCGAGGTGCCCCTGTTCTGCCACGGGAGTAATGACGAGGACGACCAGTCAAACCTGACGGAGGGGCCCCACTCGTCAGTGGCTGGGCCGCGTCAGGCTGTCTCAAGTGGAAGCGGGTTTCTCTAAAGCCGACTTCGCGCAAGGAAAAGCGTATTCTCCGAATAAGCCTTCGACATCTCAGCGCACCCGCGCGGCCGGAGCGGCTGGGCTCGGCCCAGTAGCGCTGGACAACTAAATCGCGCCCAGGCGCACTTCTGCCCTTCTCCTTTTTCATTTCCAGTAGATTTCAAATATTTCCACAGTGTCCATTTCAAATCCAAATATGATGATTCAAATTTCTACATGCTTCTAAAATCATGTTCTATTATTCTAGCTATGTTGAACATTTTTTCCTAAGCTTTATCTATACTGGATATTTTAAATAGTCCATTTAGTCATTTATCTCAGCTTAGAAAATTCGTAGGAAAATCATATGAACTCCAAATAACTTGATTCTTTTTCTGTAATTCATCATTTTTCATCTAGTTTATTTTAGGATTTATTTTAAAATTTTCCAAACAACTTTTTAGTACTGTTTTTGCTTTATGTGGTAATTGCAATATTTTTTAAAATAGGAAATGGAGGGAAGATAAATTTTTCAAACTTTTGGAGTGCACCCAATATTTCTGCATATTCAAGGCAAGCATCTTTAACACTTGATATGGTGATTGCATGGTTAAATGTTTGCAAGAATAATTGAATCATGCATATGTTGAATTCAAATAAAATTTGCATGCATGTAGTGTTGGCATGTTTCCTCGTACCGTGCAACATGTGCTTGTCATGACTTACTTGCAGGAGCAGGTATAAGAGAAATACCCTTACCGACAAAAGGATGATCACGTCGGAGCGTGATCATGCCTTGCTGGTTATGCTTGTTGGGACATGCAAGGGCTGTGGCCCTGTTTTGGTGTTACTGTTAAAAGAACACTTTATTGTGCTAACCACTGCAGGAAAAACTCAACCTCCTGAGTCGACCGTAGATCGAGTCTTGTTCCGGTAACCCCCATACTTGTTCATGCTACCACTTGTCCCTGTCGCAGGTAGGGTACGGTTCAGTAAGTTGTTAACCCCTTTCCTGCACACACAGTACAGAGAGGCCATAGTGAAAGATACCATTGGCCCATGGTAGGCATGTCACTTGGTCCGGGAGCATGGGTGTCTCCGGTTGTAGCCGAAGAGGGGTCGCACCCCTGTTTGCGCGCCGATATAAATATTGGGATCCCATGCTATTGGAGGCCGTTGAATGAGGCCTTCCCACTTAGAGTTTTACTCTATCATTGCCTTGGGTGGTTCCTGGCTTTGGTAAGTTAAAACTGGTATGTGCGGGTTAGGTGTGTTTTCAACCCAAAGACCGTAATGGGAATTAGTCAGCGTCTCGGTGCTGGCTAAAGAAATCCTTTACTTGTGGGTAAAGAGTACACCCTCTGCAGAGTTATACCTATTCGAATAGCCGTGTCCGCGGTTAAGGACTACAGTCTGGGTTGGTCAAGTGTCGGTCTCCGGAGGAAAATAATTAAATTGAGCATGAATTATTTTGCAGAATGATTATTGCCACTACTGATATTATCTTTGAATATTTGATGATATGAATATTATTGTGGACTAACCCTGTCATTTTATTTTTATTTTCTGAGTGTCTCATGGGCTGGCTAGACTACCCGGGCACTCAGTTTATTTTCAAGACCTCTCGTGGCGTCGCTTGAGTTCTCGGGCGGTCTGTCTCGCCCGATTCTCTTTTAGACACCCGTTTGGCATTTCTTTTCAAGACATCTCGTGGCGTCGCTTGAGTTCTCGGGCGGTCTGTCTCGCCCGATTCTCTTTTAGACACCCGTTTGGCATTTCTTTTCAAGACCTCTCGTGGCGTCGCTTGAGTTCTCGAGCGGTCTGTCTCGCCCGATTCTCTTTTAGACACCCGTTTGGCATTTCTTTTCAAGACCTCTCGTGGCGTCGCTTGAGTTCTCGGGCGGTCTGTCTCGCCAGATTCTCTTTTAGACACCCGTTTGTCATTTCTTTTGGATTCTCGGGCAGTTCAGTCTCGCCCGATTGTCCACTTTTAACTTTCTTGGTTTGTCACTAACATTTTAATTTTTCTACACATGCTAATATTTATCATGCCATTCTTTTAAATTTTTGTCAGCAAGAGCATATCATTTAATCCATCATGGGCATATGCATTCGGTATATCTTTTGTTCATTATGTTTGCGAGTACATTCAAACGTACTCACAGGCTTGTCCCTGGCTATTTCATTTGCCAGGCCAGGATTTCGACAAGGAGTATCACCACGATGTCCATGCGGAGCCTAGGATAGCAGCCACGTGGGATAGGAATTATCCTGGTCAGCCGTTCCTGTGGGAATGGAGCCCCATCGACGTTGGAGAACCACGAGTCGCTTCCGTCATCCTCACTAGAAATCATTGTTGTATCATTAGACCTTTATGGTCTTGTATCCAATTCTTGTAATTGCTTGGTAATCTGTAACAAGGACGTGTCCACGAGTAACAGTAATCCTGGGCTGGTGACGACATGAGGGGTTAATTTCTGGGATATCAGGTCCCGGAAATCCTGCCCCGACAGCCTTGGTATCAGAGCCAGGCTGGCCACTGGCTAATCCTATCCTAGCCTGGTCATTATCCTTAGGTTTCCACACTGTCCACATCTTTTCCTGTCCGTAGCCAAACCCATCCCATCCGATAAGCCTGCAAAGTGGCCAGCCGACATCTTTTGATAGTCGGTGCCCAACCCAACAGCTGGTTCATAGGCCGTGTGCCTGTGGCCGACACCTGAGTTGTCCCATCGACAAGCATGCGGTGGAAGACTCTGCTGGTTTATAAAGGAAGCCTCGCCCCAACTTAGCACATCACAGCCTCACTCTCAGTTCGATATCCAACCACCAAGATGCCTGGCCCCATCGTTCGCAACGAGACCACGTATGTCTTACCTTCGAAGCATAGACGGTTATGAGCATGGTTGCTGCTGAATCCAGCACTTATTTTCGTGATGCAATTTTTGCGATGTATTTTAGGGCGTATGTCATAAGTGCATTGCTATGTTTGCATTCTGCATAATATTGTTTGTTGTGATATGCATTTAATTCTTCCGCCCTTAACAAATCTCAAGGACGAGATTTTCTTAAGGGGGGTAGAGTTTGTAACACCCCAAAAATTTAACCATATTTTTATTAAGTAAAATTTGGCCAGAAATAAAATTTTGTAATTTTATTAGGTCTTTTATTATTTAAGAGTATTTTCTGTTTCAGTTTTCCAAAAAAATTCCCTCCATTTAGAAATTTTTGTAAAATATCATGGGATTTGGTAGTTGTCTTAAATCAATTCAATTATATTTTTAATAACAATAGCAAATATTTTCATAATAAAATTTTGCCCAAGATAATTCTTTGAAAGGCATTTTCAATATTTTAAATACCTCTGTTGCACTACAACTATTTTAAATAATTATTTTAAAATTCTACAAAAATTATGAGAGGTCATGTGATGCCTATATATCACTTTTATACAAAAACCCAACTTGGTCTTTTGAAAATTTTGAGCAAAACATCCTCTTTTCCTTTCTGATCCAGATTCAGCTTTGAACTACAACCCTATTTTTCCTTGCTCCAAAAATTCTGTAAATATTCCACCTTATAGTCCTCCCCAAGAAACACTTAAGTCCAGAAGAACAGCTCCAATTGCCTCATTCTAGTTGACCAAATAAAGCCTCCAAGTTTCTGTCTAGAATTGTATTTCTCCAAAACTTGCACTATCAAGTTTTTCATTTGGTCCATCCAACTCCACCATCATCTTTATCATCTAAAGAGACACCATCCTGCCAAATCTCACTTCCAACAAAGTCTTCTAAATAACCCTAGCATTCTGTCAAACAGATGGTGGGCATGGCAGAAATCTTGCTCCATTCTAAACTGCATTTGGAACTTGCCCATCTGGCCAAACCAACATGTCCAGTAGCCTTGCCACCCTTGCAAGCATCACCATACCAAAAATCAGCTCAATTGGACAAGCCTATGATACACTGGCAATTCATCGAGCAGCTGGTGTCCGTGTCCAGAGCGCGTGTATTGCAGTTAGTGGCATCGAGCCACTGCCGCACCTTTGCTGCCTCTCCTGCTCACCCCAGTCCTCCTCTGGATCATCTGATCCTCCTCAACGCTCGCCGACACCTTCCCTTGGTCGCTAGCGCCGTCCACAACCATCCACCGCCGCCCCTCATCGCCGCTCGATGAAAACCATCACGCCACGCCTCTGCCCAAGCCGCCTCGCCTTAATTGCCAACGGCTAGGCCTAATCCATGGCCCGCCGACCGCATAACGGCCTCACTGACCTCCACCGTCCTCAACCACCTTAGCGGCGCCATCAATGGCCACCCGCCGACGAGCCGTTCTCTGGAAGCCACCGAACCGCCTTACCCCGCGTATAAATAGACGCCCGAGCTCGCCCCGCTCCTCGTTAACGGGCCACACTCGCCTGGGAGCCACCCCAAGCAGCAGAACGGTTGGAGGTGGTCTTTTTCTTCCTCTCCGACACCCACTGTCATCGCCGCCTCTCGGCTGATTTCGAACCAACCACAGCCTCTCCCTCTCCATTTCCTCCACCACTAACCTCCTGGAACCCTCACCAACCGATTCCACCCCTCAATTTCACCGGAGCAAGCTCGTAGGAGTGCACCCCAATTTTGCCTCCACCGGAAACTTTTGGGCGAGCTCGCCGCCGACGACCCCGAGCTCCCCGTTGATCGTGTCCTATGTCAAGAGGTTCGCCATGAGCCCCTGATCACGAGAGTGTGCTCAGTTTTTCCAGGCATGCCGCCATTCGTGTAACACCCCAAAAAATTAACCATGTTTTTATTAAGTAAAATTTGGCCAGAAATAAAATTTTGAATTATATTAGGTTTTTTATTAATTTTAAGACCTTTTCTATTTTTTGTTTTCTAAAATTCTTCCCTCCATATAGAAAATTTTGGGAAAATATTGTGGGATTTGGTAGTTGTCTTAAATCAATTCAATTATATTTTAAATAACAAAGGAAATATTTTCATAATAAAAATTTGCCCAAAATAATTATTTTAATAGCATTTTCAGACTTTAAAATGCTTCTGTTGCACTACAACTATTTTAAATAATTCTCTAAAAATTCCACAAAAATTATGAGGGCTCATGAGATGCCTATAGATCACTTTTATGCAAAAACCCAACTTGGCGTTTTGAAAATTTTGAGCAAAACTTCCTCTTTTCTTTTCTGGTCCAGATCTAGCTTTGAAATACAACCTCAATTTTTCTTGCTCCAAAAATTCTGCAATTATTCCCACCTCTAGTCCTTCCTAAGAAACCCTTAAGTCCAGAAAATAAACTCCAATTACATTCTGTAAGAACTCCAAATTAATTCCCCAAGTTTGGGTCCAGAACTGAATTTCTCCAAAATTTGCACTATCAAGTTTTTCTTTTTGCCAAACCAACTCCACCATCATCTTTATCATATAAAGAGACACCATCCTACCAAGTATCATTTCCAACAAAACCACCTAGCTACCCCTAGCATTTCATCAGACACCTTGCAGACATGACAGAATTTGGTAACTTCCTAAGCTATCATATGGAGCTTGATCCTCTTGCCAATAGAGCATGTCCACTAGCTTTGCATTCCTAAGGGTCCTAATCCTGGTAAGTATCACTTGTAGAAAACCTCTGTGGTCCCCTTTTAGCATTTCGTCGAGCAGCCTGTGGGCGTGCTCTTTGCGCGAGCAGAGCGCCCGAGCTGCAGCTGCTGGCAACCGAACCCTGCCGCGCCCTTGCTGCTCCCCTCGCTCGTCCTGATCTTCTTTTGGATCAACAAGTTACCCATAGTCCTCGCCGACACCTTCTCTCGTCCCCTAGCGCCGACCACCGCTGTCCTCATCGGCTCCAACCGCCGTAGTAAAGACCGCCGCCGAAATCCACTCGGGGACGGCACCGACCAGGCCACCTGGTGCCTCCCGAGCTTATCCCCGAGCTGCCACCTCATCACTGATCTCCACCGCCCACCACCGGCCTCGCAACGACCACAACCACCGCACTAATGGGCGCCGCCGTCGTGCCTTCTCCTGGAAGCCACGGGAGGGGTTTCCCCCGAGCTATAAGAAGCCTCTCGAGCTCACTGCGCCTTCCACGATCACTTCTCACCTCTCTGTAATCCACCCCGAGCAACGAAACGGCCGGACGCGGTCTTCTTCTTCCTCTCCGACACCCACGGCCGTCGCCGCCTCTCGGCTGATTTTGAGTCTACCACAGCCTCTCCCCCTCCATTTCCTCCACCACTAACCTCCTGGATCCCTCACCAACCGATTCCACCCGTCAATTTCATCGGAGCAAGCTCGTAGGAGTGCACCCCAATTTCGCCTCCGCCGCGTGTCCCGTTTCTGGAGCTCGCTGCACCGACGTGCCCGTGCTATAAAAAGCCATCCGGAGCTCTCCTCGACATCAATCACCACTTTCCCCTCCCCTGCAAACCTCGCGGAGCACCCCGCTGACCCAGACAAGGTCTTCTTCTCCGTCTCAGGTGGTCACGGCCGCCGCAACCTCTCCAACCATTCCGTCGCAACCACGGCTTCCCCGTCCCCATTCTCTTCACCAATAGTCTCCTGAAGCACCCGCAAACCTTTCCCCATCGTCAATTTTGCCGGAGATGGCCCATAGGCGAAAGCCCTCTTCGAGCTCCGCCGGAGCTTCTCGGGAGGACCTCGCCGCCGGCGACCTCCTGCCTCCCTTCGGTCGTGCCCTACCTCGACCTGATCGCCAGGAAGTTCTGAGGATGCTCATGGGCCCAAATCCCCGAGAGGCGCCATCGTTCGCCGGCGACAAGTGCCGGAGCTCCGCCCCTGCTCTGCCGCGGGAGAAGACGCGCGTGGACCTGGTCAAACCTCACCAGTGGGCCAGGCGGGCCCATTGTCAGCGGACCAGGCCGCGCCGATCTGTCCGTAGTGGAGACGGTCTCCGGAGAAGCTGCCTTCGCACGGGGGAAACGTATTTGCCGTATACGCCTGGCACAGTAGCGCCCAACGACTATTTCGCGCTCAGGCGCACTTCTGCCTTTTTCCTTTTCCATTTCCAGAAGATTTCAAATATTTCCACAGAGTCCATTTCAAATCCAAAACTGATGATTCAAATTTCTAAAGACTTCTAAAATCAAGATCTATTAATCTAGCTAGGGTGAACATTTTTGATAAGTTTAACTCTGCTGGATTTATTAAATAAGTCCAATTCTTTATTTCTTTCAGCTTAGAAACTCTCTAGGAAAATCATATGAACTCCAAATAATTTAATTCTTTTTCTGAAATTCTTCATTTTCCATCTAGTTTATTTTAGTATTTATTTCAAAATTTTCTAAACAACTTTTTATTACTGTTTCTGCTTTGTGTGGTAATTACTATATTTTTGAAAATAGGAAATGGAGGGAAGATAAAATATTCAAAACTTTTGGAGTGCACCCAATATTTCTGCATGACCAAGGCAAGCATCTTAAACACTTGATATGGTGAACACATAGTTATTTGTTGAAATAAAAATTGAATTTTGAATATGTTGAATTCAAAAAAAAATTGCATATTGCTAGTTATGCTTGCATGATCCCTTGAAAATATTTTATTTTCATTTAAATATGAAGTATGAGTGAGCATGGTTATTTTCACATGCCCATATTGGTTCGGACTAATCTGCAGGAAAGAAACAGTCACGAGAAACGTGACCGTGAAACTGAAATCTTGTTGTGACGAGAATGATCGGTGAGGGCATGTTGGGATATGCCAGGTGGTGACCCTGTTGGGTACTACCAAGGAAAAATATTGTGCTAACCACTGTAGGAAAACTTAAACCTCCTGAGTCGACCGTAGATCGAGTCTTGTTCCGGTAACCCCCATACTTGTTTCGTGCTGCCACTCGTCCCTATCATAGGTAGGGTACGGTTCAGTAAGTTGTTAACCCCTTTCCGTGCACACACCGTACAGAGAGGCCACGATGAAGGTTTCCAGGTACCGGTTATAATGCCAGTCATCGGGTCAGGGGGCATGGGTGTATCCGTCTGGGACGAGAGGGGGGCACCCCTTGTAATCCGTGCATATGAATAGTGATCCTATGCTATTCGAGATTGTAGTCTCCCCGACTTAGAGTTTTTCTTGAACGATGCTTTGGGTGATTCCTGGCATCTGGAAAGTTGAACTGGTGTGTGTTGGTCAGGTGTGTTTACAACCCAAAGACCGTAATGGGAATTAGTCAGCGTCACGGTGTTGGCTAAAGAAATCCTTTACTTGTGGGTAAAGAGCACACCCTCTGCAGAGTTATACCTATTCGAATAGCCGTGTCCGCGGTTATGGGCTACAGTCTGGGTTGGTCAAGTGTCGGTCTCCGGAGGAAATAATTAATTGAGCATCAATTATTTTACAGAATATTATTATTTCATCACTAACGTTGTCATGGATATTTTTCTTATCATGAATATTACGGCTGTGAATATTAATGTTACTAGGAATATTATTGTGGACTAACCCGTTTCTCTTATTTTATTTTCCTGAGTGTCTCACGGGCTGGCTGGACTACCCCGGGCACCCAGTTTTATTTTCAAGACCTCTCGTGGCGTCGCTTGAGTTTTCGGGCGGTCTGTCTCGCCCGATTCTCTTTTAGACACCCGTTTGGCATTTCTTTTCAAGACCTCTCGTGGCGTCGCTTGAGTTTCCGGGCGGTCTGCCTCGCTCGATCCTCTTTTAGACACCCGTTTGGCATTTCTTTTAACTTTCTTGGTTTATCACTAATATTTAAATTTTCTGCATATGCTAATATTTATCATGCCATGATTTATATTTCAGCACTGTAGTAATATTCATCATGACATGATTTAATTTCGTTCAGCATATGCATATAATTTAACCCATCATGATCATATGCATTCGGTATATCTTTTGTTCATTATGTTTGCGAGTACATTCAAATGTACTCATAGGCTTGTCCCTGGCTATTTAATTGGCCTGGTCAGGATTTCTACGAGGAGTACTACAACGAAGTCCATGCGGATCCTAGGATAGCAGCCACGCGGGATAGGAATTATCCGGGTCAGCTGTTCCTGTGGGAATGGAGCCCCATCGACGTTGGAGAACCACGAGTTGCCTCCGTCGTCCTCACTAGAAATCATTGTTGTATCATTAGACCTTTATGGTCCTGTATCCAATTCTTGTAATTGCTTGGTAATCTGTAACAAGGACGTGTCCACCAGTAACAGTAATCCTGGGCTGGTGACGACACGAGGGGTTAATTTCTAGGATATCATGTCCCGAAATCCGGCCCCAATAGCTCGCCGGCAATCGCCGCCGGCGAGGTGCCCCTGTTCTGCCGTGGGAGTAATGACGAGGACGACCAGTCAAACCTGACGGAGGGGCCCCACTCGTCAGTGGCTGGGCCGCGTCAGGCTGTCTCAAGTGGAAGCGGGTTTCTCTAAAGCCGACTTCGTGCAAGGAAAAGCGTATTCCCCGAATACGCCTTCGACATCGTAGCCCACCCGCGCGGCCGGAGCGGCTGGGCTCGGCCCAGTAGCGCCGGACAACTAAATCACGCCCAGGCGCACTTCTGCCCTTCTCCTTTTTCATTTCCAGTAGATTTCAAATATTTCCACAGTGTCCATTTCAAATCCAAATATGATGATTCAAATTTCTACATGCTTCTAAAATCATGTTCTATTATTCTAGCTATGTTGAACATTTTTTCCTAAGCTTTATCTATACTGGATATTTTAAATAGTCCATTTAGTCATTTATCTCAGCTTAGAAAATTCCTAGGAAAATCATATGAACTCCAAATAACTTGATTCTTTTTCTGTAATTCATCATTTTTCATCTAGTTTATTTTAGGATTTACTTTAAAAAAATTCCAAACAACTTTTTAGTACTGTTTTTGCTTTATGTGGTAATTGCAATATTTTTGAAAATAGGAAATGGAGGGAAGATAAAATTTTCAAACTTTTGGAGTGCACCCAATATTTCTGCATATTCAAGGCAAGCATCTTGAACACTTGATATGGTGATTGCATGGTTAGATGTTTGCAAGAATAATTGAATCATGCATATGTTGAATTCAAATAAAATTTGCATGCATGTAGTGTTGGCATTTTTCCTCGTACCGTGCAACATGTGCTTGTCATGACTAACTTGCAGGAGCAGGTATAAGAGAAATACCGTTACCGACAAAAGGATGATCACGTTGGAGCGTGATCATGCCTTGCTGGTTATGCATGTTGGGACATGCAAGGGCTGTGGCCCTGTTTTGGTGTTACTGTTAAAAAAACACTTTATTGTGCTAACCACTACAGGAAAAACTTAACCTCCTGAGTCGACCGTAGATCGAGTCTTGTTCCGGTAACCCCCATACTTGTTTGTGCTGCCACTTGTCCCTGCCGCAGGTAGGGTACGGTTCAGTAAGTTGTTAACCCCTTTCCTGCACACACCGTACAGAGAGGCCATAGTGAAAGATACCATTGGCCCATGGTAGGCATGCCACTTGGTCCGGGGGCATGGGTGTCTCCGGTTGTAGCCGGAGAGGGGTCGCACCCCTGTTTGCACGCCGATATAAATATTGTGATCCCATGCTATTGGAGGCCGTTGAATGAGGCCTTCCCACTTAGAGTTTTACTCTATCATTGCCTTGGGTGGTTCCTGGCTTTTGTAAGTTAAAACTGGTATGTGCGGGTTAGGTGTGTTTTCAACCCAAAGACCGTAATGGGAATTAGTCAGCGTCTCGGTGCTGGCTAAAGAAATCCTTTACTTGTGGGTAAAGAGTACACCCTCTGCAAAGTTATACCTATTCGAATAGCCGTGTCCGCGGTTAAGGACTACAGTCTGGGTTGGTCAAGTGTCGGTCTTAGTGTCGGTCTCCGGAGGAAAATAATTAAATTGAGCATGAATTGTTTTGCAGAATGATTATTGCCACTACTGATATTATCTTGAATATTTGATGATATGAATATTATTGTGGACTGACCCTGTAATTTTATTTTTATTTTCTAAGTGTCTCATGGGCTGGCTAGACTACCCGGGCACTCAGTTTATTTTCAAAACCTCTCGTGGCGTCGCTTGAATTCTCGGGCGGTCTGTGTCGCCCGATTCTCTTTTAGACACCCGTTTGGCATTTCTTTTCAAGACCTCTCGTGGCGTCGCTTGAGTTCTCGGGCGGTCTGTCTTGCCCGATTCTCTTTTAGACACCCGTTTGGCATTTCTTTTCAAGACCTCTCGTGGTATCGCTTGAGTTCTCGGGCGGTCTGTCTCGCCCGATTCTCTTTTAGACACCCGTTTGGCATTTCTTTTGGATTCTCGGGCGGTTCAGTCTCGCCCAATTGTCCACTTTTAACTTTCTTGGTTTGTCACTAACATTTTAATTTTTCTGCACATGCTAATATTTATCATGCCATGTTTTAATTTTTTGTCAGCAAGAGCATATCATTTAATCCATCATGGGCATATGCATTCGGTATATCTTTTGTTCATTATGTTTGCGAGTACATTCAAACGTACTCACAGGCTTGTCCCTGGCTATTTCGTTGGCCAGGTCAGAATTTTGACAAGGAGTATCACCACGACGTCCATGTGGAGCCTAGGATAGCAGCCACGCGGGCTAGGAATTATCCTGGTCAGCCGTTCCTGTGGGAATGGAGCCCCATCGACGTTGGAGAACCACGAGTCGCTTCCATCATCCTCACTAGAAATCATTGTTGTATCATTCGACCTTTATGGTCTTGTATCCAATTCTTGTAATTGCTTGGTAATCTGTAACAAGGACGTGTCCACCAGTAACAATAATCCTAGGCTGGTGACGACACGAGGGGTTAATTTCTGGGATATCAGGTCCCGGAAATCCGGCCCCGACAATCCGTTGCATGGCAATCCCTACTCCTTGCATTGATATCGATTGATGGGCATCTCCATAGCGCGTTGATCCACCGAGTTGATGCGGGACTTTCTTCTTCTCCTTTCCATTATTTGATACCTACCACCACACTCTATTCCACCTAGTGCTATTTCCATGGCTTGCGCTCATGTATTGCATGAGAGTTGAAAATGATGAAGCGCGTTAGTGGTACTATCCAATTGCCTGGTTTGACACCGGGGTGCTCATTATTTATATATTTCCGGTGAAGATAGAGTCATGCCATGATTAATATGAGAAAGTGAGTAGGGATAACACTCGTTAAGGATCATATATTTTGAAAGTTAATGATTATGCTTCTTATGTTCATGGATATTATTATGTTGATATTGTTAATTCATTGCTTCACAACTTATATGCCGTAAAGAGATTACATAATAAACATGTTTGGTAGCATTCCACATCAAAAATTCTGTTTTTATCGTTTACCTACTCGAGGACGAGCAGGAATTAAGGTTGGGGATGCTTGATAGGTCGCCAACGTATCTATAATTTTTTATTATTCCATGCTATTATAGTATCAATCTTGGATGTTTTATATGCAATTATATGTTATTTTTTGGGACTAACCTATTAACCTAGTGGCCAGTGCCAGTTGCTGTTTTTTTTGCCTATTTTTGCCTTTTTAGAAAATCATTATCAAACGGAGTCCAAACTGTAACACCCCTCTGTAATGAGCAACAGTGATCCATAATGATTAGGCTAATTCTCTGTGATTTGCAATGCTTGATCATGTTGGATTAATATCTCATTTCAAATTCCTCCACTGAATTCAATTCAAATTCAAAGTGAAATTTGAAGTTGCTCAAAAATTGCTGGAAAATAGTTCATGTTTTAGCAAAAATTCCAAAACAAATAATTGTTCAGGAAAACAACATCACCACTTTGCTAAAATGAGCTATAGCATTTAAAAGAGTGCTTAAACAGTAATTTAAATGCCATTTCAACTATGAAAATTCAAATGGATTCAAAAATTGCTCAAACTTATTGTGGCAGTGCAGAATAATGCAATATATTTTTGTGGACTAGTTTCACATTTTACTATATGCATTTGGTAGCTCAAATATTTTTCAATTCCTTTCTGTAAAAGAAAAATAGAAAAAGAAAAGGAAAAGGCCTAAACCGACTGGGCCTAAGTGCACAGTGCACTCGGCCTAGCCCAACCTCCCTCTCTCCTACCTCCCGCCTCTCTCCTCCCGCCTCTCTCCTCCCCGTGTCGGGCTCGCCGTGGCCGCGCGCGCGCTCGCCAGCCAGCGGCCAACACCGCGGCGCTACAGGGCAGGCGAGGGGATAAGAACGGCCCCCTCGGCCTCCCCGTCAACCCTAGCCATTTTCCCCCCTCCTCCATCGCCTCCCTCTCTCTCTCTCCCGTGCTCGACCGAGCGCGATCGTCGCCGCACGCCGTCGATCCCGCGGCCACCGAGCTCCTCCCGCCTCGCCGCTTTGTCCAACGTCTCCGCCGCCGTCGTCCACCTCGTCCCCGTCCTCGAGCGCGAGTTGGGAGCCACCGCAGCAAGCCCGGAGAGCTCTTCTTCCTCTTCGGTCGCCGTTGCTGTCACTGTCGATTCGCCGCCATACTGCGCTCCGAAGCTGTCAACGGGCCACCGTGCGCCTCCACGATGAGCTCTACGCCATTTCCCCCTCTTCTTTCTCTTCTTCCCGCACCGTAGCCGTGCTTTCGCCGGGCCCGAACGCGAAGCTGCCGTCGACCTCGTCGCCGCCAATGTCGTCACCGACGAGCTCGTCCGAGCACTCAGCCGTGCTCAGCACAGCCGTAGGAGCTCAACGCAGCTGCCCGCTGCTCTTGCCGTGCTCCCTAGCGCCATAGCCGTTCGAGCCCGAACTCCGACGCCGCCCCGCGAGCTCACCACCGTCAACTCCGGCCGACTCCGGCGACGCCACCGCCACCAATCAACGTGCCTCGCTCCGCTCGTTCGAACGTGGGGTCGCGCGCGCCAAATGGACGCCGGACGGCGAAATCCGCCGCTGTCCCGTGCACCTCCACCGCGTTTGGCGTCGCCGGCGACTTGCCGCCGGCCGCCGCCGAGCTGGCAGCCACGCTGGCACCTCCTGGGTCACTGCCAGTGGGCCCAGGGGCCCCAGTTGACCGCGTTAACCGGTCAACCCTGCTGACGTGGCAGCACTATGCCACTGACGTGTGGGCCCCTGCGTCTAATTAAACTAATTAGGTTTTAAAATTAATCTGTTAATTAGTATAGACACTGACAGATGGGGTCCACCCTCTAATTAACCTCTGTTAGTTTAATTTAATCTCTGTTTAGCTCTCTGTCACTGACATGTGGGACCCAGCTGTCAGGTTTGACCTGGAATAGCTGGGGTTGACCACCGACGCCATGCTGACATCATACGTGTACTGTTCTGGATAATGCGAATTTATTAATTAAATTAAATCCAGGAATTTCAGAAAAAGGTTTAAATCTTTGAAAATTCGTAGAAATTCAACCGTAGCTCGGATCGAAAAGGTGTCAACTTGAAAGTTGATCAGAAAAATGAGACGAATCAGAATATGTGGTCAAAATGCTTGACCATCACTCCTAACTATCCGAACATGGAACCTTCTCTCCGGTTCAGTATACCGATAACTGCCTAAAAGACGGGAAGATATCCTTGATATTTCCCCCCTTCGTCTGCAACATGTAGCCTTGCATTAGGTCACCACCAACACTGCATTTTGCCATGCCACGCATTGTGTTGCATTTGTTTGCTTTTATTTATTATTTATTTCCCCTCTTCTTATCCGGTAGACCCCGAGACCGACGTAGCTCCGGAGTCCGACTACACCGTTGACGACCCCTCCTTTGGCGCAGAGCTTCCAGGCAAGCAACCCCCCTTGAGCATGCCTATATCGCCTATTCTTTCTCCCTCATGCTTGCATTAGAATTGCTACAGTTATTGTTCCGAATACCTAATCTGATGTATAGCCTGTTTTTATAAACTGCTATTGATACCTTACCTGCTGTCCTAACTGCTTAGTATAGGTTGGTAGTAATCCATCTGTGGCCCTCATTCTTATCCTAGTTGCCCCGCTCTAGTACTAGTGCCCCGATCGAGGTGATTGACGGGCTAAGACCAGCACATCACCGCACAGCCCCTAAGTTGTACGACTCTACAGAGTTACCAACGAGTGCCGAGGGTGATACCTCTTGTCTCACTCCCAATGTTGTCTCTGTAGTACAGCTAGTCGGTTGTGGGTTACCGAGGGTGATTCCTCCATCACCACCTCCGATGAAGCTTCTGTCATGCAACTCCTCAAGTCTGAATCCATCGAGGGTGATTCCTCCAGGTTCACCTTGACGGGCACATCGAGTGGGAATCCAACGAGGGTGATTCCTCGGATTCCATCTTGATGTTATGGACACACGGTTACCTTGACTTTACTGCTGATACTTGATAAAGTCGGGTCGGCCCCGAGGGGTACCCGCGAGTGATGTGTAGTCGGGTTGACCATGAGGGTACCTGCGAGTTAATTACGTGGCACGGCCGGGCATTCTTAGCCCTTGCCGTAGGTCCACGAGACGGGGCGACGGGGTCACATGATCGTGGATCTCTGCTCGTTTCCGTGAGCTCCCAACACACTAATGGGTTAGGATATGTGATCTGAGTAGGCCTCTGGCCTTTTCGCACTAACAACCATGCGGGAATAGTATGGGAACTCGGCATCGTATGTATCAGCCGAAGTTCTTCAGACGTCAGCGATTGAGCGGCGCGCGCCGGGTTGGACTGGGAATGCCCGCGCTTGTATTAAGGGGGCTTGGTCTGCTCCCGGCCGCCCGCGCAACGCGCAGGAGTGCAAAGGGCGATGGGCCCAAGACCCCTGAGCACTTAGGTTGTAGACCGGCGTGCTGACCTCTCTGTTGAGACTAGGTAGGGCTACGACGTGTCGATCAGCCGAGCCCGGGCATGGACCAAGCAGGTGTGTCCGGCCAGAGTTTATCGAGCGTGTTGGGTAAGTTGGTGCACCCCTGCAGGGAAGTATATCTATTCGAATAGCCGTGTCCACGGTAACAGGACGCTCAGAAAATATCCCGATCTTCTACAACTAGAACTGGTTACTGTGTTGGCTCCGGGATCGCTTTCTCGCAGGGAGCCGAGGAAGGATCTCTAGGCGTTGTTACTACTTGTTGCTACTATTATATTCTTGTACTAATCTGCACTCTTCTAATGCTGCAAGACGCTGAAGATGCTAGTCTTCGATAGGCTAGGCCTTCCCTCTATTCTGGCATTTCTGCAGTCCAGCCCACTGTTTCAGCCCTTCTTTGATACCCATGCATAAGTAGAATAGTTCTGATGTAAGTCTTGCGAGTACTTTGGATGAGTACTCACGGTTGCTTTGCTTCCCATTTTTCCCCATACCCGATTGCTGCGACCAGATGACGGAGCCCCAGAGCCAGCTGCCCCAGTAGACGACTACTACTACCCCTCAGGTGGAGAGTACTACTACATGGAGACCGCTGACGACAAGGAGTAGATAGGAGGCACCCAGGCAGGAGGCCTGTGCCTTTTTGATCAGTGTCGTTGTTTTGCCCCGCCTTCTTAAGGCATAGCTGTTTAACTTTTATGTCTGTACTCAGATATCTGATGCTTTCGCTGAAGCTTGTATGACTCGAGCTTATGTATTCGAGCCCTCGAGGCCCCTGGCTTGTAATATAAAGCTTGTATGTCTTTTATTTGTGTTTAGAATTGTGTTGTGATATCTTCAAGTGAGCCCTTAGGCTTGATCGTGTGCATTTGCGTGTATGTTTAGTGCACGATTAAGTCGGGGGCGTCACAAGTTGGTATTAGTGTCGACTGCCTGTAGGAACCCCCTTTCCAACTCCTTGGCCGAAGTTGAGTCTAGTCTTTGAAAAAACGATTTTACTAACATGGCTGTGTGGCTTACGGGCCCACGTCGCCAATGGGTGGTATTAGGATCTTTTATTCCTCTTCCTTACTCTGGGATTCTAATTTCTCTTCTATTCTGGTTAAAGTTTTGCTAACTCTAACATTAGGTTCTCGTGTTCACATTCTCCCGGAGAGCTAGATTATCTGCTATCATCCCTTTCAAAGTTATCTTATGCTTCTCACACTATCATTTGACATCTGCACTATCTTGTTTCAGATGCATCCCGCAAGACAGCTCGTACGCCACACTATGGCTGTTGATGCGACTGGGTTCCCTGCTATCTTGGTCGATCTTTTGACCAGGCTGGGATATCGCTGGTACCCCGAGTACACTATTTACGAGGATTACCGCGAGTTCAACCAGGAGCAGTACCATGTTGTGGTTCGCATCTTTGATCAGCAGAACAACTCCATCACTGAGTTGCACACCTTTCACGGTGTTGGAGTGACTGTCGACATGGCCGTCCATGATGCTGCCTATATTGCTATTGCCCGTCTTCGTGGTGAGCACAACAGTCGCTTGGAGGAGACTGCTTTCAGATACATCCAGTATGCCCCCCGCTGGGGATGAGACTGGATACTACACTGCTGTTTGTACTCCTTACGTGTTGCGTCGCTACGACCCGCAGGTTTTGGTACTGTACACTCAGGCTTTGGATCGCTCTGCTCGAGCTCTTGCTGTTGAATTGTACGCCACTCGTGCTCGTCTTTACGACTCTCTGACATAGTTGCTACCAGCAGTCTGTGCACGGATGCATCCAGAGTATATTCTTTACCCGTGCAGGACGGAGATGCCACCAGGTCTTGAGTGGCCTGCTGTTGGAGGTTGTACTCCTCCACGTGGCCCTCTTCTTCAAGTTCGGGACCAGGTTCTGCACCAGAGTGTTCACAGAGCGCAGGATCCTTATATCGAGGGTACCCTGCGTTGTCACCTGCAGCTGCCTGGCTTCAGTGGTTTTCTCCGACGTTGACGTAGCTATCGCTATGTCCCGTTGTTGTATCCCTCCACCGGGTGCCTGTGTGTTGCCTAGTTGTCTATCTTTCCTTTTCGCAGTTATAACGCTGGCTTGCAACCGTCTTTATGTATGGATCTGCATGTCATGTTGACTATGATGTTGTATCTATTGCACTTCCTTTTGTTGTGCGTGATTACTTCATGAATGATTCCATACAACTACAATGCTCGTGGCTAAACTACCCCCTGTTGAATTTTAGCAGGATGGTTAGATGTAACACCCCGATTTTTGGCCCTTTCTTTTTCTTTTGGTTTTATTTGGTTTTTGCTCTGGTTTTCTTTTGGAGCTGTTCTTTGGACTTGAAACCTGGGAGATCATCATTTCTTCCCCTCCCAAGTAGTGTTTCATCCTTGTATCTTTCCCAAGATCATGGCCTCTCTATTCTAGCCCAACTCCAAAATTCTTTTCTTAGGGAATATTCCTTTTCTTACTAAAGGAATAACCCTATTTGACCTAGGTTGTGAAGCAACCTATATTTCTGTCATTCCAAAAATTCCCAAATAATTCTCATAAATTCTTTGGGTCATATATTCCCCAAATATGTCCAAACCCTTCCTTGCCTAGTTCACAAATAATTCAGGAATATTCCTTTTTCCATTCTGTTCAGTTTGGCACTTTGTGAAGGAACTGCCATTTATATTCTTCTGAATGCTCTCAAATTTTTTGAGCACTCTCTCCTA
Source organism: Elymus sibiricus (assembly GCA_039707655.1). Classification (NCBI taxonomy): domain Eukaryota; kingdom Viridiplantae; phylum Streptophyta; class Magnoliopsida; order Poales; family Poaceae; genus Elymus; species Elymus sibiricus. The sequence continues at coordinate 148,174,371 of CM077668.1, read as the reverse complement.
TCCAAATCATTGCCACATGACAAAATTCAGCTCCATTTGCCTAGTGAATCTTCCTCAGCATATTCCCAAAGTTTCTACCCTAAGAGAAGCTTTGTAAAGGAAGTACTAGCTAGGTGCATCCTATTGAGCTGAAATTTTTCCAGGATATTCATATGCTCAAAAGATTCCCGTACACCAACAATCATCTATGTGAGCACACCTTCCCATCTCTGGTTCTGGTCAAATTTTCAGTGTATGAAGCAACTACATTTTATGTTGCTTCAAAAATTCTGAAATAAATTCAGGGCCTAAAGATCCATATATCCTTTCTGCATGCCAAATTTCACATCATTTTGCCAATTCATTTGCCCTGTGATATTCTCCCAAGGTTCTGTGCAGAAAGGACCTTTGTGAAAGAAGTACCATCTAGGTATTTCCAAATGGCATGAAATTTTCCCAGTATCTTCAGGGTCCTAAATAATCATCTTATACCAAAATGCAGCTCAAGTCCACACTCCATGTGAGTGCATCTTCCCGATCTAGCTTCTGTACTGTTTTGGGCAGTTGTTCAGCATCTATTTTCAAATCCTACCCTAACCATCTCAAAAATCGCAGGACTGTAGTCCTTCCTATCCTAAACCCTTGAGACATTCCCTCTGGTCCATTGGTCAAGTAACTTGACCACAACATCTAACTCTAGTTGACTACAGTAACCATTCCTGGGTGCATCCCGTCTACCCACAGCTCTTTTGATCGACCCATCTCATCAGGGAGGCTGTAGTATGGGTGGACTACACTGTGGACATGGTGTAACCAGCCTACGTGCCCTCTCCCTGGCCATGCACGCGGTGACCGCACTGTGGTCACGCGGTCGCGCGTGCTCTGCGTGCAGCGAGCGCGCTCTGGGTGTCACCGAGCTGCGGGCGTCTTCTGCTCGGCCGCGTCCGCGCGTCTGAGGGCGCCGCACTCCCTCTCCGGCGTCCACCTGGCCGGTTGGCCTCCTCGCCCCCTCCTTCTTCCCCTCTCCTCGCGCCATGGCGGCTCTGCCACCGCCGTGCACGCGCGCACAGTGTGCTGGTGGCCGACCACGCATGCTCTGCCACCCCGTGTATGCTTTCTGCCATCAAGCGTCGCTGGCCCGCCGCTCAGCCTCTATCCCATCGCCGCAAAGCTCGCGCGCGTGCCCGGAACTCTCGCCGGAGCTCACCCATCGGGTCATGGCGGCATCCGGTCTGGAATCTCTCCCCCGCCTATATAAGCCCTCCCCGACCGTGGTTCGCTTCAACACTCCTCCTTCCCATCACCTAATCGACCTCCGGAGCCACTAACCCAAGTCGGAGCCCTCTCCTTCCTCCTCTCCGGCCACAGCTCCGCCGTTCGGCCATCTCCTCCTCGAGCTCATCCCAAGCCACCCCAGCCCTAGCTGAGCTCACCATGAAGCTCCCCTCTCTCTCCTAGTCCTCCTCAGCCTCTATCCCGAGCCACCCATTGCCAGAATCACTGAGTTCGCCGAAGCCCGTAGCCACCGCCGCCGGAGACGAACGGTACGACGCCGTCAGTTCATCATTTGAGGAGCCCCCGGTACAGGCGGGTGAGCCATCGAGTGCCCGTTCGATCCCCGCCCTCTCCCAGCTCCGCCGACGTCTCTACGACGGCGAACGGCCGCCGATGAGCCGCCTCTCCTCTCTTCCCTCCCCCCTTTTAACTCTGACGGGGTGACCCCACCCGTCAGCCTCACCCCGCCCCCGCCGAAGCGTTTTAAGTGGAGGCATAAACCCCAATTTACGCTTTCGACGTCAGCCCCTCTGGAAATTCCAGAAAATCAGTTTAATCTATTTTTAAATCCAGATTTGACCAAACTTTGACCTTGAATAACTCCTAAACTATAAGTCCAAATGCATTGATTCTTTTTGCATTATTTTTCTTTTGAGCTCCTCTATTTTCTGGTAGACTTTGGTATTTTTCTCTTCTGTCTAGAATTTCTGGACAGAAGTATTTGCATTATGTGGTATTTATAAATGCTTGAAAAATATTTTCAGAGTGGTTGTGGTGTTTTGGTGAAGACGAGGAGCTCTTTCCCTCTCTTTTGGAGCAAGGCAAGCCACTCCCTCCATTTGCATGATTGCAATGCAATGCCATGGTTTATTTGAATTAAATCTGCTTAATATTGCATTATCTAGAAATGATTTATTCTTGGCTTTATGATTGGACATATGTGAGTTTGCTACTGCCATGATGATGCTTGGATCTCCAGGGCTATATTTTGATGATTTACGAGGACATGTTAATTTGGAATTTCTTATAGCCGTAGTCATGCTTTATTCTTGGTCATATTGAATACTATATTATTGGAGTTCATCATGTGATATAGGTACTTTATGCTTTGGATTTTGGATGGATATTGTCATGATTTATATCACAGGTCATTATGTAATATTGGAGTAACAGTTCTAGCATAGTTATTACCTTGGGGATAAATTCCGTCATTTTGTTGGTTAGGTGCCACTGAATCGAGCTCACCAGTGCAGCCACACTTGCCTGGATGGGGAGGCCCTAATTCGGTCTATTGGCATGCCTCTCGCCGGTGACTCCAACTAGGGAAGGTTATGTGCTCGCGCTGCCCTGGCCCGGTAGGCGGTCATGACCTTGTGTGCCCAAGTTGTGTTGTACCCGGGTGTCCCCGTTTGGGACGAGATTGTTTATGTTTGGCCACGACAGTGGCAGCAACAGAGGTGGCGGATGTCACGAGTGACATCAGGGGCCACCCATGACATAGCCCAAAGGGGAGTTTGTCGGAGTGGCCGGGAGAGTGTCATGCAATAGATTGGTTTTGTCGGAATATCGTTGGTCCACCCGAATGGGAGTACGAGGCCATGAGTTCCGTGGTGTGGGTACAGTGTACTAACCTCTGCAGAGAGTATAAACTATTGATAGCCGTGTCCTCGGTCATGGACACAGTTCATTGTAGGTCACACCCTTTGATCAAAACTCAAAATGACGGAATAACTTATATCATGATTGTATGTACATAAGTAACAGGTTGGCAGGATGCCGATGATGTTGTTGGGATGATCTTGAGGATGGTCATTCAGGGTGTGATGTGATCACGCGGTGATCACGAGGATGTATGGATCATGAGGTGATCAAGTTGATATGTTGCTTGGCCTGATAGCCAAGAGTGAGATGGTTTCTCGTGATTCAAAATGATGGTTCAGCAGTGACTCTAGTCTTACCGTATTAGGTTGTGTAACTCTTACTTCCACCTCATAGTAGTTGGTAATAAGTTAACTTGTTAATGCTATGTTGTTGTTTTGCCTTGATGCTTCTGGTTGTTGTGAGCTTGCGAGTACATTCAAAGTACTCACCTGGCTTATCATGCCAGTTTGCAGGTGATGCTGTGCTTGATTGCTTGTTGTGGATTTCGTTCGTGCGAGCTAGACCGTGTCCCAGCCAGAGTCCCTGCGGAGTGGAGTTCACCTTTGTCGTCGTCGTTCCGCTGCTACGTATTGTTCCGCTGCTAGCATAGGACTACCTTAGCAGGCGTTGTGTCGCCGTGCCACTGTAACCGGTGTAATAGCAGACCTTTGTAACCTTATCATTTGTAATAAAGCTGATTTGTTCTATGCCAAGCAGTGCCGTATTCCAAAAGACATTTTTGGGCTGGAATACGGGGCGTTCCGGTCCCTCTGAGCCGGGGTGCCACAACTGTTGGTATCAGAGCAGGTCTGGCTGTAGGACGCCCTAGTCAACGCGAGCGTTAGAAACCGGTAGTGTAGGATCCTGATTGTTTGTTGCATTTGGTTGCTACATTTGGTTGTTGCATAGCATATAGATTCCGTCTTTCTTCTGACCATCTATTCCAGGAGTGTAGATGGCCACCACTCCTATTGAGTTCCACGCCGCCCTGCACCGCTCACCTTCGCGTCCCTGCTCCACGATGTGTGGCATAGTCTCTATCCCAATGGAGAGATACCGCGGTACCAAGTGTTTGAGGTTCAGCTTGGGGGCAGATTACTGGAGTATTTTGCCCATGTTTTTCTGGAAGCCAGGATCCCTATTGGAAGATGTTCCTACAGGTTCCATGGCGGATATGGTGCCACTCCAGATCGCGCAGTCCAACTCACAGCCCTGGCAGGAATCACGGGTCTTCGTCATGAAGAATTGGTGATGCAAGAAAACCATGCCTACTCGTACTACCCTACCATAGCCGAGAACCCCACGCGAGTCAGGTTCCCCTCTACTCGTCCTAATGATGATGTGGCCATCCCCACCATGTCCCGGTTCATGACGGCCGAGTATATGCTGATTGCTGAGCTCGTCCGAGATGCGACCCGGGCCAGGAGATTGCTCGGTGCTACAATTACTCCTCGCCCATTGCCTCCTTCCTCGACTTCTACACCTCCAGCATCAACCGCTTCACCCACCCCTCCACCAGCCGCCTCGCCACCTACCCAGCTTTAATTTGTTCGTAGTGCGTTCGTATCCGAATAGCCCCGGTTGCATCAGTTGTAGTAGAATGCATGTTGTGATGTGTATTGAGTAGTAAGGAGTGCAGTGTCACTTATGAATGCTTGTATGTCTGTTGTGTGCCTTTATTCGATTTGGTGGTTTTCTTTGTTGTTTCTTTTGGGCCTTTGGTGTTACCTTATTTCCCCTTATGAAAGTTGCTCATCACTCACCTTCGGACCCGAAGACGCAATGAGGATCGCAATTATTGGAAGCTCAGTTAAACGGCATGGCAATCTCAGTTGACTGTAATATATCGGGAATCTAAATGATAGCCTGGATTTATTACCAGCATCAGGTCTACATCAGTTGTGCAACCTTTACAGCAGCAATAATCAAGCCAGCAAAAAGACAAGTCAGGCACAAGATCAACCGTATATTTTCCATCGAAGGCATGACTATGTATAAAGTTTTATTTCAATCACGGGTGGAACTTGAAATATGTTATGCTCCGGAAAGAAAGACAGAAGAAGCTAAGAGTTCAACTTTAAGCTAAAAAGACAGTCCGACAATTCTCTTCATACACATAACCAGCATCAGAATTGTTATGGATATATATACAGTATTCAGTCCACGGATCGCAGTATGAATCTTCTGGTGCAAGGAGCTCAGCCTTCCTCCACACGGTACCAGAAGAAACTTATGACGCAAGTCTCCTCAGGTTTTCTCTGTACAACTCATGAACAGTTTCCTGCCCAAGATACCCAGTCTTTCATAGCAAGCTACCACAGCGAAAGCTTCCGGCATAAGGAAATGAATCTTCCCCAGTAAGCAGCCAGAGTAGAAGCTTCTCAGGCATGGAACCCAGTCTTCTCCAGCACGCTACCTCGACTAAAGCTTCAAGAGTAAGGTATCCAGCCTCCTTCAGCAAACAATCCAGTTTTATTGAGTACGACACTACACACCGCCATCAGTACCACTACATGATATGACACAGTGAGTTGGCAGTCTAGGCCAGCTTCAGAATCTGGATTGCAACAATTTTGATAGAAGTTAGTCAGGACATATGTCTACTCCGAGAATCTTGTATATAACCACAGACTTTCATATGCATAAGGAGCCTGCACCCCAGATCATGCAAGTCATTTATACAAGGATACAACTCTGATCACATAAACCTACCAAACGAACGCCAAGATGCACCAACTCCATAATTCGGGTCAGAAGAAGCAAAATCAGAGACACCTCACATGTGAATCAACAAATGGTGAAGCAGACAAGCTTGAAACAACAGTTTTGACAGCAATTTCCAAGGACAGTTTCTCGGCACCGGAAAAGGTGGTATCACGGAATCTTGGCACAGCCTTGTCTGATTAGCTCGAACAACGTGCGTTGTACCAACTCTATGGTATGGTTGTGAGGACTTGTTTCATGCGCAAAAAAAACGAGGTATGATAATCGAACATTGCACCAACAACAACTATGGTCATAAGAAGAACCGAGGATAAGTAAAGGTGGCCTAGCTCTTTCTGCAAGGGATTTTGACAATCAAGGAGTCAGTCTAACAGCAGAAATATGATGATTACCGCACGACTGACAGGGTCCGGGTACCCAAATCAGATTGAGACCATGGTTCCATAAAGAATCAGCATGTATACGCACTCAGAGGACTACCCTGTCCCATACGGGCCACCGGTCACGTTAATCAGTCCGTCTGGTTACACGTGGTTAGCAGGGTCAGTGCGAAATGTCCAAGTCTGTCTCATCAGATGCAAGATTTCCTCAGTCATTTCAGCATGTGACCACTACGACCGTGGTTCGCTTCAACACTCCTCCTTCCCATCACCTAATCGACCTCCGGAGCCACTAACCAAAGTCGGAGCCCTCTCCTTCCTCCTCTCCGGCCACAGCTCCGCCGTTCGGCCATCTCCTCCTCGAGCTCATTCCAAGCCACCCCAGCCCTAGCTGAGCTCACCATGAAGCTCCCCTCTCTCTCCTAGTCCTCCTCAGCCTCTATCCCGAGCCACCCATTGCCAGAATCGCTGAGTTCGCCGACGCCCATAGCCACCGCCGCCGGAGACGAACGGTACGACGCCGTCAGTTCATCATTTGAGGAGCCCCCGGTACAGGCGGGTGAGCCATCGAGTTCCCGTTCGATCCCCGCCCTCTCCCAGCTCCGCCGACGTCTCTACGACGGCGAACGGCCGCCGATGAGCCGCCTCTCCTCTCTTCCCTCCCCCCCTTTTAACTCTGACGGGGTGACCCCACCCGTCAGCCTCACCCCGCCCCCGCCGAAGCGTTTTAAGTGGAGGCATAAACCCCAATTTACGCTTTCGACGTCAGCCCCTCTGGAAATTCCAGAAAATCAGTTTAATCTATTTTTAAATCCAGATTTGACCAAACTTTGACCTTGAATAACTCCTAAACTATAAGTCCAAATGCATTGATTCTTTTTGCATTATTTTTCTTTTGAGCTCCTCTATTTTCTGGTAGACTTTGGTATTTTTCTCTTCTGTCTAGAATTTCTGGACAGAAGTATTTGCATTATGTGGTATTTATAAATGCTTGAAAAATATTTTCAGAGTGGTTGTGGTGTTTTGGTGAAGACGAGGAGCTCTTTCCCTCTCTTTTGGAGCAAGGCAAGCCACTCCCTCCATTTGTATGATTGCAATGCAATGCCATGGTTTATTTGAATTAAATCTGCTTAATATTGCATTATCTAGAAATGATTTATTCTTGGCTTTATGATTGGACATATGTGAGTTTGCTACTGCCATGATGATGCTTGGATCTCCAGGGCTATATTTTGATGATTTACGAGGACATGTTAATTTGGAATTTCTTATAGCCGTAGTCATGCTTTATTCTTGGTCATATTGAATACTATATTATTGGAGTTCATCATGTGATATAGGTACTTTATGCTTTGGATTTTGGATGGATATTGTCATGATTTATATCACAGGTCATTATGTAATATTGGAGTAACAGTTCTAGCATAGTTATTACCTTGGGGATAAATTCCGTCATTTTGTTGGTTAGGTGCCACTGAATCGAGCTCACCAGTGCAGCCACACTTGCCTGGATGGGGAGGCCCTAATTCGGTCTATTGGCATGCCTCTCGCCGGTGACTCCAACTAGGGAAGGTTATGTGCTCGCGCTGCCCTGGCCCGGTAGGCGGTCATGACCTTGTGTGCCCAAGTTGTGTTGTACCCGGGTGTCCCCGTTTGGGACGAGATTGTTTATGTTTGGCCACGACAGTGGCAGCAACAGAGGTGGCGGATGTCACGAGTGACATCAGGGGCCACCCATGACATAGCCCAAAGGGGAGTTTGTCGGAGTGGCCGGGAGAGTGTCATGCAATAGATTGGTTTTGTCGGAATATCGTTGGTCCACCCGAATGGGAGTACGAGGCCATGAGTTCCGTGGTGTGGGTACAGTGTACTAACCTCTGCAGAGAGTATAAACTATTGATAGCCGTGTCCTCGGTCATGGACACAGTTCATTGTAGGTCACACCCTTTGATCAAAACTCAAAATGACGGAATAACTTATATCATGATTGTATGTACATAAGTAACAGGTTGGCAGGATGTCGATGATGTTGTTGGGATGATCTTGAGGATGGTCATTCAGGGTGTGATGTGATCACGCGGTGATCACGAGGATGTATGGATCATGAGGTGATCAAGTTGATATGTTGCTTGGCCTGATAGCCAAGAGTGAGATGGTTTCTCGTGATTCAAAATGATGGTTCAGCAGTGACTCTAGTCTTACCGTATTAGGTTGTGTAACTCTTACTTCCACCTCATAGTAGTTGGTAATAAGTTAACTTGTTAATGCTATGTTGTTGTTTTGCCTTGATGCTTCTGGTTGTTGTGAGCTTGCGAGTACATTCAAAGTACTCACCTGGCTTATCATGCCAGTTTGCAGGTGATGCTGTGCTTGATTGCTTGTCGTGGATTTCGTTCGTGCGAGCTAGACCGTGTCCCAGCCAGAGTCCCTTCGGAGTGGAGTTCATCTTTGTCGTCGTCGTTCCGCTGCTACGTATTGTTCCGCTACTAGCATAGGACTACCTTAGCAGGCGTTGTGTCGCCGTGCCACTGTAACTGGTGTAATAGCAGACCTTTGTAACCTTATCATTTGTAATAAAGCTGATTTGTTCTATGCCAAGCGGTCCCTCTGAGCCGGGTTGCCACATTAGACCCGCAGGTCGTGGCCGTGGTGCCAACAATCCACCACCGCCTGACTATATGACTGCAATGATGCAACAATTCGAAATGCACCATCAGTTCATGCAAGGACTCATGGATCAGTTTCCTCGTCCCAATGACAACCAGCAGCCAGCCGCAATAACCTTGCAAGAGTTTGTGCACCTTAATCCAACTATCTTCCACAACTCAGTTCAGCCGCTTAACGCTGATGACTGGCTCCGCGACATCACTTTCGAGATGGAGTCTGCGAATGTGGCCCCTGCCAGCTATGTCACTTTTGCATCCTACTTTCTGAGGGGTCCCGCAGCCCAATGGTGGGACACTCACAGGCATACCCTACCTGCTGGAACCATCATCACTTGGGTGGAATTCCAAGCTGCTTTCTGTGCCCGTTACATTCCGCAAGGAGTTATGGACCAGAAGAAGCATGACTTCCGCAACCTTACCCAGGGCAACAAGTCTGTGGAAGCCTATCAGCGGGAATTTCTGGAACTATCTCGCTACGCTGAAGAAGATATTGCTACTGATGCGCGCAGACATGAGAAGTTCCATGAAGGGCTCAATCCTGATATCAAGCTCGCACTGCTAGTCCAAGATTTTGCCGACTTCGCCACCTTGGTGAACAAGGCTATATAGGATGAGACTAGTCTAAAGGATCACAAGGACGCTCTTAAGCGCACCCGTGAAGCGGGCTCATCTTCGGGCTTGTCTTCCCAGAAGCGCCGTATTTGGATCCCTCACAGCATGTACCGTCCGACTGTACCTGTTCCAAGGCCATCGTATGTTGCACCTCGTATGCCTCCTCCACCTCTGAGGCAGCCAAGACCTCAAGCTGCACCATTTCGAGCTCCTGTTCCCTATCCCGACAATGGACTCTGCTTCAAGTGTGGCCATCCAGGTCACCGTGCCAGAGAGTGCTCCCAGAACCAGAATTAGCTTATGCTCCCGCCAGCTGGCCGTGGAAATGGCCGTGGTAACTATCATCCCCGCAACAACAATGTCAGGCCTTCATATGGTCGTGGACAGGCTTATCATGTCAACATGGTTGAAGCTCAAGACCAACCAGAAACTGTGATGGGTACTCTTCTTGTTAATTCAGTTCCAACATCTGTTTTATTTGATTTAGGAGCATCACGTTCTTTCATATCAGAACATTTTGCACGCATGGATGACGTTAAATGTGAAGAGCTACCCCAATCGCAAGTAGTTAACACTCCCGCGGGCCAATGTCGAACCTCCTTGTTCAGCCCCGATGTCACCATTGATATTGAAGGGTTGGAGTTTTGTGCTTTTCCCATTGTTTTGAAGTCTTCCAAAGTTGACCTCATTCTGGGAATGGATTGGTTGAAGGCTCACACCGCCTTGATCAATTGTGCCACTAAAGTCGTACACCTCCTGCACCCATCAGATGAGCTAGTAAATTACCATGCTCATATTGGTCAAAGTGCCGAGGCTCAGATCTATGCCCTAAATGCGTTGAACGCTTCTCCTCTTGAGGGGATCGAAAACGTTCCAGTCGTTCACGACTTCCAAGATGTCTTTCCGAAAGAACTTCTAGGAGTGCCCCCTGTTAGAGCTGTCGAGTTTGTCATCGACTTGAAACCAGGCACCACTCCTATTGTGAAGCGTCCCTACAAGATGCCGCCGCATGAGCTTCTTGAGCTTAAGGAGGAAATTGATAAATCACTTCGCAAGGGTTTCATTCATCCAAGTTCCTCTGCCTGGGGAGCACCTTCTCTCTTTGTCAAGAAGAAAGATGGCACAAACCGATTGGTTCAAGATTACCGACCTATCAACCAGGCAACAATCCAGAATAAGTATCCGCTTCCTCGGATCAATGATCTGTATGATCAGCTTGCTGGATCCTCGGTATTCTCTAAACTCGACTTGAGGTTGGGTTATCATCAGATCCGAGTCCGCGAAGAGGATATTCCCAAGACTGCCTTTGTTACTCGCTATGGCTCTTATGAGTACACTATCATGTCATTCGGCTTAACTAATGCTCCAGCAACGTTCTCCCGCCTGATGAATTATATCTTCAAGGATTACCTCGACAAATTCGTCGTGGTTTACTTGGATGATATCCTGGTGTACTCCAAGAATAAGGAAGAACATGCTGAACATCTTCGTCTTGTTCTGGAAAAGCTTCGAGAGCACCAACTATATGCCAAGTATTCCAAGTGTGAATTCTGGTTATCCGAAGTGACCTACCTTGGACATGTGATTTCCAAGGATGGCATTGCTGTCAACCCAGAACGAGTTCAGGCTATTCTTGACTGGACTCCCCCGAAGAACGTTAAGCAAGTTAGAAGTTTTCTAGGACTCGCAAGCTATTGTCGTTGATTTGTCGAGAACTTTTCTAAGATTGCCAAGCCTCTGACTAATCTGCTTCAGAAAGGTGTTAAGTTTGAGTGGACAGATAAATGTCAGAAAAGTTTCCAGACCCTTAAGGACAAGCTGACCTCTGCTCCAGTGCTTGCTCCTCCGGATTCTCGCAAGGACTTCGTGATCTATTGTGATGCCTCTCGTCAGGGATTAGGCTGTGTCCTGATGCAAGAGCGCAGAGTGATTGCCTATGCATCCCGACAGTTACGTCCTCATGAAGAGAATTACCCAGTGCATGATCTTGAACTTGCTGCAGTGATATATGCATTGAACTGTGGCAACATTACCTCCTTGGTAATCGATGTGAGATATACACTGATCACCAAAGTCTGAAGTATTTGTTTACTCAGCCGGATCTCAATCTCCGCCAACAGCGATGGTTGGAAACAATTACGGACTATGATTGCGGTATTTCATATAACCCTGGCAAAGCTAATGTGATGGCCGATGCCTTGAGCCGCAAGCCCTATTGTAACAATCTCATGGTTCAGCGAGCTCAACCCCATCTGTATGAAGAACTGCGCAAGCTGAACCTCCACATCGTTCCACAGGGTTCTCTTAATACCCTTGTTTTACAGCCAGATCTTGAAAAAGCTGTAAAGTATGCGCAAGCTAAAGATGCTGAAGTTGATCAGATGAAAAGAGATCTTGACCTTGAAAAGTACAGAGATTTCTCGCTTGCTGAAGACGGAACCTTATATTTCAGAGACCGCATTGTGGTACCTCGATTCGAGCTTATGACCGACAAACTCATGAAGGAGGCACATGATACACCACTGTCTATTCATCCGGGTAGCACCAAGATGTATCGTGATCTCCGTCAAAGGTACTGGTGGTCTAAAATGAAGTAGGACATTGCTCGCTATGTTGCCAAATGTGACGTTTGCCGTCCCGTTAAAGCAGAACATCAGAAGCCTGCTGGAATTCTGCAACCGCTTCCAATCCCTGAGTGGAAATGGGACAAAGTGCAAATGGATCTTATCACTGGTCTTCCCAGATCACAAAAGGGTCATGATGCAATTCTCGTCGTTATTGATCAACTCTCCAAAGTTGCACACTTTCTGCCAGTCAAGGAGACGATCACTGCAAGTCAGTTAGCAGATTTATATATCTCTAGAATTGTATCACTTCACGGTATCCCGAAGGAGACCAGTTCAGATCGTGGAAGCCTTTTCACCTCTAAGTTCTGGGCAAGTTTCCAAGAAGCTATGGGAACTCATATAACCTGGAGTTCAGCTTATCACCCCCAGTCCCAAGGCCAAGTTGAATGAGTGAATCAAGTGCTTGAAGATATGCTGCGTGCTTGTGTCATCTCATTTGGCAAGAAGTGTGAAGAATCTCTCCCGTATGCTGAATTTTCATACAATAACAGCTATCAATCAAGCTTGAAAATGGCCCCCTTCGAGGTACTTTATGGACGTAAGTGTTGAACCCCTCTGAATTGGTCAGAAATTGGGGAACGACCGCTCATTGGTCCGGATATTATCCAACACGTTGAAGAGCAAGTTTGTATCGTGCGGGAAAATCTTAAAGTGGCCCAATCTCTGCAGAAGAGCAATTATGATCGTAAACACTGGGGATCGATCTATCAACCTGGTGAGCAAGCTTATCTACGTGTCACTCCTATGAAGGGCACTCACCACTTTGGAATCAAGGGCAAGTTAGCTCCTTGCTATATTGGTCCCTTTCGCATTCTCGCCAGACGTGGACATGTGGCATATAAATTGGAGTTGCCGCCGCAATTCTCTCACATCCACGACGTCTTCCATGTGCCGCAACTTCGTCGTTGCTTCAAGGAATCTCCGCACCAAGCAGTGGACCATGAATTGCTCGATTTACTAGATGATCTATCTTATAGAGAGCATCCAATCCGCATTCTCGATCAAGCTGAACGTCGGACCCGCAGAAGACAACCAAGTTCCTTAAAGTGCAGTGGTCAAATCATACTAAAGATGAAGCCACTTGGGAACGCGAGGATCGTCTTCGTGAGGAATATCCCGATCTTTTCTCTTCTACCTCCTGAATTCTCAGGACGAGAATTTCTTTTAGAGGAGGAGAATTGTAACACCCCTCTGTAATGAGCAACAATGATCCATAATGATTAGGCTAATTCTCTATGATTTGGAATGCTTAATCATGTTGGATTAATATCTCATTTCAAATTCCTCCACTGAATTCAATTCAAATTCAAAGTGAAATTTGAAGTTGCTCAAAAATTGCTGGAAAACAGTTCATGTTTTAGCAAAAATTCCAAAACAAATAATTGTTCAGGAAAACAACATCACCACTTTGCTAAAATGAGCTATAGCATTTAAAACAGTGCTTGAACGGCAATTTAAATGCCATTTCAATTATGAAAAATTCAAATGGATTCAAAAATTGCTCAAACTTATTGTGGCAGTGCAGAATAATGCAATGTATTTTTGTGGACTAGTTTCACATTTTACTAAATGCATTTGGCAGCCCAAATATTTTTCAATTCCTTTCAGTAAAAGAAAAACAGAAAAAGAAAAGGAAAAGGCCTAAACCGACTAGGCCTAAGTGCACACTACACTCGGCCTAGCCCAACCTCCCTCTCTCTCCTACGTCCCGCCTCTCTCCTCCCCGTGTCGGGCTCGCCGTGGCCGCGCACGCGCTCGCCGGCCAGCGGCTGACACCGCGGCGCTACAGGGCAGGCGAGGGGATAAGAACGGCCTCCCCGTCAACCCTAGCCACTTTCCCCCCTCCTTCATCGCCTCCCTCTCTCTCTCTCGAGCTCGATCGAGCGCGGTCGTCGCCACACGCCGTCGATCCCGCGGCCACCGAGCTCCTCCCGCCTCGCCGCCTTGTCCAACATCTCCGCCGTCGTCGTCCACCACATCCCCGTCCTCGAGAGCGAGCCGGGAGCCACCGCAGCGAGCCCGGTGAGCTCTTCTTCCTCTTCGGTCGCCGTTGCTGTCGCCGTCGATTCGCCGCCGTACTGCGCTCCTAAGCCGTCAACGGGCCACCGTGCGGCTCCACGGTGAGCTCCACGCCGTTTCCCCCTCTTCTTTCTCTTCTTCCCGCGCCGTAGTTGCGCTTTCGCCGTGCCCGAACGTGACGCCGCCGCCGAGCTCGTCGTCGTCAATGTCGTCACCGATGAGCTCGTCCGAGCACGCAGCCGTAGGAGCTCAACGCCGCCGCCCGCTGCTCTTGCCGTAGCCGTTCGAGCCCGAACTCCGGCGCCGCCCACGAGCTCGCCGCCGTCAACTCCGGCCGACTCCAGCGACGCCACCGCCACCAATCAAAGCGCCTCGCTCCGCTCGTTCGAACGCGGGGTCTCGCGCGCCAAATGGACGCCGGACGGCGAAATCCGCCGCTGTCCCGTGCACCTCCGCTGCGTTTGGCGTCGCCGGCGACTTGCCGCCAGCCGCCGCCGAGCTGGCAGCCACGCTGGCAACCCCTGGGTCACTGCCAGTGGGCCCAGGGGCCCTAGTTGACCGCGTTGACCGGTCAACCCTGCTGACGTGGCAGCACTGTGCCACTGACGTGTGGGCCCCTGCGTCTAATTAAACTAATTAGGTTTTAAAATTAATCTGTTAATTACTATAGACATTGACTGATGGGGCCCACCCTCTAATTAACCTCTGTTAGTTTAATTTAATCTCTATTTAGCTCTCTGTCACTGACATGTGGGACCCAGCTGTCAGGTTTGACCTAGAACAGCTGGGGTTGACCACCGATGCCATGTTGACGTCATGCTGACGTCATATGTGTACAGTTCTGGATAATGCGAATTTATTAATTAAATTAAATCCAGGAATTTCAGAAAAAGGTTTAAATCTTTGAAAATTTGTAGAAATTCAACCGTAGCTCGGATCGAAAAGTTTTCAACATGAAAGTTGATCAGAAAAACGAGACGAATCCGAATATGTGGTCTAAATGCTTGACCATCACTTCTAACTATCCGAACATGGAACCTTCCCTCCGGTTCAGTATACCGATAACTGCCTAAAAGCCGGGAAGATATACCAAATATTTTCCCGCTTCGTCTGCAACATGTAGCCTTGTATTAGGTCACCACCAGCACTTCATTTTGCCATGCCATGCATTGTGTTGCATTTGTTTGCTTTTATTTATTGTTTCTTTCCCCTCTTCTTATCCGGTAGACCCCGAGACCGACGCAGCTCCGGAGTCCGACTACACCGTTGACGACCCCTCCTTTGCCGCAGAGCTTCTAGGCAAGCAACCCCCCTTGAGCATGCCTATATCGCCTATTCTTTCTCCCTCATGCTTGCATTAGAATTGTTACAGTTATTGTTCCGAATACCTAATTTGATGCATAGCCTGTTTTTGTAAACTGCTATTGATACCTTACCTGCTGTCCTAACTGCTTAGTATAGGTTGGTAGTAATCCATCTGTGGCCCTCATTCTTGTCCTAGTTGCCCCGATCGAGGTGATCGACGGGCTGAGACCAGCACATCACCGCACACCCCCTAAGTTGTACGACTCTACAGAGTTACCAACGAGTGCCGAGAGTGATACCTCTTGTCTCACTCCCGATGTTGTCTCTGTAGTACAGCTAGTCGGTTGTGGGTTACCGAGGGTGATTCCTCCTTCACCACCTCCGATGAAGCTTCCGTCGTGCAACTCCTCAAGTGTGAATCCATCGAGGGTGATTTCTCTAGGTTCACCTTGACGGGCACATCGAGTGGGAATCCAACGAGGGTGATTCCTCGGATTCCATCTTGATGTTATGGACACACGGTTACCTTGACTTTACTGCTGATACTTGATAAAGTCGGGTCGGCCCCGAGGGGTACCCGCGAGTGATGTGTAGTCGGGTTGACCATGAGGGTACCCACGAGTTAATTACGTGGCACGGCCGGGCATTCTTAGCCCTTGCCGTAGGCCCACGAGACGGGGCGACGGGGTCACATGATCGTGGATCTCTGCTCGTTTCCGCGAGCTCCCAACACACTAATGGGTTAGGATATGTGATCTGAGTAGGCCTCTGGCCTTTTCGCACTAACCACCACGCGGGAATAGTATGGGCACTCGACGTCGTATGTATCAACCGAAGTTCTTCAGACGTCAGCGATTGAGCGGCGCGCGCTGGGTTGGACTGGGAACGCCCGCGCTTGTATTAAGGGGGCTAGGTCTGCTCCTGGCCGCTCACGCAACGCGCAGGAGTGCAAAGGGCGATGGGCCCAAGACCCCTGAGCACTTAGGTTGTAGACCGACGTGCTGACCTCTCTGTTGAGCCTAGGTAGGGCTACGGCATGTTGATCAGCCGAGGCCGGGCATGGACCAAGCAAGTGTGTCCGGCCAGAGTTTATCGAGCGTGTTGGGTAAGTTGGTGCACCCCTGCAGGGAAGTATATCTATTCGAATAGCCGTGTCCACGGTAATAGGACGCTCGAAAAATATCCCGATCTTCTACAACTAGAACTGGTTACTATGTTGGCTCCGGGATCGCTTTCTCGCAGGGAGTCGAGGTAGGATCTCTGGGCGTTGTTACTACTTGTTGCTACTATTATATTCTTGTACTAATCTGCACTCTTCTAATGCTGCAAGACGCTGAAGATGCTAGTCTTCAATAGGCTAGGCCTTCCCTCTATTCTGGCATTTCTGCAGTCCAGCCCACTGTTTCAGCCCTTCTTTGATACCGATGCATAAGTAGAATAGTTCTGATGTAAGTATTGCGAGTACTTTGGATGAGTACTCACGGCTGCTTTGCTTCCCATTTTTCCCCGTACCCGATTGCTGCGACCAGATGACGGATCCCCGGAGCCAGCTGCCCCAGTCGACGACTACTACTACCCCTCTGGTGGAGAGTACTACTACATGGAGACCGCCGATGACCAGGAGTAGATAGGAGGCACCTAGGCAGGAGGCCTGTGCCTTTTCGATCAGTGTTGTTGTTTTGCCCCGCCTTCTTAAGGCATAGCTGTTTAACTTTTATGTCTGTACTCAGATATCTGATGCTTCCGCTGATGCTTGTATGACTCGAGCTTATGTATTCGAGCCCTCGAGGCCCCTGGCTTGTAATATAAAGCTTGTATGACTTTTATTTGTGTTTAGAGTTGTGTTGTGATATCTTCAAGTGAGTCCTTAGGCTTGATCGTGTGCATTTGCATGTATGATTAGTGCACGATTAAGTCGGGGGCGTCACACAAACGAAGAAAAAACTTTGGATTATTTTTTTCTGGACCAGAAGGGACCCTAGAAGCTTCGGGAGAAGACCAGAAGAGTCACGAGGGAGCGACAAGCCCGGAGGGCGCGCCCAGGGGGGTAGGCGCGCCCCCAGGCTTGTGGGCCCCTCGTGGCACCTATTGACCTAATTCCAGTGCTATAAATTCCAAAATATTCCCCGTATACTAGAAAGACAGAAGAGAAAACCTTTCCGCCGCCGCAAGCCTCTGTTCTTCCGAGATCCCATCTGGAGGCCTTTTCCGGTACTCTGCCGGAGGGGGAATCGATCACGGAGGGCTTCTACATCAACCTTGCTGCCCTTCCGATGATGTGTGAGTAGTTTACAACAGACCTACGGGTCCATAGCTGGTAGCTAGATGGCTTCTTCTCTCTCTTTGATCTTCAATACCATGTTCTCCTCGATGTTCTTGGAATTCTATCTGATGTAATCTTCTTTTGCGGTGTGTTTGTTGGGATCCGATGAATTGTGGGTTTATGATTAGATTATTCATGAGAAATATTTAAGTCTTCTCTGAACTCTTTTATGCATGATTGTTATAGCTTTGTATTTCTCTCCGACCTATCCGTTTGGTTTGGCCAACTAGATTGATTTATCTTGCAATGGGAGAGGTGCTTTGTGATGGGTTCAATCTTGCGGTGCTCAATCCCAGTGACAGAAAGGGACATGACACATATTTGTATTGTTTCCATTAAGGATAAAAAGATGGGGTTTAATCATATAGCTTGAGTTTACTTTGTCTACATCATGTCATCTTGCTTAAGGCGTTACTCTGTTTTATACTTAATATCCTAGATGCATGCTGGATAGCGGTCGACAGGTGGAGTAATAGTAGTAGATGTAGGTAGGAGTCGGTCTACTTGTCTCGGACGTGATGCCTATATACATGATCATTGCATTGAATATCGTCATAACTATGCGCTTTTCTATCAATTGCCCAACAGTAATTTTTTACCCACCGTATGCTATGTGTTTGAGAGAGAAGCCTCTAGTGAAAACTATGGGCCCCGGGTCTACTTTTATCATATATTAAAATCCAAAAATACATTGCTGCAATTTATTTACTTTTGTTTTCGTTTGCAATTTACTTTTCTATCTCTCACTATCAGAATTAATCCTTGCAAGTAACCGCTAAGGGGATTGACAACCCTCTTATTTGCATTGGGTGAAAGTGTTTGCTTTTGTGTGTGTAGGTGCTGCTAATGAGGTTCTGTGTGGTTCTCCTACTGGATTGATAACCTTGGTTCTTAACTGAGGGAAATACTTATCTCTACTGTACTGCATCATCCTCTCCTCTTCGGGGAAATCCCAACGCAGTTCACAAGTAGCAGCTGCTCGGGAGAAAAACGTGAATCTCTTCGCAGAGCTGAACCAGGCCAAGACACAACTGGTCGCCGCGCAAGCGGAAGTTGCGCATGTTAAAACATTAACCAGAGAAGCGCACGGTAACTGCATCTGGTGTATGGCATAGTTGTGAAACATACTAGTTCGACGACTAATTGCCTTATAATTCATAGCAGCGGCAGTCATCGGCCAGATGGAAAAGGATCCGAAACAAGCCCGAGAGGACCTAGTATATTTAGAATCACAGTGGCAAGTTGAGCACCTTGTGTTGTCCTGAAGTAAGGAGGAAACAAACGAGCTAAAAGCAAAGAACGCTCAGCAAGCCGAGGAGATTGATCGCCTCAAGGCCCAATTGGCCGCTGCCGAGGAGAGAAATAAGAAAACAGATGAAGAAATATCCGGTGAGTATCCTCCATCCTGTGACAAAAGATCTGAGACCTGTCATATGCTAATATGCATTTCACATAGTGTTGCTGACAGGTCGGCTGAACGATGCCAGTAGCTAGACCCCCGACCGAAGGTGCCCTGACGGACCTGGCCGAGGTGCATAAGCGGGCTCGGACAGCTATGAAAGTTCTTTTTAAGGCTCTATGGCCCGAAGAGAGTGTGCCCGAGGACATGTCCGAGCTTGCTGACCGCCTTAAAGGAGCTCAACGCCGAATACAGGCCTGGAAGATTTCAGCTTTTAGGGAGGGCATGAGGGAAGCGTGGGCCATGGTCAAGACTGGCTACACAAAAGTGAAGACGGAGCATCTCGCCGAGGTCGGCCCAGTTGGTGCCGACGGCAAGAAGGTGCCAACTTCATTAGTCTATGACGACGTCATGGCCGCCGCGTGCTTTTCTCAGCAGGACTTGCTACTTGTAGTCCGCGTTGGTATTTCCCCGAAGAGGAGAGGATGATGCAGTACACTAGAGATAAGTATTTCCCTCAGTTAAGAACCAAGGTTATCAATCCAGTAGGGGAACCAAGAAAAATACTGTTAGAATGCACCTGCACACACAAGAGCAAACACTTGCACCCAACGCAAATAAGAGGGTTGTCAATCCCCTTAGCGGTTACTTGCAAGGATTAAATCTTATCGAGGTAAATAGATAAACTAAACTACTAATAAAAATAAAAATAAATATAGTGCAGCAAGGTATTTTTAGGTTTTTTATATAATGAACATAGACCCGGGGACCATAGTTTTCACTAGAGGCTTCTCTCTTGAGCATCGAAACATACGGTGGGTAAACAAATTACTGTTGGGAAATTGACAGAATAGAAAATAATTATGACGGATTCATGGCAATGATCATGTATATAGGCATCACGTCCGAGACAAGTAGACCGACTCCTGCCTGCATTTACTACTATTACTCCACCCATCGACCGCTATCCAGCATGCATCTAGGGTATTAAGTATGAAACAGAGTAACGCCTTAAGCAAGATGACATGATGTAGAGAAGAAAATTCAAGCAATATGAATAAACCCCATCTTTTTATCCTTAATGGCAACAATACAAATACGTGTCATGTCCCTTTCTATCACTAGGATTGAGCACCGCAAGATTGAACCCATCACAAAGCACCACTCCCATTGCAAGATAAATCAATCTAGTAGGCCAAACTAAACCGATAGATCGGAGAGAAATACAAAGCTATAACAATCATGCATAAAAGAGTTCAGATAAGACTCGAATATTTCTCATGAATAATCTGACCATAAACTCACAATTCATCGGATCCCAACAAACACACCGCAAAAGAAGATTACATCGGATAGAACTCCAAGAACATCAAGGAGAACATTGTATTGAAGATCAAAGAGAGAGAAGAAGCCATCTAGCTACTAGCTATGGACCCGTAGGTATGTGGTAAAGTACTCACACATAATCGGAAGGGCAGCAAGGTTGATGTAGAAGCCCTCCGTGATCGATTCCTCCTCCGGCAGAGTACCGGAAAAGGCCTCCAGATGGGATCACGGAACAACGGAGGCTTGCGGCGGTGGAAAGGTTTTTTTCTTCTGGCTCTCTGGGGGTTTCCCAATATTTGTGAATTTATAGAAGTGGAATTAGGTCAAACGGAGTCACGTGGGCCCCACAAGGCAGCACGGCGCGCCCCCCTGGGGCGCGCCCTGGTGCCTTGTGAAGCCTCCGTGAGGCTTCTGGCCTCCTCCCGAAGCTTCCCAGGTTTCTTTTGTCCAGAAAAAAATCTCCAAAATTTTTCATGGCATTTGGACTTCATTTGGTATTGTTTCTCTGAAGAGCCAAAAACAAGCAGAAAACAGCAACTGGCACTGGGCACTGGGTTAATAGGTTAGTCCCAAAAAATGATATATAATTGCATATAAAAACATCCAAGATTGATACTATAATAGCATGGAACAATCAAAAATTATAGATACGTTGGAGACGTATCAAGCATCCCCAAGCTTAATTCCTGCTCGTCCTCGAGTAGGTAAATGATAAAAACAGAATTTTTGATGTGGAATGCTACCTATCAAGTTTCATCATGTAATCTCTCTCTTACGGTATGAATAATGAGATCCGAATGATTCAAATCCATAGTCTATAATTTTACATAAAGACATCAATACTCAGGCATACTAATAAACAATCATGTCTTTAAAAATAAAAATGCTAAAGAACGTTATCCCTACAAAATCATATGATCCTGTCATGCTCCATCTTCTTCACACAAAGTATTTATCATGCACTACCCCGGTTTTAGCCAAGCAATTGGTTCATACTTTTTAACGCGCTTCATCCTTTTCAACTCCCACGCAATACATGAGCGCAAGCCATGGATATAGCACTATGGGTGGAATAGAGTATGGTGATAGAGATAAATAGGAGAAGTCAAAAATGGAGAAAGTCTCACATCAACAAGGCTAATCAATGGGCTATGGAGATGCCCATCAATTGATGTCAATGCGAGGAGTAGGGATTGCCATGTAACGGATGCACTAAGAGCTATAAGTGTATGAAAGCTCAACATGAAAACTAAGTGGGTGTGCATCCAACTTGCTTGCTCATGAAGACCTCGGGCATTTGAGGAAGCCCATCATCGGAATATACAAGCCAAGTTCTATAATGAAAAATTCCCACTAGTATATGAAAGTGACAAAATAGGAGACTCTCTATATGAAAAACATGGTGCTACTCTGAAGCACAAGTGTGGAAAAAGATAGTAACATTGTCCCTTCTCTCTTTTTCTCTCATTTTTTTTCATGGCTCTTTTTCGCCTCCTTTTTTCATTTTCTTTTTTTGTTTTTCGTCCGGCGTCTCATCCTGACTTGTGGGGGAATCATAGCCACCATCATCCTTTCCTCACTGGGACAATGCTCTAATAATGATGATCATCACACCTCTATTTACTTACAACTCAACATTACAACTCGATACTAAAACAAAAATATGACTCTATATGAATGCCTCTAGCAGTGTACCAGGATGTGCATTGATACTAGCGTAACATGTATAAAAATGATGAACGGTGGCTGAGCCACAAATACTATGTCATCTATATGATCGTGCAAAGCAATATGACAATGATGATGTATGTCATAAAAACGGAACGGTGAAAGTTGCATGGCAGTATATTCTGGAATGGCTATGGAAATGCCATGATAGGTAGGTATGGTGGCTGTTTTGAGGAAGATATAAGGAGGCTTATGTGTGATAGAGCGTATCATATCACGGGGTTTGGATGCACCGGCGAAGTTTGCACCGACTCTCGATGTGAGAAAGGGCAATGCACGGTACCAAAGAGGCTAGTAAATTGCGGAAGGGTGAGAGTGCGTATAATCCATGGACTCACATTAGTCATAAAGAACTCACAAACTTATTGCGAAAGTCTATTAGCCCTCGAAGCAAAGTACTACTATGCATGCCCCTAGGGGGGAGGTTGGGAGGAGTTAACCATCGCACGCCCCCGACCGCCACACAAACGAAGACAATCAATAATAAATCATGCTCCAACTTCCTAGCATAACAACAGATCATACGTGCATGCTTCGGGAATCACAAACCTTAACACAATTATTCCTACTAAACCACAATTATCTACTAATACCTCCCACATATTACCATCTTAATATCGCAAAACTATTGCAAGGAATCAAACTTATCATATTCAGTGATCTACATGAAAGTTTTTATTATATCCCTCTTGAATACCTATCATATCAAGACCAAATTCATAACCCGTGCATATTGCCATTGCTATCATGAGACTCTCAAAAAGATATAAGTGAAGCATGAGAGTGCAACTATTTCTTTAAAATATCATCACCGCCGTGCTCTAAAAGATATAAGTGAAGCACTAGAGCAACTGCCTAGCTCAAAAGATATAAGTGAAGCACATAGAGTATTCTAACAAATCACGAATAATGTGTGTCCCTCTCAAAAAGGTGTGTCCAGCAAAGATGATTGTGACAAACTAAAAAGCAAACAAACTATTTCACAAGATGCTCTAAGTAAAACACATATCATGTGATGAATAAAAATATAGCTCCAAGTGAGTTACCGATAGATTGTAGACGAAAGAGGGGATGCCTTCTGGGGCATCCCCAAGCTTAGACGCTTGAGTCTTCCTTGAATATTACCTTGGGGTGCCTTGGGCCTCCCCAAGCTTAGGCTCTTGCCACTCCTTATTCCTTTGTCCATTGTAGTCTCACCCAAAACTTAAAAACTTCAACACACAAAACTCAACAGAAACCTCATGAGATCCGTTAGTATAACAAACAAATCTTTAAATTTAGGTACTGTAGTAAATTGATTCATATTTAGTATTGGCATAATTCTACTGTACTCCAACTTCTCCATGAATCATACCCCCCGATACAATCCATAGATTCATCAAAATAAGCAAACTATGCAACAAAAACAGAATCTGTCTAAAACAGAACAGTCTGTAAAGACCTATTTAAAAGCCATACTTATGTAAATTCAAAAATTCTGAAAAATTAGTAAAACGTGTGAATTTAATATACCAATACTGTGTAAAAATTTCAGATTTTTCTGACGCTCCAGTACATAATTAAAATTCCAGTACTGGACGCAAAACTTTATGTTTTCCAAACAGCATCAATTATACTATCTTCCAAATCATCCCAAAGGCATTACTTGGCACAAACACTAATTAAAACATAAAAACAGAAGCTATAATCATGCAAACTAACAAGAACAGTATGTAAAATAAAAAAAATTATTTTATTCATTGGGTTGCCTCCCAACAAGCGCTATTTTTTATGCCCCTAGCTAGGCATAATGCATAGTTTCAAGTGTTATCATCCTTCACCCCAAGTCCTTTTTGATTAAATCTTCCAAGACTTTTCTCATTAATTCTCTACTCTCATGCTCTTCTTTTCTAGTGGGTGAGCTTAGGTAATTGAAGGGGCTTTGATTGGTAACCTTAACATTCATAACTTTAAACTCAGGATCATCACCATAAACGTCCTCATATAAAACATGTATCTCATCATCAATAGGATCTCTAGCCGTACTCTCGAACCATTCTTCACTAAATCCCTCATCAATTCCTTTAGTAACCCATTCAAATTTATCACAAGCATGGTGGTACATAGTTTTGATTACTTCGATGTA
The DNA here is from genome assembly GCA_039707655.1 of Elymus sibiricus. Taxonomy (NCBI): domain Eukaryota; kingdom Viridiplantae; phylum Streptophyta; class Magnoliopsida; order Poales; family Poaceae; genus Elymus; species Elymus sibiricus. Next base: position 148,150,242 of record CM077668.1, on the reverse strand, counting down.
TGGAACTCTCCTTCTAATATTTTTACCATAAGCAAAATAATTTTTAGATTCCAACCTACTAATAGTATCTTTATCATGAAGAATCTCCTCTATAGGAGGATGCTCAAAATTTATTTTGTAAAAGGAGAAAATATCCCTAGCTTCCCGGATTATATAATAAAATTCATGCATAAGGATTATAGTGGCAATTTTCTTAGCCCTAGGATCATGGATGTTGGGAAGTTCATAAAATATCTTTTGTAAGGTGGGGTGGATATGCAAAAAAATTCTTTCTAACTTAACCACAAGGATTGCAATGGCATCCACATAACAATTTGTTTTATCAAGAATGGATCCATTAATTATTGGTATAACTCCCACGCAATTAAAGAACTCCTGAATAATATTTTTTCCAATGATATTACCACTTCCCACATGATAGACCTTAGTTTTAAAATTAGTGGGGGAGATAGTCTCCAGAGGGTCATGATTAAGATCAAAAGAGTGTGTTTTATCTCCAAGAGATTCACTACCACTATCTTCACTAGCACTTTCAACCATAACTTTCTAAAATTCAGACATAGTGGCAAAGCAAGCAAGTAAAATATTTTTGTGTTTTTGTAAAAAAAAATTAGAAGTGGGGGAGATGAAAACGAGAGGCAAATGCAAATAAAAGGTAAATAAAGTAAATGCAAGTGAATGATAATTTGTGCGAAGGTACTTGGTAATTTTGGTGATGTCTCCCCGGCAACGGCGCCAGAAATTCTTCCTGCTACTTGTAGTCTGCGTTGCTATTTCCCCGAAGAGGAGAGGATGATGTAGTACAGTAGAGATAAGTATTTCCCTCAGTTAAGAACCAAGGTTATCAATCCAGTAGGAGAACCAACAAAATTCCGTTAGAACGCACCTGCACACACAAGAGCAAACACTTGCACCCAACGCAAATAAGAGGGTTGTCAATCCCCTTAGCGGTTACTTGCAAGGATTAAATCTTATCGAGGTAAATAGATAAACTAAACTACTAATAAAAATAAAAATAAATACAGTGCAGCAAGGTATTTTTAGGTTTTTTATATAATAAAGATAGACCCGGGGACCATAGTTTTCACTAGAGGCTTCTCTCTTGAGCATAGAAACATACGGTGGGTAAACAAATTATTGTTGGGCAATTGACAGAATAGCAAATAATTATGACAGATTCATGGCAATGATCATGTATATAGGCATCACGTCCGAGACAAATAGACCGACTCCTACCTGCATCTACTACTATTACTCCACCCATCGACCGCTATCCAGCAAGCTTCGGGAGGAGGCCAGAAACCTTGTGAAGCCTCCGTGAGGTTTCTGGCCTCCTCCCGAAGCTTCCCAAGTTTATTTTGTCCAGAAAAAAATCTCCAAAAAGTTTCGTGGCATTTGGACTTCATTTGGTATTGTTTCTCTGAAAAGCCAAAAACAAGCTGAAAACAGCAACTGGCACTGGGCACTGGGTTAATAAGTTAGTCCCAAAAAATGATATATAATTGCATATAAAAACTTCCAAGTTTGATACTATAATAGCATGGAACAATCAAAAATTATAGATACGTTGGAGATGTATCAGGACTGTTCTCTCAAGTCTTTGATAGACGGTCTAGATAAAGTTTAAGATATGTTGTAATGACTCTATGTATCTATGTACTTTATGGTATTACAAAAGCTGCTGTTATACGAACTTTGCTAGCCAGCCTTCGGCTTCTCCCTCCTGGGCCATTAGCCGAGGAGTGCTTCCTACTTCTGATCCAAAAACTGAACCAGGTATTTCGGATAGCAAGGCAATCCGGCTATGGGGCTCAAAAAGCAAAGTGAGCCAGAGCTTGTGTTATATTACGTCTAAGCGTAAGAAACACCCTCCAATAAAAATAGTTCCGCTATTGGTTCCTTTCCTCGGGTAATAATGTTTTGCCCGTTTTAAAACAGGTCGGGGCATATGTCCGAGGTGAGCGTAAAGCCCCCAGTGATTGATTATATAAAACCAATTAAATCTACTTCCATCGGAGCCGATCAACTATTTTCATAAGAACGCTAGCTTTCGGCTTCACCCGTCTGAGGTGCGTATCCGGCTGACCCGGAGGCAACGATCGCAGAGGTGCTCCCTTTACCCCCTAGCCGAACAATCAGGAACGTAGGGGGTAAGCACAGGAGCGAGGCAACCCAAATTGGCAAAAACTTAAGTCAAGTTGATGCATATAAAGGCATACAACGATTTTATTGGAAGGAGGCACCAACAGTGCTTCAAAAATTCACGCAGCTTCGAAAAAAGCGACCAGTGTATTGTGTGTCGTACAGATAAAATGTGTCAGAAGGAACATAATCACTTCGGCTTTACCGAACACAAACAGCCAAAAAGTTTTAACGACTTAAAAGGAAAAAATCATATCTATTGTATGCTAAATAGGAGGGTAACTGGAAAGGTAACCCAAGCACAGCTTTAATTAACCGTAAAAGCGTCGGAGCAGGGCGGCATTCCAGGGATGTGGCACCAACCTGTTGTCTTCGGATTCTTGAATACGATATGCACCTCCGGTGAGTACTTGGTCGATGATGAATGGTCCGTCCCATTTCGGGGACAGCTTGTCCTTCTGATTTTCTTAAAAGCCAAAAACAAGCAGAAAACAGCAACTGGCACTGGGCACTAGGTTAATAGGTTAGTCCCAAAAAATGATATATAATTGTATATAAAACATCCAAGATTGATACTATAATAGCATGGAACAATCAAAAATTATAGATACGTTGGAGACATATCAAGCATCCCGAAGCTTAATTCCTGCTCGTCCTCGAGTAGGTGAATGATAAAAATAGAATTTTTGATGTGGAATGCTACTTAACATGTTCATCATGTAATCTCTTTTACTGTATGAATATTAAGAAATGAGTGATTCAAAGCAATAGTCTATAATTTGATATAAAGACATCAATACTCACGCATACCAACAAACAATCATGCCTTTCGAAATAAAAATGCTAAAGAACGCTATCCCTACTAAATCATATAGCCCGTCATGATTAGTCTTCCTAACACAAAGTATTAATCATGCACTACCCCGGAGACAATCAAGTAATTGGTTCATACTTTTTAACGCGTTTCAGCTTTTTCAACCCTCACGCAATACATGAGCACGAGCCATGGACATAGCACTATGGGTGGAATAGAATATGATGATAGAGATCAATAAGGGGAAATCAAAATGGAAGACAGTCTCGCATCGACGCGGCTAATCAACGGGCTATGGAGATGCCCATCAATTGATATCGATGCGAGGAGTAGGGATTGCCATGCAACGGACGCACTAAGAGCTATAGGTGTATGAAAGCTCAAACTGAAACTAAGTGGGTGTGCATCCAACTTGCTTGCTCATGAAGACCTCGGGCATTTCAGGAAACCCATCATCGGAATATACAAGCCAAGTTCTATAATGAAAAATTCCCACTAGTATATGGAAGTGACAACTCAGGAGACTCTCTATATGAAAAACATGGTGCTACTCTGAAGCAGAAGTGTGGAAAAGGATAGTAACATTGCCCCTTCTCTCTTTTTCCCTCATTTTTTTTGCTGGGCTCTTTTTGGCCACTTTTTTTTCGTCCGGAGCCTCATCCCGACTTGTGGGGGAATCACAGTCTCCATCATCCTTTCCTCACTGGGACAATGCTCTAATAATGATGATCATCACACTTTTATTTACTTACAACTCAATATTACAACTCGATACTAGAACAATATGACTCTATATGAATGCCTCTGGTAGTGTACCAGGATGTGCAATGATCTAGCGTAACATGTATAAAAAAATGATGAACGGTGGCTGAGCCACAAATACTATGTCAGCTATATGATCATGCAAAGCAATATGACAATGATGATGTGTGTCGTATAAAAAGAACGGTGGAAGTTGCATGGCAATATATCTCGGAATGGCTATGGAAATGCCATAATAGGTATGTATGGTGGCTGTTTTGAGGAAGATATAAAGAGGCATATGTGTGATAGAGCGTATCATATCACGGGGTTTGGATGCACCGACGAAGTTTGCACCGACTCTCAAGGTGAGAAAGGGCAATGCACGGTACCGAAGAGGCTAGCAAATTGCGGAAAGGGGTGAGTGCGTATAATCCATGGACTCACATTAGTCATAAAGAACTCACATACTTATTGCAAAAGTCTATTAGCCCTCGAAGCAAAGTACAACTACGCATGCCCCTGGGGGGAGGTTGGTAGGAGTTAACCATCGCGCGCCCTCGATCGCCATGCAAAGGAAGACAATCAATAATAAATCATGCTCCAACTTCATCACACAACTAAGGACTATACGTGCATGCTTCGGGAATCACAAATCTTAACACCAATATTCTTATTAAACCACAATCATTCACTAGTACATCCACATATTACCATCTTAATATCGCAAAACTATTGCAAGGAATCAAACTTATCATATTCAGTGATATACATGAACTTACTTGTGTGAAAAGTTCAGTTGTGGATAACTCCCAACAACACAACAATGCTGGAATCGACAAAAGGAAATTGTCAGATCTGAAGACCACTATTATAGTGCAGAACTTCAAATTACTTTTCTATTTTCACTAAACATTATAATAGCCAAGTTAATGAATGCTTTTCTTTACCTTTTTTGCAGTGTACCGTTACTTTGTCTTCCTTTGATCATCTAGTAGCTTTATGGCAATATGATGGTTGCCTCTATGTTGCATTTTGTTCACTCTATAGAATAATGTGATGCCTGCATAAAACGATTACTTCCTTAAGACAAATATCGTGACGCTTGGAGAAGTTTGCTTCCACTTGGCCAAATCTAATAACGCAACAGGAAATGCATATAAAAATGTAGTAATATATTTGGATACATCTTTCTTAAGGTTTTCATGCATGCTACAGAGACAAATGCAATACTGAGCATGAGAATCATTATTGAACCTATATTTGCTAAGTTGGTTGTCTGATTACTAGCAACCTGAAACTTCATTGGCCTCCGTAGAATATCAATGGTTTTCACCAAGCTTGTCATTTAGGCAGAAAGTCTACCTACGAATCAGTCTCATCCTAGTTATTAATAGCACGCCAACAATGAGGGTTCCACTGATGAAGAGCTCATTGTAAATGGTTACACTGGTGCAAGCTTCATGTATGCCCCACACGACTTTAGATCTCAATCAATGTTTGTTTTTACGCAAAATGGTGGCGCAGTAAGCTGGAAGAGTTCTAAGCAAATTATCGTGTCAGATTGTACAACAGAGATAGAATATATGGCCGCTTAAGAAGCGTCCAAGGAGGGCTATTAGATCAACAAGTTCATCACCAAGCTTGGTGTGGTTCCAAGTGCGCTGGGCCCAATGGAGCTCTATTGCGACATAGCGGCGTCGTGGCCCAGGCAAGGGAGCCAAGGTCACACAAGAAGTCCAAACATATTGAACACCGATTTCACATAATACAAGATTTTATGGAGTGTGGAGATGTGAAGATTTTCAAAATTCATACAGATATGAACGTGTGAGATCCGTTGATGAAGCCTCTACCACGAGCAAAGCATGAGCAACACCGGGTGCCATTGGTGCTAAAGTACTAATGTAACTAGATTATCGACTCTAGTGCAAGTGGAAGATTATTGGAAATATCCCTATAGGCAATAATAACTGTATAATTATATTTCTATGTTCATAACTAAAGTTTATATTTCTATGCTATAATTGTATTGGTTCTTGAATACGAGATTCCGAGGAAAACCCAAATACATGTGTGGAAACATAAACACCAACATGATCCCTAGTCATGTCTCTAATACTAGCTCATGTATTGATGATGATCTTGTTTTCCTGATCATGAGCATTGTTATAGTAAGAAGGATGCTATCAATAATGAGAACACATTGTTACCGAAACAATGGTGTTGGATAGACCCAACTTACGAATTACTGAGAGATAGTATCGTTGTTATGTTGTCGGTATTTTCATATAATATGTTAACATTTACTTAGTTCCTTAAACCACGAGAATATCTTATGACAACATACTTGATGTTTACATTGGTGTTACATAACGTCACTGCGTAATTGGATGTGAATAAAAGTAATTTACGGGTATACCGGAAACGTATGTCTTGGTGACGATAGTTCAAGACTAGGATTTGCTCCTTTGACGATGGAGAGATACTCTCCGGGTTCACTTGGTGTTAAGGTATCATTATCGTCTAGCCAGACACATATGATGGAGATCACAAGGATATGAAAACACAGACACGAGTAAAGAGAACAAAACTGATAACGAGGATAACCGGTATAGTGATCAAGGAGTTGATCATGGGGATATCAATATTATCTCACCTCGGGTTTTGTATCGCATCACGAAGCAAATGGAATGGTATTCGAGAATAAAAGGTTCAATCGAGAACTTCGTGAATATGCGGGAGTTAATAAGGGTGTCCAGATCCCGCTGTTAACTATTGACCAGAAAGGGTTCGGGTCATGTCCGCTTATTTTCAAACCTGTAGGGTCACACGCTTAACGACTAGTAGTTATGATAACCGGAGAAATGAGAATGAATAAATGAGCACCGAAAATGTTTCAGGTGGTTTTGGAAGGGTTCCGGGAATTTCGGAAAGGTATAACATGATTTCGGAAAGTCTGGATCTATATACGAAAAGTTTTCGGGGGTCTAGGAATGGGTTCTGCAGACATCCTAAAAATTCAGAATTTTATATAGGTGAAAAAATCGTGAAGGTTCATCATGCAATGACAACAACTAGTGGGCCATGTGGGGCCCACAGGGGGCGCCACCTCCACAAGGAAGGTCTAGGCCGAATTGGGGAGGAGGAGGAATCCTCCTCCACATCCTGGCCGAATCCTAATTGGAGTGTGGGTCCAATTCGGCACGCCTCCTTCCTCTCTCCCACCTATATATATGTGGGGAAAGACCCCCTAGAGGCACACGAGTCCTAAGGGGATCTCTCCCACATAGCTCCGCGCTATCCCAGACTAATTGGCCTAAGTGTTTAGACTCCTAATTAGACGGAATCTAATCTCGGTCTAATAGATATTTTTTCTACGGGAAAAACTTTCGATCTATTCATCAAATATCATGGCAGTACAAAGAACACGAGAAGTAACAAAAATTACATCAATGTACGTAGACCACCTAGTGACGACTACAATCGCCGGAGCGAGCCGAAGTCGCGCCTCCTTCACCTAAGCCGGGCAAACCATATTGTAGTTGACAATAAGGAAGTCATCGTTCTAAGGCCCCAAACAACCAACGCACCAGAACACCAACCGCCGCCGATGAAGAAAAGCGTAGATTGAAATGATCCAACCTATAGACACGAGAGCGCAGACGAACAAAGAGTCGGATCAATGCTGATCCAACGAAGACAAACACCGACCGAATCCCGTGAGATCTGCCGGACACACACTACCACATGCCCTCCGACGGCACGAGACGCACCGCCGGGACAGGTACCAGGCGGGGAGAACCTTATTCCATCTTCAGGGAGTCGCCGACGCCTCACCTTCCTGAGCAGGACACAACCCCTAAATAGACTAAAAAAATCACCTAAAAATGAAGCATGAGCCCTCCTGCCAATAAGGGCCGAGATCCACGCGCCTCCATGGTCCTAAGGCCATAGGAGATGAGGCAGATCGTCGCCGGCGCTGGTGGGCGGCGAGGAAACTCTAAACGTCTGGAGCCTTTCTTTCTTTGTGGTCTAATAGAATTAAACTTCTAATTAGACTAGAAGCATCGCTAGGATTTCTCTCTCTAGTTTTCTCGGAGATCTTCTTCTTGGAGGTCGAAGCTCTATCGGACTACTACTTCGGAACGCGTGGATACCTCAGAGGGGTCGTGTGCTTCGACTCTCATTTGGGAGAATATTCTCGTGGCTAGAAGGTATAACCTAGTTGTAGGAATCGTCGCGCTCCGACTTCTTCACTACTTCTGCTATTCTGCTCGTCGGTGAGTTTGATCGTTACCGTCATCTTCACAGTGTTCATGGGTGTGATCGCATAGTAAAAAAAAATTGTTGTGTAGCATGTTCGACGTTTAGAGGATGCTGTTGAATGACTGGCTCCCGTATCCGTGTCCGCGGACGCATCCGGGGACGGATACTGTATTCGTTTTAGGGGTCCGCGTTAGAGATGCCCTAACGTTAGTCTTTTAAAAGAGTTATTATGTTCAACGTGCTAGCATTAACCCAGACACTCGTAACCGACGTTGGTAATATATTGTTATATGATTCAATTATGTTAGCACTATTGAGAGATTGCACTAGTGAAAGTATGAACCCTAGGCCTTGTTTTCATGCATTGCAATACCGTTTTTACACACTTTTGTTACTTGCTATGTTGCTGTTTTTATTATTTCAGATTACAAAAACCTATATCTACTATCCATACTATACTTGTATCACCATCTCTTCGCCGAACTAGTATTGATTGCAGGGTTGTTTGAGAGAGACCATCTTCATCCTACACCTCCCACGGATTGATAAACCTTAGGTCATCCACTTGAGGGAAATTTGCTGCTGTCCTACAAAACTCTGCACTTGGAGGCCCAACAGAGTCTACAAGAATAAAAGTTGCGTAGTAGACATCAAAGGTGAATGGCCGCCGCCGGAAAAACTTCATTCAGATGCTTCAGACAGAGCAGGGGTTTACCATCACAGCCGAAGACAAGGAGCAGGTGCTCCTCTCACACTTCCAGGACCACCTTGGAACTCCGACGCCCCAGACCACGAGTCTAATCTGGGACAACCTGGAGATGCTGTCACATGACCTCTTAGAGCTTGACGCAACTTTCGACGAGAATCAGATCAAAGACGCGGTTTTTTCACTTCCCTCAGTCAAAGTGCCGGGCCCGGATGGTTTCATTGTGGCCTTTTTCAAGTCCTGTTGGGAGATCATTAGGCGGGATGTTGTTGATGCAATCTTACAGCCTGCAAGCCTCCGTGGAGAATGTGCTTCCCTCATCAACTCGGCGAACATCATTCTACTTCCAAAGAAAGCCGACGCTCGTGTTGTTGGGGACTACAGACCGATTAGCCTCATTCATAGCCTTTCCAAGATCTTCTCCAAGCTTTTGGCTAACAGGCTGGCTCCGATTCTGCCTACGCTGGTATCCAAGTGCCAGAGCGCTTTCGCGCAGAAGCGCTCCATACACAACAACTTCATGCATGTTCAGAACCTCATCAAAGACCTGCATCGTCGGAACATCCCCGGCCTCTTTCTCAAGCTTGATATTTCAAAGGCTTTCGACTTTGTCAATTGGGTTTTCCTGCTGGAGGTTCTCCAACGCTTGGGGTTTGGCCAGCGTTGGCATGGCTGGATTTGCCTGTCTTTGTCCTCTTCATCGTCAAGGGTCCTTAATGGAAACCCGGGCGCGCAATTCAGACACGCAAAGGGCCTACGCTAGGGTGACCCGCTATCACCGATGCTATTTATTTTAGCCATAGACCCGCTGCAACAGATCCTTCGACTCGCCTCCCAGCAAGGCATTCTCAAGCCGATTCGCGCGCGCTCAGCCAGATGCATGATATCTCTCTATGCGGATGATGCAGGCATTTTCGCAAACCCGGACAAGGAGGAACTACGAGCGATTTCTGCTATCCTCTCAGCCTTTGGGAAGGCTAGTGGCCTAATCACAAACTTGTCCAAGACCGAGGTCTTTCCGATCAGATGTGGCGGTGTTAAACTCCAGGATGTGCTATCCGTCTTCCCTGCCAAGATCGTCGCCTTCCGGGGCGTTACCTGGGGCTCCCCTTGCACTATCGCTGGTTCGAGGGATTGACCTACAACCCTTCATCGACAAGATTGCTGGCAGACTGCCGGGATGGAAAGGATAACTACTGAACAAGACCGGCAAGGTGGCCCTGGCTCAGTCGGTTCTCACGGCCATGACGACTTTTCCACATCACCGCTCTCAACCTGCCGAAGGGGATCCTGCGAAAGATTGACAAAATCATACGTACCTTTGTCTGGCAGAAAGAGGACCAAGCTCATACCTCAGGAGGACACTCCCTGGTTAACTAGAAGACCGTCTGTCGCCCGAAGCATTTGGGTGCTCTCGGGATTATGGACCTTGAGATATTTGGCCACGCCCTTCGCTTCGTTGGCCCTGGCTACAATGGACGGACCCCGAGAGGCCATGGGTGGGTATGAACTGCCGTGCGACCAAGCTGACCTGAACCTTTTTCGTGCCTACACCACCATTTCGCTAGGCAACGGGCAAAAAGGCCCTTTTCTGGCATGACAACTAGAGCGGAAGAGGCCCTCTCAAGTTTATTGCCCGTGAGCTTTACAAGATCGCTTCTAGAAAGAACATATCTGTGCACAACGAGTTGACGAACGAGAACTTGATCAGGGCGGTGGCCAGCCTACAGACCTTGCAACAACTGGGAGAATTCATGACTCTCTGGGAGTGGGTCAGTCAGACAACCCTGTTGCCAGCCCAAGAAGACCGCATTTCTTGGAACTTAACCACCAATGGAGCTTTCTCCTCTGCTTCGACCTATGGGGCGCAATTTTTCGGCTCCCACCTGAGGTTTGACCCCGCCAAGGTCTGGTCCGCCCACGCTGAGCCCAAGTGCAAATTCTTCGCTTGGCTCGCTCTCCATGGAAGAATACTCGCTACGGACATGTTGGCTCTGCGTGGTTGTCCACATGACCCCAGGTGTCTGCTATGCCTTCAGGAGCCGGAAATGGCAAACCACCTCTGCAAGGATTGCCCCTTCTCGCTTGCAGTTTGGAACCAGGTGAACACATGGACGAACGAGGGTTTACCGATATCAGGTTACCTCCCTAAGCCAGGAAACGTGTCGGAATGGTGGGATATGATGCTTGCAAACCAGTCGAAGCAGGTGCGCTGGCGGCGCGGCGGGAGGATCATCTACACTTTATGGTCGATCTGGAAAGAACGAAATAGGCGCGTCTTAACTGGACTTCGTTTGACGCACCGTGAGGTTGCGATGTTGGCCTTTGAGGCAATTAAGCAACGTGAGTTTGCTTTTGCTGGAGCCATGCCAACAGTGGGTATTGGCTAAGTTAGTATTGAGTTTGTTGCGGTTTTGGCGGTTTTGCCACGTTTCCTAAAAACGTGCGCCACTCTGTACATCGCGTTTTTCGCTCTCCATCTATAAGAAAAGGCAGTGTTCCTGCCAGTTCCTCAAATAAAAAAATTAGTTGTTTCTAAACACCTCTTTATACATTTGTGTTAATACATTTTCGCAGGCGATGCGTGGGGCATATCATCTAGTTCCAGCGTGGGCAGCGATGCGCAGCGATGCAAAGAAGAGACTGAACAAGTGGGTGAATGTGATGGGTTCAACTGAAGAAGTGAGCATTGACAATGTAGAAATTGAAGCTGGATCAGGCGTATATAAAATAAAATAAACAGGATGACTTGTGCTGAGACGTCGGGTCGGTTGGGAATCACGGTCCAGACCACAAGTCCTGAGCGACAGGAAAAAATGTTAAATTTTGAGGAAAATGTACAAATAATATTTGAACCCATATTACTTCCTTCGATTCGAGGTCGTGATATTTGATTATGCACTGTACCCAGCCGCTCTGCCTAGTAATCATGTGTACAGGTGAGATAAGACTGGACGCATGGCGCACGCGCACGCACCCAGCGCTAGCCAGCGGCAACGTACGGTAGGTGAGCACTCGGCGTCCGCTGGCCTTCGTGAGCATGATGCGTGCTCGCTCGCTCGCTTCCGGGGCCGGGTCCGGGGCCGCGTCACGCGCGTCACCCGTAACTGACTGACGTGCGTGCATGCCAAATAGCCATCTACGTAGGACATCCATCCGTCCGGGTCTTCTCTTCTCCCCGCCGGTCGCCGGTCGGTCACTCCATGCCGTCATACTCCGTGGACGCATTCGCCGATGACGTGCACGTCGGCGTCGGTGACCAGAAAGGAAACTAGTGTGTTACTTGCTGTCATGGGCGACCTGATTAATTTGTGCGTCTGAAACGGCCATACTAGCTAAGGCGTCGTTTTAATATGGGTATATATTACTTCCTTCGATCCAAAAAAAATTATCGTGGCTTTAGTTCAGAGGAAGTAACATTTACAAATTTTACAGAATTTCTATTATTCCTTGCCTTCCAGTTGATCTCGTGTAATAAAATCTGGTAATAACTAGAGAACGACGATGTGCAAGTTTTTTGAAAAACGATTTGGGTTCATTCAACATGGCCGCCTGCCTTCTTCTTCACTCCCGTCCACCCGCCCAATACAACATCGGCCGAATCGCCTGCAGCCCCTCATGCGTGGTTGGCGGCGCTCCCCCGTCTGCTGCCGCCCCGGCATCGATCTCCCCTAAGCCCCGTCTTTCTACAACTCCAGCGATCAACCTCCATCCCGCACCGGCACCACCAACCTCCTTCCTCTTCTTCGCCGTGACGCCACGGCAAGCCATTTTGTCCCCATCTCCGGCCAGTCCTAGGTCGGCCTTTCCGCAAACACATAATAACTATTTGCCAGTGCATTGTCCACCAAACTGCGTGTGAAGGTATTGATTGTTGACCATGAAGATGTGATCCACGAGCGGGTTTCGACCGTGACATGACAAACGCAGTGACAATCTTCCGCTGCGTGAACAATTTAACGCGCACCCGGTCTTCGGTCGTTTCACAACAAACATGGACGTCTCCTAACTAATATTGGCCGTGAAAACATGACCCACATGTGTTTATGACAAACATCAATGTACCATGACCCACGTGTGTTTGTGACAAACATCAATGTCAACCCCTGCTTTATCCATCTATGGCGCGGAAAAGTGGCCCACATGCAGGTTTGTACTGCATGGTGACAAACTTCTACGTTGGTCTCCCGCAATAATCCCTCGATCTCGAGTAATCAATATTGGCTCCCAGCATGATAACGTAACCCAAGTATGGTTTTCGACCACGGCGCGACAAACAACAATGTTGGTCTCCTGCTTTATCCCTCTCCGATAACCAATATTGGCTCTTAGCGTGAAAACATGACCAACATGCGGTTTTCGACCGTTTCGCAACAAGCATTGGTGTCATTCTCTCGCTTTATCACCCTTCAAGACCAAATATGCAACTCCTATGGCTCTCGATTTGAAAATAATACCCACATTTTCGTCCGTGTCACGACAAACATCGACGTCGATCTCCTGCTTTATCCCTCCTAGCTGATACTGGATAATAACGTGAAAACATAACCCACGTGCGGTTTTCGACCACATCACGATAAACATCGACTTTGGTCTCCAACTTCATCCCTCTTTCGTAACCAATATTGGCTCCCAGTGTGAAAACGTGACGAGCATGCGGCTTTCGACCGTTTCGCGGTAAGCATTGATGTCAATCTCCTGCTTTATCACCCTCCGGTACCAATATGCAACTCCTATGGCTCTCGGCATGAAAACAAGAGCCACATGTGGTTTTCAACCGTGTCACGACATCGATCTCCCGCTTTATCCCTCTCCACTAGCTGATACTGGCTAATAACGTGAAAGCATAACCCATGTGCGGTGTTCGACCGCGTCGCGACAATCATCGACGCCTACTTTATCGCTCTCCGCTAATTAATATTGGCTCACAACGTAAAAACATAACCCACGTTGTTGGCATGAGTTTGTAAGACCTATTGACGAAGAAATGCATTTTCTTTGCATGCATATGAATATTATGGATCGTGGATAAACCAACACCGTAACCAACTCCTATTGATAAAATACAAAAGGTAAGAATAAATTAGCACGAAACACTGTGTGTTAACGTCACCAATGAGGAATGATACGAAAGTTTTCTAGGTTGTTCGCTGCCTTTGGACCAAGACTCCAAGTTGACCGAAAGTAAAGATGATTCCTCAACGAAATTAAAACGTTAGAGCCAGACGGTTAAGAACGCGTTTCCTGGTATAGCTGGCGGCCATTAGATCGATAGCACCAAAGGAACGCGGTCACTACGTACTCTAGTAGTCCAGTCTACTGTACCACCTAAAAACGGAATTGATGTAAACGGCGACACCTTCGTTTTCAAGTGATGATGATGGCAGTGACGTCCGCTAATTAACGTGTACGTGGTATACGTGACGGCAACAGTCTGCTGACCTTATACTGGTACAACTGGATCGCATCGGCATTTCTTTTCTTTTAAGAAAAGATATGACATACTCCTTCACTTGTTATCAAAAATATTTTGTTGGCTCCGGAGAGTGGAATGCATTTACGTCATGTATGTGCGATAGGCATATCCATCTATCTACAAGGAAACTCATACGTGTCTCTGAGTATAATTTTTAGTGAGTGCGTATAAGTGACAGTGTGTATTTGCTTGCGTACAAGCGTTGTATCTGATGTTTCCAATATTTTTAATACAATATTACAATTATTAAGGAATAAGGAGTAAAACTCCATGCATGTGCCATGTGGCACGCCAGGACAAGGAAGCTGACCTAACGTTTCATGGCTCTATGCACTCTGTCCTAACCCCAACCCATATTTCTGACCTCCACATATCCACCTCCCTCCCCCACACCAGGTTCCGCCCTCACCTCACTACTGCTCGTCAAACTCAAGCGCACGAACGCAGGGACGACGGACCACATGCAGCAAGCCAAGGCGCCGGCACCGTGGCTGACGGCGACGGCCACTGCCATGATCAGCAGCACCGACGACGTGCGGAGGACGGTGCAGGTGAAGCCGGTGGTGGTGGTGGGGCGGCGGGAGTGCTGCATGGCGCACGTGGCCCGGTGCCTGCTCCTGGGGCAGGGCGCAAACCCGGCGGTGCTGGAGGTCAGCGACGACGCCGACCCGGCGGCGCTCGTCTTCGCGCTCCAGCCCAGGGATGACCGCACCAAGGTGGCCACCGGCGTCGCCTTCCCGGTGGTGTTCATCGGGGGCAGGCTGCTGGGCGGGCTGGACTGCCTCATGGCCATGCACATGGCCGGCGAGCTCGTGCCGGTCTTGAAGCAGGCAGGAGCCCTGTGGCTTTGAACCTCCTTTCATGCCGTGCCGTTAATTAGTTACTTCTCGCCATATATGTGTGCGAGTGATTTGTTTCCTGTTTATTCTCGCCATATATGTCAGCATGCCATCTACTCGTATTGTAGACTTCCCTTTGAGAAACAAATATGGCAAAGAAACCGAGTTTTTTCATAAGATGTGCGCAAAAGGACTTGGAATCATCCTACCCAATTCCATTTTGTTTTTGTTTTTCGAGCAGGCTCGAATGAGTCATGAATTTTGTAAGCTCTCAAACTTTGCTCACTTGTGTCATGCGACACAATTGTCTCTAGGTTGGTTGAGGTCATGTATGTGTCGATCGAACAAGACTAACAATTTTCTATAAAAAACAAAAGAGGAATCATACAGTTTTCCGGCAAGTCAATAATTACTGCAAAGTCTTTCTTTTATCCGGCGAAACATTTCGGAAAGGGAGAGAGTTCAGGCGTTTGACCCACATATCCCTCAACGTGCAACAAAGAATCACTCCAAAGTTCCTAGCAAACAGAGAACATAAGAAGAAATTGTTGTAGGTAGAAAAACCACCTCAAAGTTATCCTTTCCGATCAAGCTATTGAGCCACCCCTATAAGTGTCACAAACAGCCCTAGAGTTCGTACTAAAATAACACCATATGATACGCATCAATTAACTCTAATGTCACCTAGATACTCCAATGTCACCACAAGTATCCGTGAGTTAATTATTCGACATGCATCAAGCAATTTCAGATTCATAATATTCAATCCAACACAAAGAACTTCAAAGAGTACCCCAAAGTTTCTATCGGAGAAAGTAGGACGAAAACGTGCATTCAACCCCTATGCCTGGATTACCACAAGGTCACGGGAATCTGCGAGTTGATCACCAAAACATACATCAAGTGACTCAATAGAATACCCCATTGTCACCACGGGTACCCACATGCAAGACATACATCAAGTGTTCTCAAATCCAAAGTATTCAATCTGACAAAAACGAAATCTCAAAGGGAAAGACTCAATTCATCACAAGAAGATAGAGAGGGAAGAAACACCATATGATCCAACTATATTAACAAAGCTCGCGGTACATCAAGACCGTGTCAAATCAAGAACACGAGAGAGAGATCAAACAGATAGCTACTGGTACATACCCTCAGCCCCGAGGGTGAACTACTCCCGCCTCATCATGGAAGCGGCGGGGATGATGAAGATGGCCTCCGATGATGAGTTCCCCACTCCGGCAGGGTGCCGGAACAAAGCTCCAGATGGGGTCTCTTCGGAACAGAGGCTTGCGGCGGTGGAAAAACTCATCTAGGTTAAATTTCGGGGGTTTCTGTATATATAAGAATTTTCAGCATTGGGATCACGCAAAGAGGTGCCACAGGGGGGCCACAAGGCATCAGGGCGTGGCCACCCCCCCCTGAGCACGCCCTGTTACCTTGTGGGGCCCCTGTGGGTCTTCTGGTACTCCCTTGAAGCTTCCCAGGTCTCTTTCCTTCCAAAAAAAAATCGTCAAAAAGTTTTGTCATGTTTGGACTTTGTTTGGTATGGATTTTCTGGAAAACCAAAAACAAGCAGAAAACAGCAACTGGCACTGGGCACTGGGTTAATATGTTAGTTCATGAAAATCATATAAAAGTGCACCAAAACCATATAAAATTATTGCTAACATGGCATGAATACATCATAAATTATAGATACGTTGGAGACGTATCAACCTTCGCATGGAAAAACTTTGAGTTGACGTCTCCAAGCCTTATACCCATGAGGCGTGAACGCTGGCGGAGCTTCACTTTCTGGAAGGATAGGAGGCCAAGGTATGAAAGCTTTAACTTGCACCTCAGCTCTAGCTCAGCCGGAGAGAGAGGCCTACCCTCCTCAACGAGGTCTAGCCTCAGGATTACCTCCTTCGCGATGTCAATCAGAGTTTTGAGGACCCCAACACTGTCTAGGTACCATTTCTTCAGAGCCTTTTGGTATGGGCCAACTTGATGTGGATCCTCAGATGGTTTTTATCGCGCGGACGGGCTTCCCCTAGGCCGCGGCCACCGTATCTTTGAAACCCGAAAGTCAAAGCCAGAACTCTTCGAACTTGAAAGATGGCCTGCGCCGCACCTCTGTGTCCCCCTGCAGGAATAGTGGGGCATGATCCAAACAGGTTGTCGATATGGCTTGAAGGTGCACATTAGGGAAAAGCAGATCCCATTCATCGGAGTGGAAGAAGTGATCAATCTTTGTCCGCACCGGGATTTCTTGTGCATTTGACCATGTGAATTTTTGTCCTAAGAGCCGGATCTCTTTCAGCTGCAAGTGATTTAGCGCAACACGGAAGCTACCAATGAGGCGTTTCTTGATGTTCAGATTGCTCTTGTCAGCTGCTTTGGTGATTAGATTGAAGTCGTCGAGGATGAGCCACCGAGGTTTCGCCACATTCTTCAGACCCCTAAGCTAATTTATGAAGAGCAGCTTCTCTTGTTCTCCCTAAGTGCCATATACCCTGTAGTTGGTGGTGAAGGAGGGCCCAAGCATGCTCGTAATCAATGCGTTGTCGATGAACTCTAGCTTTGTCTCCTGGAGACACACTATGGAGGCTAAATTTTGTGTTTTGACCCTTTACGTGTAGTTTAGCCGGATCTGACCCCGGTGGGAATTTTTTTTGGGATCTGACCCTTTTTCCTACCGCCGGGGAGGCTGGCGGTAGAGTTGTACAGGCTACCGCCGGTGAGGCTGGTGGTAGCCCACTCATCCACGTCAGCATGAATAAATGGCAGCCGTCTCCTGCCGTCCACCCTACCGCCAGGGTCCCCGGCGGTAGCCTGTATAATCCTACCGCCAGGGTCCCCGGCGGTAGCTGCCTGCTACTTGTAGCTTGCGTTGGTATTTCCCCGAAGAGGAAGGGATGATGCAGCACAGTAGAGATAAGTATTTCCCTCAGTTATGAAACCAAGGTTATCGAACCAGTAGGAGAATCACACAACACCTCGTTAGCAGTACCTGCACACAAACAACAAACCCTTGCATCCAACGCAAACGAGGGGTTGTTAATCCCTCGGCGGTAAATTGCAAGATTAAATTGTATGTGATAGATTGATAGATTGAAACAAAATAAAAAAAAGAAAATGGCAGCAATATTTTTAGGGTTTTAGTAATATGATTTAGATAGACCCAGGGGCCATAGTTTTCACTAGAGGCTTCTCTCAAGAAAGTAGCATACGGTGGGTAGACAAAGTACTGTTGGGCAATTGATAGAAAAGCAAATAATCATGACGATATCCATGGCAATGATCATGTATATAGGCATCACGTCCAATACAAGTAGACCGACTCCTGCCTGCATCTACTACTATTACTCCACACATCGACCGCTATCCAGCATGCATATACTCTTTATTAAGTCCATAAAAGAACGGAGTAACGCCTTAAGAACGATGACATGATGTAGACAAGATAAACTCACGTATGAATAATCCCCATCTTTTTACCCTTAATAGCAACAATACATACGTGTCATGTCCCTTTCTGTCACTGGGATTGAGCACCGCAAGATCGAACCCATTACAAAGCACCTCTTCCCATGGCAAGATAAATCAACTCAGTTGGCCAAACCAAATCAATAGATCGGAGAAGAAATACGAGGCTATAATAATCATGCATAAAAGAGTGATGCAAAGACTCAAATTTATTCATGGATAATCTGACAAAAAACTCACAATTCATCGGATCCCAACAAACACACCGCAAAAAGTGATTACATCGGATAGAACTCCAAGAACATCGAGGAGAACATTGTATTGCAGATCAAAAAGAGAGAAGAAGCTATCTAGCTACTAACTATGGACCCGAAGGTCTGTGGTAAACTACTCACGCATCATCGGAAGGGCAACAAGGTTGATGTAGAGCCCCTCCGTGATCGATTCCCCCTCCGGCGAAGTACCGGAGAAGGCCTCCAGATGGGATCTCTCTGGAACAGAAACTTGCGGCGGCGGAAAAAGTATTTCGTGGACTCCCCTGAGGGTTTCTGATTTTTTCTGAATTTATAGTGCTGGAATTAGGTCAAACGGAGCTTTGTGGGCCCCACGAGGCACCAGGGCACGCCTGCCCCCCCAGGCGCGCCCTGGTGGCTCATGGACCCCACCAGGGTCTTCTGGCCTCCTCCCGAAGCTTCTAGTGTTTATCTTGGCCAATAAAAAATCTCCAAAAAGTTTCGTGGCATTTGGACTTCGTTTGGTATTGATTTTCTGTAAAACAAAAACAGGGCAGAAAACAGCAACTGGCACTAGGCACTAAGTTAATAGGTTAGTCTCCAAATATGATATATAATTGCTGTAAATGCTTATAAAAACATCCAAGATTGATAATATACCAGCATGGAACAATCAAAAATTATAGATACATTGGAGACGTATCAGCATCCCCAAGCTTAATTCCTGCTCGTCCTCGAGTAGGTAAATGATAAAAACAGAATTTTTGATGTGGAGTGCTGCCTAACATATTCATCACATATTCATTTCTTTTGTAGCATGGACATTGGACTAGAATGATTGAAAGCAATAGTCTATAGTTTGACATGAAAATATAGATACTCAAGCATACTAACAAGCAATCATGTCTTTCAAAATATCAACGCTAAAGAAAGTTATCCCTAGCCCATTATGCTCAATCATTGATCCATTCATGAAACACACTTGAATATTAGCTACATCCAATGCACAAATATGACAATAGTGCTCTCTAGTTGGTGCTTTATAAGAGAAGATGGAGACTCAAATAAAAATAAAAATTGCATAAAAGTAAATAGATAGGCCCTTCGCAGAGGGAAGCAGAGATTTGTCAAATGTGCCAGAGCTCAAAGCTTAAATTAGAGAGATAAAAATATTTTGAGAGGCATCCTTTTCCTGTCAACGAAAACGACCGAGAATTCCCAATATTTTCCATGCTAGACACATCATAGGCGGTTCCGAAACAGAAAGTAAAGTTTATTTCCTTTCTACCATTCTTTCACAATCCATGGCTAGCCGTATCCACGGATGCCCTCCATACCATCACTTTCCAAGGAATTTTGTTCTTATTAATTTTGATTTCATTGTGGGACTGGGCATCCCTATTACCAACCATACTCTCGTGCAATGACAAGTGAATAAACACTCATCGTGAGAATAACACACCTAGCATGGAAAATATTGGCCACCCCCTGCCGCTTTATGAGCGGTACGGGCACACAAAACAGAAAAAATATTTTGAAAATTAGAGTTGGCACACGCAAATTTACTTGGAACGGCATTGAAATTCCGCATATAGGTAGATATAGTGGTCTCATATGGCACAACTGGGTTTAAGGATTTTGGATGCACAAGCAGTATTTCCGCTTAGTACAAATGAAGGCTAGCAAATAGATTGAGAAGCAACCAACCAAAAAACGAAAACGGTCATAAACATGCATTGAACATAACTAACACCGAATAATGCACCATAAGTAGGATGTAATTTCTTTGCTTAACTATTGACTTGACGTGCATGCATAGGGAATCACAAACCTTAACACTAATATTCTTACTAAATCACAATTACTCACTAACATGACTCACATATCATCATCTCCATACCGCAAAACTATTGCAAGGAATCACACTTGTCATATCCAATGATCTATATGAAATTTTTTATTATATCCCTCTTGAATATTCATCACTTTCGGACCAAATTCATATCTTGTGCAAATTACCATTACTATTGTCAACTCTCAAAAAGATATAAGTGAAGCATGAGAGTGCAAATATTTCTTCAAAATTTAAATCTTATCAATTCTCAAAATAATATAAGTGAAGCATGAGAGTTTATTTATTCAAAATTTAGCCACCACCGTGCTCAAAAAGATTTAAGTGAAGCACTAGAGCAACTGCCTAGCTCAAAAAAATTTAAGTGAAGCACATAGAGCATTCTAACAAATTATGATGATAAAAGTGTGGCTCTCTCAAGATAGGTGTGTTCAGCAAAGTTGATTGTGATAAACTAAAAAGCAAACAAAGCAAAGACTCATATAATACACGACGCTCCAAGCAAAACACATATCATGTGACGAATAAAAATATAGCTCCAAGTAAAATTACCGATGGTTGGTAGAAGAAAGAGGGGATGCCTTCCGGGGCATCCCCAAGCTTAGACGCTTGAGTCTTACTTGAATATTACCTTGGGGTGCCTCGGGCATCCCCAAGCTTAGGCTTTTGCTACTCCTTATTCCTTCATCCATGGTGATCTCACCCAAAACTTGAAAACTTCAATCACACAAAACTTAACAAAACCTTCATGAGATCCGTTAGTATAACAAAATAAATCACTACTTAGGTACTGTTGCAAACCCATTCATATTTTATTTTTCCATTATACCTACTGTATTCTAACTTCTCCATGGCTTATACCCCCCGATACAATCCATAGTTCCATCAAAACAAGCAAGCAACACATCAAAAACAGAATCTGTCAAAAATAGAACAGTCTGTAGAAACCTATTTAAAAGCCATACTTTTGTAACTCCAAAAATTCTGAAAAATTAGGAAAACGTGGGAAATTAATATACCAATACTCTGTAAAAATTTAAGATTTGTTTCACACTCCAGTACAGAAACAAAATTCGGGCATTGGACGCAAAACTTTCTGTTTTCCAAACAGCATCAATTATATTATCTTCCAAATCATCCCAAAGGTTCTACTTGGCACAAACACTAATTAAAAACACAAAAACACAATCATAACAGTAGCATGAAAGGTAAAACACACAATAACTTATTTTATTCATTGGGTTGTCTCCCAACAAGCTCTTTCTTTATAGCCATTAAGATAGGCTTGAGATTTCAATGATGCTCACATGAAAGATAATAATTGAAACACAAAGAGACCAACATGTAGCATGTGAAAAACATATTTAAGTCTAACATACTTCCTATGCATAGGCATTTTATAAGCAAACAAATTATCAAGGCAAGCAATTTCTAGCATGTGCAAATGTAACATCCCCATGTATTAAGCACAGTGATCACCTCTTAATCATGACAAGTCACCATACTTAACAGTGCTTGATCATCATTTGAGTCATATCTCATTTCAAATTCCAATTCAAATTTAAAGTGAATTTAAAACTTTTTCAAATCCAGGAACTAAATAGTTCATAATACTGCAAATATTCCCAAGGCAATTATAAAAAATAAAATCAACATTAATTGAATTATTTAAATGACTCTAACATCCTAAAACAGCACCAAAACAGCAGTATTTAACCCATTTTTAATTTAACAAAATTCAAATAAAATCAGTTAGCCTTCAAACCATTTTATGGCTGTGCGAGTTATGGCAAAGTATTTATGTGGCGTAACTCCCTTTTTTACAAAAGTCAATTTGGGGCCAAACATTTTGCAAAACAGAAAAGCAAAAACAAAACAGAAAAGAAAAAGAAAAGAACAACGGGCTACTGTGCACTTGGGCTTCCAGTGCACAGTGCAGGCCCAGCCCAGCCTGGCCGGCCTTTTCCCTTACCTCGCGCCAGAGGCAGAGGCCATGGCGCGCCCGACGCCGGCTCGCCGTCCCAGCCGCGCCCGCTCGCCCTCGCGCCGCTGCAGGAGCCCTGCGGGGATAAGGACGCCATCACGGACCCCCTGGACAGCCCCCCAGATATTTTCCCCCTCTGCCTCGCTCTCCTCCCTCCCGAACCTTGCCGTCGCCGCGCTGCATCGCCCTCGCGGCCACCGGCCACCTCGAGCTGCGCTTGGGTGTCCAGAAGCTCCGCCGGGCTCTACTTCTTCACCATCGCCACTGGGTCGACGCCGGGGAGCCCCGGCAATGCCGCCACGTCCATTTCCCCTCACCGGCATCTGCCTCGGCCACGCCGTCGATCCGCTCGTCTTTGGCTGCCCCGGCATCTCCGACCCCGTCCGCGGACTTGCAGTGAGCAGCCGCACTCCCTCCCCTCTGATTCGAGCTCGAACTCGAGCTGTCGCGCGCGCCCCGCCATGCCTAGCTCCGGCCGCCGCCTGTCTCAGTCGTTGCCGTCATTCCGGTCATCTCTGGCTTCGGTTGCTTGCGCCACTGGCTGCGCGGTAGTGCGCCGACCCCGTAGAACCAAACCCCGCCACGAATGGTCGCCGGAGCAGGCCACCCATGCTAGCACCGAACGCTGCCGCCACCCCGCTCGCTGCTGTCGCCATCTCCGGCCGTCCTGCGACCCCCTGTTGGGTCTACTGGATGCGCGCAAGCTCAAGCTCTCGAACGCACCATCCCGCGGCTCGAACCGTCGCCGGACGGTGAAACCCGTGCGCCTCCGCCGTTGTTTGGGCTCGCCGCCGGCGCGCCGCCGTGTTTTGACCGGCAGGGTCAACGCCAGGTGGCCCCCACGCGTCAGGTCATTAGCAACTAATTACCCCCCCCCCCCCCGTGTGTGTATGACAGCGGGTCCCGCGAGATTAATTAGGCCGGCTAAGTATTTAGTTAGAGTTAATCTAACCCAGCCGGTCCCACGTGTCAGCTTTGACTATGCTGACGTGGGCGTTGACCGGGCCCAGTCGTCAGTGACTGTGGCCGGCTGACAGGTGGGCCCCCTCTGTTAATTAGACTAATTAAACTATTTTCTAAATAAACTTAATTTGATTAATTAATTAGATGCTGACAACTGGGGCCCGCTGGCTAATTAACCTGTTTTAGTTAAAGTTAATCCCTAATTAGCTACTGTGTCACTGACCAGTGGGACCCACTAGTCAGGTTTGACTCTGGTCAGCCGGTTTTGACCCGTTGACGTCACTCTGATGTCATGCTAACGTCACCAATCACTGTTTTGGATAATTAGAATTAAATAAATCCAGAAAATTCAAAAATGATTAAAACTTTGAAAAATCATATAAAATAAACCGTAACTCGGATGAAAATAATTTATATATGAAAAATGATCAGAAAAATATGGAATCTGAATATGCCACCCACATACCTGCCACACCTCCCTAACATGATGAACATGGAACTTTCCCCTCCAATTCATATGTCCGATAAATGCCCGGAGTTGGTAAAACACCTCCAGATGTTTCCCGCTTCGACTAACTTGCGTAGTGCTGCATTAGAACACCCCTAGCACTGCATGTTGACTTGTCATGCATCCTTGTTGCATGGTTTGCCATGTACTTATTGTTTCTTACCCCTCCTTTTCTCCCGATAGACCCCGAGACTGCCGACGACACCGCAGAGGACCAGTCGCTTTCAGCAGAGCTTCCAGGCAAGCAAACCCCCTTGATCATCAGATATCGCCCATTCTTTCTCTCTTATGCTTGCATTAGAATTGCTTCTGTTGTTGCTCCGATAGCTCCTATTCTGATGCATAGCCTGATTTTCGTCGCCTGCTATTGAAACCCTGCCTGCTATCCTATGATGCTTAGTTAGGTATACTATGTTTCATCAGCTGGCCCTTCACCCTTGTCCGTTTGCCAGGCTTGTTATCGGGCCGTGATCACTCTGGGTGATGATCATGGAAATATTATATTTCTGCAATACATCTAAACTGTTAAAGTCGGGCCGGCTCCAAGAGTTCCCGCGAGAGAATAATATTAAAGACGGGTCGGCCCCAAGAGCACCCGCGAGTGATATTATGGCGGAACGACAGGGCAGGCGGAGACCACCTAGGAGAGAAGTGGGCCTGGTCCCTGATCGGGTCCGTGTGTTACCAAGTCGGAGCAACAGGGATCCTGTTCGTCTCTGCGAGTTACTAAACACGCCTAACGGATTTGGGTATTTGATCTGAGTTGGCCGCTGGCCTATACGCACTACCACCACGTGGGATAATGGTTATGGGACCCTCGGCGCCGTATGTATCAGCCGAAAGCTCTGTCAGATGTCCAGTTCAGCATTGCGGCACGGCTGGGCCGGTGCCATCCAAGAGCGAGGTGGTGCCGAGATTCACCCTGCTCGCAACGACCCGAAGTGCAAAGGGCGATGGGCCCAAGACCCCTGAGCACTTAGGATGTAGACCGGCGGGGACCTCTCTGCTGAGCCTAGGTAGGGCTACGGTGTGTCGATCAGCCGAGGCCGGGCATGACCCAGGAAAGTGTGTCCGGCCAGAGTTAATCGAGCGTGTTGGGTAACAGTAGTGCACCCCTGCAGGGAAGTTATCTATTCGAATAGCCGTGTCCACGGTAACAAGACGCTCGGAGTTGTATCCTGAGCTGCTACAACTACAAATGGATACTGATACAATGATAAACTGTTACTACTGCTCTCGTGATCACTTTCTCGTAGGGTAGTCGAGGAAGGATCTCAGGGCATTACTAAAATATAATTGCTATTATATGATACTATACTCTACTCTCTTCTGATGCTGCAAGATTGCTTCAAGATGCTAGTCTTCGATAGGCTAGGCTTTTCCCCCTCTGTTCTGGCATTTCTGCAGTTTAGTCCAAAGATATAGCCCCATTCCTTTGATACCGATGCATACTTAGCATAGTTCTGATGTCAGTCTTGCGAGTACTTTGGATGAGTACTCACGGTTGCTTTGCTATCTATTTTCCCCATACCCGGTTGCTGCAATCAGACGACGGAGCCCAGGAGCAGGAGATCCCCGGAGGCACCTACTACTATGTTGAGTCCGCCGACCAGGAGTAGTTCGGAGGCCCTAGGCAGGAGGCCTTCGCCTTTTCGATCAGTGTTGCTGTTTGTGCTAGCCTTCTTAAGGCAACTTGTTTAACTTTGTGTCTGTACTCAGATATTGTGTTTGCTTCCGCTAACGCTTGATCACGAGCTTATGTATTCTAGCCCTCGAGGCCCCTGGCTTGTAATATAATGCTTGAATTATTTTATTTTTTTGTCTAGAGTTGTGTTGTGATATCTTCTCGTGAGTCCCTGGGCTTGATCGTGTGCATTTGCGTGTATGATTAGTGCACGGTCGGGCCGGGGGCGTCACAAGCTGGTATTAGAGCCGACTGCATGTAGGAAGCCCCTTTCCAACTCCTTGGCCGAAGTTGAGTCTAGTCTCCAAAAATTGTTTTACTAACATGGCTGTGTGGCTTACGGGCCCACGTTGCCAATGGGTGGTGTTAGGATCTTTTATTCCTCTCCTTTACTCTGGGATTCTGATCTCTCCTCTATCCGGGATAAAGTTTTGCTAACACTAACAATAGGTTCTCGTACTAGCTGGATTGTCTGCAACTATTCCTTTCCATTGGTCTGTTGAATCAGATCGTCTCATTTTCCTTTCCATTGGTCTGTTTAACCTTTCTTGTAATCTAGATTTTATCTGAGTAGTGATAATTCCCTACTTAAGCCAACACCCCCAAATGTTTGTCCACTGACTTGCCTTGTTGTCGTGACCTTGCAAGATGTCACTGCCTTCCCACTATTAATCGACACTCACCACAGTTCCACAGGATCGAAACCTGACTCTCCTATACATCCTTGATCCCGAAGATACCTTACTCCACCTCTTAAATCTCGGGACGAGATTTCTTATAGTGGAGGAGAATTGTAACATCCCCATGTATTAAGCACAGTGATCACTTCTTAATCATGCCAAGTCACCATGCTTAACAGTGCTTGATCATCATTTGAGTCATATCTCATTTCAAATTCCAATTCAAATTTAAAGTGAATTTAAAACTTGTTCAAATCCAGGAACTAAATAGTTCATAATACTGCAAATATTCCCAAGGCAATTATAAAAAATAAAAGCAACATTAATTGAATTATTTAAATGACTCTAACATCCTAAAACAGCACCAAAACAGCAGTATTTAACCCATTTTTAATTTAACAAAATTCAAATGAAATCATTTAGCCTTCAAACCTTTTTATGGTAGTGCTAGTTATGGCAAAGTATTTATGTGGCATAATTCCCTTTTTTACAAAAGTCAATTTGGGGCCAAACATTTTGCAAAGCAGAAAAGCAAAAACAAAACAGAAAAGAAAAAGAAAAGAACAATGGGCTACTGTGCACTTGGGCTTCCAGTGCACAGTGCAGGCCCAGCCCAGCCTGGCCGGCCTTTTCCCTTACCTCGCGCCAGAGGCAGAGGCCATGGCGCACCCGACGCCGGCTCGCCGTCCCAGCCGCGCCCGCTCGCCCTCGCGCCGCTACAGGAGCCCTGCGGGGATAAGGACGCCATCGCGGACCCCCTGGACAGCCCCCCAGATATTTTCCCCCTCTGCCTCGCTCTCCTCCCTCCCAAACACTGTCGTCGCCGTGCTGCCTCGCCGTCGCGGCCACCAGCCACCTCGAGCTGCGCCAGGGTGTCTAGAAGCTCCGCTGGGCTCTACTTCTTCACCATCGCCACTGGGTCGACGCCGGTGTCGGTGTCAAATCCGACATATCTCGTAGTAGGGGTCCTAAGCTAGGCGTCATGGAGCGATGGTAACATGGACACAGAGTTTTTCCCAGGTTCGGGCCCTCTCGAAGAGGTAATACCCTATGTCCTGCTTTTGATTGTATTGATATGTGGGATAGTACAGAGTACATATGGCTACCACGAGATTGTTCTAATGAATATGAATCCATCTATTGACTAGCGTGGCCTCGGTTTATATATGCACCGGTATCCTAGGGTTTAGGAGAGTCTTCGGCTTGTGTACCAAGTCTTGTAGAGTCTTCCTTGTATGCGTCATGGGCTGCCCGAAGTGGCCCATGAGTGAACCGCCATGGGGGTCCTCGGCCCGACCCACTGGTCGGGAGACGACGTGGTGAGTACCCCCTAGTCCAGGATACCATCAGTAGCCCCCTGAACCGGTCTTCAAGTTGGGGACGCTCCTCGGTTCTTCCGAGCTGTTCTTCGTCTTCGGTCGTCGGTCTTGAAAACTGGTTCAACAAATCTTCCCATCTCCGATCTTGAGGATCGCCGAGGTGTATCCGAAGAGTTCATACGTCGGGTATCCGAGGAGTCCTTTAAGTTCTCGGCCTTTATCAATGCCTTGTTATTTTTACGCCACACCTTGGGTTCGAAGCTTTTTCCCATGCAGCGGTGTCCTCTTGCGTCCGAGCTCCATTATCGGACTGTATCTAAGGTGTCTTTCTACAGCCGAGCTCCAATGCCGGTCTGCATCCGAGGTATATTTTAGCAGCCGAGCTCCAACGCCGGTCTGTATCCGAGGTATATTTTAGCAGCCGAGCTCCAACGCCGGTCTGTATCCGAGATCCAACGCCGGACTACAGCCGAGGAGGCATAGAGTACCTCGTCTTTGAAAAAGTTTGAAGGAGGTTATCCGAGCTTAACGCCAAAAAAGTTCTCTATGGAGCCAGCCACTCGCAGCCGAGCTTTATGCCAAACTGCTTCTGAGGTGTTGCACCACCTCGGTCTTGGGCTGATTTTTTGCGAATATTATTTTCGAGTGGTGCAATTTATTCTCTGCCAAGATATATAGCCAGTAGCCCTCAAGGTGTGTGCCGGCCTAAAATCCGGGATGCACCTGAAGGAAAACATAAAACCGTTGAACCCAGTAGCCCCTGAGACTCAGGTCGATTCACGAAATCGGCCTGAGGATCAACTCCTAGCTCGGCAGCATGCTTAGGAATGGAAACGCGGTGTGCATAGTCCTCGAGACTCAGGTTGGGTGCGGCCGACCAACCTGAGGATCATAATCTCCTCAGAAACTATTTCGCACTTTGTAAATTGTCTGCATTGAATAGTCGATGCAGTAGCCCCCGAGACACTGGTCGGGTGGCAACACCGGATCAGGGGATCGATGTAACCCGTTAATGGCTTTTACGGGAGAAGCTCGAAGCCCAGTAGCCCCCGAGCCTTAATTTGGGCAAGGGTGGCCGAATTAAGGATCGATATCCGGGGTAAATTAACTTTAATCACAATTTATGTGTAATGATTCTATGTATCCAAGTACTTTACATCATTAATGCTCGGATCCGCGTTGTATAAAACTTTGTTGACCGACCATCGGCTTCAACCTCCTCGGCCAGTAGCTGAGGAGTGTTTGTCCTACTTTATAAAGCCTTTATAAGGGCAAAGATTTACGGCAAACAAGGCAATCCGGCCATATGGTTTTATAAACAAAGGTACGCAGAGAGATATGTTATATTACTATTTAACGTAAGAAACATCTTCTAGGAAAAATAGTTCCTTTATAGGTTCCTTTTCGCAGGTTATCATGCTAACCATGATTATGTAACTTCACCTCCGATCTAAATGGGAGAAAATAGTGAAGATCAGTTCGGGGAAAATTCCCGAAGTATTTGGCTTTAAAAAACCAAGATTTTCACTTCCATCGTTGCCGACCAATTATGTTCTTGAGATTGCTAGCTTTCGGCTTCACCCAGTCTGAGGTACTAATCCGGATGACCCGGTAGTACCAATCGCAGAGGTGCTCCCTTTACCCCCTACCCGAACAATCGGGAACGTAGGGTGTAAACACAGGAGCCAGGCAACCCAGCTTGGCCAAAATCTTAAGTCAAATTGATGCATATTTATGGCTTTATAACGATAATTACGGAAGGCAGCGCTCGTATATTGAATACAAACGCTTTTATGCTATATGCTATTTTGACTCCGTTGCGACTGTTTATAATTTGAAAGTGGCCCATCGTCGGCTTCCACCCCTTTATAGATGCTACGCAGGGTGTTTCCGCAATAACAAGACAACCCTTAGCCGACGTCTCGGTGCCCGGAGGCGGCTGTGTTAGCGGAAACGAGGCAATTAGATATGTAGGCTTTATAACTTTCACTTAGTCATAGGAGCTTAAAGTTGGGAGGCCAGTTACTAGCCCCGGTTAGTGTTCGGCGTCAGCCGAGGTCAAGCCATTAACACTTCGGCCAATTTTATGAAAGGCCCATGGGGTAACCTCTATCGATCTATAGTTTGACACAGTCATCGGATTGCTGACCAGTTTGCGCTTATTGTGACAGTTAGTTTTCGGCTTTCTCCATTGAGGTACTTGACCAGTTAAATCGGAAGTACAATCGCAGTGGTTCTCCCTTTGCACACCTAGCCGAACAAAGCGGAACGTAGGAGGCAAGCACAGGAGCCGGGCAACCCAACTATTGACCGAAGACACAATTCGAAACTGATGTATATAAAGCAATATCCGAGAACGTTTTGCCGAGGACTCCTCGGAGTACCTTGGCTTTTGGTGGGTTCGGCTCTAGTCCCAGCCCCCCGTTTATATTGCCGATGCTTTAAAGGCATCCGACGTTGTACTGCGAGAGTTATGCTGGAGACACCCAGTATCCCCTGAGACTCAGGTTGGGTGCGGCCGACCAACCTGAGGATCGAATCTCCTCGGGAACTAGTCCAGATGTCATGTGCGTTTCGCCAACGCCGAGGTGTAGGTCGGCAGGAAAGATGCCGAGCTGCGGGTCGGAAAAGATCTCCCGAGCTGAATTATTACGCAGGGCACCTAGGTCATGAGGATGTCCCGCCTCCTGAAAGAAAAACATACAAATAGCTTAAAAGTGCCATAAGCTCGAAAAGCCAAAAAACTTATGTAAAAACTTGACATCCGAACTAAATCAAGTTTTTTGGTGCCAATCCGAAAAGCGGTCTTAGAATTAGTTTGTCCTTCCGTCGTGCTTTAACATGACACTTCAAGCGGGCCAGCCTTCGGCTTCAACCTCCTATTCCCGAAGGCGGAGTGCTTCTCAGGCCAGTTTAGCGAACCAAACTCGAGCGGCTTTAGAGAGAAACCAGGCTATCCGGCTATTGACCACACACTCGTGTCGAGAAAGGAGTGGTAGAAAAAGACTTTGCAACGACTTAGAAGAAAACACTTATTATAAAACAGCTCATATAAATTTAAGAGCCCCCAGTTAACATGGGTAAAAGAAGCGGTTTTAAACGAACCTCATTTTTAACAAACAGATTTTATTTAACATAAATATAATGCTTGGTCGAACCGAACAAAAATTGAACATTTAAAAAAGTTGAGCATGAAAGCGACTTAGCTGGTTAATGTGCTCGACGTTGATGACGTGGTGTGGGCTTGTGGCGGGACGAAGACGCATAGTCCTCAGCTTGATCGAGGTCCCAGACCCCAAGCCCGAGGTGGCCGAGCGAGGAGCTCGGCACTCCGAAGTAGCGGCACAGTACGGTCGATGTGGCAACGCGAAGCCCCCGGTCCAGCCGAGGTGACGAAGCTGATCGGCTGGTGATGCCGAAGTCTCCGGAGTAGGTTGATGAAGAGATGGCGAAGCCCCCGGTCTAGCCGAGGTGTCGGAGCAGGTCGGTAAGGTGACGTTGCAACCCTCATGCCAGCCGAGGTGTCGAAGCAGGTCGGCGAGGTGGACGTTGACTCGAAGAAGCAACGGCGCGGCGATGCCGACGAAGGTCGAAACTTTGTGACGTGCTCAATGCTGGCTTGAGAAGTGACCGCGCGGCGATGCTGGCGTGCCCGACCCGTGCAATCCGTAAGTTGACGATGTTATCTTGATGATCATTAGGGAGAGCGGTGCCGAACTCTTGATCGGCTCGCCAAGGTGATGATCCGAGGTGGTTGTTGTCGGCTCGATGAAGCGACGGCGCAGTCGATGCTGGCGCAGGTCGACAGCCATGGAGCAACGTGGCCGGGCTGGTTTGACACCGGCGCGACGACGAAGATCGCCTCCGAAAAGGCTCAAAATTTGTGAGCACGTGTTTGAGGACAACACACAATACCCTAGAAAAAAATTCCTTCAAAAAGGATGTCCAATATCCCGTTCATGAAGAAAGATGAATTCGGGTCAAATTCGTTTGCGTGCAGGAAACAGATCCGAAAATTGATGCACTCATCGGACGCTTCCCGGAGTTTGAACAGTGGGATCGAGCCGAAATTTTGAGGGGTGGTAGATATGGGAATTCCGCAGCCGATGAACGGTTGGATCTTCCAAAGGACGTCCGAGCTGACTGCTGGAGTCCTCGCCCTAAGCTCGTCCAGATTCCCGTCCAGATTCGACAGGGCTCCGGTATATCGGAGATCGCCGGAGATTCCTCCATCGGAACGCGACGAAATTTTGCAGGGTTGTTCTAGACTCAATTCCGCACAATTCCACTGAAGCAATCGTCAAAGCGACGCTCAAGGAGACGGGGACGGCGAACATGAATCCGCTGTCCAGAAAAAACTGCATGATCGCGCTAGGGCAATGTTGACGTTGAGCCCCCGAGCACCATGGACGATTTTTCCATGATCCCGGATGAGATCGGAGTTAATGATGACGAAGACATCCATCCGAACTTGATGATCCGAAGAGAAGCCTAGTCCTCAGCCTAGCCGAGGTGACCAGTCGAGCCGGCGACGAAGATGCCGACGTTGACGATGTAGGTCGGTTCCGACGCGTAGATCACGGTGGAGCCGATCTGAATTCCCATCGCACCGCGGCGACTACCCAGCAGGCTCTCAATGAAAGCACCAATGTCGGTGTCAAATCCGACATATCTCGTAGCAGGGGTCCTAAGCTAGGCGTCATGGAGCGATGGTAACATGGACACAGAGTTTTACCCAGGTTCAGGCCCTCTCGAAGAGATAATACCCTATGTCCTGCTTTTGATTGTATTGATATGTGGGATAGTACAGAGTACATATGGCTACCACGAGATTGTTCTAATGAATATGAATCCATCTATTGACTAGCCTGTCCTTGGTTTATATATGCATCGGTGGCCTAGGGTTTAGGAGAGTCTTCGGCTTGTGTACCAAGTTTTGTAGAGTCTTCCTTGTATGCGTCATGGGCTGCCCGAAGTGGCCCATGAGTGAACCGCCATGGGGGTCCTCGGCCCGACCCACTAGTCGGGAGACGACGTGGTGAGTACCCCCTAGTCTAGGACACCATCAGCCGGGGAGCCCCGGTAACGCCGCCACTTGCATTTCCCCTCGCCGGCATCTACCTCGGCCACGCCGTCGATCCGCTCATCTCCGGCTGCCCCGACATCTCCGACCCCGTCCGCGGACTCGCAGTGAGTGGCTGCACTCCCTCCCCTCTGATTCGAGCTCGAACTCGAGCTATCGCGCGCGCCCCGCCGTGCCTAGCTCCGGCTGCCGCCTGTCTCAGTCGTTGCCGTCGTGCCGGTCATCTCCGGTTTCGGTTGCTTGCGCCATTAGATGCGCGGCAGTGCGCCGACCCCGTAGAACCAAACCCCGCGACGAATGGTCGCCGGAGCAGGCCGCCCGTGCTAGCACCGAACGCCGCCGCCGTCCCGCTGCTGCTGTCGCCATCTCCGGCCGTCCCGCGACCCCCTGTTGGGTTTGCTGGATGCGCGCGAGCTCAAGCTCTCGAACGTGCCATCCTGCGGCTCGAACCGTTGCCGGACGATGAAACATGTGCGCCTCCGCCGTTGTTTGGGCTCGCCGCCGGCGCGCCGCCGTGTTTTGACCGACAGGGTCAACGCCAGGTGGCCCCCACGCGTCAGGTCATTAGCCACTAATTACCCCCCATGTGTGTAAGATAGCGGGTCCCGCGAGATTAATTAGGCCGGCTAAGTATTTAGTTAGAGTTAATCTAACCCAGCCGGTCCCACGTGTTAGCTTTGACTATGCTGATGTGGGCGTTGACCGGGTGTGGCACCCCGACTCAGAGAGACCGGAACACCCCGTATTCCAGCCCAGAGATCAAGTCTTCTGGAACACGGCACTGCTTGGCATAGAACAAATCAGCTCTTTATTACGAATAAACGGGGTACAAGGGTCCGAAATTACAAAGGTTACAGGGGCACGGCGACACTTCGCTTGCTAAGGTAGTTCTATGCTAGCAGCGGAACATCTCGAAGCGGAATAAAGTCTAGCAGCGGAACAACGACGACGGTGATGAACTCCACTCCGCAGGGACTCTGGCTGGGACGCATCCTAGAGCGCAACCTCAGAATCCTCGACAAGCAATCAATCACGGCATGACCTGCAATCTGACATGACACGCCAGGTGAGTACTTTGAATGTACTCGCAAGCTCACAGCAACCAAAGCAATCAAGACAAACAACGGCATGGCATTTACAGGTTAATTATCAATGATGAATACAACACTACTAGAACAACATGAGCATGGCAGGTACATATGATTCATGACATGAACATGATGATACTAGCACTAGCATGCAAGGGGGTCGACGTTTAAGGTCTCATGGACCAACTTACTCTGCTCGGAGGTTATCTCGTAACCACCATATGTCTCAGACTTACCCTTGTGAACATCACACGATCACCTCAGGATCAACCAAGCTCGGTATCAACTATACCATCGTGATCATCACATGACCACGCGGAGCTTGATCTCTACCTGTGATCATCGCAGGACCACATAAAGATCAACCAACTTCTTTTCTCATCGAACCGGGGTTGTTATTATCCAGGTTATTATTTCTGTTGACCCATAGTGTGACCTACTACGAACTGTGTCCATGACCGCGGACGCGGCTATCGATAGATTATACACTCTGCAGAGGTTAGTACACTGTACCCACACTACGGAACTCATGGCCTCGTGCTCCCATTTGGGTGGACCAACGACATTCCGACAAAACCAGTCTATTGCATGACACTCTCCCGGCCACTCCGACAAACTCCCCTTTGGGCTATGTCCTGGGTGACCCCGATGCCAACTCGTGACATCCGCCACCTCTGTGGCTGCCACCGTCATGGCCAAAACATAAACATTGTCCCAAACGGGGACCTCGGATCCATACAACTCGGGTCCTCAAGGTTATGACTGCCTACCGGGCTAGGGTAGCGCCAGAGCACAACCTTCCCTCGTAGGAGGCACCGGCGAGAGGCATGACAATAGACCGCATCAGGGCCCCCCATAAGGCAAGTGTGGTTGCACTGGTTAGCTCGATTCGGTGGCACCATGACTCAGCCAACAGATTTGTTCAAGTTCGATTAATGTCAGGTTCAACTTGAATGGTGATGGGCCGAGTCATAAAAAAATAACATGATGAAATAACAATGCATATGAGCATGATATCGGTGTAGCCATGGATGGGCAACATAACCATTTAACATTGCAACATCAACAATGATAAATCATTTAGTCTACGGGATGCAAATGAGCATAGCATAACGATGATCACTAGTACCACAAGTATTTTCATATCAACCGTAACTACTCATATGAGCATAGCATTATCACTAGCATCGGAAATGCTTACAAGAATGAAACATGATAATAATATCATTAGCAATTTGTCATTTCACTTACTAGATGAAAAATGAACATGGCATAAGCATGGACATGGATTCACAGGCATATTCGAAGCATACAAAAATTATTAAATGAGCAAATAATTATTTAAATATTCAAGTGGAAACCATGGCTATTGCAATGCCATCATGCAAGTGGCTGTCGTGGCTTGCCTGGGGATGAAGTATTCACCGGGGAGAAGTGCGATGAACTCGCGGAAAGAATCACCGGAAAAGTTTCCCTCTCGGCGGAGCTGTTTTAAGGGCAAGGGCAAAATGGTCATTTTCACCGTGCGACAACTTCATGAAAATAATACCATCGGAACGGGCTCGACGAACTGAGATCGTGGGCTTTGGAATCACCTGAATCGGAGTCACAGTCGCGGAGTTACGGCCGTTCGCTCGTTAGGCAGAAATTTAAATAAAAATATTCATTTCTGCTGCTAACGGACGAACGCCCGCAATATAAGGGTTTTGGCGGCGGCGGAAAAAAGAGAAAGCGCATTTTGAGAAATACGTCTTCGCTGTAATGAAAGCGTATTTTTAACAGAAGACTTAACAAAATACGCTTTCAGTAAACGAAGACGTACTTTTCGGAAGTACGCTTCCACTTAAAAATACGCGGGCCCGGGGTTGACTCCTTTGTCTCGCCGACAGGTGGGGCCGCGGGACCCACGGGCTGGTCGTCTCCTTCCTCTCTCTCGCGCCCACGGGACAGAGGGGAGGCGCGCGGCGCCGGTGCTCGCCCGGGCGGCTCCGGCCATCTCCGATCAAGGGGAGGGCATGGGCGGCCTCAGAGCGGAGTGCCGCATCCACCCATGGGCAGCACGCGCGCCGGGGAGAGCTGCAGCCGTGGCGGCTCGCGGTGGTCGTGGACGGTGGCGGCGGCTGTAGATGGACTCGGCTCTCCGGCGGTGGAGAGAGGGAGGAAAAGAGCGGGAGGGCTTCACCGAGGCTATGCAGCTCCACTGGTGGAGAAAGGAAGAGGGGAGGAGCTCCACATTGTGCCAATTTAGGCGGAGCCGAACAGCGGCCATGGCGGCGATGGGAGGCGAGGAGAGCTCCTCACGCTCGAATGAGAGGTCGGGGGGGCTGCTGGGGTGGAGGAGAGGAAGTTGAAGTGCTCAGGGACACGCGGGAGTGGCTATATATAGCCGGGGCAAGATGCCCGAGCCGAATGCCGTCGCGGACGCGCGGTCGATGCCCTGACGCGGCCGCGTACGCGTGTGCACACGCGCGGGAGGGTTGATGGCGACTAGAGGGAGCTAGTGGAGGTGCAGACGCGGGCGGTGCGATGTCCGGTCGGCCACTCGGCCACTGTGCGCACGTGGTCGGGGCTGCCATGGCGTGAGGAGGGCGAAGGAGGAGGGGGCCCGGACACGAGCGGACGCGGGGGACTGTGGGCGACGCGGTAGACAAGGTGAGACGAGCGAGAGCGGCCGGGAGGGCAGTGCCCAGAGCTAGCCGACGCTCAAAGCGCGCCAAACGCATGCCATCCCGCGTGGTCACCGCGTGGCATGGCGAGGAAAGGGCACTATGGCCTGCCAAAAGATGTCTACCGTGTTGTCCCTCCAACCTACAGCCCCACTGGTGGGATGGCTCGACCAAAGTGACACAGCTGATGGTATGGGTCAGCTAAAGTTTGTTGTATCCAACTAGGGCATGTAATAGTGATCAAATTAGAAGGGATAAGAGCTAACCAGGATGTCTTAGGACTATGATCATGTGGATTTTGAAGAGATTTGGACCAAAATTTAGCATAGTTGCTTCACAACTGCAACAACTGGTCCAGAAATTAGATCAGGAAGTAGCACTCACATGGATGATTTTATTGAGCTGAAGATTGGTAGAGTGTGATTATTTGGGCATATGAAGGTACCATAAAAATTTCATCCCATTTGGATAAGTATAAATGGTACTTCCTTCACAATGATCCACACTGGACAGAAACTTGGGGGAATTTTGTGGAGAAAATTACTTAGCAAAATGATGTGAATTTTGGCATGCTCAAATGATATAGGGATATTTAGGTCCTGGATTAATTTCAGAATTTTTGAGGAATATAAAATATAGTTGCTTCACAAACTGAAATTGTGACCAAAAAAAAAGATTTGAAGGTGTGCTCATATAGATAGTTGGATGAAGATGAAATTTGGTGGAGAGTAGTTAGTTGATCATATGGATGATCTCCCAAAATTTCAACTCATTTGGATAAGCCTAGCTAGTACTTCCTTCACAAAGCTTCTCTCTGGTCAAAAACTTTGGAAATTTGCTGAGGAAGATTTACTAGGCAAATGAAGTTGAATTTTGGCATGTGGCAATAATTTGGATATGAGGGAGTGCCCAAAAATTTTGAGGGCAAGCAAGAAAATATAATTAGCACTTCCTTCACAAAGTGCCATACTGGACAGAATAGGAAATGATTATTCCTGAATTATTTTTGAACTAGGCAAGGATGGATTTTGACATATTTGTGGAAGATATGATCCAAATAATTTATGAGAGTTTTGTGGGAATTTTTGGAATGACAGCAATATAGATTGCTTCACAACCCAGAACAAACAGGGTTATTCCTTTAATAGAAAAAGGAATATTCCC
This sequence comes from Elymus sibiricus, assembly GCA_039707655.1. Classification (NCBI taxonomy): domain Eukaryota; kingdom Viridiplantae; phylum Streptophyta; class Magnoliopsida; order Poales; family Poaceae; genus Elymus; species Elymus sibiricus. Next base: position 148,112,557 of record CM077668.1, on the reverse strand, counting down.
AATAAATAAATATTGAGGTTAGGCTAGGATGGAAATGACATGGTCTTCAGATGAAGTTGAGAGTGACAAGCTACTTGGGAGAGGAAGAAGAGATGGTCTCCGCAGGTTTTAAGACCACATAGCCACGGAAAAAGAATTCCAAAAGAAAATTCGAAGAAATCCAAAAGAAAAAGAAAGGACCAAAAATCGGGGTGTTACAAACCTACCCCCCTTACGATAAATCTCGTCCTCGAGATTTGGTTGCTCAGGGAACAAGTATGAATATTCTGACTTAAGGAAACCGTTTCCAACTCGGGTATCCTTTTTCCTTCATGTGATGTTCCCACTGAATTTCATATGATCTGCTTACCTTGCTCGGAGGTGGTTTGCTTCACCGTACCCAACATTCTGACAGGTCTTCCTTCATATGTTCATCCTTACTCTGACTTCAATTCTTTTATGTCTGCTGGCTTGTCTCATATTATCATGGCTTGAATTTCCATAAGTTCGGGAGGAATTTCCCCATTGACGTGTCATTCTTATATCCAGCACTGATGGAGTCGTGAACAAATTTCCTCGGTGGGCATGAAACATTTATTCCTCGCATCGGGTTACTCGAGTAGATGCATGTCCTCCGGGTTCAAAACAATGCTGAGAATCATAATCGTTCTTTTGGCAGAGTCTGACTGCTTGAAGGTAGTTTTGAATTACCTTGGCTGGCTCCACTGTCTCGAATCCGTACCGATGATTCAACTGTCACCTTGATATGAGGTCCTTACAAACAGAGTAGGCCCCTTGGGTGTGTGTTCATGGTGATTAATACGGAACCAGACTGTCTTGGGTATCTGTATCGTGTTGTTCCTGCAATGATTATCATACCGGTATTGCCGGTCTTGCTCTTTCATTATTGTCTTCTTTTTCTGAAACTGTTGCCGAAAGAACTTGGCCTTATGTACCCTTAATCCTCCGTGTGACCATAGGTATTGTCAGGCACAATATCCCGGAAGCATACCTTATCCTTATCCTCAGGCAGTGCAGCAACGTTTAACTGGCAAGTTTATCTTCTCTCAAGCTCTAACTGTAGGGCAATGATCATCCAAACCATGTTCACAGTTACTTGTATAGAGCTCACTGTTGTCGTCAACCATACAAGACAGTGACAGAGGTTACTAATATCACTTTGTTGGGTGTGAGGAAGCTGGCCTTGATATCCACTGTCAGGATTGTCGTCCCAACATTGTCTTGCTTCATAGCTTGTCAGACATTGCATCACACTGAGGTGTATAACTTGCTTTCTTCCTCTGACATACTCGCGGATTTGTTGGGTTCTCATCGGGCTGGTATCATCATACGAGTGACTTGAATGACCTTGGTAGCATGTTCATAACATATGGAAGTATATGTAGCTGAGCATTTGATTCCCGAGGCAGATACTTGTGTCTTGACTGATTCTTGCTTCTGACAAACTGTTGCGGATCTGATTCTTGGGATGCACTGTCATATGCTGCCAACTCACTGTGTAATATCTTGTACCAAAGCAGATAAATGTTTGTAGTGTCGTACTGACGAAGACTGGATAGCTTGTGTTGGAAGCTATCTGAGAGTAGCGTGCTGAGGAAGACTGAATAGCTTATGCTCGAAGCTTTTGCCGGGATAGCTTGCTGAAGAAGACTGGCTATCGTACCTCAGAAGCTTTCCCCTTGGTTGCTTACTAGGGAAGATTTGGTGACTTATGCTGGAAGCTTCTCTGCGGTAGCTGTTGGGGAACGTCGCATGGGAAACAAAAAATTTCCTACGCACACGCAAGATCTATCCATGGTGATGAGCATCTACGAGAGGGAGAGTGAATCTACATACCCTTGTAGATCGCTAAGCGGAAGCGTTAAGAAACGCGGTTGATGTAGTCGAATGTCTTCGCGATCCAAATCGCAAGTCGTCCCTCGATCCAAACACGATCTAGCGCCGAACGGACGACACCTCCACTTTCAACACACGTACGGCTTGATGACGCCTTCACCTCCTCGATCCAGCGAGCGATGGTGAAGTAGTGGATGAGTTCCGGCAGCACGACGGCGTGGTGATGGTGGTGAGGAACAATCTCTGCAGGGCTTCGCCAAGCACTACGGAGATTGTGACGGGAGGAACTAGAGGGTTAGGGTTGCCGGCACACGGCTTGGGAAATCTTGATGTATTCCGTGTGCTAGCCCTGCCCCTCTATTTATATGTTGAGCCATGGGGTCTAAACTTGGAGAGAAAGGCTCCACAAGGTCGGTTTTGCCCGCACAAGGTCGGTTTGGCCCGCACGGAAAGAGTCCCACTCGGATTCCAGCAGTACCGCGTACAAGCGGTAGTACCGCTCATGAGCGGTAGTACCGCTTCACACAAGCGGTAGTACGGCTTACGCGGTAGTACTGCCTTACCAGCGGTAGTACCGCTTAAGGCAGCAGCAAAACTTCCTTTTGCATTTTCCAATACCTCGTGGTCTTTACCCCTTTGGTCCATATAAAGTGTTGCTGCACCCGAACACTTCGGTAAACATCCGGAACCCCTTCCGGTGAATTCCGGAACCCTTCCGGAGATCAAAACACTATTATCACATATATCAATCTTTACCTCCGGACTCTTTCGGAGATCCTCGTCATGTCCGGGATTTTATCCAGGACTCCGAACAACCTTCGGTCACCAGCACAATAACTCAACTATACTAATCGTCACCAAACGTTAAGTGTGTAGACCCTGCGGGTTCGAGAACTATGTAGACATGACCGAGACACCTCTACGGTCAATAACCAAAAGTGGGACCTGGATGCCCATATTGGTTCCTACATATTCTACGAAGATTTATATCGGTCGAACCTCTATGTCAAGGATTCAGTTAATCCCGTATGATGTTCCCTTTGTTCTTCGGTATGTTACTTGCCCGAGATTCGATCGTCGGTATCTCTATACCTAGTTCAATCTCGTTATCGGCAAGTCTCTTTACTCGGTCCGTAATACAAGATCTCGTGGCTAACACTTTAGTCACATTGCTTGCAAGGCTCATTGTGATGTTGTATTACCGAGTGGGCTCTGAGATACCTCTCCGTCACACGGAGTAACAAATCCTAGTCTTGATCCATGCCAACCCAACAGATACCCTCGGAGATACCTGTAGAGCATCTTTATAGTCACCCAGTAACGTTGCGACGTTTGATACACACAAGGTATTCCTCCGGTGTCAGTGAGTTGCATGATCTCATGGTCATAGGAACAGATACTTGACATGCAGAAAACAATAGCAATAAACTGACACGATCATAGGCTACGTTTATAGTTTGGGTCTTGTCCATCACATCATTCTCCTAATGATGTGATCCCGTTATCAAATGACATCTCATGTCCATGGCTAGGAAACCTTCACCATCTTTTGATCAACGAGCTAGTTAACTAGAGGCTTACTAGGGACACAGTGTTGTCTATGTACCCACACATGTATTTGAGTTTCCAATCAATACAATTATAGCATGGATAATAAACGATTATCATGAACAAGGAAATATAATAATAACCAATTTATTATTGCCTCTAGGGCATATTTCCAACAGTCTCCCACTTGCACTAGAGTCAATAATCTAGTTCACATCACTATGTGATTTACATTGTAATGAATCGAACACCCATGCAGTTCTGGTGTTGTTCATGTTTAGCCCTTGGAAGAGGTTTAGTCATCGGATCTGCAACATTCAGATCCGTGTGTACTTTGCAAATATTTATGTCGTCCTCCTTGATGTAATCGCGGATGGAATTGAAACGTCGCTTTATGTGTCTGGTCCTCTTGTGAAATCTTGGTTCCTTGGCTAGAGCAATGGCACCAGTATTATCACAAAACAGAGTCATTGGGTTAAGCGCACTAGGCACTACTCCAAGATCTGTCATGAACTCCTTCATCCAGACACCTTCCTTCGCCGCCTCCGAGGCAGCGATGTACTCCGCTTCGCATGTAGAATCAGCTACCACACTTTGCTTGGAACTGCACCAGCTAACCGCACCCCCATTAAGAATAAATATGTATCCGGTTTGCGACTTAGAGTCATCCGGATCAGTGTCAAAGCTTGCATCGACATAACCTTTTACGACGAGCTCTTGATCACCTCCATAAACGAGAAACATGTCCTTAGTACTTTTCAGGTACTTCGGGATATTCTTGACCGCCGTCCAGTGTTCCATTCCTGGATCACTTTGAAACCTTCCGACCATACTTATGGCAAGGCTGACATCGGGTCTTGTGCACAGCATTGCATACATGATAGAGCCTATGGCTGAAGCATAGGGGATGACACTCATCTTTTCTCTATCTTCTGCAGTCACTGGGCATTGAGTTTTACTCAACTTCACACCTTGCAAAACAGGCAAGAACCCCTTCTTGGACTGATCCATTTTGAACTTCTTCAAAATCTTATCAAGGTATGTGCTTTGTCAAAGTCCTATTAAACGTCTTGATCTATCTCTATAGATCTTGATGCCTAATATGAAAGCAGCTTCTCCTAGGTCCTTCATTGAAAAGCTCTTGTTCAAATATTCCTTCACGCTTTCCAACATTTCTATATTGTTTCCAATCAGTAATATGTCATCCACATATAATATTAGAAACGCTATAGAGCTCCCACTCACTTTCTTGTAAATACAAGCTTCTCCGTAAACTTGTATAAACTCGAACGCTTTGATCACCTCATCAAAGCGAAGATTCCAACTCCGAGATGCTTGCACCAGTCCATAAATGGATTGCTGGAGTTTGCAAACTTTGTCAGCATTCTCTGGATCGACAAAACCTTCTGGTTGCATCATATACAACTCTTCCTTAAGGAAACCGTTAAGGAACGCTGTTTTGACATCCATCTGCCAAATTTCATAATCGAAAAAGGCAGCTATTGCTAACATGATTCTGACGGACTTAAGCATCGCTACGGGTGAGAAGGTCTCATCGTAGTCAACTCCTTGAACTTCTGAAAACCCCTTTTGCCACAAGTCGAGCTTTATAGACGGTGACATTACCGTCCGCGTTCGTCTTCCTCTTAAAGATCCATTTGTTCTGAATGGCCTTACGCCCTTCAGGTAATACTTCCAAAGTCCACACTTTGTTTTCATACATGGATCCCATCTCGGATTTCATGGCCTCTAACCACTTCTTGGAATCCGGGCCCATCATCGCTTCTTCATAGCTCGTAGGTTCATCGTTCTCCAACAACATGACCTCTAAGACAGGGTTGCCGTACCACTCAGGAGCAATACGCGTCCTTGTCGACCTACGAGGTTCGATAGTAACTTGATCCGAAGCTTTATGATCATCATCAACTTCCTCTTCAGCTAATGTAGGCTCTACAGAAACATCTTTCTGCGCTGCGCTACTCTCAGGTTGAAGTAAAGGTTCAACAACCTCATCAAGTTCTATCTTCCTCCCACTCAATTCTTTCGAGAGAAACTCTTTCTCAAGAAATGTTCCGTTTTTAGCGACAAACACTTTGCCTTCGGATCTGAGGTATAAGGTATACCCAACTGTCTCTTTTGGGTATCCTATGAAGACGCATTTCTCCGCTTTGGGTTCCAGCTTTTCAGGCTGAAGCTTTTTGACATAAGCATCACATCCCCAAACTTTAAGAAACGACAGCTTTGGCTTCTTGCCAAAACAAAGTTCATATGGCATTGTCTCAACGGATTTCGATGGTGCCCTATTTAAAGTGAATGCAGCTGTCTCTAATGCATAACCCCAAAACGATAGTAGCAAATCGGCAAGAGACATCATAGATCGCACCATATCCAATAAGGTTCGATTACGACGTTCGGACACACCATTACGCTGTGGTGTTCCAGGCGGTGTCAGTTGTGAAACAATTCCACATTGTCTTAAGTGACTGCCAAACTCATAACTCAGATATTCTCCTCCTCGATCAGATCGTAGGAATTTAATCTTCTTGTTACGATGATTCTCAACTTCACTCTGAAATTGTTTGAACTTTTCAAACATTTCAGACTTGTGTTTCATTAAGTAAATATACCCATATCTACTTAAGTCATCAGTGAAGGTGAGAAAGTAACGATAACCACCGTGCGCCTCAATACTCATCGGACCGCACACATCAGTATGTATGATTTCCAACAAGTCACTTGCCCGTTCCATTGTTCCAGAGAACGGTGTTTTAGTCATCTTGCCCATGAGGCATGGCTCGCATGTGTTAAGTGATTCAAAATCAAGTGACTCCAAAAGTCCATCAGCATGGAGCTTCCTCATGCGTTTTACGCCAATATGACCTAAACGGCAGTGCCACAAGAAAGTGGTATTATCATTATCAATTCTACATCTTTTGGCATCAATGTTATGAACATGTGTATCATTACTATCGAGATTCAATAAGAATAAACCCCTCACTTTGGGTGCATGACCATAAAAGATATTACTCATATAAATAGAACAACCATTATTCTCTGATTTAAATGAGTAACCGTCTCGCAATAAACAAGATCCAGATATAATGTTCATGCTTAACGCAGGCACTAAATAACAATTATTCAGGTTCATCACTAATCCCGATGGTAATTGAGGAGCGAGCGTGCCGACGGCGATCACATCAACCTTGGAACCATTTCCCACGCGCTGTTGGAAATATGCCCTAGAGGCAATTAATAAAGTGTTTATTATTATCATATTTCCCCGTTCATGATAATGGTTTATTATTCATGCTAGAATTGTATTGACCGGAAACTTAATACATGTGTGAATAGATAAACAAATACTGAGTCCCTAGTAAGCCTCTACTAGACTAGCTCGTTGATCAAAAGATGGTCAAGATTTCCTGACCATGGACATGAGTTGTCATTTGATAACGGGATCACATCATTAGGAGAATGATGTGATGGACTTGACCCAACCGTCAGCATAGCATATGATCGTTCAGTTTAATGCTATTGCTTTCACTATGTCAAATACACGTTCCTCTGACCATGAGATCATGCAACTCCCGGATACCGTAGGAATACTTTGGGTGTATCAAACGTCACAACGTAACTAGGTGATTATAAAGGTGCACTACAGGTATCTCCGAAAGTGTTTGTTGAGTTGGCATGGATCAAGATTGGGATTTGTCACTCCGACTATCGGAGAGGTATCTCTGGGCCCTCTCGGTAATACAGCATCACAGAAGCCTTGCAAGCACCGTGACTGAAGAGTTAGTTGCAAGATGATGTATTACGGAACGAGTAAAGAGACTTGCCGGTAACGAGATTGAACTAGGTATTGGATACCGACGATCGAATCTCGGGCAAGTAACATACCGCCGGACAAAGGGAACAACGTATGTTGTCATATGAGGTTCACCGATAAAGATCTTCGTGGAATATATAGGAACCAATATGAGCATCCAGGTTCCGCTGTTGGTTATTGACCAGAGAGTCGTCTCGGTCATGTCTACATCATTCCCGAACCCGTAGGGTCCGCACAATTAAGGTTCGATGACGATATAGTATTATATGAGTTATGTGATTGGTGACCGAATGTTGTTCGGAGTCCCGGATGAGATCACGGACATGACGAGGAGTCTCGGAATGTCCGAGAGGTAAAGATTGATATATTGGATGATAGTATTTGGCCTCCGGAAAAGTTCCAGAAGGTTCCGCATATTTATCGGAGTACCGGAGGGGTTACCGGAACCCCCCGGGGAGTAGCATGGGCCACATGGGCCTCATAGGGGAGGAACACCAGCCCACCAGGGGGCTGGGGCGCCCCCCCCCCCCCCCATGAGGGGTCCGAATTGGGCTGGGGGTTTGGGGGCCGGCCCCCCCTTTCCTTCCCTCTCTCTCCCTCTCTCCCCACTCCTAGTAGGAGTAGGATTGGGGGGAGGGAGGCGCCACCACCAAGGGGAGTCCTAGTAGGACTCCTCCCCCCCTTGGTGCGCAGCCCCTTGGCTGCCTCCTCCGCCCTCCCTCCTTTATATACGGAGGAGGGGCACCCCTTGGAGAAAAACAATTGTCCCATAGCCGTGTGCGGTGCCCCGATCTCCGTTTTCCACCTCGGTCATATTTTCGGAGAGCTTAGGCGAAGCCCTGCCGGAATCACTTCACCGTCACCGTCGCCACGCCGTCGTGCTGACGGAACTCATCTACTACCTCAACGTCTTGCTGGATCAAGAAGGCGAGGAACGTCACCGAGCTGCACGTGTGTAGAACTCGGAGGTGCCGTACGTTCGGTACTCGATCGGTGGAGCTCGAAGGATTGTTCGACTACATCAACCGCGTTGTGAGACGCTTCCGCTAACGGTCTACGAGGGTACGTAGACACACTCTCCCCTCTCGTAGCGATGCATCTCCATGGATAGATCTTGCGTGAGCGTAGGAAATTTTTGAAATTCATGCTCCGTTCCCCAACAGTGGCATCCGAGCCAGGTCTATGCGTAGATGTGATTTGCACGAGTAGAACACAAGTGAGTTGTGGGCGTGGGTGTATACATATTGCTTGCCGTTACTAGTTGATACTTGATTCGGCGGTATTGTGAGATGAAGCGGCCCGGACCGACATTACGCGTACGCTTACGCGAGACAGGTTTCACCGCTACGTGCACTCGTTGCATAAAGGTGACTGGCGGGTGTCTGTCTCTCTCACTTTAGTTGAATCGGTTTCAATGAAGAGGGTTCTTTTAGAAGATCAAAAAGCAATCACTACACCATGTTGTGGTTTTGCGTAGGTAAGAACGGTTCTTGCAAACCCGTAGCAGCCACGTAAAACTTGCAACAACAAAGTAGAGGACGTCTAACTTGTTTTTGCAGGGTATGCTGGTGATGTGATATGGTCAAGACATGATGTGATATAAGTTGTTGTATGAGATGATCATGTTTTGTAAAGTTATCAGGCAACCGACAGGAGCCTTATGGTTGTCTCTTTATTGTATGCAATGCCAACGCTATGTAATTGCTTTACTTTACCGCTATGAGTTAGCAGTAGTAGTAGTAGCAATAGCCGGCGATACGACCACGACGCTGCGATGGAGATCAAGGTGTCACGACGCTACGATGGAGATCAAGGTGTCAACCCGGTGACGATGGAGATCATGACGGTGCTTTGCTGATGGAGATCAAAGGCACAAGACGTTGATGGCCATATCATGTCACATATATTGAATTGCATGTGATGTTAATCCTTTTATGCATCTTATTTTGCCTTGGACGACGGTAGCATTATAAGATGATCCCTTCACTAAATTTCAAGATAAGTGTTCTCCCCTAGTATGCACCGTTGCGAAGGTTCGATGCTTCTAAGCACCACGTGATGATCGGGTGTGATGGATTCTTTCGTTCGCATACAACGGGTGTAAGCCAGTTTTACACACGCAGAATACTTGGGTTAAACTTGACGAGCCTAGCATATACAGATATGGCCTCGGAAGACAAGAGACTGAAAGGTCAAACATGAGTCATATAGTAGATATGATCAACATGAAAGATGTTCACCATTGATAACTAATCCACCTCACGTGATGATCGGACGTGGTTTAGTTGATGTGGATCATGTTACACTTAGACAACTTGAGGGATGTTAATCTAAGTGGGAGTTCTTAAGTAATTTGATTAATTGAACTTCAATTATCATGAACATAGTCTAAATAATCTTTGCAATTGTATGTTGTAGATCAATGGCCCGCGCTATAGCTCCACTAAATTTTAATGCGTTCCTAGAGAAAGCTAAGTTGAAAGATGATGGAAGCAACTATGCGGACTGGGTCCGTAATCTGAGGATCATCCTCATTGCTGCACAGAAGGCTTATGTCCTTGATGCACCGCTAGGTGTCGCGCCCCCTCCCTCGTCTGTTGACGTTATGAACGCCTGGCAGACACGTGTTGATGACTACTCGATAGTTCAGTGTGCCATGCTTTACGGCTTAGAACCGGGGCTCCAAAGACGTTTTGAGCATCACGGAGCATATGAGATGTTCCATGAGCTGAAACTTGTATTTCAAGCTCATGCCCGGATCGAGAGATATGATGTCTCCGACAAGTTCTTTAGCTGTAAGATGGAGGAGAATAGTTCTGTCAGTGAGCATATACTCAAGATGTCTGGGTTGCATAACCGCTTGACTCAGTTGGGAGTTAATCTTCCAGATGATTCGGTTATTGATAGAATTCTCCAATCACTGCCACCAAGCTATAAGGGCTTTGTGATGAACTATAATATGCAAGGAATGGAAAAGTCTATTTTTGAGCTCTTCGCTATGCTCAAAGCTGCGGAGGTAGAAGTCAAGAAGGAGCATCAAGTGTTGATGGTAAAGAAGAGCACTAGTTTCAAGAAGGGCAAGGGAAAGAAGGGGAACTTCAAGAAGAACGGCAAATCAGTTGCTGCTCCCACGAAGAAACCCAAGTTTGGACCCAAACCCGAGACTGAGTGTTTCTACTGCAAGGGGACTGGTCACTGGAAGCAGAACTGCCCCAAGTACTTGGCAGATAAGAAGGATGGCAACGTCAACAAAGGTATATTTGATATACATGTTATTGATGTGCACCTCACCAATGCTCGTAGTAGCACCTGGGTATTTGATACTGGTTCGGTTGCTCATATTTGTAACTCGAAACAGGAGCTACGGAATAAACGAAGATTGGCTAAGGACGAGGTGACGATGCGCGTCGGGAACGGTTCAAAAGTTGAAGTTATCGCCGTCGGCACGCTACCTCTACATCTACCTTCGGGATTAGTTATGAACCTAAATAATTGTTATTTGGTGCCGGCGTTGAGCATGAACATTATATCTGGATCTTGTTTATTGCAAGACGGTTATTCATTTAAATCAGAGAATAAAGGTTGTTCTATTTTGATGAATAATATCTTTTATGGTCATGCACCACTTGTGAATGGTTTATTCTTGTTGAATCTCGATCGTGGTGATACTCACATCCATAATATTAATGCCAAAAGACGCAAAATTGATAATGATCGTACCACATATTTGTGGCACTGCCGCTTAGGTCATATCGGTGTTAAACGCATGAAAAAACTCCATGCTGATGGACTTTTCGAATCACTTGACTATGAATCATTTGAGACGTGCGAACCGTGCCTTATGGGCAAGATGACTAAAACTCCGTTCTCCGGAACAATGGAGCGAGCAACAGACTTGTTGGAAATAATACATACCGATGTATGCGGTCCAATGAGTATTGAGGCACGCGGTGGATATCGTTATGTTCTCACGTTCACAGATGATTTGAGTAGATATGGTTATGTCTACTTAATGAAACATAAGTCTGAAACGTTTGAAAAGTTCAAAGAATTTCAGAGTGAAGTAGAGAACCATCGTAACAAGAAAATAAAGTTCTTACGATCTGATCGTGGAGGAGAATATTTGAGTTACGAGTTTGGCACTCACTTAAGACAATGTGGAATTGTTTCACAGTTAACGCCACCTGGAACACCACAGCGTAATGGTGTGTCCGAACGTCGTAATCGTACTCTATTGGATATGGTACGTTCTATGATGTCTCTTACCGATTTGCCACTATCGTTTTGGGGTTATGCATTAGAGACAGCTGCATTCGCTTTAAATAGGGCACCGTCTAAATCCGTTGATACGACACCGTATGAACTGTGGTTTGGAAAGAAACCTAAGCTGTTGTTTCTGAAAGTTTGGGGCTGCGATGCTTATGTCAAAAGGCTTCAGCCTGATAAGCTTGAACCCAAAGCGGATAAGTGCGTCTTCATAGGATACCCAAAAGAAACTGTTGGGTACACCTTCTACCACAGATCCGAAGGCAAAGTTTTCGTTGCTAAGAATGGATCCTTTCTAGAGAAGGAGTTTCTCTCGAAAGAAGTGAGTGGGAGGAAAGTAGAACTTGATGAGGTAATTGTACCTCCTCTGGATAGTAGTACGCCACAGAAAGAAATTTATGTGACACCAACACAGACCAGAGAAGAAGATAATGATGATGATCATGAAACTTCGGAGCAAGTTGCTACTGAACCTCGAAGGTCAACCAGGACACGTTCCGCACCAGAGTGGTACGGAAATCCAGTCTTGGAGGTTATGTTGTTAGACAACGGTGAACCTTCGAATTATGAAGAAGCTATGGCGAGCCCGGATTCCGAGAAATGGCTTGAGGCCATGAAATCCGAGATAGGATCCATGTATGAGAACAAAGTGTGGACTTTGGTAGACTTGCCCGATGAACGGCGAGCTATTGAAAATAAATGGATCTTTAAGAAGAAGACGGATGCTGATGGTAATATCACCGTCTATAAAGCTCGACTTGTTGCTAAAGGTTATCGACAAGTTCAAGGAGTTGACTACGATGAGACTTTCTCACCCGTAGCGATGCTAAAGTCTGTCAGAATTATGTTAGCAATTGCCGCGTTTTATGATTATGAAATCTGGCAAATGAACGTCAAAACGGCATTCCTTAATGGATTCCTTAAGGAAGAATTGTATATGATGCAGCCGGAAGGTTTTGTCGATCCTAAAGGCGCTAACAAAGTATGCAAGCTCCAGCGATCCATCTATGGACTGGTGCAAGCATCTCGGAGCTAGAATACTCGCTTTGATGAAGTGATCAAAGCGTTTGGGTTTATACAAACTTATGGAGAAGCTTGTATTTACAAGAAAGTGAGTGGGAGCTCTATGGCATTTCTCATATTATATGTAGATGACATATTGTTGATGGGAAATGACATAGAATTTCTGGAAAGCATAAAGGGTTATTTGAACAAAAGTTTTTCGATGAAGGATCTCGGAGAAGCTGCTTACATATTAGGCATCAAGATCTATAGGGATAGATCAAGACGCCTCATTGGACTTTCACAAAGCACATACCTTGACAAGATTTTGAAGTAGTTCAAAATGGATCAGTCAAAAAAAAGGGTTCTTGCCTGTATTGCAAGGTATGAGATTGAGTAAGACTCAATGCCCGACCACGGCAGAAGATAAAGAGAAGATGAGTGTCATCCCCTATGCTTCAGCCATAGGCTCTATTATGTATGCCATGTTGTGTACCAGACCTGATGTGTGCCTCACTATAAGCTTGGTGGGGAGGTACCAAAGTGATCCAGGAGTAGATCACTGGACAGCGGTCAAGAATATCCTGAAGTACCTGAAAAGGACCAAGGACATGTTTCTCGTTTATGGAGGTGACAAAGAGCTCGTCGTAAAGGGTTACGTCGATGCTAGCTTTGACACAGATCCAGATGACTCTAAGTCACAATCTGGATACGTATTTATTCTTAATGGTGGAGCGGTCAGTTGGTGCAGTTCCAAGCAGAGCGTCGTGGCAGGATCTACATGTGAGGCGGAATACATAGCTGCTTCCGAAGCAGCACATGAAGGAGTCTGGATGAAGGAGTTCATATCCGATCTAGGTGTCATACCTAGTGCATCAGGTCCAATGACTATCTTATGTGACAACACTGGAGCAATTGCTATAGCAAAGGAGCCCAGGTTTCACAAGAGAACCAAGCATATAAAGCGTCGCTTCAACTCCATTCGGAATTTGATTAAGGATGGAGACATAGAGATTTGCAAAGTACACACGGATCTGAATGTGGCAGACCCGTTGACTAAACCTCTTCCACGAGCAAAACATGATCAGCACCAGAATGCGATGGGTGTTAGATTCATTAAAATGTAATTGACTCTAGTGCAAGTGGGAGACTGTTGGAAATATGCCCTAGAGGCAATTAATAAAGTGTTTATTATTATCATATTTCCCCGTTCATGATAATGGTTTATTATTCATGCTAGAATTGTATTGACCGGAAACTTAATACATGTGTGAATAGATAAACAAATACTGAGTCCCTAGTAAGCCTCTACTAGACTAGCTCGTTGATCAAAAGATGGTCAAGATTTTCTGACCATGGACATGAGTTGTCATTTGATAACGGAATCACATCATTAGGAGAATGATGTGATGGACTTGACCCAACCGTCAGCATAGCATATGATCGTTCAGTTTAATGCTATTGCTTTCACTATGTCAAATACACGTTCCTCTGACCATGAGATCATGCAACTCCCGGATACCGTAGGAATACTTTGGGTGTATCAAACGTCACAACGTAACTGGGTGATTATAAAGGTGCACTACAGGTATCTCCGAAAGTGTTTGTTGAGTTGGCATGGATCAAGATTGGGATTTGTCACTCCGACTATCGGAGAGGTATCTCTGGGCCCTCTCGGTAATACAGCATCACAGAAGCCTTGCAAGCACCGTGACTGAAGAGTTAGTTGCAAGATGATGTATTACGGAACGAGTAAAGAGACTTGCCGGTAACGAGATTGAACTAGGTATTGGATACCGACGATCGAATCTCGGGCAAGTAACATACCGCCGGACAAAGGGAACAACGTATGTTGTCATATGAGGTTCACCGATAAAGATCTTCGTGGAATATGTAGGAACCAATATGAGCATCCAGGTTCCGCTGTTGGTTATTGACCAGAGAGTCGTCTCGGTCATGTCTACATCATTCCCGAACCCGTAGGGTCCGCACAATTAAGGTTCGATGACGATATAGTATTATATGAGTTATGTGATTGGTGACCGAATGTTGTTCGGAGTCCCGGATGAGATCACGGACATGACGAGGAGTCTCGGAATGTCCGAGAGGTAAAGATTGATATATTGGATGATAGTATTTGGCCTCTGGAAAAGTTCCAGAAGGTTCCGCATATTTATCGGAGTACCGGAGGGGTTACCGGAACCCCCCGGGGAGTAGCATGGGCCACATGGGCCTCATAGGGGAGGAACACCAGCCCACCAGGGGGCTAGGGCGCCCCCCCCCCATGACGGGTCCGAATTGGGCTGGGGGTTTGGGGGCCGCCCCCCCCCTTTCCTTCCCTCTCTCTCCCTCTCTCCCCACTCCTAGTAGGAGTAGGATTGGGGGGAGGGAGGCGCCACCACCAAGGGGAGTCCTAGTAGGACTCCTCCCCCCCTTGGTGCGCATCCCCTTGGCTGCCTCCTCCCCCTCCCTCCTTTATATACGGAGGAGGGGCACCCCTTGGAGAAAAACAATTGTCCCATAGCCGTGTGCGGTGCCCCGATCTCCGTTTTCCACCTCGGTCATATTTTCGGAGAGCTTAGGCAAAGCCCTGCCGGAATCACTTCACCGTCACCGTCGCCACGCCGTCGTGCTGACGGAACTCATCTACTACCTCGACGTCTTGCTGGATCAAGAAGGCGAGGAACGTCACCGAGCTGCACGTGTGTAGAACTCGGAGGTGCCGTACGTTCGGTACTCGATCGGTGGAGCTCGAAGGATTGTTCGACTACATCAACCGCGTTGTGAGACGCTTCCGCTAACGGTCTACGAGGGTACGTAGACACACTCTCCCATCTCGTAGCGATGCATCTCCATGGATAGATCTTGCGTGAGCGTAGGAATTTTTTTGAAATTCATGCTCCGTTCCCCAACACACGCATCGTCACTTCATCCTTTGCCAGCCTCCGTCTATTCCGCTGTTCCTGTTTAGAGTTGCAAATGTGAGCAACCGCACCGGTATCAAATACCCAGGCACTGCAACGAGAGTTGGTAAGGTACACATCAATAACATGTATATCATATATACCTTGTTTGTTGTTGGCCGCCTTCTTGTCAGCCAAATACTTGGGGCAGTTCCGCTTCCAGTGTCCAGTTCCCTTGCAATGAAAGCACACGGTTTCTGGTTTGGGTCCAGCCTTGGGTTTCTTCACGGGAGGAGCAACTGCTTTGCCACTCTTCTTGGAGTTACCCTTCTTACCCTTGCCATTTTTCTTGAAACTAGTGGTTTTATTGACCATCAACACTTGATGCTCCTTCTGAATTTCAGACTCAGCGACTTTCAGCATCGCAAACAGCTCGGCGACTGACTTGTTCATCCCGTGCATGTTATAGTTCAACACGAAGCTCTTGTAGCTAGGTGGCAATGATTGAAGAACTCTGTCAGTGATAGCCTCTGGCGGAAGGGGCATCCCTAATTCAGCCAGACGGGTGGAGTACCCAGACATTCTGAGTATGTGATCACTAACAGACCCGTTCTCCTCCATCTTGCAAGTATAGAACTTATCGGAGGTTTCATACCTCTCGATCCGGGCATTCTTCTGAAAGATAAAGCTCAACTCCTGGAACATCTCATATGCTCCATGACGTTCAAAACGTCTTTGAAGTCCCGGTTCTAAGCCATACAAAATTGCACATTGAACTATTGAGTAATCATCAGAGCGAGCCTGCCAGGCGTTCACAACGTCTAGAGACTCAACTGGAGCGGGTGGATCACCAAGCGGTGCATCAAGGACATAAGCCTTCTGGGAAGCCGTAAGGATAATCCTTAGATTACGAGCCCAGTCCACAAAGTTACTTCCATCATCTTTCAACTTAGCTTTCTCTAGGAACGCATTAAAATTCAGGGGTGCTACTGCGCGAGCCATGATCTATAACATAAATATAGCAAAGACAACTTAGACTATTGTTCAAGATAATGAGTTTAGTTAATCATATTACTTAAAAAACTCCCACTCAAATTGACATCCCTCCGGTCATTCGAGTGTCACATGATCCAAATCCACCAACTCAAGTCCGATCATCACGTGAGTTGAGGTGGTTTCAATGGTGAACATCTTCATGTTGATCATATCTACTATATGACTCATGTTCGACCTTTCGGTCTCTTGTGTTCCGAGGCCATGTCTGTACATGCTAGGCTCATCAAGTTTAACCCGAGTGTTCCGCATGTGCAACACTGGCTTGCACCCGTTGTATGCGAACGTAGAGTCTATCACAACCGATCATCATGTGGTGTCTCGAAACGACAAACTTTCGCAACGGTGCACACTCGGGGAGAACACAATTTTATCTTGAAATTTAAGTGAGGGGTCACCTTATAATGCTACCGTCGTCCTAAGCAAAATAAGATGCATAAAAGGATTAACATCACATGCAAATCATAAGTGACATGATATGGCCATGAACTTGTGCTTTTGATCTCCATCTCCAAAGCACCGGCATGATCTCCATCGTCACCGGCATGACACCATGATCTCCATCATCTTGATCTCCATCAACATGTCGCCATGAGGTTGTCGCGCCGACTGTTGCTTCCACGACTATTGCTAACTCATAGCGATAAAGTAAAGCAAAACGGCGAAAATAATTAAAGACAACTCTATGGCTCCTGCCAGTTGCCGTACTCATCGACATGCAAGTCGTGATATTCTATACAACACATGATCATCTCATACATCACATATATCTCATCATGTAATTGGCCATATCACATCACAACATACCCTGCAAAAACAAGTTAGACGTCCTCTAATTGTTGTTGCAAGTTTTACGTGGCTGCTACGGGTATCTAGCAAGAACAATTCTTACCTACGCAAAAACCACAACGGTGATACAAAAAATGCTTTTCAACCTTCTCAAGGACCGCCTTTGTCAAATCCGATCCGACTAAAGTAGGAGAGACAGACACCCGCCAGCCATCTTTATGCAACGAAGTTACATGTCAGTTGATGGAACCGGTCTCTCGTAAGCGTACGAGTAATGTTGGTCCGAGACGCTTCATCCCACAATACCGCCGAAACAAGAAAAGACCAAGGGAGGAAGCAATCTGAATATCAACGCCCACAAACTCCTTTGTGTTCTACTCGAGATCTCATCTACACATAGACCTAGCTCTGATACCACTGTTGGGTAACGTCGCATGGGAAACAAAAAATTTCCTACGCACACGCAAGATCTATCCATGGTGATGAGCATCTACGAGAGGAGAGTGAATCTACATACCCTTGTAGATCGCTAAGCGGAAGCGTTAAGAAACGCAGTTGATGTAGTCGAACGTCTTCGCGATCCAAATCGCAAGTCGTCCCTCGATCCAAACACGATCTAGCGCCGAACGGACGGCACCTCCGCGTTCAACACACGTACGGCTTGATGACGCCTTCACCTCCTCGATCCAGCGAGCGATGGTGAAGTAGTGGATGAGTTCCGGCAGCACGACGGCGTGGTGATGGTGGTGAGGAACAATCTCTGCAGGGCTTCGCCAAGCACTACGGAGATTGTGACGGGAGGAACTAGAGGGTTAGGGTTGCCGGCACACGGCTTGGGAAATCTTGATGTATTCCGTGTGCTAGCCCTGCCCCTCTATTTATATGTTTAGCCCTGGGGTCTAAACTTGGAGAGAAAGCCTCCACAAGGTTGGTTTTGCCCGCACAAGGTCGGTTTGGCCCACACGGAAAGAGTCCCACTCGGATTCCAGCAGTACCGCGTACAAGCGGTAGTACCGCTTCACACAAGCGGTAGTACCGCTTACGCGGTAGTACTGCCTTACCAGCGGTAGTACCGCTTAAGGCAGCAGCAAAACTTCCTTTTGCACTTTCCAACACCTCGTGGGCATTACCCCTTTGATCCATATAAAGTGTTGCTGCACCCGAACACTTCGGTAAACATCCGGAACCCCTTCCGGTGAATTCCGAAACCCTTTCGGAGATCAAAACACTATTATCACATATATCAATCTTTACCTCCGGACTCTTCCGGAGATCCTCGTCATGTCCGGGATTTTATCCGGGACTCCGAACAACCTTCGGTCACCAGCACAATAACTCAACTATACTAATCGTCACCAAACGTTAAGTGTGTAGACCCTGCGGGTTCGAGAACTATGTAGACATGACCGAGACACCTCTACGGTCAATAACCAATAGCGGGACCTGGATGCCCATATTGGTTCCTACATATTCTACGAAGATCTATATCGGTCGAACCTCTATGTCAAGGATTCAGTTAATCCCGTATGTTGTTCCCTTTGTTCTTCGGTATGTTACTTGCCCGAGATTCGATCGTCGGTATCTCTATACCTAGTTCAATCTCGTTATCGGCAAGTCTCTTTACTCGGTCCGTAATACAAGATCTCGTGGCTAACACTTTAGTCATATTGCTTGCAAGGCTCATTGTGATGTTGTATTACCGAGTGGGCCCTGAGATACCTCTCCGTCACACGGAGTAACAAATCCCAGTCTTGATCCATGCCAACCCAACAGACACCCTCGGAGATACCTGTAGAGCATCTTTATAGTCACCCAGTAACGTTGCGACGTTTGATACACACAAGGTATTCCTCCGGTGTCAGTGAGTTGCATGATCTCATGGTCATAGGAACAGATACTTGACATGCAGAAAACAATAGCAATAAACTGACATGATCATAGGCTACATTTATAGTTTGGGTCTTGTCCATCACATCATTCTCCTAATGATGTGATCCCGTTATCAAATGACATCTCATGTCCATGGCTAGGAAACCTTCACCATCCTTTGATCAACGAGCTAGTTAACTAGAGGCTTACTAGGGACACAGTGTTGTCTATGTACCCACACATGTATTTGAGTTTCCAATCAATACAATTATAGCATGGATAATAAACGATTATCATGAACAAGGAAATATAATAATAACCAATTTATTATTGCCTCTAGGGCATATTTCCAACAGTAGCGTACTGAAGAAGACTGAGTATCTTACACTGGAAGTTATCCACACATCGTACTAAGGAAGACTGTGGAACCTTGCGTCGTAAGCTTCCCTGGTAGCATGCGGAGGAAGACTGGGTTGCTTACTCCAGAAGCTTCTCTCCGGGATATGCAGACTAAATGCCATATATATATATATATATATATATATATATATATATATATATATATATATATATATATATATATATATATATACTCTTGATATTCCTTGGATTGGAACTGTATTGTTGTCTTGCACACGAATTATCTTCCAGCTGGTTCATTACGAGTTTGATGGTTGCAACACTGATGTAGACTTGATGCTGATAATCAATCTAGGATATCATTTGCATTCAGGTCAGATATTCCCAATACAATGCAGTCGGTTGAGAATTCCATACTGTTTAGCTGAGCTTCCAAATATTCAAAATCCTCACTGATTCTTCGAGTCCGGTGTTGGTTGATGAGCAACTTTCATAAGGGAAAATAAGGCAACACCGAGGGCCCAAAGAAAGAAGCAAAAGAAATGACTCAAATAAAAGCACACACAGCTTCAAGATTACATACAAGCAACATCACATTTTACAGCTATTCACCTCACTATGCATGCCTACTTAAGCACACAATTCTCGAGGAAACTCCGGTACTACGATCTAATATGTTGTGGCGGTGTGCACGAAAGTGAATCATCGTGTGGAGCGGTTGGTGTAAACAGATCTACACCAAGAGCTGGCTCGGCACCGGTTGCATCTAGACAGGCTTAGCGGTGAGGACGGACTTGGTGATCATGTAGCGAGACACGGATGTCACGGCCATATCATCATCAAGCGTACGGAAGGGAACCGTACTCGTCCAGAAAATGGGTGATAGGGTAGGATAGCGGTGGAAATCAGGGTTTGCTGGCATTGCCCTTTTCTGATAGCAAAGATCAGTAAGGGTTGCCAAGGCGACGGGTTGGATGGCAAGATCCGGGGTAGAAACATGTCTACCACTGAAACGATAGGTGTGGCTGAAAAGAATAAATTGGTGCGATACCTGTGTATCAATCATGCAAATGATCGACACACAAGGTACCTTGGCATCACTCCGCTGGGAGAGAGATGACACCAAACACCAAAGAGCAAGTATGCAAAGCTCGAGGGTGCAGGTAGTGGATCGAAACCAATGCCACCTACACTCACAAGATCAACCGTTAGTGACAGTATAATGAGTCTATATGCATGCTATGCGACAAACAAATGCAGCAATCAAACCGACTAGACTCGATACTACCGGTTTCTAATGATCGCGCTGACTAGGGCGTCCTACAGCCAAACCTGCTCTGATACCAATCGCTGTGGCACCCCTGCTCAGAGAGACCAGAACACCCCGTATTCCAGCCCAGAGATCAAGTCTTCTGGAATACGGCACTGCTTGGCATAGAACAAATCAGCTCTTTATTACGAATAAACGGGGTACAAGGGTCCGATATTACAAAGGTTACAGGGGCACGGCGACATTTCGCCTGCTAAGGTAGTTCTATGCTAGCAGCGGAACATCTCGAAGCGAAATAAAGTCTAGCAGCGGAACAACGACGACGGTGATGAACTCCACTCCGCAGGGACTCTGGCTGGGACGCATCCTAGAGCGCAACCTCGGAATCCTCGACAAGCAATCAATCACGGCATGACCTGCAATCTGGCATGACACGCCAGGTGGGTACTTTGAATGTACTCGCAAGCTCACAGCAACCAAAGCAATCAAGACAAACAACAGCATGGCATTTACAGGTTAATTATCAATGATGAATACAACACTACTAGAACAACATGAGCATGACAGGTACATATGATTCATGACATGAACATGATGATACTAGCACTAGCATGCAAGGGGGTCGACATTTAAGGTCTCATGGACCAACTTACTCTGCTCGGAGGTTATCTCGTAACCACCATATGTCTCAGACTTACCCTTGTGAACATCACACGATCACCTCAGGATCAACCAAGCTCGGTATCAACTATACCATCGTGATCATCACATGACCACACGGAGCTTGATCTCTACCTGTGATCATCGCAGGACCACATAAAGATCAACCAACTTCTTTTCTCATCGAACCGGGGTTGTTATTATCCAGGTTATTATTTCTGTTGACCCATAGTGTGACCTACTACGAACTGTGTCCATGACTGAGGACGCGGCTATCGATAGATTATACACTCTGCAGAGGTTAGTACACTATACCCACACTACGGAACTCATGGCCTCGCGCTCCCATTCGGGTGGACCAACGACATTCCGACAAAACCAGTCTATTGCATGACACTCTCCCGGCCACTCCGACAAACTCCCCTTTGGGCTATGTCCTGGGTGACCCCGATGCCAACTTGTGACATCTGCCACCTCTGTGGCTGCCACCGTCGTGGCCAAAACATAAACATTGTCCCAAACGGGGACCTCGGATCCATACAACTCGGGTCCTCAAGGTTATGACTGCCTACCGGGCCAGGGTAGCGCCAGAGCACAACCTTCCCTCGTAGGAGGCACCGGCGAGAGGCATGACAATAGACCGCATCAGGGCCCCCCATAAGGCAAGTGTGGCTGCACTGGTTAGCTCGATTCGGTGGCACCATGACTCAGCCAACAGATTTGTTCAAGTTCGATTAATGTCAGGTTCAACTTGAATGGTGATGAGCTGAGTCATAAAAAAATAACATGATGAAATAACAATGCATATGAGCATGATATCAGTGTAACCATGGATGAGCAACATAACCATTTAACATTGCAACATCAACAATGATAAATTATTTAGTCAACGGGATAAAAATGAGCATAGCATAACGATGATCACTAGTACCACAAGTATTTTCATATCAAACCGTAACTACTCATATGAGCATAGCATTATCACTAGCATCGAAAATGCTTACAAGAATGAAACATGATAATAATATCATTAGCAATTAGTCATTTCACTTACTAGATGAAAAATGAACATGGCATAAGCATGGACATGGATTCACAGGCATATTCGAAGCATACAAAAATTAATAAATGAGCAAACAATTATTTAAATATTCAAGTGGAAACCATGGCTATTGCAATGCCATCATGCAAGTGGCTGTCGTGGCTTGCATGGGGATGAAGGATTCACCGGGGAGAAGTGCGATGAACTCGCGGAAAGAATCACCGGAAAAGTTTCTCTCTCGGCGGATCTTTTTTAAGGGCAAGGGCAAAATGGTCATTTTCACCGTGCGACAACCTCATGAAAATGATACCATCGGAACGGGCTCGACGAACTGAGATCGTGGGCTTTGGAATCACCTGAATCGGAGTCACGGTCGCGAAGTTACGGCCGTTCGCTCGTTAGGCAGATTTAAATAAAAATATTCATTTCTGCTGCTAACGGGCGAACGCCCGCAATATAAGGGTTTCGGCGGCGGCGGAAAAAAGAGAAAGCGCATTTTGAGAAATACGTCTTCACTGTAATGAAAGTGTAATTTTAACATAAGACTTAACAAAATACGCTTTTAGTAAACGAAGACGTACTTTTCGGAAGTACGCTTCCACTTAAAAATACGCGGGCCCGGGGTTGACTCCTTTGTCTCGCCGACAGGTGGGGCCGCGGGACCCATGGGCTGGTCGTCTCCTTCCTCTCGCTCGCGTCCGCGGGACAGAGGGGAGGCGTGCGGCGCCGGCGCTTGCCCGGGCGGTTCCGGCCACCTCCGGTCAAGGGGAGGGCACGGGCGGCCTCAGGGTGGAGTGCCGCATCCACCCATGGGCAGCACGCGCGCCGGGGAGAGCTGCAGCCGTGGTGGCTCACGGTGGTCGTGGACGGTGGCGGCGGCTGTAGATGGACTTGGCTCTCCGGCGGTGGAGAGAGGGAGGAAAAGAGCGGGAGGGCTTCGCCAAGGCTGTGCAGCTCCACTGGTGGAGAAAGGAAGAGGGGAGGAGCTCCGCATTGTGCCAATTTAGGCAGAGCCGAACGGCGGCCATGGCGGCGGTGGGAGGCGAGGAGAGCTCCTCAAGCTCGAATGAGAGGTCAGGGAGGCTGCTGAGGTGGAGGAGAGGAAGTTGAAGTGCTCGGGGACGCGCGGGAGTGGCTATATATAGCCGGGGCAAGATGCCCGAGCCGAATGCCGCTGCGGACGCGCGGTCGATGCCCTGACGCGACCGCGTACGCGTGCGCACACGCGCGGGAGGGTTGATGGCGACTAGAGGGAGCTAGTGGAGGTGCAGACGCGGGCGGTGCGATGTCCGGTCGGCCACTCGGCCACTGTGCGCACGCGGTCGGGGCTGCCGTGGCGTGAGGAGGGCGAAGGAGGAGGGGGCCCGGACACGAGCGGACGCGGGGGACTGTGGGCGACGCGGTAGACAAGGTGAGACGACCGAGAGCGGCCGGGAGGGCAGTGCCCGGAGCTAGCCGACGCTCAGAGCGCGCCAAACGCATGCCAGCCCGCGTGGCATGGCGAGGAGAGGGCACTATGGCCTGCCAAAAGATGTCTACCATGTTGTCCCTCCAACCTACAGCCCCACTGATGGGATGGCTCGACCAAAGTGACTGTGAGCTGATGGTATGGGTCAGCTAAAGTTTGCTGTATCCAACTAGGGCATGAAATAGTGATTAAAAATAGAAGGGATTAGAGCTAACCAGGATGTCTTAGAGGTTTAGGGTAGGAAGGACTATGATCCTGTGGATTTTGAAGAGATTTGGACCAAAATTTAGCATAGTTGCTTCACAACTGCAACAATTGGTCCAAAAACTAGATCAGGAAGTAGCACTCACATGGATGATTGGATTGAGCTGAAAATTTGTAGAGTGTGATGATTTGGGCATATGAAGGTACCATAAAAATTTCATCCCATTTGGATAAGTATAAATGGTACTTCCTTCACAATGATCCACACTGGACAGAAACTTGGGGGAATTTTGTGGCGAAAATGACTTGGCAAAATGATGTGAATTTTGGCATGCTCAAATTTTATAGGGATATTTAGGTCCTGGATTAATTTCAGAAGTTTTTAAGCAATATAAAATATAGTTGGTTCACAAACTGAAATTGTGACCAGAAAACAAGATTTGAAGGTGTGCTCACATAGATAGTTGGATGAAGATGAAATTTGGTGGAGAGTAGTTATTTGATCATATGGATGATCTCCCAAAATTTCAACTCATTTGGATAAGCCTAGCTAGTACTTCCTTCACAAAGCTTCTCTCTAGTCAGAAACTTTGGAAATTTGCTAAGGAAGATTTACTAGGCAAATGAAGTTGAATTTTGGCATGTGGCAATAATTTGGATATGAGGGAGTGCCCAAAAATTTTTAGGGCAATCAAGAAAATATATATAGCACTTCCTTCACAAAGTGCCATACTGGACAGAATAGGAAATGATTATTCCTGAACTATTTTTGAACTAGGCAAGGATGGATTTTGACATATTTGTGGAATATATGATCCAAAGAATTTATGAGAGTTTTGTGGGAATTTTTGGAATGACAACAATATATATTGCTTCACAACCTAGAACAAACAAGGTTATTCCTTTAATAGAAAAAGGAATATTCCCAATAAATAAATATTGGGGTTGGGCTAGGATGGAAATGACATGGTCTTGAGATGAAGTTGAGAGTGACAAGCTACTTGGGAGAGGAATAAGAGATGGTCTCCCCAGGTTTTAAGACCACATAGCCACGGAAAAAGAATTCCAAAAGAAAATTCGAAGAAATCCAAAAGAAAAAGAAAGGGCCAAAAATCGGGGTGTTACACCGGGCTCAGTCGTCAGTGACTGTGGCCGGCTGACTGGTGGGCCCCCTCTGTTAATTAGACTAATTAAACTATTTTCTAAATAAAATTAATTTGATTAATTAATTAGACGCTGACAACTGGGGCCCGCTGGCTAATTAACCTGTTTTAGTTAAAGTTAATCCCTAATTAGCTACTGTGTCACTGACCAGTGGGACCCACTGGTCAGGTTTGACTCTGGTCAGCCAGTTTTGACCCGCTGACATCACTCTGATGTCATGCTAACGTCACCAATCACTGTTTTGGATAATTATAATTAAATAAATCCAAAAAATTCAGAAAATGACTAAAACTTTGAAAAATCATATAAAATAAACCGTAACTCGGATGAAAATAATTTATATATGAAAAATGATCAGAAAAATATGACGAATCCGAATATGCCACCCACATACCTGCCACATCTCCCTAACATGATGAACATGGAACTTTCCCCTTCAATTCATCAGTCCGATAAATGCCCGGAGCTGGTAAAACACCTCCAGTTGTTTCCCGCTCCGACTAACTTGCGTAGTGCTGCATTAGAACACCCCTAGCACTGCATGTTGACATGTCATGCATCCTTGTTGCATGGTTTGCCGTGTATTTATTGTTTCTTCCCCCTCCTTTTCTCCCGATAGACTCCGAGACTGCCGACGACACCGCAGAGGACCAGTCGCTTTCAGCACAGGTTTGCCGTGTGTTTGCTATTATATGTTACTGTACTCTACTCTCTTCTGATGCTGCAAGATTGCTTCAAGATGCTAGTCTTCGATAGGCTAGGCTTTTCCCCCTCTGTTCTGGCATTTCTGCAGTTTAGTCCAAAGATATAGCCCCATTCCTTTGATACCGATGCATACTTAGCATAGTTCTGATGTCAGTCTTGCGAGTACTTTGGACTAGTACTCACGGTTGCTTTGCTATAGCTTTTCCCCATACCCGGTTGCTGTAATCAGATGACGGAGCCCAGGAGCAGGAGATCCCCGGAGGCACCTACTACTACGTTGAGTCCGCCGACCAGGAGTAGTTCAGAGGCCCTAGGCAGGAGGCCTTCGCCTTTTCGATCAGTGTCGCTGTTTGTGCTAGCCTTCTTAAGGCAACTTGTTTAACTTTGTGTCTGTACTCAGATATTGTGTTTGCTTCCGCTAACGCTTGATCATGAGCTTATGTATTCAAGCCCTTGAGGCCCCTGGCTTGTAATATAAAGCTTGAATTATTATTATTTTTTAGAGTTGTGTTGTGATATCTTCCCATGAGTCCCTGGGCTTGATCGTGTGCATTTGCGTGTATGGTTAGTGCATGGTCGGGCCGGGGGCGTCACAGCAAAGGAGAAGAATAAAACATTGATGATTTCAACATAACGAGAGGTAATTTAGTAATATGAAAATTTCTACAACCATATTTTCCTCTCTCATAATAATTACATGTAGGATCATACTCAAATTCAACAATATAGTTATCAAAAACAATACTCTCTTTATGATCCACATGCATAAATTTTTTATAATCTTCCGAAATAGTGGGATTATCATAAACGAAAGTCATGACCTCTCCAAACCCACTTTTATCAAAAATTTCATAAGATTAAACATTCTCCAAATATGTGGGATTATTTTTACCTAGAGTTGACACTCTTCCAAACCCAATTTCAATATTATTGCAAGCATTATTATCAATATCATATTCATCATGATGCTTAAATAAATTTTCAAGATCGTAAGAAGCAATATCACCCCAATCATGATCATTGCAGTAAGTAGTGGACATAACAAAAATTTCATCCCCAAGCTCGTAGCTTTGCACATAATTAGCACGATTGAAATTAATAGAATTTATAATAAAATCATTACAATCATGCTTTTCATTCAAGGAGCTATCATGAATCACTTTATAAACTTCTTCTTTTAGCACCTCATCACAATTTTTCGGTTCATGATTTTCAAGCAAAACTTCATAGAGATAATGAAGTGCACTCAACTCACTAGCAATTGGTTCATCATAATTGGATCTTTTAAAAAGATTAGCAAGTGGATGAGGATCCATAGTGATCTTAAACTTTTGCTTTTACTTTCTGCTCTTGTGTGTTCGACATGAAGGCAATAAAAGCAAGCAAGTAAAGAAGCAAACAAGAAAAAAGGCAAACGGAAAAATATTTTTGTATTTTTGTAAAAATGTTTTAGAAGTGAGGGAGATGAAAATGAGAGGCAAATGGCAAATAAAGTAAATGCAAGGAGATGAGAGTTTATGCAATGGTACATGATAGATGTTGATGTTGTCTCCCCGGCAACGGCGCCAGAAATTGGCAAGTTGACGGGAGACTTGTGTTGACGTGACTTCTCCCCGGTAACGGCGCCAGAAATTCTTCCTGCTACTTGTAGCTTGCGTTGGTATTTCCCCAAAGAGGAAGGGATGATGCAGCACAGTAGAGATAAGTATTTCCCTCAGTTATGAAACCAAGGTTATCGAACGAGTAGGAGAATCACACAACACCTCGTTAGTAGTACCTGCACACAAACAACAAACCCTTGCACCCAACGCAAACGAGGGGTTGTCAATCCCTCGGCGATAAATTGCAAGATTAAATTGTATGTGATAGATTCATAGATTGAAACAAAAATAAAAAAAAGAAAATGGCAGCAATATTTTTAGGGTTTTAGTAATATGATTTAGATAGACCCGGGGGGCATAGTTTTCACTAGAGGCTTCTCTCAAGAAAGTAGCATACGGTGGGTAGACAAATTACTGTTGGTCAATTGATAGAAAAGCAAATAATCATGACGATATCCAAGGCAATGATCATGTATATAGGCATCACGTCCAATACAAGTAGACCGACTCCTGCCTGCATCTACTACTATTACTCCACACATCGACCGCGATCCAGCATGCATCTAGTGTATTAAGTCCATAAAAGAATGGAGTAACGCCTTAAGAACGATGACATGATGTAGACAAGATAAACTCACGTATGAATAAACCCCGTCTTTTTACCCTTAATAGCAACGATACATACGTGTCATGTCCCTTTCTGTCACTGGGATTGAGCACCGCAAGATCGAACCCATTACAAAGCACCTCTTCCCATGGCAAGATAAATCAACTCAGTTGGCCAAACCAAATCAATAGATCAGAGAAGAAATACGAGGCTATAATAATCATGCATAAAAGAGTGCAGCAAAGACTCAAATATATTCATGGATAATCTGATCATAAACTCACAATTCATCGGATCCCAACAAACACACCGCAAAAAGTGATTACATCGGATAGAACTCCAAGAACATCGAGGAGAACATTGTATTGAAGATCAAAACAAGAGAAGAAGCCATCTAGCTACTAACTATGGACCTGAAGGTATGTGGTAAACTACTCACGCATCATCGGAAGGCAGCAAGGTTGATGTAGAGCCCCTCCGTGATCGATTCCCCCTCCGGCGGAGTACCGGAGAAGGCCTCCAGATGGGATATCTCTGGAACAGAAACTTGCGGCGACGAAAAAAGTATTTCGTGGACTCCCCTGGGGGTTTCTGATTTTTTTTCTGAATTTATAGTGCTGGAATTATGTCAAACGGAGCTCTGTGGGCCCCACGAGGCACCAGGGCGCGCCTGCCCCCCCCCCCCCAGGCATGCCCTGGTGGCTCGTGGGCCCCACCAGGGTCTTCTGGCCTCCTCCCGAAGCTTCTAGTGTTTATCTTGGCCAATAAAAAATCTCCAAAAAGTTTCATGGCATTTGGAATTCATTTGGTATTGATTTTCTGTAAAACAAAAACAGGGCAGAAAACAGCAACTGGCACTGGGCACTAAGTTAATAGGTTAGTCTCCAAAAATGATACTCCCTCCATTCCCTTATACAAGGCCACAAACTCAGATTACAGGTACCAAGGTAAAATTTAATGATTGCTTTGTAAGCCAACTTTTGTTTTCGTTAATCGGGATCATTAATACGCCACATGCATGCAAGGAATGAATGGGAAGGAAGTAGTTGAGTGTCATTATGACTACATGCATGCAAGTATTAAGCAAATTGCTAGTACAAGGAAACATCATTAATTTTTGCCTCGATTTCTGTTGGTGGCCTTGTATATATGCAAAATGTATTTTTGATACTGGCCTTGTATAAGGGAATGGAGGGAGTATATAATTGCTGTAAATGCTTATAAAAACATACAAGATTGATAATATAACAGCATGGAACAATCAAAAGTTATAGATATGTTGGAGACGTATCACTGCCAAACAGTTATAAACCCGCGGGGGCCGGGGAGCGGGGCCCACCTACGAACCCTAGCCCCCTCTTCTCCCATGCGCCCGCGTCGCGCTGCCCAGGAAGAACAGGGAGGAACTCCTCTCTCCCCCTCCACTCCCCCCCTCCGATCTTCTTCGTTTCTCCACCATATTTGCGGATCGAGATGGCTCCGAAATGAGAAAAGTAAGCTCTCTCAATCCCTCCAATTAGTTTTAGTCAAAACGCTTTCGATTCGATGCATTATTTGGTGCAAATAAACCCTATTTTCGTACTAGATTTTAATTTTGGTTGTGTTTATTTAGCTTGATTCTATGATCTATGGGGTTGAATATGAACTCTAGTAACTAGTTGAAGAGATTCTATGTAGTTTTCATATGAACCCTAGTTCATCACCAAATTAGTTGGAGATTCAATTTTTTTTTGAATGAATGGTCATATGATTGATGTTGGAGGGATTGTAACTAGTTGGCTACATATGATGGATGTTGTTGAATGAATGAATCATATCATATAGTACAATGTTTGAATATGATGGATTTTGGTGAATTATGCATATGCATATTCAATTCTTTTTTTTATAAATGTTGAATAAATAAATGAATGAATGATGGTTGAATATCGTTGAATGAATGGTGTTGGTTGAATGAATGGTGTTGATCATTTATATTGGATGAATATGATATTAATGTCGGTTGAATATGTGATAATTGATGAAAATGATATGATTCATTTATATTTGAACTTGATATGTTTCATGTTGGTTAAGAATGATTCAAGTTGGTTGAAAATGATATCATTTATATTTGAACTTGATTCATTTCCAATTGTTTTAGGCGGGCCCCCCTTGCGCCCGAAAATGGCGTCAAGTACACCATGCTTGACCATGCTTTCGACAACGGTCATCGCGCCCGTTTTATGGAGAATGGAGTGGTAATGTCTATGATCAAGTTGTTGTATTGGTTATTATGAGAAATGAAGTTACTAACTATTTCCGTTTACATTTTCGCAGATGCTACCCCCATTGTAGATGAGGGGCCACACCCAGGCCCTTGAGATGTAGTATGACGAGCGGTACACGCCGAACTTCAGGAGAGCACGGTTGCTGGGTTTCGTGCTTTAGTTCAAACGAAAGCCACCGACGCTCGTACACTCGGCTCTCACGGCATTGATCGACCGGTGGTGCCTCAAGACGCATAGTTTCCATCTCACATGTGGTGAGATGACGTGACACTCGAGGACTTTGCCATGATCATGGTCCTACCGATCCAGGGCCATGCTATCACTGGGCGAGTGGAGAGGACCAACTGGCGGGAGAGGGTCATCGCTCTCATTGGCGGCTGCCCTCCGATGAAGGGGAACAGAACATCCGGTGTGCCACTCAAGTGGCTCAAGGATAACCGGTTCGTATGCTCGCAAGATGCCGATGAGCGGACCGTGGAGCAGTACGCGAGGGCCTACTTGTGGTACCTTCTGACGGAGGTCATTTTTCCAGACTGCTTGGGGGATAGCGCCCTATGGATGTATCTCGGATTCCTGGAGGACTGGGATGCGGGGTACAGCTGGGGGTACGCCGGCCTAGCTTACCTATACCGCTCGGTACGATAAAAAAATCTCAATATTCGTTTATGGACATACGTATGCTGCTTTAGATTGTGTTATCTGATCATCATTTGATTTTTGTAGCTGGACGACACAACGCAGAGGACCGAAGCGACCTCTGGAACGAGTGGATTTGTCTGAGCCCTCTCTATTTGGATGTGGGAGCGGTTGCCGGTCGGCCGTCCTGAGAGAGATGGCCGCCATCCATGGACGGAGTATGGCGAAGAAGGCAACAGTGCTCGATACCCGACCGTTGCGTACCATTGGGACAAGGTCAAGGTCTACGCTGGCAAGGCCAGTACGCTGTACAAGATCTTCACCAACGAGCTGGACAACCTGTCATCTTACCAGGTATACCGAGTAGCTTACCAATCGTTATGTAGTCACTTTCACTGTTCTTACCAATCCTTTTGTAGGTCAACTGGTGGCCGTACCACGACCGAGAATGGGGGTTCGAGCTCAACTCGATGTGCGAGGCGGACAAGCTTGCCTGGCGGTGCATTATGCCATTAATATGTGTGTACGCCGTTGAGTGGCACTTACCACAGCGTGTGGCCATGCAGTTTGGTATCTTCCAAAAAAAACCACTGGCTAGACCCACCAACACCGGTGGCTTCTGTTGGAAATATGCCCTAGAGGCAATTAATAAAGTGTTTATTATCATATTTCTCCGTTCATGATAATGGTTTATTATTCATGCTAGAATTGTATTGACCGGAAACTTAATACATGTGTGAATAGATAAACAAATACTGAGTCCCTAGTAAGCCTCTACTAGACTAGCTCGTTGATCAAAAGATGGTCAAGATTTCCTGACCATGGACATGAGTTGTCATTTGATAACGGGATCACATCATTAGGAGAATGATGTGATGGACTTGACCCAACCGTTAGCATAGCAAATGATCGTTCAGTTTATTGCTATTGCTTTCACTATGTCAAATACACGTTCCTCTGACCATGAGATCATGCAACTCCCGGATACCGTAGGAATACTTTGGGTGTATCAAACGTCACAACGTTACTGGGTGATTATAAAGGTGCACTACAGGTATCTCCGAAAGTGTTTGTTGAGTTGGCATGGATCGAGATTGGGATTTGTCACTCCGACTATCGGAGAGGTATCTCTAGGCCCTCTCGGTAATACAACATCACAGAAGCCTTCCAAGCACCGTGACTAAAGAGTTAGTTGCAAGATGATGTATTACGGAACGAGTAAAGAGACTTGCCGGTAATGAGATTGAACTAGGTATTGGATACCGACGATCGAATCTCGGGCAAGTAACATACCACCGGACAAAGGGAACAACGTATGTTGACATATGAGGTTCACCGATAAAGATCTTCGTGGAATGTGTAGAAACCAATATGAGCATCCAGGTCCTGCTGTTAGTTATTGACCGGAGAGTCGTCTCGGTCATGTCTACATCATTCCCGAACCCGTAGGGTCCGCACACTTAAGGTTCGATGACGATATAGTATTATATGAGTTATGTGATTGGTGACCGAATGTTGTTCGGATTCCCGGATGAGATCACGGACATGACGAGGAGTCTCGGAAGGTCCGAGAGGTAAAGATTCATATATTGGAAGGCTATATTCGGACGTCGGAAAGGTTCCGAGTGATTTGGGTATTTTTCGGAGTACCGGGGAGTTACGGGAATTCACCGGGAGAAGTAATGGGCGTTATTGGGCCATACGGGAAAAGGAGAGGCAGGCCACGTGAGGAGGCGCGCGCCCCCCCTTGCCCAAACCAAATTGGACTAGGGGAGGGGGCGCAGCCCCCTCTTTCCTTTCCCTCTCCCTTCCCCCTTTCCTACTCCGTATGGGAGGTGGAATCCTACTAGGACTAAGGAGTCCTAGTAGGACTCCCCACACTTGGCGCACCCATAGGAGGCCGGCCTCCTCCCTCTCATCCTTTATATACGGGGGCAAGGGGGCACCCCAAAGTACAAAATTGTCCCATAGCCGTGTGCGGTGCCCCGATCTCCGTTTTCCACCTCGGTCATATTTTCGGAGAGCTTAGGCGAAGCCCTGCCGGAATCACTTCACCGTCACCGTCGCCACGCCGTCGTGCTGACGGAACTCATCTACTTCCTCGACGTCTTGCTGGATCAAGAAGGCGAGGATCATCACCGAGCTGCACGTGTGTAGAACTAGGAGGTGCCGTACGTTCGGTACTCGATCGGTGGAGCTCGAAGGATTGTTCGACTACATCAACCGCGTTGTGAGACGTTTCCGCTAACGGTCTACGAGGGTACGTAGACACACTCTCCCCTCTCGTAGCGATGCATCTCCATGGATAGATCTTGCGTGAGCGTAGGAAATTTTTTGAAATTCATGCTCCGTTCCCCAACAGTGGCATCCGAGCCAGGTCTCTGCGTAGATGTGATTTGCACGTGTAGAACACAAGTGAGTTGTGGGCGTGGGTGTATACATATTGCTTGCCGTTACTAGTTGTTACTTGATTCGGCGGTATTGTGAGATGAAGCGGCCCGGACCGACATTACGCGTACGCTTACGCGAGACAGGTTTCACCGCTACGTGCACTCGTTGCATAAAGGTGACTGACGGGTGTCTGTCTCTCTCACTTTAGTTGAATCGGTTTCAATGAAGAGGGTTCTTTTAGAAGATCAAAAAGCAATCACTACACCACGTTGTGGTTTTGCGTAGGTAAGAACGGTTCTTGCAAACCCGTAGCAGCCACGTAAAACTTGCAACAACAAAGTAGAGGACGTCTAACTTGTTTTTGCAGGGTATGCTGGTGATGTGATATGGTCAAGACATGATGTGATATAAGTTGTTGTATGAGATGATCATGTTTTGTAAGTTATCAGGCAACCGGCAGGAGCCTTTTGGTTGTCTCTTTATTGTATGCAATGCCAACGCTATGTAATTGCTTTACTTTACCGCTATGAGTTAGCAGTAGTAGTAGTAGTAGCAATAGCCGGCGAGACGACCACGACGCTGCGATGGAGATCAAGGTGTCACGACGCTACGATGGAGATCAAGGTGTCAACCCGGTGACGATGGAGATCATGACGGTGCTTTCCTGATGGAGATCAAAAGCACAAGACGATGATGGCCATATCATGTCACATATATTGAATTGCATGTGATGTTAATCCTTTTATGCATCTTATTTTGCTTAGGACGACGGTGCATTATAAGATGATCCCTTCACTAAATTTCAAGATAAGTGTTCTCCCCTAGTATGCACCGTTGCGAAGGTTCGACGCTTCTAAGCACCACGTGATGATCGGGTGTGATAGATTCTTTCGTTCGCATACAACGGGTGTAAGCCAGTTTTACACACGCAGAATACTTGGGTTAAACTTGACGAGCCTAGCATATACAGATATGGCCTCGGAACACAAGAGACCGAAAGGTCGAACATGAGTCATATAGTAGATATGATCAACATGAAAGATGTTCACCATTGATAACTAATCCACCTCACGTGATGATCGGACGTGGTTTAGTTGATGTGGATCATGTTACACTTAGACAACTTGAGGGATGTTAATCTAAGTGGGAGTTCTTAAGTAATTTGATTAATTGAACTTCAAATTGTCATGAACATAGTCTTACTTGTCTTAACAAATTTATGTTGTAGATCAATAGACCACGCTGTAGTTCCCCTGTTTTTATTTTTGTTCCTAGAGAAAACGAAGTTGAAAGTTGATGGAAGCAACTATGCGGACTAGGTCCGTGATCTGAGGATTGTCCTCACTGCTGCACAGAAGGCTTATGTCCTTAATGCACCGCTCAGTGAAATACCCCTACGGCTTCGTCTGAGGACGTTATGAACGTCTGGCAGACAAGAAAAGATGACTACTCAATAGTTCAGTGCGCCATACTTTACGGCTTAGAACCGGAGCTCCAAATATGTTTTGAGCAACACGGAGCATATGAGATGTTCCAAGAGCTGAAAATCTGTTTTTCAAGCTCACACCCGGGTCGAGAGGTATGACACCTTCGATAAGTTCTATAGCTACAAGATGGAGGAGAACAGCTCCGTTAGTGAGCATGTACTCAGAATGTCTGAGTACTTCAAACACTTGAATCAAGTGGGAGTTAGACTTCCGAATAAAGTGGTGATTGATAGAGTTCTCTAGTCACTATCACTAAGCTACTGGATCTTCGTGATGAACTATAAACATGCAAGGGATAGAAGATCCTTAAGCTATTCGCGATGCTACAATCTGCGGATGTAGAAATAAAAAAAAAGGGGAGCATCAAGTGTTGATGGTTAATAAGACCACTAGTTTCAAGAAGGTCAAGGGAAAGAAAATGGAACTTCAAGAAGAACGGTAAAACAGTTGCCGCTCACGCGAAGAAACCCAAGGCTGAACCAAACCCGAGACTTAGTGCTCCCATTGCAAAGGGAAATGTCACAGGGAGCGGAGCTTCCCCAAAGTAACTGGCAGATAATAAGACTGGCAATGTCAACAAAGATATTTGATATACATGTTATTGATATGTACCTTACTAGTACTCGTAGGAGCACCTGGGTATTTGATACTTGTTTAGTTGCTTACAACTTGAAACATGGAGCTTCGGAATAAATGAGGGCTAGCTAAGAATGAGGTGACGATGTGCATTGGAAGTGTCTCCAAGGTTGATGTGATCACCATCGCCACGCTCTCTCTACCTTCAGGATTAGTGATGAACCTAAATAATTGTTATTTGGTGCTTGCGTTAAGCATGAACATTATATCTGATAGTGTTTATTGCAAGACGGTTATTCAATTTTAGAGAATAATTGTTATTCTATTTATTTGGATAATATCATTGATGATCATGCACTTAAAATGAAAGGTTTATTGAATCTTGATCGTAGTAATACATATGTTCATAACACGAATGCCAAAAGATAATGATAGTACCACATATTTGTGGCACTGCCGCTTAGGTCATATCAGTGTTAAACACATGAAGAAACTCCATGCAGATGGGTTTTTGGAATCTCTTGATTATGAATCATTTGAGACATGTGAACTGTGCCTTATTGGCAAGATGACTAAAACTCCGTTCTCCGGATCAATGGAGCGAGCAACCAACTTATTGGAAATAATACATACCGATGTATGCGATCCGATGAGTGTTGAGGCACGCGGTGGATATCGTTATGTTCTCACGTTCACTGATGATTTGAGTAGATATAGTTATGTCTACTTGATGAAGCATAAATCTGAAACATTTGAAAAGTTCAAAGAATTTCAGAGTGAAGTAGAGAACCATCGTAACAAGAAAATAAAGTTCTTACGATCTGATCGTAGAGGAGAATATTTTGAGTTACGAGTTTGGCAATCACTTAAGACAATGTGGAATTGTTTCACAGCTCACGCCACATGGAACACCACAGCGTAATGGTGTGTCCGAACGTCGTAATCGTACTCTATTGGATATGGTGCGTTCTATGATGTCTCTTACCGATTTACCACTATCATTTTGGGGTTATGCATTAGAGACAGCTGCATTCACTTTAAACAAGGGCACCGTCTAAATCCGTTGAGATGACACCGTATGAACTGTGGTTTGCAAGAAACCTAAGATGTAATTTCAGAAAGTTTGGGGATGCGATGCTTATGTCAAAAGGCTTCAGCCAGATAAGCTCGAACCCAAAGCGGATAAGTGCGTCTTCATAGGATACCCAAAAGAGACCGTTAGGTACACCTTCTACCACAGATCCGAAGGCAAAGTTTTCGTTGCTAAAGAATGGATCCTTTCTAGAGAAAGGAGTTTCTCTCGAAAGAAGTGAGTGGGAGGAAAGTAGAACTTGATGAGGTAATTGTACCTCCTCTGGATAGTAGTACGCCACAGAAAGAAATTTCTGTGACACCGACACAGACCAGAAAGGAAGTAGATGATGATGATCATGAAGCTTCGGATCAAGTTGCTACAGAACCTCGTAGGTCAACCAGGACACGCTTCGCACCAGATTGGTACGGCAATCCTGTCTTGGAGGTCATGTTGTTAGACAACGGTGAACCTACGAACTATGAAGAAGCGATGGCGAGCCCGGATTCGGACAAATGGCTTGAGGCCATGAAATCCGAGATTGGATCCATGTATGAGAACAAAGTGTGGACTTTGGTAGACTTGCCCGATGAACGGCGAGCTATTAAAAATAAATGGATCTTTAAGAAGAAGACGGACGCTGATGGTAATGTCACCGTCTATAAAGCACGACTTGTTGCTAAAGGTTATCGACAAGTTCAAGGAGTTGACTACGATGAGACTTTCTCACCCGTAGCGATGCTAAAGTCTGTCAGAATTATGTTAGCAATTGCCGCATTTTATGATTATGAAATCTGGCAAATGGACGTCAAAACGGCATTCCTTAATGGATTCCTTAAGGAAGAATTGTATATGATGCAACCGGAAGGTTTTTGTCGATCCTAAAGGTGCTAACAAAGTATGCAAGCTTTAGCGATCCATCTATGGACTGGTGCAAGCATCTCGGAGCTGGAATACTCGCTTTGATGAAGTGATCAAAGCGTTTGGGTTTATGCAAGTTTATGGAGAAACTTGTATTTACAACAAAGTGAGTGGGAGCTCTATAACATTTCTAATAAGTATATGTGATTGGAAATGATGTAGAATTTCTGGAAAGCATAAAGAATTAATTGAAAGGAGTTTTTCAATAAAAACCTGTTTTTGAGTTATCCACGGTTTGGGCATCGAGATCTATAGAGATAGATCAAGACACCTGATAAAAGATTTTCACACACCTTGATGAGATTTTGAAGAAGTTCAAAATGGATCAAGTCAAAAAAAATAAGTTCTTGGCTGGTGTGAACTGGAGTAAGACTTGAAGATCTAGGTAAAGGTTGTTTTACATGTTAGGCATCAAAATCTATAGAGATAGATTGAGACGCCTCATAGGACTTTCACGAAGCACATACCTTGACAAGATTTTGAAGAAGTTCAAAATGGATCAGTCAAAGAAAGGGTTCTTGCCTGTATTGCAAGGTGTGAGATTGAGTAAGACTCAAAACCCGACCACGGCAAAAGACAAAGAGAAGATGAGTGTTATCCCCGATGCCTCAGCCATAGGCTCTATTTTGTATGCCATGCTGTGTACTAGACCTGATGTATGCCTCGCTATTAGCTTGGTGGGAAGGTACCAAAGTGATCCAGGAGTAGATCACTGGACAGCGGTCAAGAATATCCTGAAGTACCTGAAAAGGACTAAGGAAGAATTTCTCGGGAATAGAGGTGATAAAGAGTTCGTCGTAAAGGGTTACGTCGATGCAAGCTTTAAACACCGATCCGGAAGACTATGAGTCTCAGACCGGATACATAAAGTGGGACAGTCGTTTTTGGAGTAGCTCCAAGCAGAGTGTGGTAGCAGCATCTACATATGACATAGAGATTTGCCAAGAACACACGGATCTGAATATTGCAGACCCGTTGACTAAAATCTCTCTCACAAGCAAAACATGATCAGCCCTAGAACTGATTGGATGTTAATTACATGGAGATGTAAACTAGATTATTGACTCTAGTGCAAGTGGGAGACTGTTGGAAATATGCCCTAGAGGCAATTAATAAAGTGTTTATTATCATATTTCTCCGTTCATGATAATGGTTTATTATTCATGCTAGAATTGTATTGACCGAAAACTTAATACATGTGTGAATAGATAAACAAATACTGAGTCCCTAGTAAGCCTCTACTAGACTAGCTCGTTGATCAAAAGATGGTCAAGATTTCCTGACCATGGACATGAGTTGTCATTTGATAACGGGATCACATCATTAGGAGAATGATGTGATGGACTTGACCCAACCGTTAGCATAGCAAATGATCGTTCAGTTTATTGCTATTGCTTTCACTATGTCAAATACACGTTCCTCTGACCATGAGATCATGCTACTCCCGGATACCGTAGGAATACTTTGGGTGTATCAAACGTCACAACGTTACTGGGTGATTATAAAGGTGCACTACAGGTATCTCCGAAAGTGTTTGTTGAGTTGGCATGGATCGAGATTGGGATTTGTCACTCCGGCTATCGGAGAGGTATCTCTGGGCCCTCTCGGTAATACAGCATCACAGAAGCCTTGCAAGCACTGTGACTAAAGAGTTAGTTGCAAGATGATGTATTACGGAACGAGTAAAGAGACTTGCCGGTAACGAGATTGAACTAGGTATTGGATACCGACGACCGAATCTCGGGCAAGTAACATACCGCCGGACAAAGGGAACAACGTATGCTGACATATGAGGTTCACCGATAAAGATCTTCGTGGAATGTGTAGGAACCAATATGAGCATCCAGGTCCCGCTGTTGGTTATTGACCGGAGAGTTGTCTCGGTCATGTCTACATCATTCCCGAACCCGTAGGGTCCGCACACTTAAGGTTCGATGACGATAAAGTATTATATGAGTTATGTGATTGGTGACCGAATGTTGTTCGGAGTCCCGGATGAGATCACGGACATGACGAGGAGTCTCGGAATGTCCGAGAGGTAAAGATTCATATATTGGAAGGCTATATTCGGACGTCGGAAAGGTTCCGAGTGATTCGGGTATTTTTCGTAGTACCGGGGAGTTACGGGAATTCACCGGGAGAAGTAATGGGCCTTATTGGGCCATACGGGAAAAGGAGAGGCAGGCCACGTGAGGAGGCGCGCGCCCCCCCTTGCCCAAACCGAATTGGACTAGGGGAGGGGGCGCAGCCCCCTCTTTCCTTTCCCTCTCCCTTCCCCCTTTCCTACTCCGTATGGGAGGTGGAATCCTACTAGGACTAAGGAGTCCTAGTAGGACTCCCCACACTTGGCGCACCCCTAGGGGGCCGGCCTCCTCCCTCTCATCCTTTATATACGGGGGCAAGGGGGCACCCCAAAGTACACAATTGTCCCATAGCCATGTGCGGTGCCCCGATCTCCGTTTTCCACCTCGGTCATATTTTCGGAGAGCTTAGGCGAAGCCCTGCCGGAATCACTTCACCGTCACCGTCGCCACGCCGTCGTGCTGACGGAACTCATCTACTTCCTCGACGTCTTGCTGGATCAAGAAGGCGAGGATCGTCACCGAGCTGCACGTGTGTAGAACTCGGAGGTGCCGTACGTTCGGTACTCGATCGGTGGAGCTCGAAGGATTGTTCGACTACATCAACCGCGTTGTGAGACGCTTCCGCTAACGGTCTACGAGGGTACGTAGACACACTCTCCCCTCTCGTAGCGATGCATCTCCATGGATAGATCTTGCGTGAGCGTAGGAATTTTTTTGAAATTCATGCTCCGTTCCCCAACAGCTTCGACCTTCACTGGTATGGACATTGTTCTCTTTTTTGCCATGTTTTCGTTTGTGTTTGACGTTATCATGACATCCACTGCTTCTTATGCCTTGCAGGAAGAGTAGGCAGCATTGTCAGTCCATCATAGAGTGGGGGCAGGAGCACAAGGACCACGTGAAAGCGTGGGATGAGAGGAGGTTTCGCAAAGACGGCGAGAGGAGAGCATGTGACTGGGACGCGTACGGTGAAGAACACATGAAGTGGTATGACGATGGTGTGAAGTTCCGTCTGTGCCTGAGGCCACAGTGGACGACAGCCGATATCGCCGATATGGAGGAGGATGACTCTGAGGAAGAAGCCTACCATGACCAGCTCAGAGAGCTCAAAGGTGATTTCAGGGAGTATGCACCCATGATGAACAGAGTGGTAAGTGGTGTTCTTTACTGTTTTGAGCTATAAGTGGTTGGGTGAAAACTGCTTTAGTGAGTGTCACTTGGCCTTTAACATGATGATTACATGTGCAGGCTTCGGAGCTCAACAGAAGCATTCTTGATGGCTCGAACGTGCTTTCGTTTTATGACGCCGGAACCGTGGAATCTGAGACAAATCTGAGGGAAACGATGAAGGTAACATCGAGCCTCCTAGCCATGTTATAGTTAAATTGTAACCCTAAAGTTGATCCGTATTATGTTCTTGGTTGTTTGTTATTGCAGAAGTTCATGACCCGTTGTCGTAAGATAGTGGGTATGCTTGGGTGCGCTCGCGCGGCCGATGTCCATGATCCTGCTCATGGAGGGTCGATGCGTTTCATCGCTTCATCAAGCCACGCCGGCGGAGCTTCCTCTACCCATGCCGCCTCGTCGTCTCCCGCTGTTGAGGAGGAAGAGGAAGAAGATGATGAGGAAGGGGAAGAAGAAAACGAGGAAGAGGAGCAAGGCGATGAAGGAGGTGATGAGGAGGAGGAGTACGACGCCGATGACGGACCTCCACCGACTCAGCCAACCCAGGAGAAGAGAGGGAAAATTCCGAGGAAGGACTAGAACAGTCCATCCCCGTTTCAGAAACCGCCGCCTCGTCGTCGCACGAAGAAGCCGGACGAAGGCCGCTCGAAGAGGAATGAGGAGCGTACCGCCAAGAGGGTGAGGAGCAAGTGATATGGTCGTGTTGGTGATGTCGCTTAGTGAACTAGTTGTGAACAAGACTTGTATGCTATGTTGGTGATGTCGATTTGCTACCTTTGAACTATGTTGAACTTATTTGATATGTCGAACCTATTTCATATGTCAATTTGCTACTTACAATGTGTGATATCTTCACATTTCGATTTGCAAACAATATTTGCTGCTGTGTGTTGAACTGTCATTCATATTTCTGGTTGAAATGATCAAGATCTTTTCAAAAAATAAGTGGCAGAGGACCCTACCGCCAGACATCCTGGCGGTAATGTCTCACAGCCTACCGCCAACAACCATGGCGGTAGGGTGTGATACCCTACCGCAGAAATTGGTGCGTTTCTCATCACAGAAGCCTTGCGCGCACAGGACACCCTACCGCCAGACACCCTGGCGGTAGGGTGTGATACCCTACCGCCGTGCAGCCGCGCGTTCCCCGTCACAGAAGCCTCGCCCGCGCAGACGGCTGGCAAACCCCTACCGCCGACTCCCCTGGTGGTAACATTAGCTACCATACCACCAGGGTCCATGGCGGTATAGCCGTTTCGCCACGTCAGCAACCCTGACGGCGGCTGCCGTCTAGCTACCGCCACGGAGTTCGGCGGTAGCATTCACAACCCTACCGCCATGGTCCCTGGCGGTAGGAAAAGGGTCAGATCCCGATTTTTTTCCAGCCGGGGTCAGATCCGGCTAAACTTCACGTAAAGGGTCAAAACACAAAATTCGCCCCACTATGGAGCCTTTGCACTCACGGACGATGTCCCGTACCGTGTCGTGGCGGGCAGGTGCGTTTAGGCTGCGCACGTTCCAGCAGACCAGCTTGACATTAGGTTGCGCCATATGGGGAAACTAGTAGCATGCAGAGACGGTAAACTTTGAACAGTGGACGATGATGCACGTGGAGTTGCCAGATCTGGATTGTAGGGGCGAAGAGTTGCACACACAGACTAGTTGGAACACAGATACAGGCAGCGATCACAACAGTGCGACCAGCGACAGACACAAGGACTAGCAGGCTGCATGAAGAAAGACTACACATCGGAAACATTTGGGACGCACTTGGCTACTGCCTTCTTCTTTCCTGGCTTGGAACAAGCTGCCTTGACGTGCTTCGCGAGGGTCTCGATTGCCGGAATCACCAGTGCAGCGAGGGGCGTGTTGAACAGAGTCGCGTACGCGCCCCTAACTCCGTCATCTATCTTAGCCTCCGGGCCGAGCAGGCCGCAGGCGCGGGCCAGGAGCTCCTGCAACGCCAACTTGCCCTGCTGGCTGTAACATCCCAAATTTTCAGATTTGGAATGTTAATAGGATCATTCTTTTTCATCATGATTTCTATGCATATTTGAATTTTTGAATATTCAAATCATTATTGCAACTTAAGGCAAATTATTAGAGTGGAGATAACATGACTTCTCCCCTGTTATAAAAAATTCATAATGACCAGAATATTATTTGGAGTTCACCTGATGTATTTTCGCAATTTTATAAACTCCAAATGATTTTTTTATTTGTTTTATACTACCCTTTGTGTGGTCTATTGCATAAAATAAGTTTTACAAAATTGCATTAGGGCTGGAAATATATTTTCCTGCAGTATATAGTGGTATTAATATTTTTACTGTGTGTTTATAGTATTTTTAGGAAGTCATCTGGTATTTAATTTTAGACAAGATAATTTCCTATGCACTACTTTATTTTTGCAATCTTTACTGTTCACCTGGGCCTGCACAGCCGCAGCCCAGCAACACCAGCAGCTCCAGCGCGCTGGAACAGCAGCAGCACAGCGACAGCAGGCCGGCCCATTTCGGCGTAGCCGCAGCCCACCCCGCAGCTCTCTCTCTTCTCTGTTTTTTTCCTTTTCTCTCTCTCGCTGACGAGGCTGGCCCATCTGTCATCTTCCTCACCTCTGCGTGTTCTTCACGAACACTGTGGCTCCAAAACAGAACCGAACCAAATCGATCGATTCAATCGATCCCTGGACTCCACCTGCAAGTTGATACCCTATATAAGATCCCCAACCCCTCCTCATCCAATTTTTCCTCGTTTTGCCAACTCCCGCGCACTGTATCACCCGTACCAGTCAAAACCGATCTCGCCGGAGTTCACCTCCCCGAAGCTCCGTTGCCGGTGCGTTCCGACGCCACCAGGAGGTTGAGATCCCCCTCCTCAGGACCGTTCCCTTTGTACTGATTTTCCGCACCCTCCTAACCCTTTCGTTTACTCAGAGACATTCTAGGACGAGGTCTGAGTCCCGCCGGAGTTCTTCGACGCCGCCTCGCCATAGTTGGAGCACCGCCGCCAACAGAGGACTCCCTCGTCGCCACTAACGCCACCATCGTCACCCCTGACGTACGCCGCATCCGCAAGCCACCTCTCCTTCGCCGAAAGACCACCGGAACCGCCGCCACATAGACGCCCGATGCCATGCCGCCGTTCTTCTCCGACGCCGACGCCCGCCACCACACTGTAAGCCCGGCCACCCACCCATCCGTTAGATCGCGTTTAAACGGCCGAGATCAGATCGGCTATATTTTTTTTATTGCCGAACATTTTCCTTTACATTGCGGCCGTCCACCGGTTAGAGCTTGCAGCGGACACTTCGCAGCCATTAGTAACTCTCCACGTGGCCACATGCTACAGTAAGCGCAGCAGCTCAAAACGCTGCCATGGCAGCGGTTTTGACAGATTTTTAACCCTATTTCGTTTAGCTATATTTCTTAAACCGTATACCCAAATTCATCGATTCTTTTTCCTGTGTACTCATATTGACCAGGAGAATCTGGTAGCACCAAAATTTCAGAGGTTTGAACCTTTCAAATTTGAATTCAACCTTCCAGAGGCCATATCTTTCAAACTGTTTAGCCGAATTAATTGATTCTTTTTGCGTTGTGATCCTAGTGGTTCATAGATGATTTGTACCTACTGTTATGATACTGTTGTTTGGAATTTTATTTGATTCTTTGCTGTTTTCTTTGTTTTGGTGTTATTTGAGTTTTGGTGATTTATTCGTTGTTTTGTGTGAAACGTGTAGATTGTCCGGAGTGCGACGCAAATTATTGTCAAGAGTGCGAATTCGAGAACCAAGACTAAGGCAAGTTACACCTTTGATCATACTTCATCCTATTATTTTCTATGCATGTAGTTCTATACCACATTATTATATTATGCATGTGTAGGAATGTTATGATATTATGCTTTGCCGAACCCAGATAGGCTAGCCATATGTTTAGTCTGATCCTGATATTCCTTGTCGCCATATTTGGGTATCGTATTATGTAGTTATATGCTTAGACTTGCTATGGTAGGCGTGGATTGGGTATTGTGTGATACAAGGAAGCTATGAGAGATTTAAGTAATGAACAAAGTAACAACATGCATTTTATTGTATCCTCCGGGAGGCTCTACAATATTAATGTTTAATT
Source organism: Elymus sibiricus (assembly GCA_039707655.1). Taxonomy (NCBI): domain Eukaryota; kingdom Viridiplantae; phylum Streptophyta; class Magnoliopsida; order Poales; family Poaceae; genus Elymus; species Elymus sibiricus. Next base: position 148,067,626 of record CM077668.1, on the reverse strand, counting down.
AATGGATCATCTGGGCGGAATGGTTTGTCGGGACCAGTCGACAAGTATGTATCCTCCGGGAGGCTCTACATGACTCAGGAACGGTGGGGAATGCCGCCCAGGTTCAAAGAGGTTGGACATGTTTCATATCAAGTAGCTTCCATGTACAGCCACTGGCTATATGGGCTCTGGCTTAGTTGATCAGTTGTTGGAACCCTTGCCCAGACAGTGCCGACAGATGTAGCGGGATAGGTGGGAAGTGGCGGTCAGGTGGTTAAGGGAACCTCTTCTGAAAGACTTCGTCTCAATCTTCGGATTGGGTCCAGTGGGTAAAGTGTACAAAACTCTGCAGAGTATTAAAACTAATCATGATTAGCCGTGTCCCCGGTTATGGACAAGTTTGAGCACTAGACTTGGAACCTCTGGAAGATCTTATCACCTCAAAATAATTAAATGTGAAGTGGGCTTAATTATACCTATGATCCTTGGAGGCTCTCATAGGCGGGTTAAATTGGAGGCGGTCCAATTTAACAATAGATCAACTAGAGTGTAGTAAATATTAAATACTTGACTAGTAGGTAGAAGTAAGATAAAATCAGCTTTCTGCAAAACAAAACCATAAGCCTTTCCTTTTGTCATATCCTTGCATATAGATATGGTAGGTCTGTTATAATAATTTTGGGTGTGATTTGCCAATACATTCAAAGTATTGACCCTTTATGCCTGCAACATTTTATGTTGCAGGATTTTTATACGACGAGTGAGTGATGCGCATAGGGTTACGATGTCTATACTCAACATTTGCCTGTGGTGTTGATGGATTCCATGAAGTTTTTATTTGTTTTTCCGCTGTATTTTGTTTGTATTCTAGCTTCGAGCTATGCATGTATGAAATATTGTAAATCTGGATCTGCGATGTAATATTATGACATGTGGTTTATTCTTGATATTATATCTTGTACTATGAGTGATAGCTATTGATCCAGGGACTAGCACAGTGAGCACAGAGACTCGAATCTTATCAGGTTCGGTCGTTACAGATGGTATCAGAGCCCATGTTGACTGTAGGTCGTGACCCTAGAAAATGGACTAGGAAAAGCCATAGGAGTGAAAAACTTTTTTTACAACCTTACTCTACTTGACAGTTTTTACTCTTGTACTTATATCTTTTCTTTTCAAGTATAGATGACCCTTGTAGTTATATTTGTGTTTTAGTTGGCAGACCACCACTACTAAGTTGAGTCCGATAAACGTTTTTGCAGTAGTATGACGAGATCATATCTCTTGTGGATATGACCTTACCTGTAGGTTTTGCTTGTGTGGTGTGACTTATGTGCTTTGTTTGATTTGGAGTTTGTTGCTAGCATATGGGTAGTTTTTTCCCCTTAGGCCTAATTCTGTCTATATCTCATCTATGCATACCCACCAGATGCCGCCGAGACATGAGACTAGAGGCAGTGGTTCAGGAGGAGGCAACAATGACAATGACGTACCACCATACATGCAGAAGTTGCTTCAGGGACATGCCCAGTTGATCCAGTTGCTTGCTCAGAACCAGAACAACAACAATAATAACAACAACAATCCACTGCCACCTATGGATATGCTTACCAGGTTCTTGAGGTTGAATCCTCAGAGGTTCTCTAGCACCCCTGAACCTATTGTGGCTGATGATTGGCTCCGTTCAGTCAATAGGAACCTAGAGACCGTTGGATGCACAGATGCAGAGAGGGTAAGGTTTGCCTCACATTTGTTGGAGGGTCCTGTCGCAGCTTGGTGGGACAACTACTTGGTCACTTATCCCATTGCTACTATCACATGGGTGCAGTTTCAGGCAGCTTTCCGCGCCGCACATGTGTTTGCTGGTGCCATGAGTCTGAAAAAGAAGGAGTTTCGCAGCTTGCGTCAGGGAGGTCACACAGTGAATGAGTATGTGGAGGAATTTAATAATCTTGCACGTTATGCCCCTAATGATGTTAACACTGATGCAGCTAGACAGGAGAAATTCGTGGAGGGCCTAGATGATGAGTTGGGTGTTCAGTTGACAGTGGCCACCTTTAATAACTGCCAGGAACTTATTGATAAAGCAATTGTCCTTGAAGGAAAGCATCAAGAGGTGGAGAACCGCAAGAGGAAGCACAACAACAGGTACAATTCAGGAGCTCACCAAAACCTCATACTTCCTCTACATCTGGGTACTATAATTCTGCAGTGGACATTCACAATGGTCACAATCATCATAATGGCAATGGGCATAACCATAGTGGTCATAATCATAGCAACAACAATGGAGGGAATAACAGTCACACATCCAACACTGTTCACCTGGGCCTGCACAGCCGCAGCCCAGCAACACCAGCAGCTCCAGCGCGCTGAGCGAGGGATAACTACCGTTGTGCGACGTGGCCCGATGCACAGTAAAACCTGGGAACAACATTTATACCATATGCGGCACATATACTTGGCTACAATAAAATATCTAATGACTTCCTAAAAATACTATAAACACACAGTAAAAATATTAATACCACTATATACTACAGGAAAATATATTTCCAGCCCTAATGCAATTTTGTAAAACTTATTTTATGCAATAGACCACACAAAGGGCAGTATAAAACAAATCAAAAAAATCATTTGGAGCTTATAAAAGTGCAAAAATACATCAGGTGAACTCCAAATAATATTCTGGTCATTATGAACTTTTTATAACAGGGGAGAAGTCATGTTATCTCCACTCCAATAGTTTGTCTTAAGTTGCAATAATGATTTAAATATTCAAAAAATTCAAATATGCATAGAAATCATGATGAAAAAGAATGATCCTATTAACATTCCAAATCTGAAAATTTGGGATGTTACACTGGCACTGACGGGTCTTCTTCTGCGCGAGTCTCCCGCTCCTCCGAGGCAAGGAGAGGTTGATGCCCCTGACCTTCGCCGGCCTGGGCACCGGAGTGGGCGGCAGGGACGCCGGTGGGGCACTAGCGATCGAGCCCAGGAACCTACCGAGCTCCCTGGAGGCGGGCGTTGCATCGACCCCGAGCACCGCTGCTACTTGTGAGCTGCGTTGGGATTTCCCCGAAGAGGAAGGGTGAAGCAATATAGTAGCGGATAGTATTTCCCTTAATAGAGAACCAACACTACTAGGGAAAACCCTATAGGTAGACAGGTAACAGCAGTGCGGGGTAAATGGGTCGCACTACTGTTACTTAGCAGTAGCGCGGGCCAGATAGCCTCGTTGCAGGTCGGCTTTAGCAGCAGCGTGGGCAAACTAGAACGGCGCTACTACTAAGTGGGCCCCGCTGTGCCCCCGGGCTAGCCACAGTAGCAGGGCAGGTCAAGGGCCCGCGCTACTGCTAAGTGCACTAGCAGTAGCGCGGGCCAGGCCGCCCACGTGGCTACTGTGGCCAGCCCGGGCCCAACTACCCAGCCTCACTTAGCAGCGGTGTGGGCCTGGTAACCGCGCTATAGCTAGTGAGGTTAGTAGCAGCGCTAGTTCCCTACTCGCGCTACTACTATAGGCACCTTATCCACCCCGCTCGCTTGTTTCCTCTCTCCCTCACTCTCCCCTCACACTCTCTTGCTCGCTGCCGTCGCCGTCGCCCGCCAGCCGCCGCCGTCGCCCACCGCAGCTGTCGCCCGTCGTCGCCCCCGAGGTATCTCCCTTCCTCCCTCCCTCCTTCTCCAGCCGCCCTCCTCCCTCCTCCTCCGGTCGCCCTCCTTCCTCCTCTCTCCTCCCTTCTCCCTCCGCCATCCTCCCTCCTCCCTCCTCCTCCATTCTCCTCCCTCCTCCTGCATTCTCCTCTCTCCTCCCTCCTCCCACTGCCCTCCTCCCTCCTCCTCCTCACTTGTCCCTCCTCCTCCTCACTCGTCCCTCCTCCCACCTCCTCTCTGTATCTGTTCAATATAGAAATTTTTAGGTATAAAAATGTATTGGAATGCTATATGAGATTTTTTTAGTAAATGTAGGTCTTTTGAATAGAATAGAAATTTTTTAGTAAATGTAGGTCTTTTGAATAGAATAGAAAATTTTCAGTAAATTTTCTTCTTTTGAATAGAATAGAAAATTAGATTTTTTTTAGTAAATGTAGGTCTTTTGAATACAATAGAAAATTGTTATTCGTTCGATGTAGGTCTTTTGAACCAAATACCTTTAAGTATTTTAGGTATCAAATAAAATATAAAAATGTTGTATACAAGAATGTTAATAGTGAATGGTCTTGCTCATACAATTTTTATGAATGGTGTATACAAGAATGAAAAATATAAAAACTAGTAATAGAATAGAATATAAAAATGTTGTTGCCAATTCTATTGATGATCTAAAATTTTCACTCGGTGGATTATGCAGGATTTCTCGTGTCGCGTCTCCCTCTCCCGCTCGGCCCCGTCCCGCTCCTCTCTGTTTAGTTTTAGGTTTAGTTTTTTTAATATATATGTAGATGGATGTATGTTTGCTAGATGGATGGATGCATGGATGCATTATTGATTGTTGCAATTTTGTTTCATTTTGGAAAAAGCCGACAAAATGGATGCATGGATGCATTTTGCAGGGAACACCTCCGAGTGGCCTATGTTTTGCCGGAATGTTGATTCATTTCCGTTCCGGCAAATTTCAGCGCTCGATATGTCCTATTTTAGCAAAGGTCATGCCGAATTTTTTCGTGAATTTTGGCATGACTTGTGCTAGAAAGTAGGAAATATCGAGTGCCCGTGATTTGCCGGAACGGGAATTAATCAACATTCCGGCAGAACATAGGCCATTTTTTATGCCATTGCTCCATATATGTAACGGGTTGACTTTCAGTCTGTTGGGGCTCCTTGCTCCATATATGAGAGATGAAGAATCCCAACTGTTGTCATGGGGGTTGCTCTTCCTCTTCTTTCTCATGATAGACCTTTTGGTAATGCACGGGAAGGAAGAGAAGAGCGACCATCACCGATGGTCGAAATATCAGTGAGGGAGTGTCCATCATATACGGCCGATATATGAGAGATGAAGAATCAGTGAGGGAGTGTCCACGATATACACCACGTGAGATGAGAGTTTAGCAAGGAAGACTCGACGGACCGAAAGTCAACCCGTGCTAAATAGTGATCTGTGTGTTGAGTTTCCTGGTAATTGCCGTCGATCGATTTTAAATCTTTGAATTATGAACATAGGAAATGTCTGACGACGATAGGATCCCTGAGTGCGACTACTGCAGCGACGACCGGGGTATGTGCGATAAGCCTCACCTAGAAGACGATCGGTGCTTCACCATCAAGCTCAACGAGACCTTCGATGTTTTTACGGTACGTAACGATGACAAGTATTTTTTCGTAATTAAGCATGACTTGTGCTTCTTTGCTTCAACGTGTAATTTCTATTTTTTACAATTCGACTAGTGCATCCCCTGCCATGCAAGACCTTATGTTTTGGATAAGCTCGATTTCGAAGATCGAGAGAATATGGAGACGAAGATAGTTCACCTAAGGACGCAACATGGTTACGCTTTTGCCGTTAAGCTACACAATGCAGTGAACCACTCCCATTTTGGTTGCTCAAATTGGAGAGCACTATGCAAGGCATATGGATTTCAGGAGGATATCCATGTCACCTTAGATATTCGTCCTGAAGATGATATTGAAGATAATATCGACATTTGGGTCGATGTGGATACACTTCCAGTTCTACCTCTATGTGAGTGTGTCAAACAAATGTGTTAAGTAATTTATATTGTTTATTAATAAATAGTTGACATCTTATTTCCATTGACATCTTATTTTCAATCTCCAAGAAATATAAGGAACGTAGTAGACAAAACCTACTACAGTTATGGCTCCGAACTAAATTGGGAGGAGAAAAACTATCTTATCTCATTTATTAATGATGTCGACACTTTCAAGAAAAATCATGACATGAGCCCACATTATGGTCAATATGTGCCACTAGTGCATGTGTTGAACTATGTTAACATCAATGGAGATACCATGGTAACATTTTTTACTATTTTGTCACTAGTCCATCTTTTGCATACATTCTTTTTAAGCTAACTAAACGTTATTGCTAAGTATGTTACTATTATGTTCTTCAACAGAAGCTTCTGAAGGAGTGTGTGCCTCAACTGATGTATATCAAAGGTGACTTGGATATTATTAGCTTATATCCAAATCCGACTAAGGCTTGGCACTGTTGATACTCGATTTCTCGAAGAGATGAAGACATCACAATCATAGGATTGAGAAAAGTAATGCACATGCGCAGGGTAGTACTTGGAGGCAACATGGTGCGCTACCTACGAGTTGGAGACAGGTGGATCTCTATTCTCCATAATGGAGATGGAGGGGCTCGCCTGTTTTATGCTGTTTTACCTAGCCGAGAGGAGTAGGTCCTAGCTCGCTAGTACTCATCATGTGCTAAGAACAATTAGCTAGTGCTGGTTATGACTATAATGATGATGATGAGTTGTTATTATGATGATGATGATGAGTTGTTATTATGATGATGATGCATGAGTTCTTATATGAATGATGATGATGATGAGTTGTTATTATGATCATGATGAGTTATTATATCGTTGGGTGCAAGAAACACGGATTAGATTCAAGTGGATGGATCTAAAGTGACCAAAAGTTGGATTAGTCTTCCATTAGTCGTCCGACTAATCCAACTTTTGGTCACTTTGGACCCATCCACTTGAATATAATCCGCGTTTCTTCCACCCAATGATATAATAACTCATCATGATCATAATGATATAACAATCTCTTCATTGCTACTGTATCAAAATTTGTATAACCGTGTATAAATACAGTATAATTTTTTTTACAAAGGAATAGCAGTAGCGCGGGGCAGAGCCCATGCTGCTACTATTTATCAGTAGCACGGGTCCATACCAACGCTGCTGATAACAAAATTAGTAGTAGCGTGGGGTCAAACCTGCGCTACTGCTAAAAGTTAGTTGTAGCTCCCTAGCAGTAGCGCGGAGCCCCGCGCTACCGCTAGGGTTTTCCCTAGTAGTGCAAGGTTATCGAACCAATAGGAGATTCACACAGACAAAGGTCGACAGTACCTACACACACACACACAAACAAAATACTTGCACCCAACGCGGGCAAGAAGGTTGTCAATCCCCTTGTACTCGTTAATTGCAAGGATAAATTCTGATAGTGGTAGATATATAAATTGCAAAAGAAAATAAAAAGAAATAAATTGCAGCGAGCTTTTTAGGGTTTTAGTAAATATGGTGAATGGACCTGGGGGCCATAACTTTCACTAGAGGCATCTCTCTCAAGAACATAGCATACGGTGGGTAAACAAATTACTGTTGGGCAATTGATAGAAAAGCGCATAGTTATGATGTTATCATGGCATGATCAGTACATAGGCATTACGTCTGTCACAAGTAGACCAAAACGATTATGCATCTACTACTATTACTCCACCCCTCGACCGCTATCCAGCATGCATGTTAAGGTATTAAGTACTTCATAACAAACAGAGTAATGCTTGCAGCATGATGACATAATGTAGACAAAATAAGACCAATCAATATGATCGAACCCTGTCGTTTTACCCTTAGTAGCAAAAATACAAATATGTGCCTCGCTACTCCTCCTGTCACAGAGTGAGGACACCGCAAGATTGAACCTACTACTATGCACCACTTCCACTGAAGATCTAATCATCAACTTGGCTAAAGAAAACTCATAGATCGGAAAGCATTACATAGGTATAACAATCACACATAATAAAGTTCAGAATATAACTCAATTACTTTCAATGAACAATCTGATCATGAACCCACAATTCATCGGATCCCAACAAACACACCACAAAAGAAGATTACATCGAATAGAACTCCGAGGAGAACATTGTATAGAGAAAGCCATCTAGCTAATTGCTATGGACCCGTAGGTCCTGTGAGGAACTACTCGCACATCATCGGAGGTGCAGCAAGGATGATGTAGAAGCCCTTCGTGATCGATTCCCTTCCGGCAGAGTACCGGCGGAGGTCTCCAGATGGGATAGTGGAAGAACAGAGGCTTGCGGCAGCGGAATAATTGTTTCGAGACTCGCTCTAGTGGTTTCTCAATTTTAGGGAATTTATAGGCTTGGAATTAGGTCAAACGGAGTTATGAGGGGCCCACAAGCCTGGGTGGCACCCCCCCGGGGGCGCGCCACCTGAGCTTGTGGCTCTCTCATGCATCGTCTGGTCTCCCCCCCCGAAGATTCTAGGGTCCCTTCTGGTCCAGAAAAAATCATCGTAAAGTTTCATCGTGTTTGGACTTCATTTGGTATGGTTTTTCTGTGAAACAATAAAATAGGCAAAAACAGGAACTGGCACTGGGCACTAGGTTAATAGGTTAGTTCCCAAAAATGATATAAAATTGCATATAAAGCATACAAGATTGATAATATAATAGCATAAAACAATAAAAAATTATAGATATCTTGGAGACGTATCAGCATCCTCAAGCTTAATTCTTGCTCGTCCTCAAGTAGGTAAATGATAAAAATAGAATTTTCGATGTTGAATACTACCTAGCATGTTTATCATGTAATCTTTTTACGGTATGAATATTGAGAAATAATGAAGTAATAAATATCAACATAATAATATCCATGAATACTAGAAAATAATCATTAACTTTCAAAATATACGATGCTTAACAAATGTTATCCCTACTCATTGAATTATGTAAGCATGGCATGACTCCGTCTTCCTAACATAAATACAAATCATGAGCACCCTGGTGCCCAACCAAGCAATTGTATCATACTTTTTCTCGCTTCAGCATTGTCAACTCCACTCAATACTTGAGCGTGAGCCATGGACTTAGCACTTTGGATGGCAAAGAGAACGATGATAGGGGTTCATAAGGGAAGACAAAAAATAAAGAAAGTCACGCATCAACTCGGTGGATCGTTAGGCAATGGAGACGCCTTACAATCGATATCAATACGAGGAGTAGGGATTGCCATACAACGGATGCACTAGAGCTATAAGTGTATGAAAGCTCACTACTGAAACTAAGTGGGTGTGCATTCAACTTGCTTGCTCATGAAGACCTCGGGCATTTGAGGAAGCCCGTCATCGGAATGTACAAGCCAAGTTCTATAATGTAAAAATTTCCACTAGTATATGAAAGTGACAACTCATGGAGACTCTCTGTATGAAGAACATGGTGCTACTTTGAAGCACAAGTGTGGTAAAGGATAGTAGTGTGCCCCCCCCCCCTCTCTTTTTCTCTCATTTTTCTTTCTTTCCTTTTTTTCTTTTCTCTTTTTTTTGAACGGTCACATGGGCCTCATCCTCACTTTTTCGAGGACTCATTAGTCTCCACCATCCTTTTTCCTCACTGGTAGGGGCAACACTCTAATAATGATGATCATCACACTTTTATTTACTTACAACTCCATAAAATTGAAAAAAAAATATGACTATATGAATGCCTCTGGCAGTGTACCAGGATGTGCAATGATCTAGTGCAACATATATTACAATGATGAATGGTGGCTTTGCCACAAATATCATGTCAGCTCTATGATCATGCAAAGCAATATTTCTATGAACACACAAGTCATGTGACTAGTAACGGTGGAAGTTGCATGGCAATATATCTCGGAATGGCTATGGAAATGCCATGATAGGTAGGTATGGTGGCTGTTTTGAGGAAGGATATAATGAGGCTTATGTGTAATAGAGCGTGTCATATCACTGGATTTGGATGCATCGGCGAAGTTTGTACCAACTCTCGAGGTGAGAACGGGCAATGCACGGTACCGAAGAGGCTAGCAAAATATCGATAGGTAGAAGTGCTTTCGTCCATAAACTCACATTAGTCATAAAGAACTCAAATATTTACTATGAAGCCTATTAGCCCTCAAAGCAAAGTACTACCCGCATGCCCCTAGGGAGGAGGTTGGTAGGAGTTAACCATCGCGCCCCCCAAAGCAACACAAAGGATTTCAATGAGGAATACAAATGCTCCAACATCCCGGTCATGCCATAACCGACACTCGAATGAGTAGTACATAACAAGCTTTAATCTCGATATTTCTACTAACTAATGATTATAGACTAATACCCTTTCATGTTACGACATCAATATTATTAAATCATACGCTTCTTATTCAGTGATTTACATGAAAGTTTTTATTATACCACGCTTGTAAACCTATCATTTTTTGGACTAGTCATATAACCCGTGAAAATTACCGCTTCCTATTAAAAGACTCTCAAAAATATATAAGTGAAGCATGCGAGTGCAAATGATTTCTATAAAATATAACCATTACCGTCTAAAGATATAAGTGAAACACATGAGCAATATAAGCGAAACACATAGAGTATTCTAACAAATCATGATGAATGTGTGTCTCTCTCAAAAGGTGTGTCCAGCAAACAATGATTGTGGCAAACTAACAAGCAAACAAAATAAAACTATGGCACAAGACGCTCCAAGTAAAACTCATATCATGTGATGAATAAAAATATAGCTCCAAGTAACACACCGATGAATTGTAGACGAAAGAGGTGATGCCATCCGGGGCATCCCCAAGCTTAGACACTTGGGTCTTCCTTGAATATTACCTTGGGGTGCCTTGGGCATCCCCAATCTTAGGGTCTTGCCGCTCCTTATTCCTTCATTCATCGTGATCTCACCCAAAACATGAAAACTCCAGCACACAAAACTCAACAGAAACTTCATGAGATCCGTTAGTATAATAAATCAATCATCCACTTTAGGTATTGTTATAAATTGATTCATAATTGTTCTTGCATAATATCTACTATATTCTAACTTCTCCATGACTTATACTCCCCAATATAATACATAGCACCATCAAAATAAGCACACTATGCAATGAAAACAAAATCTGTCTAAAACAGAACAACACGTAATGACAAAATATTTATCCATACTTCTATAACTCCAAAAATTCTGAACAATTATGACAACGTAAAAAATTTGTAACCCAATACTGTGTAAAAAAATTAGATTTGTCTGACGTTCCAGTACAGAATGTAAATTCCAGCACTGGACGCAAAACTTTCTGTTTTTGCACAGAATCAAGTTTACTATCATTTAAATCATCCCAAAGGCTTTACTTGGCACAAACACTAATTAGAAGATAAAAACACAATCATTATACTAAAAATAATCATGTGACTCAAGAAAAATAAAATAAAGCATAAGGATAAATATTGGGTTGCTTCCCAACAAGCGCTATTGTTTAATGCCCCTAGCTAGGCATAATGCAAAGTTTCATGTGTTGTCATCTTTCAAAGTAATTCCATAGGTGGCTCTCACAATGTATTCACAAGGTGGTTTAATTATCTTCCTTGGGAAGTGTTCCATCCCTTTCTTTAGTGGAAATTGGAACCTTATATTTCCTTATTTCATATCAATAATTGCACCTATGGTTCGTAGGAAAGGCCTACCAAGTATTATAGGACAAGACGGATTGCATTCAATATCAAGCACAATGAAATCCACGGGTAAATAATTTCTATTAGCAATTATGAGAACATCATTAATTCTACCCAATGGTTTCTTAATTGTTGAATCCGCTAAGTGCAAATTGAGGGGACATTCATCCATATCGGTGAGACCTAGAACGTCACATAAAGATTTTGGTATAGTAGAGACGCTAGCACCTAGATCACACAAAGCATTACATTCATAATCCTTAATCTTAAATTTAATAGTAGGTTCCCATTCATCTTGTAATTTCCTTGGTATTGATACCTCCAATTCTATCTTTTCTTCATTAGCTTTAATAATGAATTCTATGATGTGTTTACTAAAAGCTTTGTTTTGTTCATAAGCATTGGGTGAATTTATCATGGATTGCAACAAGGAAATACATTCAATCAAAGAACAATTATCATAATTAAAGTCCTTGTAATCCAAAGTAGTGGGTACATAGCTATCTAAAGTTTTGACCTCTTCAAACCCACTTTTATTATTTTATCATTAAGATTACCACCCTCCAAACAATTGGAACACCTTCTAATTAAAGTTGACTCATCTCCAGTCCCTTTATAATCAAGTTTTATATTACTAAACAAAGTTTTAATAGGTGTCACACCAATCATTTTAATATCTTCATCATTATTATCATAAAAAACGGATGCGAGTGCTTTTCCTAGAAATTTGCATTTAGCTCTTAACCTTTCAATTCTTTTTCTACTTTCATCCATGGTGACTTGGATAGACTTTAGAGATTCAGCTATTGCATCCTTTTTATGTGGCAAAATTTTAATTTTGAGAGTATCCACATCATGAGCAATTATATCCATGTTTCTAGACATGTCATCAACTTTGCTTAGTTTTTCTTCTACCATAGCATTGAAAATCTTTTGATAACTAATAAATTCTTTAATGTTTTTCTCAAGTTCAGTAGGTATCCTATTATTATTATATGAATTACTGATACGTCTCCAATGTATCTATAATTTTTTATTGTTCCATGCTATTATAGTATCAATCTTGGATGTTTTATATGCAATTATATGTCATTTTATATCATTTTTGGGAACTAACCTATTAACCTAGTGCCCAGTGCCAGTTGCTGTTTTCTGCTTGTTTTTGGTTTTTCAGAAAATCAGTACCAAACGGAGTCCAAACGCTATGAAACTTTTTGATGATTTTTTTCTGCACAAAAGAGACCCTAGAAGCTTTGGGGGGAGACCAGAAGATTCACGAGGAGGTGACAAGGCAACAGGGCGCGCCCAGGGGGGTGGCCGCGCCCTGTTACCTTGTGGGCCCCACGTGGCCCCTTTTGACCTAATTCCACTTCTATAAATTCTCAAATATTGGGAAACCAACAGAGGGCTTTTCCACCGCCGCAAGCTTCTGTTCTTCCGCGATCCCATCTGGAGGCCTTTTCCGGCACCCTGCCGGAGGGGGGATTGATCACAGAGGGCTTCTACATCAACCTTGCTGCCCTACCGATGATGTGTGAGTAGTTTACCACAGACCTACGGGTCCATAGCTAGTAGCTAGATGGCTTCTTCTCTCTCTTTGATCTTCAATACAATGTTCTCCTCGATCTTCTTGGAGTTCTATTCGATGTAATCTTCTTTTGCGGTGTGTTTGTTGGGATCTGATGAATTATGGGTTTATGATCAGATTATTCATGAGAAGTAATTGAGTCTTTTCTGAACTTTATTATGCATGATTTTTATAGCTTTGTATTTCTCTCTGATTTATCCATTTGGTTTGGCCAACTAAATTGATTTATCTTCAGCGGGAGAGGTGCTTTGTAATGGGTTCAATTTTGCGGTGATCTATATCCCAGTGACAAAGTAGGGGATAAGACACGTATTTGTATTGTTGCCATTAAGGGTAAAACGACGGGGTTTATTCATATTAATTGGGTTTACTTTGTCTACATCATGTCATCTTGCTTAAGGCATTACTCCGTTTTCATTAACTTAATACCCTAGATGCATGCTGGATAGCGGTCGATGGGTGGAGTAATAGTAGTAGATGCAGGCAAGAGTCGGTCTACTTGTCTCAGACGTGATGCCTATATACATGATCATTGCCTTGAATATCGTCATAACTATGCTCTTTTCTATCAATTGCCCAACAGTAATTTGTCTACCCAGCGTATGCTACGTGTTCGAGAGAGAAGCCTCTAGTGAAAACTATGGCTCCCGGGTCTACTTTAAACATAAAAATAAAACCTAAATATATTTGCTGCAATTTTATTTCTTTTATTTTGTTTTGCAATTTATCTATCTACCACTACAAGATTTAATCCTTGCAAGTAACGAGTTCAAGGGGATTGACGACCCTCTTGCCCGCGTTGGGTGCAAGTATTTGCTTTTGTGTGTGCAGGTGCTGTTCACGAGGTTTTGTGTGATTCTCCTACTGGTTTGATAACCTTGGTTCTCAATGAGGGAAATACTTATCTCTACTGTACTGCATCTCCTCTCCTTTTCGGGGAAAATCACAACGTGGCTCACAAGTAGCAATTACCATAGGAATTACCATAATTATTGGAGGTATTACCGGGATACGGTCTAGGATTGAAATTCCCTCTATAAGCATTGTTGTTGAAATTATTTCTTGCGACAAATTCACATCAATAGCATCATTGTTTTGCTCAATCAAAGTAGATAATGGAATATCATTGGGATTAACACATGAGCATTTCTACTAGAAAGCATATTCATAAGACCATCCATTTTCTCACTCAAGGTAGAAACTTCTTCGACATAATTTACCTTCTTACCAGTTGGAGCTCGTTCAGCGTGCCATTGAGAATAATTTGTTGTCATATTGTCAAGAAGCTTCGTGGCTTCTCCTAATGTAATTCCCATAAAAGTGCCACCTGCAGCAGAGTCGAGAAGATTTCTTGACACAAAGTTTAGTCCCGCATAAAAAAAATTGTATTATCATCCATAAGTTTAATCCATGAGTGGGACAATTTTTAATCACCAATTTCATTCTCTCCCAAGATTGTGCAACATGTTCTTGCTCATGTTGTTTAAAATTCATGATTTGATTTCTAAGAGATGTTATCTTAGCGGGAAAAATACTTAGCAATAAAAGCATCCTTACATTTATCCCATGAATCAGTACTATTGCGAGGTAAGGATGAAAACCAAGTTTTGGCATAATCTCTTAGTGAGAAGGGAAATAATTTCAACTTGACAATATCATTATCAACATCTTTTTTCTTTTGCATATCAGATAATTCAACGAATGTATTAAGATGGGATGCAGCATCTTCATTAGGATTTCCAGCAAATTGTTCTTTCATGATAAGATTTAATAGTGCAGCATTAATATCATATGACTTCGCACTAGTGGCGGGAAGAGCAATTGGAGTACTAATAAAATCATTGTTATTAGTATTCGAGAAGTCACACAACTTAGTATTTTCTTGAGACATAGTGACAATTCAAGCAAGAAAGAAAACAAGATATTTTTGATTTTTTTTCAATGAAACTAATAAAAGCAAATAAAAAGTAGAACAAGTAAATGATAATGTGTATGAAGGGACCTTGCTTTGTTTGATGAAATCTCCCCGGCAACGGCGGCAGAAATACTTTCTGCTACTTGTGAGCTGCGTTGGGATTTTCCCCGGAGAGAAAGGGTGAAGCAATATAGTAGCGGATAGTATTTCCCTCAGTAGAGAACCAAGGTTATCGAACCAATAGGAGATTCACACAGAGAAAGGTCGACAGTACCTGCACACACACACAAACAAAATACTTGCACCCAACACGGGCAAGAGGGTTGTCAATCCCCTTGTACTTGTTAATTGCAAGGATTAATTCTGATAGTGGTTGATATATAAATTGCAAAAAAAATTGCAGCGAGCTTTTTAGGGTTTTAGTAAATATGGTGAATGGACCCGGGGGGCCATAGCTTTCACTAGAGGCATCTCTCTCAAAAACATAGCATACGGTGGGCAAACAAATTACTGTTGGGCAATTGATAGAAAAATGCATAGTTATGATGTTATTCATGGCATGATCAGTACATAAGCATTACGTCTGTGACAAGTAGACCGACATCCATCTGCATCTACTACTATTACTCCACTTCGAGAGCGCTTCTATGCTTGCCACTCTACGTATTAAGTTCATGACAAACATAGTAATGCTTTAAGCATGATGACATAATGTAGACAAAATAAGATCAATCAATATGATCAAATCCCATCGTTTTATCCTTAGTAGCAACAATACAAATATGTGCCTCGCTACTCCTCCTGTCACAGAGTGAGGACATTGCAAGATTGAACCTACTACTATGCACCACTTCCACAGAAGATCTAATCATCAACTTGGCCAAAGAAAACTCATAGATCGAAAAGCATTACATAGCTATAACAATCATGCATAATAAAGTTCAGAATATAACTCAATTACTTTCAATGAATAATCTGATCATAAACCCACAATTCATCGGATCCCAACAAACACACCGCAAAAGAAGAATACATCGAATAGAACTCCCAGGAGAACATTGTATTGAAGTTCAAAGAGAGAGAGAAAGCCATGTAGCTAATTGCTATGGACCCGTAGGTCCTGTGAGGAACTACTCACACATCATCGGAGGTGCAGCAACGTTGATGTAGAGGCCCTCCGTTATCGATTCCCCCTCCGGCAGAGTACCGGCGGAGGCCTCCAAATGGGATCGCGGAAGAACAGAGGCTTGTGGTGGCGGAATAATTGTTTCGGGGCTCGCTCTCGTGGTTTCTTGATTTTCAGGAATTTATAGGCTTGGAATTAGGTCAAACGGTGTTACGAGGGGCCCACAAGCCTGGGTGGCGCCTCCCTTGGGGCGCGCCACCTGAGCTTGTGGCCCTTTCGTGCATTGTATGGTCTCCCCCAAAGCTTCTAGGGTCCCTTCTGGTCCAGAAAAAATCATCGTAAAGTTTCATCGTGTTTGGACTTCGTTTGGTATGGTTTTCCTGCGAAACAATAAAATAGGCAAAAACAAGAACTAGCACTGGCACTAGGTTAATAGGTTAGTTCCCAAAAATGATATAAAATTGCATATAAAGCATACAGATTGATAATATAATAGCATGAAATAATCAAAAATTATAGATACGTTGGAGACGTATCACCCATGCAGGTCCCTCTGTGTGGTCGAAGCGGCTCAATGGCTCGCTTCCAGATCGATGATAGCGTCGGTTGCAGCATGACCTTTCTGTCGGGGCAACTTTTCATCTTCGGCAGCATCACACTTCACGCCGATTCGACTGGTCACCTCGGCCAGATCAAAAACTTCGCTCCAGGTCGTATCATTAGATTCGGGAACCTGGAATACGCTGCGGATCCCAGCGGCGAGCTTGTCTTTTCAGGCGGGGTGTCAGACCAGACCGAGCACAACACTATCCCATCTGTCCAGATCTCGGATTTGATCCCAACTCAGTACCGCAGTGTAGGTCATACCTCGGATCCGGCCTTGAGCTCGGACCCGAGCACCACCTCTGCGGGTCAGGCATCTAGCTCGAGCGATGAAGAGCACGAGACTATGTAAGATCAGATCTCGGGCAGACTCCAACTGAACCCAACCTACAACCAGTCTATGGGTGAAGGTGATAAGGTGCTCCCGAACGAGATGTTAGATCAAATTCAGAGCCTCACAATCTCGGATGATCGAAACTCTATTACGATCATATTTGGGAGAAACCAGAAGAGGCTGGAATTTTCAGCCCTACCGTCGAGGACTTAACCGTCGTTCTAGCCAGCGCCTCCAAGGAGGCAACCGATATGGATGAAGATGTCGGTGGACTCAACCGACGTTCTAGCCAGCGCCTCCGAGGAGGCAACTGATATGGATGACGATGTCATTGAAACTTCTGACACCTCCCGGCCACATGCCATCAATCACGCCGGCAAGTGGGCTGCGACCTCTACCTATGATGTCTACATGGTGGACACCCCCAATAACAGTGGAGGAGGAGGAAATCCGAAGCGCTGACTCAAGGGCCGCCGTAATGGAGGCGTCGGCAATGGCAACACAAGCAATGGCGGTGATGTCTACTATACAACTTTATTCTTGTAGTCTCTGTTGGGCCTCCAAGCGCAGAGTTTTGTAGGACAGCAGCAAATTTCCCTCAAGTGGATGACCTAAGGTTTATCAATCCATGGGGGGGTAGGATGAACATGGTCTCTCTTAAACAACCCTGCAATCAAATACAAGAAATCTCTTGTGTCCCCAACACACCCAATACAGTTGTCAATTGTATAGGTGCACTAGTTCGGCGAAGAGATGGTGATACAAGTGTAATATGGATGGTAGAAATAGGTTTTTATAATCTGAACAATTAAAAACAGCAAGGTAGCAAGTAACAAAAAATGAGCAAAACACTGCACACCAGAATATCTCGACCTAGCCCCCTGCAAAAGAGAGCCGACAAAATAGACTGGGCGCTGCACCACTTTCTTCTTCGGCATAGTTTGTTGTTCTGTTTCATTTTCCTGCACTTGATCTGCCTTGTCGGCACCTGACCTTGCTGGAAAAGATTCTGGCTTGTCGGCTCTGGGCTATGTGGTTGCTGCCTCCTCATCGTCAACCTTCCTCTGCGCCACTAGTGCAGCACTAACCACTTGATTGGTTGCCGTGAAGTAAAGCAACAACGGCTCTTGTGGCTTAGGCACAACTAAAACTGGCGGAGAGGATAAGTATTTCTTCAAGTCTTGGAGTGCGGCCTCCGCTTTCGGGGTCCATTTCATAGGACCTGCCTTTTTCAGGATTTTGAAAAACGGCAAGGCGCGCTCAGCTGACTTGGAAATAAATATGCTCAGGGCGGCAACACAACCAGCAAGACGCCTCACGTCCTTGACGGTCCTTGGTGCTTCTATCTGCTCAATGGCTTTGATCTTGTTGGGATTGGCTTCAATTCCACATTGTGATACAAAGAACCCGAGAAGCTTGCCGGATGGGACGCCAAACACACACTTCTCGGGGTTGAGCTTCAAGTTGATCTTGCGCAGATTTGCAAATGTCTCTTCTAAATCATGAATCAGAGTCTCTGCACGTTTGGTTTTGACCACGATGCCATCCATATAAGCTTCCACATTTCTGTGCAGCTACGAGCCAAATCCAATTTGTACAACTCTTGCAAATGTTGATCCGACACTCTTTAACCCGAAAGGCATACGCATAAAGCAGTATGTGCCACATGGAGTTATGAACGTCGTTTTTTCCTCATCTTCCTTGGCCATGAAGATCTGATGATAACCGGAATAGGCGTCAAGAAAAGAGAGCAAGTCACAGCCGGTAGTTGAGTCCACAATCTGATCAATCCGCGTCAAAGGAAAAGGATCCTTTGGACAAGCTTTGTAGATATCAGTGAAATCAATACAAAGTCTCCATTTTCCATTTGACTTGCGAACTACAACAGGGTTTGCCAACCAAGTTGGATGCAGGACTCCCCTAACTAAACCGGCAGCCTCAAGTTTTTGGATTTCTTGGGCTATGAACTCTTGGCGTTTCAAAGCTTGCTTTCTGACCTTCTGCTTGACGGGTCTCGCATTGGGGCAGACGACAAGGTGGTGCTCAATCACTTCCCTGGGAACACCGGGAATGTCAGATGGTTGCCATGCAAACACATCAACATTCGACCGCATGAAAGTGACGAGCGCGCTTTCCTATTTATCATTAAGGGTGGCACTTATAGTGAAAGTGCCTCCCGTGCCATCCTCCTTTGCAGAGACCTGTTTTGTTGCAGGCGCAACAACTTTGGTCTTCTTGTTTTTGCTGGCAGAGCTCTCTGGCTCATCCTCAACAGGCGTGCTGCACTTTGTGGTGTGCTTCTCGGAAGACTTGTCAGAGGTCTTGTCGTTCTTCTTCTTCTTTCCTCCCCCGGGAGCTTTGTCGGCAGGAACAGGGGCCTTGCCGACAGACACTGCCGCTGCTTCCCGATAGAGCTGGTCCATGCAGATGACTCCATCCTTCTTATCGGAGTGGATGGTGATGACGCTCATCGGCCCCGGCATTTTCAACGTGTTGTAGGCGTAATGAGACGTCGCATGAATTTCGCCAGGGCTGGGTGACCAAGAATTTCATTATATGGCAATGGAATCTTGACGACGTCAAAGACAATTTTCTCTGTTCGGTAGTTCAACTCGCTGCCAAATGTTACCGACAGTGTAATTTGGCCCTTCGGCTTGGTCCTCCCTGGATTGACACCTTGAAAAGTGCCTGTCTCTTTGAGATTCTCTTCGGGAATTTGCAGCCTTTTGATCACCTCTGGTGAGATGAGATTCAAGCCAGCCCCACCGTTAACTAGCATCTTCGTCACCTTGATGTCGTGAATTTTTGGTGAGACCAACAACGGCAAGCACCCGACCGCAGTTGTGCGATCAGGGTGGTCCTCGGCGTCAAAAATGATAGGCGTGTGAGACCATTTGAGTGGTTTATGGGCTCCCACCGCCGGTTCCACCGCGTTTACCTCACGGGCCCATTGTTTGAGCTGCTGGTGAGAGGAGTGCAAAGATGCGCATCCGTCAATGCACATGGCGTCAACAGTTTGCTACAATTCTTTCCCATCAGACTCATCTTCCTCGTCCTCATCATCATCCTCTTCTCCTTCTTTCTTGTCACGGCCTCTTGCCGGTTTCGCTTTCTGTTGCTTTCCCTTGTCGCAGCGTCCTCCGCGGCCACCATGGTTCTTCTTTCCAGACCCACCGGCACCATCTTGGCCCTTCTCCTTGTCGCGTTTCTCGTACTCTTGCTTCTGCTTCTCGACAAGTTGCTCTACTTGCCGGCACTCTTGGAGGTCATGGCCCTTGGTACGATGGATCTTGCAGTATGTCACATTGGTCTTGTCGGTCTTGTCACCAGCCGCAGCCTCGTGACCGCAGGTACACACGATAGTCTCCTTGCCGGTACCTTCAGTCTTGGATTTCTTGCCGGGACTACCTGATCCTTCAACAGCCATCACAGCCTTGCATTTGCGCTTGCGATTGTGCTTCCGGCCTTTCTTCTTCGGGGTTGATGCATCATCATCCTCAGAATCAACTTTGGCTCCAGCATCTTCCCCGGGAAGTCGCTTCCTCTCCTCAGCACGTGCACATTTGTCCGCCAATGCATATAGCTCATTGATGGTCTTGACTTGACCTAGTTGCGAGCCAAGAGTGGACTTGCAATTGGGGCAACTACAAATTCAAAAAAGTCCCCAGTTGCGAGCGGAGGGTGTGCAACTAGGGAAACTACAACTACAAAAGCCCAAGTTGCGATTCAAGGGTGGACTTGCAACTCGAGCAACTACAACTAGAAAGCCCCAGTTGCGAGTCAACTGTGGACTTGCAACTGAGGCAACTACAACTACAAAAGCCCTAGTTGCGAGTCGAGGGTGGACTTGCAACTGGGGCAACTACAACTACAAAAGCCCTAGTTGTGAGTCAAGGGTGGACATGCAACTGAGGCAACTACACTACTACAAGCCCCAGTTGCGAGTCAAGTATGTACTTGCAACTAGGGCACCTACAACTACAGAAAAAAATCAGTTGCGAGTCAAGGATTGACTTGCAACTGGGGCAACTACAATGCCAGTTGCGAGTCGATAGTGGACTTGCAACTAGGGCGCCTATACTACTACAAAGGCCCAGTTGCGAGTTGAAGGTTGACTTGCAACTAGGGAAAATATACCTAAAAAGTCCCAAGTTAGGAGTCAAAGGTAGACTTGTAACTGGGGCAACTACAAACTACAAAAAAGACTCAGTTGTGAGTCGAGGGTTAACTAGCAACTGACACAATTCAACTTCAACCCCCGGTTGTGAGTCGAGGGTCGACATGCAACTAGGGAACTACACTACTACAAGCCCCAGTTGCGAGTCAAGGGTGGACATGCAATTGGGGCAACTACAACTTTAAAAAGGCCCCCAGTTGCGAGTTGAGAGTGGACTTGCAACTGGGGCAATTACAACTACAAAAGCCCCAGTTGCGAGTCGAGGGTGGACTTGCAACTGGGGCAACTACAACTACAAAGCCCTAGTTTCGAGTCGGTGGTGGACTTGCAACTGGGGCAAATACAGCTACAAAAAGCCCCAGTTGCGAGTCGGTGGTGGACTTGAAACTAGGGCAAATACAGCTACAAAAAGTTCAGTTGCAAGTCGAGGATGGACATACAAGTGGGGCAACTACACTACTACAAGCCTCGGTTGTGTGTCAAGGGTGTACTTGCAACTGAGGCACCTACTACTACAAAAAAAAAGCCCCCAGTTGCGAGTTGAGGGTTGTCTTGGTACTGGAGCAAGTACAACTACAATGCCAGTTGCGAGTCGATCATGGACTTGCAACCGGGGCATCTATACTACTACAAAAAGGCCCAGTTGTGAGTTGAAGGTTGACTTGCAAGTAGGGCAACTATACCTACAAAAAAATCCCCAGTTGCGAGTCAAAGGTAGACTGGCAACTAGAGAAACTTCAAACTAAAAAAAACAATGTTGAGGATATCGCTTATCATTAGCGTTTCGGTCGGCTGGGGATTAGAGATTAATCGGAAATTGGAAGATTAATCGATTTTATCGATCGTATTAGTCGGCCATTTTTTCCACAAACCCCAGGTTCCCATCACTAAAATATGCTCTATTCAACACAAAAACAAGTGTTACCTTGATTACTTGCCTTTAACTTCTTGTACAATGACAAACAAAATAGGACAACAATACATATTACATAACAAGGTCCAAAAACACAAATAAACATAGTTCTTGCACACATAGTGCTAGGAATAGGCCCGATTTATAGGTAGAATTCCCGATAAATTGCTTGTTAGAGTGATAAATCGGCCCAACCGATAAAAAGTGATGATATGGCATAATGTTATCGGTCACCCCCGAGTAGTGATAAACATGAATCGCTGAACCGGACGATTTTTTGAACAATGCAAAAAAGACATGATTGCGAGTAGAGGGTTGACTTGCAACTGGGGGAATTACAACATCATGCCCCAGTTGTGAGTCGAGGGTGGATATGCAACTGGGGCAACTACACTACTACAAGCCCCGGTTGCGAATCGAGGGTGCACTTACAACTAGGGCACCTACAACTACAAAAAAAAGCCCCCAGTTGCAAGTCAAGGATTAACTTGCAACTTGGGAAACTACAATGCCAGTTGCGAGTCGATAGTGGACTTGCAACCGGGGCACCTATACTACTACAAAGGCCTAGTTGCGAGTTGAAGGTTGACTTGCAACTAGGGCAAATATACCTAAAAAAGCCCAAGTTGGGAGTCAAAGGTAGACTTGCAACTGGGGCAACTACAAACTACAAAAAAGACTCAGTTGTGAGTCAAGGGTTGACTAGCAACTAGTGCAATTCAACTTCAAGCCCCGGTTGCGAGTCGAGGGTGGACATGCAACTGGGGAACTACACTACTACAAGCCCCAGTTGCGAGTCAAGGGTGGACTTGTAATTGGGGCAACTACAACTTCAAAAAAGCCCATAGTTGCAAGTCGAGAGTGGACTTGCAACTGGGGCAACTACAACTACAAAAGCCCCAGTTGCGAGCCGAGGGTGGACATGCAATTGGGGCAACTACAACTTCAACTACAAAGCCCCAGTTGCGAGTCAGTGGTGAACTTGCAACTAGGGCAAATACAACTACAAAAGCCCTAGTTACAAGTCGAGGGTGGACATACAAGTGAGGGAACTACACTACTACAA
Organism: Elymus sibiricus; assembly: GCA_039707655.1. Lineage (NCBI taxonomy): Eukaryota > Viridiplantae > Streptophyta > Magnoliopsida > Poales > Poaceae > Elymus > Elymus sibiricus. The sequence continues at coordinate 148,044,502 of CM077668.1, read as the reverse complement.
GCCCCACTTGTGTGTCGAGGGTGTACTTGCAACTAAGGCACCTACTACTACAAAAAAGCCCACAGTTGCGAGTTGAGGGTTGACTTGCAACTGGAGCAAGTACAACTACAATGCCAGTTGCGAGTTAATTGTGGACTTGCAACTTGGGCGTCTATACTACTACAAAAAGGCCCAGTTGCAAGTTGAAGGTTGACTTGCAACTAGGGCAACTATATCTACAAAAAAATCTCCAGTTGCGAGTCAAAGGTGGACTTGCAACTAGAGAAAGTTCAAACTACAAAAAAGACATGATTGCGAGTCGAGGTTTGACTTGCAACTAGGGCAATTACAACATCATGCCCCAGTTGCGAGTCGAGGGTAGACATACAACTAGGGCAACTACACTACTACAAGCCCAGTTGCAAGTCAAGGGTGGACTGCAATTGGGGCAACTACAACTTCAAATAAAATCAGTGGCGAGTCGACGATGGAGTTGCAACTGGGGCAACTACTACTCGAAAGCCCTAGTTGCGAGTCGATGGTGGACTTGAAACTAGGGAAACTAAGACTACAATGTCCGAGTTGCGAGTTAGAGGGTGCACTTGCAACTGGGGCAACTACAACTATAAAAAGACTAGTTGCGAGTCGATGGTGGACTTGCAACTGGGGCAACTACAACTACAAAGCCCCCAGTTCTGAGTCCAGGGGTGGACTTGCAACTAGGGCACCTACAACTACAAAGAGCCCCAGTTGTGAGTCGACTGTGGACTTACAATAGGGTTCAAACATCCTCTCCCCAACACTAAGACATTCACCAGCTCCCTACGTGATCTAAGAATTGCGGTGGATCTGAACACTACCACACCAAAAAAAAACAAATCTGTATACACCTATCTTATGCCAATCCAATCCCGAATTCTTGATCTTCCTACCACAAACAACAAAACCCTAAGATGCAATGAAAAACAAAAACAAAAAGGAAAAAAGGGAAGGAGCACTCACTCTGCCGGCGTTCCCTGCCATCTTCGTCGCCTCACGTCCACCAGATCTAGTCGCCCCGCCTTTCGATTCGCATCACTCAAGAACTAGGACAAGATTCGCCTCACTACCACACAAAGTTGTATGTTGATGTTGGACTTGCAACTGGGACAAGGCTCAGAGGATGGCAGGTTGCGTGTCGATGGTGAGCATGCAACTGGTTGGGGTTGGGGCAAAGTTGCATGTCGCGGGTGGACTTGCAACTAGAACAAAAAGGGCCGGGGGCAAGTTGCGTGTCGAAGGTTGATTTGCATCTACATCTTATCCACACCAAAATAAAAAAAGACTAGCTAATCTACTCTCTGAACCAAGTGAAAGATAAGTAATGACTGTACAAATTGCAGCTACATTACTAATTACGAAACCACATATAAGTAGACAGATTTACAAAACCAATCTAAAAAAACTCATACTATCATACCTACAGGAAAAAGACACACGAAACAGGGGTCTGTTGCAACCAAAACAGGGGGGGGTCTAACCTACAAAAAAGATCTACCTCCCATCCAAACATTGGTATTGAGTATATGATCTAAACAAAAAACAAGAGGATCTGCTTCTAACAGTAGAGTGTTAGGGTTATGCCGCAAATCACAAAATCTAGATAGCACAGTAGTGGTGGGAAAAAATAGCACATTGTAACCTGCTGAGGTAGTTCGCTTTTGCAGCGCTGTATTGCTGAAATAAAATAGCACAATGAACTGAACGTCAGACAAACAAGCTATGAAAATGGCAATATGTGTCAGGACTTGGAAGTTTCCATTTAGATTCAGTGTGACCTGACAACATTTGAAACAAGGCCTACAGTACGTTTGAAAGAGAGTGCAAGAAATCTGAGAAGACAAAAATGGGACGAACAAACATGTTACTAGAAAAAAAATTCTAGTAACACAAAACATCCAAAGAGCATATTTGGTTAACTTGGCAAAATGTATCACAAACAAATATTGTAGCAAAAAGAAGCTAGCTCTCAGCAAGCTAGTGTAAATTACACATTTTTGGTGCTCATTAAAATTACAGAGACAAGTAAGCTTACACTAGTTGCTTCAATTTTAGTTTCATAAAAGTTGTAAGGCTGAAGAATTGATGGGCAATCTTCCATTGCTTGTCATTCAAAAAAAGTAACAGACAACCCGTGAACTAGCAACGAAGCCCTGAATGGTACAAAACTTCTGGATCTTTAAACTTAAAGAAAAAAAATCAGAACATGACATTAAGTATAGTGAGCCATTACTATAAGTTTTAACTTCTGAAATTGTAAACTTATAGAAGGGTTCTGAAAACAGCACACATCTCTGTACAAAGAATATACTAAAAAATTGACCAAAACTACATAGTACTCGACACTGTAAATCATATACATTGGCACTGTAAAAAAATAGGATATGTAGATAATCATCATTGAAAAGCAAAGCACTGAAAACCTAGAAGAAGAATTCCAATATCAAACATAAAAACTAAAAAAAAGGTTAATACCCACCAAAAACTGCAACCTTGGGAGGGGGTACTACCTAACATACAAAAACAAAACAAAAATTTAAGCACTTATAACATAATGTAGCACAGGGAGGGGATACTACTCAACATACAAAAATTGTCTAATGATTCCTGCATCTTCAGGGAAGCTACCCCGATCTATGAAGTAATAGATGTCAACAGTGGCGGAGGACCCGGTAGGGTGAGGACTGGCGGCCGCCCTACATTGATTTGGCCGGTGCAGGCAGGGCGCAAGGCGGTGCAGCGGCGTTGCCGGTGGCTGAGTGACCACAGCCCGCCCTACCTGAACTTTTGTCCGTCCTCCGCCAATGGATGTCAACAAGTACATCTACACCAAATATGCAAAATCATATACATGCATAGGGTTATGAGACTTGGGAAGCAACCAGTCAATGAGATTGTGTACCTGCAAGAAGATGATTTCAGGAATGTACACGCACAAATTGAATGGGTTTTCCTGAAATTATAAACCCTAACATCACATGCAACAACCTGCATTGTGAAAAAAACTTTCTGTTAACAAATTGTGTGGTAAAAAAAAGTAAACAAACAACATCACTACAAAAAAGAGATGAAAAAAAAGGCTACTGAAAATTACCGCAGAACTCTTGAACACACTTGGATTTTGAAAAAGTTGGCATAGATTTTGAAAAAGTTGCTGGCCCTATCATCACCGCAAAGGCTGAAACACACTTGGCACATCTCGTTCTGCGCGCACATGAGGAAAAGAAAAAAATGTAAGTGCACCTACAATAGAAGGACACACAAAAAAAGACTATTCTATTGATGTTAGTTGAATTTAAAACAACGCATCGGGTATATTCAGTGGTGACAAAAAATGGAGACAAGTAACATCCACACAAGAGAAAAAGTTCCTATTCACTCTGTTAAAGAAAAATAAAATGGAAACACTATCTAACATGATTAACTATCAGATGACTTTTTCACACCCTTATTACCAAAAAAATGACTATGCCACCAGGTTCAGAAAACAAATTACTTATTTACACAGGCGCACAGCCAGGCACAAACAAAAAAAATCAAAATCTACAAACTACATTTTCTAGATGAAGCATCGGTATATGGTCAAAAAATGCCCTACTAGAACATTCTGAGAAACTGATCTAAAAAACACAACAAATCCTTACACGCGCTCGACGCACATTCTACAACAGCTACATTCTCTAGATGACATCAGTATATGACCAGTACTACAAAAAATCTGGGCCTGAATTTGGAAAACCCATTTCTCATCCAAACAAGAACAGTAAAAATCACATCCCCTGACTACTGGGAAAAGAAATTCTGCCAGACTTGGATCTGTAGCTATAAAAAGACCCAGATGACTATTCTACAACAGCTACATTCTCTAGATGACATCAGTGTATGCTAAAAAAAAGCCCTTCTGGTGCATTTTCTAGATGTGTTCGACAGTATACATGATGTTGTATGATCTACTAGTACAAGCCCTAGTGCTGGATTGCAGAAACAAATCACTAAATGGGATCCCCCCCTCCATCCCCATCTTTCTACAACCAAAACCGCTCAAACAAACAAATCTACACCTTTGCATTTCTAGATGATATAGCCTACACAAGAACACAAACCCCTAGATGCGGCCAAACGGGAAAAAAGGACAAGAAAACATTTAGATTAGGGGGATCTCCGGTGACAAAAAAAACTCACCTCGTCCCTCAGCCCTGCCATCTCATGTACCAGAAACACCAGATCGATTTGGTCGCCTTCTCCTTCGTGCTCCCGTCGCCCGATGGATGAGAGAAGAGGAACGGACTGGAGAATGCAAGGGGACAACAAGACAGACCGTGGGGAAAACAAGCTCGAAGACAAAAAAGGAAACGGGCCCAAGCCCGGAGCATGATAACGGGCCAAAAAAAATGTTAAGACAACGACGACAACGGCCCGACGCGAGCAGCGCGCGCAGGCGCTGGACACGATCGACAGCTCGCACGAAAATTCAATCGCAAACAGATCCGACGGTGGAAGACTTAGATGTGAGGTAAGTGAAATAGCAATTCCGTTAAAAAAAAGGTGAGGAGGATCGGATCCGCGGTGGAGACTCTTTACCCTCGTCGGAGACGGAACGGTTACGCGCGAGTCTCATAAGGCGGAGGCAGGAAGGGAAGATCGTCGGAGGCGGAACAGGCGGAAGGAAGGAAGGATAGATAGTCGGAACAGCGCCGCTTGAGTTTGAGTTCCATAAGTATGAAACAAACTCAGCGCGGACCCGTCCAGCAAGAAAAGATCAGTGCCGCCGGCGCTGCCCCAGCGAAGATGGTAGTTCTTCCCCTCCTAGGCAGGATCGCGGTGCGTCTGGCAGTCGGATGACGACCAGAGTTCGGTTGACGACCTAAAATACGAGAGTCTTGAAGAATATTGCAGGTAATCAGTCTATTAATCCAGTTCCATGGATCCGCGCAAGTTCAATTTCGCATCAGCGGAATAGGATTAGATTAGATGGAATGCTTTCGCCTCCCAAGTCCCAACACTTTGGTTCAGTATTTGCATACTCTTTGTTTCATTGATCCGTCTGAATTTCGTATATACTAGATCTAATCCGTATGGGCATTTGGAAGGCTTAGCTGCCGAACGCCAGCTTGTGCTGAAAGGCCTCGAGCTGTACAACGCTCTGCATCCGGTGATTTGTTCTTTCTTACTCAACGTTCCTTCTTATTAATCGGTCTTGCAAATTGGGCGTATACACAGATTAATTTAACGATCTGCCTTCGATCCAATGTTTTCGCCACTTTGAAGAAGATTCATCGAAATTTACTAGATAAATCAATAGTTACTCCCTCACACTTTAACTTTTTGTAATCACTATTTGGATTTGACATTTGGAAATTGTATTACTGGGTTTGTCATGAAATATATTTCCATATAATTATTATTTAAACAGATCTTGCTAAGCAATAATTGCGATAAGTGTGGGTCAAATCCTCAAATGTATGTGGGAGATCTGGTTGATTTCTTCCTAAACAACTAGTAAAAGATGGAGGTACCGGGTAGTAATTAAGTGAAGTCAGTCACTGATGCTTCTTTGTTTTGTTTTGTTTTACCTTGCTACAAGTAGTAATTTCTGCTTCCATGATTTTTGTTCTGCTTTGTTTTACCTCCCGACCTGTACCAATTTCTTTTTCCATGTTTGGTTGGCTCATCAGGGCGATGAGTATGAACTTGCTCCTGGTAAGGTGACCAGGAGCAGCCAACCTGGTGATGGGTGTTGCTGGACTCATGGCAACTTTGTGGCTCGTCGGAAGGGCTCTGGCTGCTTCTCTTCCCTGCCGGTTCCACGAACTCTCTTTTTCTTTGAGCACGTCTGTAGAGCTGATTTCGAAGGAGTTGTCACATGCATTCCTTTAGGTATGTATCTACTTGTGAACTTGATTCACTCTTATCTCAGTGCCATCACACAACTGCATACCACATGTTTCTGCTTGAAGAAGATCTCGTTCTCTTTTGCCTTTCCCAAGCATATGTACTTAAAAGAAAAATGTGATTTTCATCAAAAGGCATGCAATTTTGTAGAGAAAGCTACTGTGAAATGCCCAAGATTCACCTTACCACATAAGATTATACTAGTTTAAAGAGATGCTGTTCGAAATTTCTTTATGTTGTCTTTTGAACACGTAAAATTTGAGACATTCATGATCTACTAGATAATAATAATTGGGCCATGTTTTGCGAGAGTGCACAGTTACTGCTTAAATACATTTTAAACTTGCTTTATTCATTTTTCGGTCATGTTTGCCTTGTGTTTGTTAATGAAATTCTATGCCATCATGTGCTCCCCCCCCCCCCCCCCCCCAAGTGGAGAAGCCACATACAAGCTGGGTAGTCAATTGATTAACCCAGTTTTTTTTTTTTGGGTGTAAAATCAACATGTACTAATCTTGCAAAAGAAAAATAACAATCCATAGCGTTAACACCTGGCACCGCCACTCCCCCCAAGTAATGGGTGGTATTTATCAGTTTTTCTACTAGACGCTAAGTGTTCCATCAAATCTAAACCCAAAATTAAGTCACAAAGAGTCTACCGCATTTGATACAAAACAAAAAACGTTTTACTGTGAAGTTTTATGCCAGATTGCGTAGTAAAAGAATCTAGCATTTTACTACCGAAAACTAAGCTTCTTACTAGTAGGACCAAAAAGTTATTGGATGGGTTGATTAGGTGGTTTGCATGTACTACCCTGCCAGAGTGCAGAATACCACGCCCTCCCCCCTGCCCCCTCTCTTTTACTGGGAAAACTGATCTTTCTACCACTGATTATTTGCCTAGACATTAGCCGTAGCTTTAGGTGTTTTACTACATTTCCTAAAGCTTTTCCGGCCGGGTGGGAAAAGAGTTAGATTTGCTGGCTGGACCATAGAATTAGTACTTTGCGCTCAGGCTGATCTGATGGCATGATCATATTTGGTAGCCACGTCACCCTCGCCGTGAGGGGTTAACTGCTCGTTTCTATCAAGTATGCTGGCCGATAATTAAGGCTGATATCATGGAGGCTATCAGGCATATCTCATGTGCGGACGGACGGAGCTTCCATAGACTGAATCAAGCGCTGTTGATGCTATTGCTGAAGAAAGATGGTGTTGTCGATGTGGGGGACTTCCGCAAAAGCCCTTGCTCTGTGGGCCGGACCTATGACGAATCAGCTAATCACTGCAAACCAAAGCGCATTTACCTGAGGGCGATCTATACAAGACAATTTCATGCTCGTCAATTAGTCGATGAAAACTTTCCATAACCGCAAGGTCTCTTCTATCTTCTCGAAACTGGATACTGCGCAAGCCTTTGATGTGGTTTTCGTGGCCTCTATTGCTGCAAGTCATGAGAAAGAGGGGTTTTGGCCCAAGGTGGTGCTCGTGGGTCACTTTGCTGCTCACTTCGGCAAGTTCTAAGGTATTGATCAACGGCAAACCTGGCGGACGTGCGTGGATTGAGGCAGGGAGGTCCTCTGAAGCCACAACCAGCGAATCTGCAGTGCATTAATCCACGCCAATGATTAGCAAAGTGACCCATGGTTGGCAGGGGCGATAGTGAAGTTTCTGGAAAGATAGGTGGATTGAGGGCCAAAGTGCAGTGGACATTGCTCCCAAGTTTATCCGTTTGTTGGGGCGAGAGGTGGGAAGAAGAAAACGGTGGCGGAAGCTTTAGCGGAGGGCACAATTCTGACATCTAAAACTGCTCTAGTAATTATAGATTTTTCCGTTCCTGCTTGTGCAGATTAGATTCATGTGCGAATGAATTGCAGGTACCAGTTGCTTTGTCTCTCGTTGTTATCATACAGAGATGGCATTATATCATGCTTTTAGGAGTGAGGAGCATGATGCACATCTTTTAGGATATGGATAACATATGATATTCCTATTTTCCTTTTTGTCCTTTTGCTGGGCTGACAAAGAGATAAATGGCTGTCTATTTTTCTTTTAAACTAGAGAAAGGAACACAGCTGACATTAAGAAAATCCTGTTGCCCTAAACACCTAGTACGATGACGTATGCTATTCAGATATCCAAGAAAAGTTGCATACGGCTAAACCTGATTTATCCAAGCTGTTTTTATTTTAAGCGATTGATACGTAAACCTGGTAAGGTACTTTGCTTTTAAAGCTGTGCATGTTCTTGGCCGGTTGTTTATTTCTTCTGTTTTCAGATGAACCAGTGACTGAAGCCTACACCTTTCTTGGTTTCCGTCTTGGATGGGGTACTCGTCGTCTTGGTGGCTGTATCTCCCTCTCTCTCTCTCTCTCTCTCTCTCTCTACATTACCGTCTTTCATTTCTCTGTTGCCTGATTTCCTGTGTTATCTTTTCAGCGGATTGCGTTTGCAAGACATGCTACCGTCTCTTTAATACTCCGTACCCTTGTTTCAAGAGGACATGCACATGTGGACATAGCAGGGTGGAGAAAATATGTGAAATGTGTTATCTTCGTAGCGGTGTGCTGCATCCATTCAGAGGAGAATTCCAGTTTGGCTATCACAAATAGGGTTACCCCTACTGCTCACATACGATGCTAAGCTAGACTTGGTGAGTTGGTGGTGGAGCAATATGTGTGTTCGAATGCTCAATGTGTATGATTCTTCCTTACATCACTCTTGGCAATCATATGTACTCCCTCCGTTTCTAAATACAAGTCCTTTTAGAGATTTCAATAAGGACTACATTCGGATGTATATAGACATATTTTAGAGCGTAGATTCACTCATTTTGCTCCGTATGTAGTCCATATTGGAATCTCTAAAAGGTCTTATATTTAGGAACGGAGGGAGTACTTGAGAACTTTGGCAATCATATAAGTATGTTGTCTCTTCTTCTTCTTTTTGCGAATAAAAGTCTGATAATAACTCGCAAAAGACAAGTACTATTGAATTGGAATGGGCACAAAGATTATTAGCCAGCTAGCTGTATTGCGTGCATGTGAAACTGATCCCTGCTCTTATAGCTGTTTGGTTCCAGGATGAAGCTGGGTTGATTGAGGGTGTCCCTGTCCACCTGTTTAGGGATAATATTTATTATTTTTGCTCGGGTGAAGTATAAGAAGTGGTTCGAGATAACCAGGCTAAATACTACTCCCTCCGTCCGGAAATACTTGTCGGATGAATGGATGTATCTAGACGTATTTTAGCTCTAGATACATCCATATTTATCATTTTTGCGACAAGTAATTCCGGACGGAGGGAGTACTAGATGACTGATAGCAACGTAGTGAAATAGATCGTGAAATAAAACAGGAATGCCGAGTTCCCAAGCAGTAGGAGGAAAAGTGATCTCTGATTGTGTGACTGTTGAAGAATGAGCTCACGAGTTATAGGCAGTGGCTTGGTTAAGGGAACGTGGCTCATAGGCAGTGGCTTGGTTAAGGGAACGAAACACACTGCTTGGTTAAGGGAACGCAACTCATAGGCAGTGGCTTGGTTAAGGGAATGAAACACATTGGAGTTGTAGCGAATGCGAATCTTAATAAGGTGATTGTAATTGTGCTTATGGACCCGAACCTAAGTGATCTATTCATGACCACGATGAAAGTTTGTGTTTTGTTGAAGGGATGAGAGGTGGTTAGATTGTTGTGAAGACCCCTTTGCTATGAGGTGGTGAGAATACCCCTAATACAAGAAAACCTACTAACAGGGTACTAAACTTGTTAGTGTCATATATCTGATATGCCAATTATATCACGCTACTGGTAAGTGGATACTAGTACTGTGTGGGCGGCACGCCACTGATACAAAACTTACCCAAACGCTGGACGACGCGCGCGCGTGATCAAGCGCTCGCGAGCGGCCGCGGGAGAGCCGTCCGTTTTCAACCAGATCACGACCAGGTAGAGGCGGGCGATCACATTTGTCTCTTCCGTTTAGATGCCCCCGCGGCCCCATCCCATTTCTCTTTCCTCTCTCAATCCGCGCGGCGACGAAGGGGAGGAGATCCCCTCGGTTTTGGCGGCGAGCTTTGCCGGCGGGAAGTCCGGGCGATGTCGGCCAGGGGGAGGGGGGGAGGGACGGGGGTGCGGACCTTCGCGGAGGGGTACCGCATCGACAGCCGAGGCACCAGCGGGCGAGCAGCGGTGCACGCGAAGATAGAATGAGGGGGAGCTGTCGGTGGCGCGAGACGGTGAACGCCAGCGAGGAGGGTCTACGTCCCCGGCAGAAGGTGAGTTACCGCCGGAGCCATCCCTCCTCTCTCTCCCTCTCTCTCTCTCTCAGGGCGAACACGGTAGATTTTGGGCCGTCGCACTGTCGACTTCCATGGGAGGGGTTGCCGGATTCGAGAATTTTTTCTGCCAAACTCAAATCCCCTCAGTCAATCGACCTCTAGAGGTCTTACATTTGTCTCCCACGCACAATCCATATTCATCGTTTATGATTAGGAGACGGGATTTTAGAGGGGCACCAGCGAAGTCATGGGCGAGGGGTTATGCGCAGCAGCTCATAACCGTTTGTTTTTGGGGTGGTAGGCAACAATCCTTCTCGCCCACCTAATCAGATCACAGGGGATGTAGGCAACAATATGTAGTGTTTTTTAAGCAATACTATGAGATGTATTTTCGATAACTGGGCAATGATAGTGGATGTTTAGGCTATTTAGTGTTTTTACTTAGGCGATTTAGTTAGGCAATCAGATCACAGGGATGTAGGCAACACTTTTTAGTGTTTAAGCAATAATATGGAAGAACATTTCATGGCATAACTCTGGTGTGCTGGACGATGGACATCGCATCCTGGTGAAGCTCATCCCTGAATATGCATGTTCGAATGGAAGCAATGTGCCACTGTAGGATGGTGATCTGTCGGATGACTTCTTAGCTGAAGTTTAGTTCAGGATCCTGCAGCTTGATAGGAATATGATTGGTGTGAACGACAAAACATAAAGGAATCGTCAGGCATGGTTTCTTCAAAGATTCAGTTTTTTTATTACATGTATCTTCCTCTTTTTTAGATTTTCTGCTGATATTTCAATACCAAAGCAATCTGAATTGTTAAAATAGACTGATCATCAACCAACTAACACAGTGCTGCCAATTTTCTCATCTATGTGTGGCAGCCATCTTGCGCAAGGGTCGAAATGGGATTTACTATTCCAGCGATAACGGGATGGCACCTGTGTGTTTATGAAAGTTCTCCGGCGAGCAAAACGTGGCCTCATGCTGGATAGAAACAAGGAACTACCTGGGTGAATTTTTTGACTGACGCTCCAACACGCAAAATCGCAAATTAGCTCTGCACGGTGGCGGCGGAAGAAAACCTGAGCAGGAAAAGAAGATAAGAGAACTACATGGAGAGGGATTTTTCAGGCTCTCATACATGCACGGTAATTAATACTGGGGACAGCTGAATGCTACGTAACATAGCTGCTTCCAAAATTTGCCTAGTTATATATAGAAAACACAATTCATTTTGTTTTTACATTCTAATGTACATAGCAAAGCAACTAGAAGACTATAAACACATGATTTTGGACATGATTCCATGGTTTGTGTTTGTTTGCAGCCAGCTCCCTCTGTCCATCGTCCTCGTTGGAGTCGGCAGCAAGCCATGGAACGATGATCTGGTGCAAGTCTACGACAAACGAGGCTGACCTGATAATTACCAGGTGCTTACCGTCATAAAATATGTATAAATATTTGTTTTTTTCATTCTTTAAGAGTATATGATCATGCCATGTACTAAATTGACTCAGCACCAACCTCAAACAACTGCAGTTTTGTTAATTTCACCAAGATAATGTTGACAGAAGCATCCAACACCGAGGAGTGGTCCACGCTCGAGGCCCCGAGGAAGATCCCGAGCTAGTAAGCGGCAATAATCGTCGGGCGGATCAGGTACCAGTTAGCAATGCTCAACGAGATATAGTAGTTCTAAAGGTCCTTTCTACCTTACTATACCCTGCTGAACCAGACAATGCTGTTAGTTCTCGAGTTTGATTGCTTGTTTTGGAATGGGTGTGACCATTGATCTTTTGCGATGTGGTTGCGAGAGCGACTTTGAGGAAAAATTTGATTAAGTCGCCTACGGCCATCGTGTGCACCGAGTCGCCTACCTCCCCACCATATAGTCGCCGTTCCCAAGGACAAATTTGAATAACCCGAAAACATCAAGTCGCGCACCGACTAGTCCATCCCGGGGGCGGGGGGGAGGGGGAGGGGGTCACGCCTCGCCATACAAAATTGACTAAGTCGCCTACGGGCTTCGTGTGCACCGAGTCGCCTACCTCCCCACCATATAGTCGCCGTTCCCAAGGACAAATTCGACTAACCCAAAGACATCAAGTCGCCCACCAACTAATCCATGCCGCGCGGCGGGGGGAAGGTCGCCCCGCCGCGCCCCTCCACAAATTTGATTCGCCTACGACTTCCGCATGCATGGAGTCGCCTACGTTCGCACCACATAGTCACCGTGCCCAAGGACAAACTCGACTAACCCAAAAACACCAAGTCGCCCACCGACTAATCCATGTTGGGGGTCGACTAAACCCAAAATACATAGTCGCCCCGTCGTTGCCTACAAAATCTACTAAGTCGCCTACGAGCATTCGTTGTACGGAGTCGCCAACCCTCCCAACATATAGTCGCCGCACTCAAGAACAAACTTGACTTAATCCAATGCACTAAGTCGCCCCATGCCTAATCCACGACGAAGTCGCCTAAACTCTAATGCATAGTCGCCCTGTACCGCGCCACACAATTTTGACTAAGTCGCCTATGGCAATCGCTTGCAGGGAGTCGCCAACCGTCCCAACATATAGTCTCCGCGCTCAAGCACTAAGTCACCTTATGCACTAAGTCACCCCACGCCTAATCCACGACGGAGTCGCCTAAACCCCAATACATAGTCGCCCCGTGCCATACAAATTTGATTAAGTCACCTACGGCAATCGTATGCACGGAGTCGCCTACCTTCGCACCATATAGCCTCTGTGCTCAAGCACAAACTCACCTTATGCACTAAGTCACCCCACACCACCCCACGCCTAATCCACGACGGAGTCACCTAAACCCCAATACATAGTCGCCCCGCGCCACACAAATTTGACCAAGTCGGCTACGGCAATCACATGCACGGAGTCGCCTACCTTCGCACCATATAGCCTCTATGCCCAAGGACAAACTCGACTAACCCAAATACACCAAGTCGCCCACCGACTAATCCATGCTAGGGGTTGACTAAACCCAAAATACATAGTCGCCCCGTCGTGGCCTACAAAATCGACAAAGTCGCCTACTCCACGACGGAGTCGCCTAAACTCTAGTGCATAGTCACCCTGCGCCGCGCCACATAATTTTGACTAAGTCGCCTACGGCAATCGTTTGTAGGGAGTCGCCAACCCTCCCAACATATAGTCGCCACGCTCAAGCACAAACTCGCCTTAATCCAATGCACTAAGTCGCCCCACACCTAATTCACGACGGAGTCGCCTAAACCCCAATACATAGTCGCCCCGTCGTGGCCTACAAAATCGACAAAGTCGCCTACTCCACGACAGAGTCGCCTAAACTCTAGTGCATAGTCGCCCTGCGCCGCGCCACATAATTTTGACTAAGTCGCCTACGGCAATCTTTTGTAGGGAGTCGCCAACCCTCCCAACATATAGTCACCACGCTCAAGCACAAACTCGCCTTAATCCAATGCACTAAGTCGCCCCACACCTAATTCACGACGGAGTCGCCTAAACCCCAATACATAGTCGCCCCGTCGTGGCCTACAAAATCGACAAAGTCGCCTACTCCACGACGGAGTCGCCTAAACTCTAGTGCATAGTCGCCTTGCGTCGTGCCACATAATTTTGACTAAGTCGCCTACGGCAATTGTTTGTAGGGAGTCGCCAACCCTCCCAACATATAGTCACCACGCTCAAGCACAAACTCGCCTTAATCCAATGCACTAAGTTGCCCCACACCTAATTCACGACGGAGTCGCCTAAACCCCAATACATAGTCGCCCCGCGCCACACAAATTTGACTAAGTCGCCTACGACCATCGCATGCATGGAGTCGCTTACTTTTGCACCATATAGCCTCTGTGCCCAAGGACAAACTCGACTAACACAAGAAAACACCAAGTTGCCCACAAAAACACATCAACCTGAAACACATTCTCAACCCTCTCAAGAGCATCCAATTTAATCATGTAGAAGAAGTTAGGGTCATCTTTTCCGTATCTCATCGAAGTAGGCATTTGTCTCAGCCATGCCCCCTTCTTTTGCTTCAGTCTCCCGGATAGGCAATAGTACTGATGAACTGGGGCAAAAGTACTGAAGAACTGGAGGTAATAATACTGATGAATTGTAGGCAACTATTATGAGTTCTTTTAAGTCAAAACAGGGTAGGTCCATCATGAGCACTTTTGATATACTTAGCATTGGTTTTTTTTAAACCGGGCAACAACAGTGACATACCGTGGGATGAATAGGCAACAGTACTGATGAACTTGTGGGACGGATAGGCAACAACAATGTGTGGTGGACGCAAACAACACTAGAACAATTGCAGGCAACAACAAAGAGGAAGTACCAAATCGTCAAATCCCGGCAGCCCCTAGTGCGATGTTTTTTTCCCCACAGAACCTCAATCTGGGATTTTTTTTGAGCAGCTGTTTCCATATCAACACATCGGCAAGTTTTCTTTTCTTCCATGAGCAACTATATAAACATTCAACTCGGGATTTTTTTTGATCAACTCTCCCCCATATAAAACACTCCAGCAAGCTTTCTTATTCTCATGAGCAACTCTACTTACTTGTAGGGGGGGGGGGGGGGGGGGGAGCTTTTTCTTTTTTACAGAGGCCAGGTGCAAGGTAGTAAACAAGACAAACAACAGACCAGGAGCTTTTCTAGCAACCAGGTTCAACAGGGGGAGGGGGCAAGAAGAAGTACAGATGCAAGATCCAAAGCAAGTTGCATACACGTGTGTACAAGATAGAGTTCTGCAACTAGATCATGGGGTGTGGTAAAATAACAGCCGAATTTGTGGAACAAGAACATACTTGCTTGAATCTGGTCCTTACCTGAATCTGATCTTTTTTTGTTGTTGCCCGATATGTTACAAAGTTTTGCAGATGATTTTTCAGAACTGTTGCCTAATCTATGACAAAGAGTTGCAGGAATCTTTTTTTTTTCGGTTTTGATTTTTGCTTCTTGTTTTCTTGACTGGAGTTTTTGTGTTTCTTGCTAGACAGGAGCTCCCCCCCCCCCCCCCCCCCCCCCCTCCCCCCCCCCCCCCAGGCCATGGTGTGCGGCGGCTGCGGGGAAGAAAGCCTTGGGGGAGGAGAGGAAAGAGATGCATGCAGATCTGTGCGGGGGTCTCCTTTTTGGTGGCAGTACACGCCGGCGTCGTGGGAATTCTTTGGCAGGACGTGGTAACGTGGAGGAGGGGTGAAACTTCCGTCTTTGGTAGGGGACGGGGACCGCACGTGGGCTAGTTTCCTAAAACTGCCGGCCGCTCTATCCTGCTGCATAGCAAGCAGGCGCTCTGTAGCATTCGTCCCAAAACTTATGAGTGGTGTATGTGTTGCACACCACTAGTAAACCATATACTAGTAGCACTGCGCTCGAGGGGAAGCACACGCCACTAATACATCTGATTTCACTACATACATCCAAGATTTGAACACCATTGTTCAAATCACAAAATACAACCTAACTAAACTAAATCGTTGGCGCACCCGTTTAGTTGCCCGGCATCGCCGGAGCGTTGACCACCTCGTCGTCGTTGTAGAGATGACGATGTCCTGTTGTCGGAGGCGGAGGCATCCATGTTGCGGGATGCAGGGGAGTGCCGACGTGCACGACATCTCCTCTCCGTCATCGAAAGGAACTGGCGCGAAGAACATGTCGACCTCCCACAACGTCTCTTCCATCTGGCGTTGCTTCATCGCGTACGCTGATCTCGCCTCCTTGCCGCCCTGACGGACTCGAAGGGGCGTCGATGGCCATCCGCATCTCCTCAAACTCCGGATCCATGCGATACAGAGCCATGAAGTCCGCATCAGCAAGACGCGCCTCGATCTGCGCCTCCATGGAGATATGCTCATGCCACTACCAAAAAAGACACATATGTGATGATACACATTTGTCACAACAGGTCATATTTTCTGTCACCCATGTACATCTGTGACGACTTTATGAAATATTCAAGATAGTCATGCCTATGTTGTCAAGGTTGTGTTCCATGACAATAATACCGTTTCATCACGGAAGTGTCCAATTCCATGATGATAAATGACGTGTCATGGAAGTGTTTCCGTCAAGGGTAACCAACATGTTGCAGCCACCGTAACGGGTCGCCGTTAAGCTATCGGGTATGGGTCCTGGATCCGATACCCGTTAACCGCCCTGACCAATGACAATTTTCCACATATCGGATTCTCATTCGCCAATGGAGCCACGCATCAGCTCTACCTCATTGCATATGCCACCCATCCAAAGGACGATATGCGCCTATGAAATGACGACACGTGGCACGACCCAACATTGACCCTTTTAGTTAAAAAGTTTGGCCCAGTAAAAGGCCCACAAAATTTAGTCAAAAGTTAGTGGGTCGGCCCACTAAGGCCTAATTGCAGATAGCCCAATTACGACCCACTGCCAGTTCTAGCCCGTTAACAGTCCGCTATGTCTTTGGGCCCAATTACGACCCGATGTGTCTTTCGGCCTA
This sequence comes from Elymus sibiricus, assembly GCA_039707655.1. Classification (NCBI taxonomy): domain Eukaryota; kingdom Viridiplantae; phylum Streptophyta; class Magnoliopsida; order Poales; family Poaceae; genus Elymus; species Elymus sibiricus. The sequence goes on along the minus strand of CM077668.1, from coordinate 148,027,817 downwards.
TTGAAGGCCCATAGTACACTTGGACCCATTTCGGCCTGTTAGCGGACCTTAATGGAAATGGGTTGTTTTCTGCCCAGTATGTCTTTCGGCCTTTTAGCGGCCCGTTGTACTGATGGGCCCATTTCTAGCCAGGTGTGTCTTTCGGCCTGTTAACGGCCCGTACTACACTTGGGCCCATTTCTGGTCCGACGTGACTTTTGGCCTATTAATGACCTGTGGTCTCGGTAGCAAAATTCCAGCCCGACCTGACTTTCGACCTATTAAAGGCCCATTTATGACCGGACTTGGGCTTTCGGCTTATTAATGGCTAAAGATGTGATTGGGCCAACCAAAACCCGAGGTATATTTTGGCTTGTTAACGGTCCGTCATGTAATTGGGCCAATCATGACCCGAGGTATATCTCGGCCTGCTAACAGCCCATGGACTCTTCGGCACAATTCAGGCCAAATCTTCTTTTCAACCTGTTAAAGGCCCATGGTATCTTTTGGCCCAATTAAGCCCCGCGGTTTGTTCGGTCTATTAACGACCCAAAGTTACTGGGGACCCACCTTACGTTTGGGCCTGCTAATGGCCCGTCATGGTTATGGGCCCATGTAATGATGGTGGGCCGATCTGATCCATGAAGGGCCGATCTCCGTCTTCTTTCTTCTCGACTGCAGTCAAACACACGGACCAGGTACCGAAATAATTGCTTCACGTCAGCAATTTTAGGGGTCACTTCCGTCGCACAATATCTTCGATAGCAATCTTCTCTGCAAGATGATAATCTTCTGAGTTTATAACAAACTCCTCAGAACTTCAGGGACCTAAATTCTCTGTATGCACTAGCAAACATATTAGTTCCTTACTGTTTATGTCAACAATTTCCAAAACACAAGGAGGCAAATTATTGCACCAACAGTTAGTCTGACCGTCATGTCGTAGGAATATGCGAAGCGTCCGCACAGGCGCTTGCCGGTCAACTATCCGCGTTCATGGCATGGAGAACGGTGCTTCGCCCGGGGAACCTGCACCCGGAGATTTATGCCAGATGGAAATGGCCAAATCTTATCCTCCTACTCCTCATTTTTGTCCTCCCGTCGGCACCGTCCTAATCCCCATCCACGCCGTCGTTGTCCCCATTCCCGTGTAGTCCCGTCCACCATGGTCCGCCAGAAGATCATACTATAAAATGCTCACTCAGAGCGGCGGGCGGAGATCGCAACGGAGATGTGAGTCACCGAGGCACAGCGCGAGGCCCGCATTGCGGGCGGCATTCAATTGGATAAAGAGGAAGGACAAACTACAAGAAGGTAGCCAACCGTCGCATGAGGTGCCAGTAGTTCTTCCCATTGTTGCCAAGGTGGGTGTAGTAGATGCGATTGTTGGTGACGTCAACAACATTCCTATTTCCATGGAGGCAAAGAATCTCGAGGCGGAGGTGCAGCTCGCCGCTGAAGTGGAGGATGTTGTCGTCATCGGCAAGCTCGTCGCCGACCCTAACTGCTCGCGGAGAACCGCGCCATGCTCGATGAGTTCATCGAGGACGAGCGAATAGATAACATCTACACTGGCGAGAGAGACGAGGAGATGGCCCTGGTTCAGGCTACCAATGCCAACAACCACGAGGCCGGCGGCTCCGTTGAGGGATCACCCCGATCCCCGACGATGAGGAATGGGGGTACAAGTACCATAATATGCTTTTTTTGGATGTGATTTTTTAATCCTTTTTACCTATGAATGATGCACTGTTTATGAATTAGCTAAATATGAAATTCTACGTTACATGTGGCTGCGTAGTACAGATGACCAAAATAACTAATTTCACATTTGTTTTAGATAAACCTGCGTACCTATATATAAACATCCACTCGAAATTAAATAAACATCATGTTGTAAGTTGTCATGTCATGAATTAGGACCATACTTTCAGATAAATCATGAAAAAATGTCTTTCCAATTGTTCACCTAACTTTCCCACTGCATTTGGTTTTTGCATCATGAGTGTAACGAGTCAACTAGTTACAAGCCAGGCATAAAATAGACGGTCACACGAACAACGGTAGCTAACAAAGAAAATATAGGCATACTTCCTGTTGACCGTTGTTTTGGTAAGATAAATAGAACAAATTGTAACCTTTTTTTGAACACAGTACGATCACAGATGACTCACATACATGCACATACACTCATCTCTATGAACACACGCACACACACTCTACTTCTATGAGCACCTCTGAGAGCCATCACAACATCTTTAAGATTATTGAAGTCACCATAGGCATCTCGTAGTCGAGGGGAACGTCTCCTCCGCTGAACGAAAATCGCCAGAGCCTGAAATATATCTAGAAAAATATGGACCGGTGCCAAGTCTAGTCTAGAACTTGAATTCTTGTGGGCTAGTTCCACCACAAGAAACCTAACTATATGGCAAAAGTAAAAATTATCGCATAGCCTGACGACACACAAAGAGAAGATTGGAGGTACGACCAACGAGCAAATGGTGGCGCGTACAACGCCTAACTACGGACGTCAGTTTTTTTTTCTCGAGAAAACTTCTAATCTATTCATCTTCAATTATTGCAGCGCAACGAACACCTAAAATAATAAAATTACATCCAAACCCATAGACCACCTAACTACGGACCGCAGTTGTGGTCTCTGATGGAGAAAATAAAAGTATATACAAACGATAAGAAAAAAAAACTTGGAAAAGAGAAAAAAAATCGAATGGAGAAAAAAGTACAGATACGAGCGATGCGAAGAGAACTTGGAAGACAGTAATAAAATAATAAAAAAGTGCTCCCGGCGGGGCTCGAACCCGCGACCTTCGGCTCATAAGACCAACGCTCTAACCAACTGAGCTACGGGGGCTGTTATGCTGAAGTTATTGATTATATTTAACTATCTATAATTCACCTCCAATAAAAACTCTGCAGGATCACGATTTTCATAGCTCCTTTTATGTTATTTGTTTCCTTCCTGCGCTTAATTTACACTACAATTCCTTTGAATACTTTTGTTGACTCAAATATCTTGAAAAATGATCTTTGTTTAACTTTGCCATGGTTGGACAATATTCGACACAAGTTTCATGCGGTATTCAATAGTATACCATATAATTCAACATGACATGAGTTTGCAATACCATGCTGGTTCTATTTGTGCAATTTCGCCAACCTAAGAGGTCATATGCATGTTTTTCAACATCTTGTTAATTTTGAAATACATTCACTCTTTTTAATTTCTAATATTTCTTATGAATTGAAAACCACATAATCCATTTAGCCATCTCTTTGTATGTCATTCAACTCGAGGTCAATCAAATTTTTTGAATTGAATTCCTAGGACACCCAACGAAGCAATGGATGCGATGACTTGAATTAAATGAGACTTGCATGGTCCTTAGAGTTAGCATTCCCATAGAACTAGCCATCCTTTGCATAGGGATACTTCTTAGCGTTAATTCCGTTTTTACCTTCAAGTTTTTCGACAAAATTTACTCCATTTAACTAACTATTTGCTAGTTTTATCTTCATAAAAATAATTAGCTTTCTCACGAGGGCTAAAAACTGGCAAATAATTGGTTGATGACGTAAAATGAATGAATTTGTTTTGATGAGGTATAAATCCTGTGGAAAGTGTGAAACTTAAGGTTAATAAATTCTCGGGAAAAAGGGGAGGTGATGTCCAACCGACGTCGTGAAATCCTGAATCAAGTTCCTTGGGCGGCCCGTTCCAGCTTCCAGCCTCAACCTGGTTCGTGCACGCCAAGTCGCCAATCAAGGCCCACGTGACAGTGTGCCAGGATAAACCCTAGTCCCCTCCATCCGCAGCCTCCTCCTCCTCCGTCTCCGTCGCCGTCGCATTCTACTGGCTCCCGGTTTGCTCCCCGCCCTGAGGCTGCTGCGGCTCCCTGCCTCGCGCGCCGTCGTCAGGTACTCATCCTGTCCCGTCCCCCTTCCATCCGCGCGATTGATTGCTAGGACAGTAGAACGGTGCCGCCGCGGAGTCGACGGGTTAGTGATGCGATGACGAATTTCGTACTGGTTGAGTGCACGGGGAAACTGTGAGCTTTAGCTGTCGGGTGATTTAGCTTCGGGGCAGGCAGATCGATGTTGATTCTTATATTTTGTATAAACTGGCGGCGTTCTTCTAGTTTGTGGGGTCGTAGTTGGCCCAAGTGATGTGTAGCTTCTGTTCCTGGCTCTGCAAGTCCTGCAATCCAGCTTCATAATCCGGCCTGCAAAGTTTTCACAGAAATAAGGTCAATATCATCTTTCTAGCGCATGGCGAATTTTGAGGGATTTTTGGTTTCTAACTTCAGCACAGTCAGGACTTTGCTGAATTTAGGCTTTCCGATTATGTTTCGATTGTTACATATTGTCTCCAGACATATTATCTGCAGAAAGTGAATTCAGTTAGCCAGCATTGTCCAGGGTGATAAAAGACAGAAATGTACCAAATGCACAAAAGCAAATTAATTACACTAACCCACAAACTGCCTGTACTGTAACTGTATTATATGTTAACTTCCATCCACGTGAATCAATTTTAGGTCAAGATACTTAATAGGAAAGGTCAAAGAACCATGTCCACCGTGATTCCAAATGTTAATTGCCTTGCAGTTCTCCCCAGCCATCTCCATTAGCATATATCTTCTTTTTCTTGTGCTGCTTGTTGCATCAAATATACCAACCTACACACAATATCAGTGCCAGAAGAAACATTACATTGTTAGAAGACTATGCAACATAACACCAGCTTACCTGACAACCAGAATTAGCTTGTTAGAAGGCTAATTTTGTTTGATGTCTTGATGATGTTTGCTTATGGTTTATTATGATTCTGTTACATAATTAGCTTCATCACATGGCTTTCCTATCCATGAGTTTGTCAGCTATGTTTGAAACAAGATATCCGAGGAGATTGCACTACTACAATTCGTACAAAAACAATGTTTCGTCGATGTATCTAAGATATATTAATATATTCCTTAATTGAGTTAGATTAAATCCAGGTGCTTGCCCTTTTGACACCTTTCTTTTTGTTGATCGCTCAGGGAAATGTCGTCAAATACTGAAGTAGCAAAGAGTCGTGCACGTAGAGACCTTTTGCTCAAGATCCAATCAGATGCTCAAACGTGCTGGGAGGAGAGCAAGGTTTTTCAGGCTGAACCTGGCAATGGACCTCCTGGCCCTGGTGAAAAGTTCTTTGGCAATTTTCCGTACCCTTACATGAATGGATTGCTACATCTGGGTCACGCCTTCTCACTGTCCAAGCTTGAGTTCGGTGCTGCATACCACAGACTCCGTGGCTCAAATGTCCTTTTGCCGTTTGCTTTTCATTGTACTGGGATGCCCATCAAGGCCTCAGCTGATAAGCTTGCTAGGGAGATTCAACAGTTTGGAAATCCTCCAGTGTTCCCTGCAGCAGAGGATGATTCAAGTGCTCAAGTGGCAGATGATAGCCAGGCTGACCAGGCTGCTCTTGCCCCAGGGCAATTTAAGAGTAAGAAATCTAAGGCTGCTGCAAAGACGGGCATGCAGAAGTTCCAGTGGGAGATCATGAAGGGCTTTGATCTGTCAGATGAAAAAATCGCCAAATTTCAGGATCCGTCTCACTGGTTGACCCACTTCCCTCCGCTGGCAAAGGAAGATCTTAAGGATTTTGGCCTGGGTTGTGATTGGAGGCGCTCATTCATAACCACTGATATGAATCCTTTCTATGATGCTTTTGTTCGCTGGCAGATGAGGAAGCTGAAGAAAATGGGCAAAGTTGTCAAGGATATGAGGTACACGATCTACTCACCACTGGATGGCCAACCTTGTGCTGATCATGATAGGGCATCAGGTGAAGGTGTGCAGCCACAAGAATACGTGTTGATTAAAATGATGGTGATCCCACCTTTTCCTCCCAAGTTGAAGGCCTTGGAAGGAAAGAATGTTTATCTGGCAGCTGCTACATTAAGACCTGAGACAATGTATGGGCAAACAAACTGCTGGGTATTGCCTGATGGGAATTATGGGGCTTTTGAGATCAATGAAACTGATGTCTTCATTGTGACAGCAAGGTCAGCCCTTAATCTTGCATATCAGCATCTATCCAGGGTCCCAGAAAAGCCTACCTGCTTAGCTGAGCTTACTGGCAATGATTTGATTGGGTTGCCATTAAAGTCTCCTCTTTCATTCAATGAAATCATATATGCACTTCCCATGCTCACTATCTTGACAGATAAAGGTACTGGCATCGTGACTAGTGTGCCAAGTGATTCGCCAGATGATTACATGGCACTGCAAGATTTAATCACAAAGCCTGCTTTGAGACAGAAGTATGGGGTCCAAGATGAGTGGGTTCTTCCATTTAATATCATACCAATAATCAACATACCTGAGTTTGGGGATAAGTCAGCTGAGAAGGTGTGCCTTGATCTTAAGATTAAGAGCCAGAATGACAAGGAGAAGCTTGCTGAAGCAAAAAGGATGACATACCTTAAAGGATTTACAGATGGAGTGATGATTGCAGGGGAGTTTGATGGTAGAAAGGTTCAAGAAGTGAAGCCACTGATAAAGAACAAGCTTCTTGGAGAAGGCTCTGCTGTGTTGTATAGTGAGCCTGAGAAGAAAGTGATGTCAAGATCCGGCGATGAGTGTGTCGTTGCTCTTACAGATCAGTGGTACATAACTTATGGTGAAACTGAATGGAAGCAGAAGGCAATCAAATGCCTGGAAAATATGAATACATTCTCAGCTGAAACCCGTAACGGATTCGAACACACGCTGGGCTGGCTGAACCAGTGGGCATGTTCACGCTCTTTTGGCCTAGGTACTCGCATTCCATGGGACGAGCAGTTCCTGGTAGAATCTCTTTCAGATTCAACCCTGTACATGGCTTATTACACAATTGCACATCATCTACAAAATGGTAACATGTATGGAGAAGAAATATCTTCTATCAAGCCTGAAGAAATGACAGATGAAGTATGGGAATATGTGTTCTGTGATGGTCCAGCACCCAATAGCAACATCTCTCCTGCCCTCTTGAGCAAAATGAAGCAAGAGTTCGAGTATTGGTACCCCTTTGATATTCGGGTATCTGGGAAGGACCTTATCCAGAACCATCTGACATTCAGCATCTACAATCATACAGCACTTCTTCCAGAGCATCATTGGCCTCGTGGTTTTCGTTGCAATGGGCATCTTATGCTTAACTCTGAGAAGATGTCCAAGTCAACAGGGAACTTCCTAACTCTTAAGGAGGCTATTTTTAGATATTCCTCGGATGCCACCAGGTTTGCCCTTGCTGATGCGGGCGATGGTATGGACGATGCAAACTTTGTTACTGAAACTGCAAATGCTGCTATTTTGAGGCTTACAAAGGAAATCACATGGATGGAAGAAGTTATAGCTGCTGAATCTTCTCTGAGAGGCGGTCCTCCCTCTACTTATGCTGACCATGTGTTTGCTAATGAGATCAACATTGCTGTAAAAGAAACTGAGAAGAGCTACAACGCCTTCATGTTCAGAGATGCCCTGAAGTCTGGTTTCTATGACCTGCAACTGGCTAGAGATGAGTACAGACTCTCTTGTGGAGCGGCGGGCATGAACCGTGAATTGTTGGGGCGGTTTATGGATATCCAGACCAGGCTTATCACCCCGATCTGTCCCCACTATGCTGAGCATGTGTGGCAAAAGATCCTGAAGAAGGAAGGTTTTGCAATAAAAGCTGGCTGGCCAGTTGCAGGCATCCCGGATCCTACTCTAAGAAGTGCGAACAAATATTTACAGGACTCCATTGTTTTAATGAGGAAGTTGCTTCAGAAGCAAGAGTCTGGTTCCAAGAAACCCAAGAAGGGAGCTGCACCTCCTCCATCAGCAGAAAACAAGCTTACAGTTGGTCTGATATATGTCAATGAGCACTATGATGGATGGAAAGAGCAATGTTTGAGGGTGCTTCAATCAAATTTTGATAGCCAAGCACGCTCATTTGCCCCTGATGAGGAGATCAACGAAGCATTGAGGAACTGCTTCATCGACCGCGAAACAAATTTCAAACAAGTGCAGAAGCTCTGCATGCCTTTCATCAGGTTCAAGAAAGATGAAGCAAGGACCGTTGGTCCCCAGGCTCTAAATTTGAAGCTTCCTTTTGGTGAAATAAATGTGCTTGAGGAGAACCTGGAGCTGATCAGAAGGCAGTTGGGTCTTGAGCATGTTGAGGTCCTGTCGGCATTTGATGGAGCTGCTCGTGCCAAAGCTGGAAAGCATGCTTCTCTGCTGGATAAGAATCCGCCTTCCCCTGGTGAGCCGGTTTCAATATTCATGAGCAAGCAGGAGTTTGAAGCCCAGAATTAAGCTCAGATTAATCTTCTCACAGAACTTTGTTGAGGTACTTGATTTTTGTCTACTTCTCACTGCATAGTATTGGTTTTCTACCATCTCTTGCTTTATGTAGGAGACTAGAACTGGCTCCTTTTATTCTTCACCTTTAGATTCTGTTGTAGTTTTTGTGCCTGGGGAAATAGTTTTTTAGCAAATTTTTATCGTGATGGTGTCAAGTAAAGCATGCTGGTATTGTTCCATTGTAGCCTTGCAGAAAGAATTAGTGAAGCAGACCGGCCTATGAAATGTTTGCAGCTGTTGCCCTGTGATACCATTTCCTTGTTTCTGTTAATCTTTTGCTGAGTTGTAAATCTGTGGTACTAGTTGCTAATGTCATTGTAGTCTATTATGGTGGAGGGGGGATGCATGTCTTATCTTATTTGTGGTTGCCTGTGCCTGTCTGCTCGACAGCCAATAATGTTGGAAAAGATTATGTTAAACCTGAGGTTGTAAACCTTTTACTTGAGATGATGACCATCTAGATGACAAATATTACCCTCGTTTCCTTTTTTTATGAGATGAGTCTGACTTTGACATCCTAATGATGTTGGTTCCTCTCTTGGTTGTTCTCCTACAGGTGTTTTGCAAGGCATATCGACTGGTTGTTCCTTCTGTTGATTCTAGCATGAGGCGCCTATTGGGAACATGGAAAGGTCCAGCTTGACTGCAGATGATTGAGAAGTGTTTTCAAGCTTTTGCCAATTTTGAGATGGCAATTGCACAATACAAGGAGTATTCTTGCTTTTATATACAGCAATGTCTAGTTTGTTTACTTACCAAAGTTGTGACATATTCCTGGCACTTGATCACATACTCCATGATATATTGTTTCTGCTGAAATGCTCAGTGACCATAGTAATGCTGTTATGCTGTCAGTTTTTTTAGATGTGTCATTGTCGATGTGGAATCTATTTCTGAGATATGTCATGTAAGTATCCTGTAACAACGCGGGCTTGCATTGCGTTTACATATCAGAGTGTCTCTACCAGTTTGTCTTGGAAACAGAGGGAACTACTGTTAGGCTGTTTGTCTTGGTGCGGTCTGCCACTAGATTCTCTTGCGGTCTTGCATTCAGTTCAGAGGCATTGCCTGGGAGGGAACCTGCAGAATATACGTCTCTGGCCAAGCATTTCGGTGGCAGGTCGAACGCCAAGGACCATCCAACCATTGCAACCCACCGATGGCAGTTGTAGAGTTTACTCCCAACAACTCTTGTCATTTCGGTGGCAGGTCGAACGCCAAGGGCCATCCAACCATCCAGCTAGTTCGTTTGTTCGAACGTTGGTAGCACAACCTCGTCAAATATCGCTGCATGAGGCCTAATTAATTTAATTATCTCTTCCATTCCAGGGACCCGAGAATGCCAATATTAGCACGAATCGTACGGAAATGTAACTTGGACTGCAAAATCTCAAACTTCCCTCAAACCTACCTCGGTCTCCCATTGTCTCCACACAAACTACCGGCCACTGCGTTTCAACCAATCATCAACTGCTTGAGCTACCTATCTGGCTGGTGGAAAAAAAAAAATTCCTGGCTGGTGCGCAAAACTGCTCTCCGGCGCTGGCAGGCTAGTCCTGATCTCCTCGGTGCTTGATTCTTTGGCTACTTGCTTCAATGCCCGTTTTCAAACTTCCAAAGAAAACGATCAAAGCGAACGACGCCAGCTTTCTTCTGGGCGGCGGAGGAATCTTGCGCGGGGTCAAAATGTCTCATTGCATAGTCTAACGTTTGCAAACCTAAGAAGTTTGGTGGTATTGGCATTAAGGACTTTACTACTCAAAAAATGATTGCATGTTGATGAGATTTGCTTTCAAGTACTTAACCAGCAACTCCACACCTGAGCTTCCTTGGATCTCCTGGTTAGAGTTAGACAAGCAAAACCTCCATAGCCTGCCACATATTGCTTCCTGCTCCCAGCCCTCCTTCCTAACCAAAGCCATCCAAACACAACTCCTGTAACCACAAAAAAATAGCCAAAAAAACTTTCTTCTGGCATGATACTTGGATCCTCTCCACCAATCTAGCCTCAGCCTTCCCCAGCTCGTACTCCCACTTTAAATAATGCTCACATCCTAGTTTCACATAACATGCGGCATGAGCTACAAATGAACCTAACCGGCTAACCAACGCAGCTACGAGCGGGCTTGCTGCCTTGTCGTTGCTGTTGCAGGATTTCCAACTCTCTGACGGACAGGATGAGCGCCACCTGATGCATGCTGATGGCCTCACCTCCAGAGTTGCTTACAACATTCTCAAGCATGAAGATCAGGAAGACGATCACACGCAGCCCTAATCTGGCGTTCAAGGTCACCGCACAAGCTAAAGATCTTCGGTTCGCTGCTCTTTAGAGGCAGGCTAAATACAAGAGCAAATCTATTCCACAAAAAAATCGGCACTGATGCTAACTGTCCACGATGTTCTTGCGCAACCGAAGTGTTGACACACGAACACGTCACCGTGTACCCTCGACGCCGGGGGTGATGCACCGCAGCTCACGTCGAAGGAGGCCCGACCGGCAGCGCGATACGCAGGACAGCCGGTGGACGCTTTTGAAGACCCGAAACCCCGCACACCCGGGAGGGACCCCGTCTGGACGCGCGGCGGCTATGGGCTGCCCTAGGTCGACCTGATCGCCCCTAGGGCCTCGTGGATCGCTGCCCTCCTTCGCGAAGAACGAACGAAGAACGAGGAAGAAGAAGAACAAGGGAGAGAGATAAAGATAAAGGTAAAAGTAGTAGATTGATTGTTCGATTGTGTGTTGTTCTTCAATCGGCCGTCACCTCTTACATATATATGAGGCGACTGGACTTTTCGTACAAGAAAATGACTCAAATCCCGTCCAAAACATCAAAAGTTAACCTAACTCGGACTAGGGGGCCGGAACTTCCGGTCGGCCCGGAACTTCCGGGCTAAAATTACATCAAGTAGCCCCTGCAGGTCGTATATGGCTTCGGACCGCGATGGTCCGAAAAGCAAAGTTGTAGATCTTGAAACGGAGAAAAACTCGTTAGTTTATCACTTTCTCATTCGAGGTCGTCTTGAGGTTGAATTTTGGCCCGCAAATCTGCAAATAATGTTGAATTCCAGTTTTCGGGGCGCACCGTGTGCAAACTTTCTGTTTAGCCCGGAACCTCCCCGGAAGTTTTGCCCGGAACTTCCGGGGCAGACTTCTGCAGCACACCGTTTTGGCTCTAACTTTTGCATACGAACTCCAATTGAGACGTTTTTTTATATCAAAATCGACCTTTCCGACGAGACGAAAACAATCCGTGTAGAAACTTTTCTCATATGGCGCTGTCTTGGAGGCTTAATCGGCCGAACAATACTCTGAATACAAAATCTTAGTACTTTGAGCATAGTTTTGGCCCTTGAGATGAGATCGGATGGCGATGGCCAAACTTCAAAGATGTTCATGTCGACAATACGGAACTTTTTCACGTAGATCACTTCTCCACTTGAGGCCATCTTAATTAAGTTCTTGACCGTGCCAAAATCTGATGTCAACACATGCCCCCCTGTTTTTCGGCAAAACTTGGATGCCGAAAAATAATTTGCCCAGAGCTTGTTCTAAGGACGATGTCAACACTCCATCGGCCATTTGCATATGCTTAGGACGATAAGTATATATCGGCCATTGCTTGTTTGAACCTCTTAATGCATACTTGGGTGAAAACTTCTCAACTTCTATAACAATCCGACGATAAAGTTTCATAGATAGGCATCAAAGCCATCCGCCGAACCATCTCTTCCACCCTTCTGCTAGGATCTTGCAGATAATCAACAATGAACTTTCTCTGATCCTTGCTTTTGCCTGCATAAAAATTTCGTTAGTGGCCGAAGCGGTGGGCTTCAGTTCGGCCTTACCTATTTCGACGAGACTAAGCATCGGCTATTGATGGATATGCATTACACTATGATCAACATGGTAGCCAGATGCTTGCTGTGTCAATTCTCTCCAATTGTCATGTCTAGATATATGAACAATTTGAAAGCCACCCAAGGAGAATATTACATCTAACCATGCCTCAAGATAAATTATAAACGATTCGTCAAGACATTGATAACTTTTTGATATTTGTTGCACTACTGATAACGAATCACCGAAAGCCTCAATATGTATAGCACCTATAGCAAGTAAAAGCTCCAATCCGAATAACAATGCATATTCGGCTTTGATCATTTGTGCATAAATATTTTAAGCGGCATGAGGCATCACAAAATAGCACCATCAGGAGATATATAAACAACACCAATACCTTGGCCTTTGTTATGAATTCAACCATCAAACATAATCTCCACAGTACTAGAGAGACAAGGCTAATATCAATATTATGCATGCCATAAATTGGATGCTCAATAATAAAAACAGCTATGGTTTGGCCTCTCATACATTTCAAAGAAGTGTAAGCCAAATCATATTCAATCAAAGTATGAGCCAATCGCCAATTCTGTGAATTGGCTTATGCAACATATATTGAATTGCATCGGTTATAATGTCTCAACTCTATCGAAGCATAACATAGGTATAAGTATAAATTTCAATGAATATGTGCCTTGTCTCGGTATCCAACTGTGCTAAGGACGATGTCAGAATACTGCACCGGCCATGCTTAGATAGATTCTCAGGGCGATTGTCAAATATCGGCCATTACCATAAGTTGCATGTATACTTCATCCACCAAAGCATTTATAGCCGAAATAAACAAATGAAATGAAAAATCAAGTATTTCGGCCGTTTGGATCAGCAACAAACTTGTAGCTAATCAAATGTATAATAATTTGGTAATACCCTTTCATGATATAAGAAATTATATTGCAACCATGGATCAAAGTAAGCCCATGGAGGGTAACCAATCATACCTGAGGATGAGTTCCATGGCATATGCATCAATGAGATGTTTGATGAATATGGATGATGTGCTAACCGAAGATTTTGATGTTGTGATGCGAACCTTCGGCTTAATTGTTTGTCACTTCCATCCTTCTCTTTCTTTACTTTTGTAACACTTGTTGCAATAGAAGGCTGGACATCATTTTTATTTTGACTACTCCTCTTGGGAACCCATGCCATGTTCCTCTTTTCAAGTTCTTGTGCACTAAGCTTTTGCAACTTCTTCTTTTGCCAATACGATAAGCCGAGTGGGCACCCCGGCTGCGATTTTGTTTGAAGTGGCAATTCTTGTTTTACCTTGTGCACTCTCAACTTCTTCTCTTTAGATTTGGTACTTGATTGATTTGCCTCATTGCCTTTTGTAGCCAATGTCAACACTTTAATTGGCTCTTCTTCATTTAAAACCAAATCTAAACTAGCACACTTGCGACCATCTTTCTTGACTTGATATACTTGCTTGACCACCTCTACCTTCTTCCTTGAGCTCCGGACCGATTCTTTTTTATTGAAACGGTCTTGAACATATGACTGCTCACTGAACGTTGGTCTTCTTGGAGCTACATAATATTGGTGAGATGGTTTATAATAAGATGGAGAATGTGCCCTTGTATCATACCTGTCCCATGATGGATATGGATTTACATGAGCATAGGGAGGCATCCACGACATTGGCATTGGCGGCCCAAAATAAGGATATGAATATGTTGCACTAAAATTCTCACTTTGCCAATACCGATCCTCAGATTTGCGCCTAGGGGGTGATCTTGATGCTTTTGAATTACTTGGCTGATAAGCACTTTTCTCTTCACTCTTCTTTTGATATTTATCTAATAATTGTACAAAAGTGACTTTCGATTTCTTGTTCTTGTGCTTATTGCGGCCTTCATCTCCTTTGGTTTCGCTTGCATCAATCTTTGGATCCTCTTGTTGCCCCCCAGTACTCAGTGCAACCTTGATGGAATTCCCGCCTTCAAGAATATTTTCATTGTGTTCTTGAACAACTTCTTCACTTGAAAGCTTGATCCCGTCATCCACAGTTTTTACCTTCTCATCATTTAATGAATCAGCTCGAAGAAGCCGATGCAAAAACTTTTTGCCATCAGGACCAATCGGAATAGACTGGTCATCCTTTGGTGTTTCAACAAATCTCAATCGTCCTTTATCAATGGCCGGTTTGACTATTTGACGAAACATATTGCAATCCTCAAAATTATGTTTGAACGAATGATGCAACCTACAATACATTCGTTCTTGGATTGATGGCTTGACATGGTGATCAAGAATTCTAATGTAATTATTTTTCTGCAACAAATCAAAGATTTGATCACACATGTTTGAATTGAAGGTATAATTTTCATCCTCTAGCCGATCTTGTTGTGAGAACGGCTTTGGAATTGAGCAAACGAATGGTTCAGATTTGACATCTCCCCATTCGGCTATGAATTTTCTTTTGCATTCTCTTTCCGATGTCATTGGATAAGATATTATACTAGCATCGGTTTTCTTAAAAGATTCTAAACGTGACTTTATTTTTCTGAAACAAAAATATTTAGAATATACATGCCTCAATTGAGACCAAGTGTAAGCCAAGTAAGAAATAAGAAAAGCTACCCAATTAGATATGAACTTTAGATAAAGCAATAGGGAAAGCCTTGGCTGTAATAATATGTCACTATCGGTCTTTGTAAATGGCGTAATGGGTTGACCGATATGCTCTGTAACAATTTTTGTGCTAACAAGTAAATTACCCTTCTTCATTGGTCTTTCAAAATTACTTGTGAGAATTTTTGTAATAGATGCATCAACAATAAAGTTGTGACCAAATCTGAAAATAGGTAAATCACTTGCCAGACATACCTCTTCAAATATGTTGGGAAAGCATGATGGTGGTGTGGCTTGAACAATATCGTGCTTCGCTTCTAGATAGCTTCCCAACACCTCGTTGCCCTCTTTTTCTTGATTTCGTGCATCATTACATTGAAGATCTTTGTCAACCGAACCTTGTTCGGCTACTTGTTCTTGTCCTTGAAGCTCGTCAATTTCTATGGCACGAAACTCATAGGGCAGGAAGTAGGTTCCATTAACTTCAGAAAAATCAAGCATGGTCGTTTTGCTATGCTTGCCATGCCCTTTCTCAATAATGCTTGCCTTTTTGGATTTGATGGATTCAGAATATATAATACTTGATTCGGCTTTTTCAATCGAAGCACTTTCATGTTCCGAATCATCCTTCTTTTCATTGATACTACCAATTGGCAATGCATCTTTTATCTGAGCCGCTTCTTTTTCTATTTGTTTCTGGCAGCGAGCGGCAAAGTTGGTTTTAATCTTTTTCTCAATTTCAGCCCACTCCGGATATGATTGCCCCCCAATGCTTTTAGATTCTTTCGGCAATGACACACGGGTGTTGCCAAAACTTTGCAATTGTGTAGGGGGTGTATAATATGATGTAGTACTAGGTGAAGGCATATGCATTGTTGTAAAACCATATTTTTGCTCGCCAATTATATCAATTGGCAAAGATTCATCTTCTTGCAAAACTCTACCTCTTATTGCATTATAATCAGGAACTAGCCCCTTATCATGTTCTTCAAGGCAAAGAGCACTAATCTTGTTATTTCGGGCTATATCCCTTTTTAATGTAGCCACTTTCCATTCTGTAAGGGATTGCTCCACAATATTTTTAGGTTCTTTCGGCAATGAGGTGTTGCCGAAATTCTGCAATTGCGTAGAGGATGCATTATATGCTACAACATTAGGTGAAGGCATGTGCGCTCCTGCAAAATTGTCACTTATTCGGCTATGACCATGAAGGTGCGGAGCCGAATTATGAACATCTACAGTTATGTACGGTGCCGAAAAATTAGCAGCATGAGGTGTAGCATAAGATCGTTGAGGGTAATTGGCCGAATAACTAGTAGTAGCATAGCCAATTCTCCTATCTACCGGCATGTTTGGATCAACATATTGCAAGTTAGTTGCCGATGAATAAACAGGTGAAACACTTTGTTGCATGCTATTGGAAATTCCTACACGAGGTGTTTCAACTTGATTGACCAAACTCATCATGTTGTTCATCGACATAATGATATGTGGGATTGCCGATGCATGAGAGTTAGAATACATATGGTGCATGTTACTAGTAACATAAGAAGTTGAAGCATGTAAATTACTTTGAATCGGCCTTTGCACGTAATTAGATGCATGATTGAAAGAACAAGGGCTGGCCGATAGAGTATACTCATTGAGCGATCTAGTAACACCATATGAATTATTTGCATCTACACTAGGGGATTGGGTATTCATATTACCTTTGTAGATTGCAAACCCTAGATGACGATCTCTTCGTAGCAAGAACGGGCCGGAGACCGTTCAAAGCTTCGGTCCCCAGCGGAGTCGTCAAAAAGTGTGTTCGCACACGAACACGTCACCGTGTACCCTTGACGCCGAGGGTGCAGCTCACGTCGAAGGAGACCTGGCCGGAAGCGCGGTACGCAAGCAATCCGGCGGGCGCTTTTGTAGACTCGAAACCCCACACGCCCGGGAGGGACCCCGTCAGGGCGCGCGGCGGCTATGGGCTGCCCTAGGTCGGCCTAACCGCCCCTAGGACCTCGTGGATTCGCTGCCTCCAATCTTGAAGAATGACGAAGAACGAGAAGAAGATACAAGGGAGAGGGATAAAAAGTAGATGAACACGAAAAAGTAGTAGATTGATTGTTCGATTGTGTGTCGTTCTTCAATCGGCCGTCACCTCTTACATATATATGAGGCGACTGGACTTTCCGTACAAGAAAAGGACTCAAATCCCGTCCAAAACATCAAAAGTTAACCTAACTCGGACTAGGGGGCCGGAACTTCCGGTCGGCCCGGAACTTCCGGGCTAAAATTACATCAAGTAGCCCTCTTGCACTGCTCCTGCAGGTCGTATATGGCTTCGGATCGCGATGGTCCGAAAAGCAAAGTTGTAGATCTTGAAACGGAGAAAAACTCGTTAGTTTATCACTTTCTCATCCGAGGTCGTCTTGAGGTTCAATTTTGGCCCGTAAATCTGCAAATAATGTTGAATTCCAGTTTTCGGGGCGCACCGTGTGCAAACTTTCTGTTTAGCCCGGAACCTCCCCGGAAGTTTTGCCCGGAACTTCCGGGGCAGACTTCTGCAGCACACCGTTTTGGCTCTAACTTTTGCATACGAACTCCAATTGAGACGTTTTTTATATCAAAATCGACCTTTCCGACGAGACGAAAACAATCCGTGTAGAAACTTTTCTCATATGGCGCTGTCTTGGAGGCTTAATCGGCCGAACAATACTCTGAATACAAAATCTTAGTACTTTGAGCATAGTTTCGGCCCTTGAGATGAGATCGGATGGCGATGGCCCAAACTTCAAAGATGTTCATGTCGACAATACGGAACTTTTTCATGTAGATCGCTTCTCCACTTGAGGCCATCTTAATTAAGTTCTTGACCGTGCCAAAATCTGGTGTCAACACGAAGACACGCTGCATCTCTTCATCACCTGCCCAAAAGCTTCAAATGTGTGCCTGCAGCTAGGTCTGACCACGACGCCAAGATTCCAAGACCTCTGGCTAGCTGATGCCCCTCCTGGGCTAGACCCTTGCGTCTGGCCGGAAGTTCTCCTAGCTATCCTCTGGGACTCAAGAAATGCTGCCGTATTTAGGAGTATTTAGGAATGATGAAGACCATGACAGCCGGTTAACAATTACAAACATGTGTTCCGATTTTGAGTTATGGTGTAACCGTTTCAGGGTACCGGTAGATAAGGTGGTCGCCAAGCCTTGGTTGCTCTTGTAAAAAACCATCCTTGACCATTTGGGTCAAGCTTGAGTATTATAAAAACGTTAATTATGGAGGAGTTCAGGGTACATAGTACTTGTAAAACCGGTAGGTAAGGTGGGGACTCTCCCCACGTTGATTCCTCAAAACACAATTTACAAAACCGTGTTGTTTCTAGACAAAATTCCGGAGGATGATGAGAGCTACAAATCGGCCTAGAATAAGTACAAACTAGATCGGTAACGCGCCTTGGCGCGAGGGTGCCTGGCTCAACGTACTCTTCAAGCGCTTAAACAAAGCATTTAGTGTCGCCAAATGGGAATTAGAAAGATTGCTTGGGATGGATCAACACAGTACAGTTGGCAAATGAGAATTAGAATGACTGCTCAGGATAGTTCAACCCACTAAGTTAAATCAATAGCATGGCACATTTTGTCAAAGAAATACAAAAGGGCAGTAAAATTGGATATACCAAAAGCAAAGCAAGTAGGATACAACTTGCGACATTGATGGTTGAGACATTGTTTCTCCAACAAATATAAGAGATGACAGCTTTGTAGGCAAGCACAAAGAGACCAGATTCTTCAACAACTTGCGATTCAGATGCAATAGTACTGTCCTCATGAGCACATATAAAAGATACAGAGATCTGCATCAAGGACATACATCTGCATTTTATCTCCTTTAAAATTTGAACATATAAAGAAGAGAAACAATGCATATCCGTTAAAAAGGCCAACAGAAGTAAACGTTAAAAGAAAGGGGTGGAAAACTAAAGAGCGGATGAGCTCACCGGAGGCTCATGACCACAACGACACATGTTGCCATACTAACGAACAAACACTGCCTAGATAGGAAGTGCGGCTTGCCGCACCCCACCCGGTCCAGTTATATCCAACCCGGTAGCACACACGCGTGATGTAAAGTGGTGGTAGACAGATATAAGATAACATTGAGACCATTGATCCAGCATTAGGATTTCTCAGAGACACGTGAGGAACCAAACATTTATTAACAATAATAATTCAGTTAATTACATCTTTTGAGCATGTCACTGAAAATGTAGCATGCTATACCAAAACAAAGACAGAGAGGATTCTTATGTGCCACTTCAGGAAGAGGTAGCCACACTAACATTATACACTGGAGCATTAGGGTTAGTTTTTGATAAGCCACTAATCTGCAAAATATGAGGACTGATGAAGAGTGTCATATCTTGCATCTGCAATCACAGTAAAGAGAACATAATAAAATTTACTATCAGAAAACAAAATAATTGTTGAGCATTATTGTGTCAGTTTACACCTATTGTCATTGATGATTATTTTGCACTAAGGGCACCGTGTCATAGCGTATTCTTGCCAAATAAAGTATAAACTAATTAAAAAATGTTGCTTCTATTCTGGAGTGTGAAATACATTTGCTTGTTTCCTAACAATCAGTTTCTTCCAAGAAATTATTTCAATCTACCCTAGACTACCGAGATAACTACATTATTTTAGCCTCAAACATCAAGGCCATTGAAACCTGCATCTTAATAACACAGCATTGTCGGTCTACTAAGACTGCTTAGCCAGATGAATCATGAGCTTACCAAGGAATCCATATATTCAAAACAATATATATGTTTTAGCATTGTGACAGTTCTGCACATAAAACAATTCATCAAAAAATGATGGTTTTTTCATCAACTTTTTATAACTGAAGAAATATTGCATCATACTTGAAGAAATATTACATGTAGACAGCGAGCAATATGAATACCTCATGGTTTTTCTTTCAAAAGTCAAACCCACCTAGCCTTGCAGCTTCTCATAGCGATGATTTCTATTAGAGGGCATTGTGAGGTCAACCTTGTCTTGCTTTTATCTCCTGCCACAAAATTTGGCAAAATAAGTGCATTCAATGAGATATAGTTGCTAAATGAAATCTTGTAAAATAAATATACAACATCCACTCAACCAGAAGGGCGTGTTCCACACTGGTTTCACATAATTCCCCCTGAAAACTACATACATATGCACACATGCTCTCATCTATTAGTATAGTTATCCATAGAAATTGCTAGTTGCATCAAACAAAAAACTGAATTCACGCATTCATTGCAATGATACTTTTTGTTCACACAGAATAATGCATCAAATCCTATGACTCAGAAGTTTTTTATCATAGCAATATGTAGACCAAAATCAGCAAACATCCAAGTATGGAAAATCAATAATCAACAACCCAAGGGGAATATTATGTTGCAGCGGATATATGAAGCTGAGTTATAATGAATAAAAGGATGACAACAGACAATAGTGACATAAGAGGGTAAACAGGGTTTGCCGGGCACTAATTACGTTGTAGCACAAAATACTAATAAATAGTAACCCTAAAGATCAGTTAGGAACTGGGGAAGGAACTGTAAATAGCATACGTCAGCAGATTAAGCAAAGAGGCACTGTGATTATACAGAGAGACTCCAACACCAAACAGTTAGAGGGGGACATCAATCACATACATGGGATGGAGGAAGAGAGCACAGACCATACTTCAAGCAGGGAAGAAATTGCGTGGTACTTCAAACAGAAGTAACATTTTATCTAGTGCACAAAAATATAGTTGTACAAAATTATTTTATTGTGTCCCAGTTACAGAAATCATTTTCTTTTGACACTGTCCCAGTTAAAGAGTTAGAAGTCTTAGTCACAGGAAACAGGAAACAGGAAAGGCCATAAGGTGGTATATTTTTCGGATACCAATGTAATGGAAGGTGGTATCTTTTTCGAATACCAATTCATGGTGTCTTCTTCGAATACCCTCATCTGATACCTAATATAAGTAAAGACGAACATCAGAAATCTATGTAAATAGTAGAAGAAGGATACAAGTATGATACAGATGAACCATAGAATAATGATTTATAGAGATTATCTACTTGTGCATGGCTACCAAAATCGTTGCTTCTTTTGTTAGATATTATGATCCCAAAGTCTCCATCCACAGACTAATTCAGTATAATCTCAGTGTCAGCTACAAATATACACATTCTGACCAGGATACAAACCTAGAGCAGCACAACAACACGAAATAAATATACTAAAATACTAAATTAATGGGGACAACTAAGGCAATGAAAAACAAAAGATGAACAATGATTATATTGAAAGATCAAATTAACGGCAGACAAAGAAAGCATTTTGTTCTTAAAAAACACTTGTGGTAAACGGAGAAAGGGGCTCAATGGTAAACGGATAGTGCCACATGGGCTCAGCTGGTTGCCTGCCAATGGGGATATACCAGCGAGAATAGGCTCCGCTGGTTGCCTGCCAAACGGAGAAAGGGGCTCAATGGTAAACGGATAGTGCCACATGGCACTAATCCTTGTGTGCAGCTGTACATAACTCATGAACACCTCTTTAAAAGGCTGATTGCTGAGATTCATTGTAAATCTGGATGATTAAAAACTATATTAATTGTGTGTGTGTGTGTGTGTGTGAGAAAATCATATGGAAAAGTATAAAAGTCAGAAGATGTATTTTCTGTCTAGGAAGAAATAGATACAATAATCTTATCTGTATAAACTTATTAATACACAGGAAATTATCAAATTTTAAATAAGTTAGGCCCATCTTTGTTAAACTGTTTAGATAGAGATAAAATATATAAGAAAGGGTGACACGAAAAGAAGGCGACAGAAGGTGTACCTGCGGTTTTCTCTAGTGGACGTGCCACTTGATTTAGAGATATCCTCTCTGTAGTACTTGTTCACAGTCTACCCTGGTAAGAAAGCAGGGTGGAAAACTATAAGGTTTGTGGGCTATTTGCCGGATTAGGATGAAATACATGAGTCGACTTTACTTTGAAATAATTTTTACAGAGACAAAAATGAATAAGAAGAATAAGTGTAGCAATGGGAAAGGTAGGCACAAAGGAATCGGAAACAAAAAGAATAAGCGCGCCGATGGGAAGAGCATCAGAAACTGCGTACCTATAGTTCGCTTCGCTGCTCTCATCGTCTGTTAAAAAAATGACATGTTGCTACAGTACCCGATCTAGTTTATTAAGTACTTTATTGTGTATTGATAGATACTGTAACTTTTTGCTGTTTCTTTTTTTGAATTATTTGTAGCAGACATGAACAACAACAGACTAATTTATAAATCCGAAATACTTAATTAACTACTTATGACAATACTTGATCTAGCACACATGGATGGCAGCAAAATGACAATTGACAGGTGTACAAACCTGAACTATGTATGCTGACAGGAATCACCCAAGGCCTATCCTTGAATCATCAAAGGTAAAGAAGGAGAAGAATAAGGGGTAAAGAAGAAGAGGCACAGTTAACTGATCAATGCCTAACAGAATCAATAATGCTGGTGGATCAAATTATCTCTGGGAGCAAAGTACATAACATAAAAAATCCTCTTTACAGAGAGAACTTCTTATCCGACAGTAGACTGATATTTCCTGATCAACAACATAAATACTTTGGAAGTTAATGCAGTTAAGAAAATCAGCATGTAAAATAAACAGATGTTGCCTGCATAGCAATTGTTTAGCAGCTGAATCTCATTGAATAACACATACAAAGCTTTGATGTCTTATTCCTAAGGATATTATTCATCTTTTGACGGTTGAAAGAGCAATGTAAAACTGACATCAAATGGGAATTAATATTTTATATGGGAATGCCTACTGGTCTTGGAAAAACATTCTTACACTTTGCTATGCTACTTTGCAAGATAATGGTAAATAATTTTCTGAACTGAATATCCTCAAAAGAGAAAAAAAATTCTGAACTGAAAATGGAGGGTAAATATTTATGATGGACTGAACTATCTGTCAGTACAACATGTACCGTGGCCTTTGATGCCATATAAACCTAGCTTGGATGCCGAAGAATCAATTCGTTGAACATCTAACCTGCAAGAACCTACAAAGATGCATCTATTCTCGTCTGTATATCCATTCAACTAAAGAAAGATCATGTGAAGTTATGATTTGTTGGAAAACAGAAGGGAACAACAGCCAGAAGTAGCCGTGAGATTCCAAATAATTTCTACAGAATCAGTTAATGGAAAAGAAGAACACTTAGGAAAGACAGTATGTGCAGGAGATACTTATACATAAAGATAGATAGTACCTTGTCCGATGTCAAAATGGAGAGGGGTATGCCATTGTCGTTGAGCTTCTCTGGATCAACGCCATGACCATGCCTACAAACATCTGGTGTTAAACAAATTATTTCTTTCATCTGAGCATAAAAAATAAAATATGCAATCAGAACCTTTATCTAACCAAATAACCTAGAACTACAAGTTAAAATACCCTGCTATTCCAGTAATAATGCATTCAGACTTTCAGGGAACAAAATATTGCTCGGGTCCTAAAGCCAAGAACAAAAGGAAAAATAATAATACCTGAATGGTTAGCCCAAGATCGATGACACCATGTTTCAGCCGCTCTCGGAATGTCTTGAGGCCCTTTCGTAATATGTAGCTGAATCGGTGCACGTCGATGTCGATCTTGAAGTAGTTCGATCCCTACATCACAATGAACAAACAGATGGAGATGTTTTAGTCAGGACTGGGGGTGCATCAAGAATTTTTGAATTTGAGCACATGTGGGTTGATGGAGATGTGAGGAAGCATGTATAACTGGTTACTACCTTGTAGAATTTGTGCTGGGGTCTAGACAGCACCGGCTTCTGATTGTAGGTCTGCACAAGCCTCCTCTCGGCTGCGCCGAGCTGCAGGTCTTCAGGGTTTAATATGACGGCCAGGATTTTCAACCTCTCTATGTAGGGCACGTTGCTGTCCACCGGGAACCCCTTGACCTTCTCCATTTCCTCATTCATCACACTCTGCATAACCATGACCTCATCAGAAATTTGTTCAGGGGTACTCAAAATGGGTTACATTATGATGCCATGGAAATGCAATCAATTCGGCTTACCTTGATGCTGTCCTTGAGCTGAGGAGAAATCTCCTTGTCGAAGCTGTCGGATATCTTGAAATACAGGACCAGGCTTACATCGTCACCATCGTTCTCACCGAACATGGTAGTGGAATAGGTAGGCAACTGTACAGATCGTTTAATAACCTGTTAAGCTCAGACTAACCAATCATTTTTCTCAAAAAAATGTACTAAGCAATCAACACTACTTGGTTAAGTAGGTGAAGAAACACGAGTGAATTACATGAATGTTCACATGGAGAAGCGAAGGGAAGGAGTCGTGGGGCTTCAGCGACGGGAGCGCGATGTGGTGCACCTTCCTTGCGCAGGCAAACATGTCTGCTCCAATCGGGGTGTAGGGGGAGCAGTTTGGGGCTGGGGATTTCCTGTTGTCTCTACGATCAATTTCAACAGTTCAGTCAGGCATACTGACAGAAGAAATACAAAGTGGATGAATGCATATCATGAGTTTCAGTAACATTGCTTCTTACGTGAAGAAGCCTTCCCCCCTCTGACTCTGAACAATGACGGCTCGAGGACCGACCAGCAGCCCTCCAACGGTTTCTCGTCGGCCGAATACAGCAGCGTCAGGCCCGCCCTCGGCCGGTACAGGTACTTCGCCGAGCCAGCTGAATTGATCGTCAGTTTTGTCAGCAAAGCATAAACGAAATGCTGACGAACAATTTGAACGATACTGCTGGATCAGTAGGTGAAAGTGCTGGTGTTGACTCACTCATTTCGATCATTTCATCGCCCTCGTACGATCTCCTCCGAAAGGAGAGCCTGACGACGGCCGATTTCCTCCTCTGGTGGTGCGGGCTGAACCCGGCAACCAGCATCGGCTGGACCTTGTAGCTCGGACCGAGCCCGGGAAAGGCCGAGGCAAGCACGACGCCGCGCTCTGCCATTCTTTCAGGCTACCAACAACAACAGGAGCAGCAGCATCAGGGTCATCGCTTTTCTCAGCGAGGGGGGGGGGGGGGGGGGGGGGGGGCTCGTGCCGCCGGCGAGGTCTTCCGGGAGAGAATCTGAATTGAGGGGGACCATCTGATGCTGAGTACACTGCGAGCCTGAAACCGCACTGCAGGGCATGAGAAACCGGGCGAGCACAATACCTCGACTGACGTTGGAGTAATCGTTGTCGTCACTGCAGCCCCCATCTTCTTCTCTCTCACGATGGATCCGTCCCCGC
The DNA here is from genome assembly GCA_039707655.1 of Elymus sibiricus. Taxonomy (NCBI): domain Eukaryota; kingdom Viridiplantae; phylum Streptophyta; class Magnoliopsida; order Poales; family Poaceae; genus Elymus; species Elymus sibiricus. Next base: position 148,002,629 of record CM077668.1, on the reverse strand, counting down.
CTCACGATGGATCCCCTCGCAGAAGACGGGACGACGGCGCATCGGCCTCTTCGCCCGCAGCCCCCATCTTCTTCTCTCTAGATGGGCGGCGTGAGGTCGAGGATGGGTACCCGGGCGAGCAGCGGCGGCGGCGGCCGGCGGCAGGGCAGGGAGGCGGGCGTGGGTTAGGGTTTGGAGGGAGAGAGAGAGAGGTGAGGTGGGAGGAAGAGGAGAGGGGGCGGCGCGAGCGCGGGCGGAGCAGATGGGCGCGAGGCATGGGTCGCCGGCCGGGCGAAGGAGATGACGGCGGCGGGGCAAGGAGGCGGGCGCGGGTCTAGGGTTTGGAGGGAGAGAGAGGCGAGGCGGGAGGAACAGGAGGAGGAGGGCGGCGCGAGTGCGCGAGGAGCGACGGCTAGGTTTTCTCTCCACGGGAGCCACTGTCTTTTATACCCCTGTGCGAAATGACGAAAATGCCCTCGGCGGGGCGCCGGAATTACGTACGGTGGCACGAACGAGGGTGAAACTGTTCATTGCTACAGGGTCGCCTCTTCGATCCGACGGCCGACGGCCGACGCCCTCCGGTGGCTCGATCCGACGGTCCAGATCCCATCATGCAAACGAAACGGACGGCCAGATGTGCCTGAGCTCTGAGAGCGTCCGTAGCCAGCCTGAATTCGTGTTTCTGGATATCATCATTTGTCGAAAATATAAATATGCTTTCTCCAGAAGTCAGGCCCCATGTCTACGTGGGTCACTGACACATCCCACCCATCTCTAGCCACATCTCCGATCACTTTCACCTGCAGCCATTTGCAGTGAGCCGTTAGCAAAGAAACTCGGACGTGATCTGAGAATCATCTTCTGCTCCAATGCACACACAAAAAAAAAGGAAAAACTTCTCCTCATATGATGGCAGCACTTCCACCTAATCACTTGGAGTAATACATGCATGGTTTATAAATTTGGGTGATTTTTAGCCTGTTGGACAGTATTGCTTTACTATTACTTTATTCAAGCAGATGCAATGGTTTAAGAAGTTGCTCATGATCAGTATCAGCTGGAAAATGTATCCACGCATCTCTCAGACGCAATTCTTTTGTAGGTGACATGGGCTTGTTCTTTTACAAACTGCGGATAAGGGCCGAAAGGCCAGAACATTTCTTCAGTTATAGCTACTGAAAATTTACTTTGATCCTTTATGTAATGTCAATCTTGCTTCTTAAGCATCGCTATACTGTCATTTTGGTTTGCTTAATAACAATGGCAGCACAAACAGCATTACTGTTGAAAATAATTCGTGAATGATGCACAAGATACCTTTTGACGGTAAGTACATGAACCCTTTCAGAACATAGCGGGTTCATTGTTGTAGTTCATTTGAAATCGCTGAAAAAGCAACTCGTTCTTATCCTTTGATAATGTTCCCTTCATAGAATATTAAAGAGTTAGGGACAACAGATAACTAAAGAATTAATTAGGTGTAACACCCAATATGCGGTCCTATCCTCAAGGAACTCGGAAGTCCCGCTAAGGATAGAAGCGCATATCTAAGACGCTTCGCAAGATGGATATCATTACAACATACCATGGACTGAATAGATGAGAATACCAGATAAAGGTTTACACTCGCCACAAGCTACAGCATGAATACATCAATACATAGCAATCATCAAATAGAAGAGCAGGATCCGACTACGGATGAAATCAAACGAAAAACAAGAACGACATCCACGCTGCTAGTCCCAGGCTGCCAACCGGGAACCTATCCCATGATCGACGAAGAAGAAGAAGCAGAAGAAGAACTCCAAACAGATCAAGCGTCGCTCTCACGTCAGATCATCGCATTACCTGTACCTGCACCTGTTGTTGTAGTAATCTGTGATCCACGAGGACTCAGCAATCCCATAACCATGCAAAGCTTAATGGGTATGGAAGGGTAAGGTGATGAGGTTGCAGCAAGCACTAAGCATTATATGGTGGCTAACTTACGAGTACAAGAATAAGAAGAGTAATCTACGCATAACGGTCGCAATCTATTAATGATCAAGAAGTGATCCTGAACACCTACTTATGAGTCAAACATAACCCCACCGTGTTCTCTTCTCGAACTTACTCGAAAAGAGACGATCACGGTTACGCACGCGATTGGTGTATTTTAATTAGAATTTGGTGTCAAGTTCTCTACAACCGGAGGTTATAAATATCCAAGTCGCCACATAACCGCGGGCACGGCTTCGCGTAAGATTTAACCCTGCAGGGGTGTTCCAACCTGGTCCATCACAAACCAACACAAGCTGCGGTGGAAGACCTCAACCTCAAGAAAACCCGATCAACCTCGAGTCAGCCCGAAGTATCCTCGGAATCTCGGTGCACAAGACATTTCGACAATGGTAACGCAAGTCCAGCAAGACCTCCCGGCGTACCGACACCCCGATAGTAGCCGCGCGTATCTCGTCTCAGGCCACGACCGGATGGGACAAGCTACGAGTTAAACCAGATCCTCGAGTTTCCTCGTGGTGGCCCCGCAGGCTGCCCGGTTCGGACCAACACCATCGGCACTGGCCCACCTGTATTATGTTGAATTAAGAATCTCCGGGTAGCGCTAACTCCCTATGCAAATTAATTATTTAATTCAGTATTATTATGTTGGCAAATGTTAAAACCAATGTTGGGCCTTGCTGGAAGCGGTTATTCAAAGCGAACTGTCAAGAGGGTCCCATTTCCCTGAGCATGTTAGGAACGCTAATCAAGGATCATAACACCGGTATTACGGAAACTAAGGCGGCATGAGTGGAACAAAACACTAGGCAAAAGGCCGAGCCTTTCACACACAACCAAGTATATAGATGCATTAATTAAATAATAGATATTGTGATAACCATGATATCCATGTCCCAACATGGAACAACCTGCAACTATGCAACTAGCAACGCTATAAGAAGGGTTGAGCAAAGCGGTAACATAGCCAAACAACGGTTTGCTGGGTAAGGGTGGTTAGAGGCTGTATCATGGCATATGGGAGGCTGACATATATGTGGTAGGAAGCACGACATAGCGATAGCATCGAGACAACTAGCAAGCAAAGATAGTAGAGATATCCAAGGTCATGATCATCTTGCCTGAAATTCCGCTCGGAAGAAGATCGAGTCCATGAAGAAGACGAACAAGCATAGTCAAACAAATCCCCACACTTCGCAATGTAACCGGACTATCGAGAAGAAGCACAACCGGAAAGAAGCAAACAACATGGTAAACACACAAGCATAAACATGACATGATGCACAAGCAAGTATGATGCATGTCCGGTTTAAAGATGCATGGCATGGCAAAGTGCAACAATTCAAATACTACACATTAAGTGAAGATCAATGTGCAACGAGTTGCATATTGACGAAACTCCACAAACAATTATTTAGTTCACTCCCGTTTATGCACATGACAATGTTAAAATGTTGGTTAACATGGCAAGAGGTGAAGCATAATTAAACTACCTATCTAGGCAATTTAAATGAGGCCGGAAACAACACATAACAATTCCAGAAAATCCCCATATGCAATTTTTGAATTTGGTACTGTTCTGTCTAAAACACGTTTTTAATGTTGTTAAACAGCAAAAGTAATGTCACCATGTTAATCTACACATTATTCTACCCCATTTACATATAAAGTTTATTTATTTCGGAGCTACGGTTATTTAGTATGAAATAAACAAGTTTAGCATGTTATTTATGCAAATTAATGCAAACAACAATTTAAACATTTTAAATGTTGTTATCATGATGTGGATGACAAATTCAAGTTATATGCAATTTTTGCTGAAAAATGTGGCATAAAAGGACATGGAGCATTTGTCGCCATGACGGAAAGAAATGGGTGCCACGGCGGCGATAACGGAAATGATGCCACGGCAACATTTCGGTTCCGGTAACTCGTTGAGATACCGATGCAAAGGAGGAACAAGTGTGCGGATGTGCGGAACATGCAAGAGATGGTGGGGTGATCCCAGTTACCGGGTTCCCACGTGTCGGTGGCATGGAAACGGGGAACGTGCATGAAACAATTCGGACACGATGCGAACACGGGCGGTCGTCTCGGCGGTTATACCTTCAAAGCATGCATTTCGGGGCGGAACGGTTCGATGCGGTCTAGTGAAAGTAGAGGTGCACGTGTCAAAGAAGAACTTGGCGCTTCCAAGATCTTCGGAAGTCGTCGTCGAACTTGACGAAACCCACGGCGACGGTAGTGGTACACGGGTCTTCGTCGACGGTAGTCGTACTAGGCGTCGGGCGTCGAGGTACTTGGCGTTCTTGGTGATTCCGGAGACGGCGGTAGAGGTACTTGACGCATCACCGTGTAGTCGTACTCGGGTCCTTGGGGCATCGGCGGTAGTCGTACACGATGATGGTTGTCGTTCGAATTCGTAGCAGTGCAGTCGTTCCGTGAAGAGGAACTTGGCGGTCTCCAAATCCATCAGCCGTAGGCGGGAAGGTCTTGGACCCGGCGATGCAACAGTGTTCATGATGTCCAAAATGAACAAATCGCCACCGATGGTAGCAAGGTTGCGGAGATAGCGTTCGAAGGCAGCCGAAGGTCAACAAGCAGCGGAGACAGCAGCGAGCGGTGCTCGGTGGTGGAGGCATGGAGGTCAACAGTGGTGTGACGGAGACGATGCCATGGGGGTTTAAGGAGGTCTCCGGAGCAGGGGGTGCTGCCATGGAGGGGGCGCAGGGAGAAGGAAGGGCGTCCGGAGGGCAATCTTGCCAGCGGCGCGCAGATCGGGCGGAAGAGGCGGCCATGGCTGGGTCTGACGGGCGCCATGGAAGAGCTTCTGCTCGTTCCTGTGAAGGAGAGAGAGAGAGGTAAGAGGACATGGAGGAGAAAGGAAGGAGTGGAAGGGAGCCGGAGACAACGAGGCACGGCTCACCGGAGAATAATACCGCACCACATTTTTGCCATATGAATGGTAGCAAACCTAGAGGTAAATAGAGGGTGGATGCATGTTATATTGCCTTATGGCACTCAAGTTCAATTATTTGTTGCTGAAAAAAAAAATTGATAACGTGGAGGGCTTGCATGTGCTTCATGAGGGCTTGCATGTGGTGGGAAGTGGAAGAAAGTGAAAGGGTTGCTTGATCATGTGGATGGCTTGCATGTGCATTTAAATGGGATCACTTACTTAAGTAGCGAAGCAACCGGACATAGAAATCTCACTGAAGTGACACATACATACACCATATTCTTATGTTTAGTTAATGTTGCTGAAGCTTTATAATTTCGAGAACTTTTGGTAAATAACATACATGACATGATTTTATGTTTTTGAGTGGAAACATGATTTTATTGTAGAGAACATCAACACACATAATTGCACAATATAAGAATATGATTATTTGTACTAGAAAAATGTTGACTGTAGTTCAAGAAGCTTACAGTCCACTTGCCTCCATGCCAAATAATCATGAATGGTTTTCATATTTGGATAGCATACAACTCGCCCATCAAAATAGGGAGGCTCCCTCAAATCTTTATTAGGAAAGAAATCTTTCCACTTCATCACGTACACAGATGTGAAGTAAGAAACGCATAAAGACAGAATTTTGCTGCACGTATTCGTAGAGAGTCAATAACATGATGAGATTTTATAATAGAATAGTTCAAACCGTTCTGGGCATGGCAGTATCCTAATAGTGAAGGAGTGAACAGATCAAATAAGGTAGGTACCTTTCTCGCCTTTGATAGAATTCTGTTTCCTCTCTGAAAACAAAACTGCAAAGCAAACAGAAAGATAACACACATAGATTATTATCCAAAGAATGAACAGAATTCTTTCAAATAGGAAGAACGGGACCTGCACAATTCAAAAAAGAGTGTGCATTCACAACGGTATTTGCATATAATTATTTTGGCGCCAAATCTGCATACAATTTTGTAATTCTAACTTCAAAAAATGTTATACCTGTACTCGTCGCTAACACCATAAGCAAACACTATATCAGGGAACTTCTCGAGCATAGAGGTGGCACAAGCATTCATCAATCTTAAAGCATTATCATCATTTGGTTTCTCAAAGGCATGTAACTTCGAGAATCTAACAAAAAGAAAACTGAAATTAGTGGACACTGGAAAAAACAACAAAGATAAATATTTCTAATCTGGAGCAACAGTGATCCCCATATTTGCATAATGTAACCTCATTTGCATGTTTCCCATATGTTTATCATCACAAAAAAACTCAAGCAAAAGATATTGGTGCATGAACTAGATCAAGAATTAAGATGACAAGATGGTCGATGCAGTTGCTTAACCACTAGTGACCAATGTCAAGTGTACATTTAGGAAGTGAGCAAAGTAAAGCGAGAGCAATCAGTCAAGGTTTAGAGACTATCCACTATTATAGAAAGCAGCAATCACTTAACAGGGCTGTGGAAAAATTAAGAAACGTACATATAAACTGGTTTCCTATTACCCTTTAAGGGGGAAGAGATGAATTATACCGATGGAAATGGCAGCCGTCGATGCGGACAACGATCCAGTTGGAGGCCGGGAGGCGGAGGTCGAACTCGAACTCCATCTTCACATACTCATACTCACTATTGGCCATCACCTGACGCTACAAGAAATGTGTTCTTGGAGCTGCACCTACAGAAAATCATAGCAAAGTGGCGGTATAGATTTTAGAACTTGAGTGAAATCTGCATTGGGTTGCCGGTTTTTGTACATTTGCTATCGTAAACAAGCTAACTGCCCTGGTGACATTGTGGAAGTGAGATTATGGTAAGTGTGCTCTGTTCCATTCTAAAAAGAGCAACATGGTTAGACCATGACCAAATAAACATATTTCCCTTTCCCTGAAAATATGACAGAAAAGGAAAACGTCCTCTCCTCAGGCATCAAAATTCATCGATTGCTCGAGAGCCATGTGCACTGCGGAGGACAGGTAAGAGTGAGACACCGCAGACATGAATTGCATACTCAAAACTCACAAGCAAAATGAGAGCAGACGCAGACACCGCTTGCATTTGAGAGACCAAGACCAGTAACAGTTGCGCTCAAACCATTAGTAAAGTTGATTGATATTACTACTGTCAAACACCCATCCCACCGATACAGGAAGTTATTAAGAGTAAACACGGGGACATCGGCGAATTGACGCTACCAATCAGCAATAGGACATTGCAATGCTTTTACTCTTTCTGTTTGAATGCCGAGCATTGAACTTCCGTTGCTCCGTTTTTGGTTACACTGTAAATTTGAAGAGCGTATGGAAAAAGAAGAGCACAGTGTAAATTTGATATGTAGACGTACCGAACACTACCAACCTTGCCGGCGGCCGGTCTAGAGCGCTTCGAATCTGGACTCTGGAGTCGGTGTCCGTGCCGGTCACTAGCCGAGGGTCTTGGATCGATTCAGAGAGAGAGGCGAGAGGGGCAGGAACTCTATAGCTGCTGCGGAAGGTCGGAGAACGCTGGCGACCGCCCGGGAGAAGCCGCGCCGGTACGCAGGCAGCGGAAGGAAGCGGGGCGGCCGGCGGCGGTGGTCGGCCGTGTCAAGACAGGCCCCTACTATCTGAACTTGCTGCAGTCTATATCTGAATCTCCAGACAGTCTAGAGATACATGAAACGGGCCGTGGGCTGGGCCGGGCCTCCGTTGCAGGTGTTGAGATGCAGCTTCGCAAAGGAAGCTAAAAAAAAACAATTTGCAGCTTCGCAAACAAAGCGGAGCGAGAGCAGCCAGTTCGGCGCCCAGCCAGGTTAAGGTTTGGGAGGGCGGCAACGCAGACCCATCTCCCCCAAATCCATCCCGCGGGAGACGCAGGCGAGGGAGAGAGGCCGGTGCTGGTGCCGGTGCCGGTGGGATGAAGATTGACGATCCCCTCGACTTCGAGGGGGAGGACGACCCCCTCCTCACCGTCCGCCGCCCCGCCAAGAGGTACTCCCGCGGCGCCGCGATTTTCCTCCCCCTTGAATCGATTCCAGTCTCGTTTTTCGATTTCGGCCGGTAGGTTTTGGAAGGGACACGTGGATGGCGCGGCTCGATTAGATTTGATTTCCCCAAGCTTTACGCTTTTCGGATGAACATGGCGCACTTGCTGACGTCTTGTGAACAAATACATCACCCATTTATTTTGTGTAGTAGTAGTATTTTGTGGTGTGCGCGGCAAAAGCTCGTTTGATGAGTGGTTGTCTGGGAGAGTGCATGGTGACATCTTACTGGTGGAGGTTTTAAGCAGTCGGGCGTGGATTAGCTACTTGCCGTGGGCGTTCTATTCTACTGGTGATTTTAGGGTTTAACACCTTTGGTGGAGGCTGAGGCTACCAAATGGGATTTCCCTTGTTTTAAGTATCGGTTGATCAACCGGTCATGCTTTTTAGCAGCACTCGCATCAGAGGCAGCGATCTGTAAAATCGAAAGAAAATATCTAAACACAGGAAAGAAAGGAGGAACTAATATGCTTGATAAAAGGCAAATTGGACGTCTTGTGAACAAATACAGTGCCCAACTATTTTGTGGTGTGCACGACAGAACAAAAGCTCGTCTAATGTGTCTTTAGCTGGGAGAATGCTTGCTGGCATTTTATCACCGTAGTCATCTAGCCCCATGGCGTGCAATTGGGGTTTAGACTATTAATGATACAGCCATTCTAGCGATTTAGCAATCATTGATCAAAGTCAGTGTCCGTTGCAGGAAGAAGGTTATTGGGTTGGATGATCTCTTACAAGATTACTTTGATTCCGGTAAGGATGAGCTCAAAGCTTCTGCTGCTAAGTCTAAGGGTCGCTCCAAAGGAGACAATTCAGACGATGAAGACAAGCAGGTCAGGGAGAAGGAGATCGACTTCTGCAAATTTGTGGAGGAGTGTGAGGAAAAGGTAATTGTCAAACAAACTGTATGTCCTTATATAGATTGGGCCTGTTTTTTTAATATATATCTTACTTTACTGGAAGGCGAAAGCGATGGATCCTGGAGAGGATGTACCCCAATGGGACCAGCAAGTTTTCGGCTGTCAGGTCAAATGGCCCTAAATTTGTTCAGTTTATCTTCGATGCTAGGTTCAGTTTTTTATTTGTTTAGTTTCTACTACTAAAGTATCTTCATGAACTGTACTTGCAGAAATCACCCTCAATTCTTAATGGCACGGGAGTTGAAAATTGCCAGCTTTTGCAATCATTCTGTGGAGATGAGCAGTTAGGTTTTGATCTAGAAATTGAACGAGGTTAGTTTTGTTATGCGCGTGTAATTCTCTTATTTGACTAAAAATGGACACTATTGCTTTGCTTGTGTTTGGTTTAACCCTTCTGTTTCTCATTGTGCCACCATGACTGGTTATTTTTTTTGTATCTAGTTATGTTTGCTTTCAGGTTTTGGTTTTTCCTCTTGCAGATAATGTAAGCAACTTCTTAATGTTATTTATGCAGGAGAGGGCTTTTTAGAAGGCATGCTGATTGATGGATGGCTTTTGAAGTTGGTAGGCTTATATGGTTCTGTTGAAGACTCTATAGCATCATGGGTGCTAACCAAGTGTAAGGATCTATGCTTAGCTCAGTTCAAAAATGTTCTTTTAGATTGCATTGTATGCTTACCACCATTAGCCACCAGTGCTGTACTCATCCAATAAGAAGTTGCAAGATTCTGCATCTGAATTTTGGGATAGTCTCCTTTCCCTAAATGAGGTAACTGCATAATCAGTTTTCTTTTGTGTTTTTGTGTTCTGCCTTTGGCCTCTGTACATAACTTCAGATTGATTGCAGGATGATAAACCATTGATAAACTTTGGATACTTTCCTAGCTACTCTATTCTTAAGGGTGCTATACTTAACTATGGATACCTACATGATGCTCCTTGCACCTCTGAAATTGCGGTTGCAGGTTGGTTCCATACATAATTTCTTCCTTTCTTAATCAGTTATCACTTATGCACAACACATTCATTAATTTCATACTTGTGATGGTGAACATTCTGGAAATTCCATCTCCATTTCTTAACAATTTTTTTATTCATGACCGGAAACTTCAGATGGTGGTCCACCTCGAAACATCACTGCATGGTTAAGAGTTGTATCTGCTTGCTGCAAAATTAGGTAACTGGATTGTCTGATACACAGAGTATAGCTGTTTTTTGCTTGTGATTCACTTACAAAATCTAAGATGGAACTGCCTATGTAAAGCTATTCACTGTAACGTTCCATTTGCCTAATTCAAGATTTTCACGGCATAGTTTTGCAACAGAATGTCTAGGATAATGTATCTATATTTTGCCTGTCTTGTGTTTCTTCCAATCCCCAGTATGATGAAAATCTTTGCCTTGAGGGGAATTTATCAATTGTCACTATTGTAGTCATGATTACATGTAGGTGTACTGTTCCATAATGTATAACAATGATTTATTTCTTCTGAACTGGCGTTTGTTATCGTTCATTTAATCCTTGGAGAATTTGGAAACACTGTGATGTTAGCAAATATTTGAAATATATCATCCTTTATGTTTTAATGGTCTATTTATTTATTGTACAGAAAAATGCATTCCGTCTTCTCACCTTCGGAAGCGGAAGATGTCCTTGTTATTGTTATTTCACTCTTTTTGGACCGTCAACTTGAAGGGCTGCTGCTTATTTTGGGAGATTGCCTGAATTCACTCATCTCGTACTTCAGTACGAGTGAATGGGAAAGTAGCTGTCTGATTGTTGCTGAGTCAATTTCTAAGAGGTAAAAGAATCAGTGATGCCTATTATTTGTAGCCAATAGTACTGTTTTGACCATATATCCATGTCCAATCAGAGAAATGCTGGAGTACTTAAACTGGGTCCTGAATAAATAAGTTTCACACTCACTAGCAATGACTGCTTCTTGACAAGTACTGTATCTCATCAATGAATCTCGTTTGCTCAATTTGTGCTAATTTCTTGCATCCATGGCATGTAAAGGCAGTTAAGTTGCCTGTACATTATCAGCTCATGGTATTTATTGTGTTAAAGAAACTTCCTCGAGTCGGTCCCATGGTTTTTCCACTTAGGGTGTTTTGCCTCTCTGAAGTCAGTTTCATAACATTGTAGGGTCAACATGGATCTTAATTGTTTAAGGATTGTTGACTGCATTACCGGAACCAACGACCGTAGCAAATTCCTAAGGAGCCAGCTAGCCCTTCAGTTGCTCAAAAATAGCTTCGGCCTTAAAGTAAGCATGGTGAGCATGTGTTCTCTCTATGAATCGCCTTGTGGCTAGTGGCGCTGACCTGCGTATCCTGCATATTTAGGTGGCGAATGTTGAAAGGATCCTGAAGTCGGTCACATCTATAAATGTGAAGGAGAAAGAATGCAACTTCTTTGTGCTGTACGTGCACATAGTTTTGATGGACAACCTGCTCTTCTCGAGCGACGCATTCAGAAACAAGACCGCGATAATCGACGCTTGGCGCAATTTTCTACGGAACTGTTCGACCCAGATAGGATGCACGGACTGGAGGTTCTACGCTTCCAAGGTGCCGAAGCCTGCCCTTTTTGCTTTGTTTGAGCTGATGCATCCTGTTCTTTCCTCTTGCACATGAGCATATTGTTTGTTCGGTGCAGGTCCGAAACAAGGCGTCGTATCTCCTGCAAGGTGCAATGCTGAAAAGGCCTGCTGGCAGTGGTAGCATTCCTACCAAGTGATTTGAACCAGCCTACTGAAATGCCGCTGCTGGAAGGCACGGGACCACGCTCCGGCTTGCTGGCACAGGTAGTATGTCAGGGTGAATTGTAGGCGCATTTTTTGGTACCTGATGGTGTCTGACAGTATTCTCAGCCCATGTATAGCAGTCCCCAGCACTCTTAAGTCTCAACACCGAGAATGCCACTTGATGAACTTTTGCAGCATGGACTTCTATTAAATATACATTATGTAGATTTGCTAGTCATATTTGTACCTTCTAGTTAGCCTAGTTTTGATACTTGTGAAATTCCGACAAGACGTGCCGTGGCTGTCAGCTTGCATCGTTTTACTGGGAAAATGAGAATCAAGTGACTCGTCTGATACTAGCTATGGATGCTCATCGGGCACAACGGTGGCAGAAGAAAAATGAAGAGAGCGAGCCGGCCGCCGCGATCGTCGCCGGGCGGGAGTTGCTCCATCAGGTATCAGCTGACACCTGATGAACGCAGCTGCATATGCCGGTTGGATCTGGCACGTTACCGAACTGACCAGATTCCGAACATTGTTTTTGGCCTCGCCTGCCGGTGCACATGGGATCCGATGGGCGGGCAGCCAGGTGTGCGTGGCCATGCCCTCCTGCTGCTCGCTCGCTACGCGTTGCATTATTGACCTCGCCCACTAGCAGACCTTGTTACGTGAACGTAAACGTATCAGCCAAAACTTATCCTGCGTTGCGTGTAAGCAGTTTGTACCACCGGCATTTTCTTCACTTCAAAATTGTCTACTACCTCTACGTGCCATGAGCCCGGACGGAACGGAACCCCAGCTAAGAAAAGAAAGAAAGATTTGGACTCCATTTTGGTCACCCGCGACAAAATAACTCCAGCTGGTACTTGCCTCGTCTCCAGCGTGGATGGAAATTCGGTAGTGAGAGTGACTAGAAATTTCATCAACCATCCATTCTCTCAGCTGGGTGTTCCCTACTGACTTACTTCCTCTGGCTCTGGGGAAGCTATTTTCCTCGTTGAGGCCGGTTCTCAGTTTCCGTGGGAAACACGAAGAGAATTAACGCCAAATCAAATCAAAGAGCAGCAATGGATGGATCAAAAGGATTCGATGATTTCCACATGTTTTTATTCAGAAATCAACCAGGGGAGAGCACTGAACAGCTACCTAAGTATATTGTCGGATCTTGGGCGGAGGCGAAAGTAACAAAAATCGGAGTGTCATATCATCATCGGGCGTAGTAGTGTGGTTTTTTCAAATCTTGACCATCTCTGCAGCGTGTAGAAGCGTAGGTGTGGCTTGTGCCATGGAGGGAGGCAAACACGGCGGCGGCCATTTAACACTCTTGTCGGACGTTGCACGCGACGGCCTGCGCCCACATGCGAATCTGGTCCTTCATCTCCGCCGCGGACCTCGCGTCCGCCTGCTGCAGCCTTATCGCCGCCGCCGCCGTGGGGGGCGCCGACCGCGCCCCGTGCTGCCACGCCTCCGACAGGTACGGCCGCCGCACGACCCCGTCGCCGCCGTCATTGCCCACGGCGTTGCTGCTGGCGCCGATGCCGATGCCGTTGGCGTTGTTGACGGTCATCGAGTCGTCGTTGTCGCTGGTGCTGCCGGACCCGGAGACGGAGCCGGAGCTCTTGTGGGGCTTGTTGGTCTTGTCGTCGCGGAGGCCCGGGAGGACGTCCGCCAGGCTCTCCCTCAGCTCCTCCTGGTCGAACACGAATCCCAGGTCCTTGAACCCCTGCACCTCGATCGACTCCAGGGCGCTCGAGCTCTTCCACATCTTGTCCTGTAGGCTGCTGTTGTCCCGGACGAGGGCCGGCTGCTGGTTCGCGCTGAACGATCGGAGGTCGCGCCGTGGTGGGCCCCGCTCCGCTCTGCTACCGTCGCCGCCTGTCATCCTCGGCGTCCGGTCAGGCTGCAATGAAAGAAAACAGCACATCAGTTCGTCGGACACGTCGTGGCTGAGCTCCATAGCTCAGAGCATTTGATCGATCATCCAGTCCACGATCGGTTGCTAATATGGCGATGATGGGATGCCTATGATGCATTGGAGTTCGTACCTTGGTGGGTGTGTGCGAACGGTAGTGCCTCTCGAGCGTGCTGTGGGAGTGCCTGAGCCTGGGCATGCTCGGTGTTGACTCGGCGACCCCGGCGGGTCTGCGGCCGTTGCCGTCGCCCATGGTGGCGGACGACGTGACCGGCATGGACGGCGCCCGGTTGAGCGCCGACGACCCGCGGCCTTCCTCGGCGATCCTGGTGCGCAGGACGCCCTCGTAAATCTTGCTCCAGTTCATGTCGTCGTCCTCCACCTCGGCCTCCTGCTGATCGCCGCCGCCAGCGTCCTCCTCCACTATCTCCTCATCCTTGGGCGACGACAGCTCCATCCCGATACGAGGCGCCGGGAGCGACGGCGTCCGGAGGAGCCTCCGGGACCCGGACGCGTTCGCCTTGGCCGTCCGCCCGGACGCGCCCGCACCCGCCGAGGACGTGGACGGCGACTTGGGCAGCAGCGGCGGCCTGGTCCTGCCCCTGGCGGCGTCGTCCCTGCCGCTGCCGCCGAGGGAGTTGCTGAAGAACCAGTAGTCGTCGAGCAGGTCGAGCGCCGAGGCGCGCTCCGCCGGCTCATCCGCCTTCTTCTTGCCCTGCCGGACGTGGCTCCTCCTGTCGACGTCCGCGTCCCGCGGCGCTGACAAGAAGCTCATGCCTACCTGCCCGCGTGGCGCGGAACAAGAGATGAGATGGGGAGGAGGAAGATGCGCGCTAGCTAGGCAGCCGCTGCCTTTTTGGATTGGCCTGAGCCGTGAGCCGTCGGCCTGGTGGGTGTGGCCTGCGGTGGCGTGGCGCGAGAGGGAGGGAGAGGGAGGGAGAGCGCGAGCGATTGTCTTGTCTCGTACCAGAGGGAAGAGCCGAGGCGTAGAGGAAGGGTGATCGAGGTGGACGGATGGGCGCCGCCACTTTGTTGTTTTCCGGTGTCGGGCTTGGGGTTTTGTTGCGGTGGCCCGGCCCGGCGCGAGGTCGAGGGGCCCGCGCGCGGCGGACGGGAGGCGGAAGAATTCTTTGCTCCGCCAGCCAGTTGGGGCTGGTGGCCCCTCAAAAAAAAAAAAGTTGGGGCTGGTGGGGTCCGGGGCGACACGTCGGGCTGATGATTGCGTTATGCTCGCACCGCACATGACTGATTGGGGTTGGGGGGAGTGATAATTGTGATTGCGGTTCGCTTCCTGCTGCTGATGCGTTGTGGCTCTGTCTCTATCTTGTGCGCAGTCAGATCCGCTGTGATTAGGGGGCGGCAATTGTTACTCTAATGTTACTTAACCGGGAAGAACCTACTGACGTGGTAGCAGGCGCTCGGGCACGTAACCAACGTAAGCGTATATATGTATTCTTCAACGGGATGAGGAGTAGAGAAATGATCATGGAAATTTCGGGGTTGACTTTGACCACGGACAGTTGAGAAATTCTAATATGAATGAAAAACATGGGTGAAAGAAAACATTGAAGGTTAACATCATGGCATTGTTAAATTGGTTGAAAACGCGTAAACAAATTATAGAGACCGACCGTTCGATTTCACCAGAATTTACAGACATCTGGCTTTACAACCCAAAGGTATATGGTGACCATATTAAGTGAGAAACCCCTTCATTTTTGCGAGAAGAATCCCCTTCTTGACAATAACATTCAACCTCCCTCCATGGGGGCATTTTGCTCAATTTAAAGATGAAACTGTTGCTCGTTGCTTCTTAGCAAAGAAAAACACTGCATACAACACAAATCACAGTCATGCATGGATGCCACTGTAACCCTTGCATGTTCCATGACCTGACATGTGTTGACACCTGATTTTGGCACGATGCAAAATACAGTAAAGGTGGGCTCAAGCGGCAAGATCTTCTATACGAGAAAGTTCATATTGCCGGTATGATAGGCTTGCCGGCATGGAATCTTACCGCCCGAGTAAAAGCTTGCCGGTGTGGCAAGGAGACGGCCCGGCAAGGAGGCGATCCGGCAAGGAGACGGCCGGCAGGGAAGCAATCCGGCAAGGAGACGGCCCGGCAAGGAGGCGATCCGGCAAGAAGACGGCCCGGCAAGGAGGCGATCCGGCAAGGAGGCGGCCCGGCAAGAAGATATCCCGGCAAGGGGATGACCCGGCAAGGAGGCCCGGCAAGATACCCTGATGGTACTCCTGGGAAGGCGACAGCTCGTCGAAGACCGGGGATCAAGATGGACGTGCCGGCTCATCAAGACAGCTTCTAGAGCGGTACTACCGCCTGTATAAGCGGTACTACCGCTTGGGCAGTACTACCGTGTTTTACTACCGCATCGACTACCGCTTACGAAAATACTTCTGGAATTCCGAGGACCCCAAGCGGAAGTGGCGCGGCACTCCAGGGCGGTACTACCGCTGGAAGCGGTACTACCGCTGGCCTAGAGCGGTACTACCGCTTGTCGACGCACAGATTCAGGCAGGTTCGGTTTGAATCCGAGTTAAGCTAGAGCTAGAACTCTAGGATGTGAATTGATTCTCTTGTAAGGAAAGCCTAGATGAATCTATAACTTGTACGGGAAGTCCAACCCCCTCTTAAATAGAAGAGGTGATGGCCGATTGAAAACACACAATCGAACAAATCAATCTACTACTTTTTACCCTAGCTTTTACATCTCTCCCTTGTTCTTTCTCTCTCGTTCTTCGTTCGTTCTTCGTGTTGAAGGGCAGCGATCCTCGAGGCTCTAGGGGCGGGCGAACCGACCTAGGGCAGCCCATCGTCCATCCGTGACTCCTGACGGGTTCCATCCCGGAGAAGCGGTGCGTCGGGTCTCAAAAGCGTCCGCCGGTTTGCTTGCGTACCGCGCTGCCGGACGGACCTCCTTCGACGTGAGCTGCGGTGCATCACCCCCGGCGTCGAGGGTACGCGTGACGCGTTCGTGTGCGAACAACATGCTCGCATCATTCGTCTTAGTATCTGTTTACATTTCATTCATTTAAATTGTTTGTGCCATGAAGAAATTAGACCTTTTGTGTTTGCGCCTCCCGTTGTGTCATGTCGTGTTACTTTTGTGACCCTAGGACTATGTTTATGCCCTAGCAGCGAAACCTTCGGATTTGCAATGCTTTTATAAAGCATTTGCAAGTGCGCTACAGCTATCCCCTAGTAGTGAAATCTTAGTATTTTCATGCCATGTTACTTTTTGTCATGCTAGGAATATGTATGTTGTATGTTGCTAAGTACTATGCTATGTATTGTATCGGGAGTGAATTGCAGAAAACATCGACATTGAAGGCTAGGATTGCAGAAACCACAGTTCTACGGTTCTGTGCCGAAAACCACTAATTTCGAGACTAATTTTTTGCAAAAAACACTAGTCACCTGATTCGTTCGTTTTAATCACGATTATGACAGATGGGTCCCGCCGAAAAGGGTGATGTGGCACGACATAACGGATCGCAATTAGACAGAATATAAGGGACTACATTGTAAAAGGGCATAAGAGGATAATGCCATTTTTTCATTTTAAAAAGGAAGAGGATAAGGTTCCGGCACCGCTGCTCGCTCGCGCCTGGCCGCCTTGGCCACCGGCGCCGCTGCTCGCTCGCGCGCGGCCGGCGCCGCTGCTGCTCGCTCGCGTCGCTCCCGTCGCCGCTTCTGCTCGCTCCGGCACCGCTACTGCTGCTCTCTCCCGCCGGCGCCGCTGCTCGCTCGCGCCTGGCCGCCCGCGCCACTGCCGCTGCTCGCTCCGGCGCCACTGCTTTTGCTCTTTCCCGTCGTCGCTGATGCTCGAGGCCGGCACCGCTGCTGCTGCTCGCTCCCGTCGCCGCCCCTCCCCCCTGCTCTACCTCCCTCGCGCCCCTCCCCATCTTCCTCATAGCCATGGCTCCGGCCAATAGCCAGCGCCGCCGAGCTTCGCAGCCGCCCTCGTCGCCGGCGACCCCAACCCCTCTGCTCCCGCCGACCGGCGATGCCACCCCGACCCTTGTCTACGGCGAGGACCCCAGACACCTGCAAGCTAGCAGCGTAGCCGCCCGCTTGACCCTCACCCAGCCGCCACCTCCTCCATTCGTGCCCGTCCCACCACCGCCTGATGCGGACGCGGCACCACCGGCCGAAGGCCAGACGCCGCCCTCTTTCCCCTCTGTGCGATGCTCTGGTGTCCGTACCTCGCCGGCGACGAGACCCCATGAAGGCCGCCGTGTCGTGCTGCAGTTTTTGCTTGGGCAGGACCCGATTGCGTTTTTATTTTTGCCCGAAGGGTGTCTATGTAAATGTCGATAAATCTGCCTAACGCCGTTTGTGCAAAACTGTTATGCCACGTCATCTTTTGCGGGCTCCACCTGTCATAATCGTCATCAAATAGGTCAAAACCGACAACTAGTGTTTTTTTGCAAAAAATTAGTCTCAGAATTAGTGGTTTTTGGCACAAAACTGTAGAACTATGGTTCCTGCAACCCTAGCCTTCAATGTCGATGTTTTTTGCAATTCACTCATTGTATCGGGGTGGGCAATGTTCTCAAAAACTATTTACCTCACGTTATGAAAATGTATGTCTTTCAAAGTGTTTTTTAAAACTATCTCCTCCCTTCGTCTTGATCTTCTTCGGGTTGTGCACAAATGGATGTGATGACACAAGGGGTTGATTGTGTCATGTGAGGAAAATGTACAAACCTTTCGAGAGTGTCAACCTAATCGATTAGTTGTGCCCCAGATATGGGCAATTTGAGCTACAAAATTTGGAATGACTAGATCCTCTCTTCTTTTCTGTTTCCAAAACCAATGTTGTTTTTGTAGGGTAACGCAGTAGAAAACAAAAAAACTCCGACCTACGCACCAGCCCAGGACCACTATGGAGACTGCATACAAGGTTTGATATGTTTCATTACCGACTCGTAGCGCAGCGGAAGTAGAGTCGATGACGATCGGCGGTGCAGATCCCCGCAGCTAGGATTTACTACCTCCCAACCGCGAGGATGTACTCCCTCATCTGTCCCTTGGACAGCCATCCGGGAGGCGGTCGGACAGTCCCTCGGACGGTGTCGCGGACAGCCCTTCGGGAGGACCTTCGAAACTCGGACGGTCACTCGGACAGCCCTTCGGGAGGACCCTCGAAACTCGGACGATCACTTGGACAGCCCTTCGGGAGGCACTCTCGAACTAAGACCGAAACTACGATCTCTCTACAGAGTTGCACACATACGGTGTCATCTATCCGGCAGGGCTTCGCCGTCCAGAACTAGTTCCCACCGGAACCCAGACAGCCTTTCGGCTCTACGAAACTATTTCGCTGGGAGGGAGAGAGAAGCCAGACAAGTCTATGGCATGTGTATGAGAGCAAGCATGATCTGATTTTGGAGAGCCCTCTCCACCTCTATTTATAGGAGGAGCAAGGGGTAGAGGAAAGAGGAGAAAAGACCAAAAGGACCTTCCTAGGATCTTTCCACCACATGCCACATAAGGGTGTGTAGAACATATCCACCATGAGGTGGAAGGACACCTAAAGGAGGGCCCCCCCATGCCATGGCCGAAATTGTGCAGCCCCTTTGGGGGGCTCCACCTCCCTTTCACACACGAGAAGTGGTTTTCCATTTGCAAATCAGCCCAAAAAGTGCTTTTCACTATTCACGAAGACATATTTCTGCGTCCGTTAAAACCCAAATTATTTCTGTGTGCCTAGAATAATTCTAGAACCCACCAAAACAATTTTGAATGCATTCCGAAACAATTTCGGAACAATGTTTCTTCAGCGAAAAGCAACCAAAGCGGTTCCGGCTGCTCCGGAACATTTCCGGTTTTTGTCCCGGAAAATTCCCAGAAGTTTCCAGAACACTTCTGGCATCCTCCAAGAATTTCCGAGCGTGTGCCAGAACCAATTTGACTTAATGGAATACCCTGAAACAACTTTTCAGTTTCACCGGAACTATTCCGGTGTTCTCTCCGGAACATTTCCGTTTCGTCCGAAACTTTTTCGGTGATTTTCTCTCAGACTCCCTGTCTAGTATTCAGCAGATAGATGACCCTTAAGCGTGTGACCCTATAGGTTCGGTGAAGTATAGACATGACCCGGAACTCTTTCCGATCAATGATCAACATCGGAGCCGTGGACACCCATATTGACCCCTATACCCATACAAATGAATATTCGAGTGAACCTCTAGTTGCCGTGTGCTGTTCCTGTTGCTTCACGATATGTTACAAAACCCGAGGTGAGATTTATTGCATCCCCGTGGATCAACAACTTGTCGACTATGCAAGTTACCTCGTTACCGGTTTTGTTCTCTTTACTCGTTTCCGTGTTCCAGCATCCCAGTGATCAAATCACAATGTGTCCGGCCAGACGATGATGGATACCGTAACACCGAGAGGGCCCGAGAATATCTCTCCATCGTCGGAGGAGCAAATCCCAATCTTGAGCTATCAAGTCCCTTGACATACTTTTCCATGAACCCGTAAGCCGCCGTAATAGCCACCCATTTACGGATGACGTTTAACAAACCCCAAAGTTCATGAAGCAAGCATGAAGAAACTCGACACTCTCATGGTCTAAGGAATTATGCAAACATTAACTATCTCTGTGTTATTAACCATTAACTTATGACGAATGAATCTCATAGCATAACATCAATTCGGGTCGATTCAACACAAGTGTTCTACTAACATTGTGCCCTCAAAGTTGCCGGCATAGTCATGCCCATGATCAGGAAAACAGAACCATCATGCAACACTTGAGCTAGTCTTAGAAGCCAGACTAGGAATACATTTTACCGTTTATTATTCCACACGTGCATATGAGTCTTCCTTCAAGCCTCGTGGTTATTGCAGACTCGAGAACCATAGCAGTTATAGCATGGAACATAAACATAATCATGAACATGGAGATAAATAATAACATTTGTTATTGCCTCTAGGGCATATCTCCTACAGACTCCCACTTGCACTAGAGTCAATAATCTAGTCAATGCTAATGCACATTACACCTGTGGCATACCGGTGTAAAAATGCTTCGCATGTGGTATAGCCTGATGTCCAACAGATCTGACAACTTCAGTTCTGTGTGTATCTTTGCATGTCCTCGCGTTTTCACGCTTTCACAAAATTCATATTTTGTGTGGACTTGGCTTCGTATATATGTGAATCACTGGTCAAACCTTGATTCCTCAGACTGAGCTATGGAGCAACTACCTGCAGTAGTGTCCCATTGACAAAAGCCATCTTGGAACCATACTAAGTTCATGAATGAACTATATGATTCAACATCTTCTTTGTCGCTTCTAAAGCGTCAACATACTTAGCCTTTATTATAGAATTCGCCACAGTATCCTGTTTGGAACGATTTCCAAACACCGTGCCACCATATTGTGTATTACACACAAAACCCTTAACTTAAATCGAAAATCGCATGGAGTATTGATGAAGACTGTATCGATGCAATTACTTACAACGAGCACTTCATAATCTCTGCTTGCGAGAAAACATGTCATCAGTGCTACTTTAGTACTCAATGACGTCTTTCACTGTTGTCCCATGATCAGTACTTTGATCACTATGGTATCTATACTCGCAACTCCTTGGGAGTACTGGACATATCTGGTTTGTTTTACATACCATGGAATACATGATTAATCCAAACACGAGAGTGTGTGGAATCCCCATCATGTTTTTTGCTCATCAGTGTTTTTGGGACACCAAGTCTTGCAAAACTCTTTCCATGTGACTTCGGCAAGAATCACTCCTTGGCGTTTTAATGCTAAAACGTTTTAGCATCTTGTCAATATGCATTTTTGGCTTTAGCCTATTAGGCAATTCTATCTCGCAGATAAATATGCCTAATGTCAAGGCTATTTAGCCCAAGCACTTCATCGAAAAACTATTTTCAATGAAGTCCTAATTCGTGTCAAGAAATTTATATTATTTCCAATCAACAATGTGTCAAGCACACAAAGGTTTTTAGAAATATTATTATGCTCCCACTTACTTTCTTGAAACCACAAGCATCTTCGTTATCCATTGATGAAATCAAAACTCCTTTGACTGTTTCATCAAAATTGAAGATTCCAACTCTTTTTTGCTCTCTTCCGTCCATTGCTGGAACTCTGAAGTTTGCATACTTACTAGCATCCTCTGGACTGACAAAATACCTTGGACTGTATCACATGTAAGTCCTAGGTTGTATTTCCATCACATGGAAATCCTTTTGGCATCCATGTATCATATCTCAAGATTGAAATATGTATTAATTGCTAGTTTAACCCGATCTGACTTTAAGCATCGCTACGGTGAGACAATCTCATCTTAGTCAACTCCTTGAACTTGTTATTGCAACAAGTCGAGCTTTATGGATAAAACATTTTATCCACATCAGTTTATAGTTCCATTAATGTTCGTTTAGACTCTAAGTCTTCCGAAGGGTTTATCAAGATATAATCTTGAATCATTTATGGAAACTATCTCGGATTATATTGGCATTTAGCCAATTCCGGAGTCAGGGCCTATCAACGCTTCCTTGTGCATTGTAGGTATACTGTTGTCTAACAACAATATCTCGCTGCGCACCTGAGAGGTTTGCACGAGTTTTGCCTACCTGGTTCAGTTGCAAGTTCGACCGAAGTCCATACATCTCATGTAGAGGCTTCCGTATCAGTCGCAGTAGGAAACTCTGGAATTACTTCCAAGGTTTCTTTCCTTTGATCTGATGACGAAGATACTGTTATCTCATCGAGTTGCACTGTTCTCCCACTCACCTTTTTGCAAGAACTATTCTCTTTAAAAGCATACCGTTCTTGTGGCAAAACTTTTTGCCTCGGTATTGTGGTGGGGGAATACCCAATATCTTGGGATAACCTACAAAGTAGCTCTTGTCTGATTTGGAATAGGTTTGTAACCTTTTACACAAGCCCCATATTCCAAATGTTTAAGAAAAGATGTAACATGGTTGGGCGTACCATACCATGGCGTCATTTCAACAGACCTGATGGTGCTCTTTTCACTGTAAAAGCCGCAGTCACTAAAGCATTACTTTTAAAAGGGATAACGACAAATTGATTTATGTCATCTTTGATTTTACCATGTCACAAATGGTTTGAATACATCTTCACGGACGTACCACTCACAGTGGAGTTCCGGGAGGTGTAAGTTATGAAACTCTTTTCACAACTCATCAGACATTCGCTAAACTTGTAACTCAGATATTCCTTTCTGCAATCTAGTTTGCAGAAACATAATCTTTCTTGTTACAATAATTTCTACTTCATGTTGAAAACCTTTCGAATGATTTCAAAAGATCCAGACTTACGTCTCATCAAGTAAATATCCATTATATCTACTTGAGTCATTTCTGAAGATAGATAAATCCACTGCTAGCAACTACATTTATCGGACTACATACATAAAAATGTATGATCACCAATAAGTTCGTTGCTCGTTCCTTATGGCCTGTGAACGGTATTTCAGTCACTTCACTTTTCGGAGGAAAGTTGCAAGTGTCAGATGATTCACAATCAAACGACTTCAAAATCCATCATTATGGAATTTCTCCATGCGGGTTTCTCCAATGTGACCAAATGCAGTGCCACATATGTGTGGTATTCTCTTAGCCTTGCGACATTTAGCGTCAGTGTTATGGATGTATCATATTACCATCAATATTCATAACATACATCCCATCCATAGTGAAAGTATGGCCCCTTAAGTTATTCATAACACCGAACATCAAAAGTTCTCTTATGAACAACCTCCTTGCAAGATACCTTATGCAATGGGCTAGAGTGTGTAAAACTCTAAATGAATTATGAAAATAAATACAGACAGAAATACACCGATGGAAGGTACAGTAACATTTACTATATTCCCAGCGTGTATCTAAACCTCATTATGGCAAGTCTTTTAGGCCGTAGTAGTTCTTGCATCGAGTTGCAACAGAATGCAATCGAGCGGGTATCTCTGTGATCAACTCACAATACCCAAGAATCAGTGATTAACATGTTTAATCATAATTCCCAAGAACTATTTCTTTTGACCAGCCTTCCATACATCAATAACTTGTATGACTTTCATACATGAGCTGGACATTCCAGTCTTCTTCCTTTTTGCCTTTATACTTCTAACAGTTTTACTTTTAGTATTTCTCCTACTCTCAGAAGAAGCACTCAACTTAAGAGTGGCGTTAGCCCCGGACTTCCTAGGCGTGAAAGTCTTACTAACACCCTTCAGACATTTCCTTCCTCTTTAAGTTGTTGTTTTATTCACCTTCATCATATGACAGGCGTTCTACTGGATCCCTCTGTTATTAGTCAAATGCATAGTAAACACTTTTACTAATAGTTTGCAAAACAAACATTGC
Organism: Elymus sibiricus; assembly: GCA_039707655.1. NCBI lineage: Eukaryota > Viridiplantae > Streptophyta > Magnoliopsida > Poales > Poaceae > Elymus > Elymus sibiricus. The sequence goes on along the minus strand of CM077668.1, from coordinate 147,978,685 downwards.
TTTGGATATCCCATATCTTTTAGCCTTTGTTTGTGTCTGAAAATGTTTTTCAGTTCCATGAATATCACATAGCTATCCCAAACTTTTGAAGTTCGGGTCTCATGGAAGCAAACATATTGCACTTTGACCGTAACGGAATTCTAGCTTTTGGATCGAAGGACGACAGTCACATTATCCATAGCATTAGCGGGAGAATACTAAAAGCATGCGATAGGACAAAGTCCTTCTCGTCACTCTTGAGGACAATCCTCACATTACGTTACCAACCGTAAAGTTTTAACCAGATATTTAACAGCTATTCAATTTTAATAGGGAAGGTGGAAACGCGAGCCATTATTCTACAACTATTATGCAAATTTCACTTTAGACAAAGTTCATAATTAATTGCACTAAGAATTAAAAGAATTAATTCTAAAGTGCGCTCCCACTCAAATCAATATCTCTCATAATTGATTGTGAGTGATTCAAGACCCATATTACAATTCAACGCCAAGGATGCATCCATCTCAAGTGACGAGAATTGCAATCGGTAGGCCAACTTGCCAATCACATCTCTATGTGACTCTTGTTCATCTTTCGATGCGTGTGTTCCGAGCTCATGACTTTCATGCCTGAACGTCAAGACAACCAAGTGATCTCGCTGCGAGGTCTCAACTCACCCGCCTCACACTTCTCTAATCGTTCGTACCCATGCATCCATGTGATACCCCGAAAAGTTAGGTGCCGTGACGGTGCTACACTTGGGAGAACACTAACTACTTGATATTTTTGTGAGAGATCACCCTAATAAAAAGCGACTACCGCGCAATCAAGAAGGGTGCATCATAAGGGATAAACATCTCAAGCAATTCATAATAGCATGATATGGTATAGCCCTTTCTGACGGAGAAGTCTTGTATTTCTTCGTCTTCAGCATTCGCGTCGGTGTTCACCTTTGCGAGGATTGCCACCACCTTGTCGATGCACCAGATAATATTGCTATCTCTATAGCTAATAAAATAAGTGCATTACAAAAGGTTGACATGCAGGTCATTAAAGTGACAATCATATGGCTCCAGCAATCATGCCGAATCATGACACGCAGGTCATGTTAATTTACATCATATAGTCATCTCATACATGATCAAATTAATATGAGCACTGCTATACCACATCATATGCACATGCAAACCATCTTGCAAAACCAAGTCAGACGCCTCTAATCGATTTATGCATAATTTCATTTTACGTGGCTTCTAAGGTTTCGAACAAACCGCAGCTACCAACGTTTTATCATCAAGTATGATTATTCAAGTCGCTAGATTAACATCGCGGGGTGTATAAAACACGAGATAATTAAATCTCGAGCCCCATACTAAACTTCGTCATACGCATGACCCCCGTGCAGATCATATCTGCATTGCCCTTTCGTCTGCGACATTTCATCTTTCTTTTTAACTATGGTGGAATTCAAAGAACTGTTAGCACTTTGTTGATCAATCAGAATCGCGGATTGCCAGAACTTTGAAACTCCACCATGCTGTTATCAAGATCAGAAATATGCAAATTCCAGGGAAGCAACAAGAACATCGGGTAACAGATTTCATCTGCTACCCGCACAAATAATTTTCAGTAATAGAACTCATCTACTACAAATTATATTGTGCAATACCCATACATCTCTATGTATTCTAGATCGAACCTGCATCTACGCATAGCACGGCTCTTGATGCCACTGTAGGGTAACGCAGCAGAAAACAAAAAATTTCCGACCTACGCACCAGCCCAGGACCACTATGGAGACTGCATACAAGGTTTGATCTGTTTCGTTACCGACTCGTAGCGCAGCGGAAGTAGAGTCGATGACGATCGGCGGTGCAGATCCCCGCAGCTAGGATTTACAACCTCCCAACCGTGAGGATGTACTCCCTCATCTGCCCCTTGGACAGCCCTCCGGGAGGCGGTCGGACAGTCCCTCGGACGGTGTCGCGGACAGCCCTTCGGGAGGACCTTCGAAACTCGGACGATCACTCGGACAGCCCTTCGGGAGGACCCTCGAAACTCGGACGATCACTTGGACAGCCCTTCGGGAGGCACTCTCGAACTAAGACCGAAACTACGATCTCTCTACAGAGTTGCACACATACGGTGTCATCTATCCGGCAGGGCTTCGCCGTCCAGAACTAGTTCCCACCGGAACCCAGACAGCCTTTCGGCTCTACGAAACTATTTCGCTGGGAGGGAGAGAGAAGCCAGACAAGTCTATGGCATGTGTATGAGAGCAAGCATGATCTGATTTTGGAGAGCCCTCTCCACCTCTATTTATAGGAGGAGCAAGGGGTAGAGGAAAGAGGAGAAAAGACCAAAAGGACCTTCCTAGGATCTTTCCACCACATGCCACATAAGGGTGTGTAGAACATATCCATCATGAGGTGGAAGGACACCTAAAGGAGGGCCCCCCCATGCCATGGCCGAAATTGTGCAGCCCCTTTGGGGGGCTCCACCTCCCTTTCACACACCAAAAGTGGTTTTCTTCTAGAAGAAAAACCCCATTTGCAAATCAGCCCAAAAAGTGCTTTTCACTATTCACGAAGACATATTTCTGCGTCCGTTAAAACCCAAATTATTTCTGTGTGCCTAGAATAATTCTAGCACCCACCAAAACAATTTTGAACGCATTCCGAAACAATTTCGGAACAATGTTTCTTCAGCGAAAAGCAACCAAAGCGGTTCCGGCTGCTCCGGAACATTTCCAGTTTTTGTCCCGGAAAATTCCTAGAAGTTTCCAGAACACTTCTGGCATCCTCCAAGAATTTCCGGGCGTGTGCCAGAACCAATTTGACTTAATGGAATACCCTGAAACAACTTTTCAGTTTCACCGGAACTATTCCGGTGTTCTCTCCGGAACGTTTCCGTTTCGTCCGAAACTTTTTCGATGATTTTCTCTCAGACTCCCTGTCTAGTATTCATCAGATAGATGACCCTTAAGCGTGTGACCCTATAGGTTCGGTGAAGTATAGACATGATCCGGAACTCTTTCCGATCAATGATCAACATCGGAGCCGTGGACACCCATATTGACCCCTATACCCACACGAATGAATATTCGAGTGAACCTCTAGTTGCCGTGTGCTGTTCCTGTTGCTTCACGATATGTTACAAAACCCGAGGTGAGATTTATTGCATCCCCGTGGATCAACAACTTGTCCACTATGCAAGTTACCTCGTTACTGGTTTTGTTCTCTTTACTCGTTTCCGTGTTCCGGCATCCCAGTGATCAAATCACAATGTGTCTGGCCAGACGATGATGGATATCGTAACACCGAGAGGGCCCGAGAATATCTCTCCATCGTCGGAGGAGCAAATCCCAATCTTGAGCTATCAAGTCCCTTGACATACTTTTTCATGAACCCGTAAGCCGCCGTAATAGCCACCCATTTACGGATGACGTTTAACAAACCCCAAAGTTCATGAAGCAAGCATGAAGAAACTTGACACTCTCATGGTCTAAGGAATTATGCAAACATTAACTATCTCTGTGTTATTAACCATTAACTTATGACGAATGAATCTCATAGCATAACATCAATTCGGGTCGATTCAACACAAGTGTTCTACTAACATTGTGCCCTCAAAGTTGCCGGCATAGTCATGCCCATGATCAGGAAAACAGAACCATCATGCAACACTTGAGCTAGTCTTAGAGGCCAGACTAGGAATACATTTTACCGTTTATTATTCCACACGTGCATATGAGTCTTCCTTCAAGCCTCGTGGTTATTGCAGACTCGAGAACCATAGCAGTTATAGCATGAAACATAAACATAATCATGAACATGGAGATAAATAATAACATTTGTTATTGCCTCTAGGGCATATCTCCTACAGTTTTATCAAGTTACCGTGGAATTCATGTGGGGTGCTAACAGTAGTCTTGTTGGGGAGTTGATCACAACGTATACCTATATGGCTATGGTGAAAGTCGTGCATTCTTGCCATGGTCCTGTATGGATCTTTGTGGAAAAAGTGTCTGATTTCATAATTAGGCTAAGTGAAAGAATGCTAACTTAGCCCTATATAGTTTTACAAACTACTTTAAAAGTAGGGGTTTGAGTGTGTCTAGGTATATGCTATGTTTACTTTCTAAACTCTTCAAAATTTGATTTCGCTAATAGACCTTAGCCGCCATACTAGGACCTATCCCTTATTCATTTATTGCATTTTTGTTCCAACACCTGGTATGACTTACAAGTACATTCAATGTACTCATCCTGCTACGTGTTATGTGCATATTATAACATGCGGGAAGATCAACAAAGCTAGGGATGCGGGGTTTTCCACTGAAATGTCCGTTGTTGATGGATTCGCGTGCTAATACGTTGCTTTTGATTTGTGCTATGTAAAGACTTGCTTACGGGCATGGTTGTAATAAGCACTAGGAACTCACTACTTTTCGGTGTTATATGATCTGTGATATCACTGTTACATCTAGGGATCTATGTGTACTAGCAATGTATCCGCGGACTAGTACATTACACGTAGAGACTTTGGATCCTTGCGGGTTCAACTATCATGTTACAAATCCTATGCCTTTCATGTTATCCAACTAAGTACAAGAGCACTGAGAGACTGGGTTGGGAGGTGTTAGGAAGGATTCAACTCCAAGATGATATGTGCCAGAAGATAGATCAACCAAATCCCTGAGTGAATGGATTCCAGCGGTGCATCTATTCTCGAGCAACTAAGGAAGACTAAGTGTTTACCATCAGTTGTATGGGATTAGATATATGATCCTAGAAGTATTTTTTTTTTTAAACACAGTACAGACGCAAGCGTTCATATACACGCGCATACACTCACCCCTATGAACGCATACACGCACACCCTACCCCTATGAGCACCTCCGAGAGACTGAGCCGGCATATCATCTTGAAATTTACGAAGTCACCGTAGGCACCTCGTCGTCGACGGGAACATCTCCTCCCACTGAATGCGCATCGCCGGAAATCCTGAAATAATTCCAGGAATAAATGCGAGCACCAGAATTTGAACCCACACGGAAGAAAAACAAAAATTCAACACAACACACGTTTTCAACATGGTTTATTGCATTGCCATGTTCTGTGTCGTCGCCGTCCTCATGATTGTGATGTGGAGATGGATGGGTGAAAATAATCAAACTAGTCGCACACCAAAAATCTGCTTCGGATTGAAAATACAGAAAAATTTAAAATCAAAGTGATGCCTAACCATACATGGACTGAAAGCACATAAATAAATTGTAGAGATAGTTTGATAGCAACACACACATGAGTTTGTCTAGGCATTATTCACATATATAGTCGTGATGGGAAAGAAATTTAGAGGCATTAGCAACCTCATTTGCGTGATACAAAGAGATGCTAGCTCTAGAAAACACCAAACAGTTCTCCAACCCAAATAGTATGTTGGGTGATGTATTAAGTGCAAATCCCCTTGTTGACACTACCACGCAACCTCCACCGGGGCTATCCGTCTCCAATTTAAGGCGAAACTGTTGCTCGTTGCTTGTTACGAAGACCATTAGACGAAATTAACACTGCATATGTATAGCGGACGCTGCACGCATGTCGCCGTTATCCTCTTCCACGTTGCATGCATGGACGGCCTACCTTGCCTGCCCGTTCGCATCCATCGTCCCAAATCGCGTCAGGTCTTCCTCATCGCTGTCGCTCTCGGTCGGTTGAGAATGACTGGCCAGTTACTACTCGAGTAATTTAAGAATCAGCACAGTAACAGTAGGCTGGGCTGGATGCCTGTTCATCAGATCATCTACGATGATACGCACACGTGTCGCCGAGATCGAGTGATCCCCGCATGGAGCACGCTGTGTGATGAGCCAGCGCGCGGCGTACGTAAATCAAGTGGCCAACTCTAATGCGCGATTGTGTTCATGTGTTGTGTACGTACGTCTGGATTGGAAAAAGCCCTGTTGGGCATAACTATATCTGCTGGACCAATGATAGGCCGCAGTTGTGTATAGATATATAGTCCTAGCACTGACTGGATCGTTGAGAGGCAGTTCAGTTGATTAGTTAATTAGTTAATCTGGCCGCAAATGATGGCAGTCTTGGCTGGTGCAAACCTGGTTGCGGTTGGTTGGCGTTGAGCCAGCCGATGCATGCTGTGTTGGTCATGTCCTCCTGCGATTATTATATTGTTTTTGTTTTGTTAATTTGTGGGTGCGACGGAACGGAACGGCTCGTCAGTCAGCTCAACTTCCGGGAGTTGGATGCGGGAGTGGCATGTGGAGTCAAGGTGGCAATATTCCCCGTGGGGACGGGTACCCGCGGGGATTTACCCATCATGGAGCGGGGATGGGGAACAAATTCACCCCATGGGTATTGTCTGGTGGGTACCCGTTAGTCTCGCGGGGCGGGGATGGGGATAAAATTCTTCCCGTGGGGACTCCATGGATATCCGAAAAACTATGCCATGTGTACTACAAATGCACAATATATAGATTAATACCTAGATATTTCACACAATTATTTTTGTCCACCTCTCCCAACAACCATGCTTTCTCCAATCTCACCTATCCCAGTCAGCTTTGAGATCCCCATGGATACCCGACGGGTACCGGGTACCCGATATTAACGGGGATGGGGGGCGTTTTGTCCCCGCGAAGCTTCACGGGGCTCGCGGGTATGGGGATTGGCGGGGATCGGGGCGGGGATGGTGGAGTCATCCCCGGTCATCCCCGTCCCCGTTGCCACCGTGAATGTGGAGGGAGGGGGCGTTGGCTGCCCATGTGCCGCGGGGGCCATGCGTGGGGCGCGCGGAAAATGGGGGAATGAAATGGTGCTCATTCATTGGCTATTTACTCCTGGTCATTGCCTGCCTGCCTGCCGGCCGGTGTGGTGTGCTGTGGTGTGGAAGACCGTCTCAAACCCAAGTTTAAAAGTTTTTGAGGTATTCGTCAAGGTTGTCCTATGTCTCCGTATTTGTTTGTCATTGCTATAAATGAATTATCCATTGCTCTTAATGAAGCGCTTGCTGCTCATCATCTTCAGGGAATTTTTCTTGGTCCAAATTGCCCCTCTATTCACTCACTCTTATTTGTTGATGACTTGTTGGTCTGTGGACAGGCTACTCTCCAAGAGGCTCATGCTATGGCCAATCTGATTCAGCACTTTTGTTCTATCTCAGGCCAAACGTCAAACTGGGCCAAATCTGCCATTCTTTTTAGCTCTCATGTCCCTAATACTACTGTGCAGGAGATTAAGCAAATCTTTCCAGTTTCTACTTTGGATAGCAATTTCACCCAACTTGGTCATCCGCTTGTTCTTCCTGCTAAAAATAGAGTTGCTGCTTATTACTTTGTTATTGACAAATTTTTGAATAAGCTGCCCACTTATAAAGCCAACATGCTTTCTTATGCTGCTAGACTTGAATTAATTCGTTCGGTTTTCTCGGCTATTCCTGTCTATTATATGGCTAATATCTTGTTTACTAAGAAATTCATTGCTAAACTCACAGCTATTATTAGGAACTTCTAGTGGACCGGTGTGCGAGAAAATGACTCTAAGAAGAGTCTTTGTCTCAGAGCTTGGAAGGATATTTGCAATTCTAAAGATGAAGGTGGTCTGGGCATAATGAATCTGAAGGCCATTAATGAGAGCCTTCTTCGGGCTGCTGCGTGGAGGTTAGCCAAAGCTCCTTCTTCTCACTTGTATCTTGTGCTTAAGGCTAAGTATTTTCATGATATTTCTATTTGGAAAGCTACTGCAACTCCTCCTAAATCTGCTTTTTGGGCTTCTATCTTGAAAATGTTACCCAATCTTAAGGCTCATTCTTTCTATCAATTAACTCAAGGTAGCATTTCCATTTGGAGCATGCCTTGGTGTGCTCTTTGGGATTCTATCCATGATCATCTCATTCCCCAGCAAGCTGGCTTTAGTTACCCTTCTTTAGTCAGAGATCTCTGGCTTCCGGGGCAAAAAACTTGGAATCAGGACTTTGTTTTCTCGCTTTTTCGGCAGCCTATTGCTTCTCTCATTGTTCAAACTGTTATTATTGATGACGATGGTCCGGATTTGCTTTGTTGGGATCTTACTCCTAATGGCATTTGCTCTTCAAAGTCTGCTTACAAGCTTAGTTTGCAGCAGATTTATACTAATCCCAGAAATGTGCCTGTTGCTATTCCCTTGGATTTGAAAAATCTTCTTAAGTTGATTTGGAAACAAAAAACTATGCTTCCTAGGGTGCAAACTTTTGCCTGGAGATTACTTAGAAAGGCTTTACCTACGGGCTTGCGTGCTGGTCGTTTCTCGATTCACATTTCTCAGATGTGTTGTCGATGTGGTCAGCAGGAGGATGAATTTCATCTTTTCTTCCTTTGTCACTTTGCTCGTGCGGCCTGGTTTTCCTCTCCTTGGTTTCTCAGATCTGATGTTTTAGTTCAAGGCCATTCTACGATGCATTCGGTGCTTATTGCTCTCATTCAAATGGGCCACCCAAATGGTTCTATTCCAAATATCCTCAATTTTCTGTGGTGCCTTTGGAAAGCACGAAATGATTTTCTTTTTGATAGAAAGAAAGCTCTTCCTTACCAAGTTAATATTGCAGTTGTTGCTTTAAATTTGGACTCTGATGGTGTTCTTTCATGTCTTTCTAATAAGCAACAGCAGGTTCAAGAACATTCTGTTGGCGATCAGATTCCTTTGCAAGGTACTACTCTCAAGTCTGATTTGTTAATTGTTGGACCGAAAATATTTTCTGATGCAGCTTTCAGATCAAATAAAGTCCCTGGCCTTCCACAAGGAGAGGTTGCCACAGGTGTTGGAATTTTCATCTCAATTCCATCTACCCAAGGAGAAATCAATGTTCAAGTTCAAGCCTCGGCTTCGTCTACTTCTACTCCTTTGCAAGCCGAAGCCATTGCTCTTACTTCTGCTGCTCATATTGCCTCTCAGCTTAATATTACTCATCCAATCTTTTTAACTGATTGTCTTTCTCTTGCTAAGTGTGCTGCTCTGAGAAACACCTTGGATTCCTCTATTCCTTGGAATATTAGAAAGGATCTGGCCATCTTCTTCAAACACACTTCTGCTTTGCATCCTAAGGTGTTTCATATTTCAAGAGAAATTAATGGGATTGCTCATGATCTTGCACAACAGGTTTTCAGATCTAATGGGAACACTCAAGTTTGTTGTTTTGCTCAAAACCACTCTTCTATATCCTGCCATGTTGTGTCCCTCATATCAAATCTTCAAATTCCTGGTGTTAAGTTACACACTGTTCACTGCTATTAGCTATTTGTATTTTGGTTACAGGCTTCTTTCCTGTTTAAGCTGCTCTGTTCTGTTTGCTCTTTAAGATTTTCAGCTGCAGGGGCCTTAAAGCTATCATGGATTTGGACTACTGGAGATGCAAAGGACCTCTTTTGTGTTTTTGCAGGATTTGATCAGAAACTTTGGGGAAGTTACAGGGCGATGTAGAGGGTGCTCAAAAGTGAAGATAGAGGATGATGCTGCTATTTAATCTCTAACTGGATCTGATTGCTGCTCCATCTCCTCTGTCTCTGTCAGATTAGTAGAACATGTACTTTTCTCCTCTGTCTGCCTTGGCATTTAGGTCATGTTGTTCATCAGCGGGGATTCTTGATCCCTTGCTGTCTTCAAGGTCTTCTATTCAGCTCTAGCTTCTCAGATTCTGCTGCTCTTTCTTTCCTATTTCTTGGCAGATCTTGTAACTCTTTATGTACTGTGACATTGAGCTGAATGAATTGGCACCTGTTGGTGCCTTCCTTTGTTAAAAAAACGACTTGGGCTCGTGGTTGCCCTGCCCCGCACACAGGAATATTTGGATAGGGTCGTAGTAACTCGTAATAAGATGATCCGGCGGCGGTGTCTCCGGACGATCGTGGCCTGGCACTGCGCCAGTTCAGTTTGGCGTCGCCGCCGCACTTACAGTGTACATTTGCATAGCAACAGCCGAGGTCGCAAACGAATTCATGGTGGCACTGCGGCTGAAGAATGGCTGGACGACGTCGTGCTGTCATCGTCAGAGTGGCCTCAGTTCAGTTTGGCGTTGTAACGGTTATTATGTTCATGTAAGGTTATGGCCGGAGGAGTATATATTACAGACTTGCAGTGCTCAAGGTTTGCTCCATGGTAATGGTGTCGTAGTAGATTGTGTCTGTGTGATAGTTATGCCCGATGCATGGCCGGTCCTGAGATTTCCGGGGCCCGGGGCGAAACTAAACCTAGGGGCCCTTAATTAACATATAAACATAAAAAGGTAATGCAAAAAATATGTTGAATCACTAGTTATAGGAAATACAATATATTTTTCTCTTATATGTCCCTTCTTTACTAATATGTTCGGTACCTTTATTATTAAGATCCTCCTAATTTCTTTGATGGTAATCAGCAATACTCCAGATAAATTTCAATTATCACTGGTACCTTGTAAAGACTAACAAATGATATAAATTCCAATGTTCACTCACGTTGTCATCTATTTAGATGTCAGCAATTGCATTATGTAAAGCCTCTATCTTATGGATTAGCACTTTATTCCTCATAGCAATTATAGGCAAGTCGCCAAACTCAATCTTTTTTTGCGGGGTAACTGAAAATTGATAACACCAACAATATCTATCTATAAAAAATAATCAATCGCCACGCAGAGGTCATGTTGATCATTTATAAATTTTAATCAACCTTCATAGTAAAATTTGATAGGTCGTAACCTCGTATATAAACTACCTATATGAATAGAGATTAGTTAGAAACAAACATACCTTCTCTTCCATGTAACTACAATCATGACCTAACAGTGCGATCTCGCCTTTCGGCGAGTCGGTGTGGTCTCGTCGGAGGCAGCAACTGGCTATCTACGGCCATCCAGCCCTTCTCCAACTAGAGGCGGCGCCACGTAGGCACGCTAGATGGATATCAAGAGTCGCAATTCTCAATTTTTGATCTATTTTCGTCCGCTTGTTGTATTGTCGCTTCCCACTAGTTCTGTATTTGGCACAAAATTGGGCGCACAATTTTTGGCTTGTAGACTAAGGGAGGAAATTAAGAGTGGATTTTCCCATAACTACGCCTATTTAATCGCATGCAATAACTGCTCACTAATCAATCTAATTACTGCGGCAAGGGCAGTCAACCTTAGCATGAAGGAAGGAAGGCGAGCAAATCACGGAATACGTATGTTATTTGGACTCCCATTTTCTCGTGTTGGATAGAACCTGGGGAGAATACGTAATACATAGGCAATCTCGGCCAGGGCACTAGGCCTATGTAGAGCAGAACTGGGGGCCCCTTGGCATCTGAGGGCCCGGGGCGGCCGCCCCGCTCGCCCCCCCTCAGGGCCGGGCCTGGCCCGATGGGATTGTGGCTGGAGCTCCTTTCCTCGGAAAAGAAGGGCCGCAAATTAGTGTGGCGACGATGCAGGCAGCTGATGCGCGCCGGCGAGTGGTGGGAAAAGAATAATCTATTTTCTTATAAGAGGGAAAAGAACGGCAAATCCTATTGTACGCTCATCGCGTCCAATAGTCAACCAAACACACAGGCTATCGACAACGAGTTATTGGGCCGGCCCATTTTTCAGCAGGTACGTGTATCCCGATTTTGGGAACCTTCTACAAGGTTCCGGCCTAGGTGTTACCGGTTTTGAGAGCCTTCTACACAGTGGCCGCGCTAACAATCGAGGTCAGTGATGTGAACAGCTCAAACTTGTATATGTATGTGAACTATACACTTAAAACATACTCTCTCCGTCCGGTATTACTTGTCGCTGAAATGGATAAAAATGGATGAGGGAGTAGCTAGGATTAGCTTGCTAAAAACATTTCTATGATGTCGCTTAACATCATAAAATACATGTAGCTTCGCCACTGCTTCTAAAATATTCCTCAACCGGTTTTCCATTAATAATTTTTATGCTTTTCTCTTGTGTTTTTTTCTTCTTTGTTTTTTCGGTTTCATTTAAAAAAAAAATATTTAAAAACAAATCAAAATTTGTACACATATTGAAAATATGTTCACATTTTTTAAAAATTGTTCAGAATTTCAAAAAAATCTCCCCTTAATTTTTTGTTCACATATTAAAAAATTGCTAGCATTTTCAAAAACTGTTCAGAAAGTTCAACAAATGTTCGCATTTTCAAAAATTGTTCAAAATTTCAGAAAATTCCTGTTTTCTAAATTTGTTAACTAATTAAAAAATGGTCATGATCTCAAAATTTTTTGCAATTTCAATTTTTAAAATTTTAATAAATATTCCCAATTTTAAAATATGTACGGAATTCCAAAAAAAATGTTCGCATTTTTAGAAGATGTTCAAAATTAATTGCATTTAAAAAAACTATTCATATTTTTAACAAAACTAGAAATAAAAATTTGACCAAAAAAACCGTTTGCTACAGTGTGTTGGTTCACTGCAGTACACCAACAGAAAACCGCGGAAGAAAAAAAAAGGCTGCTACAGTAGCCAAGACGCTACAGTACTCGACTCGGTACATTTTTTCCTTCATCTTTTATTTTTAAATTTTTATTTTATTTTTGGTTTATTTTTCTTTCTTATATTTTCCGCTTATCAGTTTTCCTTTCTAGATTTCATGAACATTCTATAAAATCCGGGAACATTTTTTTCAAATCGGGGTGAACATTTTTTGAATTCAAATGTTCCCAAATCCGGGAACATTTGTTTGAATTCATAAATAGTTTTTTGAATCAGCGAATATTTCTGGAATTTGTGAACATTTTTATAAAATTTGGGAACAATTTCAGATATTTGTGAACATATTTTTTATTTTCTTTTTAACATTTTCTTAAAAATGCATGAACATTTTTTGAATACACGAACATTTGTTTTGACATAACGAACATTATTTTTGAATCCATGAGCATTTATCATTTCCTGAATTCACTAACATTTTTTTTTCACAATTCACAACCTTTTTGAAATTTAGAACTTTTTCTGAAATCCAAAATTATTTTATTTAGGAAAAACTGAAAAAAAGAAAAAAACTACCAAGGGGCTTCCCGCCCCGCACATGTGCCGGCCCAGAAAGGCGCGCGTGGTGGGTGTGGGGTACGCTCTTCGAAGATTTCCGGCGCGTAGGTCGCGATATGGGAGCTCCCATGATTATTCCCCAAATGGCTAATTAAGGTGTATCCTTGCAAAGATCACTCCCACCTTTTCAGGTTGCGACAATTAGCGCACAACATGTGCGCCACTTGTCGCAATCTGTGAGTTTTTTTTATTTTTCGTAGATTCATTTATTCAAAACGTTTTATCTCTTAAACCGTGCGTATAAATTTTGAACCGTTTTCACTGTTGGATTTCTCGCGTCAAGATCTTGGAAACTAGATCTGATTTTAATAGGTTTCGAGGAACTTCTACTTTTCATGAAAAAATGAAAGAAAAAAAACCCGGAAGAAATAAACGAGTCAGATGCACAATTGTTTTCCCACTTTTTTCGTGCCTCTCGAGGAAGCAAATATGTGCCTCCACGCGAAGCAAATTTATGCCTGTCGTGAATAAAACGTGTTTTTTCCTTTTTTCGTGAGGCACAGTTGTGCCTCTTGCAGAAGCAAACCCGTGACTATACGAGAAGTAAATTTGTGTCTCTCACGAAAGAAAAAAACATGTTTTTTTTCTCTTTTTGAAGAGGCACAAATGTGCCTCTCGCGGAAGCAAACCTGTGCCTCCACGAGAAGAAAATATGTGCCTCTTGCGGAAGCAAATCTGTGCCTCCACGAGAAGCAAATCTATGCCTCTCGTGGAAGAAGAAAAAAACGTGTTTTTTTGCCTTTCCGATAGATGCACCTCTCACGGAAGCAAATCTGTGCCTTCATGAGAATCAAATCTGTGCCTCCCGCGGAAGAAAAAAAAATTGCGTTTTCTCGCGCAAGAAAATGGAAATTTTTTTGTCCAAAACCTAGGGAAAACCGGGCAAAAACCGAAAAGCTGGTTTTTTTAAAATAAAAACTCATCTAAACCCGAAAATGTGTACAGAAAAATGAAAAAAATAAAATTCCGAGGAAACACCCAGCACACGACAATTGGCGGCGGGCACTCTTAGTCCACCAAAAACGACCCTTGAGGGGCTCCCCTTTCAAACATGCTCGACTAGCTCATGCTCACGCACTACATGGGCCTGAGCCAGGAAGCGCAAGCACAAGCTTACGAGCGCAGCACACACTTTTTTTTATCTTTCTTTTTATTTATTTTATTTCAGTCGGTTCAATTACAATTAAAATATTTGTTTTATGTGAAATTTAAAAAGTTCAAAATGTACAAAATCTACAGGAATTTCAGAAAAGTTTCTGAATTCAAAAAAATGTTCACCAACTAAAAAAATGGCCGTGCCTATGACCAAAATGTTTGCAAAATTAACTACTGTTCACACATTAAAAAAATGTTCAGACATTCTAAATACTAGAGAATACCCCGCGCGTTGTAGCGGGATGGTTGTGTAATAAACAATTTGAATGAGAGGGGCATACGGTAAGGAGAAAAGGAGTAAGAAAATAAAAATAAGAAATATTTTGCAGCAAAAGATGGCTTGGATTTAATGTGTAACTCTGAAATCCACTTACTTAGTAGGATCAGTTCTCTAACCAAATTTGCAGAGGATCTTACCTTTGATCATCTCAATGGAAAGAAGACAATACATCTGATGTGTTGCTAATAAAAAAAGTAGCAATTAATATTGTAATACAAATTACATGTCTGCACCCGGAATGAACTCCTAGCGCTAATCTTTCTCGGATATGTGACTTCGCCGAACTTACACAGTGTTATATGTATGTATAGCATCTAGATCGTAAAATAGACGTCGTGACAGTTTATGCTAGAAACAGTACAAAGGAAGCACGAGATTTAAGAGCCATACCTGAAGGCTGTTTCTCCCCTTTACAACAACTGGATGTGTTGCAGTTGAATCAACAGATGTTGTGAGGAGTAGGTGGAGCATGCAGGCGGAGGCCAACCAGGTATCCTAGCGGCGGTGACGCAATGCAATGACCTGCTCGTGTAGCGGATCAAAATCAGACTGATGATAAGTGGTGGAGAAACAGTAAGAGATGTGGGACGCGCGCATGCCTGACCCTGCTGGGCTGCATGACACTGCGGGAGAAGGTGGGCCAGATGGCCTGATCGAGGTGGCTTCATGGTGTTATCCGCGACAACATCCTCAGTGGCAGTGCGCCCCCCGACCACGGCGCCCCGGTCCGATTTGGCCGGCATTGTTGATGACATGTAGCGCTTCGCCCTCTCGTCCCGCCTCGTTGCTGTCCCTATCTCGGCACCAATGATGTCCACGACCAAAGCAAAATCGGTGCCATCGTCTTCCCGCACCAACGTCAGCCTCTGAACATCTAGGTATGTACAGTCATACAACACCCACGTTGGTCTGGGTTCTGCGGAAGAGATCGAGCAAGGGAAGGAAAAAAATCATGAATCCTCGTCAGGTGATGAGTTCGTTGATGTTTATTAGAAGAACTCATGTGAGAAGGACATGCTATGAGGGAATGAAGCGATGCCTTCAACTGCTACTCCTTGGCTTGTTTCGTGGAGAAGTTGAATATCAATAAGATAGTAGGGATGTGAACAGCCAACCATTTCTTCTACTTCTTTTTGCATGGAGGAAATAATGGACACACGGTTAGTAAACTGAAGCAAAGAAGAAGAAAAATGAAAACATAAGTGATGACATGGCATCACGGTAGAGCAGAAAAATTTGGTAGTTTAATTGCATGCTTGCTGATATGGCATGATAGCTGAGTTGGCATGTGTGCATGTCAAGATAAATAGAGTATTGGGATGACTCTCTCCCCGCGCGTTACTGCGGTAACTTTGTTAAAAAATATGTAAGTAGTTGCTAAAAATAACTAAATCTAATGAAAAGAAAGTATAAGCTTGAAAATCAATAAAAGAAAGTGTCTAAAAATAGAATAAAAACTTTTGAATTACAGTTAAAAATGTCATTTCGAACAAAAATATGAAGGATGACTAACATGAATATATGATGTGGCAACGTTACATGCATAGACTAATGCAAAAATAATTATAATTAATAAGTTAAACGCATGACTCGCTTTTGTGTCAGATTTTGCATGGCTTAGTGGGAGAGAAGACTTAAATGCATTGCTTAGTGGGACGTTGAGGTGGACACTTTGCATGTTGAGAGAATTGGGACCAACTTCTTAACAATGTAAGATGTCCGCGAATTGAATGCTCACGAATTCACAAAGATATTTGTGAATTCAAAAAAGTGTTTGCTAATTCAAAAAATGTTCACAAATTCGAAATGTGCCTGAATACAATTTTTTTGTGATTTTATTTTCATAAATTATAAAATGCTCATGAATTCAAAAACATTGACAACTTTGAAAATTGTTTGTGAATTGAAATATTATTTGTGAATTTTAAAAAATCAAAATTTAGAAACAAGAACAATAAAGAAAACAGAAAAAGACAAAAAAAAGTTGGAGAAAAATGTTGGGAAACGTAGTAGAAAACAAAAAAAAATCGCACCTATGCACACCCAAGATCAATATGAAGATGCATAACAGGTTGAGATCACAATCGTTACCGTCACCGAGTTGCAGCGGAAGAAGAACGTATCGGTGTAGATCGTACTTGGAGTCCCTCAAACCGTCGACAAACGATCCCTCATACCGCCCACGAACAGTCCCTCGAACCGAAGACCGAAAGCACGGCCTCTCTACTTGGTTGCAAGCGTGCAGCCTTCACGATCCGGCAGCGCGTCGCCGTCCAGAGCTAATCATCGCCGGAGAATTAGAGGAAGGAGACTAGAACCACACTGGGCTTCTAATTATGAGGATTAAAGGAACTAAACCAATCGCTAATTAGTCAACTAGGACCAACTAGAACTAGGGCTAGATGAACTAGAGGAGGCTCCAAAACTTGTGTCTTCAAAGAGCAAAACCCCTCAAGTATATATAGGTTGGAGGGAGGGGGGGAGGGGGTGCCACAAGGGAGGAAAATCCCTCTCTTTGGCCGGCCAAGGAGGGGGAACACCCTCCAATTTGCCCCCCTCCCTTCCCTAACTGGAAAGGAGGGCGTCACCTTCACTTGGGCCCAAGTGGCCCAAGTAGCGTTCCACCACTTGGCCTTTTAAGGCCCGTTGATATTAAATTAAATATAAAAGCCTTATAATGAATATTAGACCCTTTTATATATAATTTAACAGACCCGGAAAGATTTTCCACCTATATATTATTTATCGGTAATACCCGGTATTACCCGATACTCCCCGAAACCCTTCCGGTGACCCCGAAACGCTTCCGGATCCTCTCAAAACTGTTTTGAATATTTATGAAATAATTCCACAAATATATTCTCATCACTCCCGTCCTACTAACACTCAGCAGATCATGATTGCCTTAAGCTTGTGACCCCGTAGGTTTGGTAACTCATAGACATGAACGAAACTCCTTCGTTCCATGACTGACAGCGGAACCGTGGACGTCCATATCGATCCCTATGAGCACATGAATGATATTCGAGCAAACCTTTGGTTATCATGTGATGTTCCTTTTGCTTCGCGGTACTTTACAAAACTCGGGATGTATCAGCATCCTCTTGATTCATCAGATGCTCACTATACCGTTATCATCGTTACCGGTTTTGTTCTTCTTTCTCGTTGTCGTGTTCCGGCATCCCCGTGACGAAGTCACCTATGTCTGGCCAGACGATGAGGGATGCCGTCACACCGAGAGGTCCCTAAGAATATCTCTTCATCGTCGGAGGAGCAAATCCCACTCTCGAGCTATCTAGTCCCTTGTCAAACTTTCCGATGAACCTGTAAGTTGTCGTTATGATCACCGTGTTACAGATGACGTTTGAGCAACCCCAAATTGCACAGTACGGTAAGAAGTGACTACGATACTCTCATGGTATCAGGAGCAAAATCACATGTTAACACTCCGTGTTATTACAATTGATTACAGATGATATTATCTCAATCATAACAAACAAGTTTGGGTCGATTCAATATGATCGTTCTTCCAACGTCATAATCTCAATGTTGTTTTAGGACTATCGTTACACTTAACGATATCCTAAGATCCGAAAAACGTGATCACCAACAACACTTGAGCTAGTCTTAGAGGCGAGACTAGGAACCTTTATTTTATCCGTTTATCATTTCACACGTGCATATGAGTTTTCCATGGAATCGCATATTCCAGGATCATAGCAGTTATAGCATGAAATATAAACTCTTAATTATGAACATCGAGATATAATAATACAATATTATTGCCTCTAGTGCATATTTCCAACAGTCTCCCACTTGCACTAGAGTCAATAATCTAGTTAGCATATTTTCTTTTACACCAATGACAATTTGGTGTTTGTTCATGCTTTGCTTGTGGTATAGCCTTCGTCCTATCAGATCTTGACAACTTCAGATCTGTGTGTATAATTTGCATATCTATGCATCTATCATGCTTTCACAAGAATTCATAATTTATATGAAACGGGCTTTGTATACATTGAATCACTGGTAGAACCTTTTGATTCCTTATATTAAGCTACAAAACCACTATCGAGAATAGTGTTCCATTTGCACAATCATCTAGAAACCATACCAAGTTCATAAATGAACCTTTGATTCATCACCCTCTATTGTTGCTTCTAAAGCGACAATATACTCAGCCTTCTGTTATAGAATTCACCACAGTAACTTTCTTGGACCAATTCCAACTTACTGTGCCACCATTAATCATTTAGTTGAAACCGAATATCGTTTGGAGCACTGATGAAGAATTTATCGATGTACTACTTACAACGAGTCTATATTGATGTAACTCCTTACTACAATCTCTTCACCTTCTCTGTGCGAGAAACATGTCGTTAGTATTTAACAACATTTTCACTGTTGTCCTATGATCAACAATTTGGTCATTCTGGTAACTTTACTCGCAACTTACTTGGAGTACTAGACATATCTGGTTGTTTACATACCATGGAACATATTTAACACAAGTGTGATTGAAATCATGTATTTCGCTCATTAGTATTTCAAGATACCGATTCTTGCTTAAAACTCCTTCCATGTGACTTTCCAAAAATTCTTCTTGCATATTTCATACTAAATTGTTTTAGTATTATGTCAATATGTATTTTGGTTAATCCTGATTAGACATTACTATCTCCATAAATCATTACGCCTAATACCAGGACTATATATTGCTTAAGTATTTTACTGAAAAACTAGTTTCAATAAAGTCTTAATCCGTGTCAAGAAATTTATATAATTTCCAATCAACAATGTGTCATGCACACACAGTGTTTAGACATATTATGCTCCCACTTACTTTCTTGTAAATACAAGTATCTTTGCTTCTATCAATGAAATCATATTATTTGATCAATTCATCAAAACAAAGATTCCAACTCCACTATGCTTCCTTTAGATCATTATAGGATCTTTTGAAGTTTGCACATTTACTAGCATCCTCTGGATCAACAAAATTACCTTGGATCGTATCAAATATACAACCTTGTTTCTATTTACATCTCATGGGAATCATTTTGACATCCATCTGTTATATCTCATAACTGAAATATTTAGTAATTGCTAGTTTAATCCGAACAGACTTTAAGTATTATTATGATGAGACAATCTCGTCATAATCAACTCCTTCATCTTGTCATAAACTATTTGCAACAAGTCAAGCATTATAAAACATTTTTTATCTTTGTAAATCTATAGATCCATCACTTCACTTCAGACTTTAAGTCTTTCAGAGGGTCCATCAAGTTCTAAACTTGAATTATGTGTATAGATACTATCTCGGATTATTTTGGCGTATAGCCAATTCCGGAGTCAGGGCCCATCAACGCTTCTGTGTGTATTATAGGTTCATTGTTTGTTTCAACAATATTTCGTCTGCATACCATGAAGATCTGCACGAATTTTCCCAACCTAAATGGTTCACCTGCAAGTTCGACTGAAGTCTCTACATCTCATGTATTTCGTATCAGTCGTGGTAGGAAATTCTAGAATCACTTCTAGCGTTTCTTTTCTTTGACCTGATCACGAAGATTCTACAATCTTGTCGAGTTGCACTGTCCCCCCACTCACTCTTTTGCAGAAAACATTTTCTTCAAAATTTTCGCACTCTCTAGCAAAACACTTTTGCCTTGGCATAGTGATAGAGGAATACCCAACCATTTGGGATAACCTACAAAGTAGCACTTTATTTCAATAAATTTGATGGCACTCTTTTAGTGTAAAAGCCACAGTCTCTAAAGCATCACATTAAAAAAAATTGGCAAAATAATTAATGTCATCTTTGATCGCACCATTTCATACATAGCTTAATTACATCTACTCAAAACACTCTACTCTTAGTAGTATTTCTAGGAGGTGCAAGTTATAAAATATTTTACAGTTCATCAGACATTCGCTAAATTTGTAACTTCAAATATTCTTTTCTGCAATCCAATTGTGGAAACATAATTTTCTTGTTACAAAAATTTCTACTTCATTCTAAAAATCTTTTAAAACATTTTAAAAGATCCATATTTATGTCTCAATTAGTAAATATAAATATCTACTTGAGTCATCCTTGAAGATAGATAAATCCACTGCTTGCAACAACACTTATTGGACTACATACATCAATATGCATATTTCCAATTATTTTGTTGCTTGTTCTTTATGGTCCGTGAACGGTATTTTAGTTTACTTCACTTTTTGGATGAAATTTGCAAGTGTCAGATGATTCGTAATCATATGACTCCAAAATCCATCACCATGGAATTTCTCCATGCGGGTTTCTCCAATGTGACTAAATGAAGTGCCACACATATGTGGTATTCTTTTAGTCTTGCGACATTTAGCGTTAGTGTTATGGATGTTCAATTATATCATCAATATTCATAACTTACATCCTATTCACAATAGGAGTATGGCCCTTTTGTTCATTCCATCGAACACCTATTGTTCTCTTATGAACAACATCCTTGCAACTTCTATGCAATGGGCTAGAGTGTACAAAACTCTAAAATGAATTATGATAATAAATTCAGAGGTAATATGTTGATGAAAAAGTATCATAACTTTTACAAAAAAATTCAACACATATTTTAACCTCATTAATATGTTGGTCATTAGGGCCGTAGTAATTCTTTCATCGATTTTCAACAACATGCAATCGAGTTCGTATCCTTGTGATCAACTTTTAACCACAATTCCTGAAGAATTTAGTGTTTAACAGTTTAATCACAATTCTCAAGAATCACACTTTACTTGACCGACTTTCTCTACATCTTATAACTTGTATGACATTCATACCTGAGCTGGACATTCCAGTCTTCTTTTCTTTCCACCTCTAAACTTCTTATAGTTTTTACTTTCAATATTTCTCCCACTCAACAGAAGAATCATCTAACTTTTAAGAGTGGCGTGAGCCCCGAACTTCCCTAGGCATGTAAGTCTCATTACATCGATCCTTTGGTTTTGTTATTTCTCTATAAGTTCTCACCATCAACTCATGACTGGTGTTCTTCCGGATCTTATACATTTTAGTCTCAAACATAGTTGAACTCTTCACTATAACTTGCAAACAAAACACTTCTTTAGATATCATATATTTTTTAACCTTTGTTTGTTTCAGAAAACAATTTTTAGTTCCAAGAATATCACATAACTATCCCAAACATTTTGAAGTTTGGGTTTCTCGGAAGCAAGCAGACCATAATGTAATTCTTAGCCTTTTGGATCGAAAGACGTAAGTCTCGTCATCCATAGCATTAGCAGGAGAGTATTGCAAGCATGAAGTGGAGCATTGCAAGCATGCAGTAGGACAAAATCCTTCTTGGCACTGTTAGAGGACAATCCTCTCAATCGTAAAAGATTCAACCAGATAAATAACAGTCAATCAATTTCAACAGCAAAGGTGGAACCGTGGCCAACAATTCTACAACTATAATGCAAACTACACATAGACATAGTTCATAATTAATTTGCACTAGTGATTAAACTAAATTAATACATAATTGTGCTCCCACTCAAATCAATATCTCTCATAATTGATTTTAAGTGATTCAAGACCCTTATCTAATTCACATCCATTGACGTGGACATCACTGATGACGTGAAGTTCAACCGGTAGGCAATCTTTTGCCGATCATATCTCCATATGACTCTTGTTCATCTTTCGATGCTTCGTGCTCCGAGCTCAGAACGATTCTGCCAGAACTTTAAGACAACCGAGTGTTATCTACTTGCTCGGTCTGACCTCTGATACGTCTCCAACGTATCTATAATTTTTGATTGTTCCATGCTATTATAGTATTAATCTTGGATGTTTTTATATGCAATTATATATCATTTTTTGGGACTAACCTATTAACCTAGTGCCCAGTGCCAGTTGTTGTTTTCTGCTTGTTTTTGGCTTTTCAGAGAAACAGTACCAAATGAAGTCCAAATGCCACGAAACTTTTTGGAGATTTTTTTCTGGACAAAAGAGACCTTGGAAGCTTCGAGAGGAGGCCAGAAGCCTCACGTAGGCTTCACAAGACCGTTTGACCTAATTCCACTTCTATAAATTCACAAATATTGGGAAACCATCAGAGAGCCAGAAGAGAAAACCTTTCCACCGCCACAAGCCTCCGTTCTTCCGCGATCCCATCTGGAGGCCTTTTGCGGTACTCTGCCGGAGGGGGAATCGATCACGGAGGGCTTCTACATCAACCTTGCTGCCCTTCTGATGATGTGTGAGTAGTTTACCACAGACCTACGGGTCCATAGCTAGTAGCTAGATGGCTTCTTCTCTCTCTTTAATCTTCAATACCATGTTCTCCTTGATGTTCTTGGAGTTCTATCCGATTTAATATTCTTTTGCGGTGTGTTTGTTGAGATCCGATGAATTGTGAGTTTATGATCAGATTATTCATGAGAAATATTTGAGTCTTCTCTGAACTCTTTTATGCATGATTAAATATAGCTTTGTATTTCTCTCCGATCTATCGATTTGGTTTGGCCTACCAGATTGATTTATCTTGCAATGGGAGAGGTGCTTTGTGATGGGTTCAATCTTGCGGTGCTCAATCCCAGTGACAGAAGGGGACATGACACGTATTTGTATTGTTGCCATTAAGGATAAAAAGATGGGGTTTATTCATATTGCTTGAATTTGCTTCTCTACATCATGTCATCTTGCTTAAGGCGTTACTCTATTTTTATTAACTTAATACTCTAGATGCATGCTGGATAGCGGTCGATGAGTGGAGTAATAGTAGTAGATGCAGGCAGGAGTCGGTCTACTTGTCTCGGACGTGATGTCTATATACATGATCATTGCCATGAATCCGTCATAATTATTTGCTTTTCTATCAATTGCCCAACAGTAATTTGTTTACCCACCGTATGTTTCTATGCTCAAGAGAGAAGCCTCTAGTGAAAACTATGGCCCCCGGGTCTATCTTTATCATATAAAAAACCTAAAAATACCTTGCTGCAATTTATTTACTTTTATTTTAATTAGTATTTTAGTTTATCTATTTACCTCGATAAGATTTAATCCTTGCAAATAACCGCTAAGAGGATTGACAACCCTCTTATTTGTGTTGGGTGCAAGCGATTGCTCTTGTGTGTGCAGGTGCGCTTAACGGAATTTTGCTAGGTTCTCCTACTGGATTGATAACCTTGGTTCTTAACTGAGGGAAATACTTATCTCTACTGTACTGCATCATCCTCTCCTCTTCGGGGAAATACCAACGCAAACTACAAGTAGCGGGAAGAATTTCTGGCGCCGTTGCCGGGGAGACATCATCAAAATTACCAAGTACCTTTGCACAAATTATCATTCACTTGCATTTACTTTATTTACCTTTTATTTGCATTTGCCTCTCATTTTGATCTCCCCCACTTATAAAAGATTTTTTACAAAAACACAAAATATTTTATTTGCTAGTCCCCTTGCTTGCCTCGTCACCATGACTAGTTTTACCATCCCTCCTTTGTCTCCGGATTTTGAAGTTCTTTACTTCAAACAGAAACAAGGAGAAAATTTGAAAGATGCTTGGTATAGAATAATTGAATCTTATCGTGTTTGCACTATAAAAGGGGATATGAAAATTTTGTTTCGAAACTTTTATGTAGGGCTAACTATGCCCAATAGACAACTCTTGGACTTTTCTACCAAAGGAAATTTTATTGATAGCGATCCTAATACTGCTTATGAATTAATAGAGGGAATAGTGGGAACGCCACCATTGCAAAAAGGACCTAATTATACTCAAGAAGGGATTCAAATTTTTAAAAGCTAGGTGACATACAAATTTTTTTGGTGGAGTTACAAAAGTCTAATGAACCCCTTAAAAATGTTAGTGGTAACCTCTATCGTATGAATAATCTCCTCACTATTTGCATTAAAAAGATAGACACTTTAGATAGTAAAATTGCTTTATTTTTTGAAAATCATGGGAAGCACAAGGAGCCTCCCAGGTTCGAGACCAATCCTTCTAAATTAGCAAAAACCAAGGATGACAACACTTGAAACTATGCATTATGCCTAGCTAGGGGCATAAAACAATAGCGCTTGTTGGGAGGCAACCCAATGAATAAAATGAATTTTTGCTTTTACCTTCTGTTTTTGAGTGTTTGCACAATTATATCTTCTGTTATGATTGTATTTTTATGTTTCAATTAGTGTTTGTGCCAAGTAATGCCTTTGGGATGATTTGGAAGATAGTATGATAGATGCTGTTTGAAAACAGAAATTTTTGCGTCCAGTGCTGGAATTTCTAATTTTTGCTGGAGTGTCAGAACCTTCTGAATTTTTAATACAGTATTTATATATGAATTTCCCACATTTTCCTAATTTTTCAGAATTTTTGGAGTTACAGAAGTATGACCATAATTCAGATCTTTACAGACTATTCTGTTTTAGACAGATTCTGTTTTTGTTGCATAGTTTGCTTATTTTGATGAATCTATGGATCGTATCGGGGGGTATGAGTCATGGAGAAGTTGGAGTACAGTAGCATTATCCCAATATTAAATATGAATCAATTTACTACAGTACCTAAAGTTAAAGATTTATTTGTTATACTAACGGATCTCACGAGGTTTCTGTTGAGTTTTGTGTGCTGAAGTTTTCAAGTTTTGGGTGAGACTACGATGGATAAAGGAATAAGAAGCGGCAAGAGCCTAAGCTTGGGGATGCCCAAGGCACCCCAAGGTAATATTCAAGGAAGACTCAAGCGTCTAAGCAGGGGGATGCCCCAGAAGGCATCCCCTCTTTCGTCTACAATCTATCGGTAACTCACTTGGAGCTATATTTTTATTCATCACATGATATGTGTTTTACGTGGAGCGTCTTGTGATATAGTTTGTTTGCTTTTTAGTTTGTCACAATCATCTTTGATGAACACACCTTTTTGAGAGGGAGACACATTATTCGTGATTTGTTAGAATACTCTATGTGCTTCACTTATATCTTTTGAGCTAGGCAGTTTCTCTAGTGCTTCACTTATATCTTTTAGAGCACGACGGTGGTTATATTTTAAAGAAATAGTTGCACTCTCATGCTTCACTTATATCTTTTTGAGAGTCTCATGATAGCAATGGTAATATGCACGGGTTATGAATTTGGTCCTTATATGATAGGTATTCAAGATGGATATAATAAAAACTTTCATGTAGATCACTGAATATGATAAATTTGATTCCTTGCAATAGTTTTGCGATATTAAGATGGTAATATGTGGGAGGTATTAGTAGATAATTGTGGTTTAGTAAGAATAATTGTGTTAAGGTTTGTGATTCCCGAAGCATGCACGTATGATCTGTCGTTATGCTAAGAAGTTGGAGCATGATTTATTATTGATTGACTTCCTTTGTGTGGCAGTCGGGGGCGCGCGATGGTTAACTCCTACCAACCTCCCCCCTATGGGCATGCGTAGTAGTACTTTGCTTCGAGGGTTAATAAACTTTCACAATAAGTATGTGAGTTCTTTATGACTAATGTGAGTCCATGGATTATACGCACCCTCACCCTTCCGCAATTTGCTAGCCTCTTCGGTGCCGTGCATTGCCCTTTCTCACATCGAGAGTTGGTGCAAACTTCGCCGGTGCATCCAAACCCCGTGATATGATATGCTCTATCACACATAAGCCTCCTTATATCTTCCTCAAAACAGCCACCATACCTACCTATCATGGCATTTCCATAGCCATTCCGAGATATATTGCCATGCAACTTCCACCGTTCCATTTTTATGACATACATCATCATTGTCATATTGCTTTGCATCATCATATAGCTGACATAGTATTTGTGGCTCAGCCACCTGATACGTCTCCAACGTATCTATAATTTATGAAGTATTCATGCCATGTTTATAACAATTTTATATGGTTTTGGTATGATTTGATTAGAACTAACCCGGACTGACGCTGTTTTCAGCAGAACTACCGTGGTGTTGTTTTTTGTGCAGAAATAAAAGTTCTCGGAACTGGACGAAACTTTTTAACGATTTTTTTTGGACC
Organism: Elymus sibiricus; assembly: GCA_039707655.1. Classification (NCBI taxonomy): domain Eukaryota; kingdom Viridiplantae; phylum Streptophyta; class Magnoliopsida; order Poales; family Poaceae; genus Elymus; species Elymus sibiricus. The sequence goes on along the minus strand of CM077668.1, from coordinate 147,952,173 downwards.
AAAAGAGACCCCTGAAGCTTCGTGGAAGGACCAGAAGCCTCACGAGGTGCTCACAAGGCAACACGGCACGCCCTAGGGGGGTCGTGTGCTGTTGCCTTGTGGGCCCTCGTAGCTCCTTTTCGCGTGATTCCAACGCTGAAAAATCCTATAAATAGAGAAACCCCCAGAAATAAACCTAGAACTTCTCCGTCGCCACCACAAGCCTCTGTACTGAAGAAATACCATCTGGAGCCCTGTTCCGGCACGCTGTCGGAGGGGGGAATCATCACCGGAGGCCATCTTCATCATCCCGATGGTCTCCATGACGAGAAGGGAGTAGTTCACCCTCGGGGCTGAGGGTATGCACTAGTAGCTATGTGTTTGATCTCTCTCTCTCTCATGTTCTTGATATGGCACGATCTTGATGTATTGCGAGCTTTGTTAATATAGTTGGATCATATGCTATTTCTTCCCTCTCTATCTTGTTGTGATGAATTGGGTTTTTACCTTTGAGGTTTCACTATTATCGGATTGAATACTTTTATGGATTTGAGAACACTTGATGTATGTCTTGCATATGAATACCCGTGGTGACAATGGGGTATTATATTGATTCACTTGATGTATGTTTTGGCACTCAACTCGCGGATTCCCGAGGTGACATTGGGGTAATCTATGCATAGGGGTTGATGCATGTTTTCGTCCTACTTTCTCCGGTAGAAATCTTGGGGCACTCTTTGAAGTTCTTTGTGTGGATTGAATATTATGAATCTGAAGTTGTTTGATGCATATCGAATAATCAACTCACGGATACTTGTGGTGACATTGGAGTATCTAGGTGACATTAGAGTTGGTTGATGCGTATCATATGGTGTTATTTTAGTACCAACTCTAGGGCTGTTTGTGACACTTATAGGGATGGCTCAATAGATTGATCGGAAAGGATAACTTTGAGGTGGTTTCGTACCCTACAACAATTTCTATCCTATGTTCTCCGCTAATAGGAACTTTGGAGTGATTCTTTATCGCACGTTGAGGGATTGTTATATGATCCAATTATGTTAGCATTGTTGAGAGATTGCACTAGTGAAAGTATGAACCCTAGGCCTTGTTTTCAAGCATTGCAATACCATTTGTGCTCCGTTTTATCACTTGATACCTTGCTGTTTTTTTTATTTTGAGATTATAAAAACCTATATCTACTATCCATACTACACTTGTATCACCATCTCTTCGCCGAACTAGTGCACCTATACAATTTACCATTGTATTGGGTGTGTTGGGGACACAAGAGTTTTCTTGTATTTGATTGCGGGGTTGTTTGAGAGAGACCATCTTCATCCTATGCCTCCCACGGATTGATAAACCTTAGGTCATCCACTTGAGGGAAATTTGCTACTGTCCTACAAAACTGTGCACTTGGAGGCCCAACAACGTCTACAAGAATAAAAGTTGCGTAGTAGACATCAAGCTCTTTTCTGGCGCCGTTGCCGGGGAGGTGAGTGCTTGAAGGTATATCTTTAGATCTTGCAATTAAATCTTTTAGTTTCTTGTTTATGACTAGTTTGGTTTTATAAAAAGAAAACTACAAAAAAAAATGGAATTGAGGTTGCCTCATATTATTCGTCTTTATAATGTTTTTCTTGAAAATGATGGATCGGAAAATTGTGCTCAATTGCTAGAGGAAGAATTTAATAAAATGTTTAATGTGAGTTCCTTGAATGATGAGCATGATTGCAATGTTGTTAGTATGAATTCTATGAATATCCAAAATACTAAAGATGATTGCACTAGTCATGAGAAAAATGTTTCTTATAAGCATGTCAATTTTTGTGTAGTGCATAAAGTTTGTGAAGACATGCCTTATAGGGATGATAGATTTTGTAAGAAGCATAAACATGATAGAACCAATTTTTTGCTCAAAGTGATAGATGAATTTTCTATGAAATTACACTCTCTTCATCGCATTACTTGTGAAGTTTGCAATAAGGTTGGTCATCTTAATTTTCAATGCATACATTTTCATGATCGAATCATGGCCAAATACTGTAATGACTTGACCGCCCTTGAACTTTATAATGAGCTTTATCTATTTTTGGGGTGTGAAGAATTGACACATAAAAATAGTTGGTTTGAAGGATTCATTCTCACAAAAGACATTGAAAAAAATTTAGAGGAAATTTATATGTTTTGTATGGTAAATTGCAATGAGAATGCTTATATTGCCAACTATAGAAAGACGGGAAAACCAATAGAATATAAAAGGAACACTAATGAAAGGGTAAAGATTTCCACTTTCACTCCTATTTTCTCTCATGATGAAATAGGTGACAAGGAGGAGCTTCCTATTTAACCAATCTCATCAATAAGAAGCTCGGAAAAATTGATTAAACCCACACATGTTGTGGTAAAGAAGAAGAAAAGAAGAAAGAGTAGTAGAGGTAAAAAGGTATCCCTCCTAAATGATGTTGCTCCTATTATTGTTGCGCCTCATGAGAATGAATAAAAAATAATTGTGGAAGATGATATACTTGATGATGATATTGCTTCTTTGTCTTATGGTACAATGTCCGAAGGAACTATTGAGGATGATTTTATTATGCCTATTACTCATTATGATGATCATGATTGGGAAAATAATGATACTTCTTATAATCTTGAAAAAAAAATTGGCACCAACTTAGAAAATTGTGATGATAATAATTGTTATACTATTGGTGCTATTCATACTATTAATGATGAGAGTGATTATGCTTATGATATGCCAAGTCCCAAGCTTGGGGATGCTATGCTTAATGAAGATGATCTTTTTAGTCCCCCTACTTTGAATGATCAAATTTATTATGATGATTGCATGCCTCCTATTTATGATGATTGCAATATTTATGAAAGTGGGTTTGGAAGAGTGTCAACTTTAGATAATAATTATCCCACTATTTTGGAGGGTGTTGAATCTTATTATAATAATAAAAGTGGATTTGGAGAGGTCATGACTTTATTTAGTAATGATTCCACTATCCCGGAAGAGGTTTCAATCGACTATGATGAGAACAAAGTTGCTACTTATGATGACTATTGTGATGATACTTATGTCATAAAAAGTAGTGATGATTATTATTATAAAACTTGTCATAATTATGAATACCCTTTTATTTAACATTACTCTTTTAATGTGGAAACAATTTTTAGTATTCAAGTTTCATATGTTACTCCCACTATTATGAATGAGAATAAATTTGCTTATGTGGAGAGTAATAAATTTTCCATGCTTGTGGATCATGAAAAGAATACCATATGTGATAGCTATATTGTTGAATTCATTCATGATGCTACTAAAAATTATTATGAGAGAGGAATATATGCTTCTACATATCTCAATAATATCAAGTTCCCTCTCTATATGTTGAAAGTTTTGAAGTTATGCTTGTTTTGCCTTCGTATGCTACTTGATTCTTGCTCCCACAAATTGTTTGCTCACAAAATCCCTATGCATAGGAAGTGGGTTAGGCTTAAATGTGCTAGTCATATGCTTCATGATTCTCCCATTGTGTTTCAATTCTTTACTTTTATGTGAGCATCATTGAAATCATCATGCCTAGCTAAAAAGGCACTAAAGAAAAGCGCTTGTTGGGAGACAACCCAATACTTATACCTTCTGTTTTTCTGTGTTCACATGATTAATCTACTGTAGTAATCATGTTTTATATGTTTTCTTTCAATAATGTGCCAAGTAAAGCCTTTGGGATAGTGTGGATGCTTGTTGATTTGATTCTGTGCAAAAACAGAAACTTTTGCGTCCAGTGATGGAATTTCTTTTCTGTACTGGAGTGTGATAAAATTCTGAAATTTTTACACAGTATTGGGTTACAAATTGTGTACGTTGTCCTAATTTTTCAGAATATTTGGAATACAGAAGTATGGTTTTTAAATCACTCACTACATGCTGTTCTGTTTTTGACAGATTCTGTTTTCAATGCATAGTTTGCTTATTTTAGTGTTTCCATAGCTTATATTGAGTAATATAAATTGTGGAAATGATAGAACACAGTAGGTATTATGTGAGAACAATTATCAATCTTGTCTTGACAGTACCTAAGTGGATGATTTATTTTTATTATACTAACCTATCTCACGAAGTTCCGTTAAGTTTTGTGTGATTGAAGTTTTCAAGTTTTGGGTGAGATATCGATATGAGGAGAATAATGAGTGGCAAAACCCTAATTTTGGGGATTCCCAAGGTACCCCAAGGTAATATTCAAGGAAGACTCAAGCGTCTACGCTTGGGGATGCCCCGGATGGCACCCCTCTTTCGTCTTCAACATTATCGGTATACCTCACTTGGAGCTATATTTTTATTCGTCACATAATATGAGTTTTGCTTGGAGCGTCATTTTATTTTGTTTGGGTTTGATTGCTGTTATCAATAACCATGTTTTGTATCTTTTAGTTCAATAAAATGCCAAGTATAGCCTTTACCATGCTCAGTTTGCAAGTTCATGTGTTGCAGTTTGAAAACAGAAAGTTTTCTGTTATGTCCAGAATATTCCTGAATAGTCAGAACATGATAAAAATCTGAAATTTTTACACAGTAAGAATGCATGAGTTCTATATCACATGGTAATTTTTCAGAATTTTTGGATTTAGGAAAGTATGAATTCTTATTCACCCTTTACAGACTGTTCTGTTTTGGCAGATTGCTGTTATAGTGGCATTGTTTGCACATGTTTTCTTGTTTAATGTTTCTATTCGTGGATATGAGTGTTAAATATGCAGAGGCATTTAGTATTAAATGTTTAATTATAATTTTAGTAATTTTCTACAGTAGAGAATGTTAAGGTTTTGAGTTGATTTATACTAACTTATCTCACGTGTTCTTGTTGAGTTTTGTGTGGATGAAGTATTTAAGATTTAGGGAAACCGTGATATGAGAGGAATTAAGGAGACACAAAAGCTCAAGCCTGGGGATGCCCAAGTCACCCCAATATAATATTTCAAGAAGTCTCAAGCAACTAAGCTTCGGGATGCCCCGGTGGACATCCCACCTTTCTTCATCAACACCTATCGGTTAGCCTAAGTTTTTTTTTCTTGTTCACATGATATGTGCTATTCTTGGAGTGTCCTTTTATTTTTATTTTGTTTGCTGTTTGAATAAAATACTTGGATCTGAAATCTTTATTTAGAGAGAGTCTTCACATAGCTTCCCATTCACTTAACTACTCTTTGTTCTTCACTTATATCTTTTGGAGTAGTTTGTCATTTGCTCTCGTGCTTCACTTATATTCTAAGAGTAAATTGTTGAATGAATTGAATATAATAATTCTGAAATTATATATGTCCCATATGCTTAGTACTATTTCACATTGGGTTTAGAATTAAGATCTATTGAAGTTTGACAATCACAATATTGGTCATACAAGCAATTCATGAATGATTAGTATATGGAAGAGAAATTTCACATACAAATATATTATCTTGGACATCTTTTATGCTTTTGAATACCCATTAATTATTTTCAAACTTGAGCAAATTGGTTGAAGTTGGACAAGGAAGACAACGTAATGAGTTATGCTTGGGTATATTTGCATAGAAGTTATATTGCTATGGATCCTCCAACATGTGGTGCTTGTTTAGAATCTTTTGCTAGCCTAAATTTCTGTACTAAGCGGGAATACTGCTTGTGCATCCAAAATCCTTGAGCCAAGTTTCTTCCATGAGTGTCCACCATACCTACCTATATACGGTATTACCCTGCCGTTCCAAGTAAATTTGCATGTGCCACCTATAATCATTCAAATAAGCATCTGTTTTGTGTGCTCGTACCGCTCATGAAGCGGCAGGGGGTGGTCAGTATCTTCCATGCTAAGTGGGTTATTCTCACGTTGAGTGTTTATTCACTTGTCATTGCATGAGAGAGGCCGGTAATTGGGATGCCCAGTCCCGCAAAACAAAAACATATATAATGAAACAAACTCCCCCGGAAAGTTGATTGTATGGAGGGCACCCGAGGATTAGGCTAGCCATGGCTTGTGTTTGAATGGTTGAGGGGGAGTAAACTTTACCTTTCTGCTTGGGAACCACCTATAATGTGTTTAGCATGGAAGATATTGAGAACTCTCGGTTGTGACGTTGACAGGAAAGGCACACCACTCAAAATGTATTCATCTCTGTTTTAAGCTATGAGCTCTGGCACCTCTGCAAATCCCTGCTTCCCTCTGCGAAGGGGCATTCTATTTACTTTTATGCTATTTACTTTCATGTTATTTATTTATGTTGAGTCAACTTTTTATTCCAACTTATTCTCTAGTTGGCAAGCATCATGTGGTGGGGATAGATCCAGGCACATATATCCATTCAAATATATTTGATCATGATTTATTATTGTTGACAATTATCTCTATGATAAATGAGTTGGGAGGCGAAACATCAAGCCCCTATCTTTCTCTGTGTTTGATGGATGCTATTTGTTCTAAAAATATGCCTTGAGTATTAGCAATCATAGAAGACTATATGATAATTGAGTATGTGGAGCTCTTACTTAGACTTTGTTGAAAATGAGATGCATTGAAATTGTTTGGTGACTAAGAACATAGCTTGTTAAGTTTCAGGAGAATGTATTGTTTGAACCATAACATGTGAATTGATTGCTACTTTATCATGATGAGTTTTATGAAAAAGAGTTGCTGTTATGATGCTAGGAAAAGTGAATGAAATTATCATTGATCAAACTTATGCACTATGCTAGCATTCACACTTCATAAATTATTTCTTTTATCATTTACCTACTCGAGGACGAGCAGGAATTAAGCTTGGGGATGCTGATACGTCTCCAACGTATCTATAATTTATGAAGTATTCATGCCATGTTTATAACTATTTTATATGGTTTTGGTATGATTTGATTAGAACTAACCCGGACTGATGCTGTTTTCAGCAGAACTACCGTGGTGTTGTTTTTTGTGCAGAAATAAAAGTTCTCGGAATTGGACGAAACTTTTTGATGATTTTTTTTGGACCAAAAGAGACCCCCGAAGCTTCGTGGAAGGACCAGAAGCCTCACGAGGTGCTCACAAGGTAACACGGCGCGCCCTAGGGGGGGTCGTGTGCTGTTGCCTTGTGGAGCCCTCGTAGCTCCTTTTCACGTGATTCCAACGCTGAAAAATCCTATAAATAGAGAAACCCCCAGAAATAAACCTAGAACTTCATCGTCGCCGCCGCCGCAAGCCTATGTACCGAAGAAATACCATCTGGAGCCCTGTTCCGGCACGCTGCCGGAGGGGGGAATCATCACCGGAGGCCATCTTCATCATCCCGACGGTCTCCATGACGAGGAGGGTGTAGTTCACCCTCGGGGCTAAGGGTATGTACTAGTAGCTATGTGTTTGATCTCTCTCTCTCTCTCGTGTTCTTGATATGGCACGATCTTGATGTATCGCGAGCTTTGTTAATATAGTTGGATCATATGGTGTTTCTTCCCTCTCTATCTTGTTGTGATGAATTGAGTTTTTACCTTTGAGGTTTCACTATTATCGGATTGAATACTTTTATGGATTTGAGAACACTTGATGTATGTCTTGCATATGAATACCCGTGGTGACAATGGGGTATTATATTGATTCACTTGATGTATGTTTTGGCACTCAACTCGCGGATTCCCTAGGTGACATTGGGGTAATCTATGCATAGGGGTTGATGCACGTTTTCGTCCTACTTTCTCCGGTAGAAATCTTTGGGCACTCTTTGAAGTTCTTTGTATGGATTGAATATTATGAATCTGAAATTGTTTGATGCATATCGAATAATCAACTCACGGATACTTGTGGTGACATTGGAGTATCTAGGTGACATTAGAGTTGGTTGATGCGTATCATATGGTGTTATTTTAGTACGAACTCTAGGGCTGTTTGTGACACTTATAGGGATGGCTCAATAGATTGACCGGAAAGGATAACTTTGAGGTGGTTTCGTACCCTACAACAATTTCTATCTTATGTTCTTCGCTAATAGGAACTTTGGAGTGATTCTTTATCGCACGTTGAGGGATTGTTATATGATCCAATTATGTTAGCATTGTTGAGAGATTGCACTAGTGAAAGTATGAACCCTAGGCCTTGTTTTCAAGCATTGAAATACCGTTTGTGCTCCGTTTTATCACTTGCTACCTTGCTGTTTTTTTTATTTTCAGATTATAAAAACCTATATCTACTATCCATACTACACTTGTATCACCATCTTTTCGCCGAACTAGTCCACCTATACAATTTACCATTGTATTGGGTGTGTTGGGGACACAAGAGATTTCTTGTATTTGATTGCAGGGTTGTTTGAGAGAGACCATCTTCATCCTACGCCTCCCACGGATTGATAAACCTTAGGTCATCCACTTGAGGGAAATTTGCTACTGTCCTACAAAACTCTGCACTTGGAGGCCCAACAACGTCTACAAGAATAAAAGTTGCGTAGTAGACATCACCATCGTTCATCATTTTTATACATGTTACGCTAGCATCATTGCATATCCTGGTACACTGCCAAAGGCATTCATATAGAGTCATATCTTGTTCTAGTATCGAGTTGTGATGTTGAGTTGTAAGTAAATAGAGGTGTGATGATCATCATTATTAGAGCATTGTCCCAGTGAGGTAAGAATGGTGGAGACTAATGAGTCCTCGAAAAAGTGGGGATGAGGTCCATGAGACCATTCTAAATAAAAAAGAGAGGCAAAAAAGAGCCATGAAAAAAAATGAGAGAAAAAGAGAGAAGGGGCAATGTTACTATCCTTTTTCCACACTTGTGCTTCAGAGTAGCACCATGTTTTTCATATAGAGAGTCTCCTATTTTGTCACTTTCATATACTAGTGGGAATTTTTCATTATAGAACTTGGCTTGTATATTCCGATGACGGGCTTCCTCAATTGCCCGAGATCTTCATGAGCAAGCAAGTTTGATGCACACCCACTTAGTTTTCATGTTGAGCTTTCATACACTTATAGCTCTTAGTGCATCCGTTGCATGGCAATCCCTACTCCTTGCATTGACATCAATTGATGGGCATCTCCATAGCCCGTTGATTAGCCTCGTCGATGTGAGACTATCTTCTTATTTTTTTACTTCTCTTATTTTACCTCTACCACCATACTCTATTCCACCCATAGTGGTATATCCATGGCTTGCGCTCATGTATTGAGTGGGAGTTGAAAAAGCTGAAGTGCATTAAAAAGTATGAACCAATTGCTTGGCTAAAATCGGGGTTGTTCATGATAAATATTTTGTGTTAAGAAGATGGAGCATGACAGGATTGTATGATTTTGTAGGGATAACATTCTTTAGCATGTTTATTTTGAAAGACATGATTGTTTATTAGTATGCCTGAGTATTGATGTCTTTATATCAAATTATAGACTATTGCTTTGAATCATTTGGATCTTATTATTCATACTGTAAGAGAAAGATTACATGATGAAACATGATAGGTAGCATTCCACATCAAAAATTCTGTGTTTATCATTTACCTACTCGAGGACGAGCATGAATTAAGCTTGGGGATGCTTGATACGTCTCCAACGTATCTATAATTTTTGATTGTTCCATGCTATTATAGTATTAATCTTGGATGTTTTTATATGCAATTATAGGCAATTATATATCATTTTTTGGGACTAACCTATTAACCTAGTGCCCAGTGCGAGTTGCTGTTTTCGGCTTGTTTTTGGCTTTTCAGAGAAACAGTACCAAATGAAGTCCAAATGCCACGAAACTTTTTGGATATTTTTTTCTGGACAAAAGAGACCTTGGAAGCTTCGGGAGGAGGCCAGAAGCCTCACGTAGGCTTCACAAGGCAACAGGGCGCGCCCCAGGGGGGCGCCGTGTTGCCTTGTGGGGCCCACGTGACTCCGTTTGACCTAATTCCACTTCTATAAATTCACAAATATTGGGAAACCATCAGAGAGTCAGAAGAGAAAACCTTTCCACCGCCGCAAGCCTCTGTTCTTCCACGATCCCATCTGGAGGCCTTTTTCGGTACTCTGCCGGAGGGGGAATCAATCACGGAGGGCTTCTACATCAACCTTGCTGCCCTTCCGATGATGTGTGAGTAGTTTACCACAGACCTACGGGTCCATAGCTAGTAGCTAGATGGCTTCTTCTCTCTCTTTGATCTTCAATACCATGTTCTCCTTGATGTTCTTGGAGTTCTATCCGATGTAATCTTCTTTTGCGGTGTGTTTGTTGGAATCCGATGAATTGTGAGTTTATGATCAGATTATTCATGAGAAATATTTGAGTCTTCTCTGAACTCTTTTATGCATGATTAAATATAGCTTTGTATTTCTCTCCGATCTATCGATTTGGTCTGGCCTACTAGATTGATTTATCTTGCAATAGGAGAGGTACTTTGTGATGGGTTCAATCTTGCGGTGCTCAATCCCAGTGACAGAAGGGAACATGACACGTATTTGTATTGTTGCCATTAAGGATAAAAAGATGGGGTTTATTCATATTGCTTGAATTTGCTTCTCTACATCATGTCATCTTGCTTAAGGCGTTACTCTGTTTTTATTAACTTAATACTCTAGATGCATGCTGGATAGCGGTCGATGAGTGGAGTAATAGTAGTAGATGAAGGCAGGAGTCGGTCTACTTGTCTTGGACGTGATGCCTATATACATGATCATTGCCATGAATCCGTCATAATTATTTGCTTTTCTATCAATTGCCCAACAGTAATTTGTTTACCCACCGTATGTTTCTATGCTCAAGAGAGAAGCCTCTAGTGAAAACTATGGCCCCCGGGTCTATCTTTATCATATAAAAAACCTAAAAATACCTTGATACAATTTATTTACTTTTATTTTAATTAGTATTTTAGTTTATCTTTTTACCTCGATAAGATTTAATCCTTGCAAATAACCGCTAAGAGGATTGACAATCCTCTTATTTGCGTTGGGTGCAAGCGTTTGCTCTTGTGTGTGCAGATGTGCTTAACAGAATTTTGCTTGGTTCTCCTACTGGATTGATAACCTTGGTCCTTAACTGAGGGAAATACTTATCTCTACTGTACTGCATCATCCTCTCCTCTTCGAGGAAATACCAACGCAGACTACAAGTTGCAACCTCGCCCACCTTACACCTCACGTCTCGTTTGTACTCATGTGGACGTGACGAACTCCAGAACGCTACGTGTTATAGACGGTTACAACACTGGGAAGAGCCCCCTTTTAACTTGATTTTTACTGTGAGAGATCACCCTAATAATTGACTATTGCGCAATCAAAGGGTGCAAACAACAAAGGGATAAACATCTCAGGCAATTCATAAAAGCATGATATGATATAGCCCTGGGCGCTGGGAATTCTCCATGATCATCTTCAATCTCCTGTTGAAGCATCGTGACAGCCAATATTTCGTTGCCGTGGCAACCGTTTCAAAAACGGTGCCGTGGCGGCAATTTCAGAAAATGTTGCCGCGGCGACCGTTTCAGAAAACGTTGCCGTGGCACCAAATTCAGAAATTTCACCGTGGCACGAAATTATAACTCCTCGTCCCGCGCCTAGTACACCTTCTCCACGCTGGGGTCCTGTGTGTACGTTTTGCCATCGTCACCTGTAACCCGTAGGCTATCTCTATGATATTTACATTAACGTGGCAATCTCGTGGCTCCTGCCATCATGCCGTGACGCGCATGCCGCTTAACATTGCAACATATAACCATCTCATACATAAACTCATTATCATGACGAAGGCTATACCACATCATATGCATACCCTGCAAAACCAAGTTAGACGTCCTCTAATCGGTTTTAGGAAAATTTTAGTTACGTGGTTAACCAGTTTTAATAAATAATACTAGCTACCTACATCCACAAATAAGGCGATGATCCTTGATGCTAGATTAAGTTTCGGGGTGTGTGAAACAAGAGACTTAATTAAAAATCTCTAGCCCCACACTAAACTTCATCAAATACGCGTGACCCCCTAGAAGATCATCCATCTTTGGCACCCTCTTGTGTACGCGACGGTTCACTATTCTCAACTATGGTGAAGCCCAACGAACTTTTAGCAGATCGTCGACAGCCAGAGCCGATCGATTGTCAAAACCTTGTGAAAAGCGACACCATGCCGTCGATGAATTGAACCAAAGCAACACTTGAGAGAAGCATATCAAGAACATCAACCCTCAGAATCACATGTGATCTACTCCCTCCGTTCCATAATATAAGGTGTATTGGTTTCCGTGCAAGTCAACCATTTGAATGGTTGACCAAGATTATTGAATAAAATAAAAACATCTGCAATACCTAATAGATAAAATATGAAACTACTTTTCATGATGGATCAAATGATATAAATTTCATACTGTGGATATTGATATATTTTTCTAAAAAATCGGTCAAACATGCACTCGTTTGACTTTTGAAAAAACAAATACACCTTATATAAAGGAACAGAGGGAGTAGATCGCAACCTACACCTACTCATATAACTGCTCATGATGCCACTATTGGGAAACGTAGTAGAAAACAAAAAAAATCGCGCCTACGCACACCCAAGATCAATATGAAGATGCATAACATGTTGAGATCACGATCGTTACCGTCACCGAGTTATAGCGGAAGAAGGACGTGTTGGTGTAGATCATACTTGGAGTCCCTCGAACCGTCGATGAACGATCCCTCGTACCGCCCACGAACAGTCCCTCGAACCGAAGACCGAAAGCACAACCTCTCTACTTGGTGCAAGCGTGCAGCCTTCACGATCCGGCAGCGTTTCGCCGTCTAGAGCTAATCGTCGCCGGAGAATTATAGGGAGGAGATTAGAACCACACTGGGCTTCTAATTATGAGGATTAGAGGAACTAGACCAAACTCTAATTAGTCAACTAGGACCAACTAGAACTAGGGCTAGATGAACTAGAGGAGGCTCCAAAACTTGTGTCTTCAAAGAGCAAAACCCCTCAAGTATATATAGGTTGGAGGGAGGGCGAGAGGGGGCGCCACAAGGGAGAAAAATCCCTCCCTTTGGCCGGCCAAGGAGGGGGAACCCCCCTCCAATTCGGCCTCCCCTCCCTTCCCTAAGTGGAAAGGAGGGCGCCACCTCCACTTGGGCCCAAGTGGCCCAAGTAGCGTTCCACTACTTGGCCTTTTAAGGCCCGTTGATATTAAATTAAATATAAAAGCTTTCCAATGAATATTAGACCCTTTTATATATAATTTAGCAGCCCCGAAAACATTTTCCACCTATATATTATTTATCGGTAATACCCGATACTCTCCGAAACCCTTTCGGTGACCCCGAAACGCTTCCGGATCCTCTCAAAACTATTTCGAATATTTATGAAACAATTCGAAAAATATATTCTCATCACTCCCATCCTACTAACACTCAGCAGATCGTGATTGCCTTAAGCTTGTGACCCCGTAGGTTCGGTAACTCGTAGACATGAACGAAACTCCTTCGTTCAATGACCGATAGTAGAACCGTGGATGTCCATATCGATCCCTATGAGTACACGAATGATATTCGAGTGAACCTTTGGTTATCATGTGATGTTCCCATTGCTTCGCGATACTTTACAAAACCCGGGATGTATCGGCATCCTCTTGAGTCATCACGTGCTCACTATACCGTTATCCTCGTTACCAGTTTTGTTATTCTTTCTCGTTGTCGTGTTTCGGCATCCCCGTGACGAAGTCACCGGTGTTTGGCTAGACGATGATGGAGGCCGTCACACCGAGAGGGCCCTAAGAATATCTCTCCATTGTCGGAGGAGAAAATCCCACTCTTGAGCTATTTGTCCCTTGTCAAAGTTTTCGATGAACCTGTAAGTTGTCGTTATGATCACCGTGTTACAGGTGACGTTTGAGCAACCCCTAAGTCCACAGTACGGTAAGAAGTGACTATGAAACTCTCATGGTCTAAGGAGCAAAATCACATGTTAACACCCCGTGCTATTACAATTGATTACAGACGATATTATCTCAATTCATAACAAACAAGTTTGGATCGATTCAATATGATCATTCTTCCAACGTCATAATCTCAATATTGTTTTAGGACTATCGTTACACTTAACGATATCCTAAGATCCGGAAAACGTGATCACCAACAACACTTGAGCTAGTCTTAGAGGCGAGACTAGGAACCTTTATTTTATCTGTTTATCATTTCACACATGCATATGAGTTTTCCACTGAATCGCATATTCCAGGATCATAGCAGTTGCATGAAATATAAACTCTTAATTATGAACATGGAAATATAATAATACGATACTATTGCCTCTAGGGCATATTTCCAACAAAAAAACTTGTGGAACCTTCCTAAAGCCAGGCAGAAGGTTCTGGAAGCTTCCTAAAACCAGCGTCCAGCTGTTCGTTATCGCACATACTATGTCTAAATAGACAGGCCAATGCTCACGGGATCGTGAGCGATTCACCCGTTTAAAAATGTCGTGAACAAATAAAAAGTGCGATTTTTTAGTGACATGTACAATTTTTTGAATGGTAAAAATAGTTTGTACTAATTGTGCACATTTTTTTATATTTCATGAACCTTTTTCTCAAATGTCATGAACATATTCTTAGAAGTTTGACCATTTTTTCAATGTCACAGACACTTTTTTTGAATGTCATGAACAATGTTTTGCATGAATACATTTTGACAGGCCATGCATATTTTTTAATGAACTCAAAAATTATTTCTGGAACTAAGTAAATTAATTAAAAATATAGATACTATTTAGAAAAACGAACATAATAAATGAATTAATGGAACAACTATTGGGCTGGTCCACAAGAGGTTTTCTTTAAGATGATATGACTGGGAATGCCCTGTTTGACGCTCATAGCGTCAGTTTTAGCGAATTCATTAATTGAGGGTACGGCCTACGACAGAGTTGAGTGGCCATTATGCTAAAACTGGGCTTCACGGAAAGATGGGTGAGTATTGTTATGAGCCTAGTATCCACTGTGAAATTTTCAATCATGTTCAATGGGAAGAAGTTACCAGAATTTAGACCTTCACGAGGAATCAGACAGGGGGACCCGATATCTCCATACTTGTACTTCTTAGCAGCAGAGGGCCTTTCGTGCCTATTGAAATGAAAAAGTGAGTCATCCAATTTGCATGGCCTTCAAGTGGCACCGTCGGCGCCATCGGCGAGCCATCTTTTATTTGCAGATGACAACCTGTTGTTCTTCAAGGCAAAAAGTGTGAGGTGCTACCGAGGTAAACTAGGTTCTGAATATTTATTGCAAGGCTACAGGTCAATGTATCAATCATGCAAAATCATCCATATATTTCAGCAAAGGAGTGCCTGAAAATACACGCATAGATATTAAGGCTTTGCTCAATGTTCCAAATGAGACCTTGAATGAGAAATATTTGGGTATGCCATCTGACATTGGGAGTTCTAAAAACAGAGCATTCAAATACTTGAAAGATCGGCTATGGAGCAAGGTGCAAGGATGGATTGAGAACACTTTGTTAACTGCAGGCAAAGAGGTTATGGTGAAATCAGTTGCACAGGTAGTCCCTGTTTACTCTTATGTCATGCTTTAAGCTCCCTAGGGAACTTTGTGAACACCTGAATACGCTCATACGGAAATTTTGGTGGGGGAGTAAGGAAGAAAAGCGTAAGCCTCATTGGGTCTCATGGAAATCAATGACACAACCAAAATGTATGGGCGGCTTAGGGTTCAAAGATTTTGAACTATTCAACTTGGCAATGTTAGCAAGGCAAGCGCGATGGTTGCTGCAAAATCCGGAATCATTCAGCGCTCGGTTGCTTAAAAGCGTATATCACCCCAACAATTCTATCGTACAGGCATCTTTAGGGGTTCATCCAAGCCAGGTGTGGAGGGCGGTCATTGAAGGAAGATATGTCCTAAAGCAGGGCTTGATCAAACGCATTGGAAATGGAGAAGGTACAAGAATTTGGGAAGAGAATTGGATTCCTAGGGACGAGATGCTTAGGTCTTATGGTTGTCGGCTCTCGAATCCCCCAGTGATGGTCGCTGAACTCATTGACGCTACCTCTGCATCATGGGACAGACAACGAGTCGAGGAAGTCTTTATGTCGATGGACGTGCCACTAATCTTGGGGATCCCTCTATGCACACGGAACATTCCAGACTTTTGGGCCTGGAATTTTGACAAACACGGGAGCTTCACTGTCAAATCTGCATACAACATGCTTGTAGCCACCAAGCAGAGGAGATAAGCTTGGTTAAATGGCTCGGCAGGGTCATCAAGCACGGGCAGCGAGGAGAAGGCATGGAAATCCTTGTGGGAAAATTATGGTGCCAGCAAAAATTCGTATGTTTTAATGGAGGCTCTCCAAGCAATCACTACCGACCAAGGACGTCATAGAACATAGACACATGGCGGATTCAGATCTTTGCAGCATGTGCGGGTATCCAGATTCATGGAGACACTCCTTGATCGAGTGCACCGTGTCTAGATGTACCTAGGCTTTAGTTGATGAGGAGTTGGCACATAAAATGACGTCCACAACAGAGCCTTACGCCAAACATTGGCTGTTCACACTCATGGATATGTTACGGCATGACCACTTTGTGCTGCTAGTGGTCACACTTTGGGCTCTCTGGTCATCTCATCGCAAAACCATCCATGAGGGAGTGTTCCAAAGCCCCCAGTCGATCCATGCTTTTGTCAAAAGGTATATACATGAGCTCACAACGGTAAAGGAAACCCTGCAGGTTCCGACCCAAAGTAATACTACCACGCTTTTGCCAAAATTAATGTTGATGCAGGAGTTAGGGCTGGAAGAGGAGGTTCTGCAGTGGCTATTTGTAGAGACTAGTAAGTTGCCCGTGCGTTGCTGCGAAAGATAAAACATGTATAGAAATATATTGCTAAAAGTGATTTTATTTTTTGAACCCTCAACCACACACCCACTGGATTCTTATAAACTTGTATAGAAACATCATTGACTAAATTTAGGATCCAAGGTTCCTATCATGCATACAAATTAACTACTACCATGAACTGCAATTTATAAAGATATAATTAACGAATAATTAATTCCTTCAGAACTCAATTAGGCTACATGGTGAACCTTGTGGAGACGTACAAACAACACGAATAAGACTGAAGAGGCAGTATTCAGACCGGATGGAAGGAAATCAGAGGCAGTGAAGAGCGCCATGGACAGTCTATTTATTCATCGACGTGGTGTGGTTGGAAGAAATTACCACTATAATATCTGGGAGCAAGTATCTAGCAAGATTTTTATTCACCGAAACTCCCAGCTGAGGCATCGTACTCATTATTCCAGGCATTTGGCTCATGACGTTTATAGAGGAAGCATCATTAGAGGTAGGGATTTTTTTTCTTCAAAAGCTCAACTCTAATATTTATACAACGAATTATGCATGCATTAGAGGTGGAACGTGTTTGCGTTTGTAAAAGGCCATCGATATTGATTCCCAAGAGATGGAAGAGATTGATGTTGTTTAGAGCCTGAAAGAAAGAATACAATTGACATGAAATTTATACTTAACAAGCAATGCTCCATGAAGAAAGAATACAGTTTGATATGTTTCTTTCTGATTGTATGAAAGGCTTGAAAGTTGTCTACTACAATGAAGCATGTACTACTACCTAGAAGAATGTAGTGCAAGAACAGTAGACCTCTGCTTCTAATTTAACAAGTAGCAAAAAACACGAGTAACATGTAGTCGACAGATTCCTCTACATTGCTCAATTTAAGAGCATTCCAACACACCAATACAACAACAATCAGATCAATTTGCAAGCACTGTATCAAATAATATGGCCACTTAGAAAAGCAAACCGCTCCTTGGAGAAGTAAAATGAACTTCTACCTCTTTAATAGTTGATTGTGGTTTGTTCTACTGGCTGGTTTTCTGAAAACCAAAAATAAAAGCTCATAGAAATGCAGAGGCCAACACACCATCACCACCAACTAATTTTTTTTATAGGAGTAGAGATCAGAATTGACTAAGCATCTAATGACGCCACATGATAACATCATCAAAATTGACAAAAAAATGTAAACTCACGAGTGAATGAAAGTAAAACTTGGGTCCATAAATAAGAAAGAACAAAGGTAGACCATAAATACACCGGTTCATACAACAATTCCTCTCTCGAGACCTCGTCGGGCAAACAACACTAATATCAGTAACTTGCAACAATCTTACTCAACACATGATGGTTGCTCACTAATACAACTATAGAAATATAAGTCATGCCAAATCATTTTAATAAGCTATTGTAGTAGAAGGATATCTAATACCACGATATCAGACCAATTAACTTACAGTCTCTAAGTCCTTGGCTGAGCCTACCAACTGCTGCTACCCCCTGGCTGTCATTCATCTCTAATCAGTGGACCATTCATATCTGATCAGTGGAAGCTGCAAGCAGGCAACCACACAACACTTAAGCAGGTCAAGCACAAACCAAGGTAGAGAAAACACGGAGAAGTGAAAATGCTACTTGTTGGCCCAAAGAAAGTGCCAATTTTGTCCAGGCTCTTTTTATGCGAGTTGATCAATCCTAGGCTTTTGGAATAATGTGTTGAGTAGATGTAAAGGTCACACTATAGGCATGTTTAAATCTTGCCAACTGAAGGTTAATTATCTATCTTTGGGTTGAGCAGTACTTCGGTTGGCAATTTGAGGACATGATGGCTCTAACATGATAAGAAAATTGATACAATTGATCCAACGGACAACCCAAAAGGAGCATTTAGCATCAGGAACAGATGTTCTATTGCTCTCTGATTTTTCGGGTATTAGATAAGGGTGTACTTGATCAACTTATGTTGCAATAGAGTATTCTAGGTTTAGCATCAGGAAGAAATGGTCATGTGATCTCTAATGTTTCCTGTAGGATGTAGTTCAACAACTTAATCAGTAATGGAGGTCTACTGGATTTCGATCCTCTGGGTTTAGTACTTTAGAAGCTTCTATAACTTTTCATATCTAAATTATTCAATACGTAGTACGATAAGCATGTGGTATCTCTAAGAAAAAATTGCAATCAACAATGCAATAAGCCTGTAATGGCTTCATAAAAATTGCATTCACACTCATATAGCAAAACTATTTTTTGCATTGATCATATTATTTTTACGAATACTTCAAAATTAAAGTAGAAAAGATACTACTTGATATTCACATATCTATTATCTGTAAACTATTATCCTGCTATGACATTGGAGTTTTACATTCCATCGAAGGTATTAGTTGTTTTATGAATAACTACTTTAGGAATACAAACCATCCTTCCAGATGAAGCATTCTTTGGCAAAGGCTCTCCGCGAACAATAATTGTTGTTGGACCAAAATACCTTATGCTCCGTTTGGATGTGTTTGTTAAATAGAACCCTTGGGCATATGTATTTACATCCATTTGTTGTTCCGTGGCGGTTAAATGACGTGTGTCCTTTGTAGGGGAACGCAGCAGAAAATAAAAAAATTCTGACCTACGCACCAGCCCAGGACCACTATGGAGACTGCATACAAGGTTTGATCTTTTCGTTACCGACTCGTAGCGCAGCGGAAGTAGAGTCGATGATGATCGGCGGTGCAGATCCCCGCAGCTAGGATTTTACAACCTCCCAACCGCGAGGATGTTGTCCCTCGTCTGCCCCTCGGACAGCCCTTCGGGAGGCGGTCGGACAGTCCCTCAGACGGTGTCACGGACAGCCCTTCGGGAGGACCCTCAAAACTCGGACGGTCACTCGGACAGCCCTTCGGGAGGCACTCTCGAACAGCCCCTCGGGCAAAAATATCGAACCTATGACCTCTCTACGGGGTTGCACACATACGGTGTCATCTATCCTGCAGGGCTTCGCTGTCCAGAACTAGTTCCCACCGGAACCCAGACAGCCTTTCGGCTCTACAAAACTATTTTGCGGGGAGGGAGAGAAGAAGACAGATCATGCATGGCACTTGTATGTGAGAAAGGAGTGAGTGTGGAGAGCTCCTCTCCACCTCTATTTATAGGAAAACCAAGGGGTAGGAATGGTACACAAAAAATACCAAAATACCCACACTTTATGTCACACATAAAGGGCAAAAAAGGAAGGCAAGTGGAGTAGCTCCACATGGCTGCCATCCCTTGGTGGGACCCCCCAAAAGGGGTTCCTTAGTCCCTAAGTCTTTCCTTCTAGAAGCTTGACAAAAGCCCTAAAAGGTGGCTTTCCAAAAAGTAACCCAAAAAGCACTTTCTTATTCACGAAAACATTTTTCCGTGACCGTTAAATCGGAAAATATTTCTGTGGATCTTAAAACAATTCCAATACCCACTAAAATGATTTTGGACGCGTTCCGAAACAATTCTGGATTAGTGACTTTCATCTGCGAAAAGCAAACAAAGCGGTTCCGACAGCTCCGGAACATTTTTGGGTTTTTTCTCCGAAAAATCCCAGAAGTTCCCAGAACAATTCTGGCACCCTCCAAGAATTTCCAGGCGTGTGCCGAAACCAATTTGACTTAATGGTATACCCTGAAACAACTTTTCAGTTTTACCGAAACTATTCCGGTGCTCTCTCTCCGGAACTTTTCCGCTGTCTCCGAAACTTTTCCGGCGACTTTCTCTCAGACTCCCTGTCTAGTATTCAGTAGATAGATGACCCTTAAGCGTGTGACCCTATAGGTTCGGTGAAGTATAGACATGACCGGAACTCTTTCCGATCAATGATCAACATCGGAGCCGTGGACACCCATATTGACCCCTATACCCACACGAATAAATATTCGAGTGAACCTCCAGTTGCCGTGTGCTATTCCTGTTGCTTCGCGATATGTTACAAATACCCGAGGTGAGAATCATTGGCATCCCCGTGGATCAACACTTGTCCACAATGCCAGTTACCTCGTTACCGGTTTTGTTCTCTTTTCTCGTTTCCGTGTTCCGGCATCCCCGTGATCAAATCACATTGTGTCTGGCCAGACGATGATGGATACCGTAACACCGAGAGGGCCCAGAGATATCTCTCCATCGTCGGAGGAGCAAATCCCAATCTTGAGCTATCAAGTCCCTTGTCATACTTTCCCATGAATCCGTAAGCCGCCGTAATAGCCACCCAGTTACGGATGACGTTTAACAAACCCCAAAGTTCATGAATCAAGCATGAAGGAACTCGATACTCTCATGGTCTAAGGAATTATGCAAACATTAACTTTCTCTGTGTTATTAACCATTAACTTGTGACGAATGTATCTCATAGCATAACATCAATTCGGGTCGATTCAACACAAGTGTTCTTCTAACAATGTGCCCTCAAAGTTACCGGCATAGTCATGCCCATGATCAGGAAAACAGAACCATCATGCAACACTTGAGCTAGTCTTAGAGGCCAGACTAGGAATACATTTTACCGTTTATTATTCCACACGTGCATATGAGTCTTCCTTCGAGCCTCGTGGTTATTGCAGACTCGAGAACCATAGCAGTTATAGCATGGAACATAAACTTAATCAGGAACATGGTGATAAATAATAACATTTATTATTGCCTCTAGGGCATATCTCCTACAGACTCCCACTTGCACTAGAGTCAATAATATAGTCAATGTTAATGCACTTTACACCTATGGCATACCGGTGTAAAAAATGCTTCGCTTGTGGTATAGCCTGATGTCCAACGAATCTAACAACTTCAGTTCCGTGTGTATCTTTGCATCTCCTCGCGTTTTCACGCTTTCACAAAATTCATATTTTGTGTGGACTTGGCTTTGTATATATGTGAATCACTGGTCAAACCTTGATTCCTCAGACTGAGCTATGGAGCAACTATCTGCAATAGTGTCCCATTGACCAAAGCCTTCTTGGAACCATACTAAGTTCAGAAATGAACTATACGATTCAACATCTTCTTTGTCGCTTCTAAAGCGTCAACATACTCAACCTTTGTTATAGAAATCGCCACAGTAACTTGTTTGGAACAATTTCCAACTACTGTGCCACCATATCGTGTATTACCCAAAACCCTTAACTTAAATCGAAAATCGCATGGAGCATTGAAGACTGTATCGATGTAATCACTTACAACGAGCACTTCATAATCTCTGCTTGCGAGAAAACATGTCATCAATGCTACTTTAGTACTTAATGACATTTTTCACTGTTGTCCCATGATCAGTACTTTGATCACTTTGGTATCTATACTCACAACAGCTTTGGGAGTATCGGACATATCTGGTTGTTTTACATACCATGGAATACATGATTAATCCAAACACGAAAGTGTGTGGAATCTCCATCATGTATTTTGCTCATCAGTGTTTTGGGACACCGAGTTTTGCAAAACTCTTTCCATGTGACTTCGGCAAGAATCACTCCTTGGCGATCTTATGCTAAACTGTTTTAGCATCTTGTCAATATGTATTTTTCGCTTAGCCTATTATGCAATTCTTTCTCGTAGATAAATATGCCTAATATCAAGGCTATTTAGCCCAAGCACTTCATCGAAAAACTATTCTCAATGAAGTCCTAATTCGTGTCAAGAAATTTATATTATTTCCAATCAACAATGTGTCAAGCACACAAAGTTTTTAGAAATATTATTATGCTCCCACTTACTTTCTTGTAACCACAAACATCTTCGTTATCCATTGATGAAATCAAACTCTTTTGACTATTTCATCAAAACGAAGATTCCAACTCCATTTTGCTCTCTTCTGTCCATTGCTGGAACTCTGAAGTTTGCATACTTACTAGCATCCTCTGGATTGACAAAATACTTCGGACTGTATCACATGCAAGTCCTAGGTTGCATTTCCATCACATGGAAATCCTTTTGGCATCCATGTATCATATCTCAAGATTGAAATATGTATTAATTGCTAGTTTAACCCGATCTGACTTTAAGCATCGCTATGGTGAGACAATCTCATCGTAGTCAACTCCTTGAATTTGTTATTGCAACAAGTCTAGCTTTATGGATAAAACATTTTATCCACATCAGTTTATAGTTCCATTAATGTTCGTTAGACTCTAAGTCTTCCGAAGGGTTTATCAAGATATAATCTTGAATCATTTACGGAAACTATCTCGGATTATATTGGCATTTAGCCAATTCCAGAGTCAGGGCCCATCAACGCTTCCTTGTGTATCGTAGGTATACTGTTGTCTAACAACAATATCTCGCTTGCGCACCTGAGAGGTTTGCACGAGTTTTGCCTACGTGGCTCAGTTGCAAGTTCGACCGAAGTCCATACATCTCATGTAGAGGCTTCCGTATCAGTCGCAGTAGGAAACTCTGGAATTACTTCCAAGGTTTCTTTCCTTTGATCTGATGACGAAGTTACTGTTATCTCGTCGAGTCATACTGTCCTCCCACTCACCTTTTTGCGAGAACCATTTTCTTCAAAAGCATACCGTTCTTTGTGGCAAAACCTTTTGCCTCGGTACAGTGGTGGGGGAATACCCAATAACTTGGGATAACCTACAAAGTAGCACTTGTCTGATTTGGAATAAGTTTGTAAATATTTTACACAAGCCCCATATTCCAAATGTTAAGAAAAGACATAACATGGTTGGGTGTACCATACCATGGAGTCATTTCAACAGATCTGATGGTGCTCTTTTCAGTGTAAAAGCCGCAGTCTCTAAAGCATTACTTTTAAAAGGGATAATGACAAATTGATTTATGTCATCTTTGATCTTACCATGTCATAAATGGTTTGATTACATCTTCATGGATATTCCACTCACGGTGGTGCTCCGTGAGGTGTAAGTTTATGAAACTCTTTTCACAACTCATCAGACATTCGCTAAACTTGTAACTCAAATATTCCTTTCCACAATCAAATTGCAGAAACATAATTTTCTTGTTACAATAATTTCTACTTCATTTTGAAAACCTTTTGAATGACTTCAAAAGATCCAGACTTGCGTCTCATCAAGTAAATATCCATATATCCACTTAAGTCATTTATGAAGATAGATAAATCCACTGCTAGCCATAACATTTATCGGACTACATACATCAAAATGTATGATCACCAATAAGTTCGTTGCTCGTTCCTTATGGCCTGTGAACGGTATTTTAGTAACTTCACTTTTCGGAGGAAAGTTGCAAGTGTCAGATGATTCATAACCAAACGACTTCAAAATCCGTCATTATGGAATTTCTCCATGCGGGTTTCTCCAATGTGACCAAATGCAGTGCCACACATGTGTGGTATTCTCTTAGTCTTGCGACATTTAGTGTTAGTGTTATGGATGTATCATATTACCATCAATATTCATAATATACATCCCATCCACGATGGAAGCATGGCCCTTATGTTATTCATGACACTGAACAACAATTGTTCTTTTATGAACAACAATCTTGCAACAAACATTATGCAAATGGGCTAGAGTGTATAAAACTCTAAAATGAATTATGAAAGTAAATACAGAGGTAATGTATTATTATCAATATTCATAACATACATCCCATCCATGATGAAAGCATGGCCCTTATGTTATTCATAACACCGAACATCAAAAGTTCTCTTATGAACAACCTTCTTGCAATATACCTTATGCAATGGGCTAGAGTGTGTAAAACTCTAAAATGAATTATGAAAATAAATACATAGGTAATACACCGATGGAATGTATAGTAACATTTACTATGTTCCCAGCGCGTATCTGAACCTCACTCCGGCCAGTCTTTTAGGCTGTAGTAGTTCTTGCATCGAATAGCAACGGAAAGCAATCGAGCGGGTTTCTTTGTGATCAACTCACAATACCCAAGAATTATGGACTAACAATTTAATCACAATTCTCAAGAACTATTTCTTTGACCAGCCTTCTATACATCAATAACTTGTATGACATTCATACATGAGCTGGATATTCCAGTCTTCTCTCTTTTTGCCTTTATACTTCTAAGAGTTTTACTTCCAATAATTCTCCTACTCTCAGAAGAAGCACCAACTTGAAGAGTGGCGTCAGCCCCGGACTTCCTAGATGTGTAAGTCATACTAACACCCTTCGGACATTTCCTTTCTCTTAAGTTGTTATTTTATTCACCATCATCATATGACAGGCGTTCTACTGGATCCCTCTGTTATTAGTCAAATGCCCAGTAAACACTTTACTAATACTTTGCAAAACAAACATTGCTTTGGATATCACATACCTTTTAGCCTTTGTTTGTGTCTGAAAATGATTTTCAGTTCCATGAATATCACATAGCTATCCCAAAACTTTTGAAGTTCGGGTCTCATGGAAGCAAACATATTGCACTTGACCGTAACGGAATTCTAGCTTTTGGATCGAAGGACGAGAGTCTCATCATCCATAGCATTAGCGGGAGAATACCGGAAGCATGCGATAGGACAAAGTCCTTCTCGGCACTTTTGAGGACAATCCTCACATTACGTTACCAACCGTAAAGTTTTAACCAGATATTTAACAGCTTATTCAATTTTAACAGGGAAGGTGGAAACGCGAGCCATTATTCTACAACTATTATGCAAATTTCACTTTAGACAAAGTTCATAATTAATTGCACTGAGAATTAAACAAGTTTAATTCTACAATGCGCTCCCACTCAAATCAATATCTCTCATAATTGATTTTGAGTGATTCAAGATCCGCATTTCAATTCGACGCCATTGACGGGTTCATCACTGATGACACGAATTTCAATCGGTAGGCCAACTTGCCAATCACATCTCTATGTGACTCTTGTCCATCTTTCGATGCGCGTGTTCCGAGCTCAGGACTGTCCTGCCTGAACGTCAAGACAACCAAGTGATCACGCAGTGAGGTCTGACCTTCACCCGCCTTACACCTCTCTAATTGTTCGTGCTCATGTGTACATGGCGCACCCCGAAAAGATACGTGTTGTAGACGGTGCTACACTTGGGAGAACACTAACTACTTAATATTTTAAGTGAGAGATCACCATAATAAAAAGCGACTACCGCGCAATCAAAAGGGTGCATCATGAGGGATAAACATCTCAGGCAATTCATAATAGCATGATATGGTATAGCCCTTTCTGACGGAGAAGTCTTTTATTTCTTCGTCTTTGGCATTCACGTCGGTGTTCACCTTTGCGAAGTTTGCCACCACCTTGTCGATGCACTAGATGATATTGCTATCTCTATAGCTAATAAAATAAGTGCATTACTTAAGGTTGACACGTAGGTCATTAAAGTGACAATCATATGGCTCCAGCCATCATGCCGAATCATGACACGTATGTCATGTTAGTTTACATTGTATAGTCATCTGATACATAATCAAATTAATATGAGCACTGCTATACCACATCACATGCACATCCTGCAAAACCAAGTTTAGACTCCTCTAATCGGTTCATACAAAATTTCATTTTACGTGGCTTCTAAGGTTTCGAAGCAAACCGAAGCTACCAACGTCCATCATCAAGTATGATTATTCAAGTCGCTAGATTAACTTTGCGGGGTGTATGAAACACGAGATAATAAAATCTCGAGCCCCACACTGAACTTCGTCATACGCATGACCCCCGTGCAGATCATATCTGCATTGCCCTTTCGTCTGCGAAATTTCATCTTTCTTTTTAACTATGGTGGAATTCAAAGAACTGTTAGCACTTCGTTGATCAATCAGGATCGCGGATTGCTAGAACTTTGAAACTCCACCATGCTGTTATCAAGATCAGAAATATGCAAATTCTATGGCAACAAGAACATCGGGTAACAGATTTCATCTGCTACCCGCATAAATAATTATCAGCAGTAGAACTCATCTACTACAAATTATATTGTGCAACACCCATACATCTCTATGTATTCTAGATCGTAACCTGCATCTACGCATAGCACGGCTCTTGATGCCACTGTAGGAGAACGCAACAGAAAACAAAATTTTCCCGACCTACGCACCAGCCCAGGACCACTATGGAGACTGCATACAAGGTTTGATCTTTTCGTTACCGACTCGTAGCACAGCAGAAGTAGAGTCGATGACGATCGGCGGTGCAGATCCCTGTAGCTAGGATTTTACAACCTCCCAACTGCGAGGATGTTCTCCCTCGTCTGCCCCTCGGACAGCCCTCTGGGAGGCGGTCGGACAGTCCCTTGGACGGTGTCACGGACAGCCCTTCGGGAGGACCCTCAAAACTCGGATGGTCACTCGGACAGCCCTTCGGGAGGCACTCTCGAACAGCCCCTCGGGCAAAAAGATTGAACCTACGACCTCTCTACGGGGTTGCACACATATGGTGTCATCTATCCGGCAGGGCTTCGCCGTCCAGAACTAGTTCCCACCGAAACCCAGACAGCCTTTCGGCTCTACAAAACTATTTTGCGGGGAGGGAGAGAAGAAGCCAGATCATGCATGGCACTTGTATGTGAGAAAGGAGTGAGTGTGGAGAGCTCCTCTCCACCTCTATTTATAGGAAAACCAAGGGGTAGGAATGGTACACAAAAAATACCAAAATACCCACACTTTATGTCACACATAAAGGGCATAAAAGGAAGGCAAGTGGAGTAGCTCCACATGGCTGCCATCCCTTGGTGGGACCCCCCAAAAGGGTTTCCTTAGTCCCTAAGTCTTTCCTTCTAGAAGCTTGACAAAAGCCCTAAAAGGTGGCTTTTGTCGTGGGTGCAAGCCTGACAGTAGTGTGTAGGGGTACGGATGAGAGAGCAGAGCCTAGCTACGGCGTAGGTGTTACACTCGGATTTATGAGTTCAGGCCCCTCAGCGGTAGAGGTAATAGCCCTACGTCTCGGTGCTCTGGAGCTGTATTGCTTGAGTGTATGATTACAACAGGTTGCGAACCGTTGGAATGGAGCTGGGGGGTGGCTTATATAGTCTCGCCAGCCCTCCCATGAATGCCAGCCATTACAGGGGGTTAAGAGGGGTATAAGTGCGCCAGGTAATGGGCGTATTGATGACAATTAATACAGGCGAACGTGCGTCCCGACCGTTGTGCTCCTGGGGTCTCCTGGCCTTCTCTGGTCAAGTGACTTTCGGATGTTCCGAGTGGAACGAGCTGGTCGAGTGAACTCTCGCCTTCCGAGTGGTTCATACAACTCCGAGTGAATGTCAGTCTGCGGAATTCTGGGTTGTTGATCTGGCCCTGGGGCCCAGTGTAAGACGTATGGTGTCCGAGGGTAGGGTCTATTGGTCAGGCCTATTACCCTATCCCTGGTACATGCCCTCGTCATTATCCCCCGAATCGGTCGAGGTTAGGCGGGTCGAGTCAAGGCGAATTTCCAGGCGAGTTGAGCGCTACGGAGGCGCTCAAGAACTCTAACTGGTCATTAGGTGCCCTTGTCTTCGCATCGCACCTTGACGGATTCTGGACCATATGACGTCCGAGTGAAATGTGTAGTCTTCATCCGAATGAGTAGTTCCTATCCGAGTGAGTAGCTTCCATCCGAGTGAGTAGTTTACCATCCGAGTGAAATGAGTAGCCATATGCCGTGCGTCGGAGCGGATCCGAGCGTACGCGGCACGTCTTTGGAGTGAGAGCAATCGGGTTGCCGGACTCCGGATTTTGCGGGATTTGAAACCATATTTGAGCGCGCGTAAACGGTTGCAGCGCAACGAGTGGGGAAAGTGGGGCGTGACGCCTCAATTTTCGCCCCACTTTTCGCCACGTACCGCTGGCTCTTCGGCGGCACGATTTGAGGAGATCTACGGGCCCGCGGTTCAGCGGCGCGGATTGGGGAACGGTGCGGGCGGCGATATAAGAGGCGGCCGTGGCGGAGAGGGAGAGAGAGACAGATCCCCTTTTCCCAACTTCCTCAGTCCGCCCGATCCCTTCTCCCACAACCCACTCCGCGCAAATCTTCCTCGGTACTGGAGAGCTCGGCGACGATGGTGAAGGACAAGACGGCTAAGCTCGAGAAGGCGAAGAAGGCGGTGAAGGGGAGGAAGGCTTCGAGCTCGCGAGCCGTGCTCCCGCCCGGGTGGATCCAGGGCGACTGGCTCCCGCAGACCACCACGCTCGACAACGTCAACGGGCTCGTCGTGGATGGGATGATCCGCGACGGGACGTGGAGGCTGCCGGAGGAAGGGGAGATCGAGCCCGCGCCGCGCCCCGGGGAGCGAGTGCTTCTCACCACGCACGTGGGGCGAGGTTTCTCCATGCCACCCCATCCCTTTCTCTGCGGATTCTTGAATTTCTTCGGTGCTCAGATCCACCATCTGCCTCCAAATGCTATTATGTATCTTGCCACATTCGTTTCCTTGTGTGAGAATTTTCTGGGTTGCCCACCGCACTAGGGTTTGTTCAAACATATCTTCACGTGCCGATCTCAATCGGTCAAGAAGGTTGACCCGAATGGAGAGAGGACGCACGTGATCCAGATGTGCGGTGGCCTAGGTATTCAGATGAGGGGTAAGAGTGCATTCCCATCCATGTCTTTTCCCGACTCGGTGAGGGGCTGGCAGTCGACCTGGTTCTACTGCAACGACGTGCCGTGCTCTGGATCGTCGACTGGCCTCCCTCCTTACACCACTGAGAGAGTTCAGACTCCTCCCTCGCCGACGGTTGATAAAAAGGAGAAGACGGATGTAGGGATCTTGGTGACCGCCATGGTCAGTCTGATTCAGGGCGGATTGACTGGTCTGGACCTTCTGGAGGTCTTTCTCAGTCGGAGGATCCAGCCACTGCAGGAGAGGGCCCACCCCATGTGGCGCTACACCGGGGCCAACGACTCGACCCAAGTGCATCCGGAAGATGTAGAGGGCAAAACGGTAGAGCAGTGGATCGGGTGCATCACTGGTGCGCGCGACAATCCGCGAGGGTCGAGACGGGTCCTGCCCTTCGACGCCAACAACCTGCCGTTGGAGGTATGACACGCATTTCCGAGTTAATCACTTATGCGCAAATTCTCCGAGTGAACTGAGCAATCTGACTAAACTGTCTGTCTCTGATCTTTATGTCTTGCAGGAGTTCCAGAAGATGTTATCGCCTGTGCCGAATGGAGAACAACCTGTCGGAGGTGCGGAGAGCGAACATGGCAGCGTCGGGGGCAGCTACGCGGAGGACAGCGAGGAGGAAAGCGAGGACTCGGAAGGGAGCGACGACGTCGAGTCTTCTCTGTCTCCGGAGTTGTGCTTCGAGCACGGCTCCAAGCGAGCTCAAGATCCGAGTGCTGGCCCGGAAAAGGAGGTGGTTCCGAGTGCTATTGCTTCGAAACGCGCTCGAACGTCATCGCCTGCGCCGACTGAGAAGGCCGCCAAGCAGCCCAAGGTCGCTTCCCCCAAGCCTCGGAAGGCTCTGCCCCGGATCAAGGTCGCTGTGCCTGTTGCCTCAACGTGAGTATCCTTCTCAGCTTTTCTTTTCTATCTTTGTCGACTTTCGTGATTCCTCTGACCGAGTGCATCTTATGAACCAGTGCTGCAACCTCGACGACGTCTCCCATGCAGATTGATGAGGACCGCACCGAAGCTGAGACGGCAGACGCGGCCACTTCTCAAAGAGGTAACAATGACTTCATTTTTACTGCAACTTGTCATTCGACTGAAATGTCTCTGTTCGATTGAATTGTGCATTGCGACTGATTGCGCCGAGTGAACATAGTGCTTGCAGAGGTCATCCACGTCGGAGATGATGATGAAGAGCTATCGCGGAAGGACGCCGAGAAGGGAACTGCAGCTCCGACTGCTCCCCAGGCCACCACACAGAGGACGCCGCCGAGTGGAGCGCCTCAAGTTCCTCCCACACCTGCCATGACCGTGCCTCCGGGGAAGGGTTCTTCTCAGGCCGGGGTTGGTTCTGTTGCGGCTCTGTCGATTGCCCTGGCTACGGCTCCAACTCCTCCTGTCAACATCTTCAGTCTACACAAGGTGCCGGAGGACCAAACTGGGGCCAGCAAGGAGGCGATGATCCAGGCGGAACTGATGACCCAAAGGCTCAAGGAGGTGTGCACAGCTAGCAAGCTGGCATACGATGCCAGTGCTGCCCTCCAGGAGAACGTTCGAGTAAGTGCTCTTGTAAGTCGATCTCCAAGTCGTTTTTCTTCAGTAGGAATTTCAGTCGGAAAATAACCGATACACCCACTGGGTGTTTTTTGTGTTCGGCCGCCGCTCGGATCGGGCGGACCGTTCCGAGCGGATACCGCTCCAGTGGGGGCACGTTGAGTGCACCCACTGGGTGTAGTCCCCGAGACTGCCATCGACTGCAGGCAATCGGCGGGAGTCTTAGAACTTAGACTTTGTTCTGTTGTTGCTGTTTTTTTTTGCTTTCGGCCATCACTCGGATCGAGCGGACCGTTCCGAGTGGATACCGCTCCAGTGGGGGCACGCTGAGTGCACCCACTGGGTGTAGTCCCCGAGACTACCGTCGACTGCGGGCAGTCGGCGGAAGTCTTAGAACTTAGGATCTGATACTGGTCAAGCTTGTTCCTTCCGGGAGTGTCGACCTCTGGGCACTCGGAACTTTTTTGTCTTGTTGCTTTGTGTTTGGCCATCACTCGGATCAGGCGGACCATTCCGAGTGGATACCATTCCAGTGGGGGCACGCTGAGTGCACCCACTGGGTGTAGTCCCCGAGACTATCGTCGACTACGGGCAGTCGGCGGAAGTCTTAGAACTTAGGATCTGATACTGATCAAGCTTGTTCCTCCTTTGTCGAATGGTACTTCAGGATGCTTCTTGACATTAACTGTTCTCTTTTGTATTTCAGAAAACTTGCGAGTTTGGGACTCAGTATGTGGCATTGGAGAAGGAGACGGCTCAGCTCCGAGTTGATTTGGAGGTGGAGAAGAGGAACACGGCGCGCGCTCAGGCAGAGCTTAGGATCATGGGAGGTAAGCTCCAATTACCGAGCATTTTGCTTCCATCTCTCACCGTTCCTTGAACCGAGTGACTTCACTCGACAGATGTGCGTAGTGAAAACCATCAACTCCAAGTGCGGCTCAGAACCTCTGCTTCTTTAGAAACTATGAAGCAGGCACTCGAGAGTAAGGACAACGAGCTGGCGGGGGCTCAAAAAGTGGCGAAGGAAAAAACCAAGGCTGCCGAAGAGAAGCTGGCCTCACTCGGGAAGCTTGAAGCAGAGAACACATCGCTGAAGAAGGAGGTGCTCGAGCTCAAGAAGCAGCAGACCGAGTGGGGTGGCAAGCTCAAGGCCCAGGCGGAGGTCTATGAACAAGAGAAGAAGACCCTGAACGAGAAGGTCGCCCAGCTTATCGAGAAGAGGAACGCTTTGGAGAGATACATAGAGGAGTTCACGGAGGAGATGTACAATAAGCTTGCAGGTAACTTACAGCCTCCGAGCGAACTTTTATCCGAGTGAACTTCGTGCATGCTGACCTTCAACTCTCCTCTTTTCTCGTCCGTAGAGTACTGCCGAAACTTCGAGCTGGAAACTGATCGAATCGAGAGGGATATGAATCCTTCCCAGTCGCTCGTCGGTAACAAGGCCGCACTAGGAATCCTGCGGGTGGAATCTCGCATCGAAGACGTCCAAGGTTACATCATTCGTCTGCGGGGCGCACTCGGCAAAATCAACAAGGAGCTGTGGCCAGAAGATACCCTCGACACCGACCTGGAAGCCATGATGACTCGTCTCAACGACGTTCCCAGCCGAGTGCAAGCGTGGAAGAAGTCAGCTGCTCGCTGCGGGGCCGACGTGGCGCTCTCCCTGGTTCGAGTGCATTGCAAGGAGGCCAAGGAGGAGAAACTAAAGGCTCTCCAAGTTGCCAACATGAAGAAACTCCAGTTTGAGGACTTCATGGAGACTTTCATCGAAGCGGCCACTCGAATTGCAGACGGCATCGACTTGGATGCTTTCGTTGAACCAGCCAGCCCTACAGGGGCGTGAAAAAACTTTAAGTCTTATCCATTAACCTCGGTATGCCGAGTGGAATTGTAATCGTTAAACTCTTTCGGGCTTTGGGCCCAGGATCTCGTATTCGCTTTTGAACTTCTAGAGTTAATCGAATGCTTTTCTTCGAGTATTTCGTATCTTTGAACTGAGTTTTGACTTGGGCGGAGGCCGGTCCGCGGCCAAGCCCCCGAGTGAAAGGGTTGCTCGTCACTCGGAGTAGTTTTTAACTTGGGCGGAAGCCGGTCCGCAGCCAAGCCCCCGAGTGAGAGGATTGTTCGTCACTCGGGGTAGTGTTTTAGACTTGGGCGGAAGCTGGTCCGTAGCCAAGCCCCCGAGTGAGAGGATTGCTCGCCACTCGGAGTAGTGTTTTAGACTTGGGCGGAAGCTGGTCCGCAGCCAAGCCCCCGAGTGAGAGGGTTGCTCATCACTCGGAGTAGTGTTTTAGACTTGGGCGGAAGCTGGTCCGCAGCCAAGCCCCCGAGTGAGAGGGTTGCTCTTCACTCGGAGTAGCGTTTTAGACTTGGGCGAAAGCTGGTTCGCAGCCAAGCCCCCGAGTGAGAGGGTTGTTCGTCACTCGGAGTAGTTTTTAACTTGGGCGGAGGCTGGTCCGCAGCCAAGCCCCCGAGTGAGGGGATTGCTCGTCACTCGGAGTATCGCTTTTTAACTTGGGCGAAAGCTGGTCCGCAGCCAAGCCCCCGAGTGAGAGGGTTGCTCTTCACTTGGAGTAGCATTTTAGACTTGGGCGAAAGCTGGTTCGCAGCCAAGCCGCCGAGTGAGAGGGTTGCTCGTCACTCGGAATATCGCTTTTTAACTTGGGCGAAAGCTGGTCCGCAGCCAAGCCCCCGAGTGAGAGGGTTGCTCTTCACTCGGAGTAGCATTTTAGACTTGGGCGAAAGCTGGTTCGCAGCCAAGCCCCCGAGTGAGAGGGTTGCTCTTCACTCGGAGTAGTTTTTAACTTGGGCGAAAGCTGGTTCGCAGCCAAGCCTCCGAGTGAGAGGATTGCTCGTCACTCGGAGTAGTTTTTAACTTGGGCGAAAGCTGGTTCGCAGCCAAGCCTCCGAGTGAGAGGATTGCTCGTCACTCGGAGTAGTTTTTAACTTGGGCAAAAGCTGGTTCGCAGCCAAGCCTCCGAGTGAGAGGATTGCTCGTCACTCGGAGTAGTTTTTAACTTGGGCAAAAGCTGGTTCGCAGCCAAGCTTCCGAGTGAGAGGGTTGCTCTTCACTCGGAGTAACTTTTGACTTAGACAAAAGCCGGTTTGCAGTTAAGTTGAAAAGTGTACACCCACTGGGGGTTGTAAGCTAGAAAATGCGTACGAGTGAGCCCAATGTGGAACTGGAAAAGTTATGCTTTTATTCATCGAATATCACTCGAGTACTTTTATTACATCCCGCGATCAAGTATAGAATCGTCGCAGTAAATCTGCATTCCAAGCACGGGGCTCATCTGCTTGCTTCTGAAGGTTGTACAGGCGGTATGCTCCATTGTGCAGAACCTTTGACACGATAAAAGGGCCTTCCCACGCGGGAGCAAGCTTGTGAGGTCGCTGCTGATCCACTCGAAGCACAAGATCTCCTTCCTGAAAGGTCCGACTTCGGACGTGCCTGCTATGAAAACTTCTCAGATCCTGCTGATAAATGGCCGATCGGATCAGGGCCATCTCCCTTTCCTCCTCCAAGAGATCAACGCCGTCTTGTCGTGCTTGCTCTGCTTCAGCTTCAGAGTACAGTTCCACTCGGGGCGAATTATGGAGCAGATCACTCGGCAAGACGGCTTCAGCTCCGTATACCATGAAAAAGGGAGTGCGATTGGTAGACCGATTGGGGGTCGTCCTCAAGCCCCAAAGAACGGACGGCAACTCAGTGAGCCAAGCTCCAGCTGCGTGCTCCAAATCACGCATGAGCCGTGGCTTTAACCCCTGCAGAATCAGTCCGTTTGCTCTCTCAGCTTGTCCATTCGACTGCGGGTGCGCCACAGATGCATAGTCGACTCGGGTGCCTTGCGCGGCACAGAACGTCCTGAATTCTTCCGAGTTGAAGTTTGAACCGTTGTCGGTGATGATGCTGCGGGGCACGCCGTATCTGAAGACTATCTCCTTCATGAACTTGATCGCTGTACGAGAATCTAGCTTCTTGATGGGTTTGGCCTCAATCCGTTTGGTGAATTTATCGACTGCGACCAGCAAGTGGGTGAATCCACTCGCCCCTGTCCGGAGGGTTCCACCATGTCGAGTCCCCAGACTGCAAACAGCCAGACGAGTGGAATTGTCTTCAGAGCAGACGCAGGCTTGTGGGATAAGTTAGCATAGAACTGACACCCGGCACAGTGTTGGACTATCTCCTGCGCAGCTTCATTGGCACGGGGCCAGAAGAAACCGGCTCGGTAAGCTTTAGCCACGATTGTCCGAGAGGACGCGTGGTGTCCACAAGTTCCCGAGTGAATCTCCTCCAGGATCAGTCGACCTTCTTCCGGAGAAATGTAGCGCTGAGTCACACCGGTGATGCTCTTTCTCTATAATTGATCACCGCCCACTTCAAAGGCTTTGGACCTGCGAACAATCTGGCGGGCCTCAGCTTCATCTTCTGGAAGTTCCTGCCTGAGCAGGTATGCGATATAAGGTACTGTCCACTCGGGAGTGATTGCCAGGACCTCCATCACCAAATCAATGACTGCCGGGACTTCGACTTCAGTCGGATCAGACGGACTGACCGCTTGCGGGGGCTCCTCTGTGAAGGGATCTTCTTTTACAGTCGGAGAACGTAAATGCTCGAGGCAAACATTGCTGGGTATGGATTTCCGAGTGGACCCGATTTTGGCCAGATCGTCTGCCTCTTGATTCTTGGCTCGGGGAACGTGATGCAGCTCCAGACCTTCAAATTTCTTTTCCAACTTTCTCACTGCGTTGCAGTATCCTGTCATAGCGGGGCTTCTGATGTCCCACTCCTTCATCACTTGGTTCACAACTAGATCCGAGTCCCCGTAGACCATCAGGTGCCGGACGCCGAGTGAGATGGCCATACGTAGACCATAAAGGAGCGCCTCGTACTCGGCTTCGTTGTTGGAGGAATCAAAGTGAATCTGCAAAACATATCTGAGACGATCGCCCTTCGGAGATATCAACACCACTCCAGCTCCTGAACCATTCAGCATCTTGGACCCGTCAAAGAACATGGTCCAGTGTTCCGGGTGACTCTGAGTCGGTTGCTGCTGTTCAGTCCACTCGGCTAGGAATCGGCTAATGCTTGGGACTTGATCGCCTTCTTCGCCTCGAACTTGATGTCCAGGGGCAGGAGTTCGATAGCCCACTTCGCCACTCGACTAGTCGCGTCCCAATTGTTCATGATCTCAGACAGCGGGGCGTCGCTAACAACTGACACAGTGTGCTCCTGGAAGTAATGGGCTACTTTCTTCGCAGTCAGGTAAATGCCGTAGACGAGCTTCTAGTAATGAGGATACCTCTGCTTGGATGGAGTCAGAACTTCAGAAATATAATTGACTGGGCGCTGAACTTTGTAAGCCTTGCCCTGTTCTTCTCGCTCGACTGTGAGGACAGTGCTGACAACTTGACCAGTGGCCGCGATGTACAAGAGCAATGGCTCCTTTTCATTCGGAGCGGCAAGCACCGGCTGGGTGGAAAGCAGGGCTTTGAGCTCGACAAACGTTGCTTGTGTTTCAGCAGTCCACTCGAACGAATCAGATTTCTTCATCAATCGGTACAGGGGCAGTGCCTTCTCACCGAGATGGGAGATGAATCGGCTCAGAGCTGCAAGGCAACCCGTGAGCTTTTGAACATCATGAAGACGCTTAGGACGTTTCATTCGCACAATCGCCCCGATCTTCTCAGGATTGGCATCTATCCCTCGTTCGAAAACGAGGAAACCGAGTAACTTGCCCCCAGGAACTCTGAAAGTGCACTTTGCTGGATTCAGTTTGATGTCGTACTTCCGCAGATTTGCGAAAGTTTCAGCTAAGTCAGCCAGCAGGTCGGAACCTTTTCTGGACTTGACCACGATATCATCCATGTACGCCTCAATATTCCGACTGATCTGTTTTTGCAAACACTTCTGGATCATGCGCATGAAAGTGGCACCGGCATTCTTGAGGCCGAATGGCATGGTGATATAGCAGAAACACCCGAATGGGGTGATGAAGGCTGTTTTTATTTCGTCCGGCCCATACAATCGGATCTGGTGGTACCCGGAGTATGCATCCAAGAAAGACAGATGCTCACAACCCGCAGTGGAATCTACGATTTGATCTATGCGGGGGAGCGGGAAGTGATCCTTGGGGCAGACCCGATTGATGTGCTTGAAATCAATGCACATTCGGAGAGACTTGTCCTTCTTAGGGACCATGACGACGTTGGCGAGCCACTCGGAGTGGTACACCTCACGGATGAACTCGGCTGCCAGGAGCCGAGCAACTTCTTCGCCAATGGCCTTCCTCTTCTGTGTAGCAGAGCGACAGAGATGCTCCTTCATTGGTTTCGCCTTTGGGTCGACTCGCAAATGGTGCTCAGCCAGATCCCTGGGTACACCCGGCATGTCAGATGGTTTCCATGCGAAGATGTCCCAGTTCTCACGGAGGAACTGGATGAGCGCTTCTTCCTATTTGCTGCCGAGTGTTGTTGATATGTTGGTGGGAACAGCATTGGGATCTTCCGGGTGGATGTGCACAGGCTTCGTGTCGCTGGCCGACTGAAATGCAGATTCTGCAGCTGGCTTCTTGGAGCGCAGCAGATCACTCGGATCGGCATTCTTCTTGTACTCCTCCAGCTCCACCATGGCCATCTGCTCATCAGCTATCTTGGACCCTTGCTGCAAACACTCTTCCGCGCGCTGTCGACTGCCAGTGACTGTGATCACGCCTTTCGGGCCCGGCATCTTCAGCTTGAGATACACATAACATGGACGGGCCATGAAACGTGCGTAAGCCGGCCGACCAAGGATGGCATGGTAGGCGCTGCGAAAGTCGACCACTTCGAAGGTCAGTCTTTCCTTCCGAAAGTTCTTGTCGTCTCCAAAGACCACATCCAGGGCGATTTTCCCGAGTGACTTTGCTTTCTAGCCGGGGATCACTCCGTGGAACTGCATGTTGCTCTCGCTGAGTCGGGACATCGGAATGCCCGTCGCTTGTAGAGTGTCAGCGTACAGTATGTTCAGTCCGCTTCCTCCGTCCATGAGGACCTTGCGCAATCGGACGCCTCCCACGACTGGATCGACCACCAGCGCCTGCCGCCCAGGGGTGGCAATATAGGCTGGGTGGTCCGACTGATCAAAGGTGATCGGAGTCTTCGACCAGTTCAGAAACTTTGTCGTTGCCGGCACTGCCATGTTCACTTCTCGATTGATGACTTTCAATCGGCTCCTGCTCTCTACATCTGCAAAGATCATCAGGGTTGCGTTGACACTGGGAAAAGGTTCATCTTTGTCTCCATCATCAACGTCTTCTGGGCTCTTCTCACTCGACGGGCCCTCTCGGAACTGCTGGATCAACAGTCGGCACTGTCGAGTGGTATGCTTGGGCAATATCAGATTGCCATCTTCATCCTTCCTGGTGTGGATGTGACACGGTAAATCGAGGACATCTTGGCCCGACTGATCTTTCTTTTTCTTCGGGATCCATTTATCCTTAGCCTTCCCCTTGTTTTTGGCTTGACCGGCCAGAGCGACAGCCTCGGCCTGAGCCGAACCATCAGCCTTGCGCTTCGGCTTCCGATTGGGATTGCTGTTTCCGAGGTTGGGCTCGCTGGTTTTCCCTTTGCCGTTACGGAGACGGTCTTCCTCTTCTCCGTTCGCGTACCGAGTGGCTATCTCCATCATTTGGCTCATGGTCAAAGATCCTGACCGACCAAATTTCAGGATGAGCTCCCGATACCTGACTCCTGCCTTGAAGGCGCAGACGGCTTGATGCTCTGTGACGTTCTCCACCATG
Organism: Elymus sibiricus; assembly: GCA_039707655.1. Lineage (NCBI taxonomy): Eukaryota > Viridiplantae > Streptophyta > Magnoliopsida > Poales > Poaceae > Elymus > Elymus sibiricus. The sequence goes on along the minus strand of CM077668.1, from coordinate 147,913,495 downwards.
TGATGCAAGGTTGTCCACCGCTGGATGTACTCCCTCAATGTTTCATTCGGTTTCTGCACACAGTGCTGTAACTCAGACAATCCAGCCGGGCGTTTGCACGTGCCCTCGAATGTTTTGATGAACACTCGGGTCAAATCTTCCCAGCAATATATACTGGCTGGAGCAAGCTGATTGAGCCAAGCACGAGCGGACCCTTCAAGCATCAATGGCAAATGCTTCATAGCCACATAGTCATTTCCTCCTCCGATCTGCACAGCCACTCGGTAATCCTCTAACCAAGTTTCTGGCTTGGACTGACCGGTGAACTTGCTTACTCCAGCTGCCAATCTGAAGTTTGGCGGAATATCGGCGGCCCTGATGGCTCTGCTGAAACACTCGGGACCGGAGACGAACGCTCCACTTCCACTCGGACGATCTCTGTCCAAGTTTTCTCTCTGAGCTCTGCCTCTGTCGACTAGGTTCTGAGCGAGAACGGATCTCGTGTTGAACTGCGGGTCACGATGGTTGACTGGCTCCCTCTGGCGATAACCGTCACCATGGCGGGGAGGGCTGGCCCTCCGATCATTGCCGTAAGGACGCCTGGCATCGTACGGCCGGGGCGCGTACGATCCATCCCGCAGAGGGGGCGACTGCATACGATGACAATCGTCTTGACGCCGTGGAGGCGTATTCCGACTGCGACCCTATCCCGAGTGCTGGTCTCGGTGGAGGTCTTGGTCGTCTCGCCGCGGAGGCGAGTGTCTGTTTCTCCTTGGGGACACTGGGCTGTGTGCCGACTGGACGGTGTCAGCCCGAATGGATCTGCTGTGTATCCTGTTGCGCGATTGAGATACTGCTGAATTTTGCTCTTCAGCCGCCTTGAGCAGGGCCCGGATCTGCCGAAGACCCTCCCCCGCCTCAGATCGGGACGGCTCGATGGAATCTGCTATCCGAGTGGCCGCCGCCAGATTCTGGACGGGAGTGCGGAATACCTGGAAACTCTGCTGCTGGTCATTCGGGAACAACTGCCGATGTCGCCGACTGGAACTGGGCTAGTGCTGTCTGCGGGCGCGATCGTCGAGTGACTTCTGGAGCGCCTCCAGACGATTGTGCTCGGCCAAGTTGGCCTGGCGCACGGCCTCCAAAGCCTGAGCCTCGGGGGTTGTCCCAACGATGGGCGTCTGGAGGGCCTGCTCGGTCCCGCGCTGCTGTTCCTCCCTCTGCTGCCGAGTGAGAGGTTGGGGGATGTACTCGTCGTTATGCCGGTCCCTGCCGCCGCCAAGATCGGCGTGCGACGGGTCGCTGTTCTCCGCGCCGCCGCGGCCGTACCCAGGCGGACTGAGCGGTGAATCGGCCATCAGCACCTCCACAGCGGGATCGCTGCTCTCGCACTCGGATACACTTTCCGAGTGCTCGTGCACGGAGGCGAATAGATCGAAGACAGGTTCATTGGGCTCGATTGCCGCGATCTGCAGAGCTGCAGCCTGAAGGGCCACCGCGTGCCTGATTCACCGCTGAAGCCGCGAGCGTTCGGAGCGCCTGCGACGACGGCGGGTGGAGAGCGAAGCGAAGACGTCGACTGATAGGGGGTCGACGGTTGCCGGAGAAGGACGCCGAAGGAACTCGCGCAGAAGTGCGCCGCGCCACGGACGGGCAACGCCTCGACATCCAGCGGGGCTTCCTGGAGCCATGCCGAATCGTCGGCGATGAAGCTGAGGACGCCGAAACGGATCTCGCCGCCCAGAGTCAGTCCGCCGCCGGAAACCATGGTGATGATCGGGAAAATGCAACTACGTCGGAAGTCGCTAGACGCATGCCCCACGGTGGGCGCCAACTGTCATGGGTGCAAGCCTGACAGTAGTGTGTAGTGTTGGGTAACGCAGCAGAAAACAAAAATTTTCCGACCTACGCACCAGCCCAGGACCACTATGGAGACTGCATACAAGGTTTGATCTCTTTCGTTACCGACTCGTAGCGCAGCGGAAGTAGAGTCGATGACGATTGGCGGTGCAGATCCCCGCAGCTAGGATTTTACAACCTCCCAACCGCGAGGATGTATACCCTCATCTGCCCCGTGGACAGCCCTCCGGGAGGCGGTCACACAGTCCCCCGGACGGTGTCGCGGAAAGCCCTTCGGGAGGACCTCCGAAACTCGGACTGTCATTCGGACAGCCCTTCGGGAGGACCTCCAAAACTCGGACGGTCACACGGACAGCCCTTCGGGAGGCACTCTCGAACTAAGACCAAAACTACGATCTCTCTACAGAGTTGCACACATACGGTGTCATCTATCCGGCAGGGATTCGCCGTCCAGAACTAGTTCCTGCCGGAACCCAGACAGCCTTTCGGCTCTACGAAACTATTTCGCTGGGAGGGAGAGAAGAATGCCAGATCATGCATGGCTATGTGTATGAGAGCAAGAGTGTGTCTTATGGCAGCCCACACACCTCCTATTTATAGGAAACCCAAGGGGTAGGGTGGTTTTACAAGAAGACCCAAAACCCACATGGAAAGGAGTCCTTCCCAAGGACCTAAAAGGTGAAACCAAGGAACAAGGGGGACTCCATGAAGGAGTCCACCATGTGGCCGGCCACACCCTCATGTGGGGCCCCAAAATTGGCCCCTATCCATCCATGTCATCCCCAAGATCTTTTGGAGCAAAGCCCCAAAAGGTGGCTTTCCAAAAATATCCCAAAAAGCACTTTCACTATTCACAACGACATTTTTCAGCGTCTGATCGAACTGAAAATATTCATGTGGGCTTAGAACAATTCTAGTACCCACCAAAATAATTTTCAACGCGAGCCGGAACAATTCCGGTTTAGTGATTTCATCTGCGAAAAGCATCTGAAGCGGTTTCGGCAGCTCTGGAACATTTCCGGTTTTCATCCCGGAAAATTCCAGAAAGTTTCCAGAATGATTCTGGCACCCTCCAAGAATTATCAGGCATGTGCCAAAACCAATTTGACTTTATGGTATCCTCTGAAACAACTTTTCAGTTTCACCGGAACTCATCCGGTGACCTCTCTGCGGAACTTTTCCGCTGTCCGAAACTTTTCCGGCGTCCGAAACTTTTTCGGTGATTTTCTCTCAGACTCCCTGTCTAGTATTCAGCAGATAGATGAACCTTAAGCGTGTGACCCTATAGGTTCGGTGAAGCATAGACATGACCCGGAACCCCTTCCGATCAATGATCAACATCGGAGCCGTGGACACCCATATCGATCCCTATACCCACACGAATAAATATTCGAGTGAACCTCCAGTTGCCGTGAGCTATTCCTGTTGCTTCGCGATATGTTACAATTACCCGAGGTGAGAAACATCGGCATCCTCGTGGATCAACACTTGTCCACAATGCCAGTTACCTCGTTGCCGGTATTGTTCTCTTTTCTCGTTCCCGTGTTCCGGCATCCCTGTGATCAAATCACCCTGTGTCTGGCCAGACGATGATGGATACCGTAACACCGAGAGGGCCCAGAGATATCTCTCCATTGTCGGAGGAGCAAATCCCAATCTTGAGCTATCAAGTCCCTTGACATACTTTTCCATGAACCCGTAAGCCGCCGTAATAGCCACCCATTTACGGATGACGTTTAACAAACCCCAAAGTTCATGAAGCAAGCATGAAGAAACTCGACACTCTCATGGTCTAAGGAATTATGCAAACATTAACTTCTCTGTGTTATTAACCATAAACTTATGACGAATGTATTTCATAGCATAACATCAATCGGGTCGATTCAACACAAGTGTTCTACCAACAATTGTGCCCTCAAAATTGCCGGCATAGCCATGCCCATGATCAGGAAAACAGGATCATCATGCAATACTTGAGCCAGTCATAGAGGCTTGACTAGGAATACATTTTACCGTTTATTATCCCACACGTGCATATGAGTCTTCCTCCGAGCCTCGTGGTTATTGTAGACTCGAGAACCATAGCAGTTATAGCATGGAACATAAACCTAATTATGAACAGGGAGATAATCAATAACATTTATTATTGCCTCTAGGGCATATCTCCTATAGACTCCCACTTGAACTAGAGTCAATAATCTAGTCAATGCTAATGCACTTTACACCTATGGCATACTGGTGTAAAATATGCTTCGCATGTGGTATAGCCTGATGTCCAACGGATCTGACGACTTCAGCTCTGTGTGTAACTTTGCATATCCTTGCGTTTTCACGCTTTCACAAAATTCATATTTTGTCTGGACTTGGCCTTGCATATGTGTGAATCATTGGTCGAAACCTGATTCCTCAGACTGAGCTATGGAGCAACTATCTGCAATAGTGTCCCATAGACCAAAGTCATCTTGGAACCATACTAAGTTCATGAATGAACTATATGATTCAACAACTTCTTTGTCGCTTCTTAAGCATCAACATACTTAGCCTTTGTTATAGAATTCGCCACAGTATCTTGTTTGGAACAATTTCCAACTACCGTGCCACCATATTGTGTATCACACAAAACCCTCAATTTAAATCGAAAATCGCATGGAGCAATGATGAAGACTGTATCGATGTAATCACTTACAACGAGCACTTCATAATCTCTACTTGCGAGAAAACATGTCATCAGCACTACTCTTAGCACTTAATGACATCTTTCACTGTTGTCCCATGATCAGTACTTTGATCACTATGGTATCTATACTCGCAACAACTTTGGAGTATTGGACATATCTGTTTGTTTTTACATACCATGGAATACATGGTTAATCCAAACACAAGAGTGTGTGGAATCTCCATCATGTATTTTACTCATCAGTGTTTTGGGACACCGAGTCTTGCAAAAACTCTTTCCATGTGACTTCGGCAAGAATCACTCCTTGGCGTTTTAAATGCTAAAAGGTTTTAGCATCTTGTCAATATGTATTCATTGCTTAGCCCCATTAGGTAAATCTATCTCCATAGATCATCATGCCTAATATTGAGGCTATTTAGCCTAAGCACTTCATTGAAAAACTATTTTCAAATGAAGTCCTAATTCGTGTCAAGAAATTTATTTCCAATTAACAATGTGTTAAGTACACAAGGTTTTTAGAAATATTATTATGCTCCCACTTACTTTCTTGAATCACAAGCATCTTCGATACCCATTTGATGAAGTCAAACCCCCTTGACCATTTCATCAAAAACGAAGATTCCAACTCCACTTTGCTCTCTTCTGTCCATCGCTGGAACTCTGAAGTTTGCATACTTACTAGCATCCTCTGGATCGACAAATTACTTTGGACTGTATCACATACAAGTCCTAGGTTTCATTTCCATCAGATGGAAATCTTTTTGTCATCCATGTTTCATATCTCATGATTGAAATATGTATTAATTGCTAGTTCAACCCGAACCGACTTCAAGCATCGCTACGGTGAGACAATCTCATCGTAGTCAACTCCTTGAACTTGTTATGGCAACAAGTCGAGCTTTATGGATAAAACATTTTATCCGTATCAGTTTTTAGTTCCATAAATATTCGTTAGACTCTAAGTCTTCCGAAAGGTGTATCAAGATTTTAATCTCGAATCACTTATATGGAAACTATCTCGGATTGTATTGGCATTTAGCCAATTCCGGAGTCAGGGCCCATCAACGCTTCCTTGTGTATTGTAGGTATACTGTTGTCTAACAACAATATCTCGTTTGCGCACCTGATAGGTTTGCACGAGCTTTGCCTACGTGGCTCAGCTGCAAGTTCGACCGAAGTCCATACATCTCATGTAGAGGCTTCCGTATCAGTCGCAGTAGGAAACTCCGGAATCACTTCCAAGGTTCCTTTCCTTTGACCTGATGACGAAGATACTGGTTATCTCGTCGAGTTGCACTGTCCTCCCACTCACCTTTTGTAAGAACTATTCTCTTTAAAAGCATACCGTTTTGCGGCAAAAAACCTTTGCCTCGGTATAGTGGTGGGGGAATACCCAATGACTTGGGATAACCTTACAAAGTAGCACTTGTCTGATTTGGAATAGGTTTGTAACCTTTTACACAAGCCCCATATTCCAAATGTTAAGAAAAGATATAACATGGTTGGGCGTACCACACCATGGCGTCATTTCAACAGACCTGATGGAGCACTTTTCAGTGTAAAAGCCGCAGTCTCTAAAGCATCACTCTATAAAAGGGATAATGGCAAATTTATTTATGTCATCTTTGATCTTACCATGTCATAAATGGTTCGATTTACATCTACACGGACTCTCCACTTGCAGTGGTGCTCCGGGAGGTGCAAGTTATGAAACCCCTTTCACAACTCATCAGACATTCGCTAAACTTGTAACTCAAATATTCCTTTCTGCAATCGAATTGTAGAAACATAATTTTCTTGTTACAACAACTTCTACTTCATTTTTGAAAACCTTATGAATGAATTCAAAAAGATACAGACTTACGTCTCAACAAGTAAATGTCCACATATCTTCTTGAGTCATTTCTGAAGATAGATAAATCCACTACCTGCAACAACATTTATTGGACTACACACATCATAATGTGTGATCACCAATATGTTCTTTGCTCGTTCCTTATGGCCTGTGAACGGTATTTCAGTCACTTCACTTTTTAGAGGAAAGTTGCAAGTGTCAGATGATTCAAAATCAAACGACTTCGAAATCCATCATAATGGATTTTTCATGCGGTCTTCTCCAATGTGACCAAATGCAGTGCCACACTTGTGTGGTATTCTTTTAGTCTTGCGACATTTAGCGTCAGTGTTATGGATGTATCATATTTCCATCAATATTCATAGCATACATCCCATCCTGTATGGAATCATGGCCCTTCATGTTATTCATAACACCGAACATCAAAAGTTCTCTTATGAATAACCTTCTTGCAAAATACCTTATGCAAAGGGCTAGAGTGTATAAAACTCTAAATGAATTATGAAAGTAAATACAGAGGTAATGTATTATTATCAATATTCATAACATACGTCTCATTCATACTGAAAGTATGGCCCTTATGTTTATTCATAACATCGAACATCAAAAGTTCTCTTATGAATAACCTTCTTGCAAGATACTTTATGCAATGGGCTAGAGTGTAAAACTCTAAAATGAATTATGAAAATAAATACATAGGGAATACACCGATGGAATGCATATTAACATTTACTATGTTCCCTGCGTGTATCTGAACCTCATTCCTGGCTAGTCTTTCAGGCCATAGTAGTTCTTACATCGAGTTGCAACAGAATGCAATCGAGCGGGTATCTTTTTGATTAACTCACAATACCCAAGAATTAGTGATTAACTTGTTTAACCATAATTCCTAAGAACTATATCTTTGACCAGCCTTCTATACATCAAAAACTTGTATGACATTCATACATGAGCTGGATATTCCAGTCTACTTTCCTTTTGCCATTATACTTCTAACAGTTTAACTTTCAGTATTTCTCCTACTCTTAGAAGAAGCACCCAACTTAAGAGTGGCGTTAGCCCCGGACTTCCTAGGCGTGAAAGCATCACTAACACCCTTCGGACACTTCCTTTCTCTTTAAGTTGTTGTTTTATTCACCATCATCATATGACTGGCGTTCTTCTGGATCCCTCTCTTATCAGTCTAATGCATAGTAAACTCCTTTACTAACAGTTTGCAAACAAATATTGCTTTGGATATCTCATTTTAGCTTTTGTCTGTCTCTGAAAATGATTTTCAGATTCCATGAATATCACATAACTATCCAAACTTTCGAAGTTCGGGTCTCATGGAAGCAAACATATTGCACTTTGACTGAAAAGGAATTCTAGCTTTTGGATCGAAGGACGAGAGTCACATGATCCATAGCATTAGTGGGAGAATACCGAAAGCACGCGATAGGACAAAGTCCTTCTCGGCACTCTTGAGGACAATCCTCATATTACGTTACCAACCGTAAAGTTTTAACCAGATATTTAACAACTATTCAATTTTAACAGGGAAGGTGGAAACGCGAGCCATTATTCTACAACTATTATGCAAATCACACTTAGACAGGGTTCATAATTAATTGCACTGAGAATTAAACAAGTTAATTCTACAGTGCGCTCCCACTCAAATCAATATCTCTCATAATTGATTTTGAGTGATACAAGATCCAGACTTCAATTCATCGCCATAGAATCATCATCTCATGACGGGAATTTTAATCGGTAGGCCAACTTGCCGATCACATCTCCATGTGACTCTTGTTCATCTTTCGATGCGTGTGTTCCGAGCTCATGACACTCATGCCTGAACGTCAAGACAACCAAGTGATCTCGCTGCGAGGTCTCAACTCACCCGCCTCACACATCCCTAATCGTTCGCACCCATGCATCCATGGCATACCCCGAAAAGTTAGGTGCCGTGACGGTGCTACACTTGGGAGAACACTATCTACTTGATATTTTTGTGAGAGATCACCCTAATAAAAGCGACTACCGCGCAATCAAGAAGGGTGCATCATAAGGGATAAACATCTCAGGCAATTCATAATAGCATGATATGGTATAGCCCTTTCTGACGGAGAAGTCTTTCATTTCTTCGTCTTCGGCATTCGCGTTGGTGTTCACCTTCGCGAAGATTGCCACCACCTTGTCGATGCACCAGATAATATTGCTATCTCTATAGCTTAATAAAAATAAGTGCATTACATAAGGTTGACACGCAGGTCATTAAAGTGCAATCATATGGCTCCAGCCATCATGCCGAATCATGACACGCAGGTCATGTTAATCAATTTACATCATATAGTCATCTCATACATAATCAAATTATTATGAACACTGCTATACCACATCACATGCACATGCAAACCATCCTGCAAAACCAAGTTAGACGCCTCTAATCGGTCCATGCAAAATTTTATTTTACGTGGCTTCTAAGGTTTCGAAACAAACCGAAGCTACCAACGTCCATCATCAAGCATGATAATCCAAGTCGCTAGATTAACATTCCAGGGTGTATGAAACACGAGAGAATAAAATCTCGAGCCCCATACTAAACTTCGTCATACGCGTGACCCCCGTGCAGATCACATCTGCATTGCCCTTTCGTCTGCAAAATTTCATCTTTCTTTTTAACTACGGTGGAATTCAATGAACTGTTAGCACTTCGTTGATCAATCAGGATCGCGGATTGCCAGAACATTGAAACTCCACCATACTGTTATCAAGATCAGAAATATGCAAATTCGAGGGAAGCAACAAGAACATCGGGTAACAGACTTCATCTGCTACCCGCACAAATAATTTTCAGCAATAGATCTCATCTACTACCTAATTATATTGTGCAACACCCATACATCTCTATGTATTCTAGATCGCAACCTGCATCTACGCATAGCACGGCTCTTGATGCCACTGTTGGGTAACGCAGCAGAAAACAAAAATTTTCCGACCTACGCACCAGCCCAGGACCACTATGGAGACTGCATACAAGGTTTGATCTCTTTCGTTACCGACTCGTAGCGCAGCGGAAGTAGAGTCGATGACGATTGGCGGTGCAGATCCCCGCAGCTAGGATTTTACAACCTCCCAACCGCGAGGATGTATACCCTCATCTGCCCCGCGGACAGCCCTCCGGGAGGCGGTCACACAGTCCCCCGGACGGTGTCGCGGACAGCCCTTCGGGAGGACCTCCGAAACTCGGACTATCACTCGGACAGCCCTTCGGGAGGACCTCCAAAACTCGGACGGTCACACGGACAGCCCTTCGGGAGGCACTCTCGAACTAAGACCGAAACTACGATCTCTCTACAGAGTTGCACACATACAGTGTCATCTATACGGCAGGGCTTCGCCGTCCAGAACTAGTTCCTGCCGGAACCCAGACAGCCTTTCGGCTCTACGAAACTATTTCGCTGGGAGGGAGAGAAGAATGCCAGATCATGCATGGCTATGTGTATGAGAGCAAGAGTGTGTCTTATGGCAGCCCACACACCTCCTATTTATAGGAAACACAAGGGGTAGGGTGGTTTTACAAGAAGACCCAAAACACACATGGAAAGGAGTCCTTCCCAAGGACCTAAAAGGTGAAACCAAGGAACAAGGGGGACTCCATGAAGGAGTCCACCATGTGGCCGGCCACACCCTCATGTGGGGCCCCAAAATTGGCCCCTATCCATCCATGTCATCCCCAAGATCTTTTGGAGCAAAGCCCCAAAAGGTGGCTTTCCAAAAATATCCCAAAAAGCACTTTCACTATTCACGACGACATTTTTCAGCGTCTGATCGAACTGAAAATATTCATGTGGGCTTAGAACAATTCTAGTACCCACCAAAATAATTTTCAACGCGAGCCGGAACAATTCCGGTTTAGTGATTTCATCTGCGAAAAGCATCTGAAGCGGTTTCGGCAGCTCCGAAACATTTCCGGTTTTCATCCCGGAAAATTCCAGAAAGTTTCCAGAATGATTCTGGCACCCTCCAAGAATTATCAGGCATGTACCAAAACCAATTTGACTTTATGGTATCCTCTGAAACAACTTTCCAGTTTCACCGGAACTCATCCGGTGACCTCTCTGCGGAACTTTTCCGCTGTCCGAAACTTTTCCGGCGTCCGAAACTTTTTCGGTGATTTTCTCTCAGACTCCCTGTCTAGTATTCAGCAGATAGATGACCCTTAAGCGTGTGACCCTATAGGTTCGGTGAAGCATAGACATGACCCGGAATCCCTTCCGATCAATGATCAACATCGGAGCCGTGGACACCCATATCGATCCCTATACCCACACGAATAAATATTCGAGTGAACCTCCAGTTGCCGTGAGCTATTCCTGTTGCTTCGTGATATGTTACAATTACCCGAGGTGAGAAACATCGGCATCCTCGTGGATCAACACTTGTCCACAATGCCAGTTACCTCGTTGCCGGTATTGTTCTCTTTTCTCGTTCCCGTGTTCCGGCATCCCTGTGATCAAATCACCCTGTGTCTGGCCAGACGATGATGGATACCGTAACACCGAGAGGGCCCAGAGATATCTCTCCATTGTCGGAGGAGCAAATCCCAATCTTGAGCTATCAAGTCCCTTGACATACTTTTCCATGAACCCGTAAGCCGCCGTAATAGCCACCCATTTACGGATGACGTTTAACAAACCCCAAAGTTCATGAAGCAAGCATGAAGAAACTCGACACTCTCATGGTCTAAGGAATTATGCAAACATTAACTTCTCTGTGTTATTAACCATAAACTTATGACGAATGTATCTCATAGCATAACATCAATCGGGTCGATTCAACACAAGTGTTCTACCAACAATTGTGCCCTCAAAATTGCCGGCATAGCCATGCCCATGATCAGGAAAACAGGATCATCATGCAATACTTGAGCCAGTCATAGAGGCTTGACTAGGAATACATTTTACCGTTTATTATCCCACACGTGCATATGAGTCTTCCTCCGAGCCTCGTGGTTATTGTAGACTCGAGAACCATAGAAGTTATAGCATGGAACATAAACCTAATTATGAACAGGGAGATAATCAATAACATTTATTATTGCCTCTAGGGCATATCTCCTACATGTAGGGGTACGGATGAGAGGGCAGAGCCTAGCTACGGCGCAGGTGTTACACTCGGATTTACGAGTTCAGGCCCCTCAGCGGTAGAGGTAATAGCCCTACGTCTCGGTGCTCTGGAGCTGTATTGCTTGAGTGTATGATTACAACAGGTTGCGAACCCTTGGAATGGAGCTGGGGGGTGGCTTATATAGTCTCGCCAGCCCTCCCATGAACGCCAGCCATTACAGGGGGTTAAGAGGGGTATAAGTGCGCCAGGTAACGGGCGTATTGATGAAAATTAATACAGGCAAACATGCGTCCCGACCGTTGCGCTCCTGGGGTCTCCTGGCCTTCTCTGGTCGAGTGACTTTCGGATGTTCCGAGTGGAACGAGCTGGTCGAGTGAACTCTCGCCTTCCGAGTGGTTCATAGAACTCCGAGTGAATGTCAGTCTGCGGAATTCTGGGTTGTTGATCTGGCCCTGGGGCCCAGTGTAAGATGTATGGTGTCCTAGGGTAGGGTCTATAGGTCAGGCCTATTACCCTATCCCTGGTACATGCCCTCGTCAGCTTTCCAAAAAGTAACCCCAAAAGCACTTTCACTATTCATGAAAACATTTTTCCGCGACCGTTAAATCCGAAAATATTTCTGTGGGTCTTAGAACAATTCCAGTACCCACTAAAATGATTTTGGATGTGTTCCGAAACAATTCCGGATTAGTGATTTTCATCTGCGAAAAGCAAACAAAGCGGTTCCGGCAGCTCCGGAACATTTCCGGGTTTTTTCTCCAAAAAATCCCAGAAGTTCACAGAGCAATTCTGGCATCCTCCAAGAATTTCCAGGCGTGTGCCTAAACCAATTTGACTTAATGGTATACCCTGAAACAACTTTTCAGTTTTACCGAAACTATTCCGGTGCTCTCTCTCCGGAACTTTTCCGCTGTCTCCGAAACTTTTCCGGCGACTTTCTCTCAGACTCCCTGTCTAGTATTCAGCAGATAGATGATCCTTAAGCCTGTGACCCTATAGGTTCGGTGAAGTATAGACATGACCGAAACTCTTTTCGATCAATGATCAACATATTGACCCCTATACCCACACGAATAAATATTCGAGTGAACCTCCAGTTGTCGTGTGCTATTCCTGTTGCTTCGCGATATGTTACAAATACCCAAGGTGAGAATCATCGGCATCCCCGTGGATCAACACTTGTCCACAATGCCAGTTACCTCGTTACCGGTTTTGTTCTCTTTTCTCGTTTCCGTGTTCCGGCATCCCCGTGATCAAATCACATTGTGTCTGGCCAGACGATGATGGATACCGTAACACCGAGAGGACCCAGAGATATCTCTCCATCGTCGGAGGAGCAAATCCCAATCTTGAGCTATCAAGTCCCTTGTCATACTTTCCCATGAACCCGTAAGCCGCCGTAATAGCCACCCAGTTACGGATGACGTTTAACAAACCCCAAAGTTCATGAATCAAGCATGAAGGAACTCGATACTCTCATGGTCTAAGGAATTATGCAAACATTAACTTTCTTTGTGTTATTAACCATTAACTTGTGACGAATGTATCTCATAGCATAACATCAATTCGGGTCGATTCAACACAAGTGTTCTTCTAACAATGTGCCCTCAAAGTTGCCAGCATAGTCATGCCCATGATCAGGAAAACAAAACCATCATGCAACACTTGAGCTAGTCTTAGAGGCTAGACTAGGAATACATTTTACCGTTTATTATTCCACACGTGCATATGAGTCTTCCTTCGAGCCTCGTGGTTATTGCAGACTCGAGAACCATAGCAGTTATAGCATGGAACATAAACTTAATCAGGAACATGGGGATAAATAATAATATTTATTATTGCCTCTAGGGCATATCTCCTACATCCTTTTCACCTATTTGTTGTTCCATGGCGACGCAATGGGCACTCTGCTAGTTAAGTATGAAATTTCACAACATTTCCCAAGAGACTATCACAACAAGAAGACCTAACAATAAGCTTCACAACTTGCAGCTTGTAGTGGGAAAATCAAATACATTGACAACATGCATAATGCATTAACCAGAGCCGTCTATTAAAGATCATTAGTAAATTTTGGGAGAAAAAATAGACTTCTTTTAACACAAAATTAGAGCATGCACTCTTGTTCATATTTTTCATGCAACATTTGCAATTCATTTATAAATCAAGGCCTGCAATAAGTTACATTTTCCTGCAGAGATGAAGCAAGATTTGATGAGATATACATGAGATTTTACAACATACCTTGTTCCTTGACAAAGCAGATCAGAAGGCGACGGGCAGTGAATCCCACCTCCTTACACTCTGTTTGATCTGAAATGTGAGAGTGTGTTGGCTTCTTGGGATGTAGTTCGAGCAGAGTGAGTCTCATCTACTTGCCCACTCGATTACTTGGCTGCAAGACATGTTTCTAGATAGTTCCACCTGGGCGCACGGATTTGGGTGCGGATGGGCAGGATGAGGTTTGATAAGGAAAGGCAGTAGCCGAGCAGAGCACGTGCCCATGTCCATCACACCAGAACATGTCGTAGAGTGCGTTGGCGGGGACGGGGGTAGCAGTAGGTGGTGGCGCAGTCGGCGGCGTACTTCTGGAGGTTGGCATCGGAGGAGACGGGGAGCGGGCGGAGGAGATGGCGATGAGGAGGAGGATGAGGTGGTGTCGGTAGGTGGTGGGGCTGCAGCAGCAAGAAAGGGAGGAACCAAGAGAGGGGTCGGGGCACGGACGGCGGCAGTGGCGTACTTGCGGGAGTGGAATCGTAGGAGATGGGGGAGGGGGTGGAGGGGATGGCGCAGAAGAGGGCGGCATGGTGGAGATGCCCGACGGTTGTGCTGCGGCATAATATGAGGACGCGTCGGCGGACGGACGGCACCAGAGGAGATGGGCAAAAGGGGCGGAGGAGATGGCGAGGAGGAGGGGCTTGTGGTGGTGGTGGGCGCTGGGGCTGATGAGAGCAGGCGTGAGAGGCATGGTGGTGGACGGCGTCAGCAGCGGCCATCACGCGAGATCGATTCCAGTGCCACCGGCCGGTGGTTCTTCCAGCGCCTTCCAGATGGATTTGGATGAGTTGGGGGGAGCCACGGCAGAACGGGAGAGATAGGACTTGGAGGGGCTATCTGCAAATATGTGTCGCGAAGCGGGCGTCTTTCTGTAAAATTGCAAAGATTGCTTTGTGTTGTGCGTTAGATGCAGATCCGACGATTCTAATCGCAAGATGGCAGGCACACCATCATCACCAACTCAGATTTTTATATGAGTAGAGATAACAACGGACAATACCTTGGTAGTTCCTCACTGGTCATAGCAGGAGTGCAAGATCCTGCTACACTTGAGTCGATAGCTTGTCGGGAGGCGCTATATCTGGCCGAGGATCTACAAGTGTTGTCGTAGCATCAAACTCAAAACAAGTCCTTTCAGACATCAAGATGGGGTCCCGAGGCTGTTTTGGTGCTATCATTAGCGAAATTAGGCTTAAGTCGGTTACTTTTAATTGTAATTTTGTTTTCGAAGGTCATGCTACCAACAGTGAAGCACATAGTCTAGCCAAATATTTATTCTCGTTGGGTCCAGGGCGCCACGTCTGGTTTGGCCAGCCTCATTACCCGAATCGTATCCCACTCTCTGTGATTTTTGATGAATAAAATTGGCTTTACCCCTCAAAATAAATTAATTAATTGAGGGTACCACTTGCAAACCTCATTCCCACCTTTCCAGGTTGCGACAAGTAGCGCACTGCATGTGCGCCATTTTCCGCATCCTAGGAGTTTTCCCTTTTTTCGTATATTCGTTTGTCCAAAACATTTTATTTCTTAAACCGTGCGTCCAAATCATTTTCAGCTTTGGATTTTTCTCGTCGAGATCTTTGGAACTAGATCATATGTTAATAGGTTTGAACGAACTTTTTTTATGAAAAAATCGGAAGAAAAAAATGAATCAGAAGCACGGTTTTCTCCCTACTTTTTTCCCTTTTTCGAGAGGCACAACTGTGCCTCTTGGGGAAGCAAATTTGTGCCTCCACGAGAAGTAAATCTGTGTCTCTCGCAGAAGCAAAAAATTTGGGTTATTTTTTTATTTTCAAGAGGCACAACTGTGCCTCTCGCGAGAGCCCGTAGGCAATATGAGATAGAGCTGACTAAGAGAAAGAAGTAAGCAAATCTTGCCCATGTGCCTTCACGAGAAGCTCTCGCAATAAAAACACGTTTTTCCCTTTCTGAGAGGCACAGATGTGCTCTTACGAAAGCTAACCTGTGCCTCTTGCAGAAACAAAAAAAAGAAACATGTTTTTTTTCTCTTTTCGAGTGGCACAACTCGCGGAAGCATATTTGTGCGCCCACAAGCAGCAAATATTTGCCTCTCGTGGAAGAAAAAAGCGCGTATTTTCTCGCAAAAAAATTGATTTTTTTTCTTGAAAACCTAGGAAAAAACGGGTGAAAACCAAAAGACGAAAAAACAAAAAAAAACCATCTAAAACCCAAAAAAGCGTACAAAATAATAATAATATTAAATCCCTAGAGAGTACCCAGCACGCGAAACGTGGCGACGGCCGAGAGCGCAACCCACCAAAAGTGACCCTTGCGGGGCTCCCGCAAGGGGTATCCCTTGGTTAGTTGCTCACCAGTTTTAGCCTCTTCCGCACGTGGCGATGACACCAGCATTTCCTATTTGGCGCTGAAGATTGCGGTTAAAGGCAACGAAACAAACCGGCGCACACCACCTGCTTCTTGGGCTCGGCCCATTTTCATTTTTTGACCTTAAAAAATATTGCGGGTGCTGCTATTCGAACTAAAAACGTCACTATTTATTTCGAAACACAGTAACCACCTAAGACGACTGATGTGTTGTGCATTCAAATGCTTCTTTTGCTTCTTATTCTGCACCTTCCGGAGTTTGTTCTTTTTACGGTTATTCATTGGTTTTTACTCATGTGTTTTTTTCTTCTGTTTTCCCTTTTTCTTTTCTTTTTTTAGAAAATACATGAACTTTTTCAAACTCGAAACATTTATGAAAATCGATGAATATTTCCAACATCTGTGATTTTTTTCATAAATCGGTGAACTTTTCTCGAATTCATGCACTTTTTTTTTGAATTCTTAGTTTATTTAAAAATAGATGATTTTTAAATCAAAATAGATGAGATTTTTAAAAATCCGCAACTTTGTTATAATATCTGGTGATTTTTTTTCAAATTCGTAATTTTTAAATAAAATTGATGAACTTTTTTCATATATATGCACATTTTTTTCAAAATTGATGAACTCTTTTGAAGTTCGTGAACTTTTTTTTTATCAAAATCGATAAACATTTTTTAAATCCAAGATTTTATCAGAAAACATATCGTGATTTTTTTCAAAGTCTTCATTTTTTGATTCATAATCTATGAACTTTTCAAATTTGTGAACTTTTTTTTAAAAAAAATGATTCTTTTTTCAAATTCGTGAATTTGTTTTTCAAAATTGATGTACTTTTTTTCTTTCAAATTGTGAACATTGTTTTTCAAATTTGTGAACTTTTCTTCAATATTGATGAACTTTTCCAAAATCGATGATTCTTTTCATATCTGTGATCTTTTCTTCAAAATTTATGATTTTATTTTTCAAAATTGTTGATTTCTTTTCAAATGCATGATCTTTTGGCTCGTGAACTTTTTTTTCAAGTTCGCCAACTTACTCCAAATTCCGAGAACATTTTGCAACTTTCATAAATGTTTTTGAAAATTCGTGAACTTTTTTTCAAATTGGTGGACTTTTTCCCTAATTCTTGGACTTTTCTAAAATGCACGAACATTTTTCATTTCCACGAAATTTTGTAATTTCTATAAACCCTTTTTGAAATTCGTGGTTGATTTCACTAGTTTTAACAATTCATTTTCAATTTTATGCTCCCGAGGTCAAATGCTCCGTGATGTACAGTAAAATAAAAAATTAGTAAAAAATTCAAACAAAACTTGAAAGTTTTTTGTGGTAAATTTTGACAAATATTTTGTGTGCTTGCAAAATTTCAACATGAAATGATATTCGTGGAAGTCGTGGCCAAAAAAACAAAGTCGATGCTCCAAAATGCTAGTTTTGAAAACATTTTGGAGTGCTGATTTTTTTTGCCACGACTTCCATGATTTTTATTTTGTGCTGAAATTTGGTAAGCGTACAAAACATTTGTTAAAGTTTACGGCAAAAAATTTCAGATTTTTTTGAATTTGTTTACTATTTTTTATTTTATTGTTCATCAGGGTGCATTTGAGCTCGGGATCAGAATAGGAATTTTGCAAATAGTACCGTTTCCTTACGGTGGACAACTAAATGAGCACGACCTAGTGGTTATTGGCTACGACCATCCATGTTACCACCCGTGGTTCGAATCCCGCTTTTCACAAACTAACGTGAGGAATTAACTTGTTTCCTTTACTCCTTTGCGTTCGCTGTGTATCACACCAGCTTATTGAGATGATTCTAGAACCTTCTGATCCGGTTTTGGCAAGCTTTTGGCCTGGTTTTCATTTGTTTAGTTTTCTTTCTGGGTTTTTTTTATGTTTGGTTTTGTTTTGAGATTTTCTTATTAGTTTCCTGTTTGTTTTTATTCTTGTTTTAATTTTTATGAAAGTTTTTTAAATTTGTGAAAAAAATAAACATGCAAAAAAAATCAAATATGCAAACTTTTTTCAAATCCGCAATCTTTTTCAGATATGTGATTTTATTCATATTTACAATCTCTTTCTATTAACGAACTTTTTTGCATATCCGCAATTTTTTTTTAAATCAAGATTTTTCAAATCCGCAAACTCTTTTGAAATCCATGATTCTTTTTCAAATTCATGATCCTTTTTGAAATTTGTGAGTTTTTTTATTTATCAAATTCATGATTTTTCATTAAAAATCACGAACATTTATTAAACTCCCGACCATTTTCCAAATTCATTAACATTTTCAAATTCACAATTTTTCACATAATTTCTTAAATCTACCCTAAAACAAATGCTGAATCAGAACAAATGCAATTGCATCAACATCTTTTACAAGCGAAATAAACAACAATCGAGAAAAGAAATAGAGAAAGAAGGCGATGAAAGAAGACTGGAAGCTCATAGTGGAATAGGACTGAAACCGACGAACTAGAAGGTGAACAGTGAAAGTGGACGACTCGAACATGGTTGGAAAATAAATAAGGTATCTAACAGAGCGGGGATGCAGCATACGCTTAGGAAGAAAGACAGCACAACAACGGTCCACCGAAGTACTTGTACAAGATATGGATGTATATTGTCTCGTATTGAGAGGTTAAGAATTTGCATACATTTTTCAACCAATTTTTCGTCGGAACAACTGTTCAAATCACGTCGTAGATCAACGGTTGCAGAAGAATCCACGATGCATGCTCCCGCACATGTGTGCCCCTGTGATTTTTTTTGCGAAAAGGATCAGATCTATTATAAAGATTCACCAGAAGTACAAAACACCTCAAACAAAATAAAAATTACATCGAGATCCATGGACCACCTAACGACCATTGCCGCCGTCAGAACGAGCCGCTGACGCGCCGCTGTCGCCGCTCCCATACCGGAGCCGGCCTGACCTTGTGATGCCAGCCGGGAAGTCTTCGTGCACGTGCCCCTAAGGACCAGCGCACTGGAGCCGCAATCGTCGCTGTTGAATCCATGAATCGATCTGAAGAACCTGACACCAAATATCGTCGTCGCGTACGCACGGCAAGAAACCCTAACCTCGCTGCCCCAAGGAGCTGGCACGAATCTACGCCGGAGCTTCGTCTAATCCGTCCCAACGGACAAACTTGAGGAGGATCGGAGCCCGGAAGACTAACTCGAAGAAGGAGCGCCGCCATCCGGCCAAGCGCCGCCCCTGCAAGCACTAAAACCCTACCTATCTACTAGCCGGAGCCGAGGCACCAGGAATCTCCTCCCCGCCACCGGCCGCCAGAGCGGCAGGCGGAGGGGAGGCGAATCAACAGGCTCGCCGGCGAAGATGGAGGGGAAGATGGCCTTTTTCAAGTCGCCTTGGGAAAGAGGAAAGAAAAGCTGCGTTACGGAAGATATCTTGTAAATGATAGGGCATAGGCCCCTATGAATTTTTGATGCTACTAATTGTGTTACTCCCACTATGCCTAGTCTTAGCCTTATGGGACCAATACCTCGATGAGCCTCCATTTACAAATAATAATAATATAATACTCCCTTCGATCTATATTAATTGTGCCAGCTCTACTCTAGTATACATTTGTAGTACTAAAGTTATAGCCTCCATTGACAAAAAGTAATAATATAATACTCCCTTCGATCTATATTAATTGTGTCAGCTCTACTCTAGTATAAATTTGTAGTACTAAAGTTATACTAAGACTGTGACAATTAATATGGACCGGGGAAGTATAACGTTCAGCCAAATCTTTTTTCTTTTGCGAGGGAGTCTTTTTTATCCATTCTTCATTTCATTGTTTGGACCGTCTAAGCGCCAGTTGCTGTTGGTCTATCTGGCCGATCAAGACAGCATGAGCACGACACAATACGTTATTCTAAGAGTACTGTGACAATCACGTGGCGACATTTTGTTCATCGTTCTCCTCGCTGGTGCAATTTGCAAAATAATTTCTTCCGAGTCCACGCAAGTGGATCGTCTACCTTCTTTTACTAGACAATACCATGTCGTCTATACATGAGTACCACCAAGTACAATATTCCCTTTGTGTACAACTACACCTTGATTTTACCACCGCTTGTATCATGAATGCATCACATTTGATATCCAACGTAGAGTTGAATACTATACGTGGTAGTACAATACGTCATATGCATAGCTTTGTTTTGCTTGCCAACTAGTCTACATTCACCCAGGTTCTAAGTATACGTGGTAGTACAATCATATGTTGAATGAACTTGAGGGGATATACTACTTTTAGAGCATCTCTAGCCGATTCCTTACAATTTAGCCCCTTGAACGGCTCCTTATCTTTTAACTCATTATATTTGCTTCGCTAAAAAAAGGGTTTCTAGCCGAACCCCTAAAATTTAACTCCATAAAAAAAAATTCGCCAATTCTTCTAAGTTTTTGTATACTTACTACTCCCTCCGTCCCACAATATAAGACATTTTTTGCAAGTTGTTTAGCTTACAAAAACATCTTATATTGTGGGACGGAGGGAGTACATTTCAACTACAAATTTGCACACATATTAAATCAAAACTTAATAGTCAAAGTTCACTTAATTCATGAATATTACAAATTTAAAGTTCACAATTCAAATTATTCAAATTCAAGCACGCGAAAGGGTGCAAATGAAGTAAATAGTATGATAAAAGCACACCAATAATCAACTGGTGCTATGGAGTAGTCACTGATGCTTAACAAGATCATCTTGTAGCTGGGTATGAACTTCGTGGTTCTGATGGTTGATACACTACGATAAATCTTTGTATCATGTTTGCATCTTGTTCTGGTTCAACATGATCCCCATTGGCGATGTACCAAAACTTCTCTAACATGCTCTCTCATCTTCAATGATCATGATATGCAAGGTGATGCTACGTGTGATTATTTGCCATAGGACATGTGGGTTCCAATGCACGCAAGACCACGAACAATGGCAAAGCTCTTCCAAAGCACACCAAAAGCTCTCTTAACATCCTTCCTTGTCGACTCTTGATGTATTGCAAAGTGAGATCTCTTGTTGCCTCGAGGACGCGTGATTGTCTTCACAAATGTGGCCCATGGAGGATAGATGCCATCTGCAAAGTAGTACCCCATCTTGTACAGACGACCATTGAGAACATAGTTGCAAGAAGGGGTATCTTCGGCAACAAGCCTTGCAAATAGTGGTGATCTCGACAGCACATTCAGATCATTATGGGAGCCAATGTCAAATCTATAGATCCTCCGATGCAACTGCCTCAAGAATGATGGTTGGATCTTTGGGGTGCCCTTTGTACTGTCCTTTCCATCCCGCGGGACAATTTTTCCATGTCCGGTGCATGCAATAAGTTGATGCAAGCATACCAGGCCATACTCGTTTTTCATTCAAAGCCAAAAGCCTCTCGGTATCTTCATCATTGGGTGCCCTCAAGTACTCCGGCCCATAGATCCAATCACGGTTTGTGTGTATGTTCGAATGGCCTCCAATATTGAATCTTCCCAGATGCGGACATAGTCATCAATGGCGTCAGCCGAGCACTAATAGGCAAGCACTCAAACAGCTGCGATACACTTCATCAAAGGGCTCGCACTTATCTCCCCGATGAGCTCCTCCCCAGTTTGAACAAATCATCATGCTTCTCTACAGCTCTTGCAATGGTGAGAAAGAGACTTCGGTGCATCAGAAACCGTCGACGAAAATACTTCTCCGGAGAGGTTGAATTGGGATTGAAATAATCCTTCATAATCTTTTCGTGGCTCTCTGCTCTATCTCGTTTGATGTACAAGCACCTGAACTGGTGCTCCTAGTCTCAGTCTTCGGAAGTCCTCTTAACGATCACGACATTGGCCATTTTGAAATCGCCATCATCTTCTTCCTCCTCATCCGATGAAGAGTCGTCGAACACCATTTGCCTCAACCTCTTCATCTACACCATGCAATATTTTAGGTTAAACTTGATTGCAAACTTAGCTAAACAAAATGAAAATAGCTAAAAAAGGCACCTACGCAATTCGTCTAATACATTGCAGACGGAGAAGTAGAGAGCACCAGCCTATGACATTGAACTGAATCCAAAGCTTGGGGTGGATGGCAGGTGGGGAGGGGTAGACGGCGGGCCTCAAATTGACGTCCTCGGCCGATGACAAAGCTTGTTGGTCGCCTACAAAGATTGCCAGTCTTGTCGCGATAACGGCGCCACAAAGCTCCTTAGCGGGTGCTCTACAACATCTTCGTCGTCCGTCGGCTTCATTTTGGAACAAACGAAGCAACTTCGGTGGTTTCTTTGGCCATGGGATCGAGGCGGCAGCAATGGAGATATGTGTCGATTGCGGCGCCGGTGTGTTGGTTAACGCAGCAGAAAACAAAAAATTTCTGACCTACGTACCAGCCCAGGATCACTATGGAGACTGCATACAAGGTTTGATCTGTTTCGTTACCGACTCGTAGCGCAGCGGAAGTAGAGTCGATGACGAACGGCGGTGCAGATCCCCGCAGCTAGGATTTACAACCTCCCAACCGCGAGGATGTACTCCCACGTCAGCTCACCGGACGGATCTCCGGGCAGCCCTTCGGGAGGCATCGGGACAGTCCCTCGGATAGTCCCACCGGACGGACCCTTCGGGCGGGTCACTCGGACAGCCCTTCGGGAGGACACCCGAAACTCAAACTGTAACTCGGACAGCCCTTCGGGAGGCACTCTCGAACTAAGACCGAAACTACGATCTCTCTACAGAGTTGCACACATACGGTGTCATCTATCCGGCAGGGCTTCGCCGTCCAGAACTAGTTCCCACCGAAACCCAGACAGCCTTTCGGCTCTACGAAACTATTTCGCTGGGAGGGAGAGAGAAGCCAGAAATGTCATGGCATGTGTATGTGAGAGCAAGGAGGAAGCATATGGGGCTGCCTCCTCCCCTCTATTTATAGGAAAAACAAGGGGTAGGATGGGCATATCCAAAATGCCATGTCATCCCAAAATATCTTGGGAAGATATTTGTGGAAAGCCAACTTCCAACCATATCCATAAATCTGATTTCACTATTCACGACGACATTTTTCAGCGTCCGGTCGAACTGAAAATATTTATGTGGGCTTAGAACAATTCCAGTACCCACTAAAATAAGTTTCAATGCGATCCGGAACAATTCCGGTTTAGTGATTTTCATCTGCGAAAAGCATCTGAAGCGGTTCCGGCAGCTCCGGAACATTTCCGGTTTTCATCCCGGAAAATTCCAGAAAGTTTCCAGAACGATTCTGGCACCCTCCAAGAATTATCAGGCATGTGCCCAAACCAATCTGACTTTATGGTATCCTCTGAAACAACTTTTCAGTTTTACCGGAACTATTCCGATATCCTCTCCGGAACGTTTCCGTTTCGTCCGAAACTTTTTCGGTGAATTTCTCTCAGACTCCCCGTCTAGTATTCAGCAGATAGATGACCCTTAAGCGTGTGACCCTATAGGTTCGGTGAAGTATAGACATGACCCGGAACACTTTCCGATCAATGATCAACATCGGAGCCGTGGACACCCATATTGACCCCTATACCCACACGAATGAATATTCGAGTGAACCTCCAGTTGCCGTGTGCTATTCCTGTTGCTTCGCGATATGTTACAAATACCCGAGGTGAGAAACATCGGCATCCTCGTGGATCAACACTTGTCCACAATGCCAGTTACCTCGTTGCCGGTATTGTTCTCTTTTCTCGTTCCCGTGTTCCGGCATCCCTGTGATCAAATCACCCTGTGTCTGGCCAGACGATGATGGATACCGTAACACCGAGAGGGCCCAGAGATATCTCTCCATCGTCGGAGGAGCAAATCCCAATCTTGAGCTATCAAGTCCCTTGACATACTTTTCCATGAACCCGTAAGCCGCCGTAATAGCCACCCATTTACGGATGACGTTTAACAAACCCCAAAGTTCATGAAGCAAGCATGAAGAAACTCGACACTCTCATGGTCTAAGGAATTATGCAAACATTAACTTCTCTGTGTTATTAACCATAAACTTATGATGAATGTATCTCATAGCATAACATCAATCGGGTCGATTCAACACAAGTGTTCTACCAACAATTGTGCCCTCAAAATTGCCGGCATAGCCATGCCCATGATCAGGAAAACAGGATCATCATGCAATACTTGAGCCAGTCATAGAGGCTTGACTAGGAATACATTTTACCGTTTATTATCCCACACGTGCATATGAGTCTTCCTCCGAGCCTCGTGGTTATTGTAGGCTCGAGAACCATAGCAGTTATAGCATGGAACATAAACCTAATTATGAACAGGGAGATAATCAATAACATTTATTATTGCCTCTAGGGCATATCTCCTACAGACTCCCACTTGAACTAGAGTCAATAATCTAGTCAATGCTAATGCACTTTACACCTATGGCATACTGGTGTAAAATATGCTTCGCATGTGGTATAGCCTGATGTCCAACGGATCTGACGACTTCAGCTCTGTGTGTAACTTTGCATATCCTTGCGTTTTCACGCTTTCACAAAATTCATATTTTGTCTGGACTTGGCCTTGCATATGTGTGAATCGTTGGTCGAAACCTGATTCCTCAGACTGAGCTATGGAGCAACTATCTGCAATAGTGTCCCATAGACCAAAGTCATCTTGGAACCATACTAAGTTCATGAATGAACTATATGATTCAACAACTTCTTTGTCGCTTCTTAAGCATCAACATACTTAGCCTTTGTTATAGAATTCGCCACAGTATCTTGTTTGGAACAATTTCCAACTACCGTGCCACCATATTGTGTATCACACAAAACCCTCAATTTAAATCGAAAATCGCATGGAGCATTGATGAAGACTGTATTGATGTAATCACTTACAACGAGCACTTCATAATCTCTACTTGCGAGAAAACATGTCATCAACACTACTCTTAGCACTTAATGACATCTTTCACTGTTGTCCCATGATCAGTACTTTGATCACTATGGTATCTATACTCGCAACAACTTTGGAGTATTGGACATATCTGTTTGTTTTTACATACCATGGAATACATGGTTAATCCAAACACAAGAGTGTGTGGAATCTCCATCGTGTATTTTACTCATCAGTGTTTTGGGACACCGAGTCTTGCAAAAACTCTTTCCATGTGACTTCGGCAAGAATCACTCCTTGGCGTTTTAAATGCTAAAAGGTTTTAGCATCTTGTCAATATGTATTCATTGCTTAGCCCCATTAGGTAAATCTATCTCCATAGATCATCATGCCTAATATTGAGGCTATTTAGCCTAAGCACTTCATTGAAAAACTATTTTCAAATGAAGTCCTAATTCGTGTCAAGAAATTTATTTCCAATTAACAATGTGTTAAGTACACAAGGTTTTTAGAAATATTATTATGCTCCCACTTACTTTCTTGAATCACAAGCATCTTCGTTACCCATTTGATGAAGTCAAACTCTTTTGACCATTTCATCAAAAACGAAGATTCCAACTCCACTTTGCTCTCTTCTGT
Organism: Elymus sibiricus; assembly: GCA_039707655.1. Taxonomy (NCBI): domain Eukaryota; kingdom Viridiplantae; phylum Streptophyta; class Magnoliopsida; order Poales; family Poaceae; genus Elymus; species Elymus sibiricus. The sequence continues at coordinate 147,887,882 of CM077668.1, read as the reverse complement.
CCATCGCTGGAACTCTGAAGTTTGCATACTTACTAGCATCCTCTGGATCGACAAATTACTTTGGACTGTATCACATACAAGTCCTAGGTTTCATTTCCATCAGATGGATATCCTTTTGTCATCCATGTTTCATATCTCATGATTGAAATATGTATTAATTGCTAGTTCAACCCGAACCGACTTTAAGCATCGCTACGGTGAGACAATCTCATCGTAGTCAACTCCTTGAACTTGTTATTGCAACAAGTCGAGCTTTATGGATAAAACATTTTATCCGTATCAGTTTTTAGTTCCATAAATATCCGTTAGACTCTAAGCCTTCCGAAAGGTGTATCAAGATTTTAATCTTGAAACATTGATATGGAAACTATCTCAGATTGTATTGGCATTTAGCCAATTCCGGAGTCAGGGCCCATCATCGCTTCCTTATGTATCGTAGGTATACTGTTGTCCAACAAAAATATCTCGTTTGCGCACCTGAGAGGTTTGCACGAGCCTTGCCTACGTGGTTCAGCTGCAAGTTCGACTGAAGTCCATACATTTTATCGTAGAGACTTCCGTATCAGTCGCAGTAGGAAACTCCGGAATCACTTCCAAGGTTTCTTTCCTTTGATCTGATGACGAAGATACTGGTTATCTCGTCGAGTTGCACTGTCCTCCCACTCGCCTTTTGTAAGAACTATTCTCTTTAAAAGCATACCGTTTTGCGGCAAAATCCTTTGCCTCGGTATAGTGGTGGGGAATACCCAATGACTTGGGATAACCTTACAAAGTAGCACTTTTCTGATTTGGAATAGGTTTGTAACCTTTTACACAAGCCCCATATTCCAAATGTTAAGAAAAGATATAACATGGTTGGGCGTACCATACCATGGCGTCATTTCAACAGACCTGATGGATCTCTTTTCAGTGTAAAAGCCGCAGTCTCTAAAGCATCACTCTTTAAAAGGGATAATGGCAAATTTATTTATGTCATCTTTGATCTTACCATTTCATGAATGGTTCGATTACATCTACACGGATTCTCCACTTGCAGTGGTGCTCCGGAAGGTGTAAGTTATGAAACCCCTTTCACAACTCATCAGACATTCGCTAAACTTGTAACTCAAATATTCCTTTCTGCAATCGAATTGTAGAAACATAATTTTCTTGTTACAATAACTTCTACTTCATTTTTGAAAACCTTATGAATGAATTCAAAAGATCCAGACTTACGTCTCAACAAGTAAATATCCATATATCTACTTGAGTCATTTCTGAAGATAGATAACTCCACTACTTGCAACAACATTTATTGGACTACACACATCATAATGTATGATCACCAATATGTTCTTTGCTCGTTCCTTATGGTCTGTGAACGGTATTTCAGTCACTTCACTTTTCAGAGGAAAGTTGCAAGTGTCAGATGATTCAAAATCAAACGACTTCAAAATCCATCATAATGGAATTTTCCATGCGGGTTTCTCCAATGTGACCAAATGCAGTGCCACACTTGTGTGGTATTCTTTTAGTCTTGCGACATTTAGCGTCAGTGTTATGGATGTATCATATTTCCATCAATATTCATAACATACATCCCATCTTGTATGGAAGCATGGCCCTTCATGTTATTCATAACACCGAACATCAAAAGTTCTCTTATGAATAACCTTCTTGCAAAATACCTTATGCAAAGGGCTAGAGTGTGTAAAACTCTAAAATGATTTATGAAAGTAAATACAGAGGTAATGTATTATTATCAATATTCATAACATACTTCTCATTCATAATGAAAGTATGGCCCTTTTGTTATTCATAACTCCGAACATTAAAAGTTCTCTTATGAACAACCTTCTTGCAAGATACTTTATGCAATGGGCTAGAGTGTGTAAAACTCTAAAATGATTTATGAAAGTAAATACAGAGGTAATGTATTATTATCAATATTCATAACATACTTCTCATTCATAATGAAAGTATGGCCCTTTTGTTATTCATAACTCCGAACATTAAAAGTTCTCTTATGAACAACCTTCTTGCAAGATACTTTATGCAATGGGCTAGAGTGTGTAAAACTCTAAAATGATTTATGAAAGTAAATACATCGGGAATACACCTATGGAAGGCATAGTAACATTTACTATGTTCCCTGCGTGTATCTAAACCTCATTCCTGGCTAGTCTTTCAGGCCATAGTAGTTCTTACATCAAGTTGCAACAGAATGCAATCGAGCGGGTATCTTTGTGATTAACTCACAATACCCAAGAATTAGTGATTAACATGTTTAACCATAATTCCCAAGAACTATATCTTTGACCAGCCTTTTATACATCAAAAACTTGTATGACATTCATACATGAGCTGGATATTCCAGTCTCCTTTCCTTTTGCCTTTATACTTCTAATAGTTTTAACTTTTAGTATTTCTCCTACTCTCAGAAGAAGCATCCAACTTAAGAGTGGCGTTAGCCCCGGACTTCCTAGGCGTGAAAGTCTTACTAACACCCTTCGGACACTTCCTTTCTCTTTAAGTTGTTGTTTTATTCACCTTTCATCATATGACAGGCGTTCTCCTGGATCCCTCTCTTATTAGTCTAATGCATAGTAAACTCCTTTACTAACAGCTTGCAAACAAACATTGCTTTGGATATCTCATATCTTTTAGCCTTTGTCTGTCTTTGAAAATGATTTTCAGATTCCATGAATATCACATAACTATCCAAACTTTCGAAGTTCGGGTCTCATGGAAGCAAACGTATTGCACCTGACTGAAAAGGAATTATAGCTTTTGATCGAAGGACGAGAGTCACATGATCCATAGCATTAGCGGGAGAATACCAAAAGTATGCGATAGGACAAAGTCCTTCTCGGCACTCTAGAGGACAATCCTCACATTACGTTACCAATCGTAAAGTTTTAACCAGATATTTAACAGCTATTCAATTTTAATAGGGAAGGTGGAAACGCGAGCCATTATTCTATAACTATTATGCAAATCACACTTAGACAGTGTTCAAAATTAATTGCACTGAGAATTAAAAGAATTAATTCTACAGAGCGCTCCCACTCAAATCAATATCTCTCATAATTGATTGTGAGTGATACAAGATCCACATTTCAATTCAACGCCATTGATGTGGACATCACTGATGACGAGAATTTCAATTGGCGGGCAAACATGCCGATCACATCTCTATGTGACTCCTGTTCATCTTTCGATGGGCGTGTTCCGAGCTCAGGACGATCAAGCCAGAATGTCAAGACAACCAAGTGATCTCGCTGTGAGGTCTGACCTCACCCGCCTCACACTTCTCTAATCGTTCGTACCCATGTGGACATGGCGCACCCCGAAAAGTTAGGTGCCGTGACGGTGCTACACTTGGGAGAACACTAACTACTTGATATTTTTGTGAGAGATCACCCTAATAAAAGCGACTACCGCGCAATCAAGAAGGGTGCATCATAAGGGATAAACATCTCAGGCAATTCATAATAGCATGATATGGTATAGCCCTTTCTGACGGAGAAGTCTTTCATTTCTTCGTCTCCGGTCATTCGCGTCGGTGTTCACCTTCGCGAAGATTGCCACCACCTTGTCGATGCACCAGATAATATTGCTATCTCTATAGCTAATAAAATAAGTGCATTACATAAGGTTGACACGCAGGTCATTAAAGTGCAATCATATGGCTCCAGCCATCATGCCGAATCATGACACGCAGGTCATGTTAATCAATTTACATTATATAGTCATCTCATACATAATCAAATTATTATGAACACTGCTATACCACATCATATGCACATGCAAACCATCCTGCAAAACCAAGTTAGACGCCTCTAATCGGTTCATGCAAAAACTTGTTTTACGTGGCTCCTAAGGTTTCGAAACAAACCGAAGCTACCTACGTATTATCATCAAGTATGATAATTCAAGTCGCTAGATTAACATCGCGGGGTGTATGAAACACGAGATAATTAAATCTCGAGCCCCATACTAAACTTCGTCATACGCATGACCACCGTGCAGATCATATCTGCAATGCCCTTTCATCTGCGAATTTCATCTTTCTTTTGACTATGGCGGAACCCAAAGAACTGAAGCACTTCGTTGATCAATCAGGATCGCGGATTGCCAGAACTTTGTGAAATTCCACCATACTGTCTCGAGATTGAGCAAACGCAAATTCTAGGGAAGCAACAAGAACATCGGGTAACAGACTTCATCTGTCACCCGCACAAATAATTTTCAGCAATAGATCTCATCTACTACCTAATTATATTGTGCAACACCCATACATCTCTATGTATTCTAGATCGCAACCTGCATCTACGCATAGCACGGCTCTTGATGCCACTGTTGGTTAACGCAGCAGAAAACAAAAAATTTCCGACCTACGTACCAGCCCAGGATCACTATGGAGACTGCATACAAGGTTTGATCTGTTTCGTTACCGACTCGTAGCGCAGCGGAAGTAGAGTCGATGACGAACGGCGGTGCAGATCCCCGCAGCTAGGATTTACAACCTCCCAACCGCGAGGATGTACTCCCACGTCAGCTCACCGGACGGATCTCCGGGCAGCCCTTCGGGAGGCATCGGGACAGTCCCTCGGATAGTCCCACCGGACGGACCCTTCAGGCGGGTCACTCGGACAGCCCTTCGGGAGGACACCCGAAACTCAAACTGTAACTCGGACAGCCCTTCGGGAGGCACTCTCGAACTAAGACCGAAACTACGATCTCTCTACAGAGTTGCACACATACGGTGTCATCTATCCGGCAGGGCTTCGCCGTCCAGAACTAGTTCCCACCGGAACCCAGACAGCCTTTCGGCTCTACGAAACTATTTCGCTGGGAGGGAGAGAGAAGCCAGAAATGTCATGGCATGTGTATGTGAGAGCAAGGATGAAGCATATGGGGCTGCCTCCTCCCCTCTATTTATAGGAAAAACAAGGGGTAGGATGGGCATATCCAAAATGCCATGTCATCCCAAAATATCTTGGGAAGATATTTGTGGAAAGCCAACTTCCAACCATATCCATAAATCTGATTTCACTATTCACGACGACATTTTTCAGCGTCCGGTCGAACTGAAAATATTTATGTGGGCTTAGAACAATTCCAGTACCCACTAAAATAAGTTTCAATGCGATCCGGAACAATTCCGGTTTAGTGATTTTCATCTGCGAAAAGCATCTGAAGCGGTTCCGGCAGCTCCGGAACATTTCCGGTTTTCATCCCGGAAAATTTCAGAAAGTTTCCAGAACGATTCTGGCACCCTCCAAGAATTATCAGGCATGTGCCGAAACCAATCTGACTTTATGGTATCCTCTGAAACAACTTTTCAGTTTTACCGGAACTATTCCGATATCCTCTCCGGAACGTTTCCGTTTCGTCCGAAACTTTTTCGGTGAATTTCTCTCAGACTCCCCGTCTAGTATTCAGCAGATAGATGACCCTTAAGCGTGTGACCCTATAGGTTCGGTGAAGTATAGACATGACCCGGAACACTTTCCGATCAATGATCAACATCGGAGCCGTGGACACCCATATTGACCCCTATACCCACACGAATGAATATTCGAGTGAACCTCTAGTTGCCGTGTGCTATTCCTGTTGCTTCGCGATATGTTACAAATACCCGAGGTGAGAAACATCGGCATCCTCGTGGATCAACACTTGTCCACAATGCCAGTTACCTCGTTGCCGGTATTGTTCTCTTTTCTCGTTCCCGTGTTCCGGCATCCCTGTGATCAAATCACCCTGTGTCTGGCCAGACGATGATGGATACCGTAACACCGAGAGGGCCCAGAGATATCTCTCCATCGTCGGAGGAGCAAATCCCAATCTTGAGCTATCAAGTCCCTTGACATACTTTTCCATGAACCCGTAAGCCGCCGTAATAGCCACCCATTTACGGATGACGTTTAACAAACCCCAAAGTTCATGAAGCAAGCATGAAGAAACTCGACACTCTCATGGTCTAAGGAATTATGCAAACATTAACTTCTCTGTGTTATTAACCATAAACTTATGACGAATGTATCTCATAGCATAACATCAATCGGGTCGATTCAACACAAGTGTTCTACCAACAATTGTGCCCTCAAAATTGCCGGCATAGCCATGCCCATGATCAGGAAAACAGGATCATCATGCAATACTTGAGCCAGTCATAGAGGCTTGACTAGGAATACATTTTACCGTTTATTATCCCACACGTGCATATGAGTCTTTCTCCGAGCCTCGTGGTTATTGTAGACTCGAGAACCATAGCAGTTATAGCATGGAACATAAACCTAATTATGAACAGGGAGATAATCAATAACATTTATTATTGCCTCTAGGGCATATCTCCTACACGGTGGAGACCAGCAAGCGGATCGGAGTGGGGCAGGTGGCGCCGAAGGTGCGGGTGGACGCGGAGGCAACACCAGCAAAGATTCGGTGCGAGCCGAGGGAGGGAGGCCAAAATTTATCATGAGAAGTGCCGTCATCGAGTATATTTAAGGGTTGGAAGGACCGGCGGTTAAATGTTTTACTCCTCTAATGCCGATAAGGGATCAGCTAGGTCCGGTTTAACCCTTCGAAAGTGAATTTCTACTCCTCCAACCAGTTTTAAGGGATGCTCTTAAGTCAAAAAAGACTTCCACATTAATTATATTCTGTCTTACGTACGTACAGTAGGTACGAAAGGCGGCGAAGAACCGTACGTACGTGCGCTGTAGCAAAGTGACAGCATTCTCTAAGACTGAGTGGAACTGTAGTTCCACATCACACATCAGTCACCAGCTGGCTATCGAGCAGCATGCATGCATAAACACAAAATCTGCCTTCCCACTGACATGTGAACGCTGAAAAAGGGCGTAAATCTTGAAGAGGTTTGGCCGTATTAATATGCAGTGATGAAGGTTGGACGGCGGCTGTCAAGCTCATGCAGGCTCACGTTCCGCGTAATCATCCGGAAGCTTGACGTGCCACTGGACGTCAGGGAAGCTGATCCTGCCTTGTGTCCACCGTCGATTCGCCCTATCGATCGATCTGCGCCGCGCGCGTCGCCGTCCCGCACTTGATAGCCATCCGCACGCACGTCGCTCTCGCATAATCTCACTGCTTGGGTGCCCTGACGACATAGGCACGTACGCGTGTGCATGTATATATAGGCCGTCCGCCAGCCGACTTCTTGGAGCGTTCCCAAATCAGGCCATCTCTTCTTCGTCGGCTGCGACGCTAAGCTAGCTAGCCCTGCAAATCCAAGGTCAGAGCTAGTGTGGATCGATCGATCGATCGGTGATGGAAGAAGGGTTTGTGTTCCGGGGGTGCGAGCTGCCGCCGGGGTTCCGGTTCCAGCCGACGGACCAGGAGATCATCGTCTGCTACCTCAAGAGGAAGGTCGCCTCCGCCGCCTCCGCCGTCACCTCCATCATCGCCGACGTCGACATCTACAAGTTCGACCCGTGGGAACTCCCAGGTAAGCATGCATGCATGCATACGTAGCCATGCCATGCAAATGCAACCAAGTTTTGTTTCTATCTCGTTGACTCATCCACGCACGAGGAGGTTCCAAGAAAAATACCGTTAGCTGCCGACCAGCTATCTACACCCATTTTCTATGTAGCATCGTTCGGAACAAGAGAGAAGGATTACAAATTTATAATGCTGAATATACTGATAAACGGATGGAAGTTTGACAATTTTGTGCGTGCGTGCAGACAAGGCGCTGTTCGGCGAGGGGGAGTGGTTCTTCTTCAGCCCGAGGGACCGCAAGTACCCCAACGGCGCGCGGCCCAACCGCACGGCGGGTTCGGGGTACTGGAAGGCCACCGGCACCGACAAGCCCATCCTGGCTGCCGGCGGCGCGCGCTGCCTCGGTGTCAAGAAGGCGCTCGTCTTCTACCAGGGCCGCTCCCCGCGGGGCACCAAGACTGAGTGGGTCATGCACGAGTATCGCCTCCTCCACGCCGACGCCGGCGCCGCCCGGCACAAGCCCCACGACTCCATGAGGGTACGTACCAAACCACACGCATTGCTCGATGAATCTACATACACACAGCTGGTTGTCGGTCAACTTAATTACATATATGTTGGGTGCAGCTGGACGACTGGGTCCTGTGCCGCGTCCGCAAGAAGGGAGTCGCCGTCGCGCCGGACATGGACGCTAACTCCGGAGCGCCGAGCCACACGGAGGTTCACGCACCCGACAGTACTACCGCAAACGGCGCCTTCGGCGACGACTGGACCGACGGCCAGCTCCTGCAGTACCCGATGAGCGGCGGATCCGGCCAGGTCGATGGTGCCGGCGCCATCAGCGTGGCGGCGGGCCATGTCCATGACGGTGCGCGCCGCGAGAGTGCGCCGGAGGTACAGCTGGCGTCGGTGCTGGAGAACATCAAGAGGGACCTCTCGTTCCATGCCATGGACGACGTGTATTTCCTCCAGCCCAGCAGGCGGGCCAACTGCATGGGAGGCGCCACCGACAACACCGACGACGACCAGCTGTCGCCGCCGACGTCCCTGTCCATGTTCGAGGACGATTAGTTAGGTGTTGCCTTTGCATACAAGAGTACGTATATGCATGCACGTAATCCACAGTCGACAGTGTGCGATCGAGTACTTAATTAGGTAGCCACGATTGGGAGTGTTTCCACTCTTGCGGATATAAACTGTGATCGATTTTATTTCCTCCACACTTGCAAAACAAGTTAATTTCTCAATCAGTGCAGCTTCCTGTGAACAGTCACCTTTGGTAACAAATACTGATCACAACTCATAATTCAGGTGGCTATCCACTGTATTTTTTTTTAAGAAAGTATGTTTGTATTCAAATCACGAAATAATACAAAGTCCTTGATCTGTACAAGCACAACCTAACACATGGACAAAAAAAAACAAAAACAAAAGAGCATCCTAAAACAACCAGTAAAACACGAAGATCTCCGAAGCTCTGTGTCGTTATCCCTGAACCTTGTGAGAAGGCCCTGCCACACACGAATCTGCAATGGGACCCCAAGCAGTTCATCATCTTAAACCACGTCATAATCGTCACCACGCTGCTCCCCCTTTTCTTCGCTCCGGCGCCAAAGAGATGAGGACACACATGTGCATCCAACACGCCTGCACCAACCTTTGCCATATGTGGCTTTGAGTACCGCTATATGTGCCCCTTCCAGATGGAAAAGAACTAAGATCTGGTTCCGGCGCCACGGTCGGGCCAACTGCCTAGGCAAAGCATAACATTCCTGCAGCAGCAACACAAAGAAAGAGGAAGAACAGCAGCAGAAAATCATACCGACGAGGAGGAAGAAGAATCTCCGTCTCCACACACCCACCACCCATCCGAGAACCGAACCGGCCAGTGCCAGTCGACCTCCAGACACCATAGCCCGCGACCGCAACGAGATCCGGGGATCCCCCACCCCGCTGGCTCCTAGACGAAGGCAAGAGCCCCGCCTAACCGTGAACGGAGCCCGGGGAAACTTATTCAGACGCGCCGCCGCCGCAACGGCCTCGGCAGCGTCTCCCTTAATCCTAACCCTACTGAGAACCCAGCCGACGCACAACTCCGAGGTTCCCCCTCCCTCCAGCCGCCGGAGCGACCAGCGGAGGGAGATGGAACCAGCGGTGGCACCAACGACACTCGAAGCGAAGGTGCGGTCGCCTCCTGTCGCCTGTCTACGTGATCCGATCTATCCGGGGGTGGCTATCCACTGCTAATATGGCACCTGGCATCACTTTGAACTCCTAATCATTCGTGCACATTTGTAAGAGGAAGTTTAAATCTGAACCGTCCACCTCTTACCATCTACTCTCTCCGTTCCAAAATACTTCTTGTTTGGGACGGAGGGAGTAGAAGATAATACATCACCCTAGCCATTATATCAATGTAAACCGATGATCCAGAATCGTTTGGGACCATCTTAAAAGTTCTCTAATCATTCAGAATCACATTAAGGGCATCTTCCCTACAGGATATAATCATAAGTCATCCAGCAGCGAGTGAGATCGAGCTACTAAAGCGTACCATAGATTCATTACACAACAAGATAATTAGAGTGCTCACATCTTGTTGGAAACTACAACTACTAAATTAGCAAGGGTACGTAGATAGAACTTGAGAGGCCGCAACCAAATTAAAACGACAAGACCATCTTGAGGGACTGGAGACTATCAGACTAAGATATAAGTTATTTCTCCACGGAGACCCATTGCCTTGCTGATCATACGAGACATATGCTGCCTCAAGATCCCTCCCCCGCTTCCTCCTGCATGGAGAACACAATAGAAAAACCACTGTCATTATAGTTGCTGTGGAAGACAAATGTCTGTGTGGTGATCGACATGAATAACAAATCTCTGATGAAGCTCACCCGGGAAACAAATGACGCCCATGGGGTAGACGCTTGGCCATTGGAACGGCTGCCAACATGAGATGGAAGCAAACCTGCATAAACAGCAACTCACACACAGTCAAAACTAATAAGTATTTGATCAACATAACCATTGTTGGGATTGCCACCAATATGGAAATAATAACTCAATTGGCGTGAATGGTTAAAATAAAATTTTGAAATATATCAATGCTTTATATATCCAGTTAGAAATATAGTAATTGCATAGGAAAAATGAAAACCAAAGCACATAAAGAATCAATCCATGTGTGCCTTTGCCAAGTCTGTTTGTTTGAAATTAACTGGCGGCACTATTCAGTACTCCTACATGCAAAGAGTGACTGGTCTTATGTATGTTGAGTATCGTGTTTAGTTAGGAAACAAAAGATAGACTAGGAATTATTCTGGTTTGTCTTGTACTCCAAGTTGATCATGTACTCCTATATATATGCCCACGAGGCTCAAGCAATACATCAACTATTCCACCAATCCATCTCTCCCTTCAACATGGTATCTGCCGCAAGTTCCTAGACCTAGCCGCCGCCCACCACTTCCGCACCGCGCGCCGCCCCCGGGGTGGTCGGCCTCCATGACCGCCGCCGGGGGCCGCGCCGCCCGTACCTAGGGTTTGTCCGCCGGTCGTGTTGACCGGCTGCCCTAGAGAGTCTTTTCCCCGATCTCTTGATCCGGGGTTTTCTCTCTTCCGCTGGTCACCTTGATCGGTGTTTTCTTTTTGGTTTTCCGATCTAAGATCGGTTTGCGTCGCCCGCCGCCGCCGTCGACCACCGCGCCTCTACTTCGACATCGGCGCGACCCGGCCTCTACACTCGACCCGGCGGCCTCGCGCAACCCGGCGGCTCCTCAACGCCGCCGTTCGTGCGCCAGCACGCCCGTCGATCTACGCCGGCCGTCATCGTCCTGCTCCGATTGGGACTCCTGCACCGCCCTGACCCGACGGCCTAGCGCAATGCGGCGGCCCATCATAGCCGTCGTTCGCGCGCCGGCCTGCCCGTCGATCTTCACCGTCGCCTCGTCCGGTCGCGCACCGGCTGCCTCGGGCCGGCTCCGTCCTCGCCGGCTGCCTCACGCCGGCTGTGTCGGCCTCGCCGACTGCCTCGCGTCGGCCTTGTCGGCTACCTCACGCCGGCCGCTTCGGGCCGGCTGTCGGGCCGCCTGTGTCGCGCCGGGTGCTTCGGGCCAGCTGCGTCGGGCCGGCTGCCGGCTCCAGCCGCCACCCCGCCTCCACCGAGCGACGTCCACGACATCGCGCGCGATCGGATTGATCACCCGCTCGCTGCCGCGATCCGCCTCATCTACGCCGAGCGACCGACCTGGCCCGTCGGTTGCGCGCGCCTCCCCAGGTCCCGTGAAGACTGTCCCAAGTATATCGCGCCCCTCCACCGATCGAGCACCGGACTGCCGCTGCGTCGCCCCGTCGGGCCGCAGCGCTGCCGCCCCGTGGCTCTCCCCACGGCTGCACCAACCCGCGCGCTACCGCTGCGTCGCCCCTTCGGGCCGTAGTGTCGCAGCCCGCGGTCTACTGCCGCCCCGAGGCCGTCCGCTCCAGATCGTCCCCGTGGCCGCACCGACCCTCGTGCTGCCGCTGCATCGCCCATCGGGCCGTAGCGAGCGTGGCACGCGGTCTCCGCCGCCGCCCGAGGCCGTCTCCGCGGCTGCACCGACTCGTGCGCCGCCGCTGTGTCGCCCCTTCGGGCCATCATGCAGCGGCACGCGGTCGACGCCGTCGCCCCGAGGTCTTCCCGCCGTTGCCCTGACCCGCGCGCGGCTGCTTCGTCGCCCCATCGGGGCGTAGCGCCGCGGCGCGCGGTCCACTCCGCCGTCCCCGCGCGTCGACTTCCTCTGGTATGCGCTGCACCGCCTTCCTCGGCGCGGGAACGCCATCGTCCGCGCCGGTCTTCGTCATGCTGTCGGGTTCTTCCACGCCTCCTTCGAGCATCGCCGCCGTGCTCCTAACCAGCCGCCGCCGCCGCTACTCTTCGGCGTCGCTGCGGCTCGTTCACCCGAGCCACGCCGCCCGTCCAACCCCTTCGTCTTCCTCCAGCACCAGCTCATCGCCAGCGTCGCCGTCGTCTACCCCGACCACTTCATCTACTCCGACCACCGCGGGCGACATCGGCCCCCCGCCGATTTGCGCCGCAACCGTCGTTGAGTCCTTCTCTGCTAGCCTCCTCGACATGGTGTACAAGTTGTGTGCAGGTCCCCGTCTACGCATGCCCGGTGCTGGCACCACCGACGCGTGCCTTCGTCCCCGATGTGTTCCTAGGTCTGGCAAGCCTGGAGTGACGCATCGTCAACATCGACTTCGTCCGTCTATGCATGCCCGGTGCTGGCAACACCGATGCGTGCCTTCGTCCACGACGTGTCCCCGGACTTGGCAATCCCGGCGCGACGCGTCTCAACTTCGTCTTCTTCTCGGCGCACCACTACTTCGACACCACTGCGCCCATGACTAACTCGGCGCCTCCTTGCGCCCGCGGCTCCATGGCGACTTCCTCAACATCGGATACCCCGACTCGACATCGACCACGGCGTTCTTCGCACGGCTACCTCGACCACGGCTACACCACCCTACGCTCTCGGCTACTTCGACATCGACACAAAGGGCTACCGCCTTGCTTGAGCAACCTCGTCGGTTTCTTCTCCAGCCACGACTTCCATGATGCATCGACCGTTACGACTGTGTGTGGGGGGGGGGGGGGGGGGGATGACCGTCGGCCTACCTTCGGATTCTTCTCCAGTCTCACCGTCTGCGTCGCTACCGTTGTGACTGCGGGGGGATGTTGAGTATCGTGTTTAGTTAGGAAACAAAAGATAGACTAGGAATTATTCTGGTTTGTCTTGTACTCCAAGTTGATCATGTACTCCTATATATATGCCCATGAGGCTCAAGCAATACATCAACTATTTCACCAATCCATCTCTCCCTTCAACAATGTATAATAGCCATAGATGAACAAAATAAATGAGATAGTGGCGGCAGGTTTGTACATCTGTAGACGTGCTAAGAACAATTGAATGTCGACTACAGTGCCATAAGAAAGAAAAGTATTTGCAGTCCACCACTATCCAAATTGATAACAAACCACTACAAGCAGTCTCCAAAATGACCGAAGTTTAACAGCCTACAAGATAAATTGCTTATGCATTGCAAGTTTGTGAGCCCAAATAACAATCAGCCTAAGCCCCTCTTAAGGAACAACCTGAACCATATGAGTTCTATACTATTCTCATTTACGATGCATCATCCTAGCTATTCCAAAACAGAGTTGTAGATGTGAGAGTGCATATTCAACTTCCAGATCTGTTACGAAATGTCCATGCTGCTGGATGTGTTGTGTGTGGCAATGCTGATGTTATTCAGGTACCGTTAATTGAATCTTGTTTGCACAACAGATAACAGTGACTCTTTTGGGATTTAAAAAGGAATGTAGACCTAAACAAAGGTATTTATCTCTCTTTTTAGGCACACGCAGGCAAATATAGATGTGGCTTACTAGAAGATCAATCAGAGGTGAACACATGTATGTCTTTTTCTCGGAACAATTTCAATTGGAAGCAAACAGAGCATAGGAGCCGAATCTCTACTCCTAATGGAGCAGTTGGTAGTCTCCGCCGGTCAATTTTCGTCCCACCAGATACGGTTAATTTTCGTCCTCGATCCCACCTCCCGCTACCCAGCGATTCCCCCCTTCCTACCACGAGGCCCGTTGTGAAACACTACGGTTCATCGACAGAAAATCGTCCTAAAAAAATCTACGACGGTTAACCTACGAAACGGAAAAAAACCCGTACACGAGACGAGCGCCGCTCCTCTCGATCCCCTCCAACTCCCACTCTCGATCCCCTCCAACTCCCACGGGAAACGCCGCCGCCGATGTACGATCTTCATGCCGCCGACCCAGGAGATCTCCGCCGGCGACGTACGGGGTCTACGTCTCTCGCTGCCGCCGTCGATCCCAAAGCCGACCCCGCTGCCAATCCCAAAGCCGCCGATCCCAAAAGCCGATCTCGCTGCCTTGCCCTCCCTCCACGACCAGATCCCACAACCGAGCGACCACCAGCTCTCGCTGCGAGATCGCCAACAGCTCCCGCCGTCTAGCCCACCTGCAGCGCCTGCATCGACGCCCCACACATCCTGCGGCGCTGATGTGCCAGTTATTCTCCAGCCATCGACGCGGTGGAGTGGATCAACGTGGGTGGCATCGTTGGCCAGGTACAGTTGGGATCCGGGGCTGCGGTTCCTTCATTGCCTTGTGATGGCAGGTACAGTTTGCCCATTTTTATTCACGTACTACTTCAGCTGCTGGAAGAAGGATGTTTGGTACAGGAAGTTTCAATTTTGGGATTACAAATCTATATATTCAATTCATGAGGATTCGTGTAAAACTCACAATCGATCAGAACATGCATATAGATAGGAAGCAGCAAATTAACTCGTACATGGTCTAACTTATACCTGGTGATTTATTGCAGATTCATGTCAAACTCGAATCTGCTCTAACGTGTGTAACACATTTGCACTCTATACAGATAGGAAGCAGCAAATTAGCTAATAGCAGATACGAGACAGAATATTAATGTTTGTTCAAAGTTTATTTACTCTTTCAGAACTGAGACATTTAAGACGACAATTGTCAGTACCCATGGTCCTGCCATGTTGGATTCGAGTTTTGCATTCTCCTGTAGAAGTTCGACAAGGACATCGGCATATCCACCACATATCTCAATGTCTAGGTCACAGCCGAGCACTATAAACTTGTACAGCTTTATTTAGACCAGTGCATATTACTTTCATCTCTTGAGCACTGTGAATTTGTACATGATCTTACCCATATGTATTATTGTTGTGGGTTCATGGAAGTACAGTTATACAGTTGATGATTGGTTCCCTTCTTTGTTGTCATGCCTTACCATTGTATTGTTCCTGGCATCCATATTGTTTATTAATTATGCAGCCCAAGACATATATGACCTACTTCTGTCATGAAACAGCCTGATCTTAGACATTTAACATGGGTAAACTAATACAATTTAATCTGATTTAGGTGATGTAATCAGCCAGAGGGATCCAGCCCGTCGAGTCTGGCTCAGGGCTCCACCTCGTCACGTAACCGACGCATGGAGTATAAATAATTGAGTGACTTTCATACTCCAAGACATGTACGTAGGTTGAACTAATAAGACTCTACCTTGTTAATCGACTCTGGTCCATGTAGCCCTACCTCTTATCCAGTGATGCTACTGCTACTGCTTTGGAAGATCAAATGAATGAGGCTGAGCAATGCATCAATGTAGCAGGCAAGGACATGGATGGTATTCATGTTGAAGGGAACATGCTGGAGCAAAGGACCCGCGACACGGTCTGATTTCATTGCTGAAAAGCACAATGATGTAGTGGAGCATGTCTGCCATGAACAGGGTGCACCTGATGATGATCTTGCTACATGGCAGCTTATCAAGGTAACAGCGAAATTTCGTCTTCTGAGGCGGTCTCAGCCTTGCTCTGTAATCCTGTTATCCCTGCTATTCTATCTAAAACTTTGCTTCTCTTCTTTTGTTTCAGTTCTTAGTACTGTCGATCGTTTTTGTTTACTTTAATTGTGCCTGCAGTTTACTTCCTTTTACTGAGTGAATCTGGTTCCTAATTGTTTGGTCAGCCTCATTCATTTGTTCATTAGTGTCCTGTTTATTGTGTTCCTGGGTGCACTTGTTCTGAACCTTACGTGGTGTTGTTTTACTTTTCAGTTTCGTCAGGAGTTATGTTTTGGTTGGCTGATAGCTTGCAAGATCTGCATCTTCCTATGCTACTTTTATTTCCTTGTTGTCATTGTACTATTTGCTTCCTTCGGTTTGTGTAGTCCACATAGAAGGCGATCATCCAGAAAGGTAAGCAATGGAGGCATGTCTGGTTTCATGTAGCTTAGTTTCAAGGAAAAATGGATAAAGCTATAGTGAAGACCAGTTAAACAGAGCAACGCTAATCACATGGATTTAGAAATTAGATCATTGTGGAGCCCAATCGAAAGGCGAGATTGATGATTTCAACCCTTTAGATTCGGTCAAATCATAGGTTTATTAATCCAACTGATTAGATTTTTAATTTTGGCATGAATTTCTCCCTCAAATTTAGCTATCCTACTGGTTCTTGCCAAATCCTTATATATTGTATGTACGAACTAAAGATATGTAGCTGAACACAGAGCTAGATCCCCTTATTGTTTATTGTCCATAAAGTGTCGTATTTAAGTACCATATCAATTCCATTGTTACTTTAGGAAGCGATGGATTAAAGCTTGATGAGAATGTGACGAGGGAGATCATAAACCACTGCTCGCTGCGGCACATCAACAGAAGCCGATTCAAGGAGGTGTGTTTGCTCTCTGTTCCCTTGAGTCAATCACCATGATTTTATATCGAGATGATGTTTCTTCTTTAACAGGGGATGATGAACAACATGTGAACAAGGAGGAACTTTACCTGCCTGTTATAGACTAAGCACTGAAAGCATGCTTGCATTCACTTTAGCTCATTCATTCTGTTACAGGGCAGTGCTTTCGTTATGTGTATGATGCTTGCTGTTTATTGAAATCTGCAATTTAGTGATAACCTTTATAAGCTGGACTGTTTGTGGGCGCTGGAAGTTTTGTAATAACCGTTGTTGTACATACGTTATCATCATAAGAGAGATAATATATTCTTTTGATCCTCACAAACTGTTGCAGATGGAGCTCATTTGACTGAATTTGCTACCGAGTTGGCTCATTTTGAGGGCCTGCAGTTGAAGAATACAACACTTTTTGGCAAGGATACTGGAGTAATCATATCTACTGCAAGAGTGATGTATTTTCTTTTTATTGGAGATTTTCTGCATCTTTTATGAACGCTAATATTTGAGACAGCAATTTGATGTGCTAACCATCAAGATCAACTTTGACATGTCTGGTCTCTAAAAGTTACTATTGACCATCATTGGTGCACCCTACAAGGTATAGTCAGTACTATGAGTAACTTACCAGACATTGACTGTAGAAGTTTCTATAACTCTTGTGAATTCTAACCATGTTATTCATCTAGGATACCTAGACGTATGTGGTATACAATCCGAAATAGTTGCAGAGGAAAATAAAGCATTACATCCAGTACATTGAATCATCAGAATTGATGGGACATCTCTATGTATAATCTTGAAGGAATTGCTACTATTGAGAATGCTCCAACTGAATCAGGGAATATGAATGTTTGACAGAAGAAATAAATCAGTTGCTGGAGAAGGAATACAGAAAAAATATTCTATATGGTCTCCTTGAGGTATTTTGACATTTTTAATGTCCCCCTGTGGATCTTATAATTGCAAATACTTGAGAGCCAAGTCGTACAATTACACCTATTATCAGTAATAAGGTCTTGCGGTTTTTCCTCTGCTGACGTATGATTTTACTAGCAAACTTGAACTACTCATATCTGAATATATTACTTCGTTGTTGAAGCTTCACATTGCCTTAACCTTCAGCGGTGCTGCAAACCTCCTTTCCACCATGGAAGCATGCAACCTTGGGCCGCAAACGCTAATTTTTCCTGTACCGCCTTGTCGCCAGTAATGGAACCATGGAACCTGTTCTGCTTTTCTCCACTTTCTTGATGCAATTCACAACTGACCTGTACTGCTATGAATTGCATTACGAAATGTGTGCCCCTTTATGGAACTATAGTGTCTCTTGTTCAGTTAGTTATATGGAATAGAATTACTTCTTTTCTCATGGACTATGTGCCACTTTATGGATTACAGATTTTGTTTAGACTAACCTTCGAGAGATTGTTCTAAGACACGACTGCATCTAGCATTTATTAGATCAGCATGTTAATTATACAAAGAAAACTAATAAGGGAATTTTCTAGCAGTACTATATATGCTTGGAGCTATGAGGTAATTTTATTCCGTGTGACTTTCTTGCTCTTGAGTTTCCTGATTTCGTTTCGCCCACATTTTTTTAGGTTATAAGCTTTGACTCCCCAATTCATTAGTATCGAAGAACTCGCTCCCAAGAGATACCGACTTAGATACGAGGAATACATTGGTCTTCTTTATTTATGGTTTGTATATACATTGTTCCACATATTCCTCAGAGCATGTAATACTTGCTCATAAGTGATACTTCAACCAAATTTGTCTGTCACTGCAAATATGAGATTATCTTATAGTTTGACACTTTCGTGCTTTCTGGTTCTGCATTATATATCCACTTCTTAAGTGTTCTCGAAGCTACAGGTAGCAAATTTTGGTAACTTCCAGTATACATGGGTCTTTGATATTTATTGTACGAACTTCCAATTCAGATGTATGTTTTTTTTTGCATAGTCTAAGAAATTTTGATAGGGTCCAGTATACATGGGTCCAGTACCCATCCACTTTGTCACGGCATGGGTGCTCGTCGCCTCCATCCCCTTGCGTGTGGGTCGACCTCAAGAACAGGCAACACGCCACACTAAATCATCGAGATTTTGTTCTATTTACTGGCCTCAAATTGGTGCTGCTTTGGACCACCTTGTTGATTGGTTCGTGCGCGTGTGCGTTCTGTTAGTCTTTTGCGGCATGAGGGGAGCATAAACCAGAAGATCGTGTGCAGCAGACATTGCTGCGCTGGACGACGTTGCGCGGGCCACGGCCATGGATGGTGTGCTGTTGGAGAATGGCGCGAGGCCGAGGCAGCCGATGTGAACAACCACCGGCTATGTAATGGTTTCCCCCCCTGAGTTTGTATTCTCTATTTTGAGTCCTCTGTAGTGTTGTTCAATTTGTTATGTGGTTTTCTTAAAATGTACATCTCCCTTTCATTCATTCATAATTCATACAATAAAAAGAGTATTTTTTACTGCCTGCTGATTGGTCCGGGGCTTAAAACTGATAGCATTATGTGGGTGGGCAGGAGGCTGTATGTTGATTTTGGAAATATCTGTTTGTTCAGGGAAAACTGCAGTGCATGTGCATATGAATTCGGATTTAGCCGCATTTGGTAATATGCTGGGTCATTGTTATGTAATAGATTTTTCATGTTTCTTTTTTTAAGAAACCATTTACATTTCAACCTTGTCACGGCCCAACAAATAAGTTTGCATGAAAACAACCACTTATACGCATGCCTCGATAGTATAGTAGGATTGCTTGGATTATTTATGTAGTAGTACTTTGTCCAGTTTTAAATGTTCAGTTTCTCAACTTATTATGAGGCTTGCACCGATCAAGAAATCATGCGCCCTTGACTTGATCAAATTTATGTTTGCTAATTTATTTTTGAAGTGTGTTTACTCCTACTATTTTATTATTCCATAGCCAATTATATTTTGGAATTGGTGGGTGCAAAGGACTTTCACAATAAGAAGTGCCAACCTTTTGACAGGGAAAACATAATCAAAAAGGAAATGGCAATTCTGAGATTTCTTTAGTATTTCTGGGTAACAGCGGGTTCTAAAGTAACGGGCATTGCTAAATCAGATTACATACTATTCAGAAAGAGAACACATTCATCTTCATTTTAGAGATTCGGTAAAGTAAGCAAAATTTAGAATCCAAGACATTTTATGTGCTATCCTTAATTTTATGATGATATATGCGAGTACATATCAAGGGGTTTGCGGAAAGTAAGGAAACTAGGAGACAAGCCCGAGTCACCTTATGAGGTGGTGATGGAGGAGACACAATGAGGTGAAAGAGATGTGATGGACGTGATGGCTGTACCCGTGCACTGCTGAGCAATAGGGGCGCACTATAGCCTGTGTCATATGTCACCTCGCATGACATCTCCAATAGTGTAGTTGGTGGGTGGGCCACCACCCACCATGCCCACTCCCACACTATAAAAGGGGCCATGCCCACCACCACATCCATCCATCCTCATTCACAGGGCACCATGCCCACACACTCACACGGTGGAACTCCACCGCGCCACACACTAGCTCTCACACATATGAGACATATACGAGACAGTGGGCACTCTGCTATTGCTCTCAGTCCAATACAGCTCCAGGAGCAACTCTGTACCAGATATACCATATATATACAGACATGCAGGAGTAGGGGTGTTATCTCTCCGGAGAGCCCCGAACCTGGGTAAACCACCGCGTTCTATTCGAACGTCCTGATCTCTCCTTTGCGGTTAACAGGGTGTGCCAGTATCTTCATGCCCCTACTGATATGCATTGGTCTGCTGTGAAGCGCATACTGCGTTATGTGTGTCTCACTGTCTCCTATGGTCTCCACCTGCGCCCCAATTCCTCTGGAGTTCTTTCTGCATTCTCAGATGCTGATTGGGCTAGGTGTCCAGACGACAGGCGATCTACGGGGGGATATGCTGTGTTCTTGGTGAAAGAACATGCGGTGCCCCCATGTTTGGTTTTGGTAATTGATGACAATCTCTATGGACTAACCATTGCCTTGAGTTATATTTAAAGGGTTTGTCCATAGGCTTTTCTTGAAGTCCATTTGTTGGTTACAAGGAGTTTATGTGTTGATCAAGGTGGTATTCAAGGATCTACGTCATGTCGATCGATGATGCTGGGTTTTTGGAGTAAGTATCATTTATCAATATTTAATGTGCGCATATACATTATTATTATTCTTACCATCCAATTTTCAGGAAGGAATGGGTTCGGAGCTCGACACCCCGTCCAATGGGTTTAAGTCTCAAGAAACTTCAGGGCATACTTAACATGGAGCAGCCTATGGACAATGATTGCTTCAACACCGCCATGCGTTTACTGGCATGTGACGAGTGAGTATTGTTCACAGACCCTCCTATACACTACATGGATCTAAGATTTTGTGTAAGTGATCGTAACTCTTCATTCTGTGTCATTAATATCGACATGTTAAAATAAATATTGCTTTTTTTACTCAGTCCATGATGCTAGAGTCAACACGAGGTCAAAAGTTCTGCGAGAAGGAAACTATTCAGACGTTGGCAACATTGTTTGATAGCTGGCCTGGGATAGACAACAACATATCATCGTGCAACATGGTAAGTAAGGTATTTTGTCTATTGTTGACATGGTTTATTGTTTTTCTAATAGCTATCACTTGTAGATTTATCTTCCGTATGCATTCATCGGCCGATACATCTTGTACGTCATCGACAAAGAGGCACGTCGTGTATATATTATGGACCCTATTTATACATCACAGTCGTCAGAGATTACAAATCTGAGGCACGTAGTGAAACTAAAAAGTTTTGCGAGGGAATTCAAAGAAGCACTCAAAATTAAGCTACCCGGTTGGAATTCCGATATATCTAAATGGCAACGTTTATTTCCGTCTGGTATTCCAACGAGTATAGACGGGTAATAAGTTCATAATAAAACATTTATTTTTCTTATCAATTTATTTTTTATATTATTAATTTAGAAAATTGCAGGGATGTGTCTGGCTATTTTGTTTTTCATTTTATGCTCTGGTGGAACGGTAAAGAACTGGTCAAGCCGTGCGCGGTGAGTATTGTCTGTTACACGTTTTAAGACATTCGACGTGAAATATTCATAATAACTATATATATTATTTGTGCAGGATGGGTATGAGTTGAGAAAGCACTTTCTATTATACTTGCTAAAACATCGTGGGAATGAAGCTAAAGGCAATTTCCCTGATATTGTGCAAGAATTTCTGAAGCGCATTAAGTAGATCTTAATAATTTGTAATAGATGTTTAGTTGGAACATCGCTCAATTTGTTACACGGACATGTCGTCAATTTTTCTTTTTGTTATCAATTTATATTGCAAGTGAAATTGACTTTAATTATTAATTAATTGTGTACATGCTATATTTTCTGTATGTGTGAAAGTTAGCATGCATTATCTTTATATAACTCTTGCAAAATATTTCAAGAGCCCGTGGCAACGCACGGGCATTCTACTAGTAAGCATTAAGTGTGCTGTCTAGTACCTACTAATTTAAACAGAAGAACAACTGCCAAAAAAAAAATACAACCAAATAACTAGTACAGAAGGATGACTGTGGAATTATTCTTAGTAATTCGCAAAAAGAAGTAGAATTATTCTTAGTACAGAGCTTAAGGACTGCGTCAGTCATACGTACGTGAGCAACAGCATAACTTAGCTCATGTGAATACTAATCCCACAGATGAACATTGATTGAATTGGGCAAAGCCAGTACAAAACCTTACCAAACCAGGGGAGCAATTGAAATGTGATTGCTTGCACGTGTCTAGTGATATTCCAATGCAAATAACATCCAGTGTTCAACAGCATAGAGGGTAGAAACCATGGAAGGTGTGATGGGTGGCTACCTGCGGAAAGCGCGATCGGCAGCTCCAATGCGCGGACGGAGAGACAATTGGGGGGCTTCCCTGACGGTGGCACCACCATCTCGTACACGCCGCACTCCACAACCCTCTTGGCGCGCAGGTCCACGCTGAAGAGGTGCTCGTCCAGGAAGAAGTAGAGCACGTCTGGATTCATGGGGTGGACGAGCGCGAACGTGGGGTTCTTCTCCGTCAGGCCGGCAGCCTTGTAGCTCTCGTCGGCCCAGATCTCCTGAAAGCTCACCTTGTACTCCAGCACCCACTCCTTGGCCTCCGGATCACTCAGCGTCCACATGCTGACCGTCATGGGAGCCTCGTCGTCACCGTGAGTGCTCCACTCCACGCACCGGAACTTGCCAGCGCTGACCTGCACGAACCGGCGGTAGGCCACCGATCTGCCGGCGCAGTGGGCGCACGAGGCATCAGACACGTGGCAGTCGCTTTCTGGGAGCGGGACGATGTCCAGCACCGGCGCGTCCGCGAAAGGGTCGCAGAAGATGAGGCCCCCGGCGAGATCCACCCACCAGATCTTGCCGTCGTGGGCGACGACGCCGTCTCTGCCCCAAATCCAGCGCCCCAGGGGGTTGTGCACCGGCTTCCACACCCACTCGCCGGTGTCGGACGAGAAGCAGAGGAGCGTGGCTTGCTCGTCTGCGAACATGTAGCGGAACTCGACGACCATGTAGTGCATGGCGCCGCCTCCGGCTCCGGGGGCAGCGACGACGCCGAGGTTCAGCGCGTTGATCTCCGAAGGTAGCCCGCTCGGGTCTTGGCCGGGTTGCGGGAGGCGAAAGGCGGTGGCGGAGGCGACGTCGCAGACGAAGTAGGTCGGCGGCCGGCGCTGGATGTAGGTGACAGTGGGGACGCGCACGCCGTCGCGGAAGGTCGGCGGGGGAGGTGGGGTGCGAGCGGGAGGGGGCGGCGGGGTGCGGAGGAGGAGGAGGCCGGAGGCAGGGTCCGCGGTGACCACCCAGGGGCAGGCGCAGCTGGTGGGGTCGGCCTGGATGGGGGACACGCGCGGTGGCACGGTGAGGACGGAGACGCCCGGCGGCGCGGCGAGCTCGAGGGAGAGGTCCGCGTCCTGCTGCGCGGACACGCGCGGGACGGCGCCCATGATGATCCACGCCGGCGGAGCCATTTTGGCACGAGAGCAAGCGGAGAAGGGTGGAGTGGACTGATGCCGATGCCCGTGAGCGATGGGAATGTGTGGGATAGTAGTAGTAGGGTTTTAGCCGCTTAATTTCCAGGGGTTCAGGGCTACTTGGACCAGAAAGCTCTTTTTACCGGTGCTGGTAGGTACCGGCGAACCATCCACCGGTCATTTTGCTCGTGATTCGTGCTGTGGTGGCCCATATTCAATGTATAAGAGTGTATTTGTGGGAGTTAATCTTTTGTATATAGTCAAATCAATGTCAGATTAATAGGACCCATGTCAGTACTTTTTGCAGTGGGATGTACGCATGCATACAACATCTCTCCTCTCTCTCTCCCAAACAAATCCATGCATTTATTTTTGTTTACATTTTTAGATGGCCAATATTTTTTACAGTAATGCTCTATTATTTAAAATTTTCATATATTCAATTTCCTGAACATAAGAACTTTAGAATAAAACCAATCTTGAGTATATTTAAACTAGTTTAATTTTTACTATTCCAATCATATCAAAATATTAATTTCATTTATTTCAAATTTCAATTTTCAAAATAATTGAAATCAGTTATCGAAATGATTGAAACCACTTTTCTGAATATATTTTTCTTAAGTTGTTGAAACCAGTTTGTCTGAAATTGATTAATTCAAATACATTGGACAAAAAAACTATTGAAATGTGAGATTTCAAATACGTGAAACTGAATGTTTCATTGTGTGAAATTGATTAATCACTTATGTGAAATTGAATTATTTTGAAAATTATCACACAATTGAATGTTTCATTGTGTGAAATATGTGAAATTGAATGTTTCATTATGTGAAATTAAAAAAAAAGCTGTTTTTTCAATTGAGTGACTGTAATGTGTTTTTTCTGAATAGTGAAGTGAGTAAAATCTATCTTATGTAATGAGTGTAATCAGTTTTCTAAAACAAGTGAAATATAGTATTTCAATTGAGTGAGTGTAATGTGTTTTTTCTGAATAGTGAAGTGAGTAAAATCTATCTTATGTAATGAGTGTAATCAGTTTTCTAAAACAAGTGAAATATAGTATTTCAATTGAGTGAGTGTAATGTGTTTTCTGAAATGAGTGAAATGGGTGAAATAAGTTATTTGGAAAAAGTGAAATATACCTTTTTGT
Source organism: Elymus sibiricus (assembly GCA_039707655.1). Taxonomy (NCBI): domain Eukaryota; kingdom Viridiplantae; phylum Streptophyta; class Magnoliopsida; order Poales; family Poaceae; genus Elymus; species Elymus sibiricus. The sequence goes on along the minus strand of CM077668.1, from coordinate 147,862,888 downwards.
TGTGAAACAACTTATTTCAATGTTTGAAACTGATATTTCTGCTGAGTGAAATACGTCTCAATATATTTTCGTAAATACGAAGTGAAATTAGTTTTTGAGATATATTTTTTAATGAGTGAAATCATTTTTCCAAATCAGTGAAATGTGCTTCTCCAAATTTGCGAACTACTGATTTTGGAACGAGTGAAATTATATTCTGAAATGAGTGAAATAGTAAATTTAGTTTCTGAGATATATTTTGTAATAAGTGAAAACAGATTTCCAAATCAATGAAATGTGCCTTTTCAAATTAGTGAAATACTGAATTTTGGAACGAGTGAAATTATATTCTTTGAAATGAGTGAAACAGTAAAATTAAAACTAGTTCAAATGTATCCTTGATTGATCTAGTTCTGAAGATCTTCTCGCTACGAATTATAATATATATAAAAAATCAAAATCAGAGTTCTAGTTCAAAAGATATCAATCATCCAAAGTTGTACTATGAAATTAAATAGAAGTATTTTGCATGGGGAGAGTAATCCGGTTTGAGAACACTTTAGAATGCATGCAGCGTTGCATACCTACTCTCACCTGCAAAAAGCTGCACACTAGTGGGCTCCACATGTGTATTTCAGTGGTATAATAATTTACATGTTTAAACTTGTCTGACTGCACGAATCTTGATGAAACCGACGGATGGTTGATTTCCAACCGGTAGGTACCGGTTCCGGTAAATTTAATTATTCGCTACTTGGACCACGTGGTTTTCTCCACAAGGGGGTTGATGAAGTAAACTGATGAGTGGATGGGGGATTGATGCGTTTGTACTACGAGTTTGAATCGCTCCTCTCTTTCTTTTCTCCGTGGCAGCAATTCTTCGGCTCTTGTCGTGGCTTTGCAGCGGCGCAGCAGGATGCAGCTACGACGACGAGACGAGTAGAGTCGTTGGATTGAGCTCTGTTGCCTTTACACAATGGCCTTTGGCAGTTGCCGTTTCGGTGTCTTCGAGACAGATGAGCAGCTTGGGAGGCGTGGTGAGGTGCGGGAGTGTTGCGGCAAACGCAGCTTTAAGCCCTTGACCGACAAAGCCACGCGGTCTCTCACAACTCAGAAAACACGCGGGCTATGTTTTATGGGATTAACGGAGTGTCTTTTTTTTAGAAAAATTAACGAAGTATCTTTTGATTGGGTAGAAATTACTCCCTCCATTCCTAAATAAATATAAGTCTTTTTAGAGATTCCAATATGGACTACATGCAGATGTATATTGACATATTTTAGAGCGTATATTCACTCATTTTGTTTCGTATATAGTCCATATTGGAATCTCTAAAAAGACTTATATTTAGGAACGGAGGGAGGTACGTGGGTGGGGAGGGGGGCACCACCACTGAAATTCAAGGGGGGAGAAGATTAGTTAGGGAAAGAGACTGTAAAAGGCCGATAACTTCTCGATCGGTCGTTCGATACTGGGTAGGAATCGATCGAACAAAAACGGTTGGGACAAGAAAGCCCCAGCGCGAACCCCATCCCCAGGGCCCTACATGCCTTTTTTGCTTTGAATAATTAAAAGAAATAATAAAGCCCAAATTGGGCCATATTTTACTGTGACTAAAAAAGCCCACTTTTGGCTACATCGTTCGATTTAGGCAAACAAAATTGCAAAACTATGCCATTTTTTAACCAAAAACACAAATGTCCATGGCAAAAACTAGATGGTTTGCGCATGAAACAAACAAAAATTTGCCATGATCACACTACTATGCCATGGCAACAAATTTTCAGAAAAAATGCCATGGTAAAAATAGATTACTTACCATGGCATGATGCCTTAGAAGTTTGTGATAATTTTAATTTCACGGCATAAATTTACAAAATCGACATGGGAAAAAAATGTTGTATATCCATGGCAAAACTATTGGACTATAGCATTTCTTTACTGAACACAAAATGTCCATGGCGAAACCTACATGATTTTTCCATATGAAAAAGCAAAAAAAAATTGCTATGATGCAAGTAGTTGCCATGGCAAAGAAAATTTTCAAAAAAATGCCATGGCAAACACAATATAATTAACATGGCATAATATTTTTTTTATTGTTAGTTAGATTTTTTATGCCATTGTCAATTTCTAAATTTACCATGGTTAATCCTAAAAATGCCGTAATCAAAAACTAAATTTGGCATGGTCAATTACTAAATTTGTTGTGATCGAAAAATTAAATTTGCCGCGATCCGTTAACTAAATTTACCATGGTATATGTAATAAGTTTACCATGGTAAATAGTTTTGCCATGGCAAGACTAGTTGTTCTTTGCCATGCTATGAAACTAAAATTGCCATGGAAATTAAACTAAAATTTGCCATGTATGTTAAAGTAAATTTGCCATGGGATAAAGGAAAATTTGCCATGGCAAAATTAGAAATTTGAATTTGGCATGCTCAATTACTAAATTTGCCGTGATCGATAAGCTAAATTTGTCGTCATCCATTAACTAAATTTTCCATGTTATATGTAATAAGTTTGCCATGGTATAGTTAATAAATAGTTTTTCCATGGCAAGACTAGTTGTTCTTTGCCATGCTATGAAACTAAAATTGCCATGGCAAGTAAAACTAAAATATGCCACTAAAAAAAGTTCGATTTGCCATGGGCAAATCCCGAACGTTCGGGACTTATCGACATCAAAAACAGTTGTTTAAATGTGCCATCATGTGGAACACACAAAAAAAGTGTACTATGGCAAATTAAAAAAATCATGGCAATTTTTTTAAAAAAATGCCATAGAAAAATAAAAAGTCAATTGCCATGGCACATAAAGTTAAAATTGCCTTGGCAAAAAATATTAATTTGCCATATATGTTAAAGTAGAAAATTGCCAGGGCAATAAAGGTGCAATTGCCATGGCGATAAAAGTAAAATTTCCATGTCTATTTTTTGAAAAAAACCTATCCATAGCAAAAAAAAGGTTAATTTGACATGTATGTCGAACTAAAACTTCCATGGCAATAAAGGTAAAATTGCCATGGGAATAAAAGTAAAATTTCAATGGCAAATTTATTTATTTTTCCATTTTGCCATGTCAAAATAAAAAATTAATTTTGCCAAGTTGTTTCTATACTAAAAACATGGCAATTTTGCAATGGCAGAAGTTGTAGACATGGCAATATTAGAGGAAAATGTGTTCTCATGGCAGCAATGCCATGGTAACAAAAAAGGTGTTAAGTTGCAACAAAAAAGAAGAGATTTGCCACGGCAAAAATGTGGGGACGTGTAAAAAATGGATATGTTAGAGAACACTATTCTTTATGTACCATGGCAAATTTACCCTTTTGTGGGAAACATGGTAATTTTTATCTTTGTACAATGGCAAAATTACTTTTATGTATCATAGCAATTTTCTTTCGTCTGATCATGGAAAACTTGATTTTTTTTACCATGGCAATTTATTCTTGCTATCATGGCAAATTTGTTTTGCAAAAAACCATGGAAAATGTAGTTTATTTGTCATGGCAAATATAGTTTATTTATCATGGCAAAAATATTTATTCAAGTAGGTCAAGCAAACAACAAACTAGTAAGGCACCCAGTGCTGGAATGCTTGTTTATGATCACTAGGACTGATGACTTTAAGAAGCCGATCGCAGAACCACAATTAGTGGCCTAATTCACAATCCAATCAAGAACAAAACTCCAGAAGAAAAAAAATGGAATTTTCCCGCTCAATGCTGCATGGGCACTCCATGTGCAGAAGCTAATATGACTGCACTATCTCAAATATCCTTAAAAACACAAAGTACACCGAGCTCATCAAAAGTACACTGTATAACTAACTGAACTGAACTGATCATCCCACATATGCGAATTGAGCTACATTTCAGAACAAAGAAACAACGGTCCACCTGATTTGCCTTGCGTCGAGGAACACGCAGAGCTCCGATGCCCCTGCAAAACGATGTCTAGCCATAGTGATTTGCCATGGCTATAAAAAAGATTTGCCATGGCTATAAAACTAAATTTACCATGCTACAAAATAAGTTTGCTATGTTCTAAAAAATTTAAAGTGTTAGCAGGATCAAAATTTTGAGAATAACAAAAATTGTCATGGTATTGGCAAAATAACTAATTAGACATGATTGTTGCCATGTTCTCATAATTGTTGCCATGGCAAAAAAAATGCAATTTCTTGAAATGAAAGTACATGGCAAATTTGTAGTTGCCATGGAAACTATTTACTGAAATGAAAGTACATGGCAACTATTCATATCAAAAATTGCCATGGCAACTATTTGCTGAAATGAAAGTACATGGCAAAATTTTAATTGCCATGGCAACTATTTTACTGAAATGAAAGTACATGGCAACTATTCATATCAAAAATTGCCATGTCAACTATTTACTGAAATGAAAGTACATGGCAACATTGTAATTGTCATGGCAACAAAATTACTTGCCAACGCATCATAGAAAACTGGCAACACAATATATTCTTTTAGTTCCACGGCAACATATCATGCCAAACTTGTGATTTTACATGATAGTGTAATCACACAAAACTACCATGCATTCCTGTGTCATGGCATTGCAATTGAAGAATTTTTTTGAAAAGATGAAGAAACAAAAGGTTTAGCGAGGTGTTACCTGCAGGAAAATGGAGCAGCACCATGGCCGTTTGTAGTGTGTCGTTGTAGTGGTAGAGCTCGAGTTGAGATCCCGGTCGTCGCCCTCCTCTGACGCAGTCTCACCCCCCCCCCCCCCCCCCCGACGAGCCCAGACGAGCCTTCGAGAGCTGCTGCAGCCGTACGCATGTCGAACCGCGACAGGGGCAGAGGCGAGCTCACCTTCATCGCCGCCGTGTAGTGAAGCCGCAGATGCGTGGTGGTGGCTGTGAGCTCCGCCTTCGCCTCCATGGATGCCATCGCAGCCCTGACACTTCCGGCTCGGAGGCGCCGCCATCGCCACGCCCCACCTCCCTTGTAGAAAGTGTGTGGCGGTGGCCGTGAGCTCCGCCTCCGCCTCCATGGACGCCATCGCAGCCTTGACACCTCCGGCTCGGAGGCGCCGCCATCGCCACGCGCCCGCCTCCCCTGTAGAAAGTGCGTGGTGGTGGCTGTGAGCTCCGCCTCCGCCTCCATGGACGCCATCGCGGCCCTAACGCCTCCGGCTCCGAGGGTGGCGCCATCGCCGTGCCCCCACCTCTCCTGTAGAAATACGGCGCCGCCACCTCCGGACGTTGCGAGCAGGCGATGGGCGTCGCTGCAACCCCACCATGGCTGCCGCCATTTGGATCGCCGCCGCATGCCGTCGATGTACGAAGAGTAGTGCCGCACGCCGCTGTGATCCCCTCCATGGCTGCCGCCTGTAGGATCCAGCACGTCTGCCTCGCCGCTGGGAGCAGGGCCAACCATTGCCGGAGAACCGCAGGTGGGGAGGAATAGTTCAGCGCGGGGAGGGGGATTTGTGGGAGAAAGAGCATAAGGGAGAGTTGGCGATGGGAGGGAGGCGGCATGAGTGGTGTGGACTACGAAGAACGGTGGGTCGGATCGTTCGCGACAACTACACATTCTCCCGAACGAATTCTTTTACTAACGTGGCTGGTTTCCTGTGCTTCAAGATTCGTACAATCAATCAACGGTGGATCTGACATTCGGGCTGATTTGAAAAAACCTGGCACGTTCGGGAGTTATCTTTATTGTAGAATTATCCCCTCAGAAGCGTTTTTTTAGAATCTCCCCTTAGAGGAGTTTCCTGTTGTGTAAAGCGCAAACCGCCGCACACCCCCCTCTGTGCTAGGCCGACCCGTTTTAGGTTTTTTTTTGTTAAAACTAAAAAAACAAGCACGCGAGAAGGCTCGAACCGGCGATCTCTTGCTCTCGATAAAAGGCACTAACCACCGGGGACACCACACCTCCCATGTTCACTTCCTCTCTTTTTCTTCTTTCTTCTTTTTTTCCTTTTCTTTTTTTTTATTTTTTTATTTTCTTTTTTTCTTTTTTCCTTTTCTTTTATTTTTATTATTTTTTTATTTTCTTAAATTCATGAACTTTTTTCAAAATCTGTGATTTTTTTTAAATCGATGAACTTTTTTTCAATATCGACAATTGTTTTTCAAAATTGATGAAATTTTTCCAAATTTTGTGAACTTTTTTCAATTCGATAATTTTTTTTCAAATTTGATGATTTTTTAAAAAAAATAGACAAACTTTTTTTCAAAATTGATGATTTTTTAAAAAAAAATTGATGAACGTTTTTAAATCGATGAACTTTTTTTCAAATCGATGAACTTTTTACAAAATCATGAAATATTTTAGTTTTGTGCTTTTTTCAAATACATGATTTTTTTGGAATTCGTGAACATTTTTCAATTTATGTTCAAATCCATGGAATTATTTGAATTCAAAACCTTTTTCCTTTTTCCCTTTTTTTCCTTTTTTATGATTTTTTGGCTTTTTTAAAGGTCAGCGGTTGACTGGTCAACCATTGACCGAAAGCGAACTAGTTGCGCGCCTGCCGAGTGATTGCGTCACTCACTATTGGGTCGGCCCGTATATGCTGGCGCGTGGACGCCAGAACCCCTAGTTGGCGCCTAAGGCGCTGACTAGGAGCTCCCTACCTTAGACCTCTATAGCCGGGCTCCTCAACCTCGGGCGGACAGCCCGGTCACTATCCGGGCATAAAATTTTGACTTGACGCCTTCGGACCGCTCGGGTCCGGCATGAATGCAGCGCTTACTACTTCAGGCAGGAAAGCGCGCGGGTGAGAAAGAGGGTTTTGGGTGACGCTTGCGTGACAGCGGCAGGAGGAAATTGTTTGGAGGAAGAGGAACGGACGTCCGAGGCAGCACCCCCCGCTCCGGATTTATATTAAGGAACTCCCGAATCTTGCCAACGATGGTAACGAAGCACGAAGAGCTAGCAGTGGGCCGGATCATGGTGGCACTTGGCCCTTTGACGAAGAAATTGGGACTAGTCAAGCCCGTGGGCAACCCTGAATGATCGGCTGGAACGAACTTGAAGGGGGAGGCATGAACCGTGCGTACCAGAATCAAAGAGGTCGGAAGGTTCAAAACAAGGAGGTCTCAAGAAGCAAGAGAGGCCGTACCCCACAAGATGAAGAACCCGACGAAGGTCTAGGAGCTCGACGCCTGCGACATCTGCCACGCTTGGGGGCTACTGACGGGGCCATGACCGGGGGTGGCTCACTGATAACCCACAAGTATAGGGGATCAGTTGTAGCCTTTCTCGATAAATAAGAGTGTCGAACCCAACGAGGAGCTAAAGGTAGAATCAATATTCCCTTCAAGTTTTATCGACCACCGATACAACTCTACGCACACTTAACGTTTGCTTTACCTAGAACAAGAATAAAATTACTTTGTAGGTGTAAGGATAAAACTAGAAGTACTTAGCAAGAATAAAACTACAAGTAAATTGCAAGATAGTAAAAGTTAGTTATTTAGTAGAGAGCTTTTTGTAACACAAGAGAAGGATTTGTCCCTAGGCAATCGATAACTAGACCGGTAATCATTATTGCAATTTTATATGAGGGAGAGGCATGAGCTAACATACTTTCCGTACTTGGATCATATGCACTTATGATTGGAACTCTAGCAAGCATTCGCAACTACCAAAGATCATTAAGGTAAAACCCAACCATAGCATTAAGTAACAAGTCCTCTTTACTCCCATACGCAACAACCCCCTTACTCGGGTGTAAGCTTCTGTCACTCTACCCGCCCACTATAAGAGAATTATGAACGTATTGCAAACCCTACAACGGGAACCCCTCACGCTTGCGCGACACGGAGGGCACCATAGGACAACACCAAAAAAAAACATACAACTCAAACCAATCACGATCATCAATCAACCCATAGGACAAAATGAATCTACTCAAACATCATAGGATTGCCACATATCATTGGATAATAATATATAGCGTTAAGCACCATGTTTAAGTAGAGATTACAGCGGGGAGAAGAGGTGTTACACCGCTGCATAGAGGGGGAGAGAGTTGGTCTTGACGGTGGCAAAGTTGTTGGTGTAGATCGCCGTCACGATGGTTGCCCCGGCTGCGTTCCGGCGCCACCGGGAGAGAGGAGGGGAGAGCCCCCCTCCTTCTTCTTCTTCTTCCTTAGCCTCCCCCCTAGATGGGAGGAGAGTTTCCCCTCTGGTCCATGGCCAACATGGCTTCCAGAGGGCAGGAGCCCCTCCGAGATTGGATCTCTCTCTCTCTCTGTTCTCTTCTGTTTCGCGTTCCTGTTTTCTAGCCAAAAACCGTTTCTTAAATTCCCGGAGATCCGTAACTCCGATTGGGCTGAAATTTTGAGGGGATTTCCTTCCGGATATTTTCTTTTTTGCGGTGAAAGAAGGGCACCAACCGCGTTATGGGGTAGCCACATGCCTGCTGGGCGCACCCTGGGTAGGGGGCGCGCCCCTCGAGCTTGTGGGACCCTCGGGCATTGTCTCGCGTTGATTATTTTTTCCAAAAATCACATATATTCCAAAATAAATCTCTGTAAATTTTTATCGCGTTTGGACTTCGTTTGATATGGATTTTTTGTGAAACAAAAAACATGCAACAAACAGGAACTGACACTTGGCACTGGATCAATATGTTAGTCAAAAAAATCATATAAAATTTTGCCACAAGTATGTGAAAATTGTAGAATATTGGCATGAAACAATCAAAAATTATAGATACGACGGAGACGTATCAGCATCCCCAAGCTTAATTCCTGCTCGTCCTCGAGTAGGTAAATGATAAAAAGATAATTTTTGATGTGGAATGCTACCTAACATAATCTTGATCATATGATCTAATCATGACATGAATATTAAGATACGAATGATTCAAAGCAATAGTCTATAATTTGATATAAGACATCAATACTCAGGCATACCAACAAACAATCATGCCTTTCAAAATAAAAATGCTAAAGAACGCTATCCCTAGCCCGTCATGCGCAATCATTGATCCAGTCACGATGTACATAACATTAACTATACTCAATGTATAAAAATGACAATAGTGCTCTTCAACTGGTGCTTGAATGAGAAGGTGATGACTCAACAATAAAAGTAAAATAACATAAAGTAAATAGATAGGCCCTTCGCAGAGAGAAGCATGGATTTGCAGAGGTGCCACAGCTCGAAGCTTATATCAGAGATGAATACATTTTGAGAGGTGTACTTTTCCTGTCAATGTCATGACCGAGGGTTCTCAATATCTTCCATGCTAAACACATTATAGGCGGTTCCCAAGCGGAAAGGTAAAGTTTACTCCCCCTCAACCATTCAAACACAAGCCATGGCTAGCCGAATCCTCGGGTGCCCTCCATACAATCAACTTTCCGGGGGAGTTTGTTCCACTTTAATTTGATTTTGACCATAGGACTGGGCATCCCAATTACCAGCCTCTCTCGTGCAATGACAAGTGAATAAACACCCATCGTGAGAATAACCTTCTTAGCATGGAAGATACTGACCACCCACCGTTGCTCCATGAGCGGTACGGGCACACAAAACAGATGTTTATTTGAATGATTAGAGGTGGCACATGCAAATTTACTTGGAACGGCAGAGTAATACCGCATATAGGTAGATATGGTGGACTCATCTGAAACAACTTTGGTTTAAGGATTTGGATGCACAAGCAGTATTCCCGCTTACTACAGGTGAAGGCTAGCAAATAGATTGAGAAGCGACCAACCAGAGAGTGACAATGGTCATAATCATGCATTACAAATAATTAACATTGGATACTAACATGAGTAGGATATAACTTTGTCGCATAACTATACATGCATGCTTCTTGAATCACAAATATTAACACCAATATTCTTACTAAACCACAATCATTCACTAGTACACCCACATATTACCATCTTAATATCACAAAACTATTGCAAGGAATCAAACATATCATATTCACTGATCTACAAGTTTTATGTAGGATTTTATGACTAACCATGTGAGTGACCAATTCCTGTTGACTCTCTAAATAGATATAAGTGAAGCATGAGAGTTTAATTCTTTCTACAAAAGACTTTCCTACGCTCTAATAAATATAAGTGAAGCAAAAGAGCATTCTACAAATAACGGTTTTCCAAATGTAGAGAAACAAGCATCCAAACTTCAAATGATATAAGTGAAGCACATGAAGCATTCTATAAAGACATACTCAAAAGATATAAGTGAAGTGCAAAGAGCATTCTACAAATAAACCAAGGACTATCTCATACCAGCATGGTGCATTATTAAAAGAAAAATAAAAAGCACACGACGCTCCAAGAATTTACGCATATCATGTAAACAAAACAAAAACCGAAACATACCGATAATTGTCGAAGAAAGATGGGATGCCTTCCGGGGCATCCCCAACCTTAGACGCTTGAGTCTCCTTGAATATTTACTTGGGGTGCCTTGGGCATCCCCAAGCTTGAGCTCTTGCCTCTCCTTATTCTCCTCATATCGATACCTCCTCAATCTTCGAACACTTCATCCACACAAAACTTAACCGAGCTTTTTATTAGAGGGGTTAGTACATATAACATCAAATTCCATCATGTCCTGCTGTAACATTATTGTATAATTATAATCAAATATTACCCACTGTATGCTATCACAATTCTATGACTCCCAAGTCAATGGGGCTCAACAAGATTTCAAACATACGCAAATAAAAAAACTATAACAGCAATCTGTGAAAACAGGACAGTCTGTAAAGATGCAAATGAAACATATACTTCTGTAACTCCAAAAATTCTGAAAAATTAGGAAAAAATAAAAAATTTGCATAGCAGTACTATGTAAAAATTTCAGAATTTTTGCATGTTCCAGTAAAATATAGAAATTCAAACACTACAGCAAAAGTTTCTGTTTTTTCACAGCACACACCAAACAAGCAATTTAAACATCCTAAAGGTAAATCTTGGCACATTATTTTTATAATATAATGGATTTGTACAAGGGGATAATTATTTTTGTTGAAAAGTTTCTGTAATCAAGATTCACAAAGTTTCCATGGGCATGAACAAAGTTCAAGGACGTCCCCCACTTCAACGGTGTTCGTCTTTCTCAGTTTCACTTTTCTTTTTAAAAAAGTTTTAGGTTCCCCTCTGTATTTTTTTTTGTTTTTAAAAGCACTCAACAGCATAAAATGACTCTCTAAAACTTCCGGGTTGTCTCCCAGGCAGCGCTTTCTTTAAAGCCATTAAGCTAGGCATAACATGCTCAAGTAATTGATCCACCCGGATCCCAAGGTATATCAAAGCCAATTTTAATTAACAATGATTTGTAATTTAGTAGTGAGCACAAAGCAACATATATCATGCAATGATGAAGTCTAACTCTCTTCCTATGCATCGGCATGTCATAAAAGAACAATTCATGCACATCATGTAAAGGCTAATGCATAGTACAAACAGTTTCTTGCAATTTTATCGTACTAGAAACATAGAGAGGTGGAGATGTAGTTCCTCTCTCATAATAATTGCAAGTAGGAGCAGCAAACACATGCATATTATATCCATTAAAATCATCATGTGCAACGGTAAAACACAACCCATCAATATAATCCTTAATAAGCGCAAACTTCTCCGATATAGTGTAGTTGGAAGAATTCAAAAAGATAATAGGACTATCATGTGTGGGTGCAATAGTAACAATTTCATGTTTAACATAAGAAAATATAGCAAGTTCATCTGCATAAGCATCATTCATATTGGCATCATGGCCACAAACATAGAAAGTATCAATTTCATCAAAAAGGGATATTTCAAATGAATCCAAGGGATCATAGCAATCATCATAGCATTCATCCTTCGGTAAGCACGAAGAGAAATTAAACAATATATGAGTTGAAGAGTTACTCTCATTAGAATGTGGGCACGGGTAGCTAATCCGCTCTTCCTCCTTTTGTTCTTCGCTCTCCTCGTCATCTTTTTCATCTAATGAGCTCACAGTGTCATCAATGTCTTCTTCCATAGGAGCCTACAAAATATTAGTCTCTTCTTGCACAGCGGAGACTTTCTCAATAAACCCATTAATATCGGCATTGTATTAGTAATTCTCATAGCAATATTTAAGTATAGCAAAATTTTCAGATCTGTAAACAGCATCATCACAATCTTCATACTTTTCAAGCAAAGATTCAATTTCATAAGCACCCTTAAAAGCAACAAATTCTTCTATTCGTTCCACATCATAGTAATCATATATACCATTAGGATAAGAAGCCAAGGTTTCATTATCATTAAATTCACTTGAAAAGGGAAGGTGTGGAGCCTTCATCCTAGAGCAACAAGTATAATCATATCTCAAGCATAAATTCCAAGCTTACCAACGCAACATTTTAATTTGATCCCATAAGTCACTAGTAGAAAACAGGGCATTAGTCCCGGTTCGTAAGGGCCTTTAGTCCCGGTTATGCAACCGGGACTAAAGGCCCCCACTTTTAGTCCCGGTCGTGTTACGAACCGGGACTAAAGGGGCTCCACGTGGCCGTTGCGCAACGCTCAGGCAGGAGGACCTTTAGTCCCGGTTGGTAACACCAACCGGGACTAAAAGGCCGCCATGCGTCAGCCCTTGCCAAGCGCTGTTTTTTTTTGAAAGGAGGGGTTTAGGGTTTTGGAGGGTTTAGGGGTTTCATATTGTGTTTCCCTTTTCTTTTTGTGTTTACCATTCAATTATTTTTTATTTAGGGTTTTCATTTTTATTTTATGTTTTCCATTCAACTCGACGCTAGCTACTACATATAGCAATGAAGGAACCATTACACAACATCGTCATGAATATAGAGAAGTGACCTCTCTTTCTCCGTGCTTGGTCGAACAACAAGTTTTCGTATATCTATTCGACGCTACTACATATAGTACACGTTCATGCATATATACAATATAACATCTCTTACGATCCCTAATATCTAATTGTTGCCAAAATCGCATTCCAATTCCCGATGGTATTCTCCCTCTGTATGTATGACCTCTTCAAGTAAGAATCCCGCCAATTCCTCTTGAATTGCTCGTATGCGATCCTTTGGTAGGAGTTCGTCCCGCTTCTGTTGGATCTAATTTAAAGAAGGGGGTCAATATATATATATAAATAAATAAATAAATATATATATATATATATATATATATATGAATGAAACTCAACACAATTGATGGTAATAAAATAAAATTGTGAATATTGTTTACGTACTTCAAGTTGTTCTAAAATTCTACCCTTCTCACAGGTCGTCTGGCGAATGAACTCGCAAACGTAGTATCCACATAAATTATTCCCGTCGTCCTGCCTCAAGCACTTTACGAGAATAGAGTTCAATCAAAATAATAATCAAGCATGATAATGGTATTGAAACTAGAATCAAAGAGAGATGCGCGGAACTAGCTAGTGCTACTTACATTGGGGTGTCAAAATCGCAGCTCCTTTTTCCATTCACCCCTAGCCTGCTTGGTGAACTCTTTCCAAACCCTGCCCAGCAAAGAAAATGAATAAAGGAGTTATTAATTACTTGATATCAGGAAATGAACGAAATTTGCCGACATAGTGCGATAATGATTGAACTTACTTCTGGAGCATTTCACTCATGTCCGCCCACATCTCAGGGTCTTTACGTTTCGAGTCCATGACAATTACTACTCCTGCGTCAAGCTGAATGACTAGCAGAATAAAGTGGAACCTGCGCACGCATAACTCATCAATTACACTTAACCTCGAGTAAGCGAAACAAAATGTGCACAAGACAGTAACACTCACTTGAAGTTGTAAGGAAATAGTATTTCCCTTCTGGTTTGTTGTCCAATTAACGCCTTTAGCAAGTTTTTCGTTGTATCCTTGGCATTGTTTGCTACCGTAAATTCATGTACGGTATTTGGGTTAATGAACCCAATGTCATAGATTTGTCCTCTTTTGCATTCGAGAATCTTCAATCTGCATAATATAGTGAGGATAATTATACATGCAATGAACGAGCTGAGCTAGAGACTTAATTACAGAAATAATACTTACAGACAATAACAACTGACGATAGTTTTGTCGAGGGCATCTTGATTGTATAACTGAAACAATTCATCAAATTCAATGTACATCTCCTCGACTCCATTGAAGAAATGCTCATCTTTAATTCCCACAAAGATCATGTTGCTCCCTTCCTTTGAGGCTTTCATGTACCACTCATGCAATCTTCGCATTTGTGTTGGTAGATGCGGGAGCTCCTCATGTCTGACGAGAGGCTTCCCGTGCTCGTATCTAAAGGCTAAATCAGCCATGGGGAACTCTCCATGCTCGCCTAAGTATTGACCAAGAGTGAAAGCAACCTCCGGATCAATAACGATATCGGAAGACACCTTGAGCGGGGGGCACGATTGGTTTTTCTGTTCTCCGAGCTGGCGAATTGTTTTCCCCCTTGCACTACTACTACTTCCCGACCGCTGCTGTTCTTTATGTGACTTGATAATAGAGCGGTCATAGTTTGATAGCAGCGGAGGCGGCGGTGGTCGCGTAAGGCTTTCTAGACAGAGCTTCGCTTTTGCCGAATCTATTTTCTCCTTTTGCTCGGGCTGTGTCGGTGCAAGCTGGCGTTTCACGTCGCCATCCACACCCTTCTTGAGTTCATCATCACTCAGTTGGTATGGTAACTTGGCAGGAGCCTCCTTGACGCTTATTGTACCTGCTCTGGATTTCTTCGCAGTTGTACTACTAGCCGTCGGAGCGGCGGTTCTCTTCCGTCGGGGCTGAGGCAGCGGAGTCTGCTGAGGGGCCTCCTCCGGCGGAGTCTGCTGACGCGGCAGACACAGCTGACGCGGCGAAGACAGCTGACGCGGCGGAGACGGCTGAGGCAGCGGAGTCTGCTGATGCGGCGGAGACGGCTGAGGCAGCGGAGATAGAGCTGAATTGGTACTGTGAGGAGTCTGCTGAGGGGCCTCCTCCGGCTGAGTCTGCTGATGCGGCGTCCAATGTGGAAGCACGATGTGTTCCTTTCTCCATAGAATGGTACTCCTTCTGGCATCTCCCAGTTCAGTATCCCCTTCACCTGTAGGGATTTCAAGCTCCAGCTGCTCAAATCCGTTCATAACTTCATCCACCCCGACAACAGCATAGCCATCTGGAATCGGAGAGCAATGGTAAGTTCCATCAGGTACAGGAGGTAAGGCAAAGCCGACCGCCACCTTCACGGATATGTTCATGCATTTCGCATGTAGATCACAATGTTCCCTCTGCGTGATATCATCCACGGGGTAGCGAGGAGCCGTGATATCATCTATGGGACGAACGAGCTCCGTGGAAGCCACGCTGCTTTTCCGCTGAGATGCTGGGCCGGCAGTCTCGAATGAAGGATCTTCGTGCCGCTGAGTTGGGCCGGTAGCTCGCTGGCTGGTAAGTGCCTCTATTTGCTTCTGCTGCAACGCTACTATTTCTTCTACCTTCTGCAGCCGGTCTGCATCCTGTTTCTTTTTTCTTCCTCGGCTTCTGTAAGTGACACTGCAGTCGAGAAACCCAACCTTCCACGGAACGGAGCCTGATGTGCCTCGTGTTCGTCCACTGTGTTCAGCATTCCCGAGGGCCCGTGTCAGCTCATCGTTCTCTCTGTCGGGAATGAACTTCCCGTCCTGCATGTCCTTCATTGCAGCTTGAAGGGCTTTGATGGGTGTTGCAAGTTGCTCTTTTGTATAAATACACTTCCCTGTTTCTGGGTTCAACGTTCCCCCATGCCCGTAGAACCAAGTCCTTGCCCGTTCGATCCACTGCAATGTCTGTGGATCAATCCCTTTAGTAATCAGGTCGTTCTCAATTTTCTCCCACTTAGGCCTGGCAACCTTGTAACCACCTGACCCCGTAACATGGTGATATTCTTTCTTTGCAGCATTTATCTTATTTCTTTCTGACCTTTTTCTTAGCTTCATCCGATTTCTTGTACTTCACAAATACGTCCCAGTGATCTTTTAACTTCTCATGTGCTCCGGTGAATGTTGGAGTCTTGTCTTTCTGGACATAGTCTTGGTTCAATCTTTTCTTCCAGTTGCAGAATTGTGCGGCCATCTTCTTAAGAGCCCACGACTTGACTTTTCGCTCTATAACTGGGTTATTTGAATCCACCTCTGGCGGTAGGGTGAAATTTGTCATGAGCGTATTCCAAAGCATTTCTTTGCATATATCCTCGACATAAGTAACTCCATCGTCCGCCTTCGGCTTATTCCATTCTTGAATGGAGATCGGGATGCTGCCCCTAACAATAACTCCGCACTGACTTATAAATGCATCTGCGTTCTGCTTGGGAGCAATCGGTTTGCCATCTGCATCGACTTCTTCGATCTTGAACCTTTCATTATCGCCCAACCTTTTTTCGGGCCTCGTTTCTTTATCGAAGATTGGCTCGATTCGGAGGGCTAAAAGAAGAAATAAGCATTAATATATGTATATACAAATCAATTAATGCATCTAGTCAGTAGAGGCTTAATTAATATACCTCGCCGGACTTTGTAATAATTAAGGTTCCAACACCGGAGCCGTCATCTTCTCGCTCCATTCTCTCACCGGAGCTGTTCATTCCCTCACCGGAGTCGTTCAGAAAATGTGAGGTGATATCATCATCTCCGTCGCGGATTATTTCCTCCAACATGTTTTCTTGTTCTTCGTCTCTGGCGTGTTCCGGATCCATAGTTTCTGCAATCACTTGCAAGTTATTTCATATGCATTTTATACAGTTTTAGTATTCTGGACAGAACAACAAGTTTATTTATTTTAACATGTATGATGATGGCAAAACATAATCTACAAGAGAAATCGAAACAAATGCATATAAAGAACGTCTCGATCGGAGTTACGGTTCTACCGGAACGAAACGGTGAGGACTCTTCACCGGCGATCTTCGGGGACTCCTCTGGCAACCCAAAATATCGGGAAGGAAACGGTGAGGACTCTTCACCGGCGATCGTCGGGGACTCCTCCGGCAACCCAAAATATCGGGAAGGAAACGGTGAGGACTCTTCACCGGCGATCGTCGGGGACTCCTCCGGCGATCGTCGGGACTCCTCTGGCAACCCAAAATATCGGGAAGGAAATGGTGAGGACTCTTCACCGGCGATCGTCGGGGACTCTTCCGGCGATCGTCGGGACTCCTCCGGCAAACCAAAATATCGGGAAGGAAACGGTGAGGACTCTTCACCGGCGATCGTCGTCGACTCCTCCGGCGATCGTCGGGGACTCTTTTCACCGGCGATCGTCGGGGACTCCTTCCGCTTAAATTCTTTTGAACTAAATTCTACCAGCAAGAAGACATAAAAATTCTCTTCTTTCATGTTCAAAGCTACCTCATATGATGCTTGCATTAAATCACACAAAAATGACAAAATGGCATCTTTTGCAAAAATGACATGCAACAAAATCAATACAAAATATTGACCAAGTTTATATACAAAATATTAACATCCACAATACAAAATCAATACCATTAGAATTATCATTCAATATGTTTTCATACCTTATATATTTTTTATTGTGAAAATTTAAATTGTTTTCGCTAACTTGATCAAACTTTCTCCCGGAAAAAAATTTGGATCAAACTTTATAAATTTTTTCTGTCCATTAAGATCACTCCTTCTTCAACATTGATAATGCTCACTGAAAATCTATGAATCTGGGGTATAATTGACTGAGACAAAAATAACAAAAAGGAAAAAAAAGACAGCTAGGCGGGTGGCGTCGGAGCGGCCTGAGCGCGGGCGGCGTCGGTGTCGGCGTCGGTGACCGCGGGGGGGGGGGGGGGGGGGATAGGAGGAGGAGGGGAACAGCGACGGCTCACAGTTAGCCGGGGAGCGGGGGGGCGGCAAGGCTTGGTGACACGGCTCGGGGAGGAGGGTGAGGAGGTCCGGCGTCGGCGGCCGTCGGCGACGAGGGCGGCGGGGCGACGAGCGGCTACGGGCGTCGGCGACGGGGGGGGGGGGGACGCGATCTCCGGCAGCCTGGCGGCGGCGTGGTGTGGTTCGGCGTCGGGGCAGGCCTGCGGCATCGCGAGATAGATGGAGAAGATTGGGGGAGGAAGATGGCCGGGGCGGTTAAATACCTCGAGCTTTAGTCCCGGTTGGTGGCTCCGACCGGGACTAAAGGCCTACCTTTAGTCCCGGTCGGAGCCACCAACCGGGACTAAAGCTAATTTTCGGCAGCCAAAAGGGCGCGAAAGGGTAGGCATTTAGTCCCGGTTGGTGGCTACGACCAGGACTAAAGGTTGGCCTTTAGTCCCGGTTTGTGCCACCAACCGGGACAAACCTGGTGTTTTAATCAAAAACAGATTATGTTTAGCTCTTTTAGTTTTATACCTTTTTCCTTTGTTTTAATTATTTTAGTTTATGTTTTCTTGTTAATCTTTTGCCAAATTATATTATGTTAATTCTAAGTTAATATTATTTTGATCATAACTAGAGTTTTATAAAAGCTTTTTAGTTGATTCTTTTTGCTATTGAAGAATATTATGAAATACTTTTTGTTAACCTAATAATGTTATATTTTCTTTTCTGTTAAGTTATTAGTTTAGTATTTTGTTTTGTTTTCTATTTGCTTTTTCTTATTGTTTTCTTTATTGCTTTATTCATTGATTGTATTTTGATTGCTAGAATGCTTGCTAGAGTGAATGCTTATATGAATGCAATGTTTGATTATATAGATTTTCATCAGATAGTGACAAATAGTTCTATCAAGTTATTTTTCATAGGTACCATTGCCGCAACATTTCGCATTGAAGGGCCAGCATCAGGTGGTGGTTTGTCAATATGTTTTTGAAAATATGACACAAGGCGATCAATGTTGTCAAAATCTTTCTTCCGGAATCTAAAGCCCTTTGGGTATAACCCAACATACTCATGATGTGGGGTTGTACTCCTGATGTAAGATAATATAAAGGTGCCTGGATGTTCATGAGATATGCCTGCATATTTGTACAAGGAAAGAAACATACATTTATCAAAAATTAAAATAGATGCCAATCTTGCCAGTTAATACATCGCCTTCATGTAACTGTAGTGATTCTAGATCAAAGCCATCATCAGAATAGTTGTGGAGCATAACTTTGGCTTTCAACCCAGAATCAAAGGTGCAAATTATTCGGTTATATTGTATATGCCGAACAGTTACTTGAACAATCCTACCATCTGATATGTTGTCCTCAGTTTCACCAGAAAGCAACCAGAACTCCTCTCATCTGGACTTGGCTCGGCATAAGGGGTCCTCCGATCAGAGAAACCACACAGTAGGGGTGGAATCTTGCAAAACTTGGGATTTTCCAGCTATAAGTCCGGAAACTCACTAGAGAGAAAGTCTTCACTTTTTCTTCGCGTGTGTCCCTTGCTTATTGCGCCGTAACCATGGATAATCTTCATCATTTAACAGGATGCTTGGGTCAGTCTTCACTGTGAATGGAGGAATTTCATCAAACTTTTCATAATCTTCTGACTTGTCTGTCTTGTCCTCCACTCCCATGATGTTTCTTTTCCCTGAAAGAACTATGTGGCGCTTTGGCTCATCGTATGATGTATTCGCTTCCTTATCTTTTCTTTTTCTCGGTTTGGTAGACATGTCCTTCACATAGAAAACCTGCGCCACATCATTGGCTAGGACGAATGGTTCGTCTGTGTACCCAAGATTGTTGAGATCCATTGTTGTCATTCCGTACTGCGGGTCTATCATTACCCCGCCTCCTGTCAGATTGACCCATTTGCACCGGAACAAAGGGACCTTAAAATCACGTCCATAGTCAAGTTCCCATATCTCCTCTATGTAACCATAATATGTGTCATTTTCCCTATTGGTGTTTGCTGCATCAAAGCGGACACCACTGTTTTGGTTGGTGCTCTTTTTATCTTGGGCGATCGTGTAAAATGTATTCCCATTTATCTCGTACCCTTGGAAAGTCAATACAGTCGAAGATGGTGTCCTGGCCAACAAGTACAACTCATCTCCAACAATGGTGTCATTCATGAGATGTGTTTGCAACCAACCGCCAAAGTTCGCCATGTGTGTACATTTAATCCAGGGGTCAGATTGCTCCGGGTTCTTGGAGCGTACAATATCCATGTGTTCCTCGATATACGGGGCCACCAAGGTAGAACTTTATAGAACTGTGTAGTGTGCTTGCGCCCAAGAATGCCCGTCCCTACATATTATTGATTTCGGTCCTAGCGTGCCTTTTCCACTCAGTCTCCCCTCATGCCGCGATTGAGGAACACCAATCGGCTTAAGGTCAGGAATAAAGTCAACACAAAACTCAATAACCTCCTCTGTTTCATGGCCCTTGGAGATGCTTCCTTCTGGCCTAGCACGGTTATGAACATATTTCTTTAAGACTCCCATGAACCTCTCAAAGGGGAACATATTGTGTAGAAATACAGGACCCAGAATGGCAATCTCTTCGACTAGGTGAACTAGGACGTGCGTCATAATATTGAAGAAGGATGGTGGGAACACCAACTCGAAACTGACAAGACATTGGACCAAATCATTCTGTAACCTTGGTAGGATTTCTGGATCGATTACCTTCTGAGAAATTGCATTGAGGAATGCACATAGCTTCACAATGGCTAATCGAACATTTTCTGGTAGAAGCCCCCTCAATGCAACCAGAAGCAATTGCGTCATAATCACGTGGCAGTCATGAGACTTTAGGTTTTGGAATTTTTTTCTCTGCCATATTTATTATTCCCTTTATATTCGACGAGAAGCCAGACGAGACCTTGATACTGAGCAAGCATTCAAAAAAGATTTCCTTCTCTGCTTTGGTAAGAGCGTAGCTGGCAGGACCTTGATACTGATGCATGCCGTCTTTTTCGTTCATACGTTGCTGGTCCTCCCGTGCCTCCGGTGTATCTTTTGTCTTCCCA
The DNA here is from genome assembly GCA_039707655.1 of Elymus sibiricus. NCBI lineage: Eukaryota > Viridiplantae > Streptophyta > Magnoliopsida > Poales > Poaceae > Elymus > Elymus sibiricus. The sequence goes on along the minus strand of CM077668.1, from coordinate 147,842,033 downwards.
TACACGCCCAAGAAGCCTAGCAGGTTCACGCAAAGATTCTTCGTCACGTGCATCACGTCAATTGCAGAGCAGACCTCTAGGACTTTCCAATAGGGTAGCTCCCAAAATATAGATTTCTTCTTCCACATGGGTGCGTGTCCGTCAGCGTCATTCGGAACAGATTGTCCGCCAGGACCCTTTCCAAAGATTGCTTTTAAATCCTTGACCATATCAAATATATCATCACCAGTACGGTGGCCAGGCTTCTTCCGGTGATCTGCCTCACCTTTGAAATGCTTGCCTTTCTTTCTTAAGAGATGCCTGATCGGAAGAAATCGATGATGTCCCAGGTACACATTCTTCTTACATTTATCCAAATATATACTTTCAGTGTCATCTAAACAGTGTGTGCATGCATTGTATCCCTTGTTTGTTTGTCCTGAAAGGTTACTAAGAGCAGGCCAATCATTGATGGTTACAAACAACAACGCTCGTAGGTCAAATTCCTGCTGTTTGTGCTCATCCCACACACGTACACCTTTGATATCCCACAACTGTAAAAGTTCTTCAACTAATGGCCTTAGGTAGACATCAATGTCATTGCCGGGTTGCTTAGGGCCTTGGATGAGCACTGGCATCATAATGAACTTCCGCTTCATGCACAACCAAGGAGGAAGGTTATAGATACATAGAGTCACAGGCCAGGTGCTATGATTGCTGCTCTGATCCCCAAAAGGATTAATGCCATCTGCACTTATACCAAACCATAAGTTCCTTGCGTCATCTGCAAACTCCGGGCACTTTCTCTCGATTTTTCTCCACTGCGACCCATCAGCGGGTACTCTCAACATCCCGTCTTTCTTACGGTCTTCTTTGTGCCATCGCAACAACTTGGCATGCTCTTTGTTTCTGAACAGACGTTTCAACCGTGGTATTATAGGAGCATACCACATCACCTTGGCAGGAATCCTCTTCCTGGGGCGCTCGCCCTCAACATCACCAGGGTCATCTTGTCTGATCTTATACCGCAATGCACCGCATACCGGGCATGCATTCAAATTCTCGTACTCCTCACCGCGGTAGAGGATGCAGTCATTAGGGCATGCATGTATCTTCTGCACCTCTAATCCTAGAGGGCAGAGAACCTTCTTTGCTTCGTACGTACTGTCAGGCAATTCGTTATCCTTTGGAAGCTTCTTCTTCATTATTTTCAGTAACTTCTCAAATCCCTTGTCAGATAAACCATTCTCTGCCTTAAATTGCAGCAATTCCAGTGTGGTACCGAGCTTTGTGTTACCATCTTCGCAATTTGGGTACAACCATTTTTTGTGATCCTCTAACATGCGATCGAACTTCAACTTCTCCTTTTCACTTTCGCATTCTCTCTGTGCATCAACAATGACCCGGCGAAGATCATCAGCGGGCACATCTGGTGCCTCTTGATCTTCAGCTTCCCCCGTTGCAGTATCACCGTATTCAGGGAACATAGGATAGTTGTCATCATCCTCTTCTTCTTCATTGTCTTCCATCATAAACCCTCTTTCTCCGTGCTTGGTCCAACAATTATAGTGGGGCATGAAACTGGACTTAAGCAGGTGGAAGTGAAGGGTTTTCGAGGAAGAGTAATCCTTCGTATTCTCACAGACAACACATGGACAATACATAAAACCATTCTGACTGTTTGCCTCAGCCACATCGATAAAATTATGCAGGCCCGTAATGTACTCGGAAGTGCGTCGGTCACCGTACATCCATTGCCGGTTCATCTGCATTATATAATTAAGTATATCAAAAACCATTACAGAACATCATGAATAGAGAAATGACCAAATTAATACAAGTTCACCATCACATTAAAACCAAAGTACAGTAGTGATCAAATGTTATTACTGCAAAAATAAATACATAAAGTTCATACATAGTTCTCATAAAACAACATACAACTATCTAGAGCATCTAATTAAAACATACATTGAAACTAACATACAACTATGTAAAACATTTAAATGCAACAACAAATGCGATCAAAATCGCAACTAAGGTAACAATTTATCCAACAGCATAATGATACCAAGCCTCTTTATCAATGGCATATTTTTTAATCTTTCTAATCTTCAAGCGCATTGCATCCATCTGGATCTTGTGTAGATCGACGACATCGGCAACATGCAACTCCAATTTCATCTTCTCTTCTTCAATTATTTTCAATTTTTCTTTCAAATAATTGTTTTCTTTTTCAACTAAATTTAACCTCTCGACAAGAGGGTCGGTTGGAATTTCTGGTTCACATACCTCCTAGATAAAAACATCTATGTCAAGTTGGTCGGCATAATTATCATAAACACTAAATGAACAAATAGTTATAAAAGATAATATACCACATCCGAATCATAGACCGGACGAGAGCCGACGGGGGCGGATATCAAAACCATGGCACTATATAATAACAAACAATAATACAAGTAAGAAAATTATACAAGTAGTTATCTAAATCATACAAGTAAGAATTTTTTCTTTTTAAAAAAAGATAAGAACAAGAGGCTCACCACGGTGGTGCCGGCGACGAGATCGGCGCGGGCGATCGACGGCGGTGAGGATGGGGACGGGGACGGGCTTGGAGGAAGAACAGAGGAGAAGAAAGAGGAGAAAGCTTAAGTGTGGCTCGGGCACCTCATATCATGTTTGTTTTGTGTGAACTCAATTGGCATCATGCTCTCAGGCATTTCATCGAACACCTCATGTGCATAGGAAGGGAGAACAAAGTAGCACACACCTCCCACCTTCTGTGAGGAAAAAACAGAGGAGAGGGCGGGCAGGGGCGGGGGTATATATAGGCAAATTTGTAGTCCCGATTGGTGTCTAAAACCGAGACTGAAGACAGACCTTTAGTCCCGGTTGGAGACACCAGCCGGGACTAAAGGGCATCACACCCATTTAGTCCCGGTTGGTGTCTCCAACCGGGACTAAAGGTCCCATTTGAACCGGGACTGATGCCTGCCGAGCCCCGACCGGCGCCCTAGCCGCTCGAACCGGGACTAATGCTCACATTAGTCCCGGTTCGTAATGCGACCGGGACTATTGCTCCGATCCAGCTTGAACCAAAGCCCTGTTTTCTACTAGTGAGTGTTTCCCTTTTTGAGACGAGCGATAATCCCTAAAGTATTCCCGGTGATCCAAAGTATCTCCCATTATTAAGTTGAATGGAGATTTATCACGATTATCAAAGTAGTATTTAATGTTTTCCACATAACCAGCATCGAGTGTTTTAGGAGGTTCCCCATCTCCATGAGTAGCAAGTATTTTTTTGGTGTTTCGTGTTCCATATCCATAACTAAAGATATAAAACAACTTAGAACAGAAAATAAAAACTGCTTAGTGATAAAGCAAACAAGCACACACGTGAATATCAACCCCACGCTATTGCTCCCCGGCAACGGCGCCAGAAAAAGGTCTTGATAACCCACAAGTATAGGGGATCAGTTGTAGCCTTTCTCGATAAATAAGTGTCGAACCCAACGAGGAGCTAAAGGTAGAATCAATATTCCCTTCAAATTCTGTCGACCACCGATACAACTCTACACACACTTAACGTTCGTTTTACCTAGAACAAGAATAAAATTACTTTGTAGGTGTAAGGATAAAACTAGAAGTACTTAGCAAGAATAAAACTACGAGTAAATTGCAAGATAGTAAAAGTTAGTTATTTAGTAGAGAGTTTTTTTGTAACACAAGAGAAGAATTTGTCCCTAGGCAATCGATAACTAGACCGGTAATCATTATTGCAATTTTATATGAGGGAGAGGCATGAGCTAACATACTTTCCGTACTTGGATCATATGCACTTATGATTGGAACTCTAGCAAGCATTCGCAACTACCAAAGATCATTAAGGTAAAACCCAACCATAGCATTAAGTAACAAGTCCTCTTTACTCCCATACGCAACAACCCCCTTACTCGGGTGTAAGCTTCTGTCACTCTAGCCGCCCACTATAAGAGAATTATGAACGTATTGCAAACCCTACAGCGGGAACCCCTCACGCTTGCGCGACACGGAGGGCACCATAGGACAGCACCAAAATAAAACATACAACTCAAACCAATCACGATCATCAATCAACCCAGAGGACAAAACGAATCTACTCAAACATCATAGGATTGCCACATATCATTGGATAATAATATATAGCGTTAAGCACCATGTTTAAGTAGAGATTACAGCGGGGAGAAGAGGTGTTACACCGGCGATTTCAAGAGTACTTGGTTTAAAACTTCCAATTTATTCAAGTAGTTTCACTCGATGAAAAATGCATGAAAAATGCATTCTATTGCTGATTCTCTGTCAGGAATTACACTGCATAGAGGGGGAGAGAGTTGGTCTTGACGGCGGCGAAGTTGTTGGTGTAGATCGCCGTCACGATGGTTGCCCCGGCGGCGTTCCGGCGCCACCGGGAGAGAGAGGGAGAGAGCCCCCTCCTTCTTCTTCTTCCTTGGCCTCCCCCCTAGACGGGAGGAGAGTTTTCCCTCTGGTCCATGGCCGCCATGGCTCCCGGAGGGCAGGAGCCCCTCCGAGATTGGATCCCTCTCTCTGTTCTCTTCTGTTTCGCGTTCCTGTTTTCTGACCGAAAACTGTTTCTTAAATTCCCGGAGATCCGTAACTCCGATTGGGCTGAAATTTTGAGGGGATTTTCTTCTGGATATTATCTTTCTTGCGTCGAAAGAAGGGTACCAACCATCTTACGGGGTAGCCACAAGCCTGCTGGGCGCGCCCTGGGTAGGGGAGCTTGTGGGGCCCTCGGGCATCGTCTCACGTTGATTCTTTTTCCCAAAAATCACATATATTCCAAAATAAATCTCCGTAAATTTTTATCGCGTTTGGACTTCGTTTGATATGGATTTTCTGCGAAACAAAAAACATGCAACAAATAGGAACTGGCACTGGGCACTGGATCAATATGTTAGTCCAAGAAATCATATAAAATGTTGCCAAAAGTATGTGGAAATTGTAGAATATTGACATGAAACAATAAAAAATTATATATATGACGGAGACATATCACTCACCAGGCCGGATCCAGCCAAGAGATGGACCAAGACTCGAGAGGGCAACAAAGGTAGGCACCGACCTTCGGGCGACTTGTTCCCCACGACAAGAAGGGCGGCGGTCTAGATTGCATTTCCTTCCTGTAAAACCCTAACCTCCACCACCTATATAACGGGGAGGTAGGAGAACGCCTGCAGCATCCAATCTAGAGATAGACAACTCTCGGTAGAAATTACAATCTCCATTGTATTCCCTCGCACGAGGTATCCCATCGCCATGAATAACAAGAAGCTGTATGTAGGGTATTACTCTCCGGAGGCACGAACCTGTGTAACATGTGTGTGCGGGCTCCGTCCCGGTACTTCCGACCACATCAGGAACCCTACCGAGGAATTTGGCGGTATTTTGCACCGTCACTAGGGTTCAACCTTGGCCACCAACGACAAATGTAATCAAACACATTGTCCGCATAATCAAACAAATGTAACTTCAAATAAGACCGGCCACAAAATGGCCTTCTATTGAAAAAACAAGTTTTAATCATGTTATTTATAGTTATATAGTACAATCAGCAATCAAACACAATATACAAAACAACTAAGGGCATTCCAATCATTTCCACATGTTCCTACATCATTTTTTTTTTGAGAATAACCTGAGCATAACTACTCAGCGTTATGGTTACAATCAGTCAACCAAACATCCCGAACATCATCAGGCACGTCACCAATAGTCTCCTGATTGCCTTTGCTACGAGCCAAAGCTGCAAGGCTATGGCCCAGGCTGTTTCCTGCTCGCTTGACTGTACTCACTTTGCTCGTTCTGAAGTAACCCAGCAGCTGTTTGATATCGCTTATTATCGGGAAACACTGCGACGCGGCATGTCCGTCCATCAGTAACTCTCTGGCCACCGTGCAGCAGTCAGTCTCGATCACAATATCCCCTCTAAAAACTCTGGCCAGCGCTGTCAAGCCGACTAGCACTGCAATAGACTCAGCTTCCTCTACATTCCTGCACTCGCCTGTTCGCTGACTGACAGAGATGAAAACTTTACCTTGCCAATCCCTGGCTACCGCTCCCGCCGAGCTCAGTCCCGATTCAGTATGGAAAGCCGCGTCTGTGTTTAACTTAACCGCTCCCAGGTCTGGAGCAAGCCAATGGCTGGGTGTGGGAGTCGCCGGTTTCCGGGTGAGTTCAGGGAACTGGGACATCGGTGTTACATCATTTCCGGGCTGGCGCCCGTCTTGCATGCAGGCAATATCCTCTATGTATTTTTGGAGAAAAACTGATGATTCCAGGATCGTTTCTTTACCATCACCATGTATGCAATTGTCTCTAATATGCCATGCCCTCCAAAACAACAACATGACCTTGATTCTTTCTTGTTCAGTGCAGGTGTCCAGCAGGACCTGAAGCCAGTCCTCTCCCGTATTTTGAAAGCGTTTCTCCCCTGGGAAATTCCATCTCTTCCTCATAGCATCCCTCAAGGCTTTACTCTTTGTGCATGTCACCACCGCATGGAAATCATCTTCCTCCTCTCTCCCACAAATGCTGCAGATAGCGTCATGGGTAATTGTCCGCTTGTGTTTATTCAGTTTAGTAGCCAGGGTTCCAGTGGCCACCCTCCAGCCAAACACCCTAATTTTGTTTGGTACCTTCATTTTCCATATCACATCCCAGATGCTTCGGTCACCCGCATCATTTGACGAGGACGAAACCTCATTTTCCGCTGGGATCTTCAGTTTGGTCGCCAGTTTGTAGGCACTCTTTACTATAAAGATACCGGATTTTTCGAAGTGCCACGCAGCAAGGTCGTCCACCTCCCTTCTAGGGATGCGGATCTTTTTTATTTCCTCCCCATCAAACGGGTAAAAGATTTGATCAATGAGATCCATGTCCCATTCTTTTGTTCCTGGTTTCATGAGCTGATTCACCCACCTCAGTCGTGACCTCCTGATAAACTTTGCTGTTGTTAGTCCTTGTTTTCTAGGGATCCATTGGTCCCTCTGGATCTGAATTCTCTTACCATTTCCCACTCGCCAGATGATTCCTTTTTTGAGCAGTTCGAGCCCGCTCTCAATCCCTCTCCATACCGGTGATGCATCAGAGGCAAAAACAGTGTCAAGAATGTCGCCATGTGGGTAGTATTTCGACTTTAGGACCCTAGCACACAGGCTATCCGGGTTCTGGAGCAACCTCCAGCCTTGCTTGGCTAGCAAAGCAAGATTGAAAAGGTGCATGTCTCTGAATCCGATACCCCCATCTCGCTTTGGTCTCGTTAATCTTTCCCACGACATCCAGTGTACTTTCCGATGACCATCCTCGTATCCCCACCAGAATTCGCGTATCATACGCTCGTACTTGTCACAGAAACCCTTAGATAACAGAAAAATACCCATAGTGTAGGTAGCCAGGGCCTGTACAACTGATTTTATGTGGACTTCCTTGGCGGCATACGACATGAAACGCTCATTCCAATCACTGCATTTCTTGCCCAAGCTGTCTAGGATCGGTTGGAAATCCCCATCCTTCATTCTTCCTTCCGGGGTAGGTAGCCCAAGATATTTGCTTTCAAACGAGGCCGACTCCACCCCAAGCGTTTCTTTAATTTCCAATCTCACTTGTTCCGGGCACTTCTCACTGAACATAAGGGAGCACTTACTAGCACTTAACAGTTGGCCCGTGCCCTCTTGGAAGCTCTCAAGGACCCCCTTGATCACTCTAGCTTGTTCCACCGTGGCCTTGAAAAAGAGCATGCTATCATCCGCGAACAGGAGATTAGATATACCTGGGCTGTTTCTTGCAACCTTTATTGGAGTAATCCTCCCCTCCGAGACTTCCTTATTCAATAGAGCCACCAAGCCGTCCGCCACGAATAGGAATAGGTATGGGCTTAGTGGATCACCCTGGCGTAGGCCACGAGATGGCTTGAAAAAATCCAGATTTACTCCGTTGCAGCGAATTGTGAATCTAACTGAGGTAACACACCGCATCACCCAATCTGTCCACTTCCTGTTAAATCCCAGCTTGAGGAGAACCTCTTCCAGGAACTGCCAGTCAACCCTGTCGTAAGCCTTCGCAAGGTCAAGTTTGTAGGCGCAGTGGTTATCACGAAAGCTTCTACTATGTTGAATTTTATGGAAACATTCAAACGCTATAATCGCGTTATCTGTTATCATCCTTCCGGGTATAAAAGCACTCTGCGTGTCAGATACAATGTCGTTCAGCAATGGTCTCATACGGTTGACCAAACACTTCGCGATCACCTTGTATATGACGTTACAAAGACTGATTGGGCGGTAATCCTTTAGCGATTTGGGATCCATCCCTTTCGGTATGAGCACAATAATCGTATCATTAATCCCTTCAGGCAGTTCTCCTGTTTCAAAGAAATGCAGCACACCTTTAACAACATCACCCTTCAGCAACGCCCAATTCCTTTGGTAGAATCGCGCGGGGAGGCCATCCGGGCCCGGAGCTTTAAGAGGCCCTATCTGAAATAGCGCATCGCTCACCTCCTGTTCCGTGAACTCGCTCGTCAGTTGTTGATTCATGCCCTCGTCCACTTTAGTGGTGAACAGCTCAATGATTTTTCTGGGGAGTACACCTTCCTGTTTCTCATATAACTTTTTGAAAAAATCAGTAGCAAGTTTGCCGATACCTTCCTGGCCCTCGACCCAGTTGCCTTGTTCATCTTGGAGTCTACTGATCCTATTTTTCTTCTTTCTCCAAGTGGCCCTTCGGTGGAAATATTTTGTGTTTCTGTCACCCTCTCTCAACCAAGTGGCCCGAGATCTCTGCCTCCACATCATCTCTTCTCTCAGCAAGAGCTCATCCAGGTCTCTAGACAATTTACTTATTTTACTATGCACTGTAGGAGTCGGTTTGGAACACATAAGCAGTTTCAGTTTGTTCCTGATTGCCGCTGTTTTTTGAATGACAGAGCCAAAGTCTTTTTTGGCCCAGCTCTGAAGATCTTGTTGCATAGTTCGTATCTTTCTATTGACGCCATTGAGATCACTAGCCTCATGCTCCTTCTGCCACGATTCTCTGATAGAATCAGTCAATGAATCAACTCGTTCCCACATATACTCATATCTGAAGGTGCTCGTGTTACTGCTACCAACCGGTCTCCATTCCTGTCTATTCCCCAGCTTCAGTAACAATGGGAGATGATCAGACCTTGTGGTGCAGATGTGTTCCACCGATGCCTCCCTAAAAACTTGGCTCCATTCACAAGAGGCAACGCCTCTGTCTAGACGTGCTCTTACATTCTTACATCCAGCTTGCTTATTGTCATAGGTCCACTTTGGTCCTCTAAAACCCAAGTCAAACAACCTGCAATCAGCCAGTGTGTCTCTGAAATTTTCCATTTGCCTCTCTGACCGCTTAGTTGCAGAAAAATGCTCTGACTGCCACATAGTTTCGTTGAAATCGCCCAACATCAACCACGGCAGGTTTGAATTGTTTTTTATTCTTTTGAGCAAAGTCCACATGTGGTGTCTCTCATTTGCTTTTGGTTCACCATAAATAAAAGTGCCCCGCCAAAGAGGGCCATGGGGACTTAGACGAATAGACACATCGATATACCTCGGTCCAACGGCAAGCTGTTTTATTTCTACGCTCTCATCATAGTAAAGCGCGATGCCGGCCCCTTTTCCTTTGCCGACACGCGTGATACAATTCTTGAGGCCCAGCCTCCATCTCAGTTATTCACTACCAGGTTGCTTTGCCGTGTTTCAGATAAGAAAACCACTTTGGGCTTGTGTGCACGAGACACACAAGCTCCTGAACTGTCCGGGGCTGCCCGATTCCCCGGCAGTTCCAGCTCAAGATGCTCATCCTTCCTGACGGGCGCGCACCTTGGCACCCGTCAGTTTACCGACAGCCCCGGGGTCGGTTGCTTCCGTTCCGCCATCTCTGCCCTTATCCTCCTCTTCCTCAGTCTCTCCCTTTCCTCTCATTTTCTTATTTTTCTCTCCCCTCTCCTCACTGATTACATGATCCTCTTCTATATCCTGGCTCCTACATCATTTCCGCATGTTCCTACACCAGACACAGCTACTACAGCACAACTACCAAACAACTACATCTCGGCTCCAAGCTTTCAGCCGCAACTATCTGCTAGAGCCGCACCATCCAGTTGGAGTCGTTGCAGTTGCAGCCGTGAAATTTACAACCAAACAAACCCCCCATTTGTTGGTCGGCACTAATACATAGTCAAAGTTAGTAGGATACGGGTTCACCTATTCCTCAGTTAGGAACGGAAGGGGCAAAGCTCTATTGCACTACCTCTATTGCACTCCCTCTATCGCACTAGGACTACCACCCCAACACGGAGGTGTACTTACAACGACAAGGGTCATTCTATCTTGTGGATAAAGCACGGTTTGTTCATTCATTTTAGTCTGTACGTAGTCCATATTGAAATATCTCAAACATCTTAAAGATGGGAGTACTAGTGAATGAATAAAAGGAGATTGTGTTGTGAAAAAAAAAAGTAGAGGCATATAACAATAACAAACTCATAAAACCTTCCACATTGTAAGGGCAACTGGTGAAATGAGCCATACAGTACCATGACCGATAGTATCCAGTTGGTCCAGGTCGAAAAGGAAATTAGAATGGTGACAAGTAGCAAAACATATCCAGTTGTTCACAGGCAAACGGAGCCCATTACATGATAAACCAGTCATGACACGCAACTAACTTCACTTGGCTCAAAGCTTCTTATAATGCAAGAGGAACGCCCACCCTGCTAAACTATGTTGCATGTGGATGGAGCAGAAGCCGTTGAGGTTGGCGGTGCTTCAGTCACGGCATCTCCAGCACTCAACCCTGACGAACCTTCAACCAAAGCTTCAGTCACGCCATCTCCAGCACTCAACCCTGATGAACCTTCAACCAAAGCTAAGAGATGTTAGGCAAAATACTGGATACATGCAACGTATTTGAACAAAACACGCTAGCTTCCAGTTATGGAAATAGTAGAAACTGTAATCCGATACAACAGAAACTTGGTATATGATACTGGCACTGTCTCAGGAACTAATAATAATAATTCAATATATACCAATCAGTGGAAACGAACAGATTGCCTGATAATCCAAACAACTTTTTTGGGGAAACATTTAAACAACTTGATATAATGCGAGGAAAATGAGTTTCAAAATGTCAGTGTTTTGCCCAAAAGAAGAATAAAATCAGCAACTGCTTCATATTAATTAATCTCCTCCTCACTAGAATTTAATTATCTTTATATAATGTACGTACATGCTTTCCTATCACTCGTTGAGAATCTAATCTAGTCTTAACCCCTAGTTTCATAGCATGTACTTAGTTTACGCATAAGCATTAACAAGGTACCATGTATAAATTGGCAATAGCCGTAGCAGATAACAATTGGCAATAATGAAACAAGATGCATGCACTCAGTTTCAGCTTTGGATCAAATACCAACAACGAAGAGTAGGATGGTTTATACAAAGATTCATCAATCACCAAACTGATTATATCCAGTAAATAAACTAGCTATAAGTGAACATGCCAAAAGGGTATAGTTAAGAGTTGAGTTGGATATATTTTTAACAAAATCACCCTCATCCTAACTCTCATGAGACACAAAATGTTAATGCATGCCCCTATATGCCTAACTACTGCCCATATGCTAACACTCAAAACCGATAGAATGGCACTTGGCTTCCAAAATAGGTGAAGTACTGATAACATGTACTGTTAGTCTGTTACTGAAGAGTATTCATGAGAATATGCCTTTCTCAGGAAACTCAAATTGGGTAATTCAAGGTGCCGTGTTTCTAAAGAAATGTTCATGAGAATATGTCTTCTCAAGAAATTCAAATCGGGCAACCCAAACAACACAAAAACCGGTTTAAGTGTTGTGATGCCACTATAATCAAAAGAAAAGGTCTGAAAGGAAATGAAAAGTGTCCCTCATGGATCTCCTGGTGACAATTTTTTTACTTTGGAATCAAAGGTATATAAGGACCAAATGGCACTGAAGGCAATTTCCAGGGTGAGCTGACTCCACTACCTAAGTCTATCTTAAGGTAGATTGTAAAAACAAGGAACCGACGATAGTTTATTCTGGAGGCAAATTCCCTACAACTACAGTAGTAGTAGTGCTTAAAAAAATTGGATAAAGATGCAAAACAAACAAGGTGGGAGTAAATGATAAGATGACAATTATAGAATCATGCATCCTATGTATACCATAGTTTTAAATAGCGGGACATGGCAAATAGCGCTAAAAGCATTAGCACGCTAAATTGGAGCTATAGCGTGCTAAATGGTGCTAAACGGCTTAGCGTGATGCCCCTCCAAATGCTATAGCGTCGAGATTGCGCCCTATTTTTAAACTATGATGTATATACACACTGGTCATGACCTGACACTTAATAACGAAGCGGCAAATGAATTATGCAGCAATGAAATAACATACAAAGATAATACAGGAACCATGACATTAAGCTAGCTAATGCCTCTAATGGTACCACACAGTCACACATTAGAACAAGTAGCTAAATTAGCCATTCAATTCACATGCACATGGCCCTGTAAACTAGATATATGATTCATACTTCTATTCCTAACTCACAAGTGCCATTATATCGCGGGGAAGAGTTCCATGCAAGGTAGGAGATAAATCACCTGCGGAGAACACGGGAGGAAGCTCAAATGGGAAAACGAGCCCGGAAGAGTAGCTGCCTTTCTTCTGCGACTTGGCCGGGTCCAAGGGCTCGCACTCCACGACCTCGCTCGCGCGCATGTCGACGCCGAAGAGGCGCTGCTCCAGGAAGAAGTATACCACGTCTGGATTGTTGGGGTGGACGAGAGCGAGTACGGGAGCCTTCTTCGGCAGCCCCGCTGCCTTGTACGAGTCACCGGCCCAGATCTCAGAAAAGCTCGCCTCGTACTCAAACGTCCACTCCCCGGTACTCGGATCAGCCAGCGTGCGCATGGAGACCTTGGGAGCGCCGTGGCTTGCACAGCTCATCTCGACGCACCGGAAGACGCCGTTGCTGAGCTGCACGACGCGGCGGGAGCCGAGCTCTCTCTCGGCGCAGTAGCCGCAACCATGGCCGTGCTGAACGTCCCCAACCGGGAGCTGGACATACTCCATGGCCGGCTCATCGGCAAAGGGATCGCAAGCGAGAAGGCCCGCCACGCAATCCACCCACCAGAGCTTGCCGCCGTGGGAGACGATGTCGGAGAAGGTCCACATCCAACGCGGCAGGGGGTTGGCGACCTTCTTCCTGGCCCACTTGCCGCTCTCGGACGAGAAGCAGAGGAGGGTGGCTTCGCGGCCGCCGACGATGGTCTGGAACTCGACCACCATGAAGCGGCCGCCGCCTCCTGGCGCGGCGACGACGCCGAGGTCGTTGTTGAAGATGGCCTCGTGGGGGTCGGGGACGGGCGAGGCGGTGGCGGAGGACACGTCGCAGACGACGTAGCGCGGCCTGGGGACACGGCTGATGCGGAGGGTGCGCTCGATGCCGTTGGCGTCACGGCTGGTGCGCAGCTCCCCGTGGTCCCGCTCGGAGAGGGGCGGCGGGGTGAGGATGAGGAGGAGGCCGGAGGGGTCGGCGGCGAGGACGCAGGGGGACTTGTGCCTGCAGGCGGGGTCCGGCTAGACGGGGAAGGCGGTCGGGCGCAGCTTGACGGTGGTGACCCGCGGCGGCGCGGCGAGCGCGAGTGAGAGCGCGGCGCCCTGCGGGAGGCCGTCGTCGCCGGCGGCGGGCGCGGTCGCCTTCCGGCTCAGGATGACCCACGACGGAGACGCCATCGGCTCGGAGGGAGAGCGGAGCAGAGATGGCGACGGAACTTGGCTTCGGAGGAGCGGGGCGCTTTGGTTGGGTGGGAATGGGGACCGGGGGCTAGGGTTTAGGGGTTTGGTTGGTGAAGTACTAGTACTACGAGTTTGAACTCTGTCGGGTTGCGGAGACCGCCCGCGGGGTGGCGAGCTGAGACGGTGAGAGGGAGGAGTTGTACCGGGCGTCGCTTGAGGTGTACGCTAGCTATCTTTTGCGTGCGGAATCTTTTAGCAGTTGGGGTTGCAGAGCTACGGCGGAGGAGCTGCGGAAGTGCAGGCCGGTGACAGGCAGGCGGCAGCCTTTGAACGGCGCGGGCATACGGCCGTGCCGGGCTGCTGGCCAGCGCAAACAGCACGGAGATCGATCGGCGAGCGAATGTTGGTAACGTACGCACGTTTGTACGTAGTAGAGTGCTCGCGAACGTTCGTAACGTGCGCACGTTTGTATGTAGGGCGCTAGTCATTTCTTGATCGCAACATTCGGCACTTCAAAGCTCCAAAGCCTAAGAAATGCTACTCCGACGACAGACGAACAAGCTTGCAAACGGTCGGAAGAAATCACCCACCAAACCCAGTCAAGGGCGATATGTAATGGCCAGTGACATTTCACTGGACTATTACCAAAAACAAGACCCAATTCATCTTTTTTGCGGTACCGCAACAAAGGATGGATCACAATCTCACATACGTCCAATAAACTAGTAATCGCTGGAATGGATTGACAAAGTTAACGATGACAGAATGAGAACAAGAGTTTACTGCCTTACTTCCAGACCCAATGGCCCATAGGAACACTGCCTGATTTACTTCTGAGGTAATAAGGCACATAATGCATATATAGCCGGAAATCCCTTTTGGAGCTCGGCCTCCGGTGAGGCCTCCAAATTCAAATTTGAAATTTCATCGAAATTCATATTTTTACATTTCAAAAAATTCTGAAAAAAAATACAGATATACATGAAGGCATAACACACATGTGTGTAAATTTTCAGTTCAAAATACATTGAAATGAGGGCTGTGCAAAAAAGACAAATCTGGGGCTGTTTAACCCATGATACTATTCATCCCCCAGGCAATGAATTTGTCTTTTTTGTACAGGTCGCAACTCAAGGTATTTCATCATGAATTTTTACACACATGTGGGTTACATCCTTACATACAAGCATATTTTTTTTCAGAATTTTTTGAACTATAAAAGTTTGAATTTTAATTTTTCAAAAATAAAGGCCTCCATGGAGCTCAGCCTCCAAAACGCCTCTCTCATATATAGCCGGAAATCTTAACTGACCGGTACTACGAATTCATGTCTGAACTGAAATAGTGGTAAGACAAACAAACAAGCAAAAAAGTTTCATCCATTTTGTCCGATGAGTGTTGCCCGAAACTGACACCATTACCAACTGGTGGTCACTCAGCTTCAACCTGCAACCAAGGAGAAGGAAATTCGTCAAAATGGGGAAGGAATTGAAAGGCATACATCACATCTGGAATTGATCATCCAGTTCGGCTATAGGTTAGTCAAAATAGCAGTACAGTGTAGCACTTCGATCTCTTTTCAAAAAAAATAAAATGTACTAGCACTTTAATCTGACAGTTGATTCTTTTCGAAAAACTGTTGATTCATTGTGCTTATTGATGACTATGTATACGTTTCACTATCACTTTTCACACCATGGAAACTGAAAAATAACACTTCTGTCAATATTTACACAGTAGGACACGCTCCAACTGTTTCATTTCAGATAAATAACACAGGGAGCTGGCACAAGCATTTGTAATTGTTTGGGAAAAGGCATCTGAATACAGAGTAGATCCAGTACTCATTCTACAAAAGGGATCTAGTATTACAATAAATAGAAATGCTAGATTTAAGAAGATGAGCTTTTGGTCATGGATTCCAATGGCAAATTTCAATTAGAAGCACATGAACTTACCACACAGCAATTCAAGTAGAAATTTGCATATTTTGAACCATATTAACATGAAATTCACAAGATGTAGGGGTCATGGTTAAATTGGTTATTCGTTTAAATAGGCTTGCTTTATGTAGTGCTTATGTGACTAATCACGGATTCACTATGCATATTCATGATTATGTATCTTTCCACTTTCCAGGGACATTGCATATTGAAAACAAAAGTTAGCATTAGATCATCCTAATACCTAGCTAGTACGAGAACAAAAGAGAAACAAGAGTATGTTTCAAAAAGGCAATCACATATTCATGGATTAGTGGAGACAATTGTCAGTTTCTATAAACATAAGCACTGCTTGCAACATCCATAAACTGGAGCTAAACCAAAACAACCTCAAGTAGCAGTTGCAACATATGCATCAATTCTCTCCAAGACTCCCACGACTGAAATGTTAGACTGTTTAGGAGTAGATGAATTTACAGTAGAGTTAAATACGCTGCAGGTGCCCTAACTTGTCTGGCACGGTCAGTTTGGTGCCCAAACTTGAAAAATACATAAAAGTGATGTTGTAACTTGTCCGGACGTTCAAATACGGTGCCTCTGGACGTATGACGCCGTATCGAGTGCGCGTGTGGCATGCCAGCCAGTGGCTGTGGCCCTCGGCGCGCTGTTTTTTTTACGGAAATCACTGGAGTTTAATTAATTATCGCAAAAAATACCCTGGGTTTAATTAATTATGGAAAAAATACCCACGAAACCAGCGTGCTGGGAATTCGGAGTAGGGACCTCTCAGTCGCTTGATAAACGAGCGGACCAAGCGGACACACTTTGGTTTGTGTCTAACTACCACTAAGCTATTTATATAGACGATAGCTCTACAGTCTACACATGTTTTCTACTAGTTTTCTTTTTATTTATTTTCCAAGTTCCTATCTTGTTTTTTTTCGAGTGAAGTTTCTGTTTAGTTAGCATGATACATAAACTTTTTCAATATAAAATTACTGTTTATTTTATATCTTTATTCTAATTTCATTATTGTGTACTTTGAAGAGATAAACATGAACTTTTTCTAAAATTTTATGTGGATTTGAAAAAGTTGAAGATATATTAAAAACATGGTGAGCATTTTTTGAAATACACGTTCAATTTCATGTTTGTTTTTTATTTTCATATTATTTTAGAAAATGCCCACCGTATTTTTAGAAAATGTTGAACGTGTATTAAAAAAATATTGTGTAAAATTATTATTACATTTCTACAAACACGCTTAACATGTTAGATTCCTGCCAGCTCCTCGAGACGGCGAGGTTAGGGTTTCTCGCCGTGTGTATGCAATGGTGATATTTGCTGTCAAATTCTTCAGATCGATTCAAGGATTCAACGGCGACGACTGCGGCTCCGGGACGCTGGTCCTGAGGGGCACGTGCACGAAGACTTCCCGGCTGTCATCGACAAGGTCAGGCCGGCTCCGGTATGAGAGCGCGACAGCGGCGCGTCGGCGGCTCGTTCTGTCGGTGGCAATGGTCGTTCGGTGGTCCATGGACCTCGATGTAATTTTTATTATGTTTGAGGTGTTTTGTACTTCCGGTGAATCTTTATAATGGATCTGGTCTTTTTGCAAAAAAAAATGTTAGTACATTTCTAGAATTTATTATTATTACGCAATAATTTTTAATACATGTTAAGTAGTTTTTAAAATACAATATTTTCAATTTTTAATAATTTTGTATTTTAAAAATACAATGAAGATACATAATAATTGTGTGTGCGTATAGTCCTAAATGAAAACGCGGTGAGCAATATAAAACAAGATAGAATAAAGTACAATATTGTCGGTTTTCCTGATAAACCGTGTTTTCAATATAGGTTCAAATTTTTAAATCCATATAAATTTTAGGAAAAGTTCATATTTAACTCTTCAAGGTACACAATAATGAAAAAAAATGAAGATATAAAATAAACAATAATTGCATATTGATAAAATTTATGTATCATGCTAACTAAATAGAAACTTCACTCGAAAAAAAACAAGATAGGAACTTGGAAAATAAATAAACAGAAAACTAGTTTTCTTTTTTTTGCGAGAGAAACAGAAAACTAGTTGAAAACATGTGTCGAGCTATCGTCTATGTAAGGGCGTGTTCGGGAGCCCTCCCGCTCCTCAACTCCAGGTCGGGAGTGCAGCCGAACGATCCAAATCCTGGTTATGGACGAGAGAAGCTGGCTATCGGCGCAGTGCAAATTCGTCGGAGTCGTGGAGTTGGAAAACCCGAGCTCTCCAAAAACTGGGAAGCGGGAGTTAGGGAAATTACGCTGAGACTGCCACCGCCAAGTCATTTGATGAACCGGTACGAGGGAACATGCGAGCGACCGACGCCGAGCGAACAGAGGGCCGGCCCAATCGATCCCCTCTCGTCCTCCTCCCTCCATTCCCCTGGTCCTCCTCCCCGCAGAAAACCTAGCCGCCGCAAGGAGCAGACCGAGCTCCTCCGCAAGTCGCCGTCCGCCGCCACCCCACCGGAGCGGCAGGAGGAAGGGGGCGGAGCACAGGAGGAAGGGAGCGGCAGGAGGAAGGGGGCGGACGCGCTGGAGCGGCAGGAGGAAGGTTGCTGGACGAACCAGAGCGGCGGGTCTGCGAGCTCGCGCCAACCGTGCTGCAGGAGATGGCGCAGGCCGGCGCCGTGGTCTGCCTGCTCCGTCGTCGTCTCCAATCCAGATGGGATCGGCTGATGCTGATTTCCTTCCTTGTTGGGTTGAAAGCCCATGGTGATTCCCTCCCGAGCCGGGCCACATCAAAGCCAAATGGGCCAAAATTGCTCACTCTGGGCTTCCAGCCTTTTTATTACGCTCAGGAGAGAAGCTGCCCAGCCGAACGGATCGCTAACTCCTGGCGATTTGGAGAGAAGCTGGCAGCTGGTTACGGGCGACGGAGTTGAGGAGTTTCCAGCCACAGAGGGCTACCGAACACGCCCTAAATAGCTTAGTGGTAGTTAGATACAAACCAAAGTGTGTCCGCTTGGTCCGCTCGTTTATCAATGAGAGGTCCCTACTCCGAATTCCCACCACGCCGGTTTCATGGGTATTTTTTGCCATAATTAATTAAATCCAGGGGTATTTTGCGACAATTAGTTAAAGTCCAAGGGCATTACCGTAAAAAAACTAGCGTGCAAAGCTCACAGTGTGCGTCCCGCGCCCGCAGCCATTGACATGTGGCCCAACCAAGTACAAAACACCTCATGCAGCCACAGTACGATACGCTGGAATGCCATGTAGTCACTCGATACGGCAGCATACGTCTAGAGGCACCGTATTTGAACGTCCAAACAAGGTAAGGCACCACTTTTATGCATTTTTTAAGTTTGGCCACCAAACTGACCGGACAAGTTAGGGCACCTACAATGTATTGAACTCTTTACAGTGGGTGGGAGGTGAAATTACCTGAGCTGCTGAGAGCCCGTGGCAGCTGCCAAGCGTGAACGAAACGGGTAGCCACGTGCTCGCTAGGCGGCGCAACCAGCTCGTAGACCTCGCATTCCACAACCTTGCGAGCACGCACGTCGACACCAAGCATTTGGTCGTCCTGGAAGAAGTAGACCACGTCGGGGTTCGTGGGATGGATGAGCCCAAGCACGGGGATCTTCCTTGGCAGACCAGTCGCCTTGTAGCTCGCGTCGTTGCAGATCTCCGCAAAGGTGGCCTCGTACTCCAGCGTCCACTCCGTGGACTCTGGATCGGCGAGCGTCCAGACGCTGATCTGTGCAGCGCCGCGGCTGTTACGGTTCCGGTACAAGTCCACGAACCGCAGCTTGCCGCCACTGACACGCACGCAGCGGTACTTGTCGAGCAGTCCCCAAGCCTCCCTACACCTGAGCACCTTGCCCGGCGGCAGCGGGACGACCCTCAGCACCGGCGCGTCCTCGAAGGGGTCGCAGGTGAGGAGGCACCAGGAGAGGTCGACCCACCAGAGCCTCCCGTAGTACGAGACCACGCCGTTGGGGGCCAACTGCCGGAAAGGAAGCGGGATGTCGATGTCCTTGCTGACCCACTCCCCGACGTCGGACGAGAAGCGTAGGAGGGTGCCGCGCTGAGCGCCGAGGAATGGCTGGAGCTCAACGACCATGTAGTGGCCGCCACCCCCCGGGGAGGAGATGAGGCCGAGGTGGCCCGAGTGCAGGATGAGCTCGGGCTTTGGGAGCGGAAGGGCGGAGGCGGTTGTAGCGTCAAGGAGGAAGTAGCCCGCGACGAATGGGCGCCAGCCGAACGACTGGTGGCCTGGTGTGTCGATGATGGTGGGGCCCGTGGCGCGGCCCTGGTCGGCGTTGCGCAGGAGGAGGCCGGTGGGGTCGACGGCGATGACGGACGGGAAGTTGTCGGAGGTGGTTTGGGCCGGGAAGATGCGCGGCGGGATGGTGAGGAGCGCGACGCGCGGGGGCGCCGGCAGCGCGAGGGAGAGGTCGGCGCCCGGAGGGAGGTCGGTGTCGGCGTCGGCTGCCGTCACCCGCGGCACGGTGCCCAGGATGACCCACGACGACGCGGTGGACGCCATCTCGGCCGCGGTTCGTGCGGGCGCCCGTGTGCGGCGGTGCTGGCGAGGGTGAACTGGTGAGTGGTGGTCGCGGCGAGGAACCGGGTCGTCTCGTCCGGAGTGGGTGGTGAACTCGTGATAATGGCACGGCCGAGGCAGAGGCGCAGATCTAGCACGGCTGGCGCGGCGGCATTTGGAAGGTGCAAACTGCAAAACGCAGTTGGTTCCGATCGGTGGCAGGCACGGCATGCCAATGCCAGCCCGCTCTGCTGCTGAGAGGAAGAGGAGATGCAGAGCTGCAGCCTTGGACTGCATCCAAAAATCAAAAGGGAGCTTTTCTGTTCGTCGGCTAGCGACTGCAGCAAAGCAAAGAAGCAGAGCAGCGCAGTTTTCCCATCTTTTGCGGTTACAGTTTGGTGATACTGATACGAAGGGAGCAGAGCAGGTCGGCCTCGGGCGCGGGCTACTTGATCACGAAATGAGATCTCTCAGGTAAACGTGTGGACCATGTATGCACAGAAATGTTGAACTTCTTGGGCCAGAATTTTGACTTGATTTAGGCTGAGGGCTGTAATTTCTCCTACCCAAACACTTTTTTTTGAAGACCAAAAATATCATGGAAGGAGTTCTTTTTTGTTTTCGTGAACTGAAGGAGTTCTTGTGTTACATGAAACTCTAAACTCAAGATACCAGCAAAAAAACACAATAAGAAAGGTCTTGTGGATCAATCGAGGCTTATCGAATGTTGTAATATCGCGGAAAAATTTCATCCTTAGAGCAGTCGTGCAATCTTGTCATAAAAGAAAGGTCTTGCCTTAGTTCTTCAATTAGACTTCAGAAAAGCTTTTGATTCCATCTCATGGAAGAGTTTGTACCACATTCTATGGCAAAAGGGTCCCAAAAAAAATGGGTGGATTGGATTGAGATGCTCACCAACTCTAGCCAATCGACTGTTTTACTTGATGGTAACCCGGGTAGTTGGATTTAGTGTAAACATGGGTTGAGATAGGGCGATCCCCTCTTGCAATACTTTTTTTTTATCATTATCGGCAATATTCTGCAATGCATGATCCAAAAAGGCATTTTCTCATGGTCTCCTTCAACACCTGACTATGCCAAATACTCCATGTCCAGTTCTTCAATACGCTGACGACACCCTCATTATCATTAAAGCAAACGGAAACCACCTTGCAGACCTAACATCGATTCTGCTTTCATTCTCGCACGCCACTAGCATACACATTAACTTTGAAAAAAACATGTTTGCCCTAATCCATGTCGATTCCGAGGCGGCCCAACGCATGGCTAATTCCTTGTGCTGCTCGGTTGCGCCGTTTCCTCATAATTATCTTGTCCTTTCTTTGTATACACAAACTTCGGCTGTCAGACTTTTACCCCGCTCATTGCTAAGGTTGACAAGAGGCTGGCCGATTGGAGAGGTCACTTGCTCTCCATGACCGGGAGGGCAATTTTAGTAAGGTCGGTTATCCGGGCTCTTCCATCCTATGCAATGAGTGCAACGCTTCTTCATGTCGTAACCATTCTAGAAATTGATAAACAGTGACGTGCTTTCTTTTCGGTAGGGGATGAACATTTCAACGGACGACAATGCAAGGCTGTGTGGTCGAATGTTTGTGCTCGGTTTGGTAAAGGTGGGCTTGGGTTCCGTTGCTTGTGCACTTGTAACATTCTCTTGCTTCTTAAGTCTCTTAGTAAAATTCACTGCCCTGGAAACGAGTCATGGGAGATGTGGATCACTGACTTATATGGTTGGGAATGAGGCCACTATATTGGGGATATAAACAAGCTTCACACAAATGTTTGGAAGGATCTCACTTTTGTTCTACCATTCTTCCATTCTATAATGCGTGCGAAAATTGACAACGACATCTCTACTGCATTTTGGCTTGATCTTTGGATTGGGAAGATACTCTCGTTGTTCGATTTGTGAACCTTTTTTCTTACGTTACCAAACCAAACTCCTTGGTAGCCTTCGTGCTCATGGACGCGGACCTTCATCTCTCACTACAACCATGCCTATCCAATGTTGCTACCGCCAAGCTACAATGCCCGCGTACCCTTTTAACTTTGTTAACTCATTGTCGCAGGTATCAGATAACAAAATTTGCAGGTTCAATGCAAACCCCTTACTATTGCTTCGCCATATGAAATCGCTTTCGCATCTAGGCCAGATGACCTATTCACAGGGTTCATTTCAGGGAGACCTATGCGACTAATCAGTTCATATTGTTTCTCTAGTTGGTGCACCGTGGGCGTTTGTTCACCAACAAGCACAAATTTCGGAGGGGTCCGTCTTCTTCCGACTCTTGCCCGTCCTGCTCGAGTGTGGGATCGACATCACACATGCTTCTTCATTGCCCGGTCACTTCTGAAGGATGGTTAACAGTGTTCGTCTATCCAGGAATTGCAAGGAAATCAACCTCCATGTAAGATTCGACGCAGTCATCATGGCTCTCCTCAGTAGCCTTTGGAAAAGAAGAAATGCAAAAAATTCCAAAAGTGAGGTCGAATCCTTGGGTTTGGTGCTTCTTCGAGCGGCTCAGGACATTTTTCTCTGGTCATGTAGATATGGTAAAGAGGATCGTAAACAAACTCTTATTGATTGGGGGCTCGTGATGTCCCAGATAAATGTAAATTAGGTGCTGGTTACTGCTCTCTCTCTCTCTCACTCTCTCTCTCTCTCTCTGTCCCCTTTGTGAATATTTTCTGTTAAACTTTGAAGATCAATAAAATGAGTTTAGATTGGCTTTGCATGTCATAGTCCCTACAAAAAGCCTATGATAATATAAAATGATCTTTTTGTGTATCAAATGCTTCAATTGAATTGCTTTACGAATAAATGGTCTCACTAGAAGATGAGTGTGATGTGTGTGTGTGTGTGTGTGGGAGGGGGGGGGAGTAAAGTGAATATTAGAGTTAATAATTGCTCTGATCCTTATTTTCCTACTTATAAAGGCTGGATGCAGGGGCCCTTTGTCTCCTTTACTATTTAACCTTGTTGACAATGCTTTAGCAATTATTATGGAAAATTCTAAGAAAGAGCGGTTGATCAAAGGATTGGTGCTACATTTAGTTGGGAGGGAGGGTCAATCTGCTCCAATATGCAGATGACACTATTTTGTTTGTCGGAATATGATCTGGGAAGTGGCAACAACTTGAAATTTGCCTTGTTGTCTTTTCGAAGAATGGCTAGACTGAAAATTAATTTCCACAAGCATGAGGTGTTCTTATTTGGTGCTGCTGAGGGGAAGGGTAAAACCATTGTGATATTGTCACTTATAAAGTAGGTATTATGCTTTTAGCTTATCTTGGCATGCTAGTGAGTAGTTGTAGATTGAGAAACAAAGATTGGAATAAAGTGGAAAATAAATCTGTAAATAAGTTCGGATGTTGGCAGTGTAGACTCGTTTCTTCTCGTGGGAGATTAACCTTAATTAATTCAAGCATAAGCAGTTTTCCTTTGTATATGTTGTCATTTTATGAACTTTTGTTGGGGTTGAGAAGATATTTAATTACATTGAAGCAAGAAAGTTTGGCAGGAAGAGGGTATTAGAAAATACTACCTTGTAGCCTAGGATAAAAATATGTAGGCTTGAAAAGCATGGGAGTTTGGGGGTACTGAATCGGGGAATTATGAATGAGACTCTTTGGGGAAATGGCTTCGGAAATTGGAAACTAGTGAAGATTTTTAGCAAGAGTTGCTTCTTAAAAAGTATGTTGGAAATAAATGTGTAACATGCATTAACCATAAAGCGGTGGGCTCACAATTTTGTCTGCCTTGTTTAAGGTTAGAGATTACTTCTACAAAAATTGTACCAGAATTATAGGCAATGGACGTAGAACCAGATTTTGGTATGATGTGTGCTTGGGAACTGCCCCCCCACTCTCCTAAAAGATAGTTATCCTTATTTGTTTGATGTTCTTTTATAAAGAAGTCTTTGTGGCTGTTGTGGTAGCCAATGAGGGTACAATATAGATGTTTAGGAGTATGTTGTGGGGGGAAAGTAAGCGACAATGAGAAGAGTTTGGTAAAAAAACATTCTGATCACCCAGTTGATGTATAAGAATGATACGTTTAAGTGGAATTTAATGGATAATGGTACATTTACTGTTGGCAAGAACTGATGTGGTGTGACTTTCAGTTTCCACAGAAGTTCCTTTGAAAAATAAAATTCATTTGGAAATCAATTTTTTATGTGGATGATTGCTCGTAGAAGTATTTTGATTAAAGAAACTTTGATGGAAAAAGGTTTAAATGAAGATAGAAGTTGACGCTTCTGTGGCCAGGAAGAGATGATAGATCACTTATTTATGTCCTGCTCTTTAGCTCGCTTTGTTTGGAACATTTTTGAAATGTGCTTTTAGTAACCCTGATTTGCCTATGGAAACCTCAGGATTATTGTGATCCTGGGTGCATAGGTGTGGGTGAAACTAAAGAACTAGTGATGGACAATCTGGAATGTGCGTAATGATGCGTGTTTCAGACAAGAAAAAACAGAATAATCCCTTTGTGGTGATTAAAATGATTGGCTATTGGATTCACTACTAGACACTTTTGCAGAAAAAGAAACCAAGAAAAAAATTGTTGTCGTGGGGAGCAAAGCCCTTGGAACAAGCGACAAGTAAGGTTTTCTATGTGGCGCGCAGGTGGAGGCCAACTTTGTTGAAGCTGGGCTTGTGACCTTTGTTTGCTGCCCAAAGAATCCTGCTACATTCTCTAGTCTTCTCCTTGTTTAGTCTAATAGAGACTTGTATTTTGGGTAGTTTGTGGAGTTTCTGGTGTTACATGTTGGAATATCCCTAGAGATAGTAGTGTGATGATGTTATTTTCTTATGTATTCATGAGTTATTTTTATTGTCCTTGAATATTATCACTGATAGGTATCAACAAGTACGTGACCTATTTTTTAGACTATATATTGCATGATGATTGTTCTAGTAATCCCAAGGTGATAAGGTTATGCGGACACATATCCTTTGACTAGTATACGATTCGGTTGATGACTAAGTTTATGAGGCCAGTGGCGCCTGAAGGGCTCCAGATCCAGCGCGATGGCAATCTCTGAGAGCAACACACCCTTGCTATGTCACCTGAGAAGAGGGAGTCAGACCGTGGTCCTGGACGGCGGTGTGCTTGACCTCAGACCCGGACTTGTTGTGCAACAACGTGGGTGACTTGGTTCAGGCTTTTTTTAGGGAGTCTACGTGCCTGGTTTGGCGGGCGAGGCGACGATGTTGTCCGAGTGTAAGAATAATATCCTCCTCGCCCTATCCTTGTTTCATTGGTGTGCTTATCGTAGGCGGAGGGTGCGTGGAGGTTTGTCCCCGGGGGATCTGTCTGGATTCAGTAGACACTTGTGGTCTTCAGGGTTTTTAGAGGGCATTTCCGGTGTTTTCTTCTCCGGGCGGCGATTTGATTAGCAGATCACGGTCGCGGGCGTCTTTTGGTCTACATCGATGACTTCACAGCCGTTGTTTTTACAATCTCATGAGTTGAAACAAGTGTGCTCCACCAAGACGGAGGCCTAGAGGCGGTAACGAGCTATGCTCACAATGCGCCACCGATGGATGCAGGAGGAAGAATACTTCGACACTACCAAAGATTTTAATTTAATTTTCTTTTTCTGTACAGATGTGTTTTTAAGGACATGTGATACTTTATATGTGGCCTTAGGCCTTTACAAAAAAAGACGGCCAATGAGTCATTCTGCTCTATCCAACCTGCAAAAAAATAGTAGCCTACAGGCACAAGGGTCTTGGCATTGATAGAGAAAGTCTAGTGTATTATGGGCTTGTGTTATGAGACGCATATGCATTATTTGGTGGGTGGCATGGTGTGATCGTGTCCCCATCAGTTTCATCCAGAATTTAAGCATAGCACGTGTGGCATTAAAAAAAGGCAGCTCGGTGCATGTACCTCCCGCTTGCGCAGGGTCCGGGGAAGGGTCTAACTACCCTGGGTCTTTTGTATGTAGCCTTTCCCACCAAAATAATTGGCGCCGCTTCGAGATATATTGATATCTGCAGTCGTAATCTAAGTTTAGTGTATTTAAAAGGTACAATTGTGATTTGTGCCAACTATCATAGATGCATATTGGGCATGATTTTTAAAATTTCATTAAAAATCTTTGTTGAATTTATTGGTACAGAGGGAGTTTGGAAGGGAAGGGGCCAGTGAAAAAAACATCAATAACAAAGTACTTTAGTTAAAATGGCAAAAAAAATTAGTTAATGTGGCAACAAGTATATCCGAAAAAATCACAAACTTTGAATGTCATACTTAATTTGGAAGATATGAAAGGCATCTCTAGGGAGGAGCTGTGATTATTTAAGTGGAATTAGCGGAGTGACTTGTGAATTTGTGCGGTTAATTTAGCTTGTATTATTTATATGAATTCAATATTTAATGTATGATGTGTCAACATAACACAACTGAATTTGATTCAGTTACATATCTAGTAAAATGGATTCATTGATACCATTTGCTACAAATTTTGATTTTTTAATGTATATAATGAGTAACTATGGTATTAGACACTTGAATTTTGAACAAACCTTGATTAAAAAATATCCTAATTTTTTGAAATAATTCCTCTCCATATCCCTAACGTCAGTCCCAAGATACGTGGGTGCATCTAACATTGATGGTAAGCCATTATTAAAACTTACAATTATGATTGCTCACAAGGGAGCCGGTGTTTCAACATGGTTTCTCACCATCTGTCCGAGGAGACAAGGAGTAATTCCTCTCTAACAACCGGCAAACCAAGACTAGCCTACATGCATGAGGGTCTCGGCAATGTTGGCGAAAGTTTAGTGGATTATCGGCTTGTGTTGCCGGCCATCTATTTGTGTTGTGATGGGTGGCATAATGAATAGTGATTGGGTTCCCCATCACGTGACGAGGGTTATTATTATTTTTAAAACGCCATTGTTCTGTTTCCAATTTAAAAAAACCTAGTTCTTTTTTGCTTGTCTCGGACAATTCTCTTCTTTTGCATACAACTGGAGCAAAGTGGTTTATGACTGAACCTCAGAGCCATTCTTATCATTACAAGTTTTAGGGTGGTTGGTGTTTTTAGAGGACGTTCGTTCCTCTTCATCTAATGGTAGAGAAATAGCTAGTACTAGGTAGTACTCACGAAAAAGTACTGGAAGTACTAATTTGTGTGGGGTCGGTACTAATGACAATGTGGGCTCGCTTGTTAATTGAGGGGCAATTTAGTCACCGTGAAATTATCCACAGCGCGCTGCCCCTTTCCTCCAATGCAGAACCGCCGCTCAGGGGTCCTCTCCTCTTCCATTGCCATTAAACAACCGCAGCCCTCTCCTCCCTCTCCTCCTGCACTCCAAAACCACCGCCGCTCCTCTCCTCCCTCTCCTCCTGCATTCCATCCAAAGCCGAAACCTCGATGGAGGACGAGATTGTGCAGATCGCCGGCGGCGAGAAGTTCAACTTTGCCACGCACATGGAGGATGAGATCGTGCAGATCGCCGGCGGCGATGAGGTCAAGTTACGCCGGCTGAGGGAGATCGTCTCTTGGTTTGACTACCCGCGGCAGTTAGCGGTGTCGGTGCAGTTGATGCGCCCACATCTGATACAAAAAGAGAGGGATGCGATCAAAGGAGTTGCCGTGGATGGGTCCCTGTTCTACATCCAGTACCTCCTCTGGGCCATGGAGCAGTCGGATTCCCCGAGGCCGGACGTGAGGATGAGGTGGTGGAACTATCGCTCCAAGATCGAGAAACCAGAGGAGCGAGAACCGAGCCTCCTCATGGTGCCGCTTGTGGTCATGCCATGGGACCCTGTGCCGGAGGAGTCTTCGTCGAGCAACCGTAGGAGGAGGAACAAATATGTGCCGACGTCGCTTCCCCGCCATTCTCCACGGTTCCCTCGCCGTTCCACTCGTTTCATGGGGCAGCGGTATGCGGCCGAGGAGTAGTAGGGGTATGAGTAAGCTTCTGCACTCCTAATCTTCCTTCTGCTCATGGTTATAGTCATGGTGATAGTGATGATAATAGTTCAGAGAGGGGATGCTAGATGTCATTGAATGGGGAAGGATGTCATTTTAATCTGAATAATTGGCATGAAGATTTGACTACATGCTTTGGGGGCTGGATTATGATGTATATGAACCCTAGGCAGAATTATGAACCCTAGGCAAAATTTGTAGTATTCTAGTGCTATAATTTGATGTATATGAACCCTAGGAAAAATTTGTAGTCTTTTAGTGCTAGATTTTGATGTAGATGAACCCTAGGCAGAATTATGTGTGTTAAGTTAACAGAATTTGTAAATTTAACTGAATTTTTTTTAGTTAACTGAATTTGTCCCTTGAATACTGAATCAAACTTAATTTGGCTAATTAAGTTTCCAAAAAAAGATAAGAAAATTGGATCAATATATTTTCAGTGGTAGACTCTGGGTAGACACTGAAATATTTCAGTCCTGCAAGTTCAGTAGACAGTTGTAGATCCTGAAATATTTCAGTAGTTCAATTTCAGTACACACTGGTAGACACTGAAATATTTCAGTAGTGCAGTTTCAGTACACACAGGTAGACAATGAAATATTTCAGTACTGCAAGTTCAGTAGACAGTTGTAGATTCTGAAATATTTCAGTAGTTCAATTTCAGTACACACTGGTAAACACTGAAATATTTCAGTAGTGCAGTTTCAGTACACATACGTACACACTGAAATATTTTAGTAGTGCAGTTTCAGTACACACAGGTAGACACTGAACTATTTCAGTAGTGCAATTTCAGTAGTGCTATTTCGGCTAATGCACGTATCTACTAATGCATACCATATAAGTTAAATCCACATTATAGTAATGATATATGTCAAAGAAGCATCAATATGATTGTCAATGTTTATGCCATTGATGGTAGTATAACAAATCATCAAATAAGGCAACTTTCATCTTAGACCACAATTTTTTGTTGCAAAATTTTAAACCGGGTAGTTAGACACACAAACGCTCCAAGCCACGTGGCCCTGGCCCACTGGTCATCCTTGATGCCTAGCCAACCCCAGCGTCCCTCTTGCAATTCCAGCCCTTCTGTCTTTTAGTCATTTTCGGAATATTCGTAATCTAGCATGTCATAGGTTTCCCTTGTATGCAGTATATTGTTTTGTGCATTTGTGTGCAATTTCATATATGAACATATGCATGTTATATATAAATTGGGGTAGCAAAATCCAACTAATCCAATGGTGGTATTAATTTTGTCATTCGGATAAGTTTTGGTGCATGACATTTTGCATAACTTGGCATTTTGTCATTTTGTTTGAATTAATCCATGCATCATATGGCCTAAGTTTGTACATGTGTTTGGGTCATTTTCATGCCTACTTCTTGTTAAAATTATTGCCATGCCATGAAACACATGATAAGCTACTAACCCAAGCTAATATGAGGGTGGTTGATCTCTGTGTTCCTGTTAATATGATTATTAAAAAATTGCATGATTGGAATGTGTCGTGATTTTGTCACGGCAGATGTCCTCGTGAAAGGACTTAGTGGTGAGCCCATCGCAGCTGGGTGGTAGCTTGAACGGGGTTGATCGGAATCGAGAAGACGCGAGTTTTACCCAGGTTCGGCCCCTCACGGTGCAGGTAAAAGCCTACGTCCTGCTTGATTGATATTGATGATCATAGTTTCGATTACAAGGGTGTTGTTTCCCCGACTCTGTCTCGAGAGCTATCAAAACATCTGTCTTGAGACGTAACTGTCTATCTTGACCTCTAAAAACCTGTCCCTCTTGTGGTGCCCTGCCCCTCCTTATATAAGTTGAAGGGGCGGCTTACATGAGATTCCGGGTTATACCCGTGATTGGAGTCCTACTCCAAGTCATCCGTGTCTTCCAAGTTAAAGGGTCTCCATCTTGTATTTTGACTCCTTGCCCGGGTCACTGTAGCAGGCCGGGTTAACTTTAGCCCTGGCACTATAGCAGGCTGGGTTAACTTCAGGCCTGGCACTGTAGCAGGCCGGGTTAATTTCAGGCCTGGCACTGTAGCAGTCCGGGTTAACTTCAAACCTGGCACTGTAGCAGGCCGGGTCATACTTCGGCCGGGTCTCATCCTCAGGGTGACTTAAGCCCAGAGATGACTTAACCTCAGGGCGACTTAACGTCATGAGCCGGGTCATATCGTGGAGTTATATCCCCAACATTAGCCCCCAGATTAGCTTGGATTTATTCATGCTAAGCTCCTGAGTTTCTTGATGCTGATTCCATGCAGAAAAAATAACCCTTATGATATTTTTGAATTGTCTTCAAATGCCTTGGCTTGATAAAAAGAAAATCCGTCTGATGTTGTGCCAACTTTCAATGCTTCAGACTTTGATGAAAAAATTAATAAAAAATCCGTATGATATTGAGCTAACTTGTCTGAATAGCTTGGAGGAGATAACCTGTAGCCCCCAAGTCTTAAGAGTAGAAAATCCGGGTTGTCCGTCTGCGTCTTCAATTATGAACTGAAAGTTTTGCACTTCACATGTGTAGCCCCCAAGGGCCGGCTCATCAGTATATGATGGGCCAGGTCTTCAACTTGGACCTTTTTGATTTATTTAAACAACTGACTGTTGTAGCCCCCAAGTGCCGGGTCGTTTGCTTGCAGCGACTTGGAACTTACTTGTACTCCTTTGGAAAGAACATCATATGATGTAGCCCCCAAGCTTCGGGTCACTATTAAGGCTTGTTTACTTTGAATTTTTGACAGGAGCAATTGGTAGCCCCCAAGGGCCGGCTTATCTTTATGTGATGGGCCGGGTCTTCAATGAGACTAGTAAAAATGACCATGCATTAGCCCCCAAGTGCCGTGGTGCATGCTTGCAGTGACATGGGACTTTCATACTTGATGTAATCTTGATTTGAATAATGTAGCCCCCAACTGCCGGGTCGGATTGCCTGCGGCGACTCGGGACTATTCCTTCCACTGTAGAATACTCAGTCCCACTCTGTGATGCCTTTGCGATGAAAGAAATCCTTGGCCGTGGTTGAATAACCAAAAACCCGACAAACAAAAATCCATAAGTGCTGTAGTCTTCTATAAAGCATATGTTGAATAACCAAATACCCGGTCAATTAAATGACTAGGTATTATATGTGACCCGGCTGGAATTGTACCCCGGGAAAATAGGAGAATTGATATCTCAATCATTTAATGCTGGTTATGATAAACCATGATGAAGATCCATCCATTTTGGCTATTAAAGATTTGGTTGTTCCTGTAGAGTTACAATGTAACCCGGTTTGAAAACCGGCTCCTGCAAAATAAACAAATATGTATATGCATATATGATGCATTTTATGATGATGCAATGTATGATGATGTATGTGTATGATAACAGAGTATAAAAACGTCGGCTTTCGAGGCACGACAATTTAGACAGGCTTTCGAGGCTCGTGTCTTGCTTCAATGAAGCTGGCATGATAGCCCATGGTTTATCCTCGCTCTTTGTAAGCCGGCTCTCACGTGACATATTTGATGTTTTAACCAAGACAAGTTCAGGGTCATAGAGATGATTGACTTGTCAAGAGTACACCGGGTCACCTTATCGGAGTAGCATCAAGCAGACAGGCAGGTTTAACCAAGATAATGTGGCGTTATTGCCAGGTCAAGAGGGTGAGAAAGATAAACTCGGTGAGTTGGAAGCCCCCAAGTGACCAATGATCAAAATTGAGTAGGATACCCATGTTTAGACTGTGCATCACGGCGACTAGTCTTCTTGTTGGCAACCTTTACTATTTCGCCACTAAGGCAGGGTACCCATGTTTGAACAGCGCATAATGGCAGCTAGTCCTCTTCGGCAACCTTTGCTATTTCGCCACTAAGGCAGGGTACCCATGTTTGAACTGCGCATCATGGCGGCTAGTCCTCTTCGGCAACCTTTGCTGTTTCGCCAATAAGGCAACAGCCCCCAGATCCAGGTTGTCTCCCTTGCAATGATCCGGAGCTCTTGTATTTGTTGAAACCGGCCAAATCTGACGAGTCATGACTGTGTAGCCCCCGAGTCTTAAGACGACGAGTCGGCTTGAGATTCTTCATACTTTGGCTGTGGCATAAGCCGGCATATAGTTGACAGCTGAGAGCAGAATTTTATTGACGTCAG
Organism: Elymus sibiricus; assembly: GCA_039707655.1. Classification (NCBI taxonomy): domain Eukaryota; kingdom Viridiplantae; phylum Streptophyta; class Magnoliopsida; order Poales; family Poaceae; genus Elymus; species Elymus sibiricus. The sequence continues at coordinate 147,809,600 of CM077668.1, read as the reverse complement.
AGGCGTGTGGCGAGTTGATGATCTTCGCGACGCTTGTTGTATGTCCTTGTCGTTGATAACGCGATGTGAATCCGCGAAAGGTTGAGGTCGACCGTGGCGGGTCATAGATGATCCCGTATAAGTCATGTCAGTAAACCGGCCGATGGTTTGTCCCGGCTGTTTGTGGAAGTTCAACCAAACCGCTGCGGCGGCAACTTGTGCCATCTGGTACAGGCGGAGGCTGATAATATGTTTTTATTTGCTTCAGAGTTGTTGTAGACTGGTCCACGGGGGCGGCGGCGTCCGTTTGAGCAGTTCGTGCAGACGGGCGCGGATCCGGTGTGTTGATGTAGATATGGGAGTCGGCTGGTAACCTGGCGCGGACACGGGGGTCACCCGTGGCGTTGTAAGCTCGGACGCGCGAGTCGGTCGCGGCTTGTAAGTCGGCGTGGACGGGCGAGTCGGCCGTGGCATGAGCAGATAAGTCGGCCGCGTGTTGATGTAGACCGACCCGCATAGGCGACAGTTTACACACACATTCATTGAGCAGTACGGCACTGTCGGATGCTGGCGCATGATAACGTTTGGCGCGAGTTCTGTATCCGTGGCACGACGATCGCCCTTGCAGTGAACAATTGTCCTGCATAAAAAACATCGCAAGCCAGAGTAGTTGTTCTTTAAAGAACTTAATATATGCTATTTAAAATAGACTAGACGGATATCACTTGATGCATTTGGATGACGGATGATCCGTATGTAGCGTTCGTAGATAACCTGGTGATGGTGCGGCCCATCCAGTGCAAACAGAATACTCTGACGATCAGCGGTCTCAGATGTTGCCACAACTCTTCCCCCCCCCTTTTTTTGAGCCGTCTACTCCCTTTTTATCTTTCCTTTTCTCCAGCCGGCCCCTCACTTGCGTTTTTTGAAGCAGCGGCGAGGCCCGACAGAGGGAGCAGCCGGCTGGGGGCAGGGCCGCCGGAACCGGCCGGGGGCGAGCTGGGCGGAGCCGGCCGGGGTGCGAGCCGGCGCGCGGCCATGGTGGGGGCGGTCAAGTGCGACGGCGGAGACGGTTGAGACAGGTGCTTGACCTGGCGGTGGCTCGGCAGCGAGGTCGCGAAGGCGATTGGAGGGCGAGACGGCGGGTCCGTTGAAGCAGGAGCTACCCGGCGGCTCGACGGCGACTTGACGAAGACCGGCGGAAGAGGCGGCTCGGCGGAGCAGCTCAGGCGCGGACAGCGCCGGTGGGGGGAGGAGGCGGCTCCAGGCGCGGCGAGTCAATGATGTGGCCCACGACGGCGGCTCGCGGCTGCTGCAGAGGTGCCCCGGCGAGACGAGGCAGCAGGGCCGGCTCGCGGTAAGGGCGAGGCGAGTTTGGCGCGGCCGGTGAGGCGGCAGGCCCGGTTCGTGGCGAGGCCGAGGCCAGTTTGGCGCGGCTGGCGGCAGTGAAGCCACGGACATGGCGGGAAGGCAAGACCGGCTCGGCGCGGAAGCAAAGTCGGCGTGGCACGGTCGTCGGAGGCAGCTCAGGGGCGTTTTGACGCGCCGTCGAACCCGCGGCGAAAAGTGGCGAGTCGAGGCTGCGGTTGAGGCCGCGGCAACAGCGGAGGCGGCCGGACGGCTTGGGACGAGGCCGGCTCGCGGCAGAGGAAACCACTTGGAGCCAGAGACCGCGGTGGCGGCTCGACGGCGGAGCAAACCACTTGGAGGCGGAGTCCGTGGCGGCGGCTTGACGCGGCTGTTCGTGAGGAGGCCCGTGGCGAGGTGAGTCACGGCGGCGGCGGCTCGACGCGGCTGTTGGTGAGGAGGCCCGCGGCAAGGCGAGTCACGGCGGCGGCGGCTCGACGCGGCTGTTGGCGAGGTATCCCGCGGCGAGGTGAGTCACGGCGGTGGCGGCTCGACGCGGCTATTGGTGAGGAGGCCCGCGGCGAGGCGAGTCACGATGGCGGCGGCTCGACGCGGCTATTGGCGAGGAAGCCCGCGGCGAGGTGAGTTACGGCGGTGGCGGCTCGTTTGGTGAGGAGGCCCGCGGCGAGGTGAGTCACGGCGGCGGCGGCTCGACGCGGATGTTGGTGAGGAGGCCCGCGGCGAGGCGAGTCACGGCGGCTCGGCGCGGCTCAACTCGCGTGAATCCGGGTCGTGGCCGTTGACTCCCAGTCGTGACTGTCTTTGCTTCCGGGTCGTGGCCATCCCCTCCTTTTTTTATTGATCTAAGACAAAACCAATCCCAGGTTGACTGTGGAGATTCGGTGGTTGGCCCGGTTATACACGGGTAAAACTTGGACTGTGGCTGATCGGGGCAACAATATCTCTTCTCAACAGATTGCTCCGGCTCTTGTGCGCACCGTTCGGGGCTAGCGGGCACAGGTCTTTGGCATCATAACAAACATGTCTCCTCCTGGGTGTGTGTTGCTGCAGTTTTCTATTGGTCTCAACCGCAGCAGACATCGATCCATCCTCGGACAGATTGCCACCGACGTGTGTGGCGGCGCATACGACGAAACCCTAGCTACTCTTGAACTTAACCTTGTATATTCTGTTTCGGCTGCTCGTTGACAATGTAAATTCTTTCACACTGGCTCTTTTTTAACCAGCCAATTGCGAGTTTCTCGATCCCTGCGGAGCTCCCTCCAAGAACACAATACCACCGTGCGTAGGCCCCACGGTGGGCGCCAACTGTCGTGGTTTTGTCATGGCAGATGAAAGGACTTAGTGGTGAGGCCATCGCAGCTGGGTGGTAGCTTGAACGGGGTTGATCGGAATCGAGAAGACGCGAGTTTTACCCAGGTTCGGCCCCTCACGGTGGAGGTAAAAGCCTACGTCCTGCTTGATTGATATTGATGATCATAGTTTCGATTACAAGGGTGATGTTTCCCTGAGTCTGTCTCGAGAGCTATCAAAACATCTGTCTTGAGACGTAACTGTCTATCTTGACCTCTAAAAACCTGTCCCTCTTGTGGTGCCCTGCCCCTCCTTATATAAGTTGAAGGGGCGGCTTACATGAGATTCCGGGTTATACCCGTGATTGGAGTCCTACTCCAAGTCATCCGTGTCTTCCAAGTTAAAGGGTCTCCATCTTGTATTTTGACTCCTCGCCCAGGTCACTGTAGCAGGCCGGGTTAACTTCAGGCCTGGCACTATAGCATGCCGGGTTAACTTCAGCCCTGGCACTATAGCAGGCTGGGTTAACTTCAGGCCTGGCACTGTAGCAGGCCGGGTTAACTTCAGGCCTGGCACTGTAGCAGGTCGGGTTAATTTCAAACCTGGCACTGTAGCAGGCCGGGTCATACTTCGGCCGGGTCTTATCCTCAGGGTGACTTAAGCCCAGAGCTGACTTAACCTCAGGGCGACTTAACGTCATGAGCCGGGTCATATCGTGGAGTTATATCCCCTACAGAATATGTTGCAGAAAAACCAAGAAAAAATAAGGCGCATGACGGCAGGCGTAAGAGAAGTTGAGCAGGTTGCGGGGGAGATCTTCAGATGTAGTACGCATGGATGGAGGATAGGGGTGCCGACGCAGGTTTATCCTTGACGCTGGACATGCTGAAAGCATCTGAAGACAATCTCTTGCTAGAGAAAAGCCTGTTCTGCTTTGTTTTTATGTCTTGTCTTTTTGGGTAATGTAATACGTAGTGCACTAAAAACTGGTTCTTGCCTGGCGCTTGTGCTGGTTTATACTGTTTGCGTGAGCTGCTGGGTGGGTGGGAGGGATGGATCCTTTCCTGACAGCAGCGGTATCTATGCTTCTCTGAGTAGCTTATGTTTGTAGTCTTTTTAAAGTAGAGATTCTGTTAACCAATGTCTTCTGAATCTCAGATCCTTGCAGTACTTAGCATATAAGTATTCTGTGAATTTGAGACATCTACTTTTAGTAGTATGAGAAATGCATTTTCATAAAATGTGGAACCAACAGCAAGTTAACATATCATCTCGAAAAAGCTTGAAAATGCATACAACATCAGAAAGCTACCAAACTTGGCATGGATGCTTTTCATGTTCATACAAGGCTGTAGAAAAAATTTGGTAACATTTGAAGCATGTAAAAAAAACCGTCAAACGGCCTCCGATGAAGAAGGCCAAATTTTGGTCATCTTCAGAACGACACAAAATTTTGGCAGCAAGTGGGCATGCCCACACCGGTATCACACACAAAATTTGAAGTAATTTCGACAACGAACGCACGTTGCGTCACGTCCGGGAAGTATTATAGTGTTTTATCGTCGGGAAATAGGTAGAAAATCCATACAACATCAGAAAGCTACCAAACTTGGCATGGATGCTTTTCATGTTAATACAAGGCTGTAGTAAAAATTTGGTAACATTTGAAGCATGTCAAAAAAACGTCATTCGAGACGGACCCTTCCCTCCTACCCAAACGGCCCCAGATGAAGAAGGCCAATTTTTGGTCATCTTCAGAACGACACCAAATTTTTCCAGCAAGTGGGCATGCCCACCCCGATATCCCACACAAAATTTGAAGCAATTTCGACAACGAATGCACGTTGCGTCACCTCCGGGAAGTATTTCAGTGTTTTATCGTCAGGAAATAGCTAGAAAATCCATACAACATCAGAAAGCAACCAAACCTGGCATGGATGCTTCTCATGTTGATAGAAAGCTATAGAAAAAATTTGGGTCCATTTTAAGGATGTCCGAAAATACATCATTCGAGACGGACCCTTCCCTCCTACCCAAACGGCCTCCGATGAACATGGTCAATTTTTGGTCATCTTGACAACAACAACCCCACACAAAATTTGAAGCAATTCCGACAACAAACGCACGTTGCTTTACATTCGGGAAGTATCTGAGTGTTTTATCGTCGCTAAAAAGCTAGAAAATCCATACAACATCAGAAAGCTACCAAAGTTGTCATGAATGTTTTTCATGTTCATACAAGGCTGTAGGAAAATTTTGGTAACATTTGCACGTCCGGGAAGTATTTTTGTAGGTGCTATGTGTGTGTGGATGACATGGGGGACCCACATGTCAGTATCCCACTTGGTGTGGTCAACAAAAAAAGACTTTCTTTGGAATGCAATGAGAATTGGTTTGGGAGTACGTAGATGTAATTTCTGCACTTGTAAAAAAAACCAATATGTATTTTTTTGTCAAAAAATAAACAAGACAAAAAAAAGGAAAGTAGTGGGAGCGTGCACGAGCGCACGACGCCACGCATCTAATCTCGAGAACTCCAAATGTCCACCCACGTCTTTATTTGGCAGTCTCCCCCAGCCGCGTCTCCCCCTCCCCCCCACGCCCAGTCCTTTTCTTCCCCAAATCAGCAAAAAGCCCTCTCTCCTCCCCTCGAACCCTACCTCGTATGAGCCACCAACCTCCTCCCTTGCTGCACCACCCTAGTCCCTTCGTCGTCGGAAGATGAAGGCCGAGCGTGAAGACGCGGCGGCGGAGAAGGACGCAGCCGTACAAGCAGAGGAGAAGCCCGCTGCCGTCGTTGCGGCCGCGGTTGACACGGCCGAGGGTGCCATTGCGGCGACGGGTGGCGGTGCACCGTCTGTTGTGACTGCTCTGGCCACCGTCGCAGCGGTCGAGCCTGCGGTCGGGGAGCAGGTGGAGGAGGAGGTGGCGGTTGATCTGGAGGAGTAGAGGGCCAAGCGCAAGCGGGAGCAGTTCGAGCTGGTGGACGCGTACTACGAGGAGGCCGAGCTCGCCAGTGTCGAATTTAAGAACGACGCCGTCGAGTTCGAGGAGGAGGTCTCCGACGAGCTCTCGGAGGTAATACTCTGTTTTGGGGTTTTCTCCTACTCTGTTTTTGGGGTTTTCTCCCATGGGGTTTTCTTCTAAAATGCATGTAGCACGGATTTGATTTCGCCCAGATAGGTTTAGGGTTATATGTTCAATCTGTCCCTTAGGGTTAGGATTTTTACAAGTTGTTTGGTAGATTTGGAAGGAAACCCCCTTGATTTGCTTAAAAAAATTCATTACGAATCTGAAAGTTGGCATGCAAAAGTAGGCACGGAGGCCTAAAATCCCTCTGTGCCTGGATTTTGTTTGTGAAGATGTGTACGAATATGATTCTCAAACTGATTATGAATCTGTTGTGATGTACTAAACGGTGGATTTGTTAGGTAACAAGTTGTATAGATGAGTTTACTTAATTACAGTCATCAAGAGGATCAATGATTAATATCCCTGCTATGTGGTTATGATAAATACATCTATACCAGTATAAAGTGTGGGAATAACTTTGAATATAGGCTGTTGGATGAAGCCAATGCAATGGTGGAAAGTTGGCAAATGCGAGCATTGTTGGCCATTGGATATAAATCAATGCATAGTATGCACAAACCTTATAACTTTATTAAAGAAAACACACACAAAAAACTCAATTGCTACAGTAGCATAGCAATGTAAAATGCCTCTGTAAGAATTGACATTAACTTTTGCTTTATTTACTTCTTCTACAAGGCTATGACAGTATCTTCATAAAATGATTTATATCTATTTTCAGTGCCATGAACTAGAAGAATTAAATCTACATTTATACATGATGCATATGTGACTGTAAATTTATATAATTGCTTCATGTGATATGTCAATATGCAATCGTACTTTTTTTATGTAAGTTCTCACGTGCAATGCACGTGTGCCTCACTAGTATCATAAATAATATCAATGATGAAGCTTTTAAATCAGTAGAACCCCTGTTACAACTATGCTCTGTTCTTCAATTGTGGCAACCCAGTATCTGGTTTTCCTGTTCATGAAACTGTGCCACATCATTCAGTCATGCATGTGGTCATTTGTGATGCATGTAGTAACAAATTAGGGCCACCTTCTTCCATTGACAACAAAAATCCATTAGTTCTTCTCTTGAAAACATTTACTGGCAGCAATCTTTAATTTCTTTCTGCAATAGTTTTAGTTATTAGTACCTAGTCATATAGTTTCAAATTCATGAAACTAGATTATGTTGATGGCAAGTTTGTAGGTCTGTTATCTCATTATCATAAATCCATATCATACAAATATTTACAAAGGAAATGCTAAGAGAGGATCTTGTTTCTGGAATGAACTATGTTAAATATGAATTACCTTATCTGCTAGCTGGATGAAATAAAAGGCTTTGTCTGTTACCTAGTTGGGTAATCGTAGCGAGTTTATCATAATTAGATAACACACCTACTAATGTGCCTAACCCTAGACCCTAAACCCTTTAATTATTTCTGAAATTAAATAGTACAAATAAGAGTAGTTCTTAACAGGGAAAAAGAGCTATACATGCAAACGAAAGAAAATTTGAAGATAGATAACAAGGAATGCAACAAAATATAATACAATATAAGAGGTAGATTAGTGTGAATCATCTGCATGCTCTTTTTTGGTAATCATTGTATTATAATGTACTTACTACTGGTACAAAATGCTCCAGAAGCTCTTTCTAGTTTAGAGATTGCTCAACATGCTCTTGCGGTAAACGGTCGAAGTTACATGCTATAGCTCAGCCATGTACATGGCATTTGTCTAGTTATTTTGAAAACATGGATCACATCAGTAAATATAAATAGCAAGGTAATTTTCCTTTTTATTCTCTCCAACAAGGGGAATTCATAGTTGAGTACTATGGTGCTATGCACACATTCCAAACAATTCTGATAACCCCAACTTTGACTGTGTGACGTGACCCATGTTTCTAGAGAAGATATGATTTATATAATAATAATCACCCACCTTCAACCTAGTATCTTCTTACAAGGTTAAAAACTAGTGGTAATTGCCATTGTTCATATGATTGCTTTCACACCTTCAAATTATAAGTAATAAAATATTTCAGCTGAGTTATTCTGTGTGTACTAATTCACAGGAAGCTGACGAAGATGTGGACCATGACAAAGATAGCAGGGACAACAAGAGCCGGTACATCCTGTGGAGGCTGCGGAGCGGGGAAATCCCGTACCGCACCCAGAATCGGTACGGATACATATCCTACCCCTTCTGTACCAAGGTCATCGCGAGGGACTTCAATAGCATGATCCAGCACGCCACGGGCGTTGGCAAGGGATCAGACAAGAAGCACAAGCCCATTGTCAAGGCTGGGCACGTGGCCTTCGGCGCCTTCCTCCGAAAGTACGTGGTAGGGCATGAGGCGTTCTACGTCCCGCCCCCTCCTCGCCCGGCCAAGAAGGCGAAGAATTGATGCCCTGCTTGCCTGCCTGCCTGCTGCTGCCCCAGTCCCACCGCACCTGTTTATGTTTAAATCATGTCTTTTAGTTGTCGTTGTTTCAAACTGATGCCCCAACGTACTCTAATCGTACTTATGCGCCGCACAGCTTAAGTGCCTATCATATTAATCTGCCGTCTTAATTAAGTGTTTGCCAGTACTTTGATGATGTGTGTTAAGGCCTTGTACAATGGTAGGTGGTTAGGGAGATGCGTAGGAAAATAAACCGAGTTCTCTGGAGCACCAGTGACTATTTCCGCAGGAGAGACACGTAATTATGCGTCTACACTGTAGTAATAAGCGCTGGTGTTTAAAGAAATACCGGTTTATTTTTCTATGCACCTCCCCTAATCGCCTTGCATTGTACAAGGCCTAATTACGTAACAATGGTGATCTATGGTACAAGTTTGCCCTAAACTAAAGAAGTTCAGGTTATATATTGAACTGGAGATGTTCTATCTCTAATTGAAGATGCTCCTGCTATATCCTAAACTGAATATGTTCAGTTCTCAAGTGAAGATGTTTAGTCATATGTAGGGATGTTTGCTGCAAGTAGAATTGATCATGTAGTAGTTGTTGCCAATAGTAGAGCATGCAACTGTTTGCCAATAACACCTATTGCCATTTTAAGCAAACGAACTGAGCATGTATTAGTTATTGCCAAAAGTAGAGCACGCGCTTGATTGCCAAAAGCTACTACAGCCAGATTCTGATAATAACTGAGCATGTACTAGTTGTTGCCAAAAGTAGAGCATGCAACATGTTTGCCAAGAGTGCCTATTGCCAGTTGAAGCAAAAAAACCCGTAAAGCATGTATTAATTATTGCCAAAAGTAGAGCATGCACATGATTGCCAAAAGCACCTACTATGAGTTTTGGAAAAATAACTTACCATGTATTACTTGACTAGGGGAGTTGCTGTTTCATGGATAGCAACATAAAGATGAAATCCAACTATATAGAAGTGCTTGCGTAACTAAGATCACCATAGCATAAATGACATATGTACCATAAGTGATAACTCCAGTGCTATCCAGTACATACCTAAACTACCATTTGCATTCCTTGAATGGGCTCAACAAAGCTTGTGCTGGTCTGCGTGATCATGCTGATATCGAGCCCACACGTTTAGCAATGGTCTTCGTATCAAATTTAAGTTTGAGCTCTTCAAGAGTTTTTGTTTTTGTAGCTTGCACTTCATCGACAATCTTCCTCGGGTGTCCACGTGGTCTCCGCCTTTTTGGGGAGCTGGGGGTGTCGGGATCCTTTTGGGAGCTCGACGTGTCTGTTTTGTTGCAAAGAATAGGTTCGTTCATTTCTTGGACGTCGTCTTCTGAACCCTTAGGTTGTGATGCAACGTGGGCTTCGTACGCCTCCTTCTGTACAGCAGACATCGGTGCATTCGTTCAAATCATGAGACCTATGAAAAAAATGAAATATCCGTGCTGTATCGCTAACCGTTATGGGGTACTTGTATGAATCGAGGCGAAGACTGTTGCAATTTGAACGCAGCAGGCTTGAAACTATTTTCCAGCTGAAAATCTCTATCTGTGACTATATTTGATAAGTGACACATATGTCAGCACAGCATTGAGGCAAAAGATATTTCAAATTAAATATAGTGTTTGACTGACCTGCTCCAAATTCTCGGTAAAATCTACACCGTTCCATGTCAACATGTACTTCAGTGTGAACATCGCACATGAATGCCTGCAAGGTTTAGTTTAAGTTTAGTAAACTTGGACGTGTCGGCGAGGAATAATTTAGGAGGTTGTACATACACGTCCTTCTGTTGTGGTATGTTTTCATAGCGTACTACCTCCCACTCGCCAATTTTGATGGGCTTAGCTGTTTTTAACAAGCCATCCTTCACCGCTTCGTCGATGCAGTTCTGAATCGACTCCACCTAGCATAATACGAGTTTTACAAAGGGTTACGGTGATTTGGGAGTTCATGTGCCATGCGACGGTAAAGAGGCAGCAAGAGAACACTTACAAGAGCAGTTTCCTTCTCCTTGTCAAAATGATCTTTCAAGGAGTTTAGGATTTGAATCTCTTCTTTGTCAAAATTAAACAGCATTAGCATCCAGTGGTTACTATGTACATTCAACGGGATGTGCACCTGCCGTAAAATAAAAGCGGACTCATTGCACGGAATAATTTACATATGCGAAACAATTATGGTTCGGGGGACCCCTGAAATGTTTCGTCTACACTATCTATACGAAATATGAAAGTGAGAAAAACGGGTACCTTTCGGCGTCCTACAAATTTATTTGCAACACGAGCAACCCACGAGCTTCCACGTCCCCTAGGATTAACCCCATTTGATTCTAACAGCTTTCTGGTTTCAGCGAGGGATATGATTGACGTAGTATCATTCTCAACTCCGCTGATGTGAGCATACGCCATAATAACCTGCCAAATTTGTAATCATATAATAATACGCCAGAAGTTCCAATACTTGATGTACAATGGAGTACAAGGGGCTTACATCATCGTAGATGTATTCGTTCTTCAAATTTCGCTTGAGTTTTCCCGCTGTGAGGGGAATGTCTCCGATTAGAGCTACTTCAACAGGGTCGTGTGTTCCGCGTATGAAAACGGCTGCCTCTAAGTCCTCGTCTGTCAGCTTGTAATCATTATGAAACAGAGGCTTCGACGGTGTGATTCGAGGATCCTCCTTGTTCGGCAGGACGTGTCTTGCACTTGGTGTTGGAGTCAAAGTATGTGCCGTGGATGCGTCAAACTTAGGAGTTGCTGTGAAGGATTCACTGCGCACATTGACTTGTTCCTACAATAAAAAATGGTCGCTTAGAAGTAGTTTGTTAATAGTAGGTACGTGTGGGGCCATAATTATCACCTCGACGCCTGCCTTGTGTGACACGGATTGTCGACTGCCTTTATTTTGGTTTTTTAATTCCTGTAACAATATAAACAATAATGAATATGGAGGAACATATTCATAAAAATAAAAAATGGACAACATGACATACCTGCAGTTCCCTCCTTAAGTCTTTAATTTCGTCCTCGGCCATCGAGAGCCTAGGATTACTGGCAGATTTACTCTTAAGGTCGATTAACTCTTCATTGATGGTGAGGAATTTCGCGTCAAATCTGTGCTCAAGTTCCATTAGCTGTCTGCCTATCTTCTCTCTTGTTCAGAAAAACGTGCATTCATGGCTGCAACTATCATTTCCACCTGTGCAAACGAAATAACACCCCGTTGAGAACAAAGCTAAATGAATGAGGTTCGATGCGACCTTTTAGTGGTATTCGAAAAAAAATTGTCTTCGAAGGGCTTACTTGTTGGCTACTCATATTTTGACCCTGTGATTGTGCTCGATACGAATCATGTTCATCCACATGTACAAAATTATTGCTTCATGGATCATTTCTATTGTCGGCCTGTGCTTGTCGAGCACAAATTTCCATCACAACCTTTGAATCAGGTAGAATGGATCATTAGTAGCAAATAAATAACCGGTTATAGAAGGGTCAAATCTAGAAACATACCAGCCCTTTATGAAGACCTCCTGTGTTGTAAGCTTCTGTTCTTATTTTTGACGTGCTTTCGTCCCATCGTGCGACCAATGGTGGGGGTATACTAGTATACATCAATTTGCCAGTACGCACGTGCTCCCAGTACCAAATCTACACAATACATTACTTCATCAGTATAGAGAGATGGACAACAGAACAACAATTGTAGAATGTTAACTAGTGATGTAGCACTAACCTGGAGTAGAGGTAGATTTCCTTGTAGAGATACTTGATCAAGATTGTTAAATTTGTAAAGGGACGTGAACAAGTTATTCAGTGTGAAACATCCCCAGTTCAATCTCCGAATGCTTTTAATATCCGCAACAAGTTTAAGATATTTCGCGTCGACATAAGATTGTGCTGTTGGTGCTAAAACAGTACCGATTGCATACAGAACGAACCGCACTAGGAAATCCTCGTCCGGAGTTTTGGAAAGTCTGATCGCATTCTCAAGGTTAGACACCGAAATTACCCCATTGTTTTGATATGTGTTAAACAATTTTGGATCTGCTGTGCTTTGCAGCTTTTTATCTATATCCTCCCCTTCTATCGCAAGGCCAAATATATGGTGCACGTCCTCTGCGGTGATAGGAATGAGAGTTTTACCAATGGTAATCGACGCCGTCTCACTATCGAAGCTCTTGGCTAGTCTTACCAACATCATGCGCCGGAGATTAAAGTCATGCATCTTGGACTCTTGGTTAGACCCCCAAGACCGGTATTTGTTGTGATGGACTCTATGTGTTTTGGGGATAACATTTCCATGGTTTTGGCGAAACTTGACGGTGAGCATGCTAACTTCATATGAGCGTGCTTTGCAAACAGTTCCTGCAAAGTGGCATTAGATTTTAGCGACTATGAAAGAAGTAAATGTACGAAAAGTTTGCAAACAAAATGTCAATTATGGACCTCATCGGTCATTTCGGAGAAGTGTTTTTCTCCATTAGCTGTACTTTTAGCTGTAGTTTCCATTTTCCTGGCACGTAAGGAACACAAGCAAAACCGGGTAAATTAATTTGAACTTAATATTGACAAATGTATAACAAATTAAAATCTTATATCAGGTATGGATGACTATTTTTACCATATGAACCACTTGTAAGTATAAGCACACTACCGATTTTGGTTATGCATAAAATTAGCACAGTTTAACTAGGGTTTCGGATTTCTTAAACATATGACGTGTTATTTCATGCAAGAGATAACCATCTGTTGTTGTGGTATTACCTCTTTCCACGTTCGTGTAGTGTTCGGATTGGCAAGATTGATTAGGAGAAAATGATTACGATAATATCTTGCCGCCTGGAATAAATTGTGCAAATCCTATGAGGGTTTAACTAGTAGACGTGCGGCTGAGAAAGATTAATAAGAGCTATGATTAGGTAATACTTTCTGTCCGAGACGGTGGCGGCTAATTGCTGCCGGGGGATAGTGCGTCGCACAATACAGGTGGCTGTATCGCGCTCGACGGCTGCAACAGGAGCAGCAGCGCGTTGACGCGAGTAGGAGGCGGTGACAACAGCAGTGCCGTCCGACCCCTTAGGTCACGTTCCCGGTGGGCGGTGGCCGGCGGCTCCGATCTGATCTTGCAGCGGTCGTGGGAGGTGGTAGGAGGCCCGGATGCCGCGGGTGGTTACGAGGGAGGAGCTGTAATCGTGGGATTTCGGGAGAGTTGGGCGGCGTTAGTTATGGGAGGTTGCAACATTAGCAGCTATTGTTCCCAAGAAAAAAAACGAATATGTTGTTCAGAAATAAATACAAATGATCTGTACTATTTTCCATGTAATCCCATGACCAAAACAAGCTAGCATGCAAAATGCTTTTTAGTTTAGACAAGAATTCCATTTTCTTGAATTTTTTCGCTCCAAAATGCCTGAAAACTGGCCGCTCGTGACAAAACTTGCAAACTTAGTTGAAAAGGGTTCAAACTTGGCATGTATCCCTAACATGGCCATGGATTGTAACCCTACAAAGTTGGGTTGGTTTCATATAGGTCAATAAACTAGCATGTGCTTTCGGAGGGTGCCAGGCTAGCCCGGAAGGGCGCGTCTCGGGCCCTTCCGGGTCTACACCATCTACAAAGGATTCCAAGTTCTTTTCATGGCATCCCATGACCAAATCAAGCATGCATGCACAATGCTTTAAAGGTTTGATAGCATTTTGATGTTTTTTTCATTTTTCGATTGAAATAAACCAGTAAATAGCTCCCAGACGGTGTACCCCCCCTAAACATCCATCGAAAGGGGTACCACATGATGCCTTCAAGTTTGTTTGCCTTAGGGTGGACCTAATTGACACACCAAACCAAGTTGGGGCATTGGTCCACACTGGATTCCATCCCATAGAGTCGATGAGGTACATCCACTGCCTCCGTTTAGGGTTTAGGGTTTAGAAAATGGAAAAACTAGTGCAAACTGAAAACCATTGTGCATGCATGCTTCATTTGGTCATGGGAGGCCATGAAATAAAGTTGGCATCATATCAAGATGGTGTGAACATGGAGGTTCCCCGAGACGCGCCCTTCCGGTCGAGCCTGGCACCCTCTGAGAGCACATGCTGCTTTCCTGACCTGTCTGAAATCAACCCAACTTTTTGGGGTCACAATTCAAGGCCATGTTAGGCCACCATGGCAAGTTTGAACCATTTTCTGCCAAGTTTGCAAGTTTTATCACGTGCGGCCACTTTTCGGGTATTTTCGACCGGAAAAATTATAGTAAATGGTAAATTTTGTGTAAACTGAATAGCATTTTGCATGCTTGCTTGATTTGGTCATGGAATGCACTGAAAAAGCTAGGAGGAATTTCACATCTTTGATGATGTACTTGCTTCACAAAGTGGAGAGTGTAGCAGGAAGGTTCTGGACGGGGGCAGCTGATGTAACACCCTGGATTTTGCTTTTTCTTTTATTTGGATTTTATTTGGTTTTATTGAGTATTTTATTTGCATTTGGGTTTCAGTCATTTCTTTTGGACTTACCACTTGGATTTATTTTTGATTTTCTTCCAAGTGGGTTCCTTCATCCTTAAACCCTCCCTAGACCTCATCCCTCCCATAATAATGCCATTAGGTATTTTTATTTAATGGTATTATACCCTTTTTCTCTCTGAAAATGCCTCTTTGTCCCACAGAGCTCTAAGCAACCCCTATTTTTATTGCCCTAAAAATTTCAAGAAAATTCCCAAATATTCTGTGGGTCGTGCCTCACCTTCCTATGTAAAAATATCCCATGGTCATTTGGAAAATTTCAGCCAGGAAAAATGTTTTTGCTTCTGGTCAGAAAGAGCACATTGTGAAGCAACTATATTTTTCCTTGATCCTTTTAATCTGAAATTTTTACCACTTGATCACCCTCCTAAGTGATGCTTAAACGCCTAAAATCAGCCCAAGAACCTCAGCCATTTGTCCTCAGTGCTTGGAGCAAGTTTCTGTCCAGAAACTTTGCAGCTTCCTCTTGTCACCTCCAATGCACCATTTGGCAAGCCCAGCGCATTTCTTGGCAAAGTGTTGAAGGGACAACACCCAGGACATGGTGTGGTAGCGCCGAAAGTCCTCTGCATGCCAATGCACGCGGTGACCCCGTGCGAGCAGGGTGCAATGCATGCGCTCTGTGCACTCTGCCCGTCGAGTCCGATCGGCCGCCGTCCAACCTCTCCTCTCGGGCCACCGCAACATGTCTAGTCTACTCAGCCCACACCCCCTCTTCCTCCCAGCCCCTCCCTGACCGTCCCCGTCGCCGGCAGGAGGCACGCCGGAAGCGGCCACGGCACTAGCCGACGGCACAGTGGCTTGCACGCGCACCTCTATTCATCTTAGTGCGCCTGCGCTCGAGCCCGCGTGCGAGCACTATGCTTGGCCTCGCCTACGTCGTCTCCTTGCTCACCCGAGACCTCACCGCCCCCAGGTCGCCCTGCCGCTCAGCTCCCGCAGAAGCCTGAGCACTGCCTCGCCTCTCCTATAAATAGAACCCCTCCCCGGCCGGTCTAACCATCCCAAACCCCCTCTCCTCTCTCAAATCGATCGCCAGAAGCTGTGGACAACGCCGGGAAGGCCTCTGGCCTTCAAACCTCGCCGGCGACCGCCGCGGATCCCCCTCCTCCGTTCACTCGTTCTAGTCCACCCCAGCTTTCCCCACTGCCACCCCTGAGACCGTAGCAACCTCCTGAGCACGACGGTACCAAGAGCTCGCCAGATTGTCGCCGGAAACGCCGATCCCGATCAGCTCCGCCACCGCCGTCTCTGGAGAGGATCGCCGCGACGCCGTCCGACCACCTCAGCTCGAGCTTCGGGTACGTGTGTGACCGTCTCGCCGAGCTGAACCATCCCCCTCCTCCCCGGTGATCGCCGACGTCTCCTCGTCGGAGAAACGCCGACGACAGCGCCGCCGCCCTCTGTTCCTCTCTCTCTCTATTTAATCCTGACATCAGGTCCCACCTGTCATTCTCTCTCTCACTCCCGAACCGGTACGTAAGTGGGGGCGTATTCTCAAAATACGCCTTCGACGTGGCCGCTCGGTTAAATTCATTTAAATGGAAATTTTGACCAGATTCTAATCCAACTTTGACCATCAATAACCTTTTATCTATAAGTCCAAATGAGATGATTCTTTTTGCTGCTGGTTTGTAAAATTCCAAAGTTTCTGTGTGCCAAGTTTCAGAATTTTTCTTGCTGTTGAGAATTTCTGGTGCATTAAACAATAGTATGTGACATTTTCTTTTTTGCATTTAATTTAATTTCAGAAGAACCTAGTTGTGTTGGAGAAGGCCAGGAGTACTGTGACACTCCTCTGAACGAAGGCAAGCCACAACATTCATATGCAAGGATGGCATTGCAATGAATGGGTTTAATCGAATTAAATTCCTCCTTTATTCACTATTTAAAATAACTTGCTACATAAATCTTATTGCATAAACTTTATCCTGTCATGTTGATAATTTATGCAGTAGGATACATGCTTTCTTGCTAGGGTGCAGTAGGTATCATGGCATATACTCATATGACAACATGATGCATTTGTTATTCATGATCATGACCCGTGCATCCATTCATACACTATGGCTCGAATCATTTTCTTTTCAAGTTAAACTTGATAATAATCCAACTTGAACATGCTGTTGATCGAGTCATGGTGCCACCGAATCGAGCTCACCAGTGCAACCACACTTGCCTGGATGGGGAGGCCCTAATGCGGTCTATTGTCATGCCTCTCGCCGGTGCCTCCTACGAGGGAAGGTTGTGCTCTGGCGCTACCCTGGCCCGGTAGGCAGTCATAACCTTGAGGACCCGAGTTTTGATGGTACCAAGGTCCCCGTTTGGGATAGTTTTGATGTTGGCCACGACGGTGGCAGCCACAGAGGTGGCGGGTGTCACATGTTGGCACCAGGGTCACCCAGGACATAGCCCAAAGGGGAGTTTGTCAGAGTGGCCGGGAGAGTGTCATGCAATAGATTGGTTTTGTCGGAATGTCGTTGGTCCAGCCGAATGGGAGCACGAGGCCATGAGTTCCGTAGTGTGGGTACAGTGTACTAACCTCTGCAGAGTGTATAATCTATCGATAGCCGCGTCCTCGGATATGGACATAGTTCGTAGTAGGTCACACCGTGGGCCAACAGATAAAGTTAACTTGCACACTAAGCTTCACAAGATAGCACATGCAGAAATGGTGATCGAGGATCACTATGAATGGTATGAATGTGATCAAGTGAGGATCACGTTGGTAAGTGATGAACGGTGGTTACGCGGTAACCCCGAAATGGTAAGTTGGTCCCGAGGACCATGGCACTGTTTCACGCACATCTCATGTTGAGTAGTATCATGCTCATGCATTAAATTTGTTAAATGCCTTGTTGTTGTTTGTCGCACTTGTTTTGTTTGCTGTGAGCTTGCGAGTACATTCAAAGTAATCACCTGGCTTATCATGCCAGATGCAGGAGAAGCCGTGCAAGGAGTTGATGTTGAGCAGTTTGTCGCGATCTAGGCCGTGTCCCAGCAGTGTCCCTGTGGAGTGGAGTTCCGCTACCTCGTCGTTCCGCTGTCGCGTAGTAGTTTCCCTTTCATCATCGAGGCCCTGAAGATGTCTACTAAATAATGTACATAAGTGCAGTCGCACCGTGTGTGCCGCTTGGCCTCGCTCATCATGTAAGATGTGAACCCATGTTTCCGCTAAGAGATCAATAAAGCGGTTGTTTTCTGTACCAAGTTGTTGTGTATTGCCAGAAGACTTGATCACTAGGCTGGCAATGCAAGGTAAACTGGTTGCTCTGAGCCGGGGTGCCACAACGCTTGGTATCAGAGCCGCGCTGACTGTAGGACGCCCTAGACAGCCGACACGTTAGAAAACGGTAGTCTTAGTCTTGGTAGTGATTTGAGGTTGATTGTGCACTTGGGTGTTGCATTGCATGCATATTGGTTACTTCTAATGCTGACCAGCTAATGTTGTGAGTGTAGATGGCACCAGTCCCTTATCCGTACCAGCCTGAGCCGGCACCTTCCACTTTTCCACACCTACTTACCAACGTATGGCGCCGACTCTACCCCGAAGGCGATGACCCCATATACCAGGTGTACCGAGAGCAGCTCGCTGATGGAGTTTACGAGTATCATGCGGAGGTCATCATGCACAACAGTACCGTGGTGGGCACTTACACTCGCTCCACCAAGGGCGGGACTGCTTCTACACCCGACCAGGCGGTCCAGTTTGCAGCATTTGAGGCTCTCACTGACTTGCACTATAACGAGGTTCAGATGCAGACTCACCCAGGTTTCTACTTCTATCCGTCCCTGTACGAGTCAGGACAGATCTGCTTCCCTTACATTAATCCGGAGTGCGACCGGTCAGCCAGTCACTTGTCTCGCTACATTACGGCGGGATACTTTCTGATCACCAGTCTAGCCCAGGAGCTGGACCACGTTCGAGGTGAGCTAGCTGCCGCTCGATCTGCCTTCGCTCCACCTCTGCTTATCCACCCATCACTTGTTACTCCAGCTACCTTACCCCCATCCACACCAGTGATCCCCACGCCCTCCCAGAGTAGCTCAGGCACTTCGGTAGTGAATCCTCATCAGTCCCCAGCCTAGTGGGCCATGCTTCTTGCTACCCCAGCCGCTCCGATGCTGCGGAGTCGCCCTGCTCCCGACCCTGAGGGAGAGTCTTCCCGTCAGCGTCGTCGTGTTTCCTTTGCTCCGGATGTATCCGTTATCAGTTCCGATTCAGAGTCCGACACCGAGGAGACACCAGCAGGACCGTCAGTGTGCCAGTGCGATCCCGGTCGTCGCGTGTAGACGAGGATGAGGTGATACTTGGTTGTATGCATGTAGTAGTACTATCCATGCTGTTGCCCTGTTATGTATGCTGGATGATGTATTGTATAATTATGTTGCTTTCTGTTATTCGCTTTGGCTTTTCTCATTTTTCTTTTCCGGGTTTGTTGCTTCACCTCCCTAGTTTTCTGGTTTTTCCCCTTATGGATGTTGCTCATCTCGATGCTTCGTATTGGGAAACATATATAGGATGACAAGGTGTGGCAGTAACTGTCATGGTGGCGACGATACTCCAGTTCGTCGATCCGCCAGGCAAGCAGGATATTCTCCGGAACCATATCAGCCACCACCTCCTCCACCTCAAGCACCCACAACAGAGCAGATTATGCGGATGTTTGAAGAGAAGAGGAACCAAGACCTGATGGAATTCTTGAGGAGCATGCAGACTATGGTTGGGCAGAATAATCACAATGGTAATCACTCCAAGCTGTCAGACTTTCAGAGGACCAAACCGCCGAGTTTCAGTCAAGCAGTGGACCCGATGGAAGCCGATGATTGGTTGAGAACGATTGAGAAGAAGCTGGAAATTGCTCGATGCTGACAAGGTACCCTTCGCCACTCATTATCTAGAAGGCCCAGCTGCTATATGGTGGGACAATGCCAAAGTGATGTGGCCCACTGAAGACGAGATTACTTGGGATAAATTCAAAGACAAATTCCGCAAGTATCACATTCCTGTCGGCATCATGAAGGTCAAGCAACGAGAATTTCTCACCCTTACCCAAGGAACCTCGACTGTAAGTGAATATTTAAACAAGTTCAATCACTTGGCCCGTTACTCCACTCATGATGTGGCCACCGAAGAACGGAAGATAGATCGGTTCCTGGGAGGACTCAACCTTACCCTCCGATGTGCACTCAGCATGCCAGACTTCCCCGACTTCCAAACTTTGGTGAACAAGGCACTCATTGCCGAAAGGGAACACAAACTGGTTAATGATCATAAGACTGTCTATGAAGACCGCAAACGCAAGTTTGAACCCAAGAAGGAAGGGCAAGTTTTTCAGAAGGTTCGTACTTGGCAGCAACCCCAATTTGAGTATAAGCCGACCTGGCAGCAGGGGAACATCAAGAATGAAAGTCAAATCAAGACCGTGGTCGCCAAGCCAAACAAGGAAGACTGTCAGCGTAACAATGCCTGTTTCACATGTGGGCAGAATGGGCATTACGCTAGGCAGTGTCCCAAGAACGGCAAGATACAAGCCAACCTGAAGCCTCAGGTCAATTATGTGGGACAATTCCCCAAACGGAGGTACATTCAAGGGCAAGTTCATCATATCTCCGCTGAAGAAGCCGCAGAAGTCCCCGATGTGGTCATTGGTATGTTTCCTGTTAATGACATACCTGCAACAATTTTATTCGATTCCGGGGCTTCCCATTCTTTTATTTCGCAGAGTTTTATTGCCCGACATCGCATTCCCTATACTCTTTTGGACAAAGCTATGGTGGTACAGTCCCCCGGATCCATGCTCAAGACAAATATTGTATGCCGAGGATTGAAAATATCAATCTATGGAGTCATCTTCCCTGCATCACTGGTTTCCATTGAGTCTCCCACCTTGGATATTATTTTGGGGATGGATTGGTTGACAAGACACCAGGTCTGTATCAACTGCGCAACAAGAGAAGTCACGCTCATAAATCCCTCAGGTCAGTTCGCCCGATTCTATGCTGGTCGAGCCATACCAAAGAAAGGAATGGTTTATGCTGCCATCGCCACAGAAATGAATCTAGTCCCAGTGGTCTGTGAGTTCCCAGATGTGTTTCCAGATGAATTGCCAGGCATGCCACCTGACTAAGAGCTGGAATTTTCTATTGAGCTTGTACCCGGAACAGCCCCAATTTACAAGAAATATTATCGAATGCCTTCGTCTGAACTAGTGGAGTTGAAAAAGCAATTGGATGAGATGCTCCAAAAAGGATATATTCGCCCCAGTTCATCTCCTTGGCGTGCACCTGCAATATTCGTGCGCAAGAAAGACGGCAGTCTTCGGATGTGTGTTGACTATCGTGCTCTAAATGATGTCACCATCAAGAATACATACCCGCTGCCCAGGATCGATGATTTGTTTGATCAGCTCAGCGGAGCTCAAGTGTTCTCCAAGATTGATTTGCGCACCGGGCATCACCAGCTGAAAATCAGAAAAGAAGATATTCCCAAGACAACATTCACTACAAGATATGGGCTGTACGAGTATACGGTCATGTCGTTTGGACCGACCAACGCTCCTGCATTCTTTATGCACATGATGAACAAGGTGTTCATGGACTTCTTGGGCAAGTTTGTAGTGGTGTTCATTGACGACATTCTCATATATTCCAAAAGTGAAGAGGAGCACAAGCAACATCTCCGAGCAGTGCTGGAACGATTACGCGCTCATCAACTCTATGCCAAATTCAGCAAATGCGAGTTTTGGCTTAAAGAAGTGGGATTCCTTGGGCATACTCTTTCCGCTCAAGGAGTGGCCGTGGACCAAAGCAAGGTCACAGAAGTCCTAAAATGGAAGACCCCTGTTTCGGTAACAGAAATCAGGAGTTTCTTGGGTCTGGCAAGTTATTACCGTCGCTTCATTGAAGGCTTCTCCAAGATTGCCAAGCCGATGACTGAACTACTCAAGAAAAATTAGAAATTCATATGGACGGAAGCGTGTGAAAACAGTTTCAATGAACTCAAGACCCGATTGACTACCGCCCCGGTGTTGACTCTTCCAGACATCTACCGAAGTTTTGACATCTATTGCGACGCATCCAGGCGTGGCATTGGGTGTGTGCTCATGCAAGATGGGAAGGTCGTGGCCTATGCATCAAGACAGCTCCGACCTCATGAGGAGAATTACCCTACCCATGACCTGGAATTGGCAGCCGTGATTCATGCTTTAAAGATTTGGAGGCATTACATCATTGGAAAACGATGCCAAATCTACACCGACCACAAGAGTCTCAAGTATATATTCACGCAACCGGACTTGAACCTCCGACAATGAAGATGACTTGAGTTGGTCAAAGATTATGACCTGGGTATTAACTACCACCTAGGAAAAGCCAATGTGGTCGCCGATGCCCTCAGTCGCAAACCGGCTACCGCAAACTCATTAATCGAGCGTCTGGACCCAGCACTTCAAGAAGAAATAGCTCAGCTCAATATGATTTTGTGTGATGCAATTTTCTCGGTTACCTTGGAAGTAACCCCTACCCTGGAAGACGAAATTTGAAAGGCTCAACCTGGTGACCCTATGTTACTAAAGACAATGGCTCAAGCACGAGAAGGGAAGACACCAGATTTCAACATTGATGACAAAGGTACACTCCGATTTCGTGATCGAGTCTGTGTACCGGACCTCGGGGAGTTAAGGCAAAAGATTCTGAAGGAAGCTCACGAGTCCGCCTATTCTATTCATCCTGGAGGCACCAAAATGTATCAAGACTTGAAGCAAACATTCTGGTGGGAAGGTATGAAGAAAGACATCGCCTATTACGTCGCCTGTCGTGACATATGCAACAAGGTGAAGGCCGAGCACCAGAAACCAGCCGGTCTACTTCAACCCTTACCCGTTCCGCAATGGAAATGGGACGATATATGCATGGACTTTATCGTGGGATTACCAAGGACACCACGAGGCAACAACGCCATATGGGTCGTGGTCGACATGCTCACCAAGGTGGCCCACTTTATTCCAATAAGGACAACTTACCGTGCAGATCAACTCGCTCAACCCTATGTGTCCAGGATTGTCAGTCTACATGGAGTACCAAGGACTATCACTTCAGACCGAGGATCTTTGTTTACCTCAACATTCTGGCTACGTCTACACCAAGCCTTGGGAACCGCTTTGAAGCATAGCACCGCTTATCACCCTCAGACAGATGGGCAGACAGAGCGAGTAAATCAAATCTTGGAAGACATGCTTCGAGCGTGCGCTCTTGCTCACGGACCCAAATGGGAAGACAGCCTGCCATACGCGGAGTTTTCTTACAACAACGGCTATCAGACTAGTCTCAAAATGTCACCTTTTGATGCTCTATATGGACGTAAGTGCCGTACCCCGCTGAACTGGTCTCAGACAGGAGACAGCCGAATCTTCGGGACTGACCTAATGATGGAAGCAGAGAAGCAAGTCAAAGAAATTTGAGACAGACTGCAAGTGGCAAAATCTCGTTAGAAAAGCTACTATGACTCAAAACATAGGCAGATCTGTTTTGAACCAGGTGAATATGCATATCTCCGAGTTACCCCCATGAAAGGAGTCAAGAGGTTTCACACTCGGGGAAAACTTGCACCCAGATACATCGGTCTGTTTCCAGTTATGACCAGAGTGGGCAAAGTGGCCTATCAGTTAGAATTGCCTCCCGAGCTATCCGAGGTGCATGATGTGTTCCACGTGTCTCAGCTACGAAGATGCATTGCACCACCCGCAAAACGGACAGATATGGCAGAACTAGAGCTTGCCAAGGATTTAACCTACGAGGAGAAACCCTTGAGAATCTTTGAAGAGATGGACAGAGTCACCCGCAGCAAAACTATAAAGTTTTACAAGGTTCAATGGGAACACCACACTGAGGATGAAGCCACCTGGGAAAGAGCGGATTACTTAAGGACCGCATACCCATATTTGTTTCCTGAGCAACCGAATCTCGAGGACGAGATTGATCCTAAGGGGGGGAGGTTTGTAACACCCTGGATTTTAGTTTTTCTTTTATTTGGATTTTATTTGGTTTTATTGAGTATTTTATTTGCATTTGGGTTTTTCAGTCATTTCTTTTGGACTTACCACTTGGATTTATTTTTGATTTTCTTCCAAGTGGGTTCCTTCATCCTTAAACCCTCCCTAGACCTCATCCCTCCCATAATAATGCCATTAGGTATTTTTATTTAATGGTATTATACCGTTTTTCTCTCTGAAAATGCCTCTTGTCCCACAGAGCTCTAAAGCAACCCCTATTTTTATTGCCCTAAAAATTCCAAGAAAATTCCCAAATATTCTGTGGGTCATGCCTCACCTTCCTATGTAAAAATATCCCATGGTCATTTGGAAAATTTCAGCCAGGAAAAATGTTTTTGCTTCTGGTCAGAAAGAGCACATTGTGAAGAAACTATATTTTTCCTTGATCCTTTTAATCTGAAATTTTTACCACTTGATCACCCTCCTAAGTGATGCTTAAACGCCTAAAATCAGCCCAAGAACCTCAGCCATTTGTCCTCAGTGCTTGGAGCAAGTTTCTGTCCAGAAACTTTGCAGCTCCCTCTTGTCACCTCCAATGCACCATTTGGCAAGCCCAGCGCATTTCTTGGCAAAGTGTTGAAGGGACAACACCCAGGACATGGTGTGGTAGCGCCGAAAGTCCTCTGCATGCCAATGCACATGGTGACCGCGTGCGAGCAGGGTGCAATGCACGCGCTCTGTGCACTCTGCCCGTCGAGTTCGATCGGCCGCCGTCCAACCTCTCCTCTCGCACCACCGCAACATGTCCAGTCTACTCAGCCCACACCCCCTCTTCCTCCTAGCCCCTCCCTGACCGTCCCCGTGGCCTGCAGGAGGCACACCGGAAGCGGCCAGGGCACTAGCCGACGGCACAGTGGCTTGCACGCGCGCCTCTGTTCATCTTAGTGCGCCTGCGCTCGAGCCCGCATGCGAGCACTATGCTTGGCCTCGCCTACGTCGTCTCCTTGCTCACCCGAGACCTCACCGCCCCCAGGTCGCCCTGCCACTTAGCTCCGGCGAAAGCCCGAGCACTGCCTCGCCTCTCCTATAAATGAAACCCCTCCCCGACCGGTCTAACCATCCCAAACCCCCTCTCCTCTCTCAAATCGATCGCCAAAAGCTGCGGACAACGCCGGTAAGGCCTCTGGCCTTCAAACCTCGCCGGCGACCGCCGCGGATCCCCCTCCTCCGTTCACTCGTTCTAGTCCACCCCAGCTTCAACCACTGCCATCCCTGAGACCGTAGCAACCTCCTGAGCACGTCGGTACCAAGAGCTCGCCGGATTGTCGCCGGAAACGCTGATCCCGATCAGCTCCGCCGCCGCCATCTCTGGAGAGGATCGCCGCGATGCCGTCCGACCTCCTCAGCTCGAGCTTCGGGTACGTGTGTGACCGTCTCGCCGAGCTGAACCCATCCCCCTCCTCCCCGGTGATCGCCGACGTCTCCTCGTCGGAGAAACGCTGACGACAGCGCCGCCGCCCTCTGTTCCTCTCTCTCTCTCTATTTAATCCTGATCAGGCCCCACCTGTCATTCTCTCTCTCGCTCCCGAACCGGTACGTAAGTGGGGGCGTATTCTCAAAATACGCCTTCGACGTGGCCGCTCGGTTAAATTCATTTAAATGGAAATTTTGACCAGATTCTAATCCAACTTTGACCATCAATAACTTTTTATCTATAAGTCCAAATGAGATGATTCTTTTTGCTGCTGGTTTGTAAAATTCCAAAGTTTCTGTGTGCCAAGTTTCAGAATTTTTCTTGCTGTTGAGAATTTCTGGTGCATTAAACAGTAGTATGTGACATTTTCTTTTTGCATTTAATTTAATTTCAGAAGAACCTAGTTGTGTTGGAGAAGGCCAGGAGTACTGTGACACTCCTCTGAACCAAGGCAAGCCACAACATTCATATGCAAGGATGGCATTGCAATGACTGGGTTTAATCGAATTAAATTCATCCTTTATTAACTATTTAAAATAACTTGCTACATAAATCTTATTGCATAAACTTTATCCTGTCATGTTGATAATTTATGCAGTAGGATACATGCTTTCTTGCTAGTGTGCAGTAGGTATCATGGCATATACTCATATGGCAACATGATGCATTTGTTATTCATGATCATGACCCGTGCATCCATTCATACACTATGGCTCGAATCATTTTCTTTTCAAGTTAAACTTGATAATAATCCAACTTGAACATGCTGTTGATCGAGTCATGGTGCCACCGAATCGAGCTCACCAGTGCAACCACACTTGCCTGGATGGGGAGGCCCTAGTGCGGTCTATTGTCATGCCTCTCGCCGGTGCCTCCTACGAGGGAAGGTTGTGCTCTGGCGCTACCCTGGCCCGGTAGGCAGTCATAACCTTGAGGACCCGAGTTTTGATGGTACCAAGGTCCCCGTTTGGGATAGTTTTGATGTTGGCCACGACGGTGGCAGCCACAGAGGTGGCGGGTGTCACATGTTGGCACCAGGGTCACCCAGGACATAGCCCAAAGGGGAGTTTGTCGGAGTGGCCGGGAGAGTGTCATGCAATAGATTGGTTTTGTTGGAATGTCGTTGGTCCACCCGAATGGGAGAACGAGGCCATGAGTTCCATAGTGTGGGTACAGTGTACTAACCTCTGCAGAGTGTATAATCTATCGATAGCCGCGTCCTCGGATATGGACACAGTTCGTACTAGGTCACACCGTGGGTCAACAGATAAAGTTAACTTGCACACTAAGCTTCACAAGATAGCATATGCAGAAATGGTGATCGAGGTTCACTATGAAAGGTATGAATGTGATCAAGTGAGGATCACATTGGTAAGTGATGAACGGTGGTTACGCGGTAACCCCGAAATGGTATGTTGGTCCCGAGGACCATGGCACTGTTTCACGCACATCTCATGTTGAGCAGTATCATGCTCATGCATTAAATTTGTTAAATGCCTTGTTGTTGTTTGTCGCACTTGTTTTGTTTGCTGTGAGCTTGCGAGTACATTCAAAGTACTCACCTGGCTTGTCATGCCAGATGCAGGAGAAGCCGTGCAAGGAGTTGATGTTGAGCAGTTTGTCGCGATCTAGGCCGTGTCCCAGCAGTGTCCCTGTGGAGTGGAGGTCCGCTACCTCATTGTTCCGCTGTCGCGTAGTAGTTTCCCTTTCATCATCGAGGCCCTGAAGATGTCTACTAAATAATGTACATAAGTGCAGCCGCACCGTGTGTGCCGCTTGGCCTCGCTCATCATGTAAGATGTGAACCCATGTTTCCGCTAAGAGATTAATAAAGTGGTTGTTTTCTGTACCAAGTTGTTGTGTATTGCCAGAAGACTTGATCTCTGAGCTGGCAATGCAAGGTAAACCGGTTGCTCTGAGCCGGGGTGCCACAGCTGATGTACCTGATCGATTCTACGGGATGGAATCCGTTGTAGCCCAATGATCCAACTAGCCATCAGCAGCTTCAGCACAAAAACAATTTGTCTCGCTAATCCTAACATCGTATACGCTTGGTGGTTGGTAATGGTTGGCACATTGCTCTGACTGTAATTGGTCCTGCCTCCAATATTCCCGCTGTTGGTACATGCATTCTTTCCCCAGTGTTTTTTTTGCGCGTTGTAGCTCTTCCCTTCTTTCCTGTGCTGCACCAATTGCATCAACGACAACAGCACCAACAAGGACACTTGTACCAACAAGATGATCCACGTACTCTAGTTCCCAGCGCCAGAAATCACATGTATCCTATGAATCAAATGAGCACAAATCAAACCAGCACTAATGAAACAGTACAAAAAATTACTCCTGCAGCAAATCTCAACCCAATAGTAAAAAGAGATTGTACATCGTGGTGCTTGCACTTGTAGAACACCCATCCATCGTGCTCTTCGGTACTGGAGAGATAGAATCTCACCGTCTCGCCACAGTCAGGGCAAGGGATCAGGGGCACAACAACTGATCGTCCCCTGAGCGCACACCTAATCGATCTCGAGGACGACATGGTTGATTAGGTGCTAGGCGACGGCGACAATGGCATACGGTCGCCCTAATCCTTTGGGTTAGAGCAAAACTAGGGATGTTTGTGCGCTGGCCCAACAAACCCTTACACCAACACCAGAGGATCGTGCTCCCTCTAAATAGGCTAACTAACAAATCTTCCAAATGACTAACTGACCCAAAAATCACGGACGGATACCGTTCCATCCATGCGCATTACTTGGAAATATATAATTGACCCTGAAATCATGGATATATACCATTCCATCGTAGCGCATATCCCTCCTATCTTAACCGCCCCATCAAGTTTTTGTCTCCTGGCGTAGTCGTCGCCGGGATCGCGCCATCGCTCCGCAGACGCCCACGCCGACGCCGGAGTAAAAAGGTCTCATCCTCCACGTCTCCTCCCATCTCTTGCAACGTTGATACATTTTTCCATTGGTTGGACCAAGAAGGCAGTTGTGATGAGATTAGAGATGCCATCTTGTGTGCAAGATTTTTGGTAGTTGTTTGTGGGAGATTAGTTTTTCGTGGAAGGTACTGTTTGGGTGCAAGATTGTGGGTGGTTGTCGTTAATTGGAGTAAAGGCTGTTATGCAAGAGGTATGTGATTGCTAGTTCACAGTAGTTGATAATATGATCTGGTTAGGGATATATATTATCGGTGTAGTAAATTTTCTAGACCTTTGAGCTATGCTGGATTACTAGGAATGATTTGGATGAGGTTGGAGTAAAGAATTTTATGCAAGAGCTTTGCGATTGCTTGTTAGGGGTAGGTGATCATACGATCTGGTTATGGATATATTTTCTCGGTGGAGTTACTTTACTAGACCTTTGAGGTATGTTGGATTAGTAGGAATGATTTGGATGAGGTTTGCTTTAGCCACTTAGATGTGCCGTACACAGACTTGTTCACAATACAAGAGTAAAGGAGGTACTGTTGAAGGAGTTGCAGGATTCTTCCGACTGATTTGGATGAGGTTGTTGATAGCAAATTTAGGAATAGGAATGTTGGGAGATTTGAGCTTTTGCTGGAAATTTAGGAGTCAGTTTGTCTCACATACCATGCTATTTTACATTTTGAGATATTGAAATAGTCATATGTTTAAATGAGAATCGGTATATTTTGACAATGTGGATCTCATTAATTGCATTCTTGTGTCTGGTGTTGTAGGGACCATGGATTCATAGCTGCATCACAACCGTGCGGAGTACGACAGGTTGTTGCATGAAGCGCGCCGGCAGATCGACGTGAATGTCCAACAGGAACGCGATGAGATGGACAGGAAACTCAAACAAGAATGTGCGTACGTTGACAAGATGTTAAAGGATGAGCGTGCTGATATGTCCCGAAAGATTAAGCAGATGCATGAAGAGATGGAACAAAAGTTTCAGCGGGACTGTGAGGAGATGGAAAAGAAGTTTCAGCTTGAGTACAAGGAGATGCAGATGACTTTGCAAAATGACCGGAAGGTTGTCGACGGCCTTATTCAGACAGAGCGTGGCAAGATGGATGCCAATGTGTTGCAGGCACGTGCGGATATGGACATTAGGCTGCAAAAAGAGCGCAAGGACATGGACTACAAGGCTATGGTGGAGCAAGTCCAAATGGAAGGAAAGATTATGGAAGACCGTGCAATGTTACAGTCCCATGTTCAATGCCACAACAATCCACCCCAAGAGCATGTCTTCAATTCTCCCCCTGTAAGTACATTGCACCGATGCTATACATTCATGACCGAGATTTTGTATGGACATTTGTTATTTGCGGGTAACTTTATGTGAGCGATTCATATGTAGGCTAAGCATCGTCAGACGACACAGTCCCCAATCACTCCAGGCCTTGCGATGTCGGTGTCACCCGTTGAATGCTACAACACTCCAGTCAAACAACATGTCTTCAATTCTCCCCCTATAAGTACCTCGCACACATGGTAAACATTCACAGCCAACATTTTGTATGACCATTTTTAATTTGTGTGTAACCCTGTGTCGGCGATTCATACGTAGGCTAAGCATCCAGAGACGGCACAATCCCCAATCACTCCAGATGAAGATTCCTTCGGATATAATAAGGTAACTATGTCGCGATGTTGCTACGCACATCCAAAATTATGTTTGGCCCTTTGCTCATTGCAATGTATTAAATCTGACGTGAGATACTCGTATGTAGGTGCTGGTAATGGAATTTTTTATTCATAGGGATTATGAGCTTTCGCATGTCCCGACAGGATACTTCGAGGGAAGACCCTGCGAGATGAGATTGTTTAAACCCGGCGTATTGGACTACGCTTTTCTCATGAAAGAAATGGCTGGATTTGGTTATAAAAAGGATTCAGATTTGTACCGCTTCTTACCTGAGCATGCGTGCAAACTACCAGAAGGAATGTTCCTGATTTCAGGACCAGATGATTTTGCAAAGATGATTTCCCTTCTGAACGGCAGCAAGGCATGTCATTTGTACCTAGTGTATAATCGTCCACCGAAAGATGATTATGAGTATTCGGACATGGATTCAGAGGTTCCTATTCTACATGTTACATCAATTTTACGGCTTCATCATCTTTAAGTTTGTCCTAATACCTTCGTATGATTTTTGACAGGAACTGCGCATCCGAGATATGGAGGAGGCGGAGTGTCATGGTTTCGTCACGGCAGATGTCCTCATGAAAGGACTTAGTGGTGAGGCCATCGCAGCTAGGTGGTAGCTTGAACGGGGTTGAACGGAATCGAGAAGACGCGAGTTTTACCCAGGTTCGGCCCCTCTCGGTCGAGGTAAAAGCCTACATCCTGCTTGATTAATATTGATGATCATAGTCACGATTACAAGGGTGCTGCTTCCCTGACTCTTTCTCGAGAGCTCTCAAAACGTCTGTGTTGAGACCTGCCAAAACATCTGTCTCCAGACTTAACCGACTATTTAGACCTCTAAAACTTGTCCCTCTTGGGGTGCCCTGCCCCTCCTTATATAAGTTGAAGGGGCGGCTTACATGAGATTCCGGGTTATACCCGTGATTGGAATCCTACTCTAAGTCATCCGTGTCTTCCAAGTTAAAGGGTCTCCATCCTGCATTTTGACTCGCCCGGGTCCTGTAGCAGGCCGGGTTAACTTCAGGCCTGGCACTGTAGCAGGCCGGGTTAACTTCAGGCCGGCTCTCATCCTCAGGCCGGGTTAACTTCAGGCCTGGCACTATAGCTGGTCGGGTTAACTTCAGGCCGGCTCTCATCCTCAGGCCGGGTTAACCTCAGGCCTGGCACTGTAGCAGGCCGGGTTAACTTCAGGCCGGCTCTCATCCTCAGGCCGGGTTAACCTCAGGCCTGGCACTGTAGCATCCGGGTTAACTTTAGGCCTGGCACTGTAGCAGGTCGGGTTAACTTCAGGCCGGGTCTTGGGTCCGGGTAATACCCCTGACATTAGCCCCCAGGTTAGCTTGGATTTATTCATGCTAAGCTCCTGAGTTTCTGTCATATCAACATGTTGACATTGTTTCCATGTAGAAAAAATAACCCTTATGATATTTTTGAGCTGTCTTCAAAAGCCTTGGCTTGATAAAAAGAAAATCCGTCTGATGTTGTGCCAATTTTCAATGCTTCAGACTTTGATCAAAAACGAATAAAAAATCCGTATGATGTTGAGCTGACTTGTCTGAATAGCTTGGAGGAGATAACCTGTAGCCCCCAAGTCTTAAGAGTAGAGCAAAGTGATAGCTTAAGACTTGCTTAAATATAAATGTTGCAACTTTGGAGAAAAATCCGGGTTATCCGTCTGAGTCTTCAATCATGAACTGAAAGTTTTGCACTTCACATGTGTAGCCCCCAAGGGCCGGCTCATCAGTATACGATGGGCCGGGTCTTCAACTTGGACCTTTTGATCTATTTAAACAACTGACTGTTGTAGCCCCCAAGTGCCAGGTCGTTTGCTTGGAGCGACCTGGGACTTACATGTACTCCTTTGAAAAGAACATCATATGATGTAGCCCCCAAGCTTCAGGTCACTATTAAGGCTTGTGTACTTGGAATTTTGACAGGAGCAATCGGTAGCCCCCAAGGGCCAGCTTATCATTATGTGATGGGCCGGGTCTTCAATGAGACTAGTAAAAATGACCGTGCATTAGCCCCCAAGTGCCGTGGTGTATGCTTGCAACGACATGGGACTTTCATTCTTGAAGTAATCTTGATTTGAATAATGTAGCCCCCAAGTGCCGGGTCGTGTGCCTGCGGCGACTCGGGACTATTCCTTCCATTGTAGAATAAAATCATATCCACTCTGTGAACTGATGATGCCTTTGCGATGAAAGAAATCCTTGGCCGGGGTTGCAGTGCAAACCGGCAAATATGTGTGAAAAAATCCATAAGTGCTGTAGTCTTCTACAAAGCACATGTTGAATAACCAAAAACCCGGTCAATTAAATGACCAGGTATTATATGTGACCCGGCTGGATATATAACCCGGGATTTTAGAGGAGTTGATATCTCAATCATTGAATACTGGTTATGATAAACCATGATGAAGATCCAGCCATTTTGGCTATCAAATATCCGTTTGTTCCTGTGGAGTCACAATGTAACCCGGTTTCAAGGCCGGCTCCTGCAACATAAACAAATATAGATATGCATAAATGATGCATTGTATGATGATGCAATGTATGATGATGCAATGTATGATAATGCATGTGTATGATAATAGAGTATAAAAACGCCGGCTTGCGAGGTATGGCATAAGACCGGCTTTCAAGGCTCGAGTCTTGCTTTCGCTTCCTGTGGAAGCAGGCTTTTTGGCCTCTTTTGGTTTGTCCTATCTCTCTGAAAGCCGGCTCTCACGCAACCAATCGAGCGTTTTCACTCTGATGAATTCTGGGTCACCTTTGTGATTGACTCATCAGGCGTACGCCGGTTCGCTTTTTAGGGAGTAGCATCTTGCGAACAGGCAGGTTTAACCAAGTATAGTTTGGCATTTCGCCGGGTTAAAAGGTTTTTGTAAGCTAAACTCGATGAGTTGGAAGCCCCCAAGTAACCATATGATCAAGGAAAAGCTCAGCATAGGATATACAGGAGACAATGCTACTACTGCAAAACATCTGGGGTCCAGATAAGCCGGTATTCCTTTGATCATTATTGAGCAGGATACCCATGTTTGAACTGCGCATCGTGGCAGCTAGTTCTCTTGGGCAATTTTTACTTTTTCGCCAATAAGGCAGGATACCTATGTTTGAACTGCGCATCATGGCAGCTAGTTCTCTTTGGCAACCATTACCTTTTCGCAAATAAAGCAGCAGTCCTCGGGACCGGGTTGTCTTCCCTTCAACGACCCAGGGTTCTTGTATTTGTTGAAACGGGCCAAATCTGCCGAGTCATGTCTGTGTAGCCCCCAAGTATTAGGTCGACTCGAGTAGGTGGCTTGAGACTCTTCACCTGTTTGTGGCATAAGTCTCCATATTGTTGACAGCTGAAAGCTGAATTTGATTGAAAACAGAGGCGTGTGGCGAGTTGATTATCTTCGCGACGCTTGTTGTATGTCCTTGGCGTTGATAACGCGATGTGAATCCGCGGAAGGTTGAGGTTGACCGTGACGGGTCATAGATGATCCCGTATAAGCCGTGTCAATAATCCGGCCTATGGTTTGTCCCGGCTGTTTGTTGAAGTTAACCAAACCGCAGCGGCAGCAACTTGTGCGCCTGTCCATTGAGCCATCCGATGCAGACGGAGGCTGATAATATGTTTTTATTTGCTTCAGAGTTGTTGGAGCAGACCAGGCCACGGGGGCGGCGGCGTCCGTTTGAGCAGTTCGTGCAGATGGGCGCGGATCCGGTGTGTTGATGTAGATATGGGAGTCGGCCGGTAACTGGCGCGGACATGGGGGTTGCCCGTGGCGTTGTAAGTGCGGACGCACGAGTCGTCCGCGGCTTGTAAGTCGGTGCGGACAGGCGAGTCGGCCGCGGGCGCGGACGGATGAATCGGCCGCGGCGTGAGCAGATGAGGCGGCCACGTGTTGATGTAGACCGACCCGCATAGTCGGCGGTCTGCACACGCGTTCATTGAGCAGTACGGCACGGTCGGATGCTGGCGCATGATAACGTTGGCGCGAGCTTTGTATCCGTCGCATGACGATCGCCCTTGCAGTGAATAATTGTCCTGCATAAAAACATCGCAGGCGAGAGTAATTGTTCTCGAAAGAAAAAATGTATCAATAAAAATCGACTGGATGGATTTCACCTGATTCGTCCGGATGTCAGATGATCCGTATATAGCGTTTGTGGATCCCCTCCAGTAATTTCAACGGCGAGTTAGTCACTCTCTCCGGCGGAGGCAAAGCGGCTTGCAGCGCGACCGTAGCATAATAGGAGTTGGGCGGCTCGGAACGGACCGGCGGGGCAGACCAGGGCAGCGGAGTCGAGTCTGTGCCTACATCCCGCGCCCTCCTCCAGGTCGTGCCGACCCTTCCACTTTTTTTTTAGAATCCGGCCAGAGCTGGCTGCTGGAGTGGCGGGGAGCTGACGATTGGGCGGCTCGAGGTAAGGCGGTAGAGGCGGCAGGCGACAGCGACTCGCGGCGGCGACTTGCGCGGGCGGTGAGGCGAGGCGGGGCGACTCGAGGCGAGGCCGGCTCGAGGTGAAGCCGCGGTTGGCGAGGCGAGCCACGGCGGCGGAGGCGGCGAAGGCGGCGAGGCGGGGCGACTCGAGGCGAGGCCGGCTTGAGGTGAGGCTGCGGTTGGCGAGGCGAGCCACGGTGGTGGAGGCGGCCAGGCGGGGCGACTCGAGGCGAGGCCGGCTCGAGGTGAGGCCGCAGTTGGCGAGGTGAGCCACGGCGGTGGGTAACCGAGGCCGCGGGAGCGGAGGTGGCCGCGCGGCTCGAAGACGAGGTGGCGGAGGCGGGCGGCTCCCGGCGCGGGGCAGGTCGACGAGGCGGTGAGGCCGCGGTTCGATGTGACGGCTCGTGGTGCCGGCGGAAGCGGCGCGTGGTGAAACCGGCTTTCGGAGGCGGCCGCAGCAGAGGCGGGCGGCTTGACGGCAGCCGGCTGAGGCGGCGAGTGAGGCCGCGGCGGCAGCTCGTCCGGGGAGGCTTGCTGCGGCCACGGCGGAGCCGGCACGAGGCCAGGGTGGCTCGGAGGCAGCGGCTCGAGGCAGAGTCCGCGGCGGCGGCTTGGCCACGGCAGCGGAGTGCGGGCCATTGGCAGGGGCAGACCCATGGAGGCGGCTTGGAGGCGACGAGGTTGGAGACGGCCGCGAGGGCACATCGGCGGGTCGACGGCGCGAAGGCAGGCGACAGCGACTCGGCGCGCGGCAGGGGCGGCTCAACACGGCCACGGCGACTGGGAATGACTCTTTGTGGCGGCGGCTTGGGCGGACCGGCGAGCCACAACAGAGGGCAGACCGGTGAGGCGAGGCGAGGTGAGGGCGGCTCGCGGCGCTTCTCTGCTCGGGTGCGGCAGGGGAGGCCTGTGGCGGCTTGGAGGCGAGGCGGTAGAGGCGGCAGGCGGCTCGGTGGCGGCCGCGGCTGGGAGGTCCCCGGCGACTCGGGGTGCGGCGGGGTCTGCGTCTCGAGGGCGAACAGCAAACTGCCCACACACAGTCGCTCAAGGGAGTTGCTTTCACTTTGGCTTTCTTTAAAATTCTTGACTCACCGCTTTTGATCAATCTGGTGTGCATCGTTCAGTTTGACTGCTCAATACGGGCGTCTCACATAGGACCGAATCCAACTCCAATATGGATCGATGCTGCTGCTTTATGCTCCTGAGTCGCCGAATCCAAATCGTCCGCTGCTAAACGCGGGCGACATGCGCAAGGGCAGGTTTGATGCAAGCTTTTCGCCGGCGTTTGACGAAGCTGTCCAGCCATGCTGAAGAAATTTTGACCCATCAACCACGCGCACGATCCCCCACGGGAAAAGCTGCCTTTGAAACTTCTCTCTTTTTTTCTTTTTCTTTTTGATCCGGTCAATAGATACAGTAGCAGGAGGTCTCCTTAGGCGTATAATTGCAGGACGGCTGTCGGTCTTGGCGACTTGAAAACAATCAAATAAATCGCAGGACGGCGGCAGACAAAAAACCGCAACCCTAATTTTTCTCGAACTTAAATCCCACAGATTGTAAATCTGGACTGATGAACTTGAAGCTGATGCAGATCCTTCTGAGCTGGGTCTTCTTCATCCGGCCAAACGCGAGCTTCTTGATCCCTAGAGGAGCTCCCTCCAAGAACACAACACCACCGTGCATGGCCCCACGGTGGGCGCCAACTGTCGTGGTTTCATCATGGCAGATGTCCTCATGAAAGGACTTAGTGGTGAGACCATCGCAGCTAGGTGGTAGCTTGAACGGGGTTGAACGGAATCGAGAAGACGCGAGTTTTACCCAGGTTCGGCCCCTCTCGGTCGAGGTAAAAGCCTACATCCTGCTTGATTAATATTGATGATCATAGTCATGATTACAAGGGTGCTGTTTCCCTGACTCTGTCTCGAGAGCTCTCAAAACGTCTGTCTTGAGACCTGCCAAAACATCTGTCTCCAGACTTAACTGACTATTTAGACCTCTAAAAACTTGTCCCTCTTGGGGTGCCCTGCCCCTCCTTTTATAAGTTGAAGGGGCGGCTTACATGAGATTCCGGGTTATACCCGTGATTGGAGTCCTACTCTAAGTCATCCGTGTCTTCCAAGTTAAAGGGTCTCCATCCTGCATTTTGACTCGCCCGGGCCCTGTAGCAGACCGGGTTAACTTCAGGCCTGGCACTGTAGCAGGCCGGGTTAACTTCAGGCCGGCTCTCATCCTCAGGCCGGGTTAACCTCAGGCCTGGCACTGTAGCAGGCCGGGTTAACTTCAGGCCGGCTCTCATCCTCAGGCCGGGTTAACCTCAGGCCTGGCACTGTAGCATCCGGGTTAACCTCAGGCCTGGCACTGTAGAAGTCGGGTTAACTTCAGGCCTGGCACTGTAGTAGGCTGGGTTAACTTCAGGCCGGGTCTTGGGTCCGGGTAATACCCCCGACACGGAGGGTCTGGCTAGAGAGCGTG
This sequence comes from Elymus sibiricus, assembly GCA_039707655.1. Classification (NCBI taxonomy): domain Eukaryota; kingdom Viridiplantae; phylum Streptophyta; class Magnoliopsida; order Poales; family Poaceae; genus Elymus; species Elymus sibiricus. The sequence goes on along the minus strand of CM077668.1, from coordinate 147,772,908 downwards.
AGGCACAGGCACAACTGGACTCCTTAGGTTACATTGATGTACCGTGTAAAAATCTGGGATAAGGTGGGTCGTCGCCAAGCCCGAAGCAAACTACAACGACCAATACGAAGAAGTCACTGGATTTTGGCAGCGGAGACGAGCTTCTGTAAGAGGCTTAATGTTATTTGACCGTTTTAAGGTTGAGAAAACATTTTTTTGTTTTTGTAGGAATGTTTGCAGTTATGAAACAATTCATTCACAATAGAGGTCTTTTAACAACATTTTTGCTACAATGTGATTTCCATTTTCGACGCGACATGCATGTGTTTATATCCAACCGTATAGTTGTTTGTGAGCAGGCCTTGCAAAAAAAAACTATGTAGTCACATTTATGTACATTCATGCTGTGTGGTCGTGGATGTGGCCACACTTGTGCTAGCGATGGTTGTCTACCTGACCGCAAAAGATCCCGCGCCAGGTGCTGCAGGATCATGTACAACTGCGACAGAAAAAATATTTGGTGCAAAACGGTGGAGGAAATAAATCAGACGGACATTTTATGTGAGACAAAGTGACAAAACTGCTGGTGAATCGTCCTCGGGATCCGCGGACTCAGACCTGACGAGATCTGCTCCGGGATCGGTGCGGCATCAGGAGCGGATCCCAGCAAAGTGCATGACGCCATCCACACGCGGCGACCAGAGGTCGGGCCGTCGCACGCGCGCGCGTCGTCACCCGGAGACAGGCCGACAGACAGATTCGGTGCGGGCCCCGCACGTGTACGCCTGTCGGGCCCCAGGCGGATACCCCGCGCGATTCGTGGGTCTTCATGCATGTATGGCTGGCGGCGGGGTGTGCCGATCATGCACGCATGATTACCAGCGCCATGCATGCACCGCCGCGCCACCGTAGGGGCAGGTATGGGCGGCCGCCACAGGTAGCCGTAATCTGCACCTTGTATATCTTTTTTTTAGACAATCGCCTCATATATCTGTAGTAATTCGTTCGTCCAGTAGTTGATTTCTTTTGGATGAGAAGACAAAGAACGTGAGAGACGGAACAAGAAAAGAAGCCATTTTCCCGTACTTTTCGTCTGACCGTGACCGTTTAAGCACAGCTCCGGCGCCGTCCACACCACACCGCACCACTTTTTTCTCCGCTCATAGCCACTCCGACCCTCTCTGCTCCGGCGCCGTCCACACCACACTCGCTCCACTCTCCTTGCCGCATTCATGCCGGTAAGAGTGGACGTGACCGGACGAGACGACGAGACGGATTCTTACACGCATTCATGTTTGCTGACCGGTCAGCCACCTGCCCGGCATTCACACCGACACACCGAATGACACCAAATATTAGGTCATCTTCAGAATGACACCAAATTTTGCCAGCCAGTGGGGATGCCCACCCCAGTACTATATGCAAAATTTCAACGAATTCCGACAACATACACACGTTGCGTCACGTCCGAAAAGTATTTTTTTGACAGCATGCAATATCGGCCTATATTTTTTTCCGCGAGCAAAATTTAATTCCTCCACTACATCTATTTCCAAATATTCTCCTCCACAATACACGAGCTCCATGCTGGCCACGAAGACACCATGATTCTTAAAGTTGGACATCAAAAACTCACATAGAAAATGCAAACCAAAGATCCCAAACACATACTGTAACAAGGGAGTGGAGCACCAATTCGCTGAGTCATACATAAAAATAATTATCAGGAAGTCACTAACTAACTGACACAATGAAGTATATTTTAAAGACCGGGTCACACGGTACTAAACATACACAACAATGCACACGACAACATCAGGTTCATCGTCGACGTACATGCTCCCCGACCGTGTGCACAATGCTGTAGCTATCAGAGTTCTGCTTCGAGATCCTACATAGAAGAATATAGTTAATGCCATGCAATATATTTGGACACATGCTAAAATTAAATTTGTACATATTTGGTACCTCTAACAACTTGCTGCATCTACGTCGATGGTGACCTTCCACGTGACAATAGCCACATTTACCCTTTGATCTTGTCTTCTTCATCTTTGCGTGTAACCTTTTCTTCGGAGCACCTCGGCCTGGCACATGCACGGGATCCAGAACCTTATCCAAACCTTCACCATCAAGGTTAGCCGCTTGCGGCATCAGCGGGCCAAACCTAATGCTATTACTCTGAGCATTAGTTGATTCCTTGTTGTCAGCTTGTTCAATATTTGATTCCTTGCTGACATCTTGTCCTTCCAAAACCCTCTTTAGACGCTGAAATGCCTCATCAGAGTGGCATGCCTTGAAACATGCCGCGTGACTAAAATTCCGCAACTTACGGTACCTTTGCAGGCTTGCAGAATATTCATACATCTCGCTCTTTCTGGTCGCTGCGTATGCACATTTTGCACTCATTGTCCACCTAGTGGGACACAACACCTGGGCAGTCTTTCTTCTTGTAAAATTCCCAATATGTGAAATATGTGGGAACATGGTGTGCCTACGCATTTCAACTTGCAGCAAGAACAACTGATCCTGTGAAGCACACCTTCCTTCTCCTCACTGCACACTTCGATCTTTTTATCCATTCTTTCCTTCTTAGACACAACGTATGTGGTAACTTCTGATGCATCAAGTACCTCTCTGATCACACATTTGCTTACAACATTTATGCTCCATAAGACCAACTTAAACACAGCAGGAGTGAAAACTTTTGCGGCATGTTTCTCAAGACTTGAAGCATTTTCCTCTGTGAACGGAACGGACTGCAAGGCCTCGATGTCTTGGAGAGCCTCATTCAAGCGTCGCGACACAAGGCAACGCTCATAGTGCTCTAGCATTTGAAACAACGTCATCTTAGCCTGAAGATGCGTATGTAGCACCGAGTTTAAGCTCTCACTCCGCTGATTACTGCTCAATCCAAGAAAACAACACCCCTCAAGATATGGAGCACACCACAACTTTCTCATCTTATACATCTGATGCAGTCAGGACTCCTCACTTGTTACTTTATTCCGTTGTAAGAATTGTAACCATTTTCTCTCATGCTCTTCAATGGAAGATGTATCATATATGAAAGATCTGAATTCCTCCTTTACCGCGTCATCATGCAGATGACGTACAATGTTCTGCTGAATGTGCCATATACACAGCCTATGGTTTGAGTCAGGCCACACCACCCTGATTGCTCTCTGCATTGCAAGGTCCCCATCCGTGATGATAGATATCGGATGCTTCTGTCCCATGGCATCAGAAAAGGTCCGTAACATCCACTCGTATGCCTGGCTTGTTTCATGAGAAATGATACCACATCCAAAAATAACAGTGCCGCGGTGGTGATTCAACCCGACAAACGGCACAAATGGCAGATTGTACTTATTGGTTCTGTATGTGCTATCAAAAACAATAACGTCTTCGAAAGCCTCGTAGTCAAGTCGGGATTGACTATCAGACCAGAACATTCCCTTCAGATGGCCAACTTCATCAACCAAGTACCTGAAGAAAAAATCTGAATCTCGCTCTCGCCGCGCCACCATGTGATTGATCACCGTTTGAGCATCACCGGAAGCGATTGATTCCTGCTTGTTAGCATGGCAGCAATTGTAAACGTCCCTCGTCGTGCATCCAACCTCATCATATCCATCGTATTGCATGCACAAAATATCCATAATATGGTGTTTCCGGATCCCAGATTTTTCCATGTCTGCAATGTCCGCTTTCTGCTCATCGCTAATTCTTCTGTGTGGACGCAAAAGACACGAAAGATCCCGTGGGGCTAGAGTATGGTTGTGTTCATCGATGAAATCCTTCACAAACCACCGACCTGTTTCCTCCTGTCTTGCAATGACCAATTTAGCTTTACACCCTACACGAGTTATACTCCGTGGCCTCCTCTTTCTATCTTCCATCTTCCTCTTCATGTGCTTCTCTTCACGAACCCCTTCATGACTACACACAATTTTCCTTAAAATTATATGGCTGTTGGATCCATCCCACTCAACATAGCTTCTCCTGACACTAAAACCTTTCTCAAGACGATATTTGTTATAGAATCTATAACCTTCATCCTCACTATCAAACATCTTGTTGGCAATATGATAGTACTCCAACATAGACTCATCACTTACATCCGCCATGTCTTCCTGCATCACCATTCAGATTAAAAAAAAGCTCAAACGACAAAGACAAATGCATGCAAAACCAGTACGGAATCTTGTGTGGAATTTTAAACTTTGCTCGTTGTATATGTTATGCCAACCGATCATCAACGTCCATAAACTACTGAACTGACCATGGATGATGAAAAATCCTAAATTGTATTGCATGCACTAGGGAAACCTAAATTGATGATGACTAAACTAATCTAAGTAGGAAGTGCTGGCTACGAATCCAAGTCAAGTGAGATTCGAGCGATTCATACCTTAGGATGGAAGTCGGGAAGAGATGGGATCGGCCGGGGGCGAGTTCCTATAGCGCCGCCGCCGTCGCCGCCGACTCAACCGCTGCAGATGTGATGCCTTATTCTTCTTCTTGCCGCCGGGCACGTCGAGGACAGTGAAGGGGACGAGGAGGAGGATGAGGACGAGGCCGAGGACGGTGAATTGGTTCCTCTCGCCGGGCACGTCGGAGACAGTGAAGGGGACGAGGACGACGACTTGACCTCGATCTGGATCGACTAGACGTGTTTCTGGTCGTGGACGTGATCGGTTGAAAGCACAATATTTTACCCTGGACCATTATGCCCTTCTAGGATTAAGCAAATTAAATGTAATCATTTTTAATCCCCCACCAGATCGGACGGCTAATAAAAATCAGAGGTGTAAGTACTGGGTAGTACTCCCAATACTACGCCAATCACCCTAAAAGAGCTCTCTTATCATTTGGTAGATCCAAATCCATAGCCTATTTCGGGTTTACTCAGAGCTTTGGCAACCACCATAGAAGGTGTGATGTATATGCATGCACTCATTTCAAGGGGGTGCAACACTTCTCAGTTTGGGCCTAATATATGTCCTTTATACCATGTTCACATGGTGTTGTCGTTGACCTTTTTTTGGCAATTGGGGTGTGGGAGAGAAGTACGCGACTTTGAATGGTATATTTGGAGCTCTGATTCTTATTTTGGTGGCATAACCGTAACTAAATATTAGCAGCATTATATATGGAATCCAGGGTTTTATGCAAGACAGGAGAGTGGATCGAAGGGACTCGTCCATAGTACGTCGTGTTGTTAGTTTTGCGTGCACAGCCGCTAACCCGATTGTCCAAAATCTAAAACCATCACATGATGAGTATCAGAAAACGAGTGATGGGAGAAGGACCGGGTTAATTTATTTCAAAAGAAGACCGATGAAACTTTGGAGACCAGCATCAAAGGACGGAGCACAACCTCATTCACGTCAAGTCTCACTGGAAAGTACTTCTTTTTTCTGATCCACGCAGGATAATGGATTGACAAAGTTAACAAGAGACAGAAACATAACAACAACTTACTGCCTTGCTACCACCGATAATCCCTTCAGTTCCCAGTCAAGACGGTGGATCAAGCATATATATAGCTAAATTTATAAAGAGTAGCAGTGATAACATCTGAACTTAAGAAGTGACACAAAAACAAGCAAAACGTTTCAGCGATGTTGCCGATTTCACTGAGAGTCGAGTGCTGTCACCAATGCCACCGGATAGCTTGATGTACTACTTCCCCTACCTGCGACCAAGGAAAAGAAAATTACAAAGAAAGTTTTAGTGTGCCAGGCTGTGTGAGTATTTAGTGACAAAAACACTAAATTTGGTCAACGAACATACAAAACTTAATTGACGTAACCTGTTAAGAAGTTAACCCTGGTTCTCATTCCTCATTCTCGCCTCACAGCTCGTCATTCACGACATCCTCGGTCTTCTTTGCAGAACCTTCAAAGGGCAGAGCATATTATCTTAGGCACGGCATACATGCTTCAGCTCATTTGATCATCTAATGCTACTGGATTTTTGACATTAGACAAATACATCAACAACGCTGTTCTCATGTTTAATAGCTGCATCATTATGCTCATTCATGACTATATACCTTTTGTTGCAGCAATGGCAACTGGACCAAATAAACAGAGAAGGAGCTGGCACGTACAAGCATTCTGATAATAACATTACAAAACAAAAATATTCTGATACCTAGTCTAGTATGACAAACAAAAAGAGAAAGGTAATGGATTTGAAGAAGCCACACTCTTAATAATGGAATCTAGTGACAATTTCAAATAGAAACATGAGAACAAAGTTCAGTTGGAAATTTTGCACATATATGCTTGCTCAATGTACTCCTTTTTGCGGAGAAATGTAGTACTGATGCCTAATAGCTGATTCACCATATATGCATATTATCTCAACCCATTGCATGTCTTGAAAACAAAAAACTATCACAGGGTCAATATAATGCCTAGTACTACATACAAGTAACAGAGAAGGATGCTATGTTAGAAAACCGAACACTTTTGTATGGATACATGGAGACAATTTCTATCAGAAATGTGCATGTATATAGTGAAGTAGTCAGAGAGAGTTTGTCTGGAAACGTTAAAACTATATTCAATGTTTGAGCTGTATGCCTGCATCTAGCTTACTCATGTCCCAACGGACCACAAGAAACATTACTGGCAACGCTTAAATCAATTCATTTATCTAAGTTAGAGCTCATTGGATGTGTCTGACACATCTAACACCACACCAAATAATTTCAGCAAAAAAAAAACATGTACTACTCTATAAGACACTTGTTATCACAAATGAATAAAAAACCATTTTAAATTGGGAATACTTGGGCAGTAAGAATCCATTGATCCTAGCAGTATACAACTCAACAATTCTGTCAATGACAATACTATAGTTTAATATTGAGCTATAGTGCTGATTACAATGCCTAGCATTTATTGAAATAAAAAAACATATACGTGACATATACTAAAGCTGTGTAACCAATTGCACCTCGCAGGCACATGAAAGAAAAATAATCCAATATATGTAGCAGTTTTTTTGGAACAGAAATATGTAGCAGTTAACGATCTTATTACTTTAAACAGAAATCCATAGCAAGCATAACAACCTATCCAGTGCCTCATATAACTAACATGTATATTGGAGTATTGGACATATGCTAAGGCAAAACTGGCAAAATATGTGATTAGCATTAGCCCTACTTCAGCAGGCACATGAAAGAAAAGACCCAATATATATATGTAGCAGTTAACAATCTTATTATTGTAAATAGAAACCCACAGCAAGCATATAGACCTATCCAGTACCTAAGATAATAAAGCCTAAAATGTATATTGGAGTATTGGACATATGCTAACCAAAATTGGCAGAGTATTTAATTAGCATTAGCCCTGCTTCGATAAGTGGTACTCTAAAAGTGATTTACTCCATAAGATCATTTACACCTTGAAATAAGTAAGAGTGTGTTACTCTAAAAGCCCCAACTCTAAGAAGCCCATTATATTAATTTATCAAACATAAGGCCTCCCCTGCAACATCACTAAAAACAAGCTAAGCTAAGACAGCCTGAAAGTCCAACATTTGCATATCTTCTCTCCCAGACTCCCACAACTGAGATGTTAGACAATCGGACATCAGACACAATAGACCTCTGTCACTCGCAATGTTAGACAGAAAATCACCATTTCCGATCACCAAACAAGTAACAAGAATCTACAATCAAAAGAGGGTATAGACGGTAGAATTACCTGAGCTGAGAGCCCGTGGCAGCTGCCAAGCGTGAATGAAACGGGTGGTGACGTGTTCGCTAGGCGGCGCCACCAGCTCGTAGACCTCACACTCCACAACCTTGCGAGCACGCACGTCGACACCTAGCAGATGCTCGTCGAGGAAGAAGTAGACCACGTCAGGGCTGGTGGGGTGGATGAGCGCAAGCACGGGGATCTTCCTGGGCAGACCAGTCGCTTTGTAGCTCGCGTCGTCCCAGATCTCCGTAAACGTGGCCTCGTACTCCAGCTTCCACTCCGTGGTGTCCGGATCGGCGAGCGTCCAGACGCTGACCTGTGCAGCGCCGTTCCTGGAGTACATGTCCACGAACCGCAGCTTCCCACCGCTGACACCCACGCAACGGTACTTGTCGATCACTCCCCAAGCTTCCCTGCTCTTGAGCTGCTTGCCCTCCGGGAGCGGGACGACTCTCAGCACCGGCTCGTCGGCGAACGGGTCGCATGTGAGGAGGCACCAGGCCAGGTCCACCCACCAGAGCCTCCCGGAGTGCGAGACGATGCCGTTGGGGGCGAACTTCCGGGCTGGAAGCGGGTAGCCGATGAACTTGGTGACCCATTCCCCGGCTTCCGACGAGAAGCGCAGGAGGATGGCTTGGCCATGGCCGAAGATCTGCTGGAGCTCAGCGACCATGTAGTGGCCACCGCCCCCCGGGGAGGAGATGAGGCCGAGGTGGCCCCGGTCCATGATGAGCTCAGGGTTCGGGAGCGGGAGGGCGGAGGCGGTGGTAGCGTCGAGGACGAAGTAGCCCGGGACGAACGTGAACCAGTGGAACCCCGAGATGTCGGGGGTTTCGATTTCGGTTCTACCCGTGGCGCGGCCCTGGTTGGCGTGGAGGAGGAGGAGGCCGGAGGGGTCGGCGGCGACGACGAACGGGAAGTTGTCGGAGGTGGTGCGGTCCGCGAAGATGCGCGGGGGGATGGTGAGGAGCTTGACGCGCGGGGGCGGCGGCAGCGCGAGGGAGAGGTCGGCGCCCAGAGGGAGGTCGGCGTCGGCGGCCGCCACCCGCGGCACGCTACCCAGGATGACCCACGACGGCGACGCGGGTGGCGTGTGGTAGTTTGCGGCTGCGCGTGCGGTGACGTTGGACTGCTGAATGGTGGCCGCGGCGACGGTGATCAGGGGAGCAAAGAGAAGCAGGCAAGCAATGGTGGTCGTGGGTGCCATCTCGGCTCGCTCGCTCGCTCGGCCCGAGGGGCGTTGTGCCTGTGCGCGCGGTGACTGTGAACTGGCGAATGGTGGTCGCGCGCGGCGATGGGGATTTAGGGTTTTGTGGGAGGAAAGCGAAGCAAGCTGTGAACAACTAGTAGATGAACCGCGCGGCGCGGTGCACGGGTTCTGCGCTTTGCTGCTGCTGTGGGGTGGGGGGCAAAAAGCACCGATGGGTGGCAGGAGCAAGAGTTGCAAGGCTGCAGCCGCTAGCCTTGGATGGACTCCAAAAATCAAAAGGACCTTTGACAGGCTCGTAGTCCCTACAGTAAAACAAAGAAGGACGAGGCGTTGTTTGATAGGCGCTTTGATTGCCAGTATCTTTTGCCATCTTGGCGGTTGCAGTGCGAGTGATACGGAGGGAGCAGAGCAGGTCGCCCTCGGGCGGGCGCATGATCATTGTGGAGACGGGAACACTTGCACTGTGCCAGGCATGTACACAGGTGAAAAAAATTGAAAGGCACGGTCGCCGGTGAAAAGGGCAGGCCTGTTGAGTAGCGTCGACTGGAGTAATCCGAGAGAATAACAAATTTAGTTGAAGAAAATTGTCGAAAAGTAAAACAACATAAAAGGATATATCTGGATATTTTTCAATAATAAACCAACAATATACAATATATAAAAAAAGAAAAAAGCAGAGAAAGGGGAAAAAGAAGACAATTAGCCAATGCCAGTTCTTGTGACAATCATGATTACCAAATCAAGATACTTATGCAGAACATCATAGATGTGCATCAATCCAATCTTACAGAAATGCTACAGCAGCTTCAGGTCCTCTTTGAGCTTATATTTCCGGCAGTTTAATTAGGGCATCTTCAAAGCGGACCCATCAAATCGCCCGCATCCGTTCGTACCGACCTGTCCGAACACAGTTTGACATCCAATGGGGTACCCCATCGGTCCGCCGACGCCTCCGGACGTCCGTTTTCTCGCAAACCAGAACCAAACCAAGGAAAGCTTTGCGGGAGTCCGGACATCCTCCTGGCCAATAAAAATCCACCACGTACCCTCTTCTCTTCGTCCTGATGGCGGAAGGCCACTGCTGCATTGCTATTAGGCTTTGACAGAAGGTGATTAGCATGAAGGCATTTGGCGGAAGGATGCTGCCAAAGTTGGCGGAAGCTATTAATCATTTTTTTTCATCTATTATTTGGCGGAAGGTTGTGTACACTGAATGTGTATTTGGCGGAAGGATGGTGTGTGCATTTTTTTTAGTTGGAGGAAGGATGTGCACAATTTGGCTTAAGGACGTGTAGCACTTTCGCGAAAGGATTTTTTGAATTAGCATAAGTGATTAGCGTGTTTCCGCTATGTGAGTTGGATTTTAGCAGAAGCTTTTCACGTAATCGCACATTGGGGGTTGGCGGAAGGCTACTGATTTAACAGAAGATTTGGCGGAAGGTTGTTTGGTGCTACCTTTTAAGTTAATAAAAACAGACATTTGAGGTACACGGTTGGATGGCCGACTCCTGTATCACTGTCCACGAACTGGTCCCGGCGGTCCGTGGACGGATGCGGTGTCCGGTTTGGGGGTCAGCATTGGAGATGCCCTTATACTAGGTATCCTGAAAAGTTTCCCATTTATTTGAGTCCATATGTTCCAGCATCCTTGAATGACAACTTTCATAGCAATTGGAGAGGGCAATGACTGATGAGCTATCAAGATATCATCAAAAGCAGAGATACTTAGTTTCTTGGAAAGGAGGATGTGGTTCCAACAATCCTGGAAGAAGCAACAATCCCAAAAAAGATGTCTTGAGGTTTCTTCTGTGTTTTCATTACAAAAGACACAGCCATAGCAATCCAAGTGAAAAGTTTTCCTTCTCAAAAGATTCATGGTGTTAACTCTATCATGGAGAAGCAGCAAGAAAAAAATCTTGTGTCTTAGTCTGCTAGCACTCTTCCAGATCCATTTGAATATAAAATGTTCATCCTCATGTGGGCAAAGGTTGTGATACATTTTTATTGAGGAGTACTTCTGTCTTTTCCCATTGCATTTCCATATATCTTTTGCTTGGGCATTGTACTTCTGATCAATCAGACTCTTAAGCTCATTGAACTGATAGAAGGCTTGAGCAGACAAAGGAGTAAGGAAGAACTGAGTTGAGTCCTCAGAATTTATCCAACTAGGCATAGTTTGATTATCATTTATAACAAAGGAATGTAATTGTAGATACTTTTGCCCGAAAGGTTGTTCCAACCAAATGGCATGCCACAGTAGTGAAGCATGCCCATTACCCAATTGACATGAAGCATTATGTTTGTATAAAGGCACAAGTACACAGGTGAAAATGAAAGGCACGGTCGCTAGTGAAAAGGGCTTGTCCTGTATGCGGAGGCGTGTTGAGTACTGTAGCATCGACTGGAACAATGCAAGGGAAAAACAAATTCGGTTGAAGAAAATTGTCCGACAGTAAAAATAAAAGCATAAAAAGATAGCAAAACTGAAAAAGTATATGCGGATATTCGAATCACTATATTCACCACTACAAAGTTCCCAGGTTCAATTTGGCCAACCGCGAATTTTGGTCAATTTTATAAATGCCAATAGAAAGCTTCCAGGTTTAAATATATCACTTGCAGTTAGTGCATTTTCGTAATCTACCTCTATTGCTAGTTGTATTTTTCATCTACCATCAAGTGGTTGTCGAACAGAGGATTATCATTTGTGTGACGGACTAACCCGGTTGGGCACAAATCGATAGGAGGAGGGGAAAAACAAACATCAAGAGGTAGCTTACAGAGAACTGGAAATGAGGCTATATCTATTTTTTTTACTATGGAATGATTTACTCAGGTTGGAAGTGATGATCACAATGGTGATTTTGGCCCAGAGGATTGAGAGGTCGATAAGAATACTGATCTGGTGGAGGATTTAGTGGATAAGGACTTGCTTAATGAGGATGAATAGCCTATTGATGAGCTTGACACTCCTATCAGAATTGGAAAAACTAGTGAGACTTCTGGTACTCAGCATTGTCTTATGTCTGCTCCTGCAGTGACTTTTCATCCCTCCCAATTAGCTGAAGTTATTGTTACCAAGATTGTGCCCAACTGTTGTGGTTAGTTCCATTCCTGAGCTTGCCCAGGTTGTCGACGATCAAATGGAAGACTACGTGGTGCCTGGCAGGGGTGTGTATGTTGATCATGAGGTTGGTTTGGAGTTGGATGGAACTGGTTTTCATGTTCATTCCACTCCACTACTGTGTATGCTACACCGGTGTCTGTTCAGAAAGTTTATTGTAATGAAATCTTGAGAAATTTGGAAGATCGTGGCTTTGAAACTGATGGAAATGGATCTTATTCTGATCATGGGATGGAAGTGTTGGAGGACGCTTTAAAGGTTATGTCTATTGATTCTGCTATGGAACCTGCTGTTGAGAAAAAAACCAATGGGAATTGTTCCGGCGAGAAGTTGATCAAAGGGAAACTTGCTACCGAGCAGGAGAAATGGGAGCATATGGTGGTGCAAAACCCCAATACTAGAAATCATGGAAGGCAGAACATTATGTCTAAAGTTGTAGCTTATAAGATGAAGAAGAATTAGAAGGTTCCTCAAACTTTTAAAACCAAGTCTTTGCATGTTGTTCGTTACACTTAGTTGGATAAACATGCTTGATACGTCTCCAACGTATCTATAATTTTTGATTGTTCCATGCTATTATAGTATCAATCTTGGATGTTTTATATGCAATTATATATCATTTTTTGGGGACTAACCTATTAACCTAGTGCCCAGTGCCAGTTGCTTTTTTTTCCTGTTTTTGCCTTTTCAAAAAATCATTATTAAACGGAGTCCAAACGAAGAAAAAACATTGGATTAATTTTTTCTGGACCAGAAGGGACCCTAGAAGCTTCGGGAGAAGACCAGAAGAGTCACGAGGAAGCGACAAGCCCGGAGGGCGCGCCCAAGGGGGGTAGGCGCGCCCCCAGGCTTGTGGGCCCCTCGTGGCACCTCTTGGCCTAATTCCAGCGCTATAAATTCCAAAATATTCCCCGTATACCAAAAGGACAGAATAAAAAACCTTTCCGCCGCCGCAAGCCTCTGTTCTTCCGCGATCCCATCTGGAGGCCTTTCCGGTACTCTGCCGGAGGGGGAATCGATCACGGAGGGCTTCTTCATCAACCTTGGTGCCCTTCCGATGATATGTGAGTAGTTTACCATAGACCTACGGGTCCATAGCTAGTAGCTAGATGGCTTCTTCTCTCTCTTTGATCTTCAATACCATGTTCACCTCGATGTTCTTGGAGTTCTATCCGATGTAATCTTCTTTTGTGGTGTGTTTGTTGGGATCCGATGAATTATGGGTTTATGATCAGATTATTCATGAGAAATATTTGAGTCTTTTCTGAACCCTTTTATGCATGATTGATACGTCTCCAACGTATCTATAATTTTTGATTGTTCCATGCTATTATAGTATCAATCTTGGATGTTTTATATACACTTACAAGCAATTATATATCATTTTTTGGAACTAACCTATTAACTTAGTGCCCAGTGCCAGTTGCTATTTTTTGCCTGTTTTTGGTTTTTCAGAATATCAGTACCAAACGAAGTCCAAATGCCACGAAACTTTTTGGAGATTTTTTTCTGGACATAAGAGACACTAGAAGCTTCGGGAGAGGGCCAGAAGACAGAGGAGGTGGCCAAGAGCCACCAGGGCACGCCCTGGTGCCTCGTGGGCCCACCTCTGCTCCGTTTGACCTAATTCCATCTCTATAAATACTCTAAAATCAGGAAACCAACAGGGGAGTCCACGAAATACTTTTTCCACCGCCGCAAGTTCCTGTTCTCGAGAGATCCCATCTGGAGGCCTTTTTCGGCACTCTGCCGGAGGGGGATTCGATCACGGAGGGGCTCTACAGCAACCTTGCTGCCCTTCCGATGATGCGTGAGTAGTTTACCACAGACCTTCGGGTCCATAGTTAGTAGCTAGATGGCTTCTTCTCTCTTTTTGATCTTCAATACAATGTTCTCCTCGATGTTCTTGGAGTTCTATCCGATGTAATGGCTTTTTGCGGTGTGTTTGTTAGGATCCGATGAATTGTGAGTTTATGATCAGATTATCTATGCATATTATTTGAGTTTTCTCTGAACTCTTTTATGCATGATTGTTATAGCTTCGTATTTCTCTCTGATCTATTGATTTGGTTTGGCCAACTAGATTGATTTATCTTGCAATGGGAGAGGTGCTTTGTAATGGGTCCGATCTTGCGGTGCTCAATCCCAGTGACAGAAAGGGACATGACATGTATGTATCGTTGCTATTAAGGGTAAAAAAGATGGGGTTTATTCATTCATGAGTTTACTTTGTCTACATCATGTCATCTTGCTTAAGGCGTTACTCCGTTCTTTATGAACTTAATACTGTAGATGAATGCTCGATAGCGGTCGATGTGTGGAGTAATAGTGGTAGATGCAGAATCGTTTCGGTCTACTTGTCTCGGACGTGATGCCTATATACATGATCATTGCCTTGAATATCGTCATGATTATTTGCTTTTCTATGAATTGCCCAACAGTAATTTGTTCACCCACCGTATGCTATTTTCAAGAGAGAAGCCTCTAGTGAAAACTATGGCCCCCGGGTCTACCTTTATCATATATTGAAAATCCTAAAAATACCTTGCTGCAATTTTACTTTATTTATTTTATTTTGTATTTTTGTTTGATCTATCTATCTATCACCACACAATTTAATCTTGCAATTAACCGCCAAGGGATTGACAACCCCTTGTTTGCGTTGGGTGCGAGGATTTGTTATTTTGTGTGCAGGTGCTGCTAACGAGTTGTTGCGTGATTATCCTACTGGATTGATAACCTTGGTTTTATAACTGAGGGAAATACTTATCTGTACTGTACTGCATCATCCCCTCCTCTTCGGGGAAATCCCAACGCAGGTCACAAGTAGCAATGATTGTTATAGCTTTGTATTTCTCTCCGATCTATCCGTTTGGTTTGGCCAACTAGATTGATTTATCTTGCAATGGGAGAGGTGCCTTGTGATGGGTTCAATCTTGCGGTGCTCAATCCCAGTGACAGAAAGGGACATAACACATATTTGTATTGTTGCCATTAAGGATAAAAGTATGGGGTGTAATCATATTGCTTGAGTTTACTTTGTCTACATCATGTCATCTTGCTTAAGGCATTACTCTGTTTTATACTTAATACCCTAGATGCATGCTGGATAGCGGTCGATGGGTGGAGTAATAGTAGTAGATGTAGGCATGAGTCGGTCTACTTGTCTCGGACGTGATGCCTATATACATGATCATTGCCATGAAACCGTCATAACTATGCGCTTTTCTATCAATTGCCCAACAGTAATTTGTTTACCCGCCGTATGCTATGTGTTCTAGAGAGAAGCCTCTAGTGAAAACTATGGCCCCCGGGTCTACCTTTATCATATATTAAAATCCAAAATACCTTGCTGAAATTTATTTACTTTTATTTTATTTTGCAATTTACTTTTCTATCTATCACTATTAGAATTAATCCTTGCAAATAACCGCTAAGGGGATTGACAACCCTCTTATTTGCGTTGGGTGCAAGTGTTTGCTTTTCTGTGTGTAGGTGCTGCTATCGAGGTTCTGTGTGGTTCTCCTACTGGATTGATAACCTTGGTTCTTAACTGAGGGAAATACTTATCTCTACTATACTGCATCATCCTCTCCTCTTCGGGGAAATCCCAACGTAGTTCACAAGTAGCAGGAATAATTTCTGGTGCCGTTACCGGGGAGACATCACCAAAACCTACCAAGTACCTTCGCATATACTATCATCCACTTGCATTTATTTTATTTGCCTTGTTATTTGCATTTGCCTCTCGTTTTCATCTCCCCCACTTCTAAAACAATTTTACAAAAACACAAAAATATTTTCGTTTGCTTGTTTGCTAGTTTGCTTGCTTTGTTGCGATGTCTCAAGAAAACACAAAATTGTGTGAATTTTCCAATACTAATAATAATGATTTTATTAGTACTCCAATTGCTCCTCCCGCCACTAGTGCGGAGTCGTGTGACATTACTACTGCTTTGCTTAATCTTGTTATGAAAGAATAATATTTTGGTGGTCCTAATGAAGATGCTGCATCCCATCTTAATACTTTTGTTGAACTTTGTGATATGCAAAAGAAGAAAGATGTGGATAATGATATTGTTAAATTGAAATTATTTCCATTCTCATTACGAGATCGTGCTAAAACTTGGTTTTCATCCTTGCTTAGAAATAGTATTGATTCATGGGATAAGTGTAAGGATGCTTTTATTGCCAAGTATTTTCCTCCCGCTAAGATTATTTCTTTAAGAAATCAAATTATGAATTTTAACGAACTTGAGCATGAACATGTTGCACAATCTTGGGAGAGAATGAAACTAATGATAAGAAATTGCCCAACTCATGGTTTAAGCTTATGGATGATCATACAAAAATTTTATGCGGGACTAAACTTTGTTTCTAGAAATTTGCTAGACTCTGCCACAGGTGGTACTTTTATGGAAATTACATTGGGAGAGCTACAAATCTCCTTGATAATATTATGACAAATTATTCTCAATGGCACACTGAAAGAACTCCAACTTGTAAGAAGGTAAATTCTGTTGAAGAAATTAATACTTTGAGTGATAAGATGGATGCTCTTATGAAATTGGTTGCTAGTAAAAGTTCTCAAATTGATCCTAATGATGTGTCATTGTCTACTTTGATTGAGGAAAATAATGATGCTATTGATGTGAATTTTGTCTCTAGAAATAATTTCAACAACAATGCTTATAGGGGTAATTTCAATCCTAGACCGTTTCCCGGAAATTCCTCTAATAATTATGGTAATTCCTATGGTAATTCATACAATAAAAATAATAATAGGATACCCTCTGATCTTGAAAGTAATATTAAAGAATTTATTAATTCTCAAAAGATTTTCAATGCTATGGTAGAAGAAAAATTGAATAAAGTTGGTGACATGGCTAGGAACATGGATAGAATTGCTCATGATGTGGATACTCTCAAAATTAAAATTTTGCAACCCAAGCATGATATAAATGAGTCTATAAAATCTATCTATGTCTCCATTAATGAAAGTAAATAGAGGACGGCTAGGTTGAGAGCTAAGCGAGAATTCCTAGAAAAGGCTATTCTACCCGATTTTTATTGTAGTAATGATGAAGATATTAAAATGATTGGTGTCTCACCTATTGAATCCCTATTTAGTAATATAAAACTTGATGAAAAAGGGATTGAAGATGAGTCAACTTTAGCTAGAAGGCATCCCAATTATTTGGAGGGTGATGATCTTGATGATAAAAATGACAAAAGTGGGTTTGGAGAGGTCAAAACTTTAAATAGTGATGTACCCACTACTTTGGATTACAAGGAATTTAATTATGATAATTGTTCTTTAGTTGAATGTATTTACTTGTTGCAATCCATGATTAATTCACCTAATGCATATGAACAAAATAAAGCTTTTACTAAACATATTGTAGAAGCTATGATAAAAGCTCATGAAGAAAAGCTTGAGTTGGAAGTTTCAATTCCTAGAAAATTACATGATGAATGGGAACCTACTATTAAAGTTAAAATTAAATATTATGAATGTAATGCTTTATGCGATCTAGGTGCTAGCGTCTCTACTATACCAAAATCTTTGTGTGATGTGCTAGGTCTCACCAATATGGATCTTGTTCCCTTAATTTACATCTAGCGGATTCCACTATTAAAAAACCATTGGGTAGAATAAATGATGTGCTTATTCTTGCTAATAGGAATTATGTACCCGTGGATTTTATTGTGCTTGATATTGAATGCAATCCTTCTTGCCCTATAATACTTGGTAGGCCCTTCCTACGAACCATAGGTGCTATTATTGATATGAAAGAAGGTAATATAAGATTAAGCCACCATATGAATCTATTATGAGGGCCACCTATGGAATTAACTTGAAGGATGACAACACTTGAAACTATGCATTATGCCTAGCTAGGGGCATAAAACAATAGCGCTTGTTGGGAGGCAACCCAATAAATAAAATAAATTTTTGTTTTACTTTCTGTTTTTGTGTGTTTACACAATTGTAGCCTCTATTACGATTGTGGTTTTATCTTTTAATTAGTGTTTGTGCCAAGTAATGCCTTTGGGATGATTTGGATGATAGTATAATTGATGCTGTTTGAAAACAGAAACTTTTGCATCCAGTGCTGGAATTTTGGTTTTCTGCTGGAGCGTCAGAACCTTCTGAATTTTTTACACATTATTTATATATGAATTTACCACGTTTTCCTAATTTTTCAGAATTTTGGGAGTTACAGAAGTATGACTTTAGTTCAGATCTTTACAAACTGCTCTGTTTTAGACAGATTCTGTTTTTGTTGCATAGTTTGCTTATTTTGATGAATCTATGGATCGTATCGGGGGGTATGAGCCATGGGGAATTTGGAGTACAGGAGAATTATGCCAATATTAAATATGAATCAATTTACAACAGTACCTAAAGTTTAAAATTTGTTTGTTATACTAACGGATCTCACGAGGTTTCTGTTGTGTTTTGTGTGCTGAAGTTTTCAAGTTTTGGGTGAGACTACGATGGATAAAGGAATAAGGAGCGGCAAGAGGCTAACCTTGGGGGTGCACAAGGCACCCCAAGGTAATATTCAAGGAAGACTCAAGCGTCTAAGCTTGGGGATGCCCCGAATGGCATTACCTCTTTCGTCTAGAATCTATCGGTAACTCACTTGGAGCTATATTTTTATTCATCACATGATATGTGTTTTACTTGGAGCGTCTTGTCCTATAGTTTGTTTGTCTTTGTTTGTTTTTTAGTTTGCCACAATCATCTTTGTTGAACACACCTTTTTGAGAGGGACACACATTATTCGTGATTTGTTAGAATACTCTATGTGCTTCACTTATATCTTTTGAGCTAGGCAATTGCTCTAGTGCTTTACTTATATATTTTAGAGCACGGCGGTGGTTATATTTTAAAGAAATAGTTGCACTCTCGTGCTTCACTTATATCTTTTTGAGAGTCTAATAAATAGCAATGGTAATATGCACGGGTTATGAATTTGGTCCTAATATGATAGGTATTCAAGAGGGATATAATAAAAACTTTCATGTAGATCACTGAATATGGTAAGTTTGATTCCTTGCAATAGTTTTGCGATATTAAGATGGTAATATGTGGGAGGTGCTAGTAGATAATTGTGGTTTAGTAAGAATATTGGTGTTAAGGTTTGTGATTCCCGAAGCAAGCACGTATGATCTGTCGTTATGCTAAGAAGTTGGAGCATGATTTATTATTGATTGTGTTCCTTTGCGTGGTGGTCGGGGGCGCGAGATGGTTTAATCCTACCAACCTCCCCCCTAGGGGCATGCGTAGTAGTACTTTGCTTCGAGGGCTAATAAACTTTCGCAATAAGTACGTGAGTTCTTTATGACTAATGTGAGTCCATGGATTATACGCACTCTCACCTTTCCGCAATTTGCTAGCCTCTTCGGTACCGTGCATTGCCCTTTCTCACATCGAGAGTCGGTGCAAACTTCGTCGGTGCATCCAAACCCCGTGATATGATACGCTCTATCACACATAAGCCTCCTTATATCTTCCTCAAAACAGCCACCATACCTACCTACTATGGCATTTCCATATCCATTCCGAGATATATTGCATTGCAACTTCCACCGTTTTTATGACACACATCATCATTGTCATATTGCTTTGCATGATCATATAGCTAACACAGAATTTGTGGCTCAGCCACCGTTCATCATTTTTCATACATGTTATGCTAGTATCATTGCACATCTTGGTACACCGCCAGAGGCATTCATATAGAGTCATATTTGTTCTAGTATCGAGTTGTAAGAAAATAGAAGTATGATGATCATTATTATTAGAGCATTGTCCCAGTGAGGAAAAAAAAAAGAGGCCAAAAAGAGCCCACGAAAAAAAGAAAAAAAAAGAGAAAAAAATAATAAAATGAGAGAAAAAGAGAGAAGGGGCAGTGTTACTACCCTTTTCCATACTTGTGCTTCAAAGTAGCACCATGTTTTTCATATAGAGAGTCTCCTATTTTGTCACTTTCATATACTAGTGGGAATTTTCGTTATAGAACTTGGCTTGTATATTCCGATGATGGGCTTCCTCAAATGCCCGAGGTCTTCATGAGCAAGCAAGTTGGATGCACACCCACTTAGTTTTTCATGTTGAGCTTTCATACACTTATTGCTCTTAGTGCATCCGTTTCATGGCAATCCCTACTCCTTTGATTGACATCAATCGATGGGCATCTCCATAGCCCGTTGATTAGCCTCGTTGATGTGAGACTATCTTCTTCTTTTGACTACCCCTTATTAATCTCTACCACCACATTCTATTCCACCCATAGTGCTATATCCATGGCTTGTGCTCATGTATTGCGTGGGGGTTGAAAAAGTTGAAGCGCGTTAAAAAGTATGAACCAATTGCTTGGCTAAAACTGGGGTTGTGCATGATAAATACATTATGTTAAGAAGATGGAGCATGACAGGATTATATGATTTTGTAGGGATAACTTTCTTTAACATTTTTATTTTGAAAGACATGATTGTTTGTTAGTATGCCTGAGTATTGATGTCTTTATATCAAACTATAGACTATTGCTTTGAATCATTCGGATCTTAATATTCATAACGTAAAAGAGAATTACATGTTGAAACATGTTAGGTAGCATTCCACATCAAAAATTCTGTTTTTATCATTTACCTACTCGAGGACGAGCAGGAATTAAGCTTGGGGATGCTTGATATGTCTCCAACGTGTCTATAATTTTTGATTGTTCCATGCTATTATAGTATCAATCTTGGATGTTTTATATGCAATTATATATCATTTTTTGGGACTAACCTATTAACCTAGTGCCTAGTGTTAGTTGATGTTTTTTGCCTATTTTTGCCTTTTCAGAAAATCATTATCAAACGGAGTCCAAACGAAGAAAAAACTTTGGATTAATTTTTTCTGGACCAGAAGGGACCCTAGAAGCTTCGGGAGAAGACCAAAAGAGTCACGAGGGAGCGACAAGCTCGGAAGGCGCACCTAGGGGGGTAGGCGCGCCCCCTAGGATTGTGGGCTCCTCGTGGCACCTCTTGACCTAATTCCAGCGCTATAAATTCCAAAATATTCCCCGTATACCAAAAGGACAGAAGAAAAAACCTTTCCGCCGCCGCAAGCCACTGTTCTTTCGCGATCCCATCTGGAGGCCTTTTCCGGTACTCTGCCGGAGGGGGAATCGATCACGGAGGGCTTCTTCGTCAACCTTGCTGGCCTTCCAATGATGTGTGAGTAGTTTACCATAGACCTACGGGTCCATAGCTAGTAGCTAGATGGCTTCTTCTCTCTCTTTGATCTTCAATACCATGTTCTCCTCGATGTTCTTGGAGTTCTATCCGAAGTAATCTTCTTTTGCGGTGTGTTTGTTGGGATCCGAAGAATTGTGGGCTTATGATCAGATTATTCATGAGAAATATTTGAGTCTTTTCTGAACTCTTTTTATGCATGATTGTTATAGCTTTGTATTTCTCTCCGATCTATCCATTTGGTTTGGCCAACTAGATTGATTTATCTTGCAATGGGAGAGGTGCCTTGTTAGGGGTTCAATCTTGCGGTGCTCAATCCAGGTGACAGAAAGATACATGACACATATTTGTATTGTTGCCATTAAAGATAAAAATATGGGGTTTAATCATATTGCTTGAGTTTACTTTGTCTACATCATGTCATCTTGCTTAAGGCGCTACTCTGTTTTATACTTAATACCCTAGATGCATGCTGGATAGCGGTCGATGGGTGGAGTAATAGTAGTAGATGCAGGCAGGAGTCGGTCTACTTGTCTCGGACGTGATGCCTATATACATGATCATTGCCCTGAATCCGTCATAACTATGCACTTTTCTATCAATTGCCCAACAGTAATTTGTTTACCCACCGCATGCTATGTATTCGAGAGAGAAGCCTCTAGTGAAAACTATGGCCCCCGGGTCTACCTTTATCATATATTAAAATCCAAAATACCTTGCTGCAATTTATTTACTTTTCTTTTATTTTGCAATTTACTTTTCTATCTATCACTATCAGAATTAATCCTTGCAAATAACCGCTAAGGGGATTGACAACCCTCTTATTTGCGTTGGGTGCAAGTGTTTGCTTTTGTGTGTGTAGGTGCTGCTAACGAGGTTCTGTGTGGTTCTCCTACTGGATTGATAACCTTGGTTCTTAACTGAGGTAAATACTTATCTCTACTATACTGCATCATCCTCTCCTCTTCGGGGAAATCCCAACGCAGTTCACAAGTAGCAATGCCCCTGTTGTTCACCTTAGAATTGGGGATACTAATGCTGGAAAAAAAGGATATCATTAAAAGTACCATTGACCTTGAACACATCAATTGTGTTAACTTTACTTCTCAAAACACTGAGATTGCTTTACCTAAATCAATCGATTTTTATTTATGCTCTGATCCTGAAGTTTGTACTCCACTTGCTGGCGTTTCTATTAGTTATATCTCAAGGGGCACTGTTGATCCTATAACTCTCTTAGATAATGCTGTGAGATAGACCGTGTGGTCTCTGATACCCCTTTAAAATCTTATGGTAGGTGTTTTTGGAACATCGTGGTCTTGGCCAAATTGGAAAAACCCAGTGCCTTGTGGACATCATTGCTAATATAAACATGATTTTATAGGATTTCAAGAAACTAAAGGGAGATCATATCCACTGGTTTTTTGAGCTCAATATCTTGTAATTTATATTTCTCTTATTAGTTTTTGCCTGCTGCTAATAATGTTGTTGGTATACTTATTGGTATGACTGTCGACATGTTTGAGATAATTGGTTGTACTAATAGAACCTACTGCTTAATAATTAATGTTAAGAATAAACTAGATGGCTTTGCTCGCATATGGTGATCGTTTATGGTTCTGCTTATGCAGAGTTTAAACTGGATTTTATAAATGAGATGCATAAAATTGTGGAGTTGTTTACCTATCATGTCCTTTTCGGTGGGGATTTTAACCTATTCAGAGAGGCCAAAGATAAACCTAATTGTGTGGTTAATAATAGCTAGACATTTTTGTTATGGATGGTTTTTTGTTCAATAAACTATGGAGATTAATATTGCTGATATGGTTTTTACTTGGAGTAACATTCAAAATAACCCTATATTTTCTACCATTGATAGGGTCTTCTCCTCTATTGATTGGGAGAGTCATTTCCCTCTCTCTACCCTCGCCCCTTTTCCTAGGGTTGGGAGTGACCATGCCCCCTCCTTTTGGATACTTGGGAAGTTAGTAGCCCTACTTCAAGAACTTTTAGACTTGAGAAGTGGTGGCTTGGCCACCCTGATTTTGTGCCCTTCAGTGCATAAAATTTAGTCTACTCCTCTCCCCACAACTCGACCATCGATGTTTGGCAATTTAAGGTTAAACTTTTGCAGAAAAAGGTCAAGGGTGAAGTATTAATCTAGAAGCTCCCCTTAAAAAGAAGAAGAAGTCGCTCCTTCTGGAATTTGATATTATATATGTGTTCTTTGAGAAAAATCTTTTATCTGATGGTGGTATTCAAAGAATGAAGGAAATTAAAGAGGAGTTGTGGGAGATTTGGAAAACAGAAGAAATTGGCATCTCGCAGAGATCTAGGGATAGGAAGATAAAAGAGGGTGATAGGTACACTACTTATTTTCGTGTTGTTGCTAACCAAAGAAGGATAAAGAATCATTTGTACGTCCTAGTAGGTGAAGATGGGCCTGTTTATACTACATGAGCTATGCTTTATGTAGCTACCAACTTAAAAAAACATTTGGAATTAAATCTAAGCCCAATATTCACCTAGGTGACCATTTTTGCTTTGCTAGTGAAAAAGTCATTGATGAGGAAAATGATGAGTTTCCAAAACCTTTCTCCGAGAAGGAAATTAAGGAGGCTGTCATGGGGTCATATTCCAGTGGGGCCCTAGGGTTAGATGGGTCATCCTTTCTCTTTAATCAAAGTTTTAGGGAGCTTATCTAAGGGGAATTTATGGCCCTAGTTAGAGATTTTGAGAATGACACTCTTGACCTTAATAGGCTTAACTTTTCTAGTATCACTTTAACTCCTAAGGAGAATATGTTGGGAAACATAGTAGAAAACAAAAAAAACATCGGCCTACGAACACCCAGGAACAATATGAACGTGCATTAGGGGTTTGGATCATGATCGTTACCAACTCGGAGCTATTCCAAATACTAATGGAACTATCTCACAAATAAATCCTCCATACTCTCGTCCTAATAACACTCAGCAGATCATGATTACCTTAAGCTTGTGACCTTGTAGGTTCAGTAAATCATAGACATGAACGAAACACCTTCGTTCAATGACCGATAGCGGAACCGTGGATGTCCATATCAATCCCTATGATTACACGAATGATATTCGAGTGAACCTTTGGTTATCATGTGATGTTCCCTTTGCTTCGCTATACTTTACAAAACCCGAGGTGAGATATATTGGTATCCTCTTGAGTCATACACATGCTCACTATACCGGTCTCCTTGTTACCGGTTTTTTTCTTCTTTCTCGTTGTCATGTTCCGGCATCCCCGTGACTTAGTCACCTATGTCTGGCCAGACGATGATGGATGTCATCACACCGAGAGGGCCCTAAGAATATCTCTCCATCCTCGGAGGAGCAAATTCCACTCTCGAGCTATCGTGTCCCTTTTCAAACTTTCCAATGAACCTGTAAGCTGTCGTTATGATCACCAAGTTACTGATGATGTTTGAGCGACCCCAAAGCTCATCGTACGGTAAGAAGTGACTACAATACTCTCATGGTCTAAGGAACTAAAATCACAAGGTAACACTCCGTGTTATAGCAATTGACTTATGATGATATTATCTCAAAGTATAACAAACAGGTTTGGGTCGATTCAATATGATCGTTCTTCTAACGTCATACTCTCAATGTTGTTTTGAGACTATCGTCTACTCTTAACGATATCTCAAGATCTAGAAAACTTGATCACGAACAACACTTGAGCTAGTATTAGAGGCGAGACTAGGAATCTTATTTTACCATTTATCATTCTACACGTGCATATGAGTTTTCCACTGAATCGCATATTCCAGGATCATAGCATTTATAGCATAGAATATAAACTATTAATTATGAACACGGAAAATATAATAATACAATATTATTGCCTCTAGGGCATATTTTCAACAGAGTCCCACTTGCTCTAGAGTCAATAATCTAGTTGCATGCTCTCTTTTAACACCAATGGCTATCAGGTGTTGTCTCATGCTTTGCTTATGGTATAGTCTTCATCAATGGTTCTGTCACACACAGATCCTTTGTGAACCCTGCTTTTGTCATGTCTGTTTTATATGAGTTTTTTGAACCCCTTTTGCTTCGAACAATGACCCTATTCATAATATAGTTCATTAGTTTCGTTGCACTTAGGATCATCAAATATATATCAAGACACTTCTTGATTTAGATATTCTTATCCTATCTCTATCAAGACACTTCTTGATTCAGACAGACATTCTTATCTTATCTTTATCAAGACACTTCTTGATTCAGACATTCTACTTTGAAGCATCTTAAGCTTCAACATATAATTACTTTCGTTATAGTATCCACAATATCATTCATGTTTGAAAATAATTCAAACTTTATTATTCTAGCATAGCCCGATAGTTATTTCAATATAGTCATGAAGATGTTATTTATATAACAATCTCTTCATCTCCTCTGCAGACAAAACATATCCTTTTGTCCTTCTGAGGTACTTAATAATTTTATTAGCTGCCCAGTGAGCCATCCTAGGATCACTGCTACAATATTTTAGTACATAGGAAACATTTATCTTTGCACATATCATGGTTCTTATGATGGATTCAACTGATAGTGTATTTTGAAGTCCAATCATCTACACATGCTAATCAACTGTCCTACGACATTAATTTGCTAAGTGTTACACCATGCAACAATTGGGACAAATTTCTTTCATCACTCTTTCATTTCAAACCTCTTTGAAACCTTGTCAATGTACATACTCTGGTTTTAGCACAATTGGATGTATTGATCTATCTCCATAGATCTTGGTATCCAATAAGCAATTTTACCTAAGTATATCACAAAAATACTCTTTTTGATGAACCCTTTAATTGTGCTAAGAAACTTTATGTTATTTCCAACAATATTTCATCCACATATTAGATTTTGGAAATGTCAATTTCTGGAACAAATTCCGTTTTAATTGATTCTATTTATATCCACCGAAGATTATGTAATCTTCTCAAGCTGTATCATCCTCCCACTTACTCCTTTAGCGAGAAACTTTTCTCGAGAAAGTGTCCATACTCTGTGACAAACACTTTTGTCTCCAAACTTTTGGAAGAGGGATAATCTATGGGATAGTATTTGTCTTGGTTGTTCACTCCATAACTCATAAGGTGTATTTTTGCCAGACATTTAGACGGTGCTTCTTTTTAGTGTATTTACTTTATAAATATATAACCCCAAAATAGTTACAAGTGGATCAGTAAAATTATGAAATAAGTCATAATCATTTATTTTGCTAAACCCATGACAAAAATAACCTTTTATCTTTTGTCATGACGATGCTTAACTTCATCCTGAATTCCTTTGAACATTTCAAATTTCCAGACTCTTTTATTTCATCAAGTAAATCATATTTACTTAAATCATCAAAATTTATGAAGTATAATTTTCCACCGCGCCCCGGTATGATCACTAAACCATTATATCACTACGTATTATTCAATGATTTTACCCTTTCGATCAAAACAATTTTAAGCGACGTATTAGTCATCAAATAATTTCTTGTATATGTCAAATGATTCAATAATCAGAAGACTCTAATACTTCATATCAATGAAGTTATGCATACAATTATTTCGATGTGACCAACATTGCGGTGCCATAATTAAATAGTATTTAATAGTTTTCTTAAGACGTTTAGCATTTTAATGTTATACATAATCTTCAAGATAATGAATAAACCATCAACAATTGGGGTAAATTCAAAAAATATTCTTATAAAAACTTGAACAGCCATTGTTTAAAAATTTGTAAGAATATCCATCGCATAACCCAAAAGATAATGTCTTACATAACTTCTGATCAAAATAACTATTATTCGGCTCTAGGATAAATCATAAAGATAAACTAAAGACATGACTTTGACGGCTTGATCAGCGATCCCATCACCATTCCCGACTTGTATCATGACGTCATTCCTTCTCAACTTGTGAGCTTTCTGTAGTCCATGTGTCAGTTTGCAAACAAGAGCAACCGATCGGTATCAAATACCCTTGACTTTAGAGAATTTAATAAGGATAATAACATTAACTTTGTATAACTTTTATACCTTTACTTGAAGAACCGTTCTTTTTCTTATCCGCCGAGTACTTCTTGCAATTGTGCTTCCAGTGTCCCTTCTGCTTGCAGTAGAAACATTCAGTCTCCTTAGTAGCTCCGCCCTTGTTCCTCTTCTGTAACACAGTCTTACCGGCTCCTGGAGATTTCTTCTTGGACATGCCCTTCTTCTTGAAATTGGAGGTCTTATTGACCATCAACACTTGTTTGTTCTTCTGCATTCCAATCTCTACAGTCTTGAGCATAGCAAACAATCCGTTTGCACTTTTCTCGATCCCATTCATGTTGTAATTCATTATAAAACCATTGTAAGATGGGAGGAGTGAAGCAAGCACAATATCTGTACCGAGCGTTGGAGGAATTCCAAATTCCAGAGTGATACGTCCATTTTGCATCATGTTTTCCTACTGTTATTTATAATGTTTTTGGTCATTACTTCACTTTATGATGCAATTCTAATGCCTCTTCTCTCTTAATTTGCAAGATTTACATAAAGAGGGAGCTTGCCGGCAGCTGGAATTCTGTACCTAAAAGAGCTACATCAGAGATAGTTATTCTACGAAGCTCCAAATGACCTGAAACTTTTCGGAGATTTTTTATTGAATATATAAAAAATACTAGAACGAAGAACTACCGAAGGGGGGCCACCTGTTGTCCACAAGACAATAGGGCGCGCCCACCCCCCAGGGCGCGCTCTGATGTCTTGTGGGGCCCACAGCAGCCCTCCGGTGCCCTCCTTCTACTATATGTGGTCTATTGCCCTAGAAAAAAAAATAAGGAGACTTTTGGGACGAAGCGCTGCCGTCTCGAGGCGAAACCTGGACAGGAGCACTTTTACTCTCCGGCGGAGCGATTCCGCCGGGGATACTTCCCTCCAGGAGGGGCAAATCGAAGCCATCGACATCACCAATGTTCCCTCCATTGTGGGAGGACCAATCTTCATCAACATCTTCACCAGCACCATCTCCTCTCAAATCCTATTTCATCTCTTGTATTCAATATTTGTCTCAAAAACTCATATTGGTACCTGTGGGTCATCAAGACTCTTTTTTGGTGCCACTGCCGGGTAGTGAAGCACCTTTAGTAAGCGGAATTTGGCAAGGAAACATTTTTATTACATGCTGAAATTTACTGTTACTTGTCACTATGGAACATAATCCTTTGAGGGGCTTGTTCGGGGTATCTTCACCTTGACCGGAAGTGGTAAGAGCCACTCCTCAACCTACTGAAGCTACTGAAAATATTTACTATTAAATACCCTCGGGTATGTTGGAAAAACTGCTAGCAAATCCTTATGCAGGAGACGGAACAACACATCCTGATATGCACTTAATCTATTTAGATGAAATTTGTGGATTGTTTAAGCTTGCAGGTTTATCCAAGGATGGAGTTAAGAAGAAAGTATTCCCTTTATATTTGGGGGGGGGGGGGCATTGGCATCGTATAGGCTATTGGATGATACCGGAACATGGGACTGGAACCGGTTTAAGCTGGAATTCCATCAAAAAAATTATCCTATGCACTTGGTTCATCGTGATCGGAATTATATATATAATTTTTGGCCTCGTGAGGAGAAAGTATTGCTCAAGCTTGGGGGAGTCTTAAATATATGATGCACACATGCCCCAATCATGAGCTCTCAAGAGAAATGATTATACAAAATTTTTATGCTCGGCTTTCTCATAATGATCGATCAATGCTTGATACTTCTTCTTTCGGTTCTTTCATGAATAGAACTATTGAATTCAAATGCGATCTTTTGGAAAGAATTAAACGCAACTTTGAAGATTGGGAAACCGACACATGTAATGAGTCAGGTATAAACCTTGAGTATGATTGTGTTAAATCTTTTATAGAAACATATGCTTTTCATAAGTTTAGTGCAAAATATGGATTTGACTCTGAGATAGTAGCTAATTTCTGTGAATCCTTTGCTGCTCATGTTGATCTCCCTAAGGAGAAATGGTTTAAATTTCATCCACCTATCGAAGAAACTTGTGATGAACCTGTTATAGCTAAAATTGAGACAATTACTTATAATGTTAATCCAGTTGTACCCACTGCTTATATTGAGAAACCTCCTTTCCCTGTTAGGATAAAGGAACATGCTAAAGTTACAACTGTAGTTCATAAACACACACTGAAAAATCAATCAGTGGGCTCGATGAGATCAAAAATCTCAGAACACTAACGATCCTAGAAGCTAACTTCAGGTGAATCCTAAAGAAACACACACTGAAACTATTGGACTTTCAAAATCAATATTGGCGGAAGAGATGCACCATTCGATTGATGAAATTCGGCGATGAAAAGATGATTTTTTTTTTCACAGGATGGCCACCGAAAGATATCGCTAGAACTCTATAGCTTGCCTAAAAGCTCCAGATGGTTCTGAAGTTGTAAATCATGCTGGAAAAGAAGCTTTGCTATACAATACATTCAGAGAAAGGCTGGGGCAGTCATCTCCTCCAAACCAACGCTTTGGCCTACACTCCATCATCAAAAAGGTAGATGGGCTCAATGACCTCACCACACCGTTTACCAGTGAAGAGATCGATGATGTAGTCAAGTCAATGCCCCCGGATAGAGCTCCAGGTCCGGACGGATTTTTAGGATAGTTTATCAAGACCTGCTGGCACATCATAAAGGGAGATATCTACCAACTATGTCAGGAATTCCACACGGGTGAGCTAGATATTGAAAGCATCAACTATGGATACATCACCCTTGTCCCGAAAATAAACTCCCAGAGACACCCGATGACTACCGTCCAATAACCCTTCTCAATTGCTGTCTCAAGATCATCACGAAGATACTAGCAAATTGACTGCAGAAAATTATCCTAAAAATCATCCATATGAATCAATATGGTTTCCTGAAGGGGAGAACTATCCAAGACTGCCTCGCTTGGTCTTTTGAATACCTCCATCAGTGCCAAGCTTCAGGTGGAAAAAATTTGGTGCTTAAACTGGATTTCTCAAAGGCATTCGACACCATAGAACACCCGGCTATGATTGAGGTGATGCATGCTATGGGATTCAATGAACGGTGGATCACTTGGATCAATTGCATATTTCAATCGGCCAAATCTTCGGTCCTACTAAATGGAACGCCAGGTCGCCAATTTCATTGTAAGAAGGAGGGTCCGTCAAGGCGATCCCCTATCTCCACTTATATTCGTCCTTGCAGCGGACCTCCTCTAATCTGCAGTCAATAACACAATGGAAAGAGGCCAAATCAAATGCCTGATCCCCCCCAGTGGGCCAACAGAAATTCCCGATAATCCAATATGTGGATGATACACTTGTGATCATGCAAGCGTGCAAGCAGCAAGCCCAGTGCATGAAAAATATACTTCTGGACTATGCTGATTCTGTTGGGCTAAAAAAAAACTTCCTAAAATCAACATTGGTGCCCCTCAACCTTACCCCCCAAGAGTCCCAAGAGATGGCAGAAATATTTCAATGCTCGGTTGGTTCCATGCCGTTCACGTACCTTGGTTTGCCGATGGGCACCACCAAGCCCACAATGACTGATCTCATGCCTCTTGTGGGGAGGGTTGAAAGGAAGTTGTCTTCAACCTTGTGTATGGCGTCCTATGGAGCAAGACTCACACTAGTGGACTCCGTACTGACCTCGATTGCGGTGTATGCCATGTGCTCGATCAAGATACCGCCCAAAATTCTAACCCATCTGCATAAACTCCGTAGGCTGTGCTTGTGGAGAAAGAAAACAGAGCGTGGGGAATCATCAAATTCGCTTGCAGCCTGGCAGATGGTGTGCAAGCCCAAAATGAAAGGGGGGCTGGGAATTATAGATACCAAAATGCTGAATACAACTCTACTATTGAAGTTTCTGGACAAATTTTATAACCACCACAACGTGCCATGGGTTGAATTGGTTTGGGATACTTATTATGATCACTCCATTCCGCATGCTTCTGGGCCGTGCGGCTCCTTCTGGTGGCGCGATTCTCATGCCCGTGTACCGAGGGGTCTCAAAGGTTACCATTGGTAATGGTGAGGCAACCTTATTCTGGAAGGACCTATGGCGCGACGAAGTACTTACTGATTCGCATCCACGAGCGTTTTCATTTGCGACAGATGAAGACATATCGGTCAGAGAATTCCTCCAGATGGAATCACTGAACATTGGATTCCACCTGCCACTGTCGACTCAAGCGTGAGGCGAAGT
The DNA here is from genome assembly GCA_039707655.1 of Elymus sibiricus. Taxonomy (NCBI): domain Eukaryota; kingdom Viridiplantae; phylum Streptophyta; class Magnoliopsida; order Poales; family Poaceae; genus Elymus; species Elymus sibiricus. The sequence continues at coordinate 147,741,339 of CM077668.1, read as the reverse complement.
GATTGATCTTCAGGCTGTCACTGCTGATATCTAGATTGACACAATGACCAAGGATGTCTGGAAATACAGTTGGGGGCAAAATACACGTCTGACAAATGCTACCAGTTTTACTTCAGGGACATTGTGGTGCACCAGGCATACAAGTGGATCTGGAAGTAAAAATGCACTATGAAGCTGAAGGTTTTCTCATAGCTGCTCGTGTCGGATAGACTAAACACTAAGAACATGTTACAACGAAGACACTTTGTTGTGGGGGCGCCAAGTCAGCGGTCAAACCATTGCATCCTTTGCACAACCAGACAGGAGGAAACACTTGAGCACCTGTTTTTTGGATGTGCCTTCTCTGGACAATGCTGCGCGTCTCTGAACATTCACTGGAGCGTGGGAACTGATCGATTTGAAATGCTCTTCGAGGCCAAAAGAAACTGGGCCAGGCCCATTTTCATGGAAGTTTTTGTGGTGGCGGCCTGGTCTATCTGGAAAGAAAGGAATGGATTCATTTTTCAAAAAATCCCGTTCTCACATGCTTCCTGGCTGAGGAGATTCAAAGAAGATTTTACCCTCTTGAAGCACAGGACCAAGGCTGACCTTGGAGTGTCCATTTCTTCTCGTGTACAAAACCTACGTTAGAGCATCTCTCTTTTTACTGCTATAAATGAGACTCCCCTATCTTGTACTCTACTCCACCCCCCATGTAATTACTCGTCCTTGTAAACCTTGGCTGACAAGACTTTACTAACATTAATACAAAGACTGTAGGAAACTCTCCTACGGTCATTCACAGTTCAAAAAAATTTGTAGTTCATAAGATTAATGTTAAAGCACCTAGGCCCTCTGACCAATTAGAGTGGAACCTCATATTGCAATGGTTAAAGATCTCTTGGTTGATAATATTGATGGTCATGTCATTTATTTCTGTGAGGAGGCAACTAGGATTGCTAAACAAGTTAATTCGAAACAAGATAAGATGGATATACTCTTGATGATCTTAAGGGCATTAGCCCAATGTTATGTCAACACAAGATTAATATGGAACCTGATGCTAAACTTGTTGTTGATCATCAATGTCGTCTGAACCCCAAAATGAAGGATGTGGTAAGAACTAAAATATTAAAGCTTTTGGAGGCAGGTATAATTTATCCTATAGCTGATAGTAGATGGGTAAGTCCTGTTCATTTTTTTCCTAAGAAAGGAGGCATTACTGTTGTTCCTAATGATAAAAATGAACTTATCCCACAAAGAATTGTAACCGTTATAGGATGGTGATTTATTTTAGAAAATTAAATAAAGCCACTAGAAAAGATCATTATCCTTTGCCTTTTATTCATCAAATGTTAGAAAGATTGTCTAAGCACACACACTTCTGCTTCTTAGATGGTTATTCTGGTTTTTCTCAAATACCTGTATCACAAGAAGATCAAGAGAAAATCACTTTTCTTTTGGTTTATGTAATGCACCTGCTACCTTTCAAAGATGTATGACTGCTATATTCTCTGATTTTTGTGAAAAGATTGTTGAGGTATTAATGGATGATTTTCCGTTTACGGAACTTCTTTTGATGATTGCTTGAGCAATCTTGACCGAGTTTTGCAGAGATGTGAAGAGACCAATCTCATCTTGAACTGGGAGAAGTGCCACTTTATGGTGAATGAACGTATAGTCCTTGCACATAAAATTTCCGAAAGAGGTATTGAGGTTGATAAAGCTAAAGTTGATGCAATTGAGAAAATGCCATGTCCTAAAGATATCAAAGGTATAAGAAGTTTCCTTGGTCATGCTGGTTTTTATAGGAGGTTCATTAAAGACTTCTCTAAAATTTCTAGGCCTCTCACTAATCTCCTACAAAAAGATGTTCCATTTTTTTTTGATGATGATTGTGTAGAAGCCTTTGAAATACTTAAGAAGGCCTTAATTTCTGCACCTATTGTTCAACCACCTGATTGGAACCTACCCTTTGAAATTATGTGTGATGCTAGTGATTATGCTATTGGTGCTATTTTAGGTAAAAGAGTTGATAAGAAACTAAATGTTATTCATTATGCTAGTAAGACCTTGGATAGTGCTCAAAGGAATTATGCTACTACTGAGAAAGAATTTTTAGCAGTTGTGTTTGCATGTGATAAATTCAGACCTTATATTGTTAACTCTAAAGTTACTATTCACAATGATCATGCTGCTATTAAATATCTTATGGAAAATAAATATGCTAAACCTAGATTGATTAGGTGGGTTTTTTGCTACAAGAATTTGACTTGCATATTGTTGATAGAAAAGGAGCTGAAAACCCTGTAGCGGATAATTTGTCTAGAATGGAAAATGTTCTTGATGACCCACTGCCAATTGATGATAGTTTTCCTGATGAACAATTAGCTGCTATAAATGCTTCTACTTCACGCAATAATCATTGGTATGCACACTATGCTAATTTTATTGTTGCCAAATATATACCACCTAGTTACACGTATCAACAAAAGAAAGAGTTCTTCTTTGATTTAAGACATTACTTTTGGGATGACCCACATTGATATAAAGGAGTAGATGGTGTTATTAGGCGTTGTGTACCTGAGCATGAACAGGAACAAATCGTATGGAAGTGTCATTCCGAGGCATACGGAGGGCACCACGCGGGAGACAGAACTGCACATAAGGTATTACAATCTGGTTTTTCTGGCCTACTCTCTTCAAGGATGCACGTAAGTTTGTCCTCTCTTGTGATGAATGTCAAAGAATTGGTAATATTGGTAAACATCAAGAAATGCCTATGAATTATTCACTTGTTATTGAACCATTTGATGTTTGGGGATTTGATTATATGGGACCTTTTCCTTCCTCTAATGGATATACTCATATTTTAGTTAATGTTGATTATGTTACTAAGTGGGTAGAAACTATTCCAACTAGTAGTGCTGATCACAACACATCTATTAAAATGCTTAAATAAGTCATCTTTCCGAGGTTTGGAGTCCCTAGATACTTGATGACTGATGGTGATTCACATTTTATTCATGGTGCATTCCGTAAAATTTTAGCTAAGTATGATGTGAATCATAGAATTGCATAACCATATCATCCTCAGTCTAGTGGGCAATTTGAATTGAGCAATAGGGAAATAAAATTAATCTACAAAAGACTGTTAATAGATCTAGGAAGAATTGGTCTAAGAAACTTGATGATGCATTGTGGGCATATAGAACCGCTTATAAAAACCCTATGGGTATGTCCCCATATAAAATGGTGTATAGAAAAGCATGTCATTTACCTCTTGAATTAGAACACAAAGCTTATTGGGCAATTAAAGAACTCAACTATGATTTCAAACTTGCCGGTGAAAAGAGGTTGTTTGACATTAGTTCTCTAGATGAGTGGAGAACACAAGCTTATGAGAATGCCAAGTTATTTAAAGAAAAGGTGAAAATATGGCATGATAAAATAATTAAAAAATGAGAATTTAAAATTGGTGAGCAATTTCTATTATACAATTCCCGTTTTAGATTCTTTGCAGGAAAACTTCTCTCCAAATGGGAAGGATCGTACATCGTCGAAGAAGTTTATCGTTCCGGGGCTATCAAGATTAGTAATGCCGAGGGCACTAATCCGAAGGTGGTTAATGGGCAAATAATTAAACGTCATATTTCAGGTACGCCCCTTAATGTTGAAACCAACATTATTCAAACAATTAGACCGGAGGAACATGTAAAAGAGACCTTCCGGAACGCTCCAGAACCCTGAAAAAGAGTAGATATGTGATACGGTAAGTAAACCGACTCCAAAAATTCCATAAAAATAATTTCTGTCCGTTTTGGAATACTAGAAAAATTACAAAAATAAGAAACAACCAAGGGGGGCCACGAGGAGGCCACAAGGCAACAGGGCGCGCCCTACCGCCTGGGCGCACCATGTTGTCTTGTGGGCCCCTCGTGTGCCTTCCCGACTCTGTTTTCTACCCGTATACTTGTTTTGCAAGATAAAAATCCATTATATATACTCCCGGATTTTTTGACCACCGTATCGCAAGTTTCTCCTCTGTTCTTGTTTCAGGCTGTTTTTCTGATAGATCCAGATCGCCATGTCGCCGTCAAGCTCGTCCAAGGACAAGTTCTACAAGAAGGTCATCAACCCCTACCTTCCGGAAGTGATGAAACACCCTCAAACCATGGAGTTGTGTGAGGGGTGCTTCACATCCGAGACGTTCAAGGACCAAAGAAGGAGGGAAGCGAGAAGGTCAGGCTTGAGGCAGTGGAGCAGGAAATCTTCAAGTGTCAAGGGATGGTTGAGCGTGGTCTCAGTGTCAACCACTCTATGATCACATATTTTATTCGTGAGCACCAGTGGGACAGCAAGGAGATCGGAGATGCCATCTTCAAGCTACATGACTGGATTGATTATCTTCAAGCTTAAATATATGACCTGCAGAACCAAAACTGTGAGTATGAATCTAGATTCAAAAGGATGAGCCTCGCTGCAGATTTTAGGATTCTGGAAACACGTTCATCCTTCTATGATGGAGAGCCCATGCCTTGGAAGCCGGAGGATAAGTCCACTAATTCATCACCACCATCACCGAAGAAGGAAACTTGAGTACACGGGTATGGGCACCACCCTTAGCTTGTTCCAAGCTTGGGGGAGGTGCCCCGGTATCGTATCATCATCAGTTTTATCATCATTATCTATCTTAGTTCAATCCTTAGTTATTTCATGATTTAGAAGAATAAAGTTTTGGTATAAATTAGTTTTGAGTGCTTGTTTCGTGATCTATCTATCTATGTAATCGTGTGTGAGAGTTATATAATAAAGAGTAGTTTGAGTTTTGATATTTTACTTCTCCGTTTTAATCTTAGCAATAAAAAAGAATAAAAGACCATATGCTAATCCCATGGGAGTAATGACTTCACGTAGAAGAAGTATAGTTGATAAAATTTATTGGAGATTAACAAACATAGCATTGGTCATTGATGCAATTCATGAAAAATTAATAAAGGAAGAGAGGATTCACATATAAATACACTATCTTGGACATCTTTTATGATTGTGAGCCCCCATCAAATATTTTTAGCTTGCCCAAATAGTTGATGTTGGACAAGGAAGACAACGTAATGAGTTATCTTTGCTTATATTCACATAGACGTTATATTGTCATGGATCCTCTAACATGTGGTGCTTGCTTATAATCTTTTGCTAGCCAACCTTCGTACTAAGTAGAAATACTACTTGTACATCCAAAACCCCTTAAACCTAGTTTCTTGCCATGACAGTCCATGATATCTACCTATGGATTGAATAAGATCCTTCAAGTAAGTTGTCATCGGTGCAGAAAGCAATAAAAATTGCTCCTATATATGTATGATCTTTTATTGTAAGGGAAAATAAGCTTTGTACGAACTTGTGATGGTAAAGAAATAAAAGCAACGGACTGCATAATAAAGGTTGTTATCACAAGGGGCAATATAAAGTGACGTTTATTTACATTAAGAGCTTGCACACCCTAATGAAAAAGCGCATGACAACCTCTCCTTCCCTCTGCGAAGGGCCTATCTTTTACTTTTCAGTCTTTACTTTCACCCAAGAGTCAATAATGCCCATCCATATTCTATACTCAGTTATTCTCCACTTGGCAAGCATCATGTGGTGGGGAAAGATCCAGGCACATATACCCAGTTGGATGTAGGTAATCATGAGTTATTATTGTTGACATTATCCTTGAGGTAAATGAGTTGGGAGGTGAAAACAATAAACCCCCATCTTCCTATGTGTCTGATGGAAAAGTTTGTTCCTAAAATATGCTTTAAGTGTTAGCAATCATAGAAGACTATATGATAGTTGAGTATGTGGGACTTGCTAAAAAAAGCCCTTACATAGACTCTTCCTGGAAATATGATGGATTGTAATTGTTTCAATGACTAAGAACACGTTTTCAAGAAAGTTTATGCTTCATATTTCAATATCGTGAATGAATTGTTACTTGATTATGAGAAGTTATATGACAATGGTTGTTATAATAATGATCATAATGCTCCCATGTCAGTATTTTGTTTTATCGACACCTCTCTCTCTAAACATGTGGTCATGATTGTCGAGCTTGGTTTTCGCTTGAGGAAAAGCGAGGTCTAAGCTTGGGGAAGTTGATACGTCCATTTTGCATTATGTTTTCCTACTGTTATTTATAATGTTTTTGGTCATTATTTCACTTTATGATGCAATTCTAATGCTCTTTTCTCTCTTAATTTGCAAGATTTACATGAAGAGGGAGCTTGCCGGCAGCTGGAATTTTGGACCTAAAAGAGCTACAACAGAGATAGCTATTCTACGGAGCTCCAAATGACCTGAAACTTTACGGAGATTTTTTATTGAATATATAAAACATACTGGAACGAAGAACTACCGAAGGGGGGCCACCTGTTGTCCACAAGACAACAGGGCGTGCCCTGATGTCTTGTGGGGCCCATAGCAGCCCTCCGGTGCCCTCCTTCTGCTATATGAGGTATTTTGCCATAGAAAATAAAATAAGAGGAAGACTTTTGGGAAGAAGCGCCCAAATCTCGAGGCGGAACCTGGGCAGGAGCACTTTTTCTCTCCGGCAGAGCGATTCCGCCAGGGATACTTCCCTCCGGGAGGGGGAAATCGAAGCCATCGACATCACCAACGTTCCCTCCATCGTGGGAGGACCAATCTTCATCAACATCTTCACTAGCACCATCTCCTCTCAAACCCTAGTTCATCTCTTGTATTCATTCTTTGTTTCAAAACCTCATATTGGTACCTGTGGGTTGCTAGTAGTGTTGATTACATCTTGTAGTTGATGCTAGTTGGTTTATTTGGTGGAAGATTATATGTTCAGATACTTAATCATATACAATACCCCTTCGATCTTGAACATGAATATGATTTGTGAGTAGTTACTTTTGTTCTTGAGGACATGGGAGAAGTCTTGTTATAAGTAATCATATGTTTCATGTGAATGTCGACTACATGACACTTCACCATATTTGGGCCTAGGGGAAGGCATTGGGGAGTAATAAGTAGATGATGGGTTGCGAGAGTGACAGAAGCTTAAACCCTAGTTTATGCGTTATTCCGTAAGGGGCTGATTTGGATCCATATGTTTCATGCTATGGTTAGATTTATCTTAATTCTTCTATCGTAGTTGCCGATGCTTGCGAGAGGGGGTAATCGTAAGAGGGTTGCTTGTTCAACTAAGAATAGCACCCTAGCACCGGTCTTCCCACATATCAAATTATCAAAGTAATGAACGCGAATCAACTAAACATGATGAACGTGACTAGACGAGAATTTCCATTTGTCCTCGAGAACACTTTGATCACTATAAGAAGTACTTTCAGCTTGTCCTTTGCTATAAAAAGGATTGGGTCACCTTGCTGCACTCTTGTTACTATTTTTACTTGTTACTTGTTACTTGTTACGAATCACCTTGCTACAAAACTATCTGTTATCACTACTTACAGCACTTGCAGAGAATACCTTCCTGAAAACCGCTTGTCATTTCCTTCTGCTCCTCGTTGGGTTCGGCACTCTTACTTATTGAAAGGACTATGATTGATCCCCTATACTTGTGGGTCATCACAGAGCAGCAAGCCTATCAACATAGCCAGCTAGCTTCACTATATGCTCACTCATCGAGGAACCTTCTGCCACCTTGCACTCAATCAAGGCCTTAGTTATTTCAAAACGTTTGGTCCTTGCCTGCTTCTTGTACAAAGCATCCAGTGACCCAATGATAAATTGAGTACTTGATCGTTCAAAATGTTTCTATAGTTTAGGATCCACGCAAGTGAACATGAGGCACTGGACTGACTCATAATCATCATTACGAGCAGTGAAAGCATCTACAACTTCTTATGGTGCATCCTTTGCAGGTGGATCACCCAGGGGCTGATTTAGCACATACTCCTTCTTAGCACTCCTGAGACAAATCTAAGGTTCCAGATCCAATCCGCATAGTTTCCACCATTTGCAACCAACTTTTCTTTCACTAACATAGGGGCCAAGTTGAACTTATTGCGAGCCATTGATCTACAACGATAAACACAAGATTCACTTTAGACATTGTTCATAATTATGTTGCACTGGTGTTTAAACAAATTTTAATATAAAATGCACTCCCACTCAAATCAATATCTCTCATAATTGAAAGGGAGTGATTCAAGACCCTGATCTCATTCACAGTCATTGATGTGGACATCACTGATGATGTGAATTTTGACCGGTAGGCAATCTTTTGCTGATCATATCCCCATATGACTCTTGTTCATCTTTCGATGCTTCGTGCTCCGAGCTCAGAACGATTCTGCCAGAACTTCAAGACAACCGAGTGCTATTTGCTTGCTTGGTCTGACCTCGCCCGCCTTACACTTCACAATCCGTTTGTACTCATGTGGACATTACGTACTCTGGAAAGCCACATGTTATAGATGATTGCAACACTGGGAAGAGCACCTTTTAACTTGATATTTTCAGTGAGAGATCACCCTAATAATTGTCTACTGTGCGATCAAAGGGTACAAACAATAAAGGGATAAACATCATAGGCAATTCATAATACCATGATGTGATATAGCCCTTGGCGCCGAGAACTTCTCCATGGTCCTCCGTGGTCTTCACGAAAGTACTCCGGGACGGTGTCGTAGCCATCACCATGTTCTCCTATGCCTGGTGAACCCTCCTTGCTCCGGATCCTCCGTAGCACGTCCGTCACTCAGTCGATAAAAATAACGAGTTCCGACACACAGGTCGTATAAGTGACAATCCCTTGGCTCCAGCCATCATGTCGTACTGTGACGCGCAGGCCACTTAACGTTACATCAAATAACCATCTCATACATAAACTTATTATCATGACGAAGGCTATACCACATCACATGCAATCCTGCAAAACCAAGTTAGACATCCTCTAATCGGTTTTAGCAAATTTTAATTACGTGGCTGCTAGGGTTTACGGACAACACTAGCTACGTATGTCCACAAACAAAGGTGATAATCCTTGTTGCTAGATTAACTTTCGGGGTGTGTGAGGGAAGAGACTTACTTAAAAATCTCTAGCCCCACACTAAACTTCTTCAATACGCGTGACCCCTAGAAGATCGAACATCTTCGTTGCCCTCTCGTGATTGTGACGGTTCACTATTCTTGACTATGATGCAGCCCAAAGAACTATTAGCAGATCGTCGACAGCCAGAGCCGATCGATTGTCAGAACTTTGTGAAAAGCTACACCATGTCGTCAATGAACTGAACCGAAGCAACACTCGTGGGAAGCATAGCAAGAACATCAGCCCTCAGATCAACATGTGATCTAGATCACAACCTGCACCTACTCATAAAACCGCTCATGATGTCACTGTTGGGAAACGTAGTAGAAAACAAAAAATATCAGCCTACGAACACCCAATATGAAGGTGCATTAGGGGATTGGATCATGATCGTTACCAACTCTGAGTATGTAGCGAAAGTAGACGATTCGGTGTAGATCGTACTTGGAGTCCCTCGTACCGCCGATGAACTATCCCGTGAACCGTCCTCAAATGATCCCTCGAACCAAAGACCGAAAGCACGACATCTCTACAGTTTGCAAGCGTACGGTCTTCACGATCCGGCAGCGCTTCGTCGTCCAGAACTAATCGCCACCGGAGAATTAGAGGAGAAGATTAGAGCCACTAGGGGATTCTAATTATGAGGATTAGAGGAACTAGAACTAGCTCTAATTATCTCAATTAGAACTAGTAATATTGGGCTAGAGGGGGCACCTAAAACTTGTGTACAGAAAAGGGCCAATACCTCCACTATATATAGGTCAGAGGAGGAGAGAGGGGCAGCCACCAAGGAGGGAAAGGCCCTCCTTGGGGTACCAGCCAGGGGAGGGGGGGAGGAGTCCTCCCCCCTCTCCAATTAGCCCCCCCCCCCACAAGGAAAGGGGGGGCGCCTCCTCCACTTGGGCCTTCGTGGCCCAAGTTGCCTTCCACCACTAGGCCTTTCAAGGCCCGTTGATATTTAATTAATTATAAAAGCCCTCTAACAATTACTAGAGCCTTTTATATATAATTTAACATCATCGGAAACATTTTCCACAAATATATTAATTATCGGGAATACCCGGTATTGCTCGATAAACTCTGAAACCCTTCTGGTGACCCCGAAACGCTTCCGGTTCCTCTCGGAACTATTCCGAATATTAATGAAACTATTTCAAAAATAAATCCTGGATACTCTCGTCCTACTAACACTCAGCAGATCATGATTACCTTAAGCTTGTGACCCAATAGGTTCCGTAAATCATAGACATGAACGAAACACCTTCGTTCAATGACCGATAGCGGAACCGTGGACGTCCATATCGATCCCTATGATTACACGAATGATATTCGAGTGAACCTTTGGTTATCATGTGATGTTCCCTTTGCTTCGCGATACTTTAAAAAACCCTAGGTGAGATATATCGGTATCCTCTTGAGTCATACACATGCTCACTATACTGGTCTCCTCGTTACCAGTTTTGTTCTTCTTTCTCGTTGTCATGTTACGGCATCCCCGTGACTTAGTCACCTATGCCTGGCCAGACAATGATGGATGTCGTCACACCGAGAGGTCCCTAAGAATATATCTCCATCGTCGGAGGAGCAAATTCCACTCTCGAGCTATCGTGTCCCTTGTCAAACATTCCGATGAACCTGTAAGCTGTCGTTATAATCACCAAGTTACTGATAATGTTTGACCAACCCCAAAGCTCATCGTACGGTAAGAAGTGACTATGATACGCTCATGGTCTACGGAACTAAAATCACAAGTTAACACTCCGTGTTATAGCAATTGACTTATGACGATATTATCTCAAAGTATAACAAACAGGTTTGGGTCGATTCAATATGATCGTTCTTCTAACGTCATACTCTCAATGTTGTTTTGAGACTATCATTTACACTCTAACGATATCTCAAGATCGGGAAAACATGATCACGAACAACACTTGAGCTAGTCTTAGAGGCGAGACTAGGAATCTTATTTTACCGTTTATCGTTCTACACGTGCATATGAGTTTTCCACTAAATCGCATATTCCAGGATCATAGCAGTTATAGCATAGAATATAAACTCTTAATTATGAACACGGAAATATAATAATACAATATTATTGCCTCTAGGGCATATTTCCAACAGAATAATGCTAAGCAAATGAAAAAATAGACTTATAAGTTTGAGCAATTGCTCCGTGAAGATTTTTAGTAAAGCCTTGACTAATAGAACTTATATCACGGGGGATAATCTTTTGTCCCCTTGTCAAACTTCTTTTGTTAGAGGGGGATTCATTTTGGAAAGTGTGGTCTCATGAGGTCATCCATGAGTTGCATAGTCCTAGGAGGGCTGACGTTGTCCTTAAAATCGACTATGAGAAGGCATATGACATGGTGAACTAGCATTTCCTTGTGGAAATGCTCACCTCTAGAAGTTTTGGTAATAAGTGGATTAGTTAGGTTTGCAGTATTTTGCAACAGAGCTCCTTTTGTGTGAGACTTAATGACGTTAATGGCCCATATTTTGTTGGGGGTAAATATTTAATAGAAGGAGATCCTCTTTCTCCTATTCTCTTAAATTTGGTTGTGGATATATTTTCTAAGACGTTTGCTAACGCTGCCAAAAATGGCATTATTGCAAGGCTTCTTCCTCACATCCTGGTTGCTGATGACACCATCCCATTTCTTGAACATTTGGCTGAGACTGCTAGAAATGTTAAATATTTGTTGGCTTGCTTTGATCAGTTATCTGGCACATGAAGATCAATTTTAATAAATGTGATCTTCTTTCTGTTCATGTTGAGGAGGATGTTTCTAATTTTCTTTCCCGTATCTTTTGTGGCAATAAATTGAGTTCCGCCTAAAGTATCTTGGGGGTTCCTTTACACTATGTGATGGTGGGATCCCCCGGGGTAGGCCAATGACAAGGATACGACCTAGTAGGCCCAAGCGGCCGAGTCTTCACCAAGAAAATCACTCAGACGGGCCATCATTACCAAGGCGATTTGGCTGATCCGCGCCATGACGTTTATCGACTGAACTAGACGTGGGGCATTGAAGGTTGGTGTTACCAACAGCGCCATAAAATATAGTTATATCACGACACCATCAAGACCTTGGTAACGACCATCTTTATTGCGTCGTTATTAGGACGTGGACATGTGGCCATTGTATTTCCTCCTTCATCATCCCTATATAAGGCAAAGCTAGGGTAAATTCTAGATAGACTTTTGAGGGCAAGTCTTAGCAAGATTCCTACAAGCTCAATAGTTCCATCGAGATCGACATGATCACACATTGTAATCGCTTTTTCTATACTAGCGAGAACATCCAGCAAGAGTAGGGTCTTACCCCTAGAGCAGGGGTGCCAAACCTGGGTAAAGCCTCCATTGTGTGAAATTCCGTCCTAGATCATCAACGTGTGCTTGACCTTCAAAAACATTCCAAATAAAGATAGTTGTCACGAAATCCCGGTAATAGTTGGCGCCTACCATGGGGAAAGCACGCGTTTGGAGTAGCGATCCACGCAGGATCCCCTGCAGCGATCGATGGTGGGCTTGGGCCCAAGCAGCTCGTGCGTTTTGGCGCGCTGCACTTCATCGTTGATGACTCGGTGTGGCATCCTGCCTCCACCGCACTCCCTGTCGGGGCAATGATGGCCGCTAGGAGTATGCACTTTGTCACTAACCTGAAGGAAGGTGGATTTATTCTCATCTTGGGCAGCCTCGTAGACTGCGACCAAGATTCATGTGAAATTTTCCTCGTTTTTTCGGAGGTGGAATTTGATATGAAATTCGCGAGTCAAAAAAGCTAACAAGTCCATGGTTGTGGTCAGTATCCCAAGTAAGGTTCCTCCAGGACTTCCACGTGGTGGTAAACAATGCCATGTGTAGTAACCACCCGACAGGTGATCGAGGACGTACGCATGGAAGTCATGTTTACCTATCTCGAAAATCGCCACAAAATCCAACCTAAGTTCAGGCACACAATCACTAATGTGCTTATGTTTAGCCAAGCTTGAAAGACCTCTACTATTCCAAAACATGCCTCTCTTGTGAAAATGTGAAAACTCGGGCGCTTCGCCCTTTTCGACGATTTTTGTTTCTTTTTGGAGGACTTGGATCTAGATTTCCGCAAAGATGACATATAGTCACAAAACACAGACCCCTGGCCTTTTGTCCTCTAACCCAACCTCGGTTGCCGTGCCAACCAGATGAGAAAGTAGTGGACCATCATATGCGGCCTTCGCTTCCTCCTCATTAGCATAGGGATACAATAGGAGCTCATACATTTAAGACAAGCCTTTAAATGACCGATCTCCATATGTTTGAGCGCACCCACCGCAACACTAACCTCATCATCTTTCTTTCCCATAGAGATGCCAATATTGCTAAGACTAGATGAAATATGGTTATCAAAAGAAGAAAGAAAGGATCTGACGGGAGAAGTATCCATTGAGACGTCCATATTACACTCCGCCTAGTGCCACATTGCCTTTGCAAGTGAATCCTCATCTATGGAAGCAACACCATCAACGGAGATCGTGTGACGATGCTGGAGCGGATAGGTGTGGCCGAGTCCGGCCCGTAGCCAACCCGGAGAATGAATGATGATCAAGACCTAGTTAATTTATTTCAGCAAAAGACTGGTACTACCTACATCCGGGTTTATTAGACCCCCGTGTATTTTGGGTTAAGTTTTGATCATAGATTTGATTTGCAAAGCATTTTGACCATAGATTTGATTCACAAAACATAAGTGATATGTCATAAAAAATAAATTGTTGGATTCTTATTCAAATGAAGTTTTCAATGATACCATTCTTATACATGTAACTCATATTTTATTACGTAAATATATGGTCAAATTTTGAGTCAAAATGTGAGGGGGCTTAATAAACCCGGACGGAGGAGTGGCGTCTTGGAGATCGGCATCAAAAGGAGGAGCAGAACCAACACGTTCAAGCACTCGTTGTGTATTTTTCAAAACCATGGAGGAGCATGGATTGACAAAGATAACAAGAGATAGAGGCATAACAAGGGCTCACTGTCTTACTGCCACAGATAATCACTTCAGTTCTGAGCCAAGACGGTGGATCAAGTATTCAAGCATAGCGCTATACTATAAAACCAGCACTACTAACATCTGATGATCTGAACTTAAACAGTGTGACAAGAAAAACAAACAAAACGTTTTGGCCATGTTGCCGATTTCGTTGAGTCGAGTGCTGTCCCAAAGACGCCATTACCACCTGATAACTTGATATGTATTACTCCCTCTACCTGCGACCAACGAACAGAAAATTACAAAGGAAGTGTTAGTACTCCAGGCTGCATGAGTAGTGCTGAAGGCACTAAATTTGGTCGATGGAAATGTACAACTCAATGGACGTAACCTGTTAAGAAGTTTACTCTGGTTATCATTCCTCAGTCTCGTCTTACAGATGGAGTTGCTGCAGCTCTTCATTCACGCCATCTTCAGTCTCCTCTGCAGAACCTTCAAGAGACAGAATTATGTTAGGCAAGGCATACAGGCTTCAGTTCATTTGATCGTGTAATGCTTCTATGGATTTCTGACATTAGACAAATAAACAGAGGTGCAGGTATGTACAGGCATTCTGATAATATTACAAAACAAAAACATAGAGGGAAAGATAATGGATTTGAGGAAGCCACACTCTTAATCATCGAATCCAGTGACAATTCAAACAGAGCCAGTAGCTGCCTAACAAAACTCAGTAAGAAATTTGCATATATATGGTGAAGCACAACAGAGTCCTTCGAAACATAAATGTAGTAGTACTTTTTTTCCCCAGAAGAAATGCAGTACTGATATCTAACAGTTGATTCGCCATATATGTATACTTTCTCAGCCCATTGCAACTCTTGAAAACAAAAATCTAGCAGTGTCATTATAATGCCTAGTACTACATACAAGTAACAGAGAACGATGCTATGTTCAAAAATCAAACACTTTCGTATGGGATCATGGAGACAATTTATATCAGAAATGTACATGTATATAGAAATGTTAAAACTATCTTTGATGTTGAAGCTGCATCTTACTCAAGTCTCTATGGTCCACAAGAAACCAAAGGATGGAATACCTGTCTCGCCTTTACATAGTGCTTGGCGAAAAAAATGGCAATATTAATTCAATACAGCCATACAGGTATCCAAGTTAAGAGTGCAATGGATGTGTCTGACCCACGTAACACCAGGCCAATAAATTTTAGCAAAAAAAACACAAAAGAATAAAAAAAAACATTCTAAATTAGGAATGTTATTGCTTGGGCAGTAAGCAGCCGTTGATCCTAGCAGTACTTGCTGGAGTATAAGACTCAACAATTCTGCCAATGATATACTATAGTCATATTTTTTCGATAAAGGGCGCTTATATTAACTCAAAACGTAGCATCAAAAAGATACAAATCATGATGAGCAACACCCGGCCTCTGCATAGCTAGGATGCACACAGCCAAACACAAATAGTCTAAAAGAAAATAAAAAGCTGACATATCGGCACTAGTAGAGTCAAATAGGACCATCATTATGCCTATGTCGAAGGAGGTGATGGGCCGATACGGAGCTTATGCTGCCACCCATGTTGGAAAAAAATCTCCATGGCCACTCGCTCCAATTGCGTACACACCGCCTTGAACAGCGGTTGGAACTCCGTACGGTGAAGCATAGACCACGTACGAAGCGATTGCGTACAATGGAAAATAAGCTGCAAAGGAGAAGATTTTTTTGTCATTAAAATTCAGATCATTTCTACATAGCCAAAGTGACCATAATAAGGCATACGCTCCCACCCTTATTAGCGTTTTGAATCTATAAGGAATACCGTCCAGCCAATGACCAAAAATATTGGCAACACCTGTGGGCGGATAAAGACTAGACGCTATTTGGATGATTGACCATATAGAACGCGCAAACTTGCACTGGAAAAAGAGGTGTCTGATTGTCTCGTCATGCAAAAGCTACACTTCTTGCTTCCTTGCCAGTTGCGACGGGCAAGGTTATCTTTGGTTAGCACCACTCCCTTCCGAAGATACCACATGAAGATCTTAACTTTTAGTGGAATCTTCGATCTCCAATTTTTTTTGTTATTATCCATTGGGACCTCTGAATGCGTGAGCGCACGGTACATAGAGTCGACTGTGAAGTACCCAGATGTAGTGAGGTTCCAGCGGAACACATCTCATCCTTGTGTCAGGTTAATCGTATCCAATCGGGACAAAAGATGTTGCCATGACACAAGACGGGGCCCAATCAAATCTCGTCTGAAAGAAATATATGGTGGAAAGGAACTGAGCACCTGCGCAAGAGTTTCATTCTTATCGCAAACAATCCGGTACAAAGCTGGATATTGTTCCCGGAGACTGGCATTGCCTAGCCAGATGTCCTCCCAGAAACGAATCTCAGACCCGTCTTTAATCGCGAAAGATCCAAAGCGGAAAAGATGTTTCTTTGCCGCCATTAGACCTGCCCAAAAGTGTGAATCACCAGGTTTCCAGTAGGCCTGAGAGACAACTTTTTGGCATAGATACTTGTTGCGGAGCAGGGTTTGCCAAACGCCATCCTCAGTAAGAAGTCTGAACAACCATTTACTAAGTAAGGCATCATTCTTGACCTGCAGGTCATGAATGCCAAGACCACCTTGGTCTTTAGGCTTGCAAACCACGCTCCATTTTGCCAGTCTGTATTTTTTTTTTTCATTGTCTCCTTGCCAAAAGAATCTGGATCTGAAATAATCCAGCCTTTGCAAGACCCCTCTTGGGAGTTGGAAAAAAAACATATAGAGAACCATGTTTGTGAGAACCGAGTTGATCAAGACCAGCCGTCCTCCAACAGAGAGCAACTTGCCTTTCCAACTGCTCAATCGTTTCTCTAAACGCTCATGTACATGTTTCCACTCCGCATTAGTGAGACGTCGATAATGAATTGGAATTCCCAAATATTTAATTGGGAATTGACCTTGCGCACAACCAAACAGGTCAGCATAATCAGCCGCCGCCTCACCGGCTTCTCCAAAGCAGAACAATTCACTTTTATGGAAGTTAATTTTAAGGCCCGACATTTGCTCAAACGCCGAAAGCAAGAGTTTCAGGTTTCGAGCCTTGTCTAGGTCATGTTCCATAAAAAGAATTGTATCATCGGCATATTGCAAAATGGAGAGGCATATATTGGGCTATAGTCTTAACTGCAATGCCTTGCATTTATTAAAAAAAACATATATAGTGACATGTACTAAAGCTGTGTAAATATCACTTGCACCGCTTAGCAGGCACATGAAAGAAAAAGAAAAACATATGTGTAGCAGTTAACGATCTTATTACTTAAATAAAAACCCAGAGCAAGCATATGTACCTATCCAGTGCCTAAGATAGTGAAGCCTAAAATGTATATATATTGAAGAATTAGACATACGCTAGGGCAAAATTGGCAGAATTTTTAGTTATCATTGGCCATGCTTCAGCAAGTGGTAAGTCAGACATCTCATCCACATAAGACCATTTACACATTGAAATAGAAATGCTTTACTCTGTAAGCCCCAATTCTAAGAATCCCCCTACACCTATCAAACATAAGCCCTCCCTGCAGCATTACTAACAACAAGCTAAACGTACATACATAGCGTGAAAGTTGAACACTTGCATATGCTCTCTCCCACAACTGAGATGTTAGACAAAGGATATCACACATCAATACATCATACAGATAACATATCTGATCTCTCCAATATTACACATAAACACACCATTTCCAATTACTAGACAAGTAACAAGAATCTACAATCAAAGAACATAGACGGTAGACTTACCTGAGCAGAGAGCCAGTGGCAGCTGCCAAGCGTGAATGAAACGGGTGGCGACGTGCTCGCTAGGCGGCGCAACCAGCTCGTAGACCTCACACTCCACAACCTTGCGAGCACGCACGTTGACACCGAGCAGATGCTCGTCGAGGAAGAAGTAGACCACGTCGGGGTTGGTGGGGTGGATGAGCGCAAGCACGGGTATCTTCCTGGGCAGACCAGTCGCCTTGTAGCTTGCGTCGTCCCAGATCTCCTTAAAGGTGGCCTCATACTCCAGCTTCCACTCCGTGGTGTCCGGATCGGCGAGCGTCCAGACGCTGATCTGTGTAGCGCCGCGGCTGTCACGGTTCCTGGAGTACATGTCCACGAACCGCAGTTTGCCGCCGCTGACACGAACGCATCGGTACTTGTCAAGCAATCCCCAAGCTTCCCTGGACTTGAGCGCCTTGCCCTCCGGGAGCGGGAGGACCCTCAGCACTGGCGTGTCCTCGAAGGGGTCACAGGTGAGGAGGCACCAGGAGAGGTCGACCCACCAGAGCCTCCCGGAGTGCGAGACGACGCGGTTGGGGCAGAGAATCCTGGCAGGAAGCGGGTAGCCGATGTACTTGCTGTCCCACTCTCCGACTTCCGACGAGAAGCGCAGGAGAATGGCCTGGTCACCGCCGACGAACGGCTGGAGCTCGGCGACCAGAGTAAATTGCATAAAACCACCACTTTAAGGGCTAGCTTTGCGAAAAACACTAGGATACAGTTTCTCTGCAGAAAACACCACATCTTGCGTAATGGTTTTGCAAAAACCACTGATCGGCGGATTTGGCTTTGTTAAGTGAGTTTATGACAGGTGGGGCCTGTTTTTTGCCTATGTGGCGTAACTTTTTGTGCCAGATGGGTTTTAATCTAAAATTACAAACTAGACCCTAGAATTTTACATAGACACCCCTAAATCAAAAATGAAAAACACAATTAGCCCCCGCTTCTCGTTCTGCAGCAGATCGGCGGCGCGTTGTCCGACTTGTCGTCGGCGGTGGGTGCAGAACGCCGTCGCCGGCATCAGCCTCGATCTGCCGTCGCCGGCGGTGGGTGCAGAACGCCGTCGCTGGCTTTTGGCCGCTCGTCCAGCGCTTCGTGGCCACGGCCGCGAGCAAGGCCCACGAGCTCGTCCCGGCCATGGAGGCGTTCTGGCGGTGGCTCGAGGACTTCGCTCCCGTCGCGCTCCCTTACGTGCTGGCCATCGTCGCAGTCGCCGGAGCGTCGAGAAACGGCAGGCCGCCCCTGCTGCTCCGGTCGTCGTCCTCCCGCTGTAGCCCCACGTGCTCACCACACCGAGCTGGTCGGGGCATTCCCGCCGGATCTGGTGCCGGGGGGGACAGTGGAGGCCGATGCGGCCGGATTCGGTTGGGGGCACGACGGTGGCGGCCCGAGGAGGAAGGGGCGGGGGACGCCGGCTCCGTCAAGACCAAGACCCACCGGCGCATGGCGGAAGGCCGCTCCTCGGCCAGGCGGTGGGGGGGGTGGCGGGCCACAGGCGGTGTCCTCTGCCTCGCCCTTGGTGCAGCAACGGCGACGGCGGGCCTCTGCCTTGTCCGGGATCGGGATGGGGGCGGCCGAGGTTGGGACGGGTGGTGGCCGGGGTCGGGAGGGGCGACGCCGGTCGGGGTCGGGATGGGCCTGGGAAGCAGGGAGAGAAATTTGGGGGGCTTTTTCACATTAAACCTAAACTGTTATGCCACATAAGCAGAAAACGGACCGCATCTGTCATAAACGCGCTTAAACAAGCCAAATCCGCCGATCAGTGGTTTTTGCAAAACCATTACGTAAGATGTGGTGCTTTCTGCAGAGAAACTGTATCCTTGTGTTTTTCGCAAACGTAGCCCTCAAAGTGGTGGTTTTATGCAATTTACTCCGGCGACCATGTAGTGGCCGCCACCCGCCGGGGAGGAGATGAGGCCGACGTGACCCATGTGCATGATGAGCTCAGGCTTCGGGAGCGGGATGGCCGAGGCGGTGGTGGCGTCGAGGACGAAGTAGCCGGCGACGAACGGGCGCCAGCTGAACTCCCGAAGGCTGGGGGTGTTGATGACGGTTGGGCCCGTGGTGCGGCCCTGGTTGGTGTGGAGGAGGAGGAGGCCGGAGGGGTCGACGGCGATGATGGAGGGAAAGTTGTCGGAGGTGGTGCGGTCTGCGAAGATGCGCGGGGGGGTGGTGAGGAGCTCGACGTGCGGCGGCGCCGGCAGTGCGAGGGAGAGGTCGGCGCCCGGAGGGAGGTCGGCGTCGGCGGCCGCCACCCACGGCACGCTGCCGAGGATGGCCCACGGCGGCGACGCGGATGCCATATCGGCTCACTCAATCTGGTAGCTTGCGCGTGCTCTGACGTTGGACTGGTGGATGGTGACTGCGGCGACGGGGACTATGGGAGCGAAGAGAATCAAGTAACGGGCGGCTCAGGGAATGGACCGTGCGGATGCCATTTGGTGACGGTGAACTACGATGAGGGTCAGGGTTTTGTGGGAGGAAAGCGAAGCAAGCTGTGCGTTCTGCAGTTTGCTGCTGCGGAGTTCCGATCGGTGACAGGAGCAAGAGGGTTAATTTCCGTGTTTTGACCCTTTTGGTGAAGTTTAGCCGAATCTGACCATTGTTCAAAATTATTTTGGGATCTGACCCTTTTTACTACCGCCGGGTATGCTGACGGTAGGGTAGAACAGGCTACCGCCGGAGGCCACGGCGGTAGCCCACTCATTCACGTCAGCATCGGTAAACGGCAACCGTCTCCTGCCGTCCACCCTACCGCCAGAGTCCTCGGCGGTAGGCTATGCAATCCTACCGCCAAAGACTCTGGCGGTAGGTGCGAAACAGTTATAACCCCGCGGGGCCCACCCACGAACCCCAGTCCCCATCTTCTCCCCAGCCGCGCGGCGCCGCAAGAACAGAGAGCACAAGTCCTCTCTCATCCCCTCCACTCCCCCCCTCCGATCTTCTTCGTTTCTCCACCATTTTTGCGGATCAAGATGGCTTCGAAACGAGAAAAGTAAGCTCTCTCAATCCCTCCAATTCGTTTTAGTTAAAAAGCTTTCGATTCGATGCATTATTTGGCACAAGATGAACCCTATTTCATCTAGTAGATTTTGATTTTTGTTGTTTTTAGGTTTGTTTAGTTAGGAGTAATATGATGTTTGATGTGGTTGAATATGATACAACCCTATTTCATCTAGTAGATAAACCCTAGTCATGTTCATAATTTTTGTTTTTGAATTGTTCATTGATGTTTGATGTGGTTGAATATGCTGTTTGATGTGGTTGAATATGATGGATATATATGATTGTTGATTCAATACGATTTTTTTAGTTTGATTAAATACGATTCATTCGCATTAGTTTGATCCAATATCATGTTATTTTTTTAGTTTAAATAACACGATTCATTTGCATATTCCATTGTTGATTATATCTTTTATGATATTTTTATTGATTGATGTAAGTTGAATATGCTAGAATTGATTAATAAGATATGATGCATGTTGGTTTAATATAACATGATTCATTTGCAAAAAAAAATCAGGAGCCCCCCCCCCCCCTTGCGCCCAACATCGGCAACAAGTACACCATGCTTTCGACAACGGTCATCGCGCCCGTTTTATGGAGAATGGAGTGGTAATACCTATGATCAAGTTGTTGCAGAAGTTATTGGTTGTTATGAGAAATGAAGTAACTAACTATTTCCGTTTACATTTTGACAGATGCTACCCCCATTGCGGATGAGGGGCCACACCAAGGCCATTCAGATGCAGTATGACGAACGATACACGCCGTACTTCAGGAGAGCACGGCTGCTGGGTTTCGTGCTTCAGTTCAAACGAAAGCCGCCGACACTCGTCCACTCAGCTCTCACATCATTGGTCGACCGGTGGCGCCCCGAGACACATAGTTTCCATCTCCCATGTGGTGAGATGACGGTGACACTCGAGGACTTCGCCATGATCACGGCCCTACCGATCCAGGGCCAGGCTCTCACTGGGCGAGTGGACAAGAACAACTGGAAGGAGAGGGTCACCGGCCTCATCGGCGACTGCCCCGCCACCCGAGATAACCGAACATCCGGTGTACCACTCATGTGGATCCAGAACAACCGGGCCATATGCCCGGAAGATGCCGATGAGCGGACCGTGGAGCAGTACGCGAGGGCCTACCTGTGGTACCTTTTGACGGAGGTCGTGTTTCCCGACTGCTCGGGGGACACCGCCCTATGGATGTATCTGGACTTCCTGGCCGACTGGGATGCAGGGTACAGCTGGGGGTCCGCCGGCCTCGCGTACCTATACCTCTCGGTACGATAAATATCCCAATATTCGTTTATGTACGTATGTATGCTACTTTAGATTGTGTTATCTGATCATCATTTGGTGTTTGTAGCTGGACGACGCAATGCAGAGGACCGAAGAGAGGTCCGGCATGTGTGGATTTGTCTGGGCCCTCTCTATTTGGATGTGGGAGCGGTTGCCGGTCGGCCGTCCTGAGAGAGATGGCCGGCGTACATGGACGGAGTATGGCGAATAAGGCGACAGTGCTCGATACCCGACTGCCGCGTACGCTTGGGACAAGGTGAAGGTCTACATGGGCAAGGCCAGTGCGCTGTACAAGGTCTTCACCAACGAGTTGGACAACCTGTCAGCTTACCAGGTATACGAACTAACTTACCAATCGTTTTGTAGCCACTTTCACGATTCTTACCAATCTTTTTGTAGGTCAACTGGTGGCCGTACCACGACCGAGAATGGGGGTTCGAGCTCAACGCGATGTGCTACGAGGACAAGCTTTACTGGCGGTCCATTGTGCCAGTGATATGTGTGTACGCCGTGGAGTGGCACTTCCCACACCGTGTGGCCACGCAATTTGGTGTCTTCCAAAATACCCCACTGGCGCGCCCAACCGACACCGGTGGCTTCGATCTTCACTGGTGAGGACTTTGTTCTCTATTGCCATGTTTTCGTTCTGTTCGACGCTATCATGATGTTCTATGTTTTATTGTTTCTTATGCCTTGCAGGAAGAGTAGGAAGAATTGTCAGTCGATCACAGACTGGGGCCACGAGCACGCGGATTACGTGAAAGCGTGGGACAAGAGGAGGTATTGCAAAGACGACGAGAGGAGAACGGTTGACTGGGACGCGTACCATGACCACATGAAGTGGTATGACGATGGCGTGAAGCACCGTCTGCGCCTGAGGCCACAGTGGACGTCAGCCGATATCGCATCATTGGAGGAGGATGACTCCGAGGATGAAGCCTACCGTGACCACCTCACAGAGCTCAAAGGTGAATTCAGGGAGTATGCACCCCTGATGAACAGAGTGGTAAGTGGTGTTCTCTATTGTTTTGAGCTGTCAGCGATTGGATGAAAACTGACTTACAAATGATGCTTACATGTGCAGGCTTCGGAGCTAAACAAAGCATTCTTGATGGCTCGAACGCTCTTGCGTATGACCCTGGCACCGTGGAATCTGACAGCAAGCTGAGGGAAACGGTGAAGGTAACATCGAGCCTCCTAGCCATGTTATAGTTTAATTGTAACACTAAAGTTGATCCGTATTATGTTCTTGGTTGTTTGTTATTGCAGAAGTTCATGACCCGTTGTCGTAAGATAGTGGGCATGCTTGGGTGCGCTCGCGCGGCCGATGTCCATGTTCCTGGTCATGGAGGGTCCATGCGTGCCATCGCTTCATCGAGCCACGCCGGCGGAGCTTCCTCTACCCATGTCGCCTCGTCGTCTCGCGTTGTTGAGGAGGAAGAGGGAGAAGAAGACGAGGAAGGAGGTGATGAGGAGGAGAAAGGAGGTGATGAGGAGGAGGAATACGACGATGATGACGGACCTCTAGCGACTCAGCCAACCCAGAACAAGAGGGGTAGACAGCCGAAGAAGGATTGGAAGAGTCCATCCCCGTTTCAGAAAGACCGTCCTCGTCGCACGAAGAAGCCGGATGAAACCCGCTCGAAGAGAAACGAGGAGCGTACCGCCAAGAGGGGGAGGAACAAGTGATATGATCGTGTTGAACTCGCTTAGTTAAACTAGTTGTGAACGAGAACTTGTTTCCTATGTCGAACTACTTGGTGTTGCCGATTTGCTACTTATTTACTATGTTGAACCTATTTGATATGTCGATTTGCTACCTATCTATTTCGTGTTATCGATTTGCTACCTATAATGTGTTGTGTTGTGTTGAACTATCATTTATACTTTCATATACAAAGACTCTTTGCTATCATTCATATTTGTAATTCAAATGGTCAAGATCTTTCTAAAAAAATAAGTTACAGAGGACCCTACCGCCAGGGACTATGGCGGTAGGTTCTCACAGCCTACCGCAAAATATTTGCGATTTCCCGTTACAGAAGACCCTACCGCCAGAGGCCCTGGCGGTAAGGTGTGAAAACCTACCGTAAAAAAAAGCCGGCTTTTCTGTTACAGAGCCCTGGCGCGCGCGCAGGGCCTGGCACCCTACCGCCGCGGGGTGTGGCGGTAGCTTTAGCTACCCAACCGCCATCCGCACTGGCGGTAGTGCCGTTACGACACGTCAGCCCGAGAACGGCTGGTGACGGCGGCTGCCGTTAACCTACCGCCCGGAGGCCTGGCGGTATCCTATGCAAACCTACCGCCATGGACCCTGGCGGTAGGAAAAGGGTCAGATCCTGAAATACTTTCCGACCGGGGTCAAATCCGGCTAAACTTCGCGCAAAGGGTCAAAACACGAAAATTAGCCGAGCAAAAGTTGCAAGGCTGCAGACTCTTTATTATCCAAAAATCGAAAGCTCCTCCTGTTCGTCTGCTAGTGCCTGCAGTAAAGCAAAGAAGGACGAAACCTTGTTTGACAGGAGCTTTGGTTGCTGGTATCTTCTGCCATCTTGGCGGTTGCAGTCCGAGTGATACGGAGGGAGCAGAGCAGGTCGCCGTCGGGGCGCGGGCGCACGATCATGGAAACGGGAGCGCTTGCACCGTGGCAGTTGGGACACAGGTGAATTGCGCTGTCGCTTCCTGACTTTTTACATCCGACGGAAAAACAACTTGGTTGGAGAAAATTACAAGTTCTGGTATCTAGATTGTCACACGAAGAATAGAGGCTTGTGTTATTCGTGTAACTTAGCATAGAGGCCCGTGTTCGGTTCATTCGAATGTGCACCATCTAGATGCAAGAAAATATTGTCCAAAAGGAAAAGGCGTAAAAGTTCACAGGATCAACAGGAAAATGGACTAACCCAGAAAATATGGTCTGTGAGAAAAAAAAACATTTTAGGAAACTTTTTAAA
The DNA here is from genome assembly GCA_039707655.1 of Elymus sibiricus. Lineage (NCBI taxonomy): Eukaryota > Viridiplantae > Streptophyta > Magnoliopsida > Poales > Poaceae > Elymus > Elymus sibiricus. The sequence continues at coordinate 147,716,210 of CM077668.1, read as the reverse complement.
AATTCTAAAATATTGGATTATTGGACTAATCTAAGATCATACATGCATATATATAAACATGATATGAACTTTTTGTTTTGCGGGGTAACATGATATGAACTTCAGTTCTGCATGACGTTGTATCTTGTAAAAACAACTTACCAACTCGGTGTACTGACCAACTTGCCAGGTCGTGACATGTTATAACTATCTAATAGGTAAACAATGTTCTATTTTGGTGATCCCAACTTGATTTCAATGTACTAACCAAATTCAAGTACACACGAGTGATTCCCCTAAAAAAAGTACTCCTACAAAGGAGTGATCTACTTGCAATCTAAATTTCTTTTTCATATATTGCACACCCAACATGTTGGCTTAGTACAAATGACCAAACTGCTTACATACTTCTAATATAGTGGGGTCAATTAATTTCTTGTTCCTTGTGATCATGCCAAAAAACAGTTCCATGTTGATATCATATCATCTTGAATGATGATCAACCAACCCATCAGAAGAAGAAAAACTGCTATCTATGTAAACATTATTTCTGGGTACAAATACTAGCTAAAAAAAGATGTGCAAAAGGACAAAATTTATGGCGATTTTGCAGATAATATAAAAATACATATTATCTGAGTCCAAAAATGGAAAACAGGTTAAGAAAATCTTCAAGTGCGCGGGACGCTCGGCCAAACACCATCCGGCTGTCAATGTGACATTCGTTGTGGCAGTAGAACCGGGGGGTGTATTCTGACCGTGCATAGTAATTCACATGAACAAAGTATCAACTCAAATCAATTTATTTCAGAAGACCGGTAAAATTTTGGAGACCAGCATCAAAGGCCGAAACAGAACCTCACTCACGTCCAATTACTAGTTGGGTCACCAAAGTATTTTTCGTACCAAGCAGGAGCATGGATTGACAAAGTTAACAAGAGACAGAAACATAACAAGAGCTTACTGCCAACGATAATCGCTTCAGTTCTGAGCCAAGACGGTGGATCAAGCATTCGAGCATAGAGCTAAACTATAAAGACCGAACTACTAACATTGAAGTAACAAGAAAAACAAGCAAAACGTTTCAGACATGTTGCCGATTTCCTTGAGACGAGTGCTGTCCCGAAGATGCCATTGCTACCTGATAACTTGATGTATTACTCCCCCTACCTGCGACCAAGGAACAGAAAATTACAAAGGAAGTTTTAGTACGCAAGGCTGCATGAGTAGTGTGCTAAAGGCACTAAATTTGGTCGATGGAAATGTACAACTCAATGGGCGTAACCTGTCAAGAAGTTTACTCTGGTTCTCGTTCCTCAATCTCGTCTCACAGCTGGAGTTGCTGCAGCTCTTCATTCACGCCATCTTCGGTCTCCTTTGCAGAACCTTCAAAGGACAGAGCATATTATGTGAGGCAAGGCATACAGGCTTCAGCTCATTTGATAATCTAATGCTTCTATGGATTTCTGACATTAGAAAAATGCAGCAACTAGGTTGTTCTTTGTGTGATAGCTGCCTCATTATGCTTATTCATGATCATCCATCTTTGTCACGCAAATGGGAACTGGACCAAATAACAAAGAAGGAGCTGGCACGTACAAGCATTCTGATAATACTACAGAACAAAAACAATCTCATGCCTAGCAGTGTAGTACTACAAACAAAGAGGGAAAGATAACGGATTTCAGGAAGCAATACTCTTAAAGTCTTAATCATGGAATCCAGTGACATTTTGAAATAGAAACAGTAGTTCCCCTAACAGAATTCAGTTAGAATTTTGCATACATAGTGAAGCGGAGCAGAGTGCTTAGAAACATAAATGTAGTAAGTACATTTTTTCCTGAAGAATTGTAGTACTATGTCTAACAGCTGATTCACTATATATGCATACTTCCTCAGCTGCAAGTCTAGAAAACAAAACGAAAAATATAGCACAGGGTCATTATAATACCTAGTACTACATACAAGTAACAGAGAACGATGCTATGTTTCAAAAAGCCAAACGCACTTTTGTATGGAACCATGGCAATTTTCAAAACTGTGCATGTATATAGTGCTCATAGTATCAGAGTTTCTTTGGAAACGTTAAAACTATCTTCAGTGTTGAAGCTGCATCTTACCCAACTCTCTAGGAACCACAATAAACCTATGGATGGAAATACCTGATGTAGTCTTGCAGGAGTCTTGCCTTTGCATAGTGTTTGGCGGAATAAAATTATTTGCAATTTTAAATCAGTACAGCCATACTGGTATCAAAGTTAGAGCTCAATGGATGTGCCTAAACGACCTAACACCAGGAAATTAATTTTAGCAAAAGAAAATACTCCTACATGTACTCCTATAAGAGGCATGTTATCACGAAGGAATAAAAAAAAATTATAAATTGGGAATCCTTGGGCAATAGCAGCCGTTGATTCTAGCAGTACTAGCTGGAGTATAAGACCCAACAATTCTGTCCATGGCATACTGAAGTGTATATGGGGCTATAGTGTTGATTACAATGTCTTGCAATAATTAAGAAAAATATACATTGACGACATGAGCTGTGTAAACATCACTTCCACCTCTTAAGAATCTTATTACTTTAAATGGAAGCCCAGAGCAAGCATATAGACCTATATGTCCAGTGCTAAGATAATGAAGCTTAAAATGTACCCCCTCCGTAAAGAAATATAAAAGCATTTAGATCACTAAAGTAGTAATCTAAACGCTCTTATATTTCTTTACAGAGGGAGTATATTGAAATGTTGAACATATGCTAAGGCGGCATTTTTCTTTAATTAGCATTAGCCATCGTTCAGCAAGTGGTGACTCTGGTGAGTCATACATCTCCTCCACACAAGACCATTTATTACACATTGAAATTCGAAGTGCTTTACTCTAAAAGCCCCAATCTGAGAAGCCCATTACACTTATCAAACATAAGCCTTCCCTGCAGCATCAATAAAAACAAGGTAAACTAACATATCCTGGAAGTTGAACGTTTGCATATGTTCTCTCCGACAAACAACTGAGATGTTAGAAAATCAGACACCACATCATTTTCAGAAACACAACATTTCCAGTCACTAACAAGAATGTACGTACAATCAAAGAACAGTAGACCGTAGAATTACCTGAGCAGAGAGCTTGTGGCAGCTGCCAAGCGTGAACGAAACGGGTGGCGACGTGTTCCCTAGGTGGCTCAACCAGCTCGTAGACCTCAGACTCCACAACCTTGCGAGCACGCACGTCCACGCCGAGCAGGTGCTCGTCCAGAAAGAAGTAGACCACGTCGGGGTTCGCAGGATGGATGAGCGCAAGCACGGGGATCTTCCTTGGCAGGCCAGTCGCCTTGTAGCTCGCGTCCTCCCAGATCTCCGCAAAGGTGGCCTCGTACTCCAGCGTCCACTCCGTGGAGTCCGGATCGACGAGCGTCCACACGCTGATCTGAGCAGAGCCGCCGCTGCTACGGTTTCTGTACATGTCCACGAACCGCAGCTTGCCGCCGCTGACAGCCACGCAGCGGTACTTGTCGAGCAGTCCCCAAGCTTCCCTGGACTTGAGCGCCTTGCCCTCCGGAAGCGGGACGACCCTCAGCACCGGCGCGTCGGCGAAGGGGTCGCACGTGAGGAGGCACCAGGAGAGGTCGACCCACCAAAGCCTCCCGGAGTGCGAGACCACGCCGTTGGGGCTCAAGGGGCGGGATGGAAGCGGGTAGCGGACGTCCTTGGTGACCCATTCCCCGGCTTCGGAGGAGAAGCAGAGGAGGTCGGCACGGTCGCCGCCGAGGATCATCTGGAGCTCAGCGACCATGTAGTGGCCGGCGTCGGCGGGGGAGACGATGAGGCCGAGGTGGCCCTTGTGCATGATGTACTCGGGCTTGGGGAGCGGGAGGGCGGAGGCGGATTTGGCGTCGAGGAGGAAGTATCCCGCGACGGTTGGGAGCCATAAGAACTCCCGGCGGCTGGGGAGGTCGATGACGGTGGGTCCCGTGGCGGGGCCTTGGTCGGCGTGGAGGAGGAGGAGGCCGGAGGCGTCGACGGCGAGGACGGACGGGAAGCTTCTGGAGGTGGTGCGGCCCGGGAAGATGCGCGGGGGGATGGTGAGGAGCGCGACGCGCGGGGCCGCCGGCAGCGCGAGGGAGAGGTCGGCGCCCTGAGGGAGGTCGGCGTCGGCTGCCGACACCCTCGGCACGCTGCCCAGGATGACCCACGACGGCGAGGCGGAAGCCATCTCGGCGCTCGGCTTGGAGCGGTGGCGGGTAGCGACGGAGGGAAGCGGTAGTGGGTAGGGAAGCCTGGTAGGGGACGGGGTGGTGGCAGGCTAGGGTTTTAGGGGTTGGGGTAGGGGGAGGGTGGATGGGATTGGGTTGTTCGTACTATGAGTTTGAATGCTGTCGCGTTGCGGAGACGGCGACGGTAAGAGCATCTCCACTCGTCCCCCCCAGGAGCCCCCAGAGCACTTTTTAACCGCCGGCATCGAAAAAACCTTCCAGTCGCGTCCCCGGCGTCTCAATATTTGTCGGATTTGGCCAAAAATTGAGCCGGCGACCCCAAGTCAAACCCAGGGAGCTAGGGGGCACCTGGGGGCTAATTTCGCCGTTTTGCAGGCGCTGGCCTACCTGTCAGCGTCTCTCTCTCTCCTCCCTTTCCCTTACTGGCCCACCCACGTGCTCCCCTCCACACACACACACCCATCCTCTCTCTCTCCCTCCGTGCATACACGGATACGGCCATGCCAGCCCACGCCCAGCACGCACGCGCCGCCGCCGCCGCTCGGCGGAGAGGTCGTGGAAGACCTCGAGGCACTTGTCGAGGAAGCGTCGCCGGGGCGGAGCTCGCGGCCGGGGCAGAGGGCGCCGGGGCGGAGCTCGCCGCCTGCGCGCTCGCGTGCCCGGGACGAAGCCCGCACCCCCGCTCGTCCGCCCCACGCCTCCCGCGCTGGCCCCCGCCGGTCCGCCGCGCGCCGCCGTCTGCTCGCCCGGCTCTCGTCTCCGTCGCCGGAGGTCCTCCGTGGAGAGCCCGTCCGCCCAGCCCGCGGGCGCGCCGGCGTTCATACTGCGCGCCTCCGACCTGCCGTCCTTGCTCAAGGCGCTCGAGCTCTCCGGCGACCCACCCCACTGGTCCTCGTCGACGTCCACCCGCCGCGCTCAAGATGCTCGTCCGTGTGCTCGGCCGCGAGGGCCGCCACGACGCCGTCTGCGACCTGCTCGACGAAATGCCGCTGCCTCCGTGAGCCCCAACACTGCTCCTGGGGGGCGCAACGAGTGGAAAAAATTTCGCCCCCAGGCCAAAATTTTCGCCGGCAGCCTTCCAAACGGCGAAAAAAATGCCTCCTGGGAGGCGCAACGGCTGGAGATGCTCTAATGGAGGATGGGCAAAGCGGAGGACGAGGCGTTCGACCAGCCGTCTTTCGCGGAAAACTTTTTGCTATGGGATGGAAGGGGAAATGCGCGCAGAGATGAGGCAGCCTTTGAACGGGGAAGAGACGAGGCACAGCAGTACTGCAGCGCATAGCCGGCAGCCTTTGAACGGCGCAGACGAGTGCCCGTAGCGTTCGCGTGCATGTGAAGCAACGATGCACTCAAACGGCACTGCTCTACTCCAACGGATTCACAATTGTTCATTGTGAGTTTGTGTTGGTTTTTAACTACTGGAAATTCGAAATGTTGTGCAAAGGATAAACTACCCCAAGATTATACTATTTGAAGTTTGAAATGTTGGGTTTGCATACCAACTATCCCTATTCGAGTGAACCAACCTATGATTAGAGGGTTAGAAGGAGAGTGGTATCTCCAGCGCATCAAAGTTCAAGTTCTAGAATTGACACCGGTGCTCGCATTTTCCTGGATTTATTTCTGGTCTTCCTACGATGTGTATTTAGTGGAAGAAGATGTTCCCGTTGACTACGAAGGCATATGTGGCGACTTCGTCAATCTCAAGATGATGCACCAGCTCAGTCTCTCGTAGGTGCTCATATGGGTAGGGGGTGCGTGTGTGCGTGCGTTCATAAGGATGAGTGTATGTGCGTATGTATGAGCGTCTGCATTGTTTAAAAAAAAACTATTCGGTTATTCCATTCAAATACTTTAGCAATTATCATAATGTCAAACATCTCTATTATTATTGGGCAGCGGATCACTTCGTCACAAAGTTATAAGTATAATCATGCAAGTGTTAATGTATACCTCATGTCCTTCCTTAGACCATGAGAATGTTGTGTACCTTTATACCGGACTGTGTGCTTTGGGATTGTCAAATGTTTCCCGTAAGGCCGACTCCAACGCACGACCAAACGGACGTCCGTTTTGTCCGGATTTTGTCCATTTGGGGATGGCAATGGGGCGGCGTCCGGCCGTTTTTCTGGATGCGCCGGCCGTGCGCCCAACGCGGGGACGCATCTGATCCGCACGACCGACTGTATACATTTTTTTGGCCACCGAAACACATTTCTTTTATTTCATCAACGACATTTTTGATACATTGGAGTACATAATTCACCAATTCTTCACTAGGAGAGCAAGACCAAAAAAAACAAGAACCATGATTAGACATTTTAAAAGATATCCTATTTTCATAACTGCTCCCACAAGACCAAAGAAAATAAGTGTCTCAACTTTACTACAACTTTGTACTAAAGTTGAGACACTTATTTTGGGACGGAGGGAGTATATGGTGTTATTACATATTCTGTATGCAATGGTTTACCTCCTAATTTGACTCACATGTTTAGGGCAACATCATGGAAGGGACAATTCTCCAACGAAGGATATATCAATTCAAGGGCCAGTTATGTGAAGGGGGCACTACAAAAAAAGACACATATGTACATTATGATCTAAATGGAAACATTTTCTATTATGGAAGTGACACTTCCATGACGATAATTGTGAGAAAAACACGTATCATCGTAGATGTGGTGGGCTCCTACTTTTATGATAAAAAATTATGATAGAAAATGGGCTTTTCTTCCTAGACGGGCCAGAGGCGCACTTCCATGACATTCTTTGGGCCGTTCATTACGTAAAAAGTCGTGTTAGAAGTGAGGGTGAGGATTTTTCAAGGATTTCCCGGTATATGCGGTGGGCAATCGGTGGGTGGTCAGGCTCGAACGATGCAGTGTGGTTTGCGCGTTTCTTTCATACGTGCGCGTGTGCGAGCCCTGCGCTAACTGAACCCGAGCGATCCCTTCGCTTACTGAACCCGATCGACATATCCCTCGCCTTACTGAACCCGCGCGATCGATCCTCGCTTACAAAACCCGAGCGATCGATCCCTCCCCTATAGAACTATCTTCTCGACCCTACATGTGGCGACTTTGAACTGACACGTGATTCCGTTGGCGAATGAGAAATGTACACGTGGAAAATCGTCATTGGTCAGGGCTGTTAACGGGTTATTGGATCCAAACCGGAACCCGATAGCTTAACGGCGACCCGTTACGGTGGATGCTACATGCCGGTTACCCTTGACGAAAGCACTTCCATGACGCGACATTTATCGTCATGGAAGTAGACACTTCCGTGATGATAATTTCAGTATTGTCATGGAACACTTCTACGACAGCACAGGTATGACTAGCTTGATTCTGTCATAAAATCGTCACAAATTTACATGCATGACAGAAAACGTGACCTACTGTGACAAACACGTATCATCACAGAAGTGTTTTTTTTGTAGTGATCGCTGCTCGGGTTTTCATGGCACATCCACACTCGGATCACTAGTCGGTCTCTTCCGGGAAATAAACGAGTGCCACCAAGTTTTCCCTGGCAGTCAACTATCCCCGATCAGTCGGGAAGCACCTAGTCCAGAATCCCTTGAAGTTTTGTTCAAATCGTAGTCAACTAAAGCTTGACGACAGGCGCCGAGTGCCCCCGCAATGCTCGGGCCAAATCAAGTTCTTAGTAAACTCGTTCAACAAAACCTTAACCGATTTGCAGGCTAAACCTATGGGCGCGCCGCCAGTTGGCATGTTCCTCACTCAACCTTCTACTTTTTCACAAAATATGCTCAATACCTAACACTCACTCTTCGTCTCCAACCCGGTCCCAACCCGATCGTCTGGTTGGCAAGAGCAAAAGCTAACGGTCAATGTAAGAAGTACTACTGGAATGATTACTCCCTGTAGTGTCCAACTTTTTTCTCCAATCGGCAATTTCAAGGCCGAAATCAATTACCGTGCCGAGTGCACGAAGGTTCGCCTGATTGACCCAGTTCCAAGCTGAATTTATTTACCATGTTGAGTGCACGAAAGTTTGCCTGATTGACCCAGTTCCAGGCTAAATTTATTTACCATACCAAGCGCATGAAGATTCGCCTGATTGACCCAGTTCCAGACTAGAGTTATTTACCGTGCCAAGCGCAGGAACATCCATCAGATTGACTCAGCTCCAGATTGCAGTCATTTACCGTGCCGAGTGCACGAAGATCCGTTCCGAATGCATGAAGATCCGCCATAGTGCCAAGCTGAAGTCATTTACCGTGCCGAGGGCATGAGGGTTCACCTGTTTAATTCAGTTCCAGACAGAAGACTTAAACCCTCTGCCAGACTCATCTAGTCCGTAGAGGCTCGGGGACTACACCCAGTGGGTGCACTCAACATGCCCCCACGGTAAATGACTGTAGTCTACAACATTCTACTCGTTCAAGTCTAGCAACAACATTCGAGTGCAACAAATCCTATAGACTCCAACCGACTGCCAGCAGTCAGTCAGAGTCTCGGAGGCTACACCCTATGGGTGCGCTGATCGCGCACCCATAGAACAAAATTCCAAGTATCTTCACTCAAGCAAATGCTCCATACCCAGACGCGAAGAAATTCTGAGTAACTAATTACTCGATGCAGGACTAGCTCCAAATCTCTCAAAAAAATCGCTATAGGGTGAGTTTAACGCTCCTCCACGGACCCGTTTCGAACTTTCTTCTAGGGCTCAAAGTGTGAAACTCATAAGTTTGGATCTTGAGTCGACTCGTATTGACGTTCCTCTGGGATAAGAATGGCATCTCCCCGAGAGAGCAGTCCGTGCGTCAATCTTGTTGCCCAGATTTAATGGCACATCCATACTCGGATCACTGATACGTCTCCAACGTATCTATAATTTTTGATTGTTCCATGCTATTATAATATCAATCTTGGATGTTTTTATATGCAATTATATATCATTTTTTGGGACTAACCTATTAACCTAGTGCCCAGTGCCAGTTGCTGTTTTTTGCTTGTTTTTAGTTTTTCAGGAAATCAGTACCAAACGAAGTCCAAATGCCACGAAACTTTTTTGGAGATTTTTTTCTGGACAAAAGAGACCCTGGAGACTTGGAGAGGAGGCCAGAAGGTTCACGAAGCCTCCACAAGGCAACAGGGCGCGGCCCCAGGGGGATGCGCCCTAATGCGTTGTGGGGTCCTCGTGGCTCCATTTGACCTAATTCCACTTCTATAAATTCTCAAATATTGGGAAACCAACAGAGAGCCACCCCGAATAACTTTTACGTCACCACAAGCCTCTGTTCTTCCGCGATCCCATCTGGAGGCCTTTTTCGGTACTCTGCCGGAGGGGGAATCGATCACGGAGGGCTTCTACATCAACCTTGCCGCCCTTCCGATGATGTGTGAGTAGTTTACCACAGACCTACGGGTCCATAGCTAATAGCTAGATGGCTTCTTCTCTCTCTTTGATCTTCAATACCATGTTCTCCTCGATGTTCTTGGAGTTCTATCCGATGTAATCTTCTTTTGCGGTGTGTCTGTTGGGATCCGATGAATTGTGAGTTTATGATCAGATTATTCATGAGAAATATTTGAGTCTTCTCTGAACTCTTTTATGCATGATTATTATAGCTTTGTATTTCTCTCCGATCTATCAATTTGGTTTGGCCAACAAGATTGGTTTATCTTGCAATGGGAGAGGTGCTTTGTGATGGGTTCAATCTTGCGGTGCTCAATCCCAGTGACAGAAAGGGACATGACACGTATTTGTATTGTTGCCATTAAGGATAAAAAGATGGGGTTTAATCATATTGCTTGAGTTTACTTTGTCTACATCATGTCATCTTGCTTAAGGCGTTACTCTGTTTCATACTTAATACCCTAGATGCATGTTGGATAGCGGTCGATGGGTGGTGTAATAGTAGTAGATGCAGGCAAGAGTCGGTCTACTTGTCTCGGACGTGATGCTTATATACATGATCATTGCCATGAATCCGTCATAATTATTTGCTTTTCTATCAATTGCCCAACGGTAATTTGTTTACCCACCGTATGCTATGTGCTCGAGAGAGAAGCCTCTAGTGAAAACTATGGCCCCTGGGTCTACTTTTATTATATATTAAAACCAAAAATACTTTGCTGCCATTTATTTACTTTTATTTTATTTAGTATTTTAGTTTATCTATCTATCACTATCAGAATTAATCCTTGCAAATAACCGCTAAGAGGATTGACAACCCTCTTATTTGCGTTGGGTGCAAGTGTTTGCTTTTGTGTGTGCTGGTGCGTTTAACGGGATTTTGCTTGGTTCTCCTACTAGATTGATAACATTGGTTCTTTACTGAGGGAAATACTTATCTCTACTATACTGCATCATCCTCTCCTCTTCGGGGAAATACCAACGCAGTCTACAAGTAGCAGGAAGAATTTCTGGCGCCGTTGCCGGGGAGACATCATCAAAATTACCAAGTACCTTCGCACAAACTATCATCCACTTGCATTTTTTTTTGCCTTTTTATTTGCATTTTCATCTCATTTTCATCTCCCCCACTTCTAATTTTTTTTTACAAATACACAAAAATATTTTTATTTGCTTGTTTGCTAGTTTGCTTGCTTCATCGCGATGTCTCAAGAAAACACAAAATTGTGTGACTTTTGCAATACTAATAATAATGATTTTATTAGTACTCCTATTGCTCCTCCCGCCACTAGTGCGGAGTCGTGTGACAATAATGCTGCTTTGCTTAATCTTGTTATGAAAGAACAATTTTCTGGTAGTCCCAATGAAGATGATGCATCCCATCTAAATACTTTCGTTGAGCTTTGTGATATGCAAAAGAAAAAAGATGTGGATAATGATATTGTCAAATTAAAATTATTTATGTTCTCATTACGAGATCGTGCTAAAACTTGGTTTTCATCCTTGCCTAGAAATAGTATTGATTCTTGGGATAAGTGTAAGGATGCTTTTATTACCAAGTATTTTCCTCCCGCTAAGATTATTTCTTTAAGAAATCAAATTATGAATTTTAAGCAACTTGAGCATGAACATGTTGCACAATCTTGGGAGAGAATGAAATTAATGATAAGAAATTTCCCAACACATGGCTTAAATTTATGGATGATCATACAAAAAATTTATGCGGGGCTAAACTTTGTTTCTAGAAATTTGCTAGACTCTGCCGCAGGTGGTACTTTTATGGAAATTACATTGGGAGAAGCTACACAATTTCTCTATAATATCATGACAAATTATTCTCAATGGCACAATGAACGAACTCCAACTGGTAAGAAGGTAAATTCTGTTGAAGAAATTAATACTTTGAGTGATAAGATGGATGCTCTTATGAAATTGGTTGCTCGTAAAAGTGCTCATATTGATCCTAATGATGTGCCATTGTCTACCTTTATTGAGCAAAATAATGATGCTATTGATGTGAATTTTGTCTCTAGAAATAATTTCAACAACAATGCTTATAGGGGTAATTTCAATCCTAGACCGTTTCCTGGAAATTCCTTTAATAATTATGGTAATTCCTATGGTAATTCTTATAATAATAATAATAGGATACCTACTGACCTTGAAAGTAATATTAAAGAATTTATTAATTCGCAAAAGAATTTCAACGCTATGATAGAAGAAAAATTGAATAGAGTTGATGAATTGGCTAGGAACATTGATAAAATTGCTCATGATGTGGAAAATCTCAAAACTAAAATTTTGCCACCCATGCATGATATAAATGAGTCTATTAAATCTATCTATGTCTCCATTAATGAAAGTAAAGAAAGGACCGCTAGGTTGAGAGCTAAGCGAGAATTCCTAGAAAAAGCTATTCCACCCGGTTTCTATCATAGTAATGATGAAGATATTAAAATGACTGGTGTCACTCCTATTGAATCATTATTTAGTAACATAAAACTTGATGAAAAAGGGACTGAAGAAGATTCAACTTTAGATAGAAGGAGTCCCAATTGCTTGGAGGGTGATAATCTTAATGATAAGAATGAAAAAAGTGAGTTTGGAGAGGTTAAAATTTTAAATAGTAATGCACCCACTACTTTGGATTACAAGGACTTTAATTATGATATTTGTTCTTTAATTGAGTGTATTTCCTTGTTGCAATCCATGATTAATTCACCAAATGCATATGAACAAAATAAAGCTTTCACTAAACATATTGTAGAAGCCATGATGAAAGCGCATGAAGAAAAACTTGAGTTGAAAGTTTCAATTCCTAGAAAATTACAAGATGAATGGGAACCTACTATTAAAGTCAAAATTAAAGATTATGAATGTAATGCTCTATGTGATCTTGGTGCTAGCATTTCCACTATACCAAAGTCTTTGTGTGATGTGCTAGGTCTCACCAATATGGATCCTTGTTCCCTTAATTTGCATCTTGCGGATTCCACTATTAAAAAACCATTGGGTAGAATAAATGATGTGCTTATTCTTGCAAATAGAAATTATGTACCCGTGGATTTTATTGTTCTTGATATTGAATGCAATCCTTCTTGCCCTATAATACTTGGTAGGCCTTTCCTACGAACAATAGGTGCTATTATTGATATGAAAGAAGGTAATATAAGATTTCAATTTCCATTAAAGAAAGGGATGGAACACTTCCCTAGAAATAGAATTAAAGCACCTTATGAATCTATTATGAGGGCCACCTATGAAATTAACTTGAAGGATGAGAACACTTGAAACTATGCATTATGCCTAGCTAGGGGCATAAAACAATAGCGCTTGTTGGGAAGCAATCCAATGAATAAAATAAAAAAATTGTTTTACTTTCTGTTTTTGTGTGTTTACACAATTATAGCCTCTGTTATGATTGTGTTTTTATCTTTTAATTAGTGTTTGTGCCAAGTAATGCCATTGGGATGATTTGGAAGATAGTATAATTGATGCTGTTTGAAAACAGAAACTTTTGCGTCCAGTGCTGGAATTTTTATTTTTTGTTGGAGCATCAGAACATTTTGATTTTTTACACAATATTGATATAGGAATTTCCCGTGTTTTCCTAATGTTTCAGAATTTTTAGAGTTACAGAAGTATGACGTTAATTCAGGTCTTTACAGACTATTCTGTTTTAGACAGATTCTATTTTTGTTGCATAGTTTGCTTATTTTGATGAATCTATGGATCGTATCGGGGGGTATGAGTCATGGAGAAGTTGGAGTACAATAGCATTATTCCAATATTAAATATGAATCAATTTACAACAGTACCTAAATTTTAAGATTTGTTTGTTATACTAACGGATCTCATGAGGTTTCTGTTGAGTTTTGTGTGCTGAAGTTTTCAAGTTTTGGGTGAGACTACGATGGATAAAGGAATAAGGAGCGGCAAGAGCCTAAGCTTGGGGATGCCTAAGGCACCCCAAGGTAATTTTCAAGGAAGACTCAAGTGTCTAAACTTGGGGATGCCGCGGAAGGCATCCCCTCTTTCGTCTACAATCTATCGGTAACTCACTTGGAGCTATATTTTTATTTATCACATGATATGTGTTTTACTTGGAGCGTCTTGTGATATAGTTTGTTTGCTTTTGTTTGCTTTTTAGTTTGTCACAATCATATTTTCTGAACACACCTTTTTGAGAGGGACACACATTATTCGTGATTTGTTAGAATACTCTATGTGCTTCACTTATATCTTTTGAGCTAGACAGTTGCTCTAGTGCTTCACTTATATCTTTTAGAGCACGGTGGTGGTTATATTTTAAAGAAATAGTTGCACTCTCATGCTTCACTTATATCTTTTTGAGAGTCTCATGATAGCAATGGTAATATGCACGGGTTATGAATTTGGTCTTGATATGATAGGTATTCAAAAGGGATATAATAAAAACTTTCATGTAGATCACTGAATATGATAAGTTTGATTCCTTGCGTGTGACGCCCCGACTTAATCGTGCACTAACCATACATGCAAATGCACATGATCAAGCCTAAGGACTCACTTGAAGATATCACAACACAACTCTAAACACAAATAAAAGTCATACAAGCTTTATATTACAAGCCAGGGGCCTCAAGGGCTCGAATACATAAGCTCGAGTCATACAAGCATCAGCGGAAGCATCTGATATCTGAGTACAGACATAAAATTAAACAAGTCTGCCTTAAGAAGGCTGAGCAAAACAACGACACTGGATCGAAAGGCGCAGACCTCCTGCCTGGGTGCGTCCTATCTACTCCTGGTCATCGGTGGTCTCCACGTAGTAGTACTCTCCACCAGAGGGGTAGTAGTAGTCTTCGGCTGGGGCAGCTGACTCCGGGGCTTCGTCATCTGGTCGCAGCAATCGGGTATGGGGAAAAAGGGGAAGCAAAGCAACCGTGAGTACTCATCCAAAGTACTCGCAAGACTTACATCAGAACTATTCTATGTATGCATCGGTTTCAAAGAAGGGTTGTATCAGCGGACTAGACTGCAGAAATGCCAGAATAGAGGGAAGGTCTAGCCTATCGAAGACTAGCATCTTCAGTGTCTTGCAGCATTAGAAGAGTGTAGATTAGTACATAAATATAGTAGTAGCAAGAAGTATAACAGTAGCCATGCCCAGAGATCCTTCCTCGACTCCCTGCGAGAAAGCAATCCCGGAGCTAACATATTTAAACATCACAAGTATCCAGTTCTAGTTGTAGAAGATCGGGATATTTTCCGAGCGTCCTGTTACCATGGACACGGCTATTCGAATAGATATACTTCCCTGCAGGGGTGCACCAACTTACCCAACATGCTCGATTAACTCTGGCCGGACACACTTACTCGGTCCATGCCCGGCCTCGGCTGATCGACACGTCGTAGCCCTACCTAGGCTCAACAGAGAGGCCAGCATGCCGGTCTACAACCTAAGTGATCGGGGGTCTTGGGCCCATCGCCCTTTGCACTCCTGCGTGTTGCGTGGGCGGCCGGGAGCAGACCTAGCCCCCTTAATACAAGCACGGGCGTTCCCAGTCCAACCCAGCGCGCGCCGCTCAATCGCTGACGTCTGAAGAACTTTGGCTGATACATACGACGCCGAGTGCCCATACTATTCCCGCGTGGTGGTTAGTGCGAAAAGGCCAAAGGCCTACTCAGATCACATATCCTAACCCATTAGTGTGTTGCGAACTCACGAAAACGAGCAGAGACTCACGATCATGTGACCCCGTCGCCCCGTCTCGTGGACTTACGGCAAGGGCCAAGAATGCCCGGCCGTGCCACGTAAACATCTCACGGATACCCTCATGGTCAACCTGGCTTCACCTCTCTCGCGGGTACCCCTCGGGGCCGACCCGACTTTATCAAGTATCTATAGTAAAGTCAAAGTAACCGTGTGTCCATAACATCAAGGAGGAATCCGAGGAATCACCCTCGTTGGATTCCCACTCGATGTATCCGTCAAGGTGAACCCGGAGGAATCACCCTCGATGGGTTCACACTCGAAGGGTTGCACGACAGAGGCTTCATCGGAGGTGGTGAAAGAGGAATCACCCTTGGTAACCCACAACCGACTAGCTAGGCTACAGAGATATCATCAGAAGTGAGTTAAGAGGTATCACCCTCGTTACTCGATGGTAGCTCTGTAGAGTCGTACAACTTAGGGGTGTGCGGTGATGTGCTGGTCTCAGCCCATCGATCACCTCGATCGGGGCACTGGTACTAAAGCGGGGCAACTGGGACAAGGATGAGGGGTCACTGATGGATTACTAACCAACCTATACTAAGCATTTGGGATAGCAGGTACGGTATCAACAGTAGTTACAAAAATAGGCTGTGCATCAGAATAGGTAACATCGGGACAACAATTGTAGCAATTCTAATGCAAGCATGAGGGAGAAATAATAGGTGATTTAGGCATGTTCAAGGGGGTTTGCTTGCCTGGAAGCTCTGCGGGGAAAGAGGATTCGTCGACGGTGTAGTCGTACTCCGGAGCTGCGTCGGTCTCTGGGTCTACCGGAGAAGAAGAGGGGGGGGAAACAGATAAATACTAAGCAATCAAATGCAACACAATGCATGGCATGGCAATATGCAGTGCTGGTGGTGACCTATCGCATTACTACACGTTGCAGACGGAGCGGGAAAATATCTGGGATATTTTCCCGGCCTTAGGCAGCTTTCAGACAGTTGAACCGAAGGGGAAAGTTCCATGTTCATCTAGATAGGAGTGATGGTCAAGCATTTTGACCACATATTCGGATTCGTCTCATTTTTCTGATCAACTTTCATGTAGAAAACTTTTCGATCCGAGCTACGGTTTATTTTCTACGATTTTTCAAAGTTCTAAACTATTTTCTGAAATTCCTGGATTTAAATTAAATTAGAAAATAACAGAAAAGGTTTTATTGCATCAGCATGATGTCAGCAGTCAACCCCAGCTATTCTAGGTCAAACCTGACAGCTGGGTCCCACATGTCAGTGACTCAGTACTAAACAGAGATTAAATTAACTAATTAGGGGTTAATTAGCATGTGGGGCCCCACTGTCAGTGTCTAATTAGTTATTAGGTTAATTTTAATTAGCAAATTAGTTAAATTAGCGGTGGGGCCCGCCTGTCAGTGGCACTATGCTGCCCAGTCAGCACGGTTGACTGGTCAACCCAGTCAACTGGGGCCCCTGGGCCCACTGGTCAGTGACCCAGGGATGCCCACGTGGCGGCCACGTCGGCGGTGGCCGACGGCTCGTCCCTGGCGACGTCAAACACGGCGGAGGTCCTCGAGACTCGCCGAAAAACGGCTACAGGCGGCCAAATTGAGTGCAGCTTGCGGCGTTCGAACGAGCGTTCGTCGCCGCATCGATTGGTGGCGGTGGCGCGGTCTGGGATGGCCGGACTTGGCCGGAACGACGACGGCGAGCGGCGGCGCATACGGGCGAGTTCGGCTACGGCGTTGCGGTGCACGGCAGACGGCGGGGTTAGGTGCGTTGAGCTCCTAGGAGCGCGCAGAGCAAGATGCCGTGCTCGGACGAGCGTGACCGCGACTATGGCCATGGCGGCGAGCTCTACGGCGGCGACGCGTTCGGCCGTAGTGAGGTAGCTAGCTAGAGAGTGCGCGCGAGCAAACGGAGAGGGGAAGAAGGGAGAGGAGCTCACCGAGCAGCGCACGGAGGCCGGCGAGAGCTTAGAAGCGTAGAGATGAGGCGAATCGATGGCGGTGAACTCCGGTGCCCGATGGAGGAAGACGACCGCGATCTGGCGCGGTAGGGCTCCCCGGCTCGTGTTCTTTGGCGTAGACGAAGCAGCGGACGGCGGCGAACGTTGTAGACACGGCGAGGCAGCGAGGAGGGCACGGTGGCCGCGGTGGAACAGCGGCGCGGCAACGGCGGCATTCGGGTGAGGACGAGAGCGAGCGAGCGAGCGAGGGAGGAGAGGGGGCGAGTGGATAGGGATGACGGGGAGGCTGAGGGGGCCGTTCTTATCTCCTCAGCCGGCCTGTAGCGGCGCCGTGTGTCGTGGGTGCAAGTCTGACAGTAGTGTGTAGGGGTACGGATGAGAGGGCAGAGCCTAGCTACGGCGCAGTTGTTACACTCGGATTTACGAGTTCAGGCCCCTCAGCGGTGGAGGTAATAGCCCTACGTCTCGGTGCTCTGGAGCTATTGATTGAGTGTATAGGTTACAAAGAATGCGAACCCTGGGAATGGAGCTCTGGGGTGGCTTATATAGGGTCTGCCCAGCCCCCATGAATGCCGCCATTACCGGGGGTTAAAGAGGGGGTTTAAGGGCGCCAGGTAACGGGCGCATTGATTACAATTAATACAGGCGAGCGCACGTCCTGACTGTTGCGTTCCTGGAGTCTCCTGGTCTTCTCTGGTCGAGTGATTGTTGGATGCTCCGAGTGAAACAAGACGGTCGAGTGAACTCCTACCTCCCGAGTGGTTTGTTGAGCTCCGAGTGAACGCCAGGTTGCAGAACTACTAACTGCCGATCTGGCCCTGGGGCCCAGTATAAGGCGTGTGGAATCCTAGGGTAGGGTCTGTAGATCAGGCATGTTACCCTATCCCTAGTGCATGTCCTCGTTATTAGCCCCCGAATTAGTGGAGGTTAAGCGGGTCGAGTCAAGGCGAATTCCCAGGTGAGTTGAGCGCTACGGGGGAGCTCAAGAACTCTTACTGGTCTTTAGACGGCCTTGTCTTCGCGCGGCACCTTGACGGATTCCGGACCATATGACGTCCGAGTGAAAGTCTCCATCCGAATGAAATGAGTAGTCTCCATCCGAGTGAAATGAGTAGTCTCCATCTGAGTGACGGAACAAATCCGAGCGTTTATGGAATGTCTTTAAAGGCGAGCAGTCGGATCGCTAGGATCCGGATCTTGCGGGATTTGAAATCAGATAAGTGCGCGCGCGAACGACCACGGCGCGGTGAGTGGGGAAAGTGGGGTGTGACGCCTCGATTTTCGCCCCACTTTTCACCACGTACAGCTGCAACTCCGCCAGCGAGATTTGAGGGGATCCGCGGGCCCGCGAATCAGTGGCGTGGATTGGGGAGCGGAGCAGGCGGCGATATAAGAAGCCGCCGCATCGGAGAGGGAGAGAGAGAGCCAGATCCCCTCTTCCCCGCCTCTTCCAGTCCTCCAATCTTCTCTCCCACTTCCCACTCTGCGCGAATCCACCCCGGCGCCGGAGCACTCTGCGGCGATGGCGAAGGACAAGACGGCGAAGCTGGAGCGAGCGAAGAAGGCGAAGAAAGCGTCGAGCTCTCGCGCCGCTCCGCCACGGGGATGGATCCAGGGAGATTGGCTCCCACCGACCACCACCGCCGAAGACATCGACGGGCTCGTCATCGACGGACTGGTGCGGGAGGGTAGCTGGAGGCTGTCGGAGGAGGAGGAAATCGAGCCTGCGCCGCGGCCGGGGGAACGCGTGCTCCTCGTCACCCATGTGGAAAGAGGTTTCTCCATGCCGCCCCATCCCTTTCTCCGTGATTTTCTAAACTTTTTCGGCGCCCAGCTCCACCACCTCCCCCCGAATGCTGTAGCATATCTCGCCGCGTTTGTTTCCTTGTGTGAAAAATTCTTGGGTTGTCCGCCGCATTGGGGGTTATTCAAGCACATCTTCACGTGCTATTCTCAGTCGGTCAAAAAAGCCAACCCCGAGGGGGAGAGAACCCATGTGACCCAGCTGTGCGGCGGCTTGGGAATTCAGATGTTGGGTAGGAGCGCTTTTCCTGCGATGACCTTTCCCGATTCGGTTAGGGGCTGGCAGTCGACTTGGTTTTACTACAACGACGTCCCTTGTGTTGGCTCGTCGACCGGTCTCCCTCCTTATACATCTGAGAGGGTCAATGTGCCTCCATCGCTGACGGTGGACAAGGAGGAGAAGACCGACGTGGGGATCTTGGTAACCGCGGTAGTCAGCCTGGTCCAGGGTGGGTTGACGGGTCTGGATTTGCTGGAGGTCTTCCTCAGTCGGCGAATCCAACCGCTGCAGGAGCGAGCTCACCCGATGTGGCAGTATACTGGCGCTGACGACTCGACTCGAGTGCACCCGGAGGACATCGATGAGAAGACCGTGAAAGAGAGGCTCAAGGGTATCACCGGTGCGACAATCTGCAAGGGTCAAGACGGATCCCACCCTACGACGCCAATAACCCACCATTGGAGGTATGACACGCATTTCCGAGTGAATTACTCATGCGCAAATTATCCGAGTGAACTGAATGATCCGAGTGAACTGACTGAACTGTCTGTCCCTGATCTTCATGTCTTGCAGGAGTTCCAGAAGATGCTCTTGTCTGTGCCGAATGGAGAACAACTTGTCGGAGACGTGGAGAGCGAACATGGTAGCGTCGAGGGCAGCTACGTGGAGGACAGCGAGGAGGAAAGCGACGACTCAGGAGAGAGCGACGAGGTCGAGTCTTCCCAGTCTCTGGAGCTGCGCTCTAAGCGCCGCTCTAAGCAAACTCATGATCCGAGTGCTGGCCCAGAGAAGGCGGTGGTTCCGAGTGCCAAGGCTCCGAAGCGCGCTCGGACATCGACGCCGGAGCCGACTGAGAAGACCGCCAAGCAGCCTAAGGTCGCTTCCCCCAAGCCTCAGAAGGCTCTGCCCAGGATCAAGGTCACTGTGCCTGTCGCCTCAACGTGAGTGTCTTTGTTAGCTTTTCTTTTCTGTCTTTGTCAACTTTTGGACTCTTCCGACCGAGTGAATCTTATGAACCAGAGTTGCAACCTCGACGACGTCACCCATGCAGATCGACGGAGACCGTATCGAAGCCGAGTCGGCAGACGTGGCCACTTCTCAGAAAGGTAACAATGATTTCATTTTTTTTCTTTATCTATGATCAGATTGAATTGTCCTCATCTGACTGAATTGCGTACTGAGGTTGATCGTGTCAAGTGAATGCAGCACTTACAGAGATCATCCATGTCGACGACGATGAGGGGCCGCCGCGGAAGGACACCAAAAGGGGGATTGTAGCTCCGACTGCTTCCCAGACCACCACACCGAAGGCACCTCCAAGCCAAGCGTCTCCAGTTTTTCCTGTGCAGCCCGTGATCGTGCCCCTGGCGTAAGGTTCCTCTTAGGCCGGTGCTAGCCCGGTCACAACGCCGTCGACTGCTTTGACCTCGGCTCCAACTCCTCCCGTTAACATCTTCAGTCTATACAAGGTGCCAGAGGACCAGACTGGAGCCAGCAAGGAAGCAATGATCCAGGCGGAGCTGATGACCCAGTGACTGAAGGAGATGTGTGCAGCTGGCAAGCTAGCATATGATGCCAGCGCTGCCCTCCAGGAAAACGTTCGAGTAAGTGCCCTTGTAAGTTGATCCCCAAGTCATTTTTCCTCTGTAGGAATTTCTGTCGCAAAATATTCGGTACACCCACTGGGTGTGTTTTTTTTGCTTGGCCGTCACTCGATTGGGCGGACCGTTCCGAGTGGATACCGCTCCAGTGGGGACACGCTGAGTGCACCCACTGGGTGTAGTCCCCGAGACTGCCGTCGACTGCGGGCAGTCGGCGGGAGTCTTAGAGCTTAGACCCTTTTTTTTGCTTGGCCATCACTCGGATCGGGCGGACCGTTCCGAGTGGATACCGTTCCAGTGGGGGCACGCTGAGTGCACCCACTGGGTGTAGTCCCCGAGACTGCCGTCGACTGTGGGCAGTCGGCGGGAGTCTTAGAACTTAGAACTTGCTCTTTTTTTGCTTGGCCGTCACTCAGATCGGGCGGACCGTTCCGAGTGGATACCGTTCCAGTGGGGGCACGCTGAGTGCACCCATTGGGTGTAGTCCCCGAGACTGTCGTCGACTGCGGGCAGTCGGTGGGAGTCTTAGAACTTAGAACTTGCTTTAGAGGGTACTTCAGGATCTGGTACTGGTCAAGCTTGTTCCTCCCTGACCAAGGGTACTTCAGAATCTGGTATTGGTCAAGCTTGTTCCTCCCAGGAGTGCTGATCTCTGAGCACTCGGAATATTCCTTAACATTAACTGATTTGATCTCTCTTGTGTTTCAGAAAACTTGCGAGCTTAGGACTCAGAACATGGCACTGGAGAAGGAGACGGCCTAGCTCCTACTGGACTTGGAGGTGGAGAAGAGGAACACAGCGCGCGCTCAAGCAGAGCTCAAGACCATGGGAGGTAAGCTTTAATTACTGAGCGCTCCGCTTTCATCTCTCTCCATTCTTTCAACTGAGTGACTTCACTTGAACAGATGTGCGTAGTGAAAACCATCGACTCCAAGTGCGGCTCAGAACCTCTGTTTCTTTAGAAACTATGAAGCAGGCACTCGAGAATAAGGACAATGAGCTGGCGGGGGCACAGAAGGTGGCGAGAGAGAAAACCAAGGCCGCCAAAGAGAAATTGGCCTCACTCGAGAAGCTTGAAGGAGAGAACAAGTCGCTGAAAGCCACCGTCACGGAAGCAAAGAAGGAAGCGGCTGAGCTCAAGAAGCAGAAGGCCGAGTGGGACGGCAAGCTCAAGGCTCAAGCGAATGCTCATGAGCAGGAGAAGAAGTCTCTGGGCGAGAAGATCGCCCAGCTTACTGAAAAGAAGAATGCTCTGGAAAAGTACATTGAAGAGTTCGCGGAGGAGATGTACACCAAGCTTGCAGGTAACCTGTAACACCCGAGTGAGTTTTAACTTATCTCCGAGTGAATTTCATGCATGCTGATCTTCAACCCTCCTCTTTTCTTGTTCACAGAGTACTGCCGGGACTTCGAGCTTGAGACTGATAGGATCGAGAGGGATCTGGATCCCTCCAGGTCACTCGTCGGCGACAAGGCTGCCCTAGGCATCTTGCGGCTTGAATCTCGCATTGAAGATGTTCAGGGGTACATCATCCGTCTGCGGGGTGCACTCGGAAGGATCGACAAGGAGTTGTGGCCGGAAGACACGCTCGACACCGATCTGGAGGGCGTGGAAGAAATCAGCTGCTCGTTGCGGAGCCGACGTGGCCCTCTCTCTGGTCCGAGTGCATTGCAAGGACGCCAAGGAGGAGAAACTAAAGTCTGTTCAAGTCGCCAACAGGAAGAAGCTCAAGTTTGAAGACTTCATGGAGACATTCATAGAGGCAGCCACTCGGATCACAGACGGCATCGACCTGGACTCCTTCGTCGAGCCAGCCAGCCCGTCGGGGGCGTGAGAAAACTTTAAGCTCCACCCATTAGCCTCGGTATGCCGAGTGGAACTTTATTCGTTAAACTCTTTTGGGCTTCGGGCCCGCGTACTCGTATTTGCTTTTGAACTTCTGGAAGTTATCCGAATGCTTTCCTTCAAGTCTTTGGAGTGGGTTTTAACTTAGGCGAAAGCTGGTTCGCAGCTAAGCCCCCCGAGTGAGAGGGACGCTTTTCACTCGGGGTAGTGTTTTTAACTTAGGCGAAAGCTGGTTCGCAGCTAAGCCCCCAAGTGAGAGAGACACTCTTCACTCAAAGTAGTGTTTTAAACTTGGGCGAAAGTTGGTTCGCAGCCAAGCCCCCGAGTGAGAGGGACGCTCTTCACTCAGAGTAGTGTTTTTAACTTGGGCGAAAGCTAGTTCGCAGCCAAGCCCCCGAGTGAGAGGGACGCTCTTCACTCGGAGTAGTTTTTAACTTGGGCGAAAGCTGGTTCGCAGCCAAGCCCCCGAGTGAGAGGGACGCTCTTCACTCGGAGTAGTGTTTTTAACTTGGGCGAAAGCTGGTTCGCAGCCAAGCCCCCGAGTGAGAGGGACGCTCTTCACTCGGAGTAGTGTTTTTAACTTGGGCGAAAGCTGGTTCGCAGCCAAGCCCTCGAGTGAGAGGGACGCTCTTCACTCGGAGTAGTGTTTTTAACTTGGGCGAAAGCTGGTTCGCAGCCAAGCCCCCGAGTGAGAGGGACGCTCTTCACTCGGAGTAGTGTTTTTAACTTGGGCGAAAGCTGCTTCGCAGCCAAGCCCCCGAGTGAGAGGGACGCTCTTCACTCGGAGTAGTGTTTTTAACTTGGGCGAAAGCTGGTTCGCAGCCAAGCCCCCGAGTGAGAGGGATGCTCTTCACTCGGAGTCGGTTTTTTAACTTGAGCGAAAGCTGGTTCGCAGCCAAGCCCCCGAGTGAGAGGGATGCTCTTCACTCGGAGTCGGTTTTTTAACTTGGGCGAAATCTGGTTCGCAGCCAAGCCCCCGAGTGAGAGGGATGCTCTTCACTCGGAGTCGTTTTTTTAACTTGGGCGAAAACTGGTTCGCAGCCAAGCCCCCGAGTGAGAGGGATGCTCTTCACTCGGAGTAGGTTTTTTAACTTGGGCAAAATCTGGTTCGCAGCCAAGCCCCCGAGTGAGAGGGATGCTCTTCACTCGGAGTAGGTTTTTTAACTTGGGTGAAAAATCTGGTTCGCAGCCAAGCCCCCGAGTGAGAGGGATGCTCTTTGTTGGTGCAATAATTTGCCTCCTTATGTTTTGGAGATTGTTGACAAACAGTGAGGGACTGATGTGTTTGCTAGTGCACACAGAGTAACAGGTCCCTGGAGTTAAGAGGAGTTTGGATTCACAACTCCGAAGAATATCCCCTGTGTGGCAGTGAAAGTTATCACCGAAGGATATAACGACAAGAGTGACCCTAAAAAATTGCTGACGTAAAGCAATTGGTTTGGTGCCTGTCTGAAGGAAGTGACTGCAGCCGAGGAAATCAAAGACGAAGAGAAGACGTAGCATTCTTTTCGTTGTTTCTTTTCTCTTTATTGAGTCACAGGACCACCGTACTATTAAGAGGGGTGTAGCGTTCGAAGCTTTGATTCTCTGATGCTAAACCCAAATCCTATGAAAGATGCGAGAGAAATCTCTTTGTGTTCCGAGCAAATACTTGTCAGCAAGAGACTGTGATCTTCTTCGCTACGAGAGATTTGTCTCTGACCGAGGAGTTAGCATTACTTGCTCCTCAAGTAATGTTACCGTTGCTCCCAAATCCGACCGTTGTGAACGTGTCGGTTGGCCATTGGCTGGACCGCATGTCCAAAATGGTCATTTCCCATCAGGGAAGGATGCGGCTATAAATAGCCACCGCGCACCGGCGCTGTCCGGTGGCTGCTCTGTTTGATTCTGAGAAAATTGTTGAGCAACCCCCTCTCCAATTGATTTGAGTTTAAAATCCACCGAGAGAAAACCCCAGAGCTAAAAAATTAGATAGTGGTTCAGCATCACTCGAATCTAAGCCCAATACGCTCCGCCTATTACTCTTGAGAGCTGCGAACTCTCTAGACGGTTAGGTGTCAATTTCTTCAGAGACCAAGTGTAATTGTGGTTCTCGAAGAAGAAGTCTATAAAGGTTCAGAGATCGCCTTCAAGCATCTACCACGAGTAATCGGCATTGGTTGACGAACCAATTGTCGAGATGAAAAGGGCGAAGAGAGTTTATCTTCTTTGTTAAATCACAACCCCTCCAACCAGACGTAGTCCTTTTGCAGAAGGGCGAACTGGTCTACCAATTACCTTGTCGCCATCGAGCATCACTGGTCATCTCTGTTACTCTCCTTTACATTCGTATGATGCCATGTGATCCGTTTCAGTTATGTGATTTACCTCGATGCATGTTTTAAGTTTCCATTCGGTAGTTTATTTTCGCTCACCGTTTACTGTTTTCATTCATTCCGCTGCTGGGTTCCGAGAGTTTTGATATTTCCGAAGAAAATTTAAAACTCCCATTCACCCCCCTCTGGTAGACATACTTCGTTCCTATAATTGGTATCAGAGCAAGGTACTCCTTGACTCTGCTCATTTTGGTCTAACCACCTTGGAGTTTAAGTATGTCTTAAGTGAGCTACAAGTCGCACCTCAAGATTCCCATCTTAGATGGGACGGACTATCCCTTCTGGAAGGAGAAGATGAAGATCCGTCTCCGAGCTATTGATGATGATATGTGGAATGTGGTGCAGAATGGATTCACGGTTGAAGTGCCCCAGATCCCCACTGACCAGGAGAAGAAACTCATTCAGATGGATGCTCAAGCCAAAGATGAAATTGGTGGCCATCTCTCTCGTGCTCAATTTCTTCGCTATCGTCAGTGTGAAACTGCAAAGGAATTGTGGGACATTCTCGAAAAGATAAACGAGGGTGTTTCAACTCAGAAAGAAGCTCGCATTGATACACTTCGGGCTAAGTTCAATCGGTTCAAGCGAATTGGAAATGAAAGCTGCCAGCAAACCTTCGATCGTCTGAGCGACATCGCAAATGAGCTACAAGGTCTCGGCGCCAAAGACATCACTGGCCACGAAGTTGTGAAGAAACTGCTCCGATCCCTTGACAGTCGTTCGACACTCTAGTTCTGATGATTCGGGAACGAGCTGATTTCAAAGTTCTCGACTCTGCTGATATCATGGAAAGGCAAAACACTCACGAAGAAAAAGAAGAAGAAAAGAGAGATCTCTATGGATCAAATCACCGAAAAAGTCATGCTCTCAAGGCTGCGGCTGATTCTTCCTCAGAAGGAAACGCCGATGAAGATTCAGATGACCCAAAGAGGATCAGCAAGGACCTCGCATTGATCACGAAAAGATTTCAACGCTTTCAGAAAAAAAATCAGTTTCAGAAGAAAGGATCCATCAACTCAGGCGGCTCCAAATCTTCATCAAAACCTACTGGAGATTACACCTGCTTCAAGTGCAAAAAGGCAGGACATTTCATCTCGGACTGCCCTCTCTGGGAAGCTGAAATCTGTGCCCGTGGAAGATTTGATTCAGGACACAAAAGCAAGAGCAAAAGCTACGACTCCGATGATGAGAAGAAAACGAAGAAGTTCTTCAAGAAGAAGGATAGCTCTTCCAAGTCATCGTCGAGATCTTCCTCAAGGAATCCCTCCAAGTCCTCATCCAACCGCAAGAACACTTCTCGCAAGGCCAAGGCGTACATCGGCAAGGAGATGGATTCCGATGAAGAAGCGTCATCTGACTCAGAAGAAGTTGATGAATCCAATGAGGATTCCGATTCCGGCATGGCTGACATAGCATGTGCTTCTACTCCTGCATCGAACTTCTTCGAGAATCATTCGAGCGACAATGGGTCTCCTGCTTACTGCTTCATGGCCAAAGCTTCGAAAGAAAAGGTATCCTCTAAACATCACAAGGTTCACTCTAGTGATCAATATTCTTCTGATGAGGATGACCATGCTAAACTGATCAAAATTGCTAATATGCAACAAAATTCTCTTGAGAAAATTGAGAAAACCCTCAAGAAATCTGAAGGGTTGTTGGTTGAGGAGATGGAGAAAAATCAATCGTTGACCGAAGAGCATTCCGCTCTCGAGTCTCGAATGAAAGAACTATCAGATCGTCATGATTTTCTCTCAGCTGACCACGAAAGATTGACTTATGATTACCTGAAACGAAAACAGGAACTCGAGTCGCTGAGAGAGGCTCATGATGACTTGATCAGAGAAAATTCTCTTCTCACCCAACAACTCAAAGAGAAACCTGAAGTGTTTGTACCTCCTTGCTTAAAATGCCTTGAACGCAGTAACGCTGAATCAAATGCTGAATCTTCTGTGAATGCTAACGCCTCTGTCGAGGAAAATGGTTCTATGTCTGATGAAAATGCCAGGTTGAAGGATCTTCTTCAGACAGGAATGTTCAAGTCTCTCAAAAGGCATCAAACCCTATGTGATGTTCTGAAGAAATCCATTCTTCACAAAAATCCCAGAAAGGAAGGTGTCGGTTTCGAAAGGAAACTGAATGAGAATGGCTCCTACTGGGAACCTGATCAATATCCTCGCACTGTGTGGGTACCTGCTAAGAGCAAAACGCTCGATCGAGCTTTACTTTCGGGATATGAGTCTCCTATCCCTGAGTACTCATATGATGATTCTCTGGACAACTATAAGTTGTTCAAAAACCAACATGGTGAGGTTGTTGCTCGCTATGTTGGACCAAACAGCAGGAATGGCCCCCCAAAGGAATCAATCTGGGTGCCCAGGAAAACTATCGAAGCCTTACCTGTTACTAGACTACTAACCATGCAGGAAGAAAATGCTCGATATATCCTTGAAAAGATTCGACGGAATGAGTACATACTTGCCTCACCCAACCACTATACTCATTCGTCAGGAAGGAATTTCAATGCATACTCTTTTGATTATGCTCGTACGCATTCAAGTTACAATTCGCATAATTATCGAAAGAAATCATATCCTGCTCGCTCATATGTTTCGAAGCCACCCACAATGATGTGGGTGGTTAAGAAAGCCTAATTTCTCTGCAGGACTATGTCTCCGGGTGTACCGAATGGATAATGGATAGTGGATGCACTAGTCATATGACCGGAGACAAGTCGTTGTTTGTCGACCCCAACTTAACTACTTCATCTGAGAAGTACATTACTTTCGGCGACAACAACAAAGGAAAGGTAATTGGGTTAGGTAAAATTGCTATATCCAAGGACAAGAACATTGATGATGTTTTACTTGTTCAGTCTCTTGGATTCAATCTCATGTCAGTCGGCAAGCTTTGTGATCTAGGCATGCTTGTTCTATTTTCTAAAACCAAATGCATCGTCTTTATGGCCACTGACAATTCCTTCGTTTTCGAGGGAAATAGAAAAGGTGATTTATATATTGTGGATTTCTCTAAGGGTCCCTCAGTCCGAACCTGTTTGCTTGCAAAAGCAACCGAAGGATGGCTGTGGCACCGAAGACTTGGTCATGCAGCCGGTAAATTGGCAAAGAAGCACCATTCATCAAAAACAGTCATGACCACAACAAGACCACTGGAAATTCTTCACATGGATTTTTCGGGCCTCAAAATTATGCAAGCTTCGGAGGCAGTCATTATGGCCTGGTTATTGTTGATGATTTCTCTCGATACACTTGGGTATTCTTTCTCGAAGATAAAACCTGCACCCAAGACATCTTCAAAAGATTCGCTAAGAAGGCTCATAATGAATATGATGTGCGAATTAAGCATGTCAGAAGTGACAATGGCACTGAGTTCAAAAATACTCATATCGAAGATTTTCTCGATGAAAATGGTATCACTCATGAGTTCTCTGCCGCATACACTCCCCAACAGAATGGAGTTGTTGAGCCAAAGAATAGAACCCTCATTGAAATGGCGAGAACAATGCTCAGTGAGTATAAAACTCCCATTCGTTTCTGGGCTGATGCTATTAACACTGCTTGCCATGTTGTGAATCGTGTTTATCTTCATAAATTCCTTAAGAAAACTTCCTATGAGCTTATCACTGGCAAGAAACCGAATGTTTCTTATCTACGTGTTTTTGGTGCACCATGCTATATTCGTGACATGAATCATAATTCTAAGTTTGCACCCAAAGCACATGAAGGTTTTCTTCTTGGTTATAGCTCAAACTCGCATACTTATCTTGTCTATAACTCTCACCACGGGAAAGTTATGGAAACGGTAAATGTGCGGTTTGATGAATCTAACGGCTCTCAAAAGGAGCACCTGCCTAATGTGATAGATGAACCTCCGATTTCGGATGCTATTCGGCAAATGGCTATTGGGGACGTCAGGCCAGTCGAAGGAAATGTACCTGACTCTTCCGATGATGATGCTCCCATTGCTAGTCGTACACGCCAATCCACTGCCGAAGAAAATGCAACACCGAACACAAATGGCAACCCAAATGCAAATGCCGATCAAAATGGCAATCAACATGAAAATGGCGATACTAATGCCAATCCGGACGCTGATACTGGAGAAAATGAAAATGATCATCAAGAAGGAAATCCTCTTCCACGAGTGGCAAATCGAGTTGACCCTGCTTTAATCCTCGAAGATCTCGAGAATCCAGGTTACAGACCCACAACTCGCTCTCGCACTCGTTTGGCTAACTACTGTGGCAGTTTCTCTTTTGTCTGATTGATAGAACTTACAAAATATGAAGAAGCTATGAATGATCCCGATTGGATGAATGCCATGCAAGAAGAGTTGGTGCAATTCGAACTAAATGATGTGTGGGAATTGGTTGACAAACCGAATCCTAAGAAGCACAATATCATTGGCACAAAATGGATTTTCCGGAACAAGCAAGATGAAAATGGCATTGTTGTGAGAAACAAAGCACGTCTTTTCGCTCAAGGGTATACACAGGTAGAAGGTATCAATTTCGGTGAAACTTATGCTCCTGTTGCTCGCCTTGAGGCAATTCGTATTCTTCTCGCCTATGCAAATTACAATGATATTCTGCTTTATCAAATGGATGTGAAAAGTTCTTTCCTCAATGGTGAAATGGATGTGAGCTAAATATCCTAGATTCCGCAAACGTGCAGTAAGCTGGACTCGGCACCCGTACCAACACTTCCACATCTTTGAAGGAATGGGTGCATAACACTCGAAGAGTTTGAAAATTTCGACAAAGTGAAATTTTCTTTCTGGGAGTGAATACATTAACGAAGAACTAGACTAACTGGGTGCCACGATAATTGTGCGACGCTCGGGGTCATACAGTTCTTATACGGTGGGTAACGCCACCACAATTACTCTTCGCTGAATTGCATTTGAAACCTTTCGTGTTTGTCCGAATGTATTTCACTCATAGCATGTTTTTCGGGTATTTGTGTTTCTTCGTCTGAGTGAAATGCCTAGGACCCTGTTTTCCCTCTATTCTATCTCTTCCAGTCTATGCTGCTCTATTATGAATGCACAAATTTCATCTGTGAACGAAACTTTATCTGGTGTCCTTGACCACGTTAAAGTTTCGGTCCGAACTTAATCTGTTTTGGCGAAAACCGTCCAAAATTTGGGGTTTCCCGCCCAGGTCTGGACCACGTTCTTTGATGACGGTTGCCACGTGCTCATCATCAACTACCAGCTTATCCTATCCGTTGAAGAGAAAGCGTCCCTTGACACCGTCCATCCGATCAGATTTACAGGGTGCGGTCATTTTCCCCTCGCATATATATTTTGCACCGCCCCCTTTCTCGTTTCACTTCGCATCTCTCACCATCGCTACCTTACGAAGCCCTACGGCACTGCTCCTTCTCGAGCTCGATGACGCCGACCATCTTCGCCGCTACACTGCCGGAAAGAGGTCGCCGAAGTCCTTCCTCGCCGCCGCGGATCATCTTCGTCTCCGCGCCGCCGTAGCTGCTGCACATCACCGAGTTTGGGTATGTGCAGTACAAACTTGCTCTTCCGTTTATCCAGTTCAAGTTCGTCCGCGGTAGAAATAGCCTTGTTTTTACTACAATTTCTCAGATCCTTACTGCTAGGTAACTTCTGTGGATGTGGTTTGTAGTTGTCCCTCGCATCCGAAAAACTTCAGATCTAGGGTTTGTGTTTTGTCTCATCCGAACGGAATGCTTAGCATTCTTACTAGTATTTTATTCGAACCTACTAGTTCGTTCTACACATTTCCTTCGCCCAAAACATTTCTCAAAGTCTGCATCTACTTCATCAAAAACGATTTCTTTTTCAGAATCTTCGCTGTGTGCATTCGTAACCCTGTCCCCATTTTCCCTCGCATCTATCTCTGTTCACAGGAAAATGCAGTCAGTTGTGGATTCAGCTCAGCGTAGCTTGCCTGACAGAGATGATATTGTATTGGGCACTGCTGATGAATCAAAAGCTCCAAATGCTAAGGGCCCAACGGTAGGCCCATCAACCAGCAAGAGAAAAAGGACCGAACAGAATGCCGACGAGCAAGTAGAAACTGCTCCGAAGAAGAAGAGGGGTGGCAGACAGGCTCTCACAAACACAGCAGAATATATTTCTCATGACCGGTACAACACAGTTCCAGGCAAATCAAAACACGATCGAGATACTCGACAGCAATAGATTCGACGCCACTGGGTGCGAAAATGGTTCAACTATCAGTTCGTTGCTCCTCGTTTTGCTCAGAACTTTGCTTTTCATCCACCATGGGGTGATTGCCGAGAAATTTCTCTCATCAAGCCCAATGGTCCTCAAGTGAGACCACCTCCTCCTGAAAATGCGCATGAGTCTTCCCTTCGCACTCCTGCTTCATATCCCAATGAGCTCGCTAAGCGTCAGCGCAATGCCGTCAAAAGAGCTGAGAGGGCTGAAAAGAAAAAAGCTCGTGAAGCAGAAAACCTTCGTCTTCTCAAAGATGATCTGGAAAAGAAAAAGGCCGAAGAAATGTCTGAGGGTCGCACCAAACATAAGCATGATCCCAATGCTGCTGCTTCGAAGAGAAAGCGTGCACCGAAGAAGAAAAAGGCTGTACCAGCAGATGAAGAAAATATGGATGATTCCTCGGCTGATGAAGATGATCCTCCGCTCACCAAAGAAGAGGTTGCTGCTACTCTCAGCGAGGATGTGAACATTACCACTTCCACCGTGCTGCCTGATCTTCGGGTTAATTTGGCCCCATCGAAGAAGATGCCTGCTAGAAAAACGCCAGCTACCACTGTCACCATGAAACAACACGTGAACACAACTCCTCATCCAGATGCAATCAACTTGAAGGATTTGGTAGTTGATGCTCCAGTAAATGTTGCGAAGCCTGGCGAAAACATTTCCAAACCTGAAGTGAAGAAAATCCAGACGCCTACCGTGCAAGATGCTTCTCAATCCTCTGCTCCGAAGGAAAAGGTTGCTAAATTTGCACCTACACTGACTCAACCATTGGCTTCTAAGCCGCCTTCCGAGCAAGTTCCTGTTCCTGTTCCGACTGCTCCCTCTGTCAAGTCAGATGCACCTCATTATTATGATCACATATTCATCATGGAGCAGCTCGATAAGTTTGTGGAGAACCCTTTCGATGGAGAAGTGGCATCTTTGCCTATCCCTGCCGAAGTTATTACTCAAGCAACTTCTGTAGTGCAAGAACTGAGAGATGATGCAGTTGAGATTAACTCTCTCTCTGCCGAGCTACTAGATCTTGATGAGCGAATGAAAACTGCCTCATCAAAGTTTATCATCAACACACTCTAAGATTCCTACAAAGATATCAATCATGCCATGACTCTCCTTCGCCACCGAAGGTTACGCTTTCACACAGATCTCGATGAAATTGTTTGGAAAATTTGTGATGAACATCAAGCCAAAGTCACTGGCTACAATGATCTGGTCAAGGGCCATAGTGATCAAGTTGCAAAGCAAAAGATCAAGCAAAGAAAGAAAATGGCGAAGAAGAATGTACCTCCTGCTCCGAAGGAACCATCGCCTGTCCGTCAAGATGCTCAGTCTCAGAAAGAAAAATCTCCTGAGCCTACTATTCCTTCGCCACCACCTGTTAAGGACTCAGATGCTCCTCCCTTGCCAAGGCCAACCGAATCAGTGCCCATGGCTTCCCCTGCTCGGGCTGAAATTCCCTCGCAACACGTTGTTTCGGAGGAAGGTTAAATCCCTCGCTCCGAACCCCACGCCTCTCCATCTCATGAAGCGGCGCAAGTCCCAGCTCCATCTGTCGACGAGCAAAAACAAGTTACTGTGGAACAGTCTCAGCCTCCTCAAATGGATGTTTCGGCCTCGGTGCCCAAAGTTGATGAACCTGCTCTAGTGCCAAGCGCCCCTGCTGCACCATCTGTTGTGCCTCATGCTCCCTCTCCACTCAAGTTATCCATCGATACAGTCGCACGGATACCAAATGTTGGTCCCTCCGAGCGCAAATCTGTCTCTGCCCGCCGGTCTGACTCAGTTGTGTACGGTGATGAAGTTATTTCTCCCGAAGAAGAGCTTAAATATCCATATCCTCGCGAGGAATTGCCATTGTTCTCCTCTGGCGCAGGTGCAAAAGGACCGCTTTTTAATCGGAATGCGCATCCAAAATTCTTTCAAACCAGTCCGTATGATGGGCCGCGCACTTCTGAATCGCCTCGCTTCTGGACCAAAGAACAGGCCATTTATTACTCTCGGGTCCATTATGAGAGCAAGAAGATTTTTCCTCATGAATATCTGGACATTCCTGCTATGCGAACCATTGGCTATTTTAATCAATTGCTTCAGGATTTGGATGATTTCTGCCTCACAAAGGTCTTTGAGTTCGAGCACCCGTGGAACAGAGAAATTATTCTTCAATTCTATGCTACACTATACATCTCGGGCGATGAAAATGATAGCTCTAAATGGATTATGGAATGGATGACCGAAGGAAAACACATTAAGTGCACTTCAACGGATTTTGTCTCGCACTTCCATTTTCCTCGATTTGAGCATGGTAACACTGAAATTCGCGTTCATAACATTGATGTTATCTCAGATGAAGTTTTTCGGTGCACTATGGATGAAGACAAGATTCGTGACCACTCTGGTCCTCCTCGTCCTGAGCATTTAACGTTCGAGAATCAGACATTGTTTCACATGCTTTCTTACACCATTTGTCCTATGGCTGGCATGAATCCAGACAAGTCAATATCAGATGTTCTTCGCAATGCGATATACGCAATCTCCGAGCGATACATTTTCGATGTCGAAGACATGTTCCTGAACATCCTGAAGGATTCTGCTCAATATCCATTATGCATCAAGGTGTTTGCACCCTGGATACAGAAAGTTATTGATCATGCGATGCGCACAGTGTATCTTGCGAAGATAAGCCACAAAAGCTTCATTCCTCCCGTTCGCGATACTTTGCAAGTTATGGAAGATATTTCTTCGGACAAGTCGCCTGCTTCAAACTCCCGCGATTATCACATGCAATTTGATGGGCTTCGTCTGCCTCAGCGTAACCGAAAGATTACACCTCAACCTCCATCGCAACTCGAAGTCAGTTTTCGTACACAACAACTGCTCATGCAACATATTGCAGAAGATAGACGCGAGAAAGAACATCTTGCCTCCGAGCTCAATGCAATTAACAATCGCACGAGGATAATGCATCTGATCATTGATGAAAATAAGAAGAGACTCTGGAAATTGCTTCGCAAGTTCTTTACCGAGAAACAACTCCTGAATGTCAATCTCCAAGAGCTCTATGACTATATTGACAAAGGCTTCACTGTCGAAGATTTTCAAGATAGGACTCCTTCTCTACCTGCTCGTGAGCCTACAACTGATCTTCTTCATCTAAAGCTGCATAAATTGCTTGATGAATCTGAAGCCACATCACCAATAGAGAAACCTGCCGAAGGCAATGTGCAGTCTCGTGTTCCTCCTGTGGCCACTCCAGCTATTCCTTCGTCTGCTTAGCCTCAAGCTCTTATTCTTGAAGGAAAATCTGTTGCTGCTGAAGACGAAGCTATTCCGGTCACTTCCGAATATGAAATCACCTCGGACAGATCATCTGGCGATGCCACCGATTGATCCAAGATCTGCGTTTCTTTACTCATGTTATTCGTCACCTTTTTAACACGTGTTGACAAAAAGGGGGAGAATTACATCGAGTCTCGATAGATTTGCTTTTGGTGTTTCATTTGTTTTGGTTTCATGTGGGTTTGCAACTTCTGGTTTAAGTCTATATGCTCCTTGTTGTCAAACTCAATTAACTTCTGTGCTGTAATGTTAATAACCCCTGCTGCTGCACCATTTCTCTCGTAGTATTTGTCTTGCAGATGGAATTATTATCAGAAGTTATCTTTGATTGCACTACGATCTCGATGGATTATATCTCATCAGTGCGAATCAAATGTCTCGAATGATTGAAATTTCCTCCATATATTTCAATTATTGCAGGAGAATCTATCTCATATCTTTCGTCCCTGCATACATTTAGGGGGAGTTCATTTCATGTTCGAGCAAGTAACTCTTACTCTTGTTTGATTCTTTTTACAATTATCTATCTTCACTTCGATGATTATCTGTTTTGTCATCAATCGTCTAAAAAGGGGGAGATTGTTGGTGCAATAATTTGCCTCCTTATGTTTTGGAGATTGTTGAAATACAGTGAGGGACTGATGTGTTTGCTAGTGCACACAGAGTAACAGGTCCCTGGAGTTAAGAGGAGTTTGGATTCACAACTCCGAAGAATATCCCCTGCGTGGCAGTGAAAGTTATCACCGAAGGATATAACGACAAGAGTGACCCTAAAAAATTGCTGACGTAAGGCAATTGGTTCGGTGCCTGTCCGAAGGAAGTGACTGCACCCGAGGAAATCAAAGACGAAGAGAAGACGTAGCATTCTTTTCATTGTTTTTTTTCTCTTTATTGAGTCACAGGACCACCGTACTATTAAGAGGGGTGTAGCGTTCGAAGCTTTGATTCTCTTATGCTAAACCCAAATCCTATGAAAGATGCGAGAGAAATCTCTTTGTGTTCCGAGCAAATACTTGTCAGCAAGAGACTCTGATCTTCTTCGCTGCGAGAGATTTGTCTCTGACCGAGGAGTTAGCATTACTTGCTCCTCAAGTAATGTTACCGTTGCTCCCAAATCCGACCGTTGTGAACGTGTCGGTTGGCCATTGGCTGGACCGCATGTCCAAAATGGTCATTTCCCATCAGGGAAGGCTGCAGCTATAAATAGCCACCCCGCACCGGTGCTGTCCGGTGGCTGCTCCATTTGATTTTGAGAAAATTGTTGAGCAACCCCCTCTCCGATTGATTTGAGTTTAAAATCCACCGAGAGAAAACCCCAGAGCCGAAAAATTAGATAGTGGTTCAGCATCACTCGAATCTAAGTCCAGTATGCTCCGCCTATTACTCTTGAGAGCTGCGAACTCTCTAGACGGTTAGGTCTCAATTTCTTCAGAGACCAAGAGTAATTGTGGTTCTTGAAGAAGAAGTCTGTAAAGGTTCGGGGATCGCCTTCAAGCATCTACCACGAGTAATCGGCATTGGTTGACGAACCAATTGTCGAGCAGAAAAGGGCGAAGAGAGTTTATCTTCTGTGTTAAATCACAACCCCTCCAACCAGGCGTAGTCCTTTTGCAGAAGGGCGAACTGGTCTACCAAATACCTTGTCGCCATCGAGCATCACTGGTCATCTCTGTTACTCTCCTTTACATTCGTATGATGCCATGTGATCTGTTTTAGTTATGTGATTTACCTCGATGCATGTTTTAAGTTTCCATTCGGTAGTTTATTTTCGCTCACCGTTTACTGTTTTCATTCATTCCGCTGCTGGGTTCCGAGAGTTTTGATATTTCCGAAGAAAATTTAAAACTCCCATTTACCCCCCCCCCCCTCTGGTAGACATACTTCGTTCCTACACTCTTCACTCGGAGTAGGTTTTTTTAACTTGGACGAAATCTGGTTCGCAGCCAAGCCCCCGAGTGAGAGGGACTCTCTTCACTTGGAGTAGTGTTTTTAAGTTGGGCGAAATCTGGTTCGCAGCCAAGCCCCCGATTGAGAGGGATGCTCTTCACTCGGAGTAGGTTTTTTAACTTAGGCAAAAACTGGTTTGCAGCTAAGTTGAAGGGCGTACACCCACTGGGGGTTGTAAGCCAGAGACTACGTACGCATGAACTCGATGTGGAACTGGAAAAGTCATGCTTTTATTCATCAAACATCACTCGAGTACTTTTATTACATCTCAACATCAAGTATAAAAATGCCAAAGCAAGTCTGCGTTCCAAGCACGGGGCTCGTCTGCTTGCTTCAGAAGGATGTATAGGTGATATGCTCCGTTGTGCAAAACCTTTGAAACAACAAAAGGACCTTCCCACACAGGATCAAGCTTGTGAGGTCGCTGCTAATCCACTCGGAGCACAAGATCTCCTTCCTGAAAAGCCTGACTTTTGATGTGTCTGCTGTGAAAACGTCATAGATCTTGCTGATAAGTGGCCGAACGGATAAGAGCCATCTCTCTCTCCTCCTCCAGGAGATCCACCGTGTCTTGCCGGGCCTGCTCTGCTTCAGCTTCGGAGTATAGTTCCACTCGGGGCGAATTGTGGAGCAGGTCACTCGGCAAGACGGCTTCAGCTCCGTACACCATGAAGAAGGGAGTACGATTGGTAGACCGATTGGGGGTCATCCTCAAGCCCCAAAGAACTGATGGTAACTCGGTGACCCAGGCTCCAGCTGCGTGCTCCAAATCGCGCTTGAGTCGTGGCTTTAATCCCTGAAGGATCAGTCCATTTGCTCTCTCAGCTTGTCCATTCGACTGCGGGTGTGCCACAGATGCATAGTCGACTCGGGTGCCTTGGGCGGTACAGAACGCCCTGAACTCTTCCGAGTTGAAGTTTGAGCCGTTGTCAGTGATAATGCTATGGGGCACGCCATATCTGAAGACTATCTCCTTCATAAACTTGATCGCTGTACAAGAGTCTAGCTTCTTGATAGGTTTGGCTTCGATCCATTAGTGAACTTATCGACTGCAACCAGCAAGTGGGTGAATCCACTCGCCCCTGTCCGGAGGGGTCCCACCATGTCGAGTCCCCAGACTGCAAACGGCTAGACGAGTGGAATCGTCTTCAGAGCAGACGCAGGCTTGTGGGATAAGTTTGCATAGAACTGGCACCCGGCGCAGTGTTGGACTATCTCCTGCGCAGCTTCATTGGCACGTGGCCAGAAGAAGCCGGCTCGGTAAGCTTTAGCCACGATTGCCCGAGAGGACGCGTGGTGTCCACAAGTTCCCGAGTGAATCTCCTCCAGGATCAATCGACCTTCTTCCGGAGAGATGCAGCGCTGAGTCACACCGGTGACGCTCTTTCTGTATAACTGATCACCCATCACTGTAAAGGCCTTGGACCTGCGAACAATCTGGCGGGCCTCAGCTTCATCTTCTGGAAGTTCCTGTCTGAGCAGGTATGCAATGTAAGGCACCGTCCAGTCGGGTGTGATTGCCAGGATCTCCATGACCAAATCAATGACTGCCGGGACCTCAACTTCAGTCGGATCGGACGGACCGACCACTTGCGGGGGCTCTTCCGTGAAGGGATCTTCTTTCACCGTCGGGGAATGCAGATGCTCAAGGAACACATTACTGGGTATAGGTTTCCGAGTGGACCAAATTTTTGCCAGATCATCTGCCGCTTGATTCTTGGCTTAGAATGTGGTGGAGCTCCAGTCCCTCGAATTTCTTCTCCAACTTTCTCACTGCATTGCAATATCCTGTCATAGCAGGGCTCCTGATGTCCCATTCCTTCATCACTTGATTCACAACTAGATCTGAGTCTCCGTAAACCATCAGGCGTCGGGCGCCGAGTGAGATGGCCATACGTAGACCATAAAGGAGCGCTTCGTACTCGGCCTCATTGTTGGAGGAATCAAAGTGAATCTGCAGAACATAACTGAGTCGATCGCCTTTTGGAGACACCAACACAACTCCGGCTCCTGAACCATTCAGCATCTTGGAGCCATCAAAGAACATGGTCCAGTGTTCCGGGTGACTCTGAGTCGGCCGCTGCTGTTCAGTCCATTCGGTTAAGAAATCAACTAATGCTTGGGACTTGATCACCTTTTTCGCCTCGAACTTGATGTCCATGGGCAGGAGCTCGATAGCCCACTTCGCCACTCGACCAGTCGCATCCCAATTGTTCATGATCTCAGACAGTGGGGCGTCGCTAACGACTGACACGGTGTGCTCTTGGAAGTAATGGGCTACTTTCTTGGCAGTCAGGTAGATGCCATAGACGAGCTTCTGATAATGAGGACACCTCTGCTTGGATGGAGTCAGGACTTCGGAAATGTAATAGACTGGGCGCTGAACTTTGTAAGTTTTGCCCTTTTCTTCTCGCTCGACGGTGAGGACAGTACTGACCACCTGACCAGTGGCCGCAATGTACAGGAGTAACGACTCGTTGCTATTCGGAGCGGCGAGCACCGGCTGGGTGGAAAGCAGGGCTTTGAGCTCAACAAACGCTGCTTGTGCTTCAGCAGTCCACTCGAACGAATGAGACTTCTTCATCAATCGGTACAGGGGCAGTGCCTTCTCACCGAGACGGGAGATGAATCGGCTCAGGGTTGCGAGGCAACCCATGAGCTTCTGTACATCATGAAGCCGTTCTGGATGTTTCATCCGTACAATCGCCCCGATCTTCTCAGGATTGGCATCTATCCCTCGTTCGGAAATGAGGAAACCGAGTAACTTGCCCCCAGGAACTCCGAAAGTGCATTTCGCCGGATTCAGCTTGATATCATACTTCCGCAGATTTGCAAAAGCTTCAGCCAGGTCAGCCAGCAGGTCAGAACCTTTTTTGGACTTGACCACTATGTCATCCATGTATGCCTCGATGTTCCGACTGATCTGTTTTTGCAAACACTTCTGCACCATGCGCATGAAAGTGGTGCCAGCATTTTTAAGACCGAATGGCATGGTGATATAGCAGAAACATCCGAATGGGGTGATAAAAGCTGTTTTTATTTCATCTGGCCCATACAGTCGGATCTGGTGGTACCCAGAGTACGCATCCAGAAAAGACAATCACTCACAACCCGCGGTGGAATCTATGATTTGATCTATGTGGGGGAGCGGGAAATGATCCTTGGGGCAGACCCGATTGATGTGCTTGAAATCGATGCACATTCGGAGAGACTTATCCTTCTTAGGAACCATGACGACGTTGGCGAGCCACTCGGAGTGGTACACCTCACGGATGAACTCGGCTGCCAGGAGCCGAGCAACTTCTTCGCCAATGGCCTTCCTCTTCTGTGTAGCAGAGCGACGAAGATGCTCTTTCACAGGTTTTGCTTTCGGGTTGACTCGCAAACGGTGCTCAGCCAGCTCCCTAGGTACACCCGGCATGTCGGATGGCTTCCATGCGAAGATGTCCCAGTTCTCACAGAGGAACTGGATGAGCGCTTCTTCCTATTTGCTGTCGAGTGTAGTTGAGATGTTGGTGGGTGCAGCATTGGGATCTTCCGGGTGGATGTGTACAGGCTTCGTATCACCGGCCGACTGAAATGCAGATTCTGCAGCTGGCTTCTTGGAGCGCAACAGATCACTCGGATCGGCGTTCTTCTTGTACTCCTCCAACTCCACCAAGGCCACCTGTTCATCAGCTATCTTGGACCCTTGCTGCAAACACTCCTCCGCGCGCTGCCGACTGCTAGTGACTGTGATCACGCCTTTGGGGCCTGGCATTTTTAGCTTAAGGTACACATAACATGGGCGGGCCATGAAACGTGCATAGGCTGGCCGACTGAGGATGGCATGATAGGCGCTGCGGAAGTCGACCACTTCGAAGGTAAGCCTTTCCTTCCTGAAGTTCTTGTCATCTCCAAAGACTACATCCAGGGGAATCTGCCCGAGTGACTTTGCTTTCTTGCCAGGGATCACTCCGTGGAACTGCATGCTGCTTTCACTGAGACGGGACATCGGGATGCCCATCGCCTTCAGGGTGTCGGCGTAGAATATGTTCAAGCTGCTTCCATCATCCATGAGGACCTTGCGCAACCGAACGCCTCCTACGACTGGATCAACCACCAGCGCCTACCTCCCAGGGGTGGCGATGTAGGCTGGATGGTCCGACTGATCAAAGGTGATCGGAGTCTTTGACCAGTTCAGAAATTTCGTCATTGCCGGCATGGCCATGTTTACTTCCCGATTGATGACTTTCAGTCGACTCCTGCTCTCTACATCTGCAAAGATCATCAGGGTTGCATTGATACTAGGAAAAGCTTCATCTTTGTCTCCATTGTCAGCATCTTCTGGGTTCTTCTCACTCGACTGGCCCTCTGTGAACTACTGTATCAACAGTCTGCACTGTCGAGTGGTATGCTTGGGCAATATCAGATTGCCGTCTTCACCCTTTCTGGTGTGGATGTGACACGGCAAATCAAGGACATCCTGGCCCGACTGATCTTTTTTCTTCCTCGGGATCCACTTTTCCTTAGCCTTCCCCTTGTTCTTGGCTTGAATCGGCCTGGGCCGAACCGTCAATCTTGCACTTTGGCTTCCGACTGGGATTATTGTTTCCGGGGTTGGGCTCACTGGTTTTCCCCTTGCCGTTACGGAGACGGTCTTCCTCTTCTCCGTTAGCGTACCGAGTGGCAATCTCCATCATTCGGCTCATGGTTAAAGATCCCGACCGACCGAATTTCAGGATGAGCTCCCTATATCTGACACCTGCCTTGAAGGCGTAGACGGCTTGGTGCTCCGTGATGTTCTGCACCACATGATGCAAGGTTGTCCACCACTGAATGTACTCCCTCAAGGTTTCATTCGGCCTCTGCACATAGTGCTGCAACTCAGTCAAACCGGCCGGGAGTTTGCACGTGCCCTCGAATGTTTTGATGAACACTCGGGCCAAATCTTCCCAGTAGTATATGCTGGCCGGAGTGAGTTGGTTGAGCCAGGCACGGGCAGACCCTTCCAGCATCAAGGGTAAATGCTTCATAGCCACATAGTCATTGCCACCTCCAATCTGCACAGCCACTCGGTAATCCTCTAACCAAGTTTCTGGCTTGGACTCGCCGGTGAACTTGCTTACTCCAGCCGCCAATCTGAAGTTAGGCGGAATCTCGGCGGCCCTGATTGCTCTGCTGAATCACTCAGGCCCGGAGATGAATGCTCCACTTCCACTCGGACGATCTTTGTCCAAGTTCTCTCTCAATGCTCTGCCTCTGTCGACCAGGTTCTGAGCGAGAACGGATCTCGCATTGAACCGCAGGTCACGATAGTCGACTGGTTCTCTCTGGCTATAACCGTCACCATGGCGGGGAGGGCTGGCCCTCCGATCGTTGCCGTAAGGACGCCTGGCGTCATATGGCCGGGGCGCGTACGAGCCATCCCGCGGAGGGGGCGACTGCATACGGCGTCGATCATCTTGACGCCGCGGAGGCGTATTCCGACTGCGACCCTGTCCCGAGTACTGGTCTCAGTGGAGGTCTCGGTCGTTTCGCCGTAGAGGCGAGTGTCTGTTTCTCCTTGGGGACACCGGGCTGTGGGCCGACTGGACGGTGTCAGCCCTGATGGATCTGTTGTGAATCCTATTGCGCGACTGGGACACCGCTGAATTCTGCTCTTCAGCTGCCTTGAGCAGGGCCCGGATTTGTCGTAGACCCTCTCCTGCCTCGGATCGGGACGGCTCAATAGAATCTGCTATCCGAGTGGCCGCCGCCAAATTCTGAACGGGAGTGCGAAATACCTGGAAATTCTGCTGCTGGTCATTCGAGAACAACTGCCTCTGCCGCCGACTAGAACTGGGCTGATGTTGCCGCTGGGCGCGGTCGTCGAGTGATTTCTGGAGCGCCTCCAGACGACTGCGCTTGGCCAAGTTGGCCTGGCATGCGGCCTCCAAAGCCTGAACCTCGGGCGTCGTCCCAACGATGGGCGTCTGGAGGGTCCGCTCGGTTCTGCGCTGCAGCTCCTCCCTCTGCTGCCGAGTGAGAGGTCGGCGGTAGTACTCGTCGTCGTGATGATCTCCGCCGCCGCCAAGATCAGCGCGCGACGGGTCACCGTTCTCTGCGCCGCCGCGGCCATACCCAGGCGGACTGGGTGGGGAATCGGCCATCAGCTCCTCTGCAGCGGGATCGCTGCTCTCGCACTCGGATAGGCTTTCCGAGTGCTCGCGCAAGGAGGCAAACAGATCGAAGACGGGCTCGTCGGGCTCGGTTGCCGCAATCTGCGGGGCTGTGACCTGAAGGGCCACCGCGTGCTTGATCCACCGCTGAAGCCGCGAGCGCCCGGGGCGCTTGCGACGACGGCTGGTGGAGAGCGCATGCGCCGACTGGTACGGAGTCGACGGCTGACGAAGAAGGACGCCGAAGGCACTAGCATGGAAGTGCGCTGCACCGCGGACGGGCAACGCCTCAACATCCAGCGGGGCTTCCTGGAGCCACACCAAATCGTTGGCGATGAAGCTGAGGACGCCGAAATGGATCTCGCCGCCCAGAGTCAGTCCGCCGCCAGAAACCATGGTGATGATAGGAAAAACGCAACTACGCCGGAAGTCGCTAGACGCCTGCCCCACGGTGGGCGCCAACTGTCATGGGTGCAAGTCGGACAGTAGTGTGTACGGGTACGGATGAGAGGGCAGAGCGTAGCTACGGCGCATTTGTTACACTCGGATTTACGAGTCCAGGCCCCTCAGCGGTGGAGGTAATTGCCCTACGTCTCGGTGCTCTAGAGCTGTTGATTGAGTGTATAGGTTACAAAGAATGCGAACCCTGGGAATGGAGCTGTGGGGTGGCTTATATAGGGTCTGCCCAGCCCCCATGAATGTCGCCATTACCAGGGGTTAAAGAGGGGGTTTAAGGGCGCCAGGTAACGGGCGCATTGATTACAATTAATACAGGCGAGCGCATGCCCTGACCGTTGCGTTCCTGGAGTCTCCTGGTCCTCTCTGGTCGAGTGACTGTCGGATGCTCCGAGTGAAACAAGACAGTCGAGTGAACTCCCGCCTCCCGAGTGGTTTGTTGAGCTCCGAGTGAACGCCAGGTTGCAGAACTCCTGACTGCCGATCTGGCCCTGGGGCCCAGTATAAGGTGTGTGGAATCCTAGGGTAGGGTCTGTAGGTCAGGCCTGTTACCCTATCCCTAGTGCATGTCCTCGTCACCGTGTCGGTCGGTGGCCGGTGCACGCGCGCGTGACCAGGAGCACGGCGACACGCAG
This sequence comes from Elymus sibiricus, assembly GCA_039707655.1. Classification (NCBI taxonomy): domain Eukaryota; kingdom Viridiplantae; phylum Streptophyta; class Magnoliopsida; order Poales; family Poaceae; genus Elymus; species Elymus sibiricus. Next base: position 147,672,341 of record CM077668.1, on the reverse strand, counting down.
TGAGAGAGAGAGCGGGAGGAGGGAGAAAGAGGGAGGTGGGCTGGGCCGTGCCACTGTGCACTTAGGCCCAGCTCACAGTAGCTGCTTAGGGCCTTTTCTGTTTTTCTTTTTACAGAAAGGTTTACAAAAATATTTGAGCTGCCAAATATTTTTTGTAAAATGTGAAACTTGTCCACAAAATTACATTGCATTATTCTGCACTGCCACAAAAAGTTTGGAGGCCATTTGAATTCATTTGAATTTTTCATAAATGAAATGGCATTTAAATTGCTGTTTTTGCACTGTTTTAAATGCTCTAGCCCATTTTAGCAAATGGGTGATGTTGTTTTCCTGAACAATAATTTGTTTTGGAATATTTGCTACCACATGAACTATTTTCCAGCAATTTTTGAGCAACTTCAAATTTCACTCATGATTTGAAATGAATTCAGTGGTGGAATTTGTAATGAGATATGATTTCACATTGATCAAGCATTGCAAATCAACTTTACTTAGCATTATCATTAGGGATCACTGTTGCTCATTACACAGGGGTGTTACATTGCAATAGTTTTGCGATATTAAGATGGTAATATGTGGAAGGTGCTAGTAGATAATTGTGGTTTAGTAATAATATTGGTGTTAAGGTTTGTGATTCCCGAAGCACGCACATATGATCTGTCGTTATGTTAGGAAGTTGGAGCATGATTTATTCTTGATTGTCTCCCTTATGAGTGGCGGTCGGGGATGAGCGATGGTCTTTTCCTACCAATCTATCCCCCTAGGGGCATGCGTAGTAGTACTTTGCTTCGAGGGCTAATAAACTTTCACAATAAGTATGTGAGTTCTTTATGACTAATGTGAGTCCATGGATTATACGCACTCTTACCTTTCCGCAATTTGCTAGCCTCTTCGGTACCGTGCATTGCCCTTTCTCACATCGAGAGTTGGTGCAAACTTCGCCAGTGCATCCAAACCTCGTGATATGATACGCTCTATCACACATAGGTCTCCTTATATCTTCCTCAAAACAGCCACCATACCTACCTATCATGGCATTTCCATAGCCATTCTGAGATATATTGCCATGCAACTTCCACCATTCTGTTTTTATGACAGACATCATCATTGTCATATTGCTTTGCATGATCATATAGCTGACATAGTATTTGTGGCTCAGCCACCGTTCTTCATTTTTTTTATATGTTACGCTAGTATCATTGCACATCCTGATACACCGCCAGAGGCATTCATACAGAGTCATTTTTGTTCTATTTTCGAGTTGTAATTTTCTTTTTAGTTATAAGTAAATAGAAGTATGATGATCATCATTATTAGAGCATTGTCCCAATGAGGAAATATAAAAAAAAGGCCAAAAAGAGCCCACGAAAATAAAAGAGGCCATAAAGAGCCCACCAAAAAAATGAGAGAAAAAGAGAGAATGGGCAATGTTACTATCCTTTTCCATACTTATGCTCCAAAGTAGCACCATGTTTTTCATATAGAGAGTCTCCTATTTTGTCACTTTCATGTACTAGTGGGAATTTTTCGTTATAGAACCTGGCTTGTACATTCCGATGATGGGCTTCCTCAAATGCTCGAGGTCTTCATGAGCAAGCAAGTTGGATGCACACCCACTTAGTTCTCATGTTGATCTTTCATACACTTATAGCTCTTAGTGCATCCGTTGCATGGCAATCCCTACTCCTCGCATTGACATCAATTGATGGGCATCTCCATAGCCCGTTGATTAGCCTCGTTGATGTGACACTATCTTCTTATTTTTGACTTCCCCTTATTTACCTCTACCACCACACTCTATTCCACCCATAGTGCTATATCCATGGCTTGCGCTCATGTATTGCGTGGGGGTTGAAAAAGCTGAAGCGCGTTAAAAAGTATGAACCAATTGCTCGGCTTGTCATCGGGGTAGTGCATGATAAATATTTTGTGTTAAGAAGATGGAGCATGACAGGATTATATGATTTTGTAGGGATAACGTTCTTTAGCATTTTTATTTTGAAAGACATGATTGTTTGTTAGTATGCCTGAGTATTGATGTCTTTATATCAAACTATAGACTATTGCTTTGAATCATTCGGATCTTATTATTCATACCGAAAGAGAGAGATTACATGATGAAACATGATAGGTAGCATTCCACATCAAAAATTCCGTTTTTATCATTTACCTACTCGAGGACGAGCATGAATTAAGCTTGGGGATGCTTGATACGTCTACAACATATCTATAATTTTTGATTGTTCCATGCTATTATAGTATCAATCTTGGATGTTTTATATTTAATTATATGCCATTATATATCATTTTTTGGGACTAACCTATTAACCCAGTGCCCAGTGCCAGTTGCTGTTTTTTGCTTGTTTTTGTCTTTTCAGAAAATCATTATCAAAAAGAGTCCAAACGAGAAAAAAACTTTGGATTAATTTTTTACTGGACTAGAAGAGTTCCACGAAGCTTCGGGAGAAGACCAGAAGAGCCACGAGGAGGCGGCAAGCCTAGAGGGCGCGCCCAGAGGGGTAGGCGCGCCCCCCAGGCTTGTGGGCCCCTCGTAGACCCTCCTGACCTAATTCCAGTGCTATAAATTCCCAAATATTTCCAATATACCAGAGAGACAGAAGAGAAAACCTTTCCGGCGCCGCAAGCCTCTGTTCTTCCGCGATCCCATCTGGAGGCCTTTTCCGGTACTCTGTCGGAGGGGGAATCGATCACGGAGGGCTTCTTTGTCAACCTTGCTGCCCTTCCGATGATGTGTGAGTAGTGTACCATAGACCTACGGGTCTATAGCTAGTAGCTAAATGGATTCTTCTCTCTCTTTGATCTTCAATACCATGTTCTCCTCGATGTTCTTGGAGTTCTATCCGATGTAATCTTCTTTTGCGGTGTGTTTGTTGGGATCCGATGAATTGTGAGTTTATGATCAGATTATTCATGAGAAATATTTGAGTCTTCTCTGAACTCTTTTATGCATGATTATTATAGCTTTGTATTTCTCTCTGATCTATCGATTTGGTTTGGCCAACTAGATTGGTTTATCTTGCAATGGGAGAGGTGCTTTGTGATGGGTTCAATCTTGCGGTGCTCAATCCCAGTGACAGAAAGGGACATGACATTTATTTGTACTGTTGCCATTAAGGATAAAAAGATGGGGTTTAATCATATTGCTTGAGTTTACTTTATCTACATGATGTCATCTTGCTTAAGGCGTTACTCTGTTTCATACTTAATACCCTAGATGCATGCTGGATAGCGGTCGATGGGTGGAGTAATAGTAGTAGATGCAGGCAGGAGTCGGTCTACTTGTCTCGGACGTGAGGCCTATATACATGATCATTGCCATGAATCCGTCATAATTATTTGCTTTTCTATCAATTGCCCAACAGTAATTTGTTTACCCACCGTATGCTATGTGCTCGAGAGAGAAGCCTCTAGTGAAAACTATGGCCCCTGGGTCTACTTTTATCATATATTAAACCAAAAATACTTTCCTGCAATTTATTTACTTTTATTTTATTTAGTATTTTAGTTTATCTATCTATCACTATCAGAATTAATCCTTGCAAATAACCGCTAAGAGGATTGACAACCCTCTTATTTGCATTGGGTGCAAGTGTTTGTTTTTGTGTGTGCAGGTGCGTTTAACGGGATTTTGCTTGGTTCTCCTACTGGATTGATAACCTTGGTTCTTAACTGAGGGAAATACTACTATACTGCATCATCCTCTCCTCTTCGGGGAAATACCAACGCAGTCTACAAGTAGCAATAGATCACAAAGCAAGCACTCGAAACTAAATCATACTAAAACTTTATTTTTCTAAATCATGAAATAACTAAGGATCGAACTAAGATAGATAATTATGATAAAAGTGATGATGATACGATACCGGGGCACCTCCCCCAAGCTTGGCACAAGCCAAGGGTGGTGCCCATACCCTGTACTCAAGTCTCCTTCTTCGGTGATGGTGGTGCAATATTCTTAGCAATGATGCCCCCGAGGATGCGATTCTCCTCCTCGAGCTTATTGACTTGATGCTTAAGATCCATGATTTCTCCTTGGACCTTTCCGGTGACAGTTAATGCACCATCCACCCAAGGATGCATCCTGGCTGAAGGAGACGAAGCAACACTCTTTTTCAAGTTACGGTAAGAAATAAATCGGGTATTGGGAGGTTTAACCATATTCGGCAAGCTTGATTTCTTGAGCTCCACATGCATATCTCCAGGTTGGGGTAATGAGGTCTCTTCTTATTCCACATCCATGGAATCCATCCTCTTCAAGTCAGCCTCCACCCGTAGGGGTCAACATCACCGTAGATTCTCGGGTTTGCTGTAGTGTAGGAAACATGACTCCCTCCATCTGAGTCTTGAGACGACATAGCTTCTGACCTCGCAAATCCGACTGAGAACAACCTAAAACAAGAACAAAGGAGAAACTTGTGATACGGTGGTCAAAACATACGGGAGTATATATAAAGAATTTTTATTTTGCAAAACAAGCATACGAGAGGAAAACGGAGTCGGGAAGGCACACGAGGGCCCACAAGGCAACACGGCACACCCCAGGGGGGGTCGCACCCTGTTGCCTTGTGACCTCCTCAAGGGTCCTCTCGGCTGTTTCTTATTTTAGTATTTTTTTCTAATATTCCAAAATGGCCAGAAATAATTTTTATGGAATTTTAGGAGTCGGTTTACTTACCGTATCACATACTTACCCCTTTTCAGGGTTCTGGAGCGTTCCAGAAGGACTCCTTGATGTGTTCCTCCGGTGTCATTATCTGGATAATATTAGTTTCAACATTAATGGGAGTACCTGAGATATAATGCTTAATTCTTTGCCCATTCACCACTCTCGGGTTGGTGCCTTCGGAGTTGTTGATTTTGATAGCTCTGGAGCGATAAACTTCTTCGATGAAACCTTTTTTCATCGGCAAGTTTAAAATCATAATTAGGTTCTTTAATTGCCCAATAAGCTTTATGTTCTAACTCAAGAGGTAAATGACATGCTTTTCCATAGACCATTTTATACGGAGACATACCCATAGGATTTTTATAAGCAGTTCTGTAAGCCCATAATGCATCATCAAGTTTCTTAGACCAATTCTTCCTGGATCTATTAACGGTCTTTTGCAAAGTTAATTTTATTTCTCTATTACTCAATTCAACCTAACCACTAGACCGAGGATGATATGGAGATGCAATTCTATGATTAACATCATATTTAGCAAGCAATTTACGAAAAGCACCATGAGAAAAATGTGAACCACCATCAGCCATCAAATATCTAGGGACTCCAAACCTTGGAAATATAACTTCTTTAAGCATTTTAATAGATGTTTTGTGATCAGCACTACTAGTTGGAATAGCTTCTACCCACTTAGTAACATAATCAACAACAACAAGTATATGTGTGTATCCATTGGAGGAAGGAAAAGGTCCCATATAATCAAAACCCCAAACATCAAATGGTTCAATAACAAGTGAATAATTCATAGGCATTTCTTGACGTCTGCCAATATTACCAATTCTTTGACATTCATCACAAGAAAGGACAAACTTACGTGCATCCTTGAAAAGAGTAGGCTAATAAAAACCAGATTGTAATACCTTATGTGCAGTTCTATCTCCCGCATGGTGCTCGCCGTATGCCTCGGAGAGACACTTCCATAGGATTTGTTCCTATTCATGCTCAGGTACACAACGTCTAATAATACCATCTACTCCTTTATATAAATGTGGGTCATCCCAAAAGTAATGTCTTAAATCAAAGAAGAACTTTTTCTTTTGTTGGTATGTGAAACTAGGTGGTATATATTTAGCAACAATGTAATTAGCATAGTCTGCATACCACAGAGTGTTATGAGAAGCATTTATCACAGTTAGTTGGTCATCAGGGAAATCATCATTAATAGGAAGTGAGTCATCAAGAACATTTTCCATTCTAGACAAATTATTTGCTACGGGATTCTCAACTCCCTTTCTATCAACAATATGCAAGTCAAATTCTTGCAGCAAAAGAACCCACCTAATAAGTCTAGGTTTAGCATCTTTATTTTCCATAAGATATTTAATAGCAGCATGATCAGTATGAATGGTTACTTTAGAATCAACAATGTAAGATCTGAATTTATCACATGCAAACACAGCTGCTAAAAAATCTTTCTCAGTAGTAGCATAATTTCTTTGAGCATTGTCTAGAGTTTTACTAGCATAATGAATAACGTTCAATTTCTTATCAACTCTTTGCCCTAGAATAGCACCAACAGCATAATCATTAGCATCACACATAATTTCAAAGGGGAGGTTCCAATCAGGTGGTTGAACAATAGGTGCAGAAATTAAGGCTTTCTTAAGTATTTCAAAGGCTTCTACGCAATCATCATCAAAAACAAATGGCACATCTTTTTGCAAGAGATTTGTAAGAGGCCTAGAAATTTTAGAGAAGTCTTTTATAGACCTTCTATAGAAACCAGCATGACCAAGGAAACTTCTTATACCTTCGATATCTTTAGGACATGGCATTTTCTCAATAACATCAACTTTAGCTTTATCAACTTCAATTCCTCTTTCAGAAATTTTATGCCCAAGGACTATACCTTCATTCACCATAAAGTGGCACTTCTCCCAATGCAAAACTAGATTAGTTTCTTCACAACTCTGCAAAACTCGATCATGGTTGCTTAAGCAATCATCAAAAGAAGTTCCATAAACGGAGAAATCATGCATGAAGACCTCAACAATCTTTTCACAGAAGTCAGAGAATATAGCAGTCATACATCTTTGAAAGGTAGTAGGTGCATTAGATATACCAAAAGGCATACGATGATAAGCATACGTTCCAAAAGGATAAGTAAATTTGGTTTTCTCTTCATCTTCTTTTGATACAGGTATTTGAGAGAAACCAGAATAACCATCTAGGAAGCATAAGTGTGTATGCTTAGATAATCTTTCTAACATTTGATCAATAAAAGGCAAGGGGTAATGATCTTTCCTAGTAGCTTTATTTAATTTTTTGAAATCAATTACCATTCTATAACCGGTTACAATTCTTTGTGGGATAAGTTCGTTTTTATCATTAGGAACAACAGTAATACCTCCTTTCTTAGGAACACAATGAACAGGACTTACCCATCTACTATCAGCTATGGGATAATTTGTACCTGCCTCCAGAAGATTTAATATTTCAGTTCTTACCACATCCTTCATTTTAGGATTTAATCTTCTTTGATGATCAACAACTGGTTTAGCATCTGGCTCCATATGAATTTTATGCTGACATAGAGTGGGACTAATGCCTTTAAGATCATCAAGAGTATATCCAATAGTAGCATGGTGCTTCCTCAGAGTTTTAAGTAATCTCTTTTCTTCATGCTCTGAAAGTTTAGCACTAATAATAACAGGATATATGTTCTTTTCATCAAGATAAGCATATTTAAGTGTATCAGGTAATTGCTTTAAATCAAACACGGGATCACTCTTTGGTGGAAGAGTATCTCCCAAAGTTTCAACAGGCAAGTTATGTGTACGAATAGGTGCTTGTTTAAAGAATAACTCATCTATTTCATTTCTTTCATTCATATGCATATCATTTTCATGGTCTAGCAAGTATTGTTCTAAAGGATGAGTAGGGGTCACAGCAATAGAAGCAAGACCAATAATTTCATCCTTAGTGGGTAATTCTTCATCATGAGGTTGTCTACTAAACTTAGAGAAATTAAATTCATGAGATATATCACCAAACTTAACTCTAACCTTTTCTTTAATACAATCAATTTTAGTATTAACAGTATTCAAGAAAGGTCTGCCAAAAATAATGGGACAAAAATTATCTTGTTGTGAACCAAGTACTAGGAAATCAGTAGGGTATTTGATTTTACCACACAAGACTTCAACATCTCTAACAATCCCAAGTGGGGTAATAGTATCTCTGTTTGCAAGCTTAATAGTAACATCAATATCTTCAATCTCAACAGGTGCAATATCATTCATCACTTCTTGATATAAAGAGAAAGGAATAGCACTCACACTAGCGCCCATATCACATAAACCATGATAGCAATGATCTCCAATCTTAACAGAAACAACAGGCATGCCAACTACGGGCTTGTTCTTGTCCAACATGTCTCGTTTATTTCTAACGGGTTTAGCAATTCTAGCAGCTTCATCACAAAAATATATGACATGTCCATCAATATTATCAACCAAAAGATCTTTAACCATTGCAATATTAGGTTCAACTTTAATTTGTTCAGAAGGTCTAAGTGCTCTAATATTACTCTTGTTAACCACAGTTGAAGCTTTAGCATGTTCTTTAATCCTAACAGGGAAGAGAGGTTTCTCAATATAAGCAGTAGGCACAATTGGATCAACATTGTAAATAATTGTTTCTTCTTTAATACTAACAGGTTCTTCATTTAATTCAATAGGTGGATGATATTTAAACCATTTCTCCTTAGGGAGATCAACATGAGCAGCAAATGATTCACAAAAGGTGGCTACTATCTCAGAGTCAAGTCCATATTTAGTGCTAAACTTATGAAACATATCAGTTTCCATAAAAGATTTAACACAATCAAACTCAAGATTTATATCTGACTCTTTACCTTTGTCGATTTCCCAATCTTTGGAGTTGTGTTTAATTCTTTTCAGAAGATCCCATTTAAATTCCATAGTCCTCTTAATAAAGGAACCAGTAGAAGAAGTATCAAGCATGGACTGATAATTATGAGAAAGCCAAGCATAAAAGTTTTGAATAATTATTTCTCTTGAGAGATCTTGATTGGGGCATGTGTGCAACATATACTTAAGCCTCCCCCAAGCTTGAGCGATACTTTCTCCTTCACGAGGCCAAAAATTATATATATAATTCCGATCACGATGAACCAAATGCATAGGATAAATTTTCTGGTGAAATTCCAGCTTCAACCGGTTCCAATCCCATGTTCCAGTATCATCCAATAGCCCATACCATGTCAATGCCTTTCCGTCCAAAGATAAAGGGAATACCTTCTTCTTAACTCCATCTCCGGATAAACCTGCAAGCTTAAACAATCCACAAATTTCATCTATATATATCAAGTGCATATCAGGATGCACCGTTCCATCTCCTGCATAAGGATTAGCTAGCAGTTTCTCTATCATACCCGAAGGAATTTCATAATAAATATTTTCAGTAGGCTCAGTAGGTTGAGGAGCAACTCTTATTGCTTTCGGTCGAGGTGAAGATACCCCGAACAAGCCCCTCAAAGGATTACTTTCCATAGTAGCAAGTGATAATAAATTTCAGCACATAATATAAATGTTTCCTTACCAAATTCCACTCACCAAAGGCGCTTCACTCCCCGGAAATGGCGCCAGAAAAGAGTCTTGATGACCCACAAGTATAGGGGATCAATCGTAGTCCTTTCGATAAGTAAGAGTGTCAAACCCAACGAGGAGCAGAAGGAAATGACAAGCGGTTTTCAGCAAGGTATTCTCTGCAAGTACTGAAAGTAGCGGTAACAGATAGTTTTGATAGCATGATAATTCGTAACAAGTAACAAGTAACAAGTATAATAAAAGTGCAGCAAGGTGGCCCAATCCTTTTTGTAGCAAAGGACAAGCCGGAACGATCTCTTATATAAAGCAAGCGTTCTCGAGGACACATGGGAACTCTCATCTAGTCACTTTCGTCATGTTTGTTTGATTCGCGTTCACTACTTTTATAATTTGATATGTGGTGGACCAGTGCTTGGGTGTTGTTCTTACTTGAACAATGAGAATGTCGTCGGTCGGCCCGTGAGTCGCATTGGCGAGACATGGTATACAATTCCTTCCCATGTTCATATGAGCATATGTCGTCCTCCTATGCGTCTGAATGTATATTGTTGGTTTCATCGCCATATGTAGGTGTTTCAAGCTTCGGATACCTTCAAGGTTCAACATGGGGGCAAACCATTCACCTTGACCCATTGTTGGACAAAAATCAACGAGTGCCCAAAGTTTAAGGAGCACTATGTGGCCCAGAAGAAAGGTGGGGGGCCTTATCGGTCGTCGACCCAAGTGAAAGTGAGAAACGACCGAGGGGGGAGACCAATATTCCAAGTGTTGGAAATATGCCCTAGAGGCAATAATAAATTGGTTATTATCATATCTCCTTGTTCATGATAAATGTTTATTATTCATGCTAGAATTGTATTGACCGGAAACTTAAATGCATGTGTGAATACATAAACAACATTGTGTCCCTAGTGAGCCTCTACTAGACTAGCTCGTTGATCAAAGATGGTTAAGGTTTCCTAACCATAGACATGAGTTGTCATTTGATAACGGGATCACATCATTAGGAGAATGATGTGATGGACTAGACCCAACCGTAAGCTTAGCATTTGATCGTATCACTTAAGTTTATTGCTATAGCTTTCTTCATGTCAAGTATCAGTTCCTTAGACCTTGAGATCATGCCACTCCCGGATACCGGAGGAATACTTTGTGTGCAATCAAACGTCACTTCGTAACTGGGTGATCATAAAGGTGCTCTACAGGTATATACGAATGTGTCTGTTGGGTTGCATGGATCGAGACTAGGATTTGTTACTCCGTATGATGGAGAGATATCTCTGGGCCCTCTCAGTAATACAACGTCGTAAACAGCTTGCAAGCTATGTGGCTAATGAGTTAGTCACAGGATCTTGTATTACGGAACGAGTAAAGAGACTTGCCGGTAACGAGATTGAACTAGGTATGGAGATACCGACGATTGAATCTCGGGCAAGTAACATATCACCAGACAAAGGGAATTGCATACGGGATTAATTGAATCCTCGACATCGTGGTTCAACCGATAAAGATCTTCATTGAATATGTAGGAATCAACATGGGCATCCAGGTCCCTCTATTGGTTATTGACCGGAGAGGAGTCTCGGTCATGTCTGCATGTTCCGAACCCGTAGGGTCGCATGCTTAACGTTCGGTGGCGCTAGGGTAGCATTGAGATATTAGCAGTGGAAAGTCCGAAGGTTGTTCGGAGACCCGGATGAGATCCCGGATATCACGAGGAGCTCCGAAATGGTCCAGAGGTAAAGATTTATATATGGGAAGTCCTATTTTGGTCGTCGGAAAGGTTAAGGGGCATGCCGGCAGTGTATCGGAGTCACGGAAGGGTTCCGGGGGTCCACCAGCCCCGGGGGTCCCACGTGGGCTGTAGGGGGGGTGCCCTGGCCTAGTTGGGCCAGGCGCACCAGCCCCTCCACTTGGTACATGCGCCTAAAGGGGCAAACCCTAGGGGTGGGAGGCGCCCCCTGGCTTGGGGGGCAAGCCACCCCCTAGGGCTGCCGCCCCTCCCTTCGAGGAGGGGCTAGGGCCGCCGCCCCCTCCCCCTCACCCCTATATATAGTGGGGAGGGGCGCAGGGGGCTGCATCCCTTCACCCTTTCCCTCCGTCGCTCCCAACTCCTCCCACTTCTCCTCCGGTACGCGCTTGGCGAAGCCCTACTTGAATTCCGCTGCTGCCACCACCACCATACCACCGTGCTGGTTCCGATCTCATCTACCTCCTCTCCCTCGCTTGCTGGATCAAGAAGGGGAGGACGCCATCGAGCTGAACGTGTGCTAATCTAGGAGGTGCCGTCCGTTCGGCACTAGATCGGATTGGATTGCGATTGGATCGTGAAGAGTATGACTACAACAACCACGTTATGGCGCTAACGCTTTCGGTCTACAAGGGTACGTACACACACTCCCCTCTCGTTGCTATGCATCTCCTAGATTAGATCTTGGGTGCATCGTAGGAAATTTTTTGATTTTTATGCAACGTTCACCATCAGTGGCATCATGAGCTAGGTCTATGCGTAGATGTATTTGCACGAGTAGAACACAAAGTAGTTGTGGGCGTTGATGTTCAAATTGCTTACTTCCTTTGTCTTATTTGGATTTGGTGGTATTGTGGGATGAAGCGGCTCGGACCAACCTTACTTGTCCTCGCAGAAGAGACCGGTTCCACTGACTGACATGCAACTTGTATTGCATAGAAGTGGCTTTGCGGGTGTCTATCTCTCCCACCTTAGTTGAATTTGATTTGACAACGGCGATCTTTGTAGAAGGTTAAAAGGCAACTTGTATATCACCGTTGTGGCTTTGCATAGGTAAGAATGGTTCTTGCTAGTTGCCCATAGCATCCACGTAAAATTTGCAACAACAAAGTAGAGGACGTCTAACTTATTTTTGCAGGGCATGTTGTGATGTGGTATGGCCAAAACGTGATGTGATATATGTTGATGTATGAGATGATCATGTTTTGTAATAGGTTCACGACTTGCATGTCGATGAGTACGGCAACCGGCAGGAGCCATAGGGTTGTCTTTAATTTATTGTATGACCTGCATGTCAACTATTAACCGCCATGTAATTGCTTTACTTTATTGCTATGCGTTAGCAATAGTTGGCGGAGACAACCACATGACGGCACGATGATGGAGATCATGATGATGGAGATCATGGTGTCATGCCGATGACGATGGAGATCATGCCGGTGCTTTGGAGATGGACATCAAAGGCACGAGATGATAATGGCCATATCATGTCACATATTGATTGCATGTGATGTTTATCTTTTTATGCATCTTATTTTGCTTAGGACGACGGTAGCATTATAAGATGATCCCTTCACTTAATTTCAAGATAAATGTGTTCTCCCTAAGTATGCACCATTGCGAAAGTTCATCGTTTTGAAGCACCACGTGATGATCGGGTGTGATAGACTCTACGTTCGCATACAACGGGTGTAAGCCAGTTTTACACATCCAGAATACTTGGGTTAAACTTGACGAGCCTAGCATGTACAGGCATGGCCTCGGAACACGGAGGACTGAAAGGTCGAACATGAGTCATATAGTAGATATGATTGATACGTCTCCAACGTATCTATAATTTTTTATTGTTCCATGCTATTATAGTATCAATCTTGGATGTTTTTATATGCAATTATATATCATTTTTTGGGACTAGCCTATTAAACTAGTGCCCAGTGCCAGTTGCTATTTTCTGCTTGTTTTTGGCTCTTCAGAGAATCAATACCAAACGAAGTCCAAATGCCACGAAACTTTTTGGAGATTTTTTTCTGGACAAAAGAGACCCTAGAGACATGGAAAGGAGGCCAGAAGGTTCACGAAGCCTCCACAAGGCAACAGGGCGCGACCCAAGGGGGGGATGTGCCCTGATGCCTTGTGGGGCCCTCGTGGCTCCGTTTGACCTAATTCCACTCCTATAAATTCACAAATATTCGGAATCCATCAGGGAGCCAGAAGAGAAAACCTTTCCACCGCCGCAAGCCTCTGTTCTTCCGCGATCCCATCTGGAGGCCTTTTCTGGTACTCTGCCGGAGGGGGAATCGATCACGGAGGGCTTCTACATCAACCTTGCTGCCCTTCCGATGATGTGTGAGTAGTTTACCATAGACCTATGGGTCCATAGCTAGTAGCTAGATGGCTTCTTCTCTCTCTTTGATCTTCAATACCATGTTCTCCTTGATGTTCTTGGAGTTCTATCGGATGAAATCTTCTTTTGCGGTGTGTTTGTTGGGATCCGATGAATTGTGAGTTTATGATCAAATTATTCATGAGAAATATTTGAGTCTTCTCTGAACTCTTTTATGCATGATTGTTATAGCTTTGTATTTCTCTCCGATCTATCAATTTGGTTTGGCCTACTAGATTGATTTATCATGCAATGGGAGAGGTGCTTTGTGATGGGTTCAATCTTGTGGTGCTCAATCCCAGTGACAGAAGGGGACATGACACGTATTTGTATTGTTGCCATTAAGGATAAAAAGATGGGGTTTATTCATATTGCTTGAATTTGCTTCTCTACATCATGTCATCTTGCTTAAGGCGTTACTCTGTTTTTATTAACTTAATACTCTAGATGCATGCTGGATAGCGGTCGATGAGTGGAGTAATGGTAGTAGATGCAGGCAGGAGTCGGTCTACTTGTCTCGGACGTGATGCCTATATACATGATCATTGCCATGAATCCGTCATAATTATTTGATTTTCTATCAATTGCCCAACAGTAATTTGTTTACCCACCGTATGTTTTTGCGCTCGAGAGAGAAGCCTCTAGTGAAAACTATGGCCCCCGGGTCTATCTTTATCATATAAAAAACATAAAAATACCTTGCTGCAATTTATTTACTCTTATTTAGTTTAGTAATTTACTTTATCAATTTATCTCTATCAGGCTTAATCCTTGCAAGTAACCGCTAAGAGGATTGAGAACCCTCTTATTCGCGTTGGGTGCAAGTGTTTGCTTTTGTGTGTGTAGGTGATGTTCATTGGATCTTGCTTGGTTCTCCTACTGGATTGATAACCTTGGTTCTTAACTGAGGGAAATACTTATCTCTACTATATTGCATGATCCTCTCCTCTTCGAGGAAATACCAACGCAGTCTACAAGTAGCAGGAAAAATTTCTAGCTCCGTTGCCGGGTAGGCATCATCAAAATCTATCAAGTACCTTCGCACAAACTATCAATCACATGCATTTTTTTATTTGCCCTTTTATTTGCATTTGCCTCTCATTTTCATCTCCCCCACTTCTAAATTTTTTTAACAAAAACACAAAAATATTTTATTTGCTTGTTCGCTAGTTCTATCACTATGTCGTTAGAGGAATTTCGCGATAGTTTCTATAGCAGAAGATTGTCTGAAATTGAAAATGTTACTAAGAGTTTTATGACTTCGCAATTTGAGCAAAATAAATTCTTTTCCGAAGAGCTTAAGGAACATTCTAGCTTGTTGAATGCCATTAATAAACAACTTGAAGATGTTAATCTAGAAGTATCAAACCTTCAGGCTCAACTTGCTAATACTAAAAATTTACTAGGAAAAATTTCGGATAAACAAACAGCTCTAGTGAATAGGATGGCTGCCAAACCAGAGTCACTATCTAGTAATGATGAATATATTAAAATAATTGGTGTCACTCCTATTGAATCATTATTTAGTGACATAAAACTTGATGAAAAAGTGACTGGAGAAGAGTCAACTTTTGATGGAAGGAGTCCCACTTGCTTGGAGGGTGATTATCTTGATGATAAAAATGAAAAAAGTGGGTTTGGAGAGGTCAAAACTTTAAATAGTAATGCACCCAGTACTTTGGATTACAAGGACTTTAATTATGATAGTTGTTCTTTAATTGAGTGTATTTCCTTGTTGCAATCCATGATTAATTAACCAAATGCATATGAACAAAATAAAGCTTTCACTAAACATATCGTAGAAGCCATGATGATAGCACATGAAGAAAAGCTTGAGTTGGAAGTATCAATTCCTAGAAAATTACAAGATGAATGGGAACCTACTATTAAAGTTAAAATTAAAGATTATGAATGTAATGCTCTTTGTGATCTTGGTACTAGAGTTTCCACTATACCAAAGTCTTTGTGTGATGTGCTAGGTCTCACCGACATGGATCCTTGCTCCCTTAATTTGCACCTTGAGGATTCCACTATTAAAAAGCCATTGGGTAGAATAAATGATGTGCTTATTCTTGCAAATAGAAATTATGTGCCCGTGGACTTTATTATTCTTGACATTGAATGCAATCCTTCTTGCCCCATAATACTTGGTAGGCCTTTTCTTCGAACAATTGGTGCTATTATTGATATGAAAGAAGGTAATATAAGATTTCAATTTCCACTAAAGAAAGGGATGGAACACTTCCCTAGAAAAAGAATTAAAGCACCTTATGAATCCATTATGAGGGCCACTTATGGGATTAACTTGAAGGATGACAACACTTGAAACTATGCATTATGCCTAGCTAGGGGCATAAAACAATAGCGCTTGTTGGGAGGCAACCCAATGAATAAAATATTTTTTTTGCTTTTACCTTCTGTTTTTGAGTGTTTGCACAATTATAGCTTCTGTTATGATTGTATTTTTATATTTTAATTAGTGTTTGTGCCAAGTAATGCCTTTGGGATGATTTGGAAGATAGTGTGATAGATGCTGTTGGAAATCAGAAACTTTTGCGTCCAGTGCTGGAATTTTGGTTTTTTGCTGGAGAATGATAACCTTATGAATTTTTTACACAGTATTGACATATGAATTTCCCAAGTTTTTCTAATTTTTCATAATTTTTCGATTTACATAAGTATGATCATAATTCGGATCTTTACAGACTGTTCTGTTTTAGACAGATTCTGCTTTTGTTGCATAGTTCGCTTATTTTGATGTATCTATGGATCGTATCGGGGGGTATGAGTCATGGAGAAGTTGGAGTACAGTAGCATTATGCCAATATTAAATATGAATTAATTTACTACAGCACTTAGAGTTAAAGATTTATTTGTTATACTAACAGATCTCACGAGGTTTCTGTTGAGTTTTGTGTGCTAAAGTTTTCAAGTTTTGGGTGAGACTACGATGGATAAAGGAATAAGGAGCGGCAAGAGCCTAAGCTTGGGGATGCCCAAGGAACCCCAAGGTAATATACAAGGAAGACTCAAGCGTCTAAGCTTGGGGATGCCCTGGAAGGCATCCCCTCTTTCTTCTACAATCTATCGGTAACTCACTTGGAGCTATATTTTTATTCATCACATGATATGTGTTTTACTTGGAGCGTCTTGTGATATAGTTTGTTTGCTTTTGTTTGCTTTTTAGTTTGTCACAATCATCTTTGCTGAACATACCTTTTTGAGAGGGACACACATTATTCGTGATTTGTTAGAATACTCTATGTGCTTCACTTATATCTTTTGAGCTAGGCAGTTGCTCTAGTGCTTCACTTATATCTTTTAGAGAACGGCGGTGGTTATATTTTAAAGAAATAGTTGCACTCTCATGCTTCACTTATATATTTTTGAGAGTCTCATGATAGCAATGGTAATATGCACGGGTTATGAATTTGGTCATGATATGATAGGTATTCAAGAGGGATATAATAAAAACTTTCATGTAGATAACTGAATATGATAAATTTGATTCCTTGCAATAGTTTTGCGATATTAAGATGGTAATATGGGGGAGGTACTAGTATATGATTGTGGTTTACTAAGAATAATTGTGTTAAGGTTTGCGATTCCCGAAGCATGCACGTATGATCTGTCGTTATGCTAAGAAGTTGGAGCATGATTTATTATTGATTGTCTACCTTGTGAGTGGCGGTCGGTGACGAGCGATGGACCTTGTCCTACCAATCTATCCCTCTAGGGGCATGCGTAGTAGTACTTTGCTTCCAGGGCTAATAAACTTTTGTAATAAGTATGTGAGTTCTTTATGACTAATGTGAGTCCATGGATTATACGCACTCTCACCCTTCCGCAATTTGCTAGCCTCTTCGGTACCGTGCATTGCCCTTTCTCACATCGAGAGTTGGTGCAAACTTCGCCGGTGCATCCAAATCCCGTGATATGATACGCTCTATCACACATAAGCCTCTTTATATCTTCCTCAAAACAGCCACCATACCTACCTATCTTGGCATTTCCACAGCCATTCCGAGATATATTTCCATGCAACTTCCACCGTTCCGTTTTTATGACATACATCATCATTGTCATATTGCTTTGCATGATCATATAGCTGACATAGTATTTGTGGCTCAGCCACCGTTCATCATTTTTATACATGTTACGCTAGCATCATTGCACATCCTGGTACACTGCCAGAGGCATTCATATAGAGTCATATTTTTGTTCTAGTATCGAATTGTAATATTGAGTTGTAAGTAAATAGAGGTGTGATGATCATCATTATTAGAGCATTGTCCCAGTGAGGAAAGGATGATGGAGACCATGATTCCCCCACAAGTCGGGATGAGACTCCGGACGAAAAAAAAGCAAAAAAGAGCCATGAAAAAAAACGAGAGAAAAATAGAGAAGGGGCAATGTTACTATCCTTTTCCACACTTGTGCTTCAGAGTAGCACCATGTCTTTCATATAGAGAGTCTCCTATTTTGTCACTTACATATACTAGTGGGAAATTTTCATTATAGAACTTGGCTTGTATATTCCGATGACGGGCTTCTTCAAATGCCCGAGGTCTTCATGAGCAAGCAAGTTGGATGCACACCCACTTAGTTTTCATGTTGAGCTTTCATACACTTATAGCTCTTAGTGCATCCGTTGCATGGCAATCCCTACTCCTTGCATTGACATCAATTGATGGGCATCTCCATAGCCCGTTGATTAGCCTCGTCGATGTGAGACTATCTTCTTATTTTTGACTTCTCTTATTTACCTCTACCACCACACTCTATTCCACACATAGTGCTATATCCATGGCTTGCGCTCATGTATTGAGTGGGAGTTGAAAAAGCTGAAGCGCGTTAAAAAGTATGAACCAATTGCTCGGCTTGTCATCGGGGTAGTGCATGATAAATACTTTGTGTGAAGAAGATGGAGCATGACAGGATTATATGATTTTGTAGGGATAACTTTCTTTAGCATCGTTATTTTGAAAGGCATGATTGTTTGTTAGTATGCCTGAGTATTGATGTCTTTATATCAAATTATAGACTATTGCTTTGAATCATTTGGATCTTATTATTCATACCGTAAGAGAAAGATTACATGATGAAACATGATAGGTAGCATTTCAAATCAAAAATTATGTTTTTATCATTTACCTACTCGAGGATGAGCAGGAATTAAGCTTGGGGATGCTAGATACGTCTCCAACGTATCTATAATTTTTTATTGTTTCATGCTATCATAGTATCAATCTTGGATGTTTTTATATGTAATTATATATCATTTTTTGGGACTAACATATTAACCTAGGGCCCAGTGCCAGTTGTTGTTTTTTGCTTGTTTTTGGCTTTTCAGAGAATCAGTACCAAACGAAGTCCAAATGCCACGAAAATTTTTGGAGATTTTTTTCTGGACCAAAGAGGCCCTGGACACTTGGAAAGGAGGCCAGAAGGTTCACGAAGCCTCCACAAGGAAACAGGGCGCGGCCCCAGGGGGGCACGCCCTGATGCCTTATGGGGCCCTCATCGCTCCGTTTGACCTAATTCCACTCCTATAAATTCACAAATATTCGGAAACCATCAGGGAGCCAGAAGAGAAAACCTTTCCACCGCCGCAAGCCTTTGTTCTTCCGCGATCCCATCTGGCGGCCTTTTTTGGTACTCTGCCGGAGGGGGAATCGATCACGGATGGCTTCTACATCAACCTTGCTGCCCTTCCGATGATCTGTGAGTAGTTTACCACAGACCTACGGGTCCATAGCTAGTAGCTAGATGGCTTCTTCTCTCTCTTTGATCTTCAATACCATGTTCTCCTTGATGTTCTTGGAGTTCTATCCGATGTAATCTTCTTTTGCGGTATGTTTGTTGGGATCCGATGAATTGTGAGTTTATGATCAGATTATTCATGAGAAATATTTGAGTCTTCTCTGAACTCTTTTATGCATGATTAAATATAGCTTTGTATTTCTCTCCGATCTATCGATTAGGTTTGGCCAACTAGATTGGTTTATCTTGCAATGGGAGAGGTGCTTTGTGATGGGTTCAATTTTGCGGTGCTCAATCCCAGTGACAGAAAGGGACATGACACATATTTGTATTGTTGCCATTAAGGATAAAAAGATGGGGGTTACTCATATTGCTTGAATTTGCTTCTCTACATCATGTCATCTTGCTTAAGGCGTTACTCTGTTTTTATTAACTTAATACTCTAGATGCATGCTGGATAGCGGTCGATGAGTGGAGTAATAGTAGTAGATGCAGGCAGGAGTCGGTCTACTTGTCTCGGACGTGATGCCTATATACATGATCATTGCCATGAATCCATCATAATTATTTTCTTTTCTATCAATTGCCCAACTGTAATTTGTTTACCCACCGTATGTTTCTGCGCTCGAGAGAGAAGCCTCTAGTGAAAACTATGGCCCCCGGGTCTATCTTTATCATATAAAAAACATAAAAATACCTTGCTGCAATTTATTTACTCTTATTTAGTTTAGTAATTTATTGCATCAATTTATCTCTATCAGACTTAATCCTTGCAAGTAACTGCTAAGAGGATTGACAACCCTCTTATTCACGTTGGGTGCAAGTGTTTGCTTTTGTGTGTGTAGGTGCTGTTCACCGGATCTTGCTTGGTTCTCCTACTGGATTGATAACCTTGGTTCTTAACTGAGGGAAATACTTATCTCTACTATACTGCATCATCCTCTCCTCTTCGGGGAAATACCAACGCAGTCTACAAGTAGCAATGATCAACATGGAGATGTTCACCATTGATGACTGCCCCATCTCACGTGATGATCGGACATGGGTTAGTTGATTTGGATCATGTAACACTTACACAACTTGAGGGATGTTGATTTAAGTGGGAGTTCTTTAGTAATTTGATTAGAAGAACCAAATATCATGAACTTAGTCTAATTGTCTTTGCAAATTAATGTTTTAGATCAATGGCTCGCGATGTAGCTCCCCTGAATTTTAATGCGTTCCTAGAGAAAGCTAAGTTGAAAGATGATGGAAGCAACTATGCGAACTGGGTCCGTAATTTGAGGATTATCCTCACTGCTCCACAGAAAGTATATGTCCTTGATGCACCGCTAGGTGATGCACCCCCTCAAGATTCGCATGCAGATGTTATGAACGTCTGGCAAGCACGTTCTGATGACTACTCGATAGTTCAGTGCGCCATGCTTTACGGCTTAGAGCCGGGGCCCCAAAGACGTTTTGAGCACCACGGAGCATATGAGATGTTCCAGGAGCTGAAATTGGTATTTCAGGCTCATGCCCGGGTCGAGAGCTATGAAACCTCCGGCAAGTTCTTTCGCTGCAAGATGGAGGAGAACGGCTCCATTAGTGAGCACGTACTCAAGATGTCTGGGTACTTCAACCACTTGAATCAGTTGGGAGTTAATCTTCCGGATGAAGTAGCGATTAACAGAGTTCTCCAGTCACTGCCACCGAGCTACAAAGGCTTCGTGATGAACTATAATATGCAAGGGATGGAGAAAACGATCCCTGAGCTCTTCGCAATGCTTAAGGCCGCGGAGGTAGAAATCAAGAAAGAACATCAAGTGTTGATGGTCAATAAGACCACCAGTTTCAAGAAGAAAGGCAAGGGAAAGAAAGGGAACTTCAAGAAGAATGGCAAGCCAGTTGCCGCACCCGTGAAGAAACCCAAGGCTGGACCCAAACCTGAGATTGAGTGCTTCCATTGCAAGGGGAATGTTCACTGGAAGCGGAACTGCCCCAGGTACTTGGCATATAAGAAGGCTGGCAACGTCAACAAAGGTATATTTGATATACATGTTATTGATGTGTACCTTACTAGTGCTAGTAGTAGCGCCTGGGTATTTGATACTGGTTTGGTTGCTAATATTTGTAACTCAAAACAGGAGCTGCGGAATAAACAGAGACTAGCTAAGGACGAGGGGACGATGCGCGCCGGAAATGGTTCCAAGGTTGATGTGATCGCCGTCGGCACGCTCCCTCTACGTTTACCTTCGAGATTAGTTTTGAACCTGAATAATTGTTATTTGGTGCCTGCGTTAAGCATGAACATTATATCTGGATCTTGTTTATTGCGAGACGGTTATTCATTTAAGTCAGAGAATAATGGTTGTTCTATTTATATGAATAATACCTTTTATGGTCATGCACCCTTGGTGAATGGTTTATTCTTGTTGAATCTCGATTGTAGTAATACACATGTTCATAATATTGATGCCAAAAGATGCAAAGTTAATGATGATAGTACCACATACTTGTGGCACTGCCGCTTAGGTCATATTGGTGCAAAGCGCATGAAGAAACTCCATGCTGATGGACTTTTGTAATCTCTTGATTATGAATCATTTGAGACGTGTGAACCATGCCTAATGGGCAAGATGAATAAAACCCCGTTTTCCAGAACAATGGAGTGGGCAAGTGACTTGTTGGAAATAATACATACCAATGTATGCAGTCCGATGAGTGTTGAAGCACGCGGTGCATATCGTTAACAAGTCTGAAACATTTGAAAAGTTCAAGGAGTTTCAGAGACAACCGCCTTCACTTTAAACAGGGCACCGTCTAAATCCGTTGAGACGACACCGTATGAATTATGGTTTGGCAAGAAACATATGCTGTCATTTCTTAAAGTTTGGGGATGCGACGCTTATGTCAACAGGCTTCAGCCTGATAAGCTCAAACCCAAAGCAGAGAAGTGCATCTTCATAGGATACCCTAAAGAGACCATTGGGTATACCTTCTATCACAGATCTGAAGGCAAGATCTTTGTTGCCAAGAATGGGTCCTTTCTAGAGAAGGAGTTTCTCTCGAAAGAAGTGAGTGGGAGGAAAGTAGAACTTGATGAGGTAATTGTACCTTCTCTCGAATTGGAAAGTAGCACAACACATAAAGAAGTTCTCGTGATGTCTACACCAGCCGGAGAGTAAGCCAATGATGATGATCATGAAACTTCGGATCAAGTTACTACTGAACTTCGTTGGTTGACCAGGGTACGTTCCGCACCAGAGTGGTACAGTAATCCCGTCCTGGAAGTCATGTTGTTGGACAACGCGAACCTATGAACTATGAAGAAGCAATGATGAGCCTGGATTCCGACAAATGGCTTGAGGCCATGAAATCCGAGATAGGATCCATGTATGAAAACAAAGTATGGACTTTGGTGGACTTACCCGATGACCGGCAGGCCATTGAGAATAAATGGATCTTTAAGAAGAAGACAGACGCTGATGGTAATGTCACCATCTATAAAGCTCGACTTGTCGCAAAGGGTTTCCAAAAAATTCAAGGGGTTGACTACGATGAGACTTTCTCACTCGTAGCGATGCTTAAGTCTGTTAGAATTATGTTAGCAATTGTCGCATTTTATGATTATGAAATCTGGCAGATGGACGTCAAAACAACTTTCCTTAATGGGTTTCTTAAGGAAGAGTTGTATATGATGCAGCCGAAAGGTTTTGTCGATCCTAAGGATGCTAACAAGGTGTGCAAGCTCCAGCGATCCATCTATGGACTGGTGCAAGCATCTCGGAGTTGGAATATACGCTTTGATGAGGTGATCAAAGCTTTTGGTTTTATACAAACTTACGGAGAAACTTGTATTTACAAGAAAGTGAGTGGGAGCTCTGTAGAATTTCTAATATTATATGTGGATGACATATTGTTGATTGGAAATGATGTAGAATTTCTGGAAAGCTTAAAAGGTTATTTGAACAAGAGTTTTTCAATGAAAGACCTGGGTGAAGCTGTTTACATATTGGGCATTAAAATCTATAGAGATAGATCAAGACGCCTAATAGGACTTTCACAAAGCACATACCTTGACACGATTTTGAAGAAGTTCAAAATGGATCAGTCGAAGAAAGGGTTCTTGCCTGTGTTGCAAGGTGTAAAGTTGAGTAAGACTCAAAGCCCGACCACACAGAAGAAAGAGAAAGGATGAAAGTCATCCCCTACGCCTCAGCCATAGGCTCTATAATGTATGCCATGCTGTGTACCAGACCTGATGTGTGCCTTGCCATAAGTCTGTCAGGGAGGTACCAAAGTGATCCAGGAGTAGATCACTGGACAGTGGTCAAGAATACCCTTAAGTACCTGAAGAGGACTAAGGACATGTTTCTCGTTTATGGAGGTGACGAAGAGCTCGCCGTAAAGGGTTACGTCGATGCTAGCTTTGACACAGATCCAGATGACTCTCAGTCTCAAACCGGATACGTATTTATATTGAATGGTGGAGCAGTCAGTTGGTGCAGTTCCAAACAAAGTGTCGTAGCGGGATCTACATGTGAAACGGAATATATAGCTGCTGCGGAAGCAGCGCAAGGAGTCTGCATGAAGGAGTTCATATCCGATCTAGGAGTAATACCTAGTGCATTGGATCCAATGACTATCTTTTGTGACAACACTGGAGCTATTGCCATTGCAAGGATCCCAGGTTTCACAAGAAGACCAAGCACATCAAACGCCGCTTCAACTCCATCCGTGATTACATCAAGGAGGGAGACATAGAACTTTGCAAATTACATACGGATCTGAATGTGGCAGACCCGTTGACTAAACCTCTTCCGCGAGCAAAACATGATCAGCACCAGGACTCCATGGGTGTTAGATTCATTACAATGTAAACTAGATTATTGACTCTAGTGCAAGTGGGAGACTGTTGGAAATATGCCCTCCCGGATACCGGAGGAATACTTTGTGTTCTATCAAACGTCACTTCATAACTGGGTGATCATAAAGGTGCTCTACAGGTATCTCCGAAGGTGTCTGTTGGGTTGCATGGATCGAGACTGGGATTTGTCATTCCGTATGACGGAGAGATATCTCTGGGCCCTCTCGGTAATACAACATCGTAAAGAGCTTGCAAGCAATGCGGCTAATAAGTTAGTCACGGGATCTTGTATTACGGAACGAGTAAAGAGACTTGCTGGTAACGAGATTGAACTAGGTATGGAGATACCGACGATCGAATCTCGGGCAAGTAACATATCGCCAGACAAAGGGAATTGCATACGGCATTAATTGAATTCTCGACATCGTGGTTCAACCGATAAAGACCTTCATTGAATATGTAGGAATCTATATGGGCATCTAGGTCCCGCTATTGGTTATTGACTGGAGAGGAGTCTCGGTCATGTCTGCATGTTCTGAACCCGTAGGGTCGCATGCTTAACGTTCGGTAGCGCTAGGGTAGCATTGAGATATTAGCAGTGGAAAGTCCGAAGGTTGTTCGGAGTCCCGGATGAGATCTCGGATATCATGAGGAGCTTCGGAATGGTCCGGAGGTAAAGATTTATATATGGGAAGTCCTATTTTGGTCGCCGGAAAGGTTCAGGGACATGCCGGCAGTGTACCGGAGTCACCGAAGGGTTCCGGGGGTCCACCAGCCCCGGGGGCCCACGTGGGCAGTAGGGGGCGCCTTGGCCTAGTTGGGCCAGGCGCACCAGCCCCTCCACTTGGCCCAAGCACCTCAAGGGGCAAACCCTAGGGGTGGGAGGCGCCCCTGGCTTGGGGGGCAAGCCACCCCCTAGGGCCGGCGCCCCCTCCCTTGGAGGAGGGGCTAGGGCCGGCGCCCCCACCCCCTCACCATATATATAGCGGGGAGGGGCGCAGGGGGCTGCATCCCTTCACCCATGCCCTCCGTCGCTCCCAACTCCTCCCACCTCTCCTGCAGTACGCGCTTGGCGAAGCCCTGCTGGAATTCCGCTGCTGCCACCACCACCATACCGCCGTGCTGGTTCCGATCTCATCTACCTCCTCTCCCTCGCTTACTGGATCAAGAAGGGGAATTGAGCTGAACGTGTGCTAATCTCGGAGGTGCCGTCTGTTCGGCACTAGATCGGATTGGATTGCGATTGGATCGTGAAGAGTACGACTACAACAACCACGTTACGACGCTAACACTTTCGGTCTACAAGGGTACGTAGACACACTCCCCTCTTGTTGCTATGCATCTCCTAGATTAGATCTTGGGTGTTCTGTAGGAATTTTTTTGATTTTCATGCAACGTTCACCATCAGTGGCATCATGAGCTAGGTCTATGCGTAGATGTATTTGCACGAGTAGAACACAAAGTAGTTGTGGGCGTGGATGTTCAAATTGCTTACTTCCTTTGTCTTATTTGGATTCGGCGGTATTGTGGGATGAAGCGGCTCGGACCAACCTTACTTGTCCTCGCACAAGAGACCGGTTCCACTGACTGACGTGCAACTTGTATTGCATAAAAGTGGCTTTGCGGGTGTGTGTCTCTCCCACCTTAGTTGAATCTGATTTGACAACGGCGGTCCTTGTAGAAGGTTAAAAGGCAACTTGTATATCACTGTTGTGGCTTTACATAAGTAAGAACGGTTCTTGCTAGTTGCCCATAGCAGCCACGTAAAATTTGCAACAACAAAGTAGAGGACGTCTAACTTGTTTTTGCAGGGCATGTTGTGATGTGGTATGGCCAAAACATGATGGGATATATGTTGATGTATGAGATGATCATGTTTTGTACTAGGTTCACGACTTGCATGTCGATGAGTACGGCAACCGGCAGGAGCCATAGGGTTGTCTTTAATTTATTGTATGACCTGCGTGTCAACTATTAACCGCCATGTAATTGCTTTACTTTATCGCTATGCGTTAGCAATAGTTGTAGCAGGAATAGTTGGCGGAGACAACCACATGACGACACGATGATGGAGATCATAGTGTCATGCCGGTGACGATGGAGATCATGCCGGTGCTTTGGAGATGGAGATCAAAGGCACAAGATGATAATGGCCATATCATGTCACATATTGATTGCATGTGATGTTTATCTTTTTATGCATCTTATTTTGCTTAGGATGACGGTAGCATTATAAGATGATCCCTTCACTTAATTTCAAGATAAATGTGTTCTCCCTAAGTATGCACCATTGCGAAAGTTCGTCGTTTCGAAGCACCAGGTGATGATCGGGTGTGATAGACTCTACGTTCGCATACAACGGGTGTAAGCCAGTTTTACACATGCAGAATACTTGGGTTAAACTTGACGAGCCTAGCATGTACAGACATGGCCTCAGAACACGAAGGACTGAAAGGTCGAACATGAGTCATATAGTAGATATGATCAACATGGAGATGTTCACCATTGATGATTGCCCCATCTCACGTGATGATCGGACATGGGTTAGTTGATTTGGATCATGTAACACTTAGACAACTTGAGGGATGTTGATTTAAGTGGGAGTTCTTTAGTAATTTGCTTAGAAGAACCAATTATCATGAACTTAGTCTAATTGTCTTTGCAAATTAATGTTGTAGATCAATGGCTCACGCTGTAGCTCCCCTGAATTTTAATGCGTTCCTAGAGAAAGCTAAGTTGAAAGATGATGGAAGCAACTATGCAGACTGGGTCCGTAATTTGAGGATTATCCTCACTTCTGCCCAGAAAGTATATGCCCTTGATGCACCGCTGGTGATGCACCCCCTCAAGATTCGCCTGCAGATGTTATGAACGTCTGGCAAGAACGTTCTGATGACTACTTGATAGTTCAGTGTGCCATGCTTTACGGCTTAGAACAAGGGCTCCAAAGACGTTTTGAGCACCACGGAGCATATGAGATGTTCCAGGAGCTGAAATTGGTATTTCAGGCTCACGCCCGGGTCAAGAGGTATGAAACCTCCGGCAAGTTCTTTAGCTGCAAGATGGAGGAGAACGACTCCATTAGTGAGCACGTACTCAAGATGTCTGGGTACTTCAACCGCTTGAATCAGTTGGGAGTTAATCTTCCGGATGAAGTAGCGATTGACAGAGTTTTCCAATAACTGCCACCGAGCTACAAAGGCTTCGTGATGAACACTACAAAAAAAACCCTTCCGTGATGATACGTCTTTGTCACAGTAGGTCAAGTTTTCTGTCATGCATGTACATCCGTGACAATTTTATGACAGAATCAAGATAGTCATACCAGTGCTGTCGTAGAAGTGTTCCATGACAATACTAAAATTATCATCACGGAAGTGTCCACTTCCATGACGATAAATGTCGTGTCATGGAAGTGTTTTCGTCAAGGGTAACCGAAACGTGGCATTCACCGTAACGGGTCGCCGTTAAGCTATCGGGTTCCGGTTTGGATCCGATAACCCGTTAGCAGCCCTGACCAATGAGGATTTTCCACGTGTAAATTTCTCATTCGCCAGCGAAACCACGTGTCAGCTCGGCGTTGGGACAGATGTCATCCATTCATTGGACGCGAGACACCTATGATACGTCGACACGTGGCACGGCCCAATAGTGGCCCATTTACGTTAAAAAGGCCGGCCCGTTTGACTTGGTCAAAAGTAAGCGGGCCGGCCCAAGGAAAGCCTGTTAACGGCCTGTTCGCATACAGCCCATTTACGGCCCGGGTACTCATGGCCCGTTATGGCCTTTCAAAATTCGGCCCGGTAGCGCCATGTGGGCCGTGCCTTATGATTTCAGCCCGTTGTCACTTTCGCCCATCTATGGCCTGTGACGTCTTTCGGCCCATATTAGGCCTTTTGTTTCTCTGGGCCCATCTATGGCCCGTGACGTCTTTTGGCCCATATTAGGCCTTTTGTTTCTCTGGGCCCATTGACGGCCCGTGGTGATTCTGGCCCATCATGAATAGTAAACGGCTTTGAGCCCATTAAAGGCCCATGATTCAGTTGGGCCGTTTCCAGCCCGTGTTTTCTTTCGGCCTTCTAAGGGCCCATAAAATCTTGGGCTCATTTCTGGCCCTCGATTACTTATGGTCCGTTACTGGCCTATTATGCTAATGAGCCAGATTCAGCCCATGGTTACAATCGGCCCGTTTGTGGTCTGTTAACCCATTGGGCCATTTTCAGCCCGGCATGTATTTCGGCCCACCCGTTATGACTGTAGATAGAATTAAGCCTGTGATGACTTTCGGCCTGTTAACGGCCCGTTATGCTACGGGCCCTTAAACGGACCATTCCCACTATGGCCCGTTTACGGCCCATAATGCGGTCCGCTTTTGGCCCACGGATCCTACGGCCGGTAGATGGCCCTTGGGCACTACGCAGGTAGCAGGCCCATGGTTACCACGGGCCGTATGTGGCCCATGGTTATTGCAGCCACTAACAAACTGAAGAAAAAGATGACTACGAGGAAATAAATAAGCAAGCAACTAACGCTAGGCTATTACGGCGATTGCACACATTACATCCACTGGGCATCAAAGTTCGCCACCCGTGCAAATATACGGAACACCCTACACTATACAAAAATCGCTTGTTGTTTTCTTCAGCCAGTCACTGCCCGTTAAGAACAAATTTTGTAATGCAACAAAACAAATTACAGCCATACAACAAAAGGAGGGTTGGCATAAAAGTAAATGCACCATCAGAAGTTCAGAAGCTCGGATGATTTGACCTGACTGGTATGTTTTCATGTTGTAGTGTCTGATGGAGCACCATAAACTTCGCTGTCATTTCTCCTAGGCTCCTGAACAACATAGCAAATGTCTGACAGTCTAGTTTCAAAACCATGCATATCTTGACGACATCGAACAATGGTTGTTCTTGTTTCACAAAGGGTCTCTGTTAGGGATTGGACTTGTGTCGGGGATATAACTCCACGATATGACCCGGCTCATGACGTTAAGTCGCCATGGACTTAAGTCATCTCTGACGTTAAGTCATCCCTGGACTTAAGTCATCCCTGACGTTAAGCCGCCCTAAGACTTAAGTCATCTCTAGGCTTAAGCCGCCCTGAGACTTAGTCATTTCTGGAGATGAATCCTGAAGATGAGACCCGGCCTGCTACAGTGCCAGGAAGTTAACCCGGCCTGCTACAGTGCCAGGAAGTTAACCCGTCCTGCTACAGTGCCAGGAAGTTAACCCGGCCTGCTACAGTGTGAGGGAGTTAATCCGTCCTGCTACAGTGCCAGGAAGTTAACCCGGCCTGCTACAGTGCCCGGGCGAGGTTCCGTCAAGAAAGAGTCAAAATACAAGATGGAGACCCTTTAACTTGGAAGACACGGATGATTTAGAGTAGGACTCCAATCACGGGTATAACCCGGAATCTCATGTAAGCCAGGGACTCACCTATATATAAAGGGAGTTCCGGGCAGTTAGAGGGACAAGTTTTTAGAGGTCAAGATAGACAGTTAAGTCTCAAGACAGACGTTTTGATAGCTCTTGAGACAGAGTCAGGGAAATAGCACCCTTGTAATCGAGACTATGATCATCAATATCAATCAAGCAGGACGTAGGCTTTTACCTCCACCGTGAGGGGCCGAACCTGGGTAAAACTCGCGTCTTCTCGATTCCGATCAACCCCGTTCAAGCTACCACCTAGTTGCGATGGCCTCACCACTAAGTCCTTTCATGAGGACATCTGCCGTGACAAAACCACGACAGTTGGCGCCCACCGTGGGGCATGCACGGTGGTGTTGTGTTTTTGGAGGGAGCTCCTCTAGGGATCGAGAAGCTCGCGTTTGGCCGGATGAAGAAGACCCAGCTCAGAAGGATCTGCATCAGCTTCAAGTTCATCAGTCCAGATTCACAATCTATGGGATTTAAGTTCGAGAAAAATTAGGGTTGCGGTTTTTTGTCTGCCGCCGTCCTGCAATTTATTTATTGTTTTCAAGTCGCCAAAACCGACAGCCGTCCTACAATTATACGCCTCAAGGAGACCTCCTGCTACTGTATCTATTGACCGGATCAAAAAGAAAAAAAAAGGAGAGAAGTTTCAAAGGCAGCTTTTCCCGTGGGGCATCGTGCACGTGGTTGATGGGTCAAAATTTCTTCAGCATGGCTGGACAGCTTCGTCAAACGCCGGCGAAAAGCTTGCGTCAAACCTGCCCTCGCGCATGTCGCCCGCGTTTAGCAGTGGATTCGGCGACTCAGGAGCGTAAAGCAGCAGCATCGATCCGTATTGGAGTTGGATTCGGTCCTATGTGAGACGCCCGTGTTGAGCAGTCAAACTGAACGATGCACACCAGATTGATCAAAAGCGGCGAGTCAAGAATTTTAAGAAAGCCAAAGTGAAAGCAACTCCCTAGAGCGGCTGTATGTGGTCAGTGTGCTGTTCGCCCTCGAGACGCAGACCCCGCCGCACCCCGAGTCGCCGGGGGCCTCCCCAGCCGCGGCCGCCACCGAGCTGCCTACCGCCTCTACCGCCTCGCCTTCAAGCCGCCACGGGCCACCCCTGCCGCACCCGAGCAGAGAAGCGCCGTGAGCCGCCCTCACCTCGCCTCGCCTCACTGGTCTGCTGCCGGTCCGCTCAAGCCGCCGCTACAAAGAGCCGTTCCCAGTCGCCGTGGCCGTGTTGAGTCGCCCCTGCCGCGCGCCGAGTCGTTGTTGCCTGCCTTCGCACCGCCGACCCGCCGATGTGCCCTCACGGCCATCTCCAACCTCGTCGCCTCCAAGCCGCCTCCATGGGTCTGCCCCTGCCGATGGCCCGCACTCCGCCGCCGTGGCCAAGCCGCCGCCGCGGACTCTGCCTCGAGCCCTTGCTGCCTCGAGCCGCCGCCTCCGAGCCACCCTGGCCTCGTGCCGGCTCCGCCGTGGCCGCAGCAAGCCTCCCCAGACGAGCGGCTTCGCCTCCGCCTCGAGCTGCCGCCACAGCCTCACTCGCCGCCTCAGCCGGCTGCCGTCAAGCCGCCCGCCTCTGCTGCGGCCGCCTCCGAAAGACGGTTTCACCACGCCCACCTCCGCCGCCTCGTCTGCGAGCCGCGTCGGCCGCCGAGTTGCCCCCACTGCTGCCAGCGGCTGCCTCTGCCGCAGGCTCGCCTTCGCCGACCCGCTGCGCACGCGGCCTCCCTTCGCCGGTGCGCCAAAGTGGCCGG
This sequence comes from Elymus sibiricus, assembly GCA_039707655.1. Lineage (NCBI taxonomy): Eukaryota > Viridiplantae > Streptophyta > Magnoliopsida > Poales > Poaceae > Elymus > Elymus sibiricus. Next base: position 147,641,092 of record CM077668.1, on the reverse strand, counting down.
TGCCCCGCCGCGTCGGGCCGCTCCTGCCAGCTGCTGTCAAGCCGCCTCCGCGGTGGCCCGCCTCCGCACCAAGCCGGCCCCGTGCTGCCTTTGAACTGCTGCGACCCGGCGCCGCCTCGCTCCGAACTGCCCCGGCCTCGCGAGCCGCCTCCGTCGTGGCTCCGAACCGCCCCGGCCGCTTCGGACCGCCTCCGCCGTCACAGTCGCCGGGCCCCGCCTCGTCGGCCTCGTGCCAAGCCGCCCCCGCGGCCTGGGCCGCGCCCTCGCCGTCGTGTCAAGCCGCCACGATTTTGCCTCCGAGCCGCCACCCTAGTTTGCCTCCGCCGCCGCAAGCGGCCTGATTTAAGTCGTCGTCGCCTCGAGCTGCCCTCGCCGAGCGGCCCCGCTGCGAGTCGCCCCCGCGGCCCCGCCTTGAGCCGTCCTGCCCGCCTTCGACGTCGTGGCTCCCCACGAGCCGGCCCTTCGAACCGCGGTCTCACAGCCGGCCTCGCTGGCGTCCTTTGTGCCACTTCTTTCGCCGCGCTCCGCCTCAGCGCCTGCGAGCCGCCGGCGAGTCGCCGCCGCGCCTCCGCCTCAACGCCTGCGAGTCGCCGTCGCGCCTCGCCTCCAAGTCACCGAGCCGCCGCGAGCCGTCGCCTCTGCCAACTCGTCGGCCGGTATCCGCCGCCTCACTCCAAGCCGGCCGCCTCCGCCACCACTACGGTCACGGCTGCGTGGCCGTAGCCGCCGCCCGCGAGCGCCGCCCGCCTCAGCCACCGCTAGTTGCCACTCCCCGCACCTGTGCGCGGCCCGGCGCCGGCCGCCGCACCGCAGCCGTCGCCTCCGCCGGGTGCCGAGCCCCCGCGCGCCGGCTTGCCGCCCTAGCTGGTTGCCCCCGGTCCGTGCGCGTGGCCGGCTCGCGCTGCTCCACTGCCATGGCCGACTGCGTCAGGTAGAAAAACAAGAAACAGAGAAAAGCAAGAGGGCTACCGGTAAAAAAAAGAGAAAAAGTGGAAGGGTCAGCATGACCTGGAGGAGGACGCGGGATGTAGGCACGGACTCGACTCCGCTGCCCTGGTCTGCCCCCGCCGGTCCGTTCCGAGCCGCCCAGCTCCGGTTCCGCTACGGTCGCGCTGCAAGCCGCCTTGCCTCCGCCGGAGAGAGCGGCTAACTCGCCGTTGAAATTACTGGAGGGCACCCACGACGCTATATACAGATCATCTGACATCCGGACGAATCAGGTGAAATCTATCCGGTCTATTTTTATTGGTACATTTTTATTCTTCCGAGAACAATTACTTTGGCCGGTGATATTTTTATGCAGGACAATTATTCACTGCAAGAGCGATCGTCATGCCACGGATATAGAGCTCGCGCCAACATTATCATGCGCCAGCATCCGACCGTGCCGCACTGAACGACGACTGTGTGTGCAAACCGCCGCCTATGCGTTTCGGTCTACATCAATACGCGGCCGACTCATCCGCTGACGCCGTGGCCGATTCATCCGTCCGCGCCGGCGGCCGACTCGCCCGTCCGCGCTGACTTACAAGCCGCGGCCGACTCACGCATTCGTGCTTACAACGCCACGGGCGACCCCCGTGTCCGCACCGGGTTACCGGCCGACTCCCATATCTACATCAACACACCGGATCTGCGCCCGTCTGCACGAACCGCTTAAATGGACGCCGCCGCCCCTGTGGCCCGGTCTACTCCAACAACTCTGAAGCAAGTAAAAACATATTATCAGCCTCTACCTGCACCGGATGGCTCAATGGATAGGCGCACAAGTTGCTGCCGCTGCGCTTTGGTTAACTTCAACAAACAGCCGGGACAAACCATCGGCCGGATTACTGACATGACTTATACGGGATCATCTATGACCCGCCACAGTCGACCTCAACCTTCCACGGATTCACATTGCGTTATCAACGCTAAGGACATACCACAAGCGTCGTGAAGATCATCAACTCGCCACACGCTTCTGGCCTCAATTAAATTCAGCTATCAGCTGTCAACTATATGCCGGTTTATGCTACGACCAAGTATGAGGAATCTCAAGCCAACTCCTCGAGTCGACTTAAGACTCGGGGGCTACACAGACATGATTCGGCAAACTCAGCCGGTTTCAACAAATACAAGAACTCCGGATCATTGCAAGGGAGACAACCTGGATCTGAGAGCTGCTGCCGTATTGGTGAAAGAATAAAGGTTACCGAAGAGGACTAGTCGCCATGATGCGCTGTTCAAACATGGGTATCCTGCCTTATTGGCAAAAAAGTCAGATTACCAAAGAAGACTAGTCGCCATGATGCACAGTCTAAACATGGGTATCATGTTCAATCTTGATGATTGGTCACTTGGGGGCTTCCAACTCACCGAGTTTAGATTTCTCACCCTCTTGACCCGGCAATAAACGCCACATTATCTTGGTTAAACCTGCCTGTCTGCTTGATGCTACTCCGCTTAGGTGACCCGGTGTACTCTTGACAAGTCAATCATTTTTATGACCCTCAACTTGTCTTGGTTAAAACATCGGTTATGTCACGTGAGAGCCGGCTTACAGAGAGCGAGGATAAACCATGGGCTATCATGCCAGCTTCATTGAAGCAAGACTCGAGCCTCGAAAGCCGGTCTTATGTCGTGCCTCGAAAGCCGACGTTTTTATACTTTGTTATCATACACATACATCATCATACATTGCATCATCATTGCATCATCATAAAATGCATCATATATGCATATACATATTTGTTTATGTTGCAGGAGCCGGTTTTCAAACCGGGTTACATTGTAACTCTGCAGGAACAAACAAATCTTTAATAGCCAAAATGGCTGGATCTTCATCATGGTTTATCATAACCAGTATTAAATGACTGAGATATCAATTCTCCTATTTTCCCGGGGTACAATTCCAGCCGGGTCACATATAATACCTGGTCATTTAATTGACCGGGTTTTTGGTTATTCAACATGTGCTTTGTAGAAGATTACAGCACTTATGGATTTTCCCACACATATATGTCGGGTTGCACTGCAACCACGGCCAAGGATTTATTTCATCACAAAGGCATCATACAGTGGATCTGAGTTTATTCTACAGTGGAAGGAATAGTCCCGAGTCGCCGCAAGCAATACGACCCGGCACTTGGGGGCTACATTATTCAAATCAACATTACATCAAGTATGAAAGTCCCATGTCACTGCAAGCATGCACCACGGCACTTGGGGGCTAATGCATGGTCATTTTTACTAGTCTCATTGAAGACCCGGCCCATCACATAATGATAAGCCGGCCCTTGGGGGCTACCAATTGCTCTTGTCAAAAATTCAAAGAACACAAGCCTTAATAGTGACCCGAAGCTTGGGGGCTACATCATATGCTGTTCTTTTCAAAGGAGTACATGTAAGTTCCAAGTCGTTGCAAGCAAACGACCCGGCACTTGGGGGCTACAACAGTCAGTTGTTTAAATAGATCAAAAGGCTCAAGTTGAATCCCGGCCCATCATATACGGATGAGCCGGCCCTTGGGGGCTACACATGTGAAGTGCAAAATTCTCAGTTCATGATTGAAGACTCAGACGGATAACCCGGATTTTTCTCGAACTTAAATCCCACAGATTATCTCCTCCAAGCTATTCAGACAAGCTAGCTCAACATCATACCGATTTTTTATTCATCAAAGTCTGAAGCATTGAAAGTTGGCACAACATCAGACGGATTTTTTTCTTTTTATCAAGCCAAGACAGTTTGAAGACAATTCAAAAATATCATCAGGGTTATTTTTTCTGCATGGAACCAACATCAACATATTGATATGGAAGAAATTCAGGAGCTTAGCATGAATAAATCCAAGCTAATCTGGGGGCTAATGTCGGGGATATAACTCCACGATATGACCTGGCTCATGACGTTAAGTCGCCATGGACTTAAGTCATCTCTGACGTTAAGTCATCCCTGGACTTAAATCATCCCTGACGTTAAGCCGCCCTGAGACTTAAGTCATCTCTGGGCTTAAGCCGCCCTGAGACTTAGTCATTTCTGGAGATGAGTCCTGAAGATGAGACCCGGCCTGCTACAGTGCCAGGAAGTTAACCCGGCCTGCTACAGTGCCAGGAAGTTAACCCGGTCTGCTACAGTGCCATGCCTGGAGTTAACCCGGCCTGCTACAGTGACCCGGGCGAGGTTCTGTCAAGAAAGAGACAAAATACAAGATGGAGACCCTTTAACTTGGAAGACACGGATGACTTAGAGTAGGACTCCAATCACGGGTATAACCCAGAATCTCATGTAAGCCGCCCCTTCAACTTATATAAGGAGGGGCAAGGCACCCGAAGAGGGACATGTTTTTTAGAGGTTAAGATAGACAGATGAGTCTCGAGACAGATGTTCTGGCAGGTCTAGAGACAGATGTTTTGATAGCTCTCGAGACAGAGTCAGGGAAATAGCACCCTTGTAATCGAAGCTATGATCATCAATATCAATCAAGTAGGACGTAGGCTTTTACCTCCACCGTGAGGGGCCGAACCTGGGTAAAACTCGCGTCTTCTCGATTCCGATCAACCCCGTTCAAGCTACTACCTAGTTGTGATGGCCTCACGACTAAGTCCTTTCACGAGGACATCTGCCATGACAAAAACCACGACAGTTGGCGCCCACTGTGGGGCGGCGCACGGTGGTATTATGTTCTTGGTGGGATCTCTTCTAGGGATCGAGAAGCTCGTGATTGACTGGATGAAGAAGGCCTAGCTTGGAAGGATCTGCATCAGCTTTGAGTTCATCAGTCCAGACTTACGACCCATGAGATTTGAGTTCGGAAAAAATTAGGGTTGCGGTCGTCTGCCGCTACTGTCCAGCGATTCATCTGATTGTTCTCGAGTCGCCAAGACCGACGAAGTTCTGAAGAGGACCCGTCCGATCAGCCGCTACCCTCGCGTATATATGTACCTGTCGCGGCATGTATGCCTGTTTCTGTTGCTGTTTCTACTCAAGACTCAGAGGTTCAGGGATCGAATCCCAGCTGGTCAATCCAATGCACAAAGATTTGAGTTTTCTCAAGCGGACACGGTCTAGACCCAGATGCGGATACGGCCACGACCCGGAGGATGAGGACGTGGATCAGTAAACCCAAGTACTACCCGGAGAATGACTCGGACCCCGCCTCCGAGTCGCCCCCACGGCTTCGAGCCGCCCGCCTCCGCCGTGGCTCTGCCTCCGAGCTAGCTGCCCCGGCCGCCGTCGCCGCCTCTGCCATGTGCCGCCGGCGCGCCTCCTCATCGTCGCTCCATCGCCAAGCCGCCTCTTGCTTCTGCCGTGAGCCACCGGCGCACCTCCTCCTCGTTGCTCCATCGCCAAGCCGCTGTTTGCCTCTGCCGCGAGCCGCCTCCGAGGCCCTCCTCTGTCGCCTCGTCCACGAGTCGCCTCCGAGGCCCTCCTCCTCGTTGCTCCATCGCCGAGCTTGTGTCTGGAGCGCAGATATATCATTCTGTCGAGCTTGCAGATCTTGTTCATGAGGCAGTTTGGACGAGGTTGCCTGAACAACCAACCCAGTATTACGTAGGAAGGTGCTTTTGGCACTGTTAGTGGAGAGATACTGACCCACTGCAGCAAGAGGTGACATTGTGGTTATGGTTGCCTCATCACCTTCAGGAGGTTGTTGCGGTTCCACCATTTGTTCCATAGCTTGCTAAAAAGTTGAGTTTGTACATTAGTAGTACCAGAACAAAAGTTATTAATGAGGCAGCAAAACTAAACATAATAGCTTTGGTTTATATACATAACTTATTATGGTGAACCCGTGTAAAATATTAGTTGTATTTTACTGCAAAGTACATAATAAAACCAGGTTCCAAACATATGACCATATACCATGGCAAATGTATTGTCTATTTCTTCACATTGTATTGACAACTAAGATAAAGAGACAAAGTTTATAATACGGCGAGCATAATATGACATCATTCATATCACAAAACTACTGAGATCAGACAAACAGGCAATTGTAACATTGTGTGCAGCACGGAACTAGATTACAGATCAAGAGCAAAGGAACATCGTTCCTCTCTTTTAAACCTTGTAAAGTGCAATGATACGTTCAGAAAACTATGTATAAAATTGAAAAGACTAACAGACATTGGCTGCAAACCATGTAGTTCAATGCACCACAAGTCAGAGTAACCAGTAGTTCAAAGGGCCTTAGGATAAAGGACTTACTACAGTGGCTTTGACTGGTGTAGTCATGCGCTTCGTCTTGCTGGTGTGATAGTCCTTGAAGATTTCCACCGCATTTAGTTCAGGTTCTTTTTGGTCCTTGCGGGCTTTCCTCTGCATTTGGAACAAGTCAATATAGATCTGATAATATGGCACAACCAAAATAGTGAAACAGTAACTAGTTACCAGAGCCTCGCAGTGTGCAATATAGCTACGAGATCCTGTCGTCTGTTGGAATTTCACTTTTGTACGGTTGGCCTTGTTCTTTGAACAGTTCACCTAGAAGAAGATAGATTTGTGAGGGACATGCGTAAATAGGAGTTCAACATGTGATCTGATCACATCTATATAACATACTTGATACTTTGGATCAGACTAGTGTTTAACAAGGGCTGCCCAGTCTTCATCCGTTATATTTTCCACTGGAGATGTTTGGGCAAGTTCATTGTTAGCCTTGCCTTCAAAGTGAGTTTTCCTCAGATTATACTGATACTATCGCAGAGCAGACTTGAAAACATGAGTGCATGCTTGTCTGGTTGAATCATCTTCCGATCCAACTTGAACCTCATCTGTTCAAAATTATAGGAGTCTCATTACCAGCAACCTAGAAAGTATGGGACAGAGCAAGACGATATTACTAAGTTCCATAAATAACCATACTTATAGATAAATGGTCGAGGAAGGTGTTAAACTGGATTTTATCTTTGTCATTCCTGTACTGAATCCATGTTGGGAGGATACGTGCATGACACCTAACAGCAACGGCTGCCTCTGATACTAACTTGGCTGACTCTGTAGCATCACGTGGCCTTTTTAAAGCTGACTCAAAATGGATCTCCATTCTTCCTCCTTTAGATTTAGTTAACCTGTCGAGCATTATCCCTGATGTCTGTTTCCTCTTGCGCCTAGGTGCTAGTTCAACAACGAACATGGGAAGTGTTAGTGTACATCAAACTGTGAGACTACATATAAAGAAGCATGCAACTGTAAATTGACTCGATCAACTACCGTCTTGGTGTTGAAGCTCACAAGGTTCATCTAATCTTGCCAAGTCCTCTTGTGCCAAGAGTGCTTCGGAAGTAGTGTCAGGTGGCAAAGGAGCTTGGGAACTTGCCGCTAGCAGAGTTGACGAACGAGTAAGTCGTACACATGTTAGTATGTGGAAGAAGGTGCTGCAACCACAAGGGTTGTCGTTGCTTGTTTGGTTCGTTTGTCTTTGGTATGTTTTGCAGGTGGTGTAGCAGGGGATACTGTGTTTGTACATTTATTCGATGGACTTCGACCTTCTCTTGAACTATCAGTACCAGCAGAATCTGCAGAGCTGTTCCGCTTCCGTTTCCATGCCTCCCGAGTAGTAACACCATCCCCTACCATTATGTGTACCTTCCTCTCTTTTTTCCATGTCAAGTCAAACCCACGAGAAAAAGGAATAAAAATTTAGTTCTTCAGAACTAATTGATGTGTGATTCAGACGAACTGAACTTTGATGTTAGACAACCGCATGATAGGAGGATGTAATATGTACGAAAAACAGGACGACATGAGATAATCAGACCTATGATGCGTAAACTAAGCAGAAGGCATTTCAATAAATTAGAAGCAATGCAATGGAAGCTAGACACCATATGAAAGATGCTACAAATATCACTCTGCCAAGTTAATAGTGTCTCGTCATAAGTGGCATTTAAACAAATGTCAAGCAGTACAAGCAATAAATCATATGCAAGATCCAAACAATATCACTCTACCAAGTTAAAGGTGTTTCATCATAAGTGATTGATGCAGGATAGACACAAACAGTACTTCGATGTTAGAACATGTAATAGACAGATGTAGTATATGCAAAAAAAAAGGAAGACATGCCATGTTAACATGTATAATGTGTAAACTAAGCAGATGCAATTTAATCAAATTAGAAGTAATACAAGCTAGACACCATATGCAACATGCAAGAAAATATCACACTGCCAAGCTAGAGAAAGCACCTGGGATGCTGGAGTAGGGTTGTTGGGCACATCATATTTACTTGGAACTTCTACTGCACTAGCAGTAGTAGCAGAATCTCTAGAGCACCTCCTTACCGGTGGCGCCAGATGACCGCCATTAGCCCCTGCCTTACTTTTTTCCTTCCTCTCTCTTATTTTTTTTGCCTTGTCAAGTCAAACCCACAAGAAAAATGAATAAAATTCGCTTTTCAGAACTCATTGATGCATGATGCTGATGAACACTACTTTCATGTAAGGCGACCGCATGATAGGAGGATTGAATATGTAAGAAAAAAGACAACATTGCATATTCACACCTATGATGTGTAAACTAAGCAGCAGGCATTTCAACAAATTACAAGCAATGAAAGCTAGACACCGTATGAAAGATGCAACGAATGTCACTCTACCGAGTTAAAACTGTCTCGTCATAAGTGCCATTTCAACAAATTAGAAGCAGTACAAGCTAGAAAACAATGCAAGATGTAGCCTATATCACACTCCCAAGTTAAATGTGGGTTATGATAAGTGATTGTTGTAGGTTACACAACAGTAGTACTTTGATGTAAGAACATGGCGTGATAGACAGATATTGTATGTTCTAGAAACAGGAACACGTGTCTTATTCACAAGTATAATGTGTAAACTAAGCAGATACAATTCAACAAAATTAGAAGCAATACAGCTAGACATCATACGTAACATGCAACCACATATAACAGTGCCAAGTTAGAGCGAGCACCTGTGATGGTTGGGTAGGGGAGATGTGCTCATCATCAACACAACTACGTTGACTGTCTATGCATGTGTTGTCTTGCAAATCTTGTTTGGAGGATGGCGGAGTAGAATCTATAGAGACCCTCCATTTCAGTTGGTCGGAAGGAGCACCATCATTCACTGCCTTGCTAATTTCCTTCCACTTTATTGATTTTGCATTGTGAAGTCAAACGACAAGAAAAAGGAATAAAAATCACTCTTCAGAACTCATTCATGCATGACACTGACGAACACTACTTGGATGTAAGGCAAACACATGATACAAGGATGGAATATGTACGAAAACAGGACGGCATGGCATATTCACACCTATTTGTGTAAACTAAGCAGAAGACATTTCAACAAATTAGAAGCAATGCAAGGTAGACACCACATGAAAGATGCAACCAATATGACTCTGCCAAGTTAAAAGCGTCTCATAATAAATGGAGTTTCAACAAATTAGACATGGTACATGCTATAAATCATATGCAAGATGCAACAAATATCAAGCAGCATATACTAAAGGTGTCTCGTCATAAGTGATTGATGCGGGATACACAAGAACAGTAGTTTTATGTAAGGACATGGTTAATAGACAGATGTAGTATGTACCAAAAACAGGAAGGCATGTCACATTAACAGGTATAATGTGTAAACTCAGAATAATAGCAGATGCAATTTAACCAAATTAGAAGAATTGCAAGCTAGACACCATATGCAACATGCAACCACATATCACACTGCCAAGTTAGAGCAAGCACCTGCGATGGTGGTGTAGGGGAAATGCGGTCACCAACAACAGAGCTACGTTGACTATCTTTGTCTAGCCTTGTTGTTTGTTGAGAATCATGTGAGGAGGATGACACTGCACTCTTTAAAAGAGTAGTGCATCTCACACTAACCCACCTGTCTGACTGTCTCATCATACGTGATTGATGAGGGATACATAAGAACATTAGTTTGATGTAAGAACATGGTTAATAGACATATGCAGTATGTACCATAAACAGGAAGGCATGTCATATTCACAATATATGGCTAAGCAGATGCAATTTAACCAATTTAGAAGCAGTATACAAGGTAGACACCATATGCAACATGCAACCACATATGACACCATGAAGTTAAAGCAAGCACCTGCGATGCTGGTGTATGGCGAATGGGGTCATCAACTACAGAGCTACATTGACAGTCTTCATCGAATGGCACTGCACTCTTCTTTAGAGCGTCAAACCGCGCCTTTCCAATCCTCGATACAGACTGGAGCGATAGCTGTGTTTTCTTTTTAGAATACTGTGGTTCAGATTCTGAAATACCCATGCATAATAAAACAATAGTGAGAGAGTATGGGTGTAGTTTGTGCACAAGTAGTGCAGTGTAAAAGTATCAGATAGCTGGTGGGTCAAAAACAAATGTGTTGGTGCAATAATTTGCCTCCTTAAGTTTTGGAGATTGTTGACATAAACAGTGAGGGACTGATGTGTTTGCTAGTGCACAGAGTAACAGGTCCCTGAAGTCAAGAGGAGTTTGGTTCAAACTCCGATGAATATTCCCTGCGTAGCAGTGAAGGTTATCACCGAAGATTATGACAACAAGAGTGACCCCTCAAAAATTGCTGATGTGAAGCAATTGGTTCGGTGTTTTTCCGAAGGAAGTAACTACGTCCGAGAAAATTGAAGACGAAGTGAAGACGTAGCATTCATTTCGGCATTTCTTTTCTCTTATTGAGTCATAGGACCACCGTACTATTAAGAGGGGTGTAGCGTTCAAAACTTTGATTCTCTGATGCTAAACCCAAATCCTATGAAAGTCGTGAGAGAAATCTCCTTGTGTTCCGAGCAAATACTTGCCAACAAGAGACTGTGATCTTCTTCGCTGCGAGAGATTTGTCTCTGACCGAGGAGTTAGCATTACTTGCTCCTCAAGTAATGTTACCGTTGCTCTTAAAATCCAACCGTTGTGAACGTGTCGGTTGGCCATTGGCTGGACCGCATGTCCAAAATGGTCATTTCTCATCAGGGAAGGCTGCGGCTATAAATAGCCACCCCGCACCGGCGTTGTCCGGTGGCTGCTCCGTTTGACTGAGAAGATTGTTGAGCAACCCCCTCTCCGATAGATTTGAGTTTAAAATCCACCGAGAGAAAACCCTAGAGCCGAAAAATTAGATAGTGGTTCAGCATCACTCGAATCTAAGTCCAGTACGCTCCGCCTATTACTCTTGAGAGCTGCAAACTCTCTAGACGGTTAGGTGTCAATCTCTTCAGAGACCAAGAGTAATTGTGGTTCTCGAAGAAGAAGTCTGTAAAGGTTCGGAGATCGCCTCAAGCATCTACCACGAGTAATCGACATTGGTTGACGAACCAATTGTCGAGGAGAATAGGGCGAAGAGAGTTTATCTTCTGTGTTAAATCACAACCCCTCCAACCAGACGTAGTCCTTTTGCAGAAGGGCGAACTGGTCTACCAAATACCTTGTAGCCATCGAGCATCACTGGTCACCTCTGCTACTCTCCTTTACATTCGAACTAAGCCATGTGACATGTTTCAATTATGTGATTTACCTCGATGCATGTTTTAGTTTCCATTCGGTAGTTTCTATTCGCTCACTGTATACTGTTTTCATTCGTTCCGCTGCTGGGTTCCGAGAGTTTTGATATTTCCGAAAGAAAATTTAAAACTCCCATTCACCCCCCCCCCCCTCTGGTAGACATACTTCGTTCCTACAAAATGGCGGCAGACATATGATAGCTCTACAACATGCATGGCACACGAAATTAGATTCTAGGCTTTTGAAATATGAGCACAGGGATGGCTAGGAAGTGCAGGTAATCCTCCAGCAAACCACCACATGTGGTCCTATGAAAATAACAATCGACTGAAAACAAATAGGTCAGTCGATTTTTTCTGCACCGTCCGATCTACAAGGAACGGATAGATGGCTTCATCTACCTCCTGCCAGTCACTGTTGATGATCTTCCTCGAACCACCACAGACCACCGGCCCAAACCCCTGCCTCCGCCGCCCAGCCCTCCCCTCGTCCTCACCCCACCGCCGTGCTTGGCAGCGCCCCCCGGCCATCCCTTTAAGCCCGGCGGACCTCCAGATCGGGCGCCAGCAGCTCCTGCGCCACACACACCTCTAAGATAGACACTAACGCGCTAATTACGTGGCAAACAGGCAGACTAGGTGCTCCGCGTGCCTCCGCGGGTGGTGCTTCCTTTAATTGGGAATCAACTGACACTGAATTGAAATCCAGGCAGGCGACGGACCTCTAGCTAAAGTGAAATAGTAAATGGGGGGAAACCTTGTGCATCACGAGTTACTTGGAACATCTAGTATCAGGAAGAATGTGCAGTAAGAAGTGGTCAACTAGTTTCCTTCGTGGGATGAATACCGTGCAAGCAGACATGTATGATTTGCAAGAATAAGGGAAGAGGAGTACCAATATCGGCTTGCCATGCTGTGTCCTCCTTATGAACTTTCGACGATCTTCTTGTGGTTCGCTGGAAATCAGATGTTGTGGAGGACGGTGGAGCCTTGGACACACCCATGGCCAAGTTGGTGAGTGTGGTGCGGTGGCCCTCTGTCGGCGGCGGAGAAGCAGATCGGACGTGGCAAACGACGGCGTAGTGGGAACAGCTCCGGTGTGGTGGACGGTTGCGACGTTGGAGCAGGAGCGGTGAGGCGCAGGATGGAGGGGTTGAAGTGGCTCGGGTACGATGCACGTCCGTGTCGTGGAGGCAGCTCTGACTCGGCTTCAACTGCTAAGTCCTGGAGGGTGTTGCGATTGAGGTTGCGGTGGACGACGACGTCGGGGTATCGGCTCCGGCGTAATGGAGGAGGGCGGCGGTGGATAGGTGCGATGGGGTGGCGGACGGAGGAGGCTGGGGTTTCGCGGCTGGTGGAGAGGGAGTTTTGGTGCCCACGGATTATGAATGGGGAATCAGACGGGGGAGGGGGGGAAGCTAAGGGGGAACCATGTTTCCGGGACGCGCTTGTTTGAAATTTGGGGAAAGTTACAAACTTTGCCTCCATCTAAAATTTCGGACATGCCGCGGGTCGGGGGTAGGACGGTAATCTCACATGTCCAAAATAGTGGGCGGGAGTGATTTCGGCCGAGCGCATCGGCGTTTAGGCGCCCGCGGTATATGAATGTTTTTCGGAGGCGGTTGTGTGGCGTCTCGGTGAAGTTACAAACCTACCCCGGTTTAGACTTCTGGACATTGGGTCGATAGGCTTCACGGGTCAGAGTTAGGACGGTAATTTCCTTCTACCAAACATTGGTCTCGCGCGGTTTCGGGCGAGGAGAGGCTCTTTTAGCGCTTCGTTCAAAATTTTGAACTAGAAGCATTCACATTTACAGTACTCCTGAACTATTAGGATTGACCTTAATAGACCTCGTTAAATTTGACCTTGTATGATTGAAAACCTCATTAAATTATGCGCTTCTTTTGAAATTTTGACTCTTGAAAATCCTATTACTACTATTATTTTGGAATGGAGGTGGTAAATTTGAATGTATTTTGTACATGACTATATGTTATTATGTACAAAAGCAAAGCAAAGATTGATGCACCCTTAATTTAGGTATGATTTACAAATGCCATGATCTCAAATTCATATAATTGAATGCACTTCATGTTGAATTCGAATATTTGAAACCACCTTAAGTTGATTTCAAACGTATGCTAGTTCCTAGCTAGCTATTTAGAATGTTCACTATGTATATTTTGTATGTATAATGTGCTTTACACACACAACATAAACTATAATCATGTTTATATTTGAATTGCTAAAGCCATGCATTGCTTGGATTTCAAAATACTGACTCTATGGATCAATTATGTTGAATTATACCATACACATGCTCAAATTCGACAGAATATGGATGTTTGATACACCAATGATCGTACCATATGCGAATCGCAAATATCATGATCCCATCCAAATATTTGGATACAATTTTATATTTTAAATTGATGTGTACATCAGTCTTCTACGCGTACCCTCCTCACACACATGTGTTATCTTTCTCTCTCACAGATACGCGCACACGTTGTATATCCATCGGCCTTCTCTCTCGCACATCCTCACACTCTCTCCTGAGGTGTCTCTCGCACACACGCTGTCTATATATATCACCCTCCCTCCCTCTATCTCACAACTATCTATAACTCCTTTCACTAGTCTCTGTCACAAGAACTCTTCCACACGCATAGGCACGCACGATCTACATCGACCCTTTTCTCTATACATATACCTGCCTACGTGTCTCTCAGACGCTTAGGCCTATCTCGCACGCATTGTCGATCTCCACCTCTCTTACTAGTTGACGAATATGATTTTAGCAGAGCATTCAGTAGGATATCCCTTACAGCTAGGTTGGATGCATGGTAATAAGAGACAAGGATTTACCTTAGTTCGGGCCCTTGCGATCGAGGAAATACCCTACCCCTGGTCATGTATATTTGTGACTAGGGTGTGTACAGAGTACACTACGTGAATACCAAGGGATTCTGTGTATGCTATCGACAAACTAGGCCCCGGTCTTGTATAAACATACCTGGGGCCTAGGGTTACAATTCCTAGCCGGCTTTGTCAGTGAACACAAAGTCCTTCGCGGCTCTGGTTTCTTTGTCTTATGCGACTAGTCCTCCAGGGGATTTTAATGTATGCAACATGAATAATTGAAGTAACAATATGAGATCTAAAACTTAAAATACATATGATTTATTGTGTTAGAGTATAGTAGTACTGTATTGCATAGTTGTTAGATATAACATGCGAGAACATGTAGGGACGTACATTTGGAGGGCCTATAGAGAGAAATTCGACATAAAGTGGATTCAAATATTTGTATTCGTCATCATAGCATTTGTAACTCATATCTAGAGTTTATACGGTAGACGTGAATGTTTGTTCGCTCTTACGAAACCAATACAACAATATTGGGGTGGCGTGCGCCAATTTAGGCATGGGAGGTTGGCCTAGTCGGCTCCACGGAGAGAGCAAGAGAAGAGATAAATACACTAGCGGTCACTGTATTTGAAGCGAAAGCATAACACAGTCACCGGACTTCAAAATACGCTCATTAGGGTCACTATATACGTTTGACGGTGATTATACGGTCACTCGCTCACCGTTCAGCATCGTATTGCACTCTGTTGACCGGCCAAATAGTCTTCATGGCACTATGTTGACTGGTTAAATTTGCCACGTTCCTTGTGGGTCCCACCTGTCAGTTGGCAAAGGAAAGAGATAAGATAAACAGAAATTTACGCAGGCACGACAAGACTCGAACCCTTGCGCGTGAACCACCTGGCTGTGTATGTGTGTGTCAGGGCCTGATGTGTGTGCATGCATGTGTAGGTTGAGCACTTGAGCATGAGCGTGTGTGTTGGTCGTGTGGTGAGTGCATGCATGCGTGCGTGCATGTGTGTCTGCGTGTGTGTGCATGCATGCATGCGTGTGTGCGTGTGAGTGTTGCATGCATGCAGTTCGTGTGCATGCGTGTGTGTGTGTATAATCACCACACACGCACGCATTTTCCTCTTCCAACGCTCGTAGAGCTCGAGCGGTGTCCACAATCTCTTGTGCATTTGGGATCCTGGGAGGCAGCTGATCCACCAGTGGTTGTGTGGCCCTCCGGTGCTGTGCGCTACTGGAAACAGCCGGCGACTCAGGGCGTTGCCTCTTGGTGCGGCTCTGGTGAGGGGTCGAGTGAAGCCAGTGCTGACTATGGGAGTAGTTTGCCTGCTGCGTCACTGCTGTCTTGAGCATCTCAATGGCGTTCCTGGCCTCCACCTAAGCCAGACCGTCCCCTTCAATCGGAATTGCTGCCAAGTTGTGAGTCGCCGCTAGGACATTGTCCACCGGGTTGGAATAGTGTCCAATTGGGGTCTGGAACCGGCGAGGCGGCAGTTGCTGCTGCGGAACCGGCGTCTGATGTTAAGCTGGCTGTCGTGGTGGTGGCCCCTCTGGAGATATAACACCAGCCTCCAGGTTCACCAGAGCCAGCGGATCATTCGGCATGGTGAACAAATGTGTTGGCTCGATCTGGGCCGGAAGCCGGCTTTGGTGCCGCCTCTGGTGGACGAACTCTGGCTCCGCTTGCCGGCGACTCAGATAGAGGGCTTCCTCTTCCAAGCGCTTTGTCTCCTCGATAAGCCGGGCTTGTGCTTCCGCCATGCGGGTGTTTTCAGCATTGATATCCTCCTGGATCTTGGTCATCTGCTCACGGCACTTCATGATATCTGCATTGCGCGCTGCCGCGTTCTCTACAGTCACTGGCTCGGCAAGAGATTCGCCAGAGTGTTCATCAGCTCCGCAAGCGCCTGCGCCCCGGTCTTTTGCGAGCTGGTGGCGGCTGCGCTGGCCCCTCCTGAGCCGGCGATGGTAAGATTCTGCCCGGCCGCTGGATCCGCCGGGTCGCAAAGGGGAGGTGGGTCCTGCCTGCCTGCCCTGTAAACCGCAGCGAACCGAGGCGGCTCGAGGGCTTCAAGAAAAACTTCATCAATGCATCCCCCTAGTCTCCCATCATATAAGGGACGGATCAACTCGGTTTCTCCCATCGAGGACTCGCCATCAGAATAAACAAGCGTATCATCTCCGGATAGGGAATTCTCCGACAAGGCCACCCCTTGGGTGAACACTACGAAGACATGCTTCTGGCCGACTTGTGGCGGGCCGGGTTTCGGCTGAGGGGGTCTGGCGCGGCAGGCTGATTCAGTGCTGGTGACAGCCTCCAATCCGGCGGCCGACTCGCCGACAACACCGATGAAGGTATGGATCTTGCCGAAGGGGACCCGGTACCCGTACTCAATCGAGTCGGCCTCGGGGCCCCAGTATGAATCATCGATGTAGAGCTTTCCACGGCGGCTCTTCATCATCTGACCAACCGCATACTTCCCGAACCCTGGGAGAGCTCCCGCTAAGAACTCAACTCCTCCGTGCGTAGGCCCCACGGTGGGCGCCAATTGTCATGGTTTTAGCACGGCAGATGCCCTTGTGAAAGGACTTGGAGATGAGGCCATCGCACGAAGGTGGAAGCCTAGCGGGGTTGATCAGGAACGAGAAGACACGAGTTTACCCAGGTTCAGCCCCTCACGATGGAGGTAAAAGCCTACGTCCTGCTTGATTGTATTGCTTTGGATCTCGATTACAGGGATGTAGATTCGCTAACCTAGCTCTCGGGAGATTGCAACTTAGTCTTTTCGCCCTAGGCGCTCCCCTTTATATAACAGGTTGAGCCCTAGGATTACATGAGAGCCCGGGTTGTAATCTTAACCCGTATCCTACTCTTACTCTAACTGACTTGTTCTTCAAGGTAAGCTTTATCTTGTCTTTCTCCTTAAGCCGGCCCACGTACTGAGCCGCCTCTTTACACCGGGCCTCTGTCAAGCCAGCCCACTGGGAGTCTTCAAGGCCCAGCAGCGAGGTAACCCATTGAACAGTATGGCTCTATGGCCGGGTCATCCTCCTGCCGGGTCTCCAATGCTGGGAAATATCCCCAACACACAGCGACCGCGATCTCGTTGACGTCACCGTAATGGGGAAGGAAGTCAAATAGAAAGTAGGATTAGCGCGATGATTGCGGCCGGAGGGGCGAAGAGGACGCCTTTTTACGGGATTTAGTAGAAAATTTTGTGTCATTATAATCGGGATTTCCATCGATGTACCGTGCGAAGGCAAAGAACCAAGTGTTATCTTCACAATTTTTTTTTGATACGCGCGCGCGCGTTAGAGCGCACGATTTCCGACCGGCTGCGCTTGTCCTAATTAAGTAAGTTCATCAGGGTGTATTATTGATAATTAAGGAAAGGGCGGGCCCCACCCAAGTGAAAATTAGGGGGGCGATTAATTGGGGATGGAAAGGTCCATGCGCATTCACCAGACGAGGATTAAATGGAAAGTAAAGTGGGCCAACGTGCATGCAACCATGTGCTACTTGTATCGTCAAAGGAGAAGGTAGGGCCACTGTAAATACATGGAAACGGCTGCAGTTATTAATTCAGAAAGAAACAGACTTGGTTGGAAGTTGATTGAGGTTGCGAGAAGGGGATCCGCGCGTTGGCACGCGCGATCGCGGAAGAGTCTTTTCGAATATGAATCCCACCTACAACATCTAAAAAAACAAATCCCACAGACCGAACGGGTGGGGAGGTCTGGACGTCTGCGACGTCAAACTCCGAAACTTTGGTCCCATCCCACCCCACAACTCTCCAGGCTCCAGCCGTCCGGCTTTGCAAACTCCGCACAGTCAAAACCGATTGACCGGTCGTCACCGGTACCACTATTCACACCGGAACCTTCGCTGCTCGGCCTACGCCAGCTACTTGCCGGCTGGTCTCCACTGCCCCAAAACCCCACCTCCCAGCCCATTCTCCCACCTTTTGATCCCCTAGCCCGCATCAGTCATCCCCTAGTTCGCCGGATAGCCATGGTGTGCAGCAAGATCACGTACTACAAGATGTTGACGCTGGAGCGCCGCGCAGAAATCACAGCGGCAGTAGGCGCCACAGACCTCCGTTCCCAAGCTCACTTTGCGGCGGGCCAATCCCCGAGTCCTCTAGAGCTGAGCTCTGAGGAGGAAGGCGATCCAATGTTCATGGCAGAGGTCGCGACACAGAAGGCCCCCGTGGCGAAGGAGACGATGGACGTCGACTTCGTGCCGGCGTCCGGGTCCCCCATGGTGCAGGCGGACCAGTGGTTCAACCTGGCGATCCTAAGGAAGCACCGGGCGGTGGAGGCTCAACTCGACAGGGAGCGCGCGGATGCCGCTGCCATCGAGGCCCTCCTACAAGCAGAACCGGATGTCGTGGTCATTAACCGGGCGGCGGAGGCTCAACTCGACGCGGAGCGCGCGGATGCCGCTGCCATCGAGGCCCTCCTGCAGGTGGAACCGGACGTCGTGGACTTGAACCGGGCGATGGAGTCTCAACTCGACATGGAGCACGCGGATGCCGCTGCCATTGACGCCCTCCTGCAGGCGGAACCAAACGTCATGGATGTGAACCGGGCGGTGCTCGCGTCCATGCAGAGCGCCATCACGCTCCGCGTGAACGAGTAGCTGGAGGCCGTGGACAACCACACCGCAGAGACACACGTCGGCAGCTCCGGCTGGTTCGCGTCGGCAGCCAAAGGCGACGAGGCCAGCTCGTTCCGTGAGCAGTGATAGTTTTTCTTTATGTTGTTGTTTTCAGGGATCATTTGCTGTGTAAAAACATATTTATATTTAATAAATCGGCCATATAAACAAACTGTATCGACGAAAATTAGGTGTCAGCTATTGGATGGCTGAGTTTGCTTTGATCACATGCGGTTTCTCCCTCCGTCCAGGTGTATAAGTCACCTTACAAAAATTAGATATTCCCAAAATGCTTAGGCGCAATGCATTAAATTCCGTCATTGTTCCCCTCACTGCCTCGTTCATCAGCGAGCAAAAAATTTCTTTGTATTATTTCGTGATTTGAATACAAGCATACTTTCTCAAAAAAGTGAGCAGGAATTTTGGCCGAACCACACGCGTGGAGGAAATGGCGACGGCGGGGCGGGCTAGTTTGGCCCATGGTCGGATTGCTGACATGTGTTCCCACATGCTAGTGAAATGCCAAGCCGGTTGGCGTTGAGCGGCAGGGTAGATCGACCGTGTGCTGGTCTGATGCGAACGCGACAGGCGTGCTGTGAGTGTTCCTTTTCCTCGTTTTAAACTTGTGAAGATAACCCCCAATATTCATCTTCTGAGCCCAGGCTCATCTGCAC
Source organism: Elymus sibiricus (assembly GCA_039707655.1). Classification (NCBI taxonomy): domain Eukaryota; kingdom Viridiplantae; phylum Streptophyta; class Magnoliopsida; order Poales; family Poaceae; genus Elymus; species Elymus sibiricus. The sequence continues at coordinate 147,621,399 of CM077668.1, read as the reverse complement.
CCGCCCTGACGAAAAAAATCAAAACAAATACTAGAAAAATTCAAAAAATTCAATTTTTTTGCATGGTCGATGATTTGATGCGTGAGGTCCGCTCCAATTTTCAAATCATTTGCACATCTGAGCAGCTCTCGACAAAAAAGACAAATTCGGGGCAGTTAAAAAGTTTACTGTTCATGCACTGTTCTGACCCAATTTGTCTTTTTTGCCGAGAGTGGCTCAGATGTCCAAATGATTTGAAAATTGGAGCGGACCTCAACAAATTTTCTACCATGCAAAAAAAAAAATTGGAATTTTTTGAATTTTTTTGAATATTTTGTGATTTTTTTTTCTCACCGGGTGCAGGTGAGCCTGGGCACCGAATCGCCGCACTCCTCAAAAAAACTCTTCCGCGATCGCACGTGCCAACGCACGGATCCCCTTCTCACAACCTCAATCAACTTTCGACCAAGTCTGTTTCTTTCCAAATTAATAACTGCAGCCGTTTCCATGTATTTACAGTGGCCCCACCTCCTCCTTTGACGATACAAGCAGCACATGGTTGCATGCACGTTGGCCCACTCTACTTTCCATTTAATCCTCGCCTGGTGAATGCGCATGGACCTTTTGATACGTCTCCAACGTATCTATAATTTGTGAAGTATTCATGCCATGTTTATTATAGTTTTGTATGATTTTGCTGCACTTTTATAAGGATTTTATATGATTTTCATGGACTAACATATTAACCTAGTGCCTAGTGCCAATTGCTGTTTTCTGCTTGTTTTTGGTTTTCCAAAAAATTCATATCAAATAAAGTCCAAATGCAGCGAAACTTTTTCACGATTTTTTCTGGAAGGAAACGGACCCAGGAAGCTTCGGGGAAGCAGCAGAAGAGCCACAGGGGCCCCACGAGCCACCTGGGCGCGCCTGCCCCCCCTCCCCCCAGGCGTGCCCTGGTGCCTCGTGGGCCCCCTGTGGCACCTCTTCGCGTGATTCCAACGCTGAAAATCATATATATTCAGAAACCCCTGAAAGTTAACCTAGATGAGTTTTTACGCCGCCGCAAGCCTCTGTACCAAGGAGATCCCATCTGGAACCCTTTTCCGGCACCTTGCCGGAGGGGGGAATCATCACTGGAGGCCATCTTCATCATCCCGGTGGTCTCCATGACGAGGAGGGAGTAGTTCACCTTCGGGGCTGAGGGTATGTACCAGTAGCTATGTGTTTGATCTCTCTCTCTCTCTCTCGTGTTCTTGATTTGGCACGATCTTGATGTACCGCGAGCTTTGTTAATATAGTTAGATCATATGGTGTTTCTTCCCTCTCTATCTTTGTTGTGATGAATCGAATCTTTTCCCTTTGAGGTTTCGTTATTGTCGGATTGAATATTTCAGATTTGAGAACACTTGATGTATGTCTTGCATATGAATACCCGTGGTGACAATGGGGTATTATATTGATTCACTTGATATATGTTTTGGCATTCAACTCGCGGATTCCCGCGGTGACATTGGGGTAATCTATGCATAGGGGTTGATGCACGTTTTCATTATCTTTTCTCTGATAGAAACCTTGGGGTGCTCCTTGAAGTTCTTTGTGTGGATTGAATGTTATGATTATGAAGTTGTTTGATGCATATCGTATAATCAACTCAAGGATACTTGTGGTGACATTGGAGTATCTAGGTGACATTAGAGTTGGTTGATGTGTATCATATGATGTTATTTTAGTACGAACTCTAGGGCTATTTGTGACACTTATAGGAATGGCTCAATAGATCGATCGGAAAGGATAACTTTGAGGTGGTTTCGTACCCTACAAACAATTTCTATCTTATGTTCTCCTCTAATAGGAACTTTGGAGTGATTCTTTATCGCACGTTGAGGGATTGTTATATGATCCAATTATGTTAGCATTGTTGAGAGATTGCACTAGTGAAAGTATGAACCCTAGGCCTTGTTTTTAAGCATTGCAATACCGTTTGTGCTCACTTTTGTTACTTGCTACCTTGCTGTTTTTATATTTTCAGATTACAAAAACCTATATCTACTATCCATACTACACTTTTATCACCATCTCTTTGCCGAACTAGTGCACCTATACAATTTACCATTGTATTGGGTGTGTTGGGGACACAAGAGATTTCTTGTATTTGGTTGCAGGGTTGTTTGAGAGATACCATCTTCAACCTACGCCTCCCACGGATTGATAAACCTTAGGTCATCCACTTGAGGGAAAATTGCTACTGTCCTACAAAACTCTGCGCTTGGAGGCCCAACACGAGTCTACAAGAATAAGTTGTGTAGTAGACATCACCTTTCCATCCCCAATTAATCACCCCCTTGATTTTCACTTAGGTGGGGCCCGCCCTTTCCTTAATTATCAATAATACACCCTGATGAACTTACTTAATTAGGACAAGCCCATCCGGTCGGAAATCGTGTGCTCCGACGCGTGCGCGCGCGTTAGCCATTCCAAAAAAAAGAAGTATGAAAGTTCAAAAGGAACTGACGGTGTACAGCACACTTGTCGCGTTCGCGTTGCACCCCGACACAGTCGGTTTGGCACATCGCTCACCGAATGGAACGCGCTTCGTCTTGCGTTTTCGCTCACTTGCAGGACCGCAGTTGAGAGCAAACTGACGGTAGGCAAACTTTCCCCCTCCATCTCCCCCTCGCCGCCCCCCCCCCCCCACCCGCGTCGGCTGAATTTAGAAGAGAGAGATGACTGATGTAAAAAACACACACTAGAAGAGAGAGACGAGGAGGGAGAGATTGTACCACGGATTCCAAGAAATTTGTTGAGAGTGTGAGGTGGGCCATGTGTTAATAAGCACTCCATACTCTAGTGTAGATGCCTCCGTCCTAGTTTATTGGTCCCCTTCGTATTTTGTGTCAAATTTTGACCTTAGATTTAACTAAAATAATATTAATGCATGTCACCAAAAATAATATCATTGGAAACTATGTTCAAATACGAATCGAACGATATAATTTTTTATGACATGCATTAAAAAAATTGAGTTGAAATTATGGTCAAAATTTGGCACGAAAAACAAAGGTAGTACTACTAGTACTAGTACTAGTACTCCTACTGCTATTGGACTGGCTAGACGTGGCGAAATCCTAGTAGCAAGCGCATGCGCGAGAACAAACATTCACGTGTTTGAATACAAATTGGAAACCATTTTCTGTTTGAATACAAATTTATGTATGTGCTTGTACATGGTATATTGTAAGTTGAAAAGTGAAACGAAGATTGAATGCCCTTTAGATATGATTTGCAAATGCTATGATCACCGGTTCAAATATTTGAATCCACTTTACGTTGAATTCTAATATTTGAAACTTTTTTTAGGTTGGATTTAAGTACCAAGTGTCTTCTTATGCATAATGTGTCTCACACACCCAACATAGAGTGTTGTCACGTTTTTTTCTTTGACACACGCTCTCTCTGTATTGCACACCCACTCGGTCACTCTCTCTGTCTCGCACACACATGCATAGCACCTCTCTTCCTCTTTGTGCATGTCACACATGATCAACCTCTTGAGGTATCGGGATTGTATCTCGCTCACCAGGTCGCTCTTCGACACATGCCTAGGTCACTCTATCTTTTTTTAAGCATACATTCTTCTTTCTCTACACCCCTATGTACATCGGTCGATCGATCGATCTCTGGACCCACCCTAGTCCCATTTCAATCGATCTACAGCTAGATGGTACATGACCGACTAGCGTACACACAAACACCCCCCCCCCACTCTCCACCTCACACAATCATTTCTATCATAAACACATACCAAAACCTTGATTTGCACGACACACACTCGATCTCTCCACATCTATCGATCTCGTCAAGGTGTGTCGGGTCATGAACCGAAGGGATTTGTCACTACTAAGATGGGGAGCGACACGTAGTGGACAGCTCACAAAACCGACCTAGGTAACTACTTTTCCAAGCAACTTACATAGTATAGTTACTACAGCCGGAACATGGTAAGTTGGACACCTAAATGCGAGCACGGAGCGGGCACACCTCAATTATTCCTTCAAACAGTCGGACACCTCAATCAGCACACCTCAAATACATACAAAGACAGGCAACACACATTGTCCGGCTACTTAATCAAGTGTTACGCTTCACGAGTTGAAAAGGAAAGGGCGGTACACTAATTATACTGGTACATATGCTAATATGAATAACTATTGTACACGTGGGCTACTAGGCTGGATATAGGTGAGGTGCCAACTTCATACTATATGATTTCGGTCTTATTCTCTACAAGTGTTACGGTTTACAAGTTCGAAATGAAAAGGCAGTGCACTGACAGCACCCCTGTCGCGTTCACGTCGCACCCCAGACGGTCGGTCCGGCATGCTCTTCTGATCCAAGGGAACATGGGTCATCTTGCTTTGTCACTGACATGTGGGATCGCATGTGAGCAAAGGGCATTTGCGACGTTGCCACACCCGCAACTGACTACCCTGGCCCACAAAAAACCCTTGTCCCTCGCCCGCGTGCATTCCCCCCCCCCCGGCGCCAGCTGCCCGCATTCATACCGTTCGTCCGCATGCCGCTGATACGTCTCCAACGTATCTATAATTTTTGATTGTTCCATGCTATTATAGTATCAATCTTGGATGTTTCTATATGCAATTGTATGCAATTATATATCATTTTTTGTGACTAACCTATTAACCCAGTGCCTAGTGCCAGTTGCTGTTTTTTGCTTGTTTTTGGCTTTTCAGAGAAACAGTACCAAATGAAGTCCAAATGCCACAAAACTTTTTGGAGATTTTTTTCTGGAGAAAACAAACCTGGGAAGCTTTGGGAGGAGGCCAGAAGCCTCACAGAGGCTTCACAAGCCACTAGGGCGCGCCCAGAGGGGACGTCGTAGTACCTTGTGGGGCCCACGTGACTCCGTTTGACATAATTCCACTTCTATAAATTCACAAATATTGGGAATCCCCCAGAGATCCAGAAGAGAAAACCTTTCCGCCACCGCAAGCCTCTGTTCTTCCGCGATCCCATCTGGAGGCCTTTTTCGGTACTCTGCCGGAGGGGGAATCGATCACGGAGGGCTTCTACATCAACCTTGCTACCCTTCCGATGATATGTGAGTAGTTTACCACAGACCTACGGGTCCATAGCTAGTAGCTAGATGGCTTCTTCTCTCTCTTTGATCTTCAATACAATGTTCTCCTCGATGTTCTTGGAGTTCTATCCGATGTAATCTTCTTTTGCGGTGTGTTTGTTGGGATCCGATGAATTGTGAGTTTATGATCAGATTATTCATGAGAAATATTTGAGTCTTCTCTGAACTCTTTTATGCATGATTGTTATAGCTTTGTATTTCTCTCTGATCTATCGGTTTAGTTTGGCCTACTAGATTGATTTTTCTTGCAATGGGAGAGGTGCTTTGTGATGGGTTCAATCTTGCGGTGCTCAATCCCAGTGATAGAAAGGGACATGACACGTATTTGTATTGTTTCCATTAAGGATAAAAAAGATGGGGTTTATTCATATTGCTTGAATTTGCTTCTCTTCATCATGTCATCTTGCTTAAGGCGTTACTCTGTTTCACACTTAATACCCTAGATGCATGCTGGATAGCGGTCGATGGGTGGAGTAATAGTAGTAGATGCAGGCAGGAGTCGGTCTACTTGTCTCGGACGTGATGCCTATATACATTATCATTGCCATGAATCCTTCATAATTATTTGCTTTTTTTATCAATTTCCCAACAGTAATTTGTTTACCCATCGTATGTTTATGCGCTCAAGAGAGAAGCCTCTAGTGAAAACTATGGTCCCCGGGTCTATCTTTATTATATAAAAAACCTAAAAATACCTTTCTGCAATTTATTTACTTTTATTTTAATTAGTAGTTTAGTTTATTTATTTACCTCGATAAGATTTAATGCTTGCAAATAATCGCTAAGAGGATTGACAACCCTCTTATTTGCGTTGGGTGCAAGTGTTTGCTTTTGTGTGTGTGAGGTGCGCTTAACGGAATTTGCTTGGTTCTCCTACTGGATTGATAACCTTGGTTTTTAACTGAGGGAAATACTTATCTCTACTGTACTGCATCATCCTCTCCTCTTCGGGGAAATACCAACGCAGACTACAAGTAGCAGGAAGAATTTCAGGTGCCGTTACCAAGGAGACATCATCAAAATTACCAAGTACCTTCGCACAAATTATCATTCACTTGCATTTACTTTATTTACCTTTTATTTGCATTTGCCTCTCATTTTCATCTCCCCCACTTCTATTTTTTTTACAAAAATACAAAAATATTTTATTTGCTTGTTTTCTAGTTTACTTGCTTTGCTTGACACTGTTATCATGTCTGAATTTGAGAAAGTTGTGATTGAAAGTGCTAGTGAGGATAGCGGTAGTGAATCTCTTGGGGATAAAACACATTCTTTTGATCTTAATCATGACCCCCCAGAGACTATCTCCCCCAGTAATTTTAAAACTAAAGTTTATCATGTGGGAAGTGGTAATATTATTGGGAAAAACATTATTCAAGAGTTCTTTAATTGCGCGGGAGTTATACCAATAGTTAATGGATCCATTATTGATAAAACAAATTGTTATGTGGATGCTATTGCAATGCTTGTGGTTAAATTAGAAAGAAATTTTTTACATATCCACCCCGCCTTATAAAAAATATTTTATGAACTTCCCAACATCCATAATCCTAGGGCTAAGAAAATTGCCACTATAGTCCTTATGCATGAATTTGATTATATAATCCGAGAAGCTAGGGATATCTTTTTTTTTTCCTTTTACAAAATAAATTTTGAGCATCCTCCTATAGAGGAGATTCTTCATGATAAGGATACTATTCATAGGTTGGAATCTAAGGATTACTTTGCTTATGGTAAAAATATTAGAAGGAGAGTTCCATATGCCGAAATAATTAAAACTATGTACTAGCATGGTTGTGATAAATTTGAGTGGGTTACTAAAGGAATTGATGAGGGATTTAGTGAATAATTGTTCGAGGGTACGGCTAGAGATTCTATTGATGATGAGATACATGTTTTGTATGAGGACGTTTATGGTGATGATCCTGAGTTTGAAGTTATGAATGTTAAAATTACTAATCAAAGCCCCTTCAATTACCTAAGTTCACCCACAAGAAAGGAAGAGCATGAGAGTAGAGAATTAATGAGAAAAGTTTTGGAGGATTTAATCAAAAAGGACTTGGGAATGAAGGATGACAACACTTGAAACTATGCATTATGCCTAGCTAGGGGCATAAAACAATAGCGCTTGTTGGGAGGCAACCCAATGAATAAAATAAATTCTTACTTTTACCTACAGTTCTTGAGTGTTTGCATGATTATAGCTTCTGTTATGATTATGTTTTTATGTTTTAATTAATGTTTGTGCCAAGTAATGCCTTTGGGATGATTTGGAAGATAGTATAATTGATGCTGTTTGGAAAACAGAAAGTTTGCCATCCAGTACTGGATTTTTAGTTCTGTACTAGTGCGTCAGAAAAATCTGAAATTTTTAAACAGAATTGGTATATGAATTTTCCACGTTGTCCTAATTTTTCAGAATTTTCAGAGTTACAGAAGTATGGCTTTTAAATAGATCTTTACAGATTGTTCTATTTTAGACAGATTCTTTGTTTGTTGCATAGTTTGCTTATTTTGATGAATCTATGGATCGTATCGGGGGGTATGAGTCATGGAGAAGTTGGAGTACAGTAGAATTATGCCAATATTAAATATGAATCAATTTACCACAGTACCTAAAGTTAAAGATTTGTTTGTTATACTAACGGATCTCACTAGGTTTCTTTTGAGTTTTCTGTGCTGAAGTTTTCAAGTTTTGTGTGAGACTACGATGGACAAAGGAATAAGGAGTGGCAAGAGCCTAAGCTTGGGGATGCCCAAGGCACTCCAAGGTAATATTCAAGGAAGACTCAAGCGGCTAAGCTTGGGGATGCCCCGGAAGGCATCCCCTCTTTCATCTACAATCTATCGGTAACTCACTTGGAGCTATATTTTTATTCATCACATGATATGTGTTTTACTTGGAGCATCTTGTGAAATAGTTTGTTTGCTTTTTAGTTTGTCACAATCATCTTTGCTTAACACACCTTTTTGAGAGGGACACACATTATTCGTGATTTGTTAGAATACTCTATGTGCTTCACTTATATCTTTTGAGATAGGCAGTTGCTCTAGTGCTTCACTTATATCTTTTGGAGCACGGCGGTGATGATATTTTAAAGAAATAGTTGCACTCTCATGCTTCACTTATATCTTTTTGAGAGTCTCATGATAGCAATGGTAATATGCACGGGTTATGAATTTGGTCCTGATATGATAGGTATTCAAGAGGGATATAATAAAAACTTTCATGTAGATCACTGAATATGATAAATTTGATTCCTTGCAATAGTTTTGCGATATTAAGATGGTAATATGTGGGAGGTATTAGTAGATAATTGTGGTTTAGTAAGAATAATTGTGTTGAGGTTTGTGATTCCCGAAGCATGCACGTATGGTCTGTCGTTATGCTAAGAAATTGGAGCATGAATTATTATTGCTTGACTTCCTTTGAGTGGCGGTCGGGGGCGCGCGATGGTTAACTCCTACCAACCTCCCCCCTAGGGGCATGTGTAGTAGTACTTTGCTTCGAGGGCTAATAAACTTTTGCAATAAGTATGTGAGTTCTTTATGACTAATGTGAGTCCATGGATTATACGCACTCTCACCTTTCCGCAATTTGCTAGCCTCTTCGGTACCGTGCATTGCCCCTTCTCACATCGAGAGTCGGTGCAAACTTCGCCGGTGCATCCAAACCCCGTGATATGATACGCTCTATCACACATAAGCCTCTTTATATCTTCCTCAAAACAGCCACCATACCTACCTATCATGGCATTTCCATAGCCATTCCGAGATATATTGCCATGCAACTTCCACCGTTCCGTTTTTTATGACACACATCATCATTGTCATATTGCTTTGCATGATCATATAGCTGACATAGTATTTGTGGCTCAGCCACCGTTCATCATTTTTATACATGTTGTGCTAGCATCATTGCACATCCTGGTACACTGCCAGAGGCATTCATATAGAGTCATATTTTTGTTCTAGTATCGAGTTGTAAGTAAATAGAGGTGTGATGATCATCATTATTAGAGCATTGTCCCAGTGAGGAAAGGATGATGGTGGCTATGATTCCCCCACAAGTAGGGATGAGACTCCGGACGAAAATAAAAAAAATAGAAAAAAGAGGCGAAAAAGTGCCATGAAAGAAAAAAAAGAGAAAAAATAGGAAAAAAAGAAGAAGAAAAAAAGAGAAAAGAAAAAGAAAAAAATAAATGAGAGAAAAAGAGAGAAGGGACAATGTTACTATCTTTTTCCACACTTGTGCTTCAGAGTAGCACCATGTTTTTCATCTAGAGAGTATCCTATTTTGTCACTTTCATATACTAGTGGGAATTTTTCATTATAGAACTTGGCTTGTATATTCCGATGATGGGCTTCCTCAAATGCCCGAGGTCTTCATGAGCAAGCAAGTTGGATGCACACCCACTTAGTTTTCATTTTGAGATTTCATACACTTATAGCTCTTAGTGCATCTGTTGCATGGCAATCCCTACTCCTCGCATTGACATCAATTGATGGGCATCTCCATAGCCCGTTGATTACCCTCGTTGATGTGAGACTTTCTCCATTTTTGACTTCTCCTATTTATCTCTATCACCATACTCTATTCCACCCATAGTGCTATACCCATGGCTTGCGCTCATGTATTGAGTGGGAGTTGAAAAAGCTGAAGCGCGTTAAAAAGTATGAACCAATTGCTTGGCTAAAACCGGGGTTGTTCATGATAAATACTTTGTGTGAAGAAGATGGAGCATGACAGGATTATATGATTTTGTAGGGATAATGTTCTTTAGCATTTTTATTTTGAAAGACATGATTGTTTGCTAGTATGCCTGAGTATTGATGTCTTTATATCAAATTATAGACTATTGCTTTGAATCATTTGGATCTTATTATTCATACTGTAAGAGAGAGATTACATGATGAAACATGATAGGTAGCATTCCACATCAAAAATTCTGTTTTTATCATTTACCTACTCGAGGACGAGTGATACGTCTCCGTCGTATCTACTTTTCCAAACACTTTTGCTCTTGTTTTGGACTCTAATTTGCATGATTTGAATGAAACTAACCCGGACTGACGCTGTTTTCAGCAGAACTACCATGGTGTTGTTTTTTGTGCAGAAATAAAAGTTCTTGGAATTGGATGAAACTTTTTGGAGATTTTTTATGGAATAAATAAAAAATACTGGAGCCAAGACCTACTGGAGGGGGGCCACCTGCTGCCCACGAGGCACCAGGGCACGCCACCCCCCCTGGCGCGCCCTGGTGGCTTGTGGGGCCCACGTGGCTCCGCTGACCCTAATCTTAGGCCTATTAATTCACAATTCCAGAGAAAAAAATAAGAGAGGAAGTTTTATTGTGTTTCACGATACGGAGCCGCCGCCACCTCCTGTTCTTCATCGGGAGGCCAGATCTGGAGTCCATTCGGGGCTCCGGAGAGGGGGATCTTCCGGCGTCGTCATCATCAACCATCCTGCATCACCAATTTCATGATGCTCTCCGCCGGGAGTAAGTAATTCCTTCGTAGGCTTGTTGGACGGTGATGAGTTGGATGAGATTTGTCATGTAATCGAGTTAGTTTTGTTAGGGCTTGATCCCTAGTATCCACTATGTTTTGAGATTGATGTTGCTATGACTTTGCTATGCTTAATGCTTGTCACTAGGGCCCGAGTGCCATGATTTCAGATCTGAACCCTTTATGTTTTCATGAATATATTTGTGTTCTTGATCCAATCTTGCAAGTTATATGCACCTGCTATGTGTTATGATCCGCATACCCCAAGGTGACAATAATTGGGATTCTTTCCGGTGATTGCCATAGTTTGAGGAGTTCATGTATTCACTATGTGTTAATGCTTTGTTCCGGTTCTCTATTAAAAGGAGGCATTAATATCCCTTAGTTTCCTTATTGACCCCGCTGCCACGGGAGGGTAGGACAAAAGATGTCATGCAAGTTCTTATCGCAAGCACGTATGACTATATACGGAATACACGCCTACATTACATTGATGAATTGGAGCTAGTTCTGTGTCGCCCTAGGTTATGACTGTTACATGATGAATGTTATCCAACATAATCACCGATCCAATGCCTACGAGCTTTTCACATATTGTTCTTTGCTATGTTACTACTATTGCTACTACCATTACTATTACGGTTACTATTATTGTTACTGCTATCAAACTACCATATTACTGTGCTACTGATCACTCTGCTGCAGATATTTAGTCTCCAGGTGTGGTTGAATTGATAACTCAACTGCTAATACTTGCAAATATTCTGTGGCTCCCCTTGTGTCGAATCAATAAATTTGGGTTGAATACTCTACCCTCGAAAACTGTTGCGATCCCCTATACTTGTGGGTTATCAAGACCTTTTTTCTGGTGCCGTTGCCGGGGAGCATAGCTCTATTTGCTGAGTCACTTGGGATTTATATCTGTTGATCACTATGGAGAATCTAAAGGATGCTAAGACCAAGATCGTTCCCTCTAAGACGAGGGGAGGTAAGGAACTGCCATCTAGCTCTGCACTTGATTCACCTTCTGTTTTGAGTAAGCTTGCAACACCACCGCATGCTATTAATTCTGATATGTCGCAAGTTATTGATGATACCACTTCTGCTATGAATGATACTTATGATGATGCTAGTACTATGCTTGATAATGCTGTGCCACTTGGTGAATTTCTTGATGAACAAATTGCTAAAGCTAAAGAAATTGAAAATGTTGAAACTCTTGAGAATTATGATTCACCTATTATGCCTAGCTCTCCTACTAGAGTTGAAACACCTGATGAACATTGCTTTGATAGGGAGACGGCTAGAGCCATTCTTGCTTGTAATGATAGAGATGAAGTTTTAAAATTGCTTGCTGAAATGAAAGAAAAATCTATGAGGGAGAGAATGAAATATGATCCTAAGTTTGCTACCTCTCCCATATTTGTTACTGATAAGGATTATGAATTCTCTGTCGATCCTGAGTTAATTACTTTGGTTGAATCTGATCCTTTCCATGGCTATGAAATTGAAACCGTTGTGGCACATCTTACTAAATTAAATGATATAGCCACCCTATTCGCTCATGAGGGAAAAATTCGCTATTACTATATTCTTAAGCTATTTCCTTTCTCATTAAAGGGTGATGCTAAGGAATGGTATAATACTCTTGCTCCTGGTTGTGTGCGTAGTCCCCAGGATATGATTTATCACTTCTCTGAAAAATATTTTCCTGCTCATAAGAAACAAGCTGCTTTATAGGAAATATTTAAATTTGTGCAAATTAAAGAACAGAATCTCCCTCAAGCTTGGGGGAGGCTTCTCCAATTACTTAATGCTTTGCCTGATCATCCTCTTAAGAAAAAGGAAATACTTGATATCTTCTATAATGGACTAACCGATGCTTCTAGGGACTACCTAGATAGTTGTGCTGGTTGTGTTTTCAGGGAACGAACTATTGAACAAGCTGAGGAACTATTGAATAATATATTGAAGAATGATAATGATTGGACACTTCCTGAACCACTGCCCAAACCCACTCCGAAGAAGAGGGGTATTTTATTTCTCAGTCCTGAAGATATGCAAGAAGCAAAGAAATGTATGAAGGAAAAAGGTATTAAAGCTGAAGATGTTAATAATTTGCCACCTATTGAAGAAATACATGGTCTTGACACACCGCCACAGGTAGTAGAGGTAAATTCTCTTATAAAGTTTGATGAAGGTGATATCCCTTATAACAAACCTCCTAGTCAATGCTTCTATGAATTTGACAATTATATTATTAAGCAAGATCATTTCAATGCAAATGTTATGAAACAATTGAAATGAAATGCCTACATGATTGATCGCTTGAGTGACTTGTTGTTTAGAATTGCTAATGATGTCAAAGGTGTAGGTAAACATGCATCTATGGTTCAAACCCAATTAGAACAAGTTGCTAAATCTCAAAGTGAATTGCTCAATGAAATGAACAACAATATGAATGATCATGCTGTTAGAGTAATGACTAGAGGAGGTAGAATGACTCAGGAGCCACTTTATCCTGAAGGTCACCCAAAAATAATTGAACAAGACTCTCAAAGAATTAATGTTGATGCACCTAGTCCATCTAAAAAGAAAAAGAAAAAGAAAAAGAAAAATGATAGGACTTTGCATACTTCTAGTGAACCCGAGGTAGAAAGCCCTTGGAGGATAGTAATGATGTTTCTATTTCCGATGCTGAAACACAATCTGGTAATGAACATTCACCTGATGATAATAATAATGATGATGATGCTCATGTGGATACCCAACAAGATAATGATAAAGAACTTGATAATGATGTTGAAATAGAACCTGCTATTTATCTTGATAACCCACCTCCTAAAAATAAACGTTATGATAAAAGAGACTTCGTTGCTAGAAAACATGGTAAAGAAAGAGAACCATGGGTCCAAAAACCCATACCCTTTCCTCCTAAGCCATCTAAGAAAAAGGATGAGGAAGAATTTGAATGCTTTGCTGAAATGCTTAGGCCAGTCTTTTTGCGTACTCGTTTGACTGATATTTTAAGGATGGCCCCTAATGCTAAATATATGAAAGACATTGTCATGGTTTTGTCACGGCAGATGTCCTCGTGAAAGGACTTAGTGGTGAGGCCATCGCAACTAGGTGGAACCTTGAAGGGGTTGGTCGGAATCGAGAGACGCGAGTTTTACCCAGGTTCGGCCCCTCACGGTGGAGGTAAAAGCCTACATCCTGCTTGATTGCTATTGATAATGATCTCGATTACAAGGGTGCTGTTTCGCTACCTCTATCACGAGAGCTAGTTTTTCTGTCTCTCCTGACTTGTCCCTCTTGGGGTGCCTTGCCCCTCCTTATATAAGTTGAAGGGGCCGGCTTACATGTAGAGTCCTAGTATTAACTTAGATGCTTGAGACTTCTTGAGCTCTTGTGTCTCCTTAATTCCTCTCATATCACGGTTTCTCTAAATCTTAAAAACTTTATCCACATAAAACTCAACAAGAACTCGTGAGATAAGTTGGTATAAATCAATGCAAAACCTTATCATTCTCTACTGTAGAAAATCACTAAAATTATAGTTTAACATTGCATACTAAATGCTTCTGCATATTTAATACTCCTATCCTCAAATAGAATCATTAAACAAGCAAACATATGGAAACAATGCAATTATAACAGCAATCTACCAAAACAGAACAGTCTGTAAAGGGGGATTTAAAATTCATACTTCCCTAACTCCAAAAATTCTGAAAAATTACCACATGACATAGAACTCATTCATGCTTACTGTGTAAAAATTTCAGATTTTTATCATGTTCTGACTATTCAGGAATATTCTGGACATAACAGAAAACTTTCTGTTTTCAAACAGCAACACATAAACTTGCAAACTGAGCATGGTAAAGGCTATACTTGGCATTTTATTGAAATAAAAGATACAAAACATTATTCTAAATAACAGAAAGCAAATAAAACTAAAAGAAAATGATGCTTCAAGCAAAACACATATCATGTGACGAATAAAAATATAGCTCCAAGTAAGGTTACCGATAATGTTGAAGACGAAAGAGGGGATGCCTTCCGGGGCATCCCCAAGCTTAGTTGCTTGGGTATTCCTTGAATATTACCTTGGGGCATCCCCAATCTTAGGGTCTTGCCACTCCTTATTCTCCTCATATCGATATCTCACCCAAAACTTGAAAACTTCAATCACACAAAACTTAACGGAACTTGTGAGATAGGTTAGTATGATAAAAATAAATCATCCACTTAGGTACTGTCAAGACAAGATTCATAATTGTTCTCAAATAATTCCTACTGTAGTCTATCATTTCCACAATTTATATTGCTCAATATAAGCTATGGAAACACTAAAACAAGCAAACTATGCATCAAAAACAGAATCTGTCAAAAACAGAACAACATGTAGTGAGCGATTTAAAAACCATACTTCTGTACCTCCAAAAATTCTGAAAAATTAGGACAATGTAAAAAAAATTGTAACCCAATTCTCAGTAAAAATCTAAGAATTTTCTCATACTCTAGTGCATAATAGAAATTCCAGCACTGGACGCAAAAGTTTCTGTTTTTGCACAGAATCGAATCAACAAGTATCCACACTATCCCAAAGGCTTTACTTGGCACATTATTGAAAGAAAACATATAAAACATGATTAAAACAGTAGCTTAATCATGTGAACACACAAAAACAGAAGGTATAGGTATTGGGTTGTCTCCCAACAAGCGCTTTTCTTTAATGCCTTTTAGCTAGGCATGATGATTTCAATGATGCTCGCATAAAAGTGAAGCATTGAAACATAATGGGAGCATCATGAATCATATGACAAGCACATTTAAGCCTAACCCACTTCCTATGCATAGGGATTTTGTGAACAAATAATTTATGTGAGCAAGAATCAACTAGCATAGGAAGGCAAAACAAGCATGACTTCAAAACTTTCAACACATAGAGAGGAAACTTGATATTATTGAGATATGTAAAAGCAAATGTTCCTCTCTCATAATAATTTTCAGTAGCATCATGAATGAATTCAACAATATAACTATCACATAAATCATTCTTTTCATGATCTACAAGCATAGAAATTTTATTACTCTCCACATAAGCAAAATTATTCTCATGAATAGTAGTGGGAGCAAATTCAATGAAATAACTATCATATGATACTTGATTTACATAATCCATTTGAGCATTAAAATCATGATGACAAATTTCATGGTTATAATTATTCTTTATAGCATACATGTCATCACAATAATCATCATAGATAGCAACTTTGTTGTCATAATCAATTGAAACCTCTTCCAAAATAGTGGATTCATCACTAAATAAAGTTATGACCTCTCCAAATCCACTTTCATAATTATTGCCATAAGATTCAACACCCTCCAAAATAGTGGTATAATTAGTACCTAGAGTTGACACTCTTCCAAACCCACTTTCATCAATATAATCATCATAAATAGGAGGCATGCTTTCATCATAATAAATTTTCTCATCAAAACTTGGGGGACTAAAAATATCATCTTCATCAAACATAGCATCCCCAAGCTTATGGCTTTGCATATCATTAGCATCATGGATATTCATAGAATTCATACTAACAACATTGCAATCATGCTTATCATTCAAAGATTTTATGCCAAACATTTATTGAATTCTTCTTCTATCAATTGAGCACAATTTTCGGAATCCTTATTTTCAAGAAAGACATCATATAGATGAAGCAAGTGAGGAAACCTCAATTCCATATTTTTTGTAATTTTCTTTTATAAACCAAACTAGTGATAAACAAGAAACTAAAAGATTCAATTGCAAGATCTAAAGATATACCTTCAAGCACTCACCTCCCCGGCAACGGCGCCAGAAAAGAGCTTGATGTCTACTACACAACTTATTCTTGTAGACTCATGTTGGGCCTCCAAGCGCAGAGTTTTGTAGGACAGTAGCAATTTTCCCTCAAGTGGATGACCTAAGGTTTATCAATCCGTGGGAGGCGTAGGATGAAGATGGTCTCTTTTAAACAACCCTGCAATCAAATACAAGAAATCTCTTGTGTCCCCAACACACCCAATACAATGGTAAATTGTATAGGTGCACTAGTTCGGCGAAGAGATGGTGATACAAGTGTAGTATGGATAGTAGATATAGGTTTTTGTAATCTGAAAATATAAAAACAGCAAGGTAGCAAGTGATAAAACGGAGCACAAACGGTATTGCAATGCTTAGAAACAAGGCCTAGGGTTCATACTTTCACTAGTGCAATCTCTCAACAATGCTAACATAATTGGATCATATAACAATCCCTCAACGTGCGACAAAGAATCACTCCAAAGTTCCTATTAGCGGAGAACATAAGATAGAAATTGTTGTAGGGTACGAAACCACCTCAAAGTTATCCTTTCCGATCAATCTATTGAGCCATCCCTATAAGTGTCACAAACAGCCCTAGAGTTCGTACTAAAATAACACCATATGATACACATCAACCAACTCTAAAGTCACCTAGATACTCTAATGTCACCACAAGTATCCGTGAGTTGATTATACGATATGCATCAAACAACTTCAAATTCATAATATTCAATCCAACACAAAGAACTTCAAAGAGTGCCACAAGATTTCTACCGGAGAAAGTAGGACGAAAACGTGCATCAATCCCTATGCATAGATTACCCCAATGTCACCTCGGGAATCCGCGAGTTGAGTGCCAAAACATATATCAAGTGAATCAATATAATACCCCATTGTCACCACGGGTATTCATATGCAAGACATACATCAAGTGTTCTCAAATCCATAAAAGTATTCAATCCGATAATAGTGAAACCTCAAAGGTAAAAACTCAATTCATCACAACAAGATAGAGAGGGAGAAACACCATATGATCCAACTATATTAACAAAGCTCGTGATACATCAAGATCGCGCCAAATCAAGAACATGAGAGAGAGATCAAACACATAGCTACTAGTACATACCCTCAGCCCCGAGGGTGAACTACTCCCTCCTCGTCATGGTGGCCGCCGAGATGATGAAGATGGCCTCCGGTGATGATTTCCCCCTCCGGCAGGGTGCCGGAAAAGGGCTTAAGATGAGATCGTGGAGGTACAGAGGCTTGCGGCGGCGGAGTCGAAGTTCTAGGGTTATTTCTGGGGGTTTCTCTATTTATTAGAATTTTTGGCGTTGGAATCACGCAAAGAGGAGCCACAGGGGGCCCACGAGGCACCAGGGCGCGCCCAGGTGGCTTGTGGGGCCCCTGTGGGTCTTTTGCTGCTCCCCCGAAGCTTTCTGGGTCTGTTTCCTTCTAGAAAAAATCATCAAAAAGTTTCGCTGCATTTGGAGTTCATTTGATATGGATTTTCTGGAAAACCAAAAACAAGCAGAAAACAGCAACTAGCACTGGGCACTAGGTCAATATGTTAGTCCATAAAAATCATATAAAAGCCATATAAAAGTGCACCAAAATCATACAAAACTATAATAAACATGGCATGAATACTTCATAAATTATAGATACGTTGGAGACGTATCAATGGCTAGCCCACTTCTACTCTTGTTGCAGAATACCCAACCGAGGCCTACTTGCTTAAACCATCCCTGCTGGGCTGCAAATCTTTCAAGACGAGGAGGGATGTATTCGGGGCTTGCCCAAAAATGGGCTGTAAATTTTAAAAACAATACAGTGAACCGACAATTAGTTTCAAAATACGGTTTTTTTATGATTTCCAGAATTTAACTTTCATTGATTTTTGCGGGAAAATTATGTTCGATTTTAAATTAATATATATTTATTTTTCAAATTAGTTTGAATTGGACTCGAAATTTTGGGATTAAAAACAGTTCGGACCCCACCGAAATATGCAAAATTTTGTTGATTTTTTTTAATTGTGGCCAGAATATGGGCTGTAATGCTAGCAAAAAGAATATGGGCTTCGAAAAAATCCGTAAGAATTAGCAAATGGGCTGTAAATTATTAAAAATAATGGCAAATGGGTTGTATGCTGTTTGGCACAGATTTGGAGGCTGACTTGTGGGCCTACTATGTTGACGCGTACGTAGGGCTTTGTGAACTTAGTCAACAAACGATTCTAGAGGCAGTGACCGTTGGATAACATCCAACGGCCGTGCTGCTTCTTCAATCTCTGATCTTCTTGCTCCAGCCACCCAAACCAGTGCTGGCGGGACTGTGATGTAGGGTGGAACCCTAATGTGATGATCTTTTCACACTTGGAGGGGGAAAAGGGCAAATTGAGAGAAGAACACAAGAACAAACACTCAATTGACACAAATCCAATCACACATGTGCTAAATCCACATACACATAGAGGGATACAAAGGTCCAAATCCAACACAAGAAGGTAAAGAGGTAACTAGTTCATCCCAATCCTTGAAGGAGTTGAGGTCTTGATGATCTTGTGAGATCCTTCTCCCTTAGGAGGTCTTGATGATCCTATGATGGGGATCCTTCTCCCGAAAGAGGTCTTGATTCCCTAAGAAGGAGGTACAAGGAGAAAAGCTCTACTCAATGTCTCAATATACTTTGCTAACCCTAGAAAAGGGGAGGAGGAGGTCTATTTATAGTGCTAGGGATGAAGGGGTAAGAAAGGGGAGGTTACAAGGCACTTCGGCCCGATGCTGCGCGCAGGTGCCGGATGTCCGGGCCAGACGCTGGATGTCCGGCCGTTCATGAGGCGCCGAATGTCCGGGCTGGGGGGCCGGATGTCCGGCCCGATGCTGGCCTCAGCTGCTGTACTCCTTGGCCGGATTTCCGGGGAGGCGCCAGATGTCCGGCCCTTCGCTGGGCGCTGGATGTCCGGGGGTCGGCCGGATGTCCGGCCACTGTAGAGTCGCCTGGCGTCTATTCTTCTCTGGTCTTCCTCCGTTTGGTGGCGCCGGATGTCCGGGCTCCTGCCGGATGTCCGGCCGCTGTAGCTCCGCGGCAACTCCACTTGAGGCACTTCTTGATCCGCATCCACGGGGACTTGTCCTATGCTTCGAGCATCTCCATGGTCGTCTCCTCGGTTCCTGAGCATATGCAGTGTCTTTGTCTTAGGTAGCAACCACGTCTTGCATGAATGGAAAAGGGGAGCATTAAGGAGCGAGTTCACCTTGTGTCGAATGGCACGTGCTTGAGCTCTCGTCGTAGGTCCACTTGGGGCTTGGGGAGTACATGTAGTGTACATGGGGATGACCGTAGGATACTCCGCATCATCTTCCCCCCCCCCCTTGGGAAAGATCCGCTCTCGGATCATGAACCTCGTCACCATGGAAGCGGTAGTTGTGGATGGACTTGTAGTTGGATGAAGTGGATGTCATGGCGCAATCCAAGTACTCCAAGGTGTCTCCGGAATGGTATACATGTAAAAAGAGCAAACACAAAGGACACTTGGAAATAGAATGGTTAGCGCACACAAGGTGTCCATCAAGTAAGCATGAGGTCGTCCGACAAGATTGTTTTTGACAAGGCACATGAAGCTTCACAAAATGATATAGAATGAGATGTAAAGCATTTATGTGAGCAAATTCATTTGTTGTGCACACAAAGGTGTTGTGAAAGTGATTAATGCAACCATCATGCAAAATGATGTCATAATGGGACGGTTTATCAAAAGCATGAACATGGCAAGTGGTGCTCAATGTGTTTATGTTATCATGCAATTGATGGTGGGCAATATGATCATTATGTATGAATATGCCATCAAGGAAGATCACAACAAATTTGCTAAGAAATTGCACAAGCTCATATATCATGGATGACATGGAAATACAAGATGCAACAAGGCAATCATAATATAAGTCAATCCATGCATAAGGTGCAAATTTGTTATGGAAGGAATGTTTCCATCTAGCATGCTCATCAACAAATATGTAGGTGTTGGTGCAATATGGCAAAAGTTTCGTGGCATACCATTGCTCAATGTCGTGGCATGAGTTGTGGTCCGGTGGTGCATCCACTATTTTCGAGCGCTCCTCAACTTGAAGGTCCATAGGGCCCATCTCCAATGTTGGTCCTCCATCCAATAGATGTATCATGTAGACAAGAAGGAGCAAACAAGAATGAAAGTGTGGCCCATTCGATATGTGTATGTGAGGGTGGCTCAAAGGGAAGGAGTTCACCTTTATGAGGTTCTCAAAAATGTTGGTGCCACGCATCGTGTACGCCTCCGCATGACCAATATATATCGTGATGGCACTGCCTTGTGAATCCTTTAAAACGAAAGAACATGACAAACACTCAGAAAAACAAATGAGGTTAGCGTGAATGCAAAACCTATCATTCGTGTGGTGAGATACCCAACAAGTGTCGTCATCATTCTTATCATAAGAAGGAACAAGAGAATGTGGCATGGTATGGAAGCATATGATGCGAGTACAACCAAAGACATTAATCTCAATCAAACAAGCATGCATCATAAGTAAGATGTCCAAGTCTCCATGCATAGATGAGAAGGGTAGTCCAATCTCAATATCTATAAGCATAGCATGGTTGCACTCACTACAAGGCAATATGAAAGAGGCAACTAATGTAGACAAGGGACAGTGATCAATACAAATTATGTGAGAGGCATGAACATAGATGTCATCAACCCAATGAAACGAGCAAGGATGGATCATGGGAGATGCAACAGGGCAAGCAATCATAGTGATCAAGTCATGTAAGCTAGTAGTGCGAAGATGCAACATACTATAGGTAATCATGGCAATCATGTCATGTGTGGAAATAGTGGGCATATGTAATGCACATGACATATCACAAGCATGAAAACAAGATGTGAGAAAAGTATCATTATTGTATTGGCAAGAAGTCCTATGTAAATAGCACGTGAACAACATGACTCTCCCAACACAATAAGCAGCAATAGCATAGGACACATGGTAATCATGGCAATAGCAACAAGGATCTCCACCAAGCATGCAAGTACACATAGAAATAGTAGAGTGGTGTATCACGGGTAATTGCAAGCAAGGGTCACAATTGCATGGCAGAGGCATAGAAAGAGGCAAAACATGCAAGGTGAACATGGTTAAATGGGCATAAAGTAACAAGTGGTAAATAGCCCATAGCCATGTGAGAGCCAAGGAAAAGCAAAGCACGTAGTCCTTGCTTGAAGGGAACGGTGTGGAGGACCATCCACGGGATCCCAAATCATCGTTGCTCTCAAGAGCTCTTTTCGTCAACTCATGGGATTGAGAAGTTGACGAGTATTCGTGAGTACCTACACAAAACAAAGACAAAGGGAAAATTGTGTGCGTGTGGTATATGTACACATCATCCATTATGATGCGCACATGCATGTGTCGGTTAGCACAAAATATCCAATGCTCAAATAAATGAGATGCATGATATAGAAACATGTCATCCATCATGATCGGTTTGTCGTTATGTATAGCATAATGGAGACTCAAAGTGTGTAATGCATCACTAGTACTTTCTAGAGCATTGTCATTAATGTTATGCATATGGTGCACACAAGGGATGGAATCATGCAATCTACAATTATTTTCATGGCATGACATAGTGGATGAATTGCACAAATTATGCAAAGGAAACATAGCAATATCATCACAAGAGAAGCAAATTCCAATGACCATGACCGTGTCATCTATGCCATAAGTGCAAATGGGATTTATATGAATGGGATATGCATAGTCACCATGGTGAGATTGTAATGAAGCAATATGGGAAATCTCACTCATAGCATATGACAAGTTTAATGGATTATCGAACATGACGTGACCAATAGAATTTTCACATGATATCCTATGGAGCATAGCATCACAACTAGGTAATTTGACATGCTCATCATCATATTCATCATAAATGGGTGGCACATCTAAGCATGTGGAAGAGATAGTATGTGGTGTATCCATAAGGTGATCAAAATCATGCAAGCAATCATATTCAAGATAGTCCACTAGTGGGACAAGCGAAGCACCTTCACCTATGTTACCTTTGGAGCTCCACTCATGTGGTGTAGGTGAGGTGGCAAAAATTGAAGCTTGATCAACATTGTTGTCTTGATGGAACCATGTGGGGGGTGCATCATCGTCCACCATGGCCATCGTATTGCACATTGGAGGTATGGACTCGTCGAGGATTGGCACATCGTCTTGTAGGAGATCTAGCATCAAACAAGAAAATACACTCAGAGTAGAGGTTAAGTCATTAGAAATCATAGTGGCCTCACATGCCGTCTCAACTACCGCACTCACGAAGTGGTGTGGCTCACTCACTCCCGCTATGATGCTCTCACTCATATGGTTGGTCGAGTCACTCAAGGGTTGGTGATGGCTCTCAACCTCACATAGGATATGCGGCATGTACTCATGTGTGGGGCTAGTGGTGGTCACTCTCATCCTCTCATAGGAAATGCTCTCAATGTCACATATGGTGGAGTCACTCGTTTCACTCATGTGGTGGTGGCTCTCCTCACATGGCAATTGGGGCATCTCATCATATATGGGTGCCGGAGAAATGTAGGTGCAAACGTCTCCATACTCAACTTCCTCATCCATAACGCCTCCAAAGATGAATGCCATAGGATGTGGCAAATCATCGCTCTCCTCCGAGACCAAAGAGAAAGTCTCATGTGCGGTCTCGTAGCTTGACTCGGAGTATGAGTCCCATTGGGGCGCCGTCTTCATGTTGTTGAAGAGGTTCGTGCTCGCCGCCTTGGTTGAAGGGAATGGTCCATGCTCGACCGTCTTGTTGCCGTCTTCTTGTAGGAGGCCCATATGATGTGGCACCTTGTTGCTCGTCTACATGACCGAAGGGAATTTCCCATGCTCAGCCATCTTCCTTGGGGTTCTTCCGAAGATGGAAGGGTTGCCCTCGCTTGTAGTTGGTCGCCTTGGACTTGGCGCCGAAACTTCTTCTTGGTGGCGCGCGTCTCGCGGTCTTCTCTTGTGCTGAAGGTTGGCCGTAGCTTGATGTAGAGCTTGTTGGGACTTGTTGGTGCACGCATCTCGAGCGTCTTCATGTTGATGTTGATGTTGCCATGCTTGACCGTGATGTCGATGTTGTCCATCATCTTGAAGATGAGGACGTGGTCGAATTGCGCTTGTGTCGATTGGGCGCTCCGAAGATGTGCGACTTGCTCACCGCCGCCTTGAAGATGACGAAGGGGAAGAAGACTTGTAGGTGGCCAACATGTCTCGTAGTTGATCCTGTGTGCATCCAACTTGTCGTCGATGTAGTCTCTTTTCCGCGCTTCGGAGTGTCGTATGTCGATGGCGAGGTTCTCGATGCACTCTCACAAGGTATCTTGTGCACCTTGCATTTGTCGTTGTAGTCCAAAGTTGGGAGTTTTGGTGGTGTAGTTGTTCGCGCCGTCGTTGTCATCGAAGACCGGAGATGATGTGCTTTGCCTATCCATCATAAGACTCGAGCAAATGTGAGTGGAAGAAAGGGAAGAACTAGACCAAATGTACCTTTCCAATGTTGAATATGGATCAATGATCACCCAATATGTTATTATGGAAGTAGCACAATTGGTACCGGATCTTGTTAATTCTCACACCTACACAAGTAAAGCTTATGGAGTAGCTTGGTGAGGATAGGTGGCACAAAATTAATGCAATTGTTAGCAAGATTCAATAATGTTGAAAAAGATTCACAAATTCGCAAGTGAAACAAGTAGACCAATAGCAATGAATGGCACACGGAAACGCACACACGGATAGATAAGTGAGGTTGTGCAACCAAGGAATGAGCTCAAAATGTGTTATCCATGAAAAATGCTCTTGTTGCACAATGCTAGAGAGACGCTAGCACGATTGCTCAATAAGCGGATACGAACTTATGCACAACCTATAAGAGACAAAACGTATTGACTCTCTATCTCAAGTATGATATATGTATGTATGATTCCCGGTGAACTTGCACACGATGATCCAAGATGATCGATGATGGTGATATGCTATGCAATGTGGCGATGCTATGGCTATTGTTCACAAGCTCTATGCTTTCTTTTTCTCTTTGCTTAAAAGCTTTTTTTTGGATATGGCCACTATGCGAAATGCTCAAACCAATATAGCAATTTTGTATATGCGGGAACACATGATGACACAAGAGATGATACGATGATATATGCACGCAATGATAGCTATGTGGAACGTGTATCACTGCACAAGTAGCGTTGCCCGGCAATACTCAAATGGCTAGTCTCGGTAGGCAAGTGACGCAAAATTGGCTCGGGGGTTAACAATGCAATGGCAAGGAGAATGTACAATGTCGTCGAGGTTGCTGTCCTTGCGTACAGTTGGTGTGTCGAAGTTGAAGTGGTCGTTATCGAGTCTATGGCGATGATCAGTAGCGGTGATGTCGATGTCGAACCGTTCCTAGTTAGCCGAAACACCCTAGGAAACGGAAAAACCGTGAACTCAAAATGTCAAACGGCAAATGTCAAATGACGGTAGCGGAATGCGGTGGTGGTTTCGGAGTTGGTAATGCAAAGTCATAGTTGAAGTCACCGTCCCTAAGTAGCCTAAACACCTTAGGAGACACAAACCACAACTCAAACAACCTCAAATGCAATGGGGGTCAAAATGGGTTAGGTTGCGGAAGGCTATGGTGGAATTGCGAATGATATGGTGGAGGGCCTAGGCAAAGATGCCAAAGTTCCAAAACTTTAATGGAGTCAAATGGTGTTGGAACCTATCTAGATTTGTGGGGGATGTCAATAGCTATCCAACGAGCTAAAGAACGCCAAAATCGGACTCCGGATGTGAAAGTTATGACCGAAACGGTGAAGCACGGGAGGCTGACCCTACAGGGGCCGGATGTCCGGGGGGCCGGCCGGATTTCCGGGCCGTCTGGACAGAAACACTGGCCGTTTTGGCGCCCCAGGTGCCGGATGTCTGGCCCGAGGCCCGGATGTCCGGCCCGACAAATTTCAGATCTCGATTTGGGGCGGAAATAGATGATTCCAAGGTCAAAATTGGACGGATTTCGTGGATGAAAGTTGGAGAAAAGACGGGGGAAGCTAGATCCACTTGAAACACAGCAAATCCATGGATCAAAATCAACAAAACATCATCAAACCAACAAATCACAAAAAAAAATTGGTATGACTATTTTTGTGTGGATTTTTGAAATTGGGCAAAAACAAACAAAATTGGGGCTAGAAAGTGAAGGGGAAAAACTCCAAAGTATGAATCAACGTGGCTCTGATTCAAGATGATGTAGGGTGGAACCCTAATGTGATGATCTTTTCAGACTTGGAGGGGGGAAAGGACAAATTTAGAGAAGAACACAAGAACAAACACTTAATTGACACAAATCCAATCACACATGTGCTAAATCCACATACACATAGAGGGATACAAATGTCCAAATCCAACACAAGAAGGTATAGAGGTAACTAGTTCATCCCAATCCTTGAAGGAGTTGAGGTCTTGATGATCTTGTGAGATCCTTCTCCCTTAGGAGGTCTTGATGATCCTATGATGGGGATCCTTCTCCCGAAAAAGGTCTTGATTCCCCAAGAAGGAGGTACAAGGAGCAAAGCTCTACTCAGTGTCTCAATATACTTTGCTAACCCTAGAAAAGGGGAGGAGGAGGTCTATTTATAGTGCTAGGGACGAAGGGGTAAGAAAGGGGAGGTTACAAGGCACTTCGGCCCGATGCTGCACGCAGGTGCCGGATGTCCGGGCCGGATGCCGGATGTTCGGCCGTTCACGAGGCGCCGGATGTCCGGGCTGGGGGGGCGGATGTCCGGCCCGATGCTGGCCTCAGCTGCTGTACTCCTCGGCCAGATTTCCGGGGAGGCGCCGGATGTCCGGCCCTTCGCTGGGCGCCGGATGTCCGGGGGTCGGCTGGATGTCCGGCCGATGTAGAGTCGCCTGGCGTCTGTTCTTCTCTGGTATTCCTCCGTTTGGTGGCGCCGGATGTCCGGGCTCCTGCCGGATGTCCGGCCGCTGTAGCTCTGCGGCAACTCCACTTGAGGCACTTCTTGATCCGCATCCACGGGGACTTGTCCTATGCTTCGAGCATCTCCATGGTTGTCTCCTAGGTTCCTGAGCATATGCAGTGTCTTTGTCTTAGGTAGGAACCATGTCTTGCATGAATGGAAAAGGGAAGCATTAAGGAGCGAGTTCACCTTGTGTCGAATGGCACGTGCTCGAGCTCTCGTCGTAGGTCCACTTGGGGCTTGGGGAGTAGATGTAGTGTACATGGGGATGACCGTAGGATGCTCCGCATTAGACCGCCTGCTCCCGCCTCCCGTGGCCGGCTGTGCTGCCGCTCAGCCTCACCGTCCCCTCCTACTCCCACCGCTGGCCAGGCCATCCCTCTACTCACCCACACCTCCTGTTATTCACCGGCGACACAGGCCTCACACCGCAGCTGAACCAGTCAACCCTCGTACCCCCTCATCATGGGCATACACTGATGTGGCTTCGCCGGCTCCGGGTCGTTCCCTTCCTGGGCCTCGCCGTCGTCCACCGCGTTGGTACTCTCGGCGCGGCGTGGTCAGCGTGGTCAACAAATGACAGCCATCGGAAGAGGGATGTACGTGGAGAGGCTGACAGTAGGGACCCACATGGTCCATGGCCACACGCAAGCAAGTGCCTCCTTATTATGCAAAAAAATGATTCCTCCCCCTGACAGCTGGGTCCCACCAGCTATATCTTCGCACGGAAGGAAGTGCCTCCTTATTACGCAAAAAACGATTCCTCCCCATGACAACTGGGCCCCACCATATTTGGAGGCTAACTTGTGGGCCTACTAAGTTGACGCGTACACAGGGCTTTGTCTACTTAATCAACAAACGATTCTAACAGCAGCGGCCGTTGGATGTTAATCCACCGGCCGTGCTGCTTCTTCAATCTCTGATCTTCTTGCTCCAGCCGCCCAAACCAGCTCCGGCGGGACCGCCTGCTCATGCCTCCCGTGGCCGGCTGTGCGGCCGCGTAGGCCTCACCGCCCCACCCTACTCCCACCGCTGGCCAGGCCTTCCCTCTACTCACCCACATCCCCTGTTATTCTCCGGCGACGGCAGCCTCACACCGCAGCCGAACCAGTCAACCCTCGTACTCCCCTCCGCGTGGGCATCCACTGCCGCGTCTTCCCCGGCTCCGCGTAGTTCCCTTCCAGGACTCGCCGTCATCCACCGCCTTGGTGCTCTCGGCGCGGCGTGGTCAACGTGGTCAATGAACGACAGCCATCGGAAGAGGACTGTATGCGGTGAGGCTGACAGCTGGACCCACCAGCTACATCTTCGCACGCTAGGAAATGCCTCCTTATTATGCGCAAAAAAATGATTCCTCCCCCCTGACAGCTGGGACCCGGCAGCTATATCTTCGCATGCAAGGAAGTGCCTCCTTATCCTCCCTGATAGCTAGGACCCACCCGGTCGAAGCGTACGTAGCGTTGTGTGTCTGGTCGCGAACGTGTACGTACATACTGGTCGATCGGTCTCTCTGCAATGATGAACCGTGGGCGTGTAAGGAGGGGCACGTGTTGTAATAGAGCCCCCGACGTAGCAGTTCAGGCAGCCCCGTCTAAATCGTGTACATGTACGTACAGCCACACAGCAAATAATACGGCCACATACGTACATATACGAGGGGGTCTCGAATGCGTACTCGCGCATACGTACGGCCAGGGCTCGTGTACATGGAGAGAGGCAACGGACGACAGCAACGGCCTCCTGTTCATCGATAGCCAACCGGCTGGGTCGGAACGGAGGAAACAGCGTCGTGTTCATCGGGAGCCAAGCGACTGGGTCGGAACGCGTCCTGTTCATCGGAAGCCAACTGGCTTGGACGGAACAACTGAAACGGGTTCCTGTTCATTGACTCGGGGTCTGGCGTACCGCAAAACAGAGGAAACGGCCTTCTGTTCATCGGCTGGGGATCTGGCGTACCGCAAAACGGAGGAAACGGACTTCTCTTCGAGCGCCTACGGTCGAAACGGGGTCCTGTTGATTGGGAGGGCTCTAGCGTACCGCAAAACGGAGGAAGCGGACTTCTCCCCAACTGCCTATGGTCGAAATGGGGGTCCTGTTCATCCACGGTCGACCTCCCTCCAGCCTCCACTAGCTACTGTTCATCCACCGTCGACTTCCTCCAGCCTCCACCGGCTACTGTTCATCCAGCCTCCATGGGGTCCTGTTCATCCACCCCCAACCGGCTGGCCTCCTCGGGGTCCTGTTCATCCAGTGCCAACCACCTTCACACGGCCAGGGTACTGTTCATCCACATTCAACCCACCGGCTGGGGTGGGGCGTACGAGCGGGCGGCAGCAACAGGAACTGTTCATCCACAGCCAACCAACCGGCTAGGTCAACTCACCACGTCTCACTCAAGGGGCTCGATCGATGCATGCGTCTCGACTCATTCTAGCTACGTATCGTGCACGCGGCAGTAACGGACACTGTTCATCGAGAGGCAACCCAGCACCGGCTACGTCTCGCACGTACGGGGGGCTCGACCAGCTTCAGTTAGCAGCGAAGGAATCGCTCGGGTTTAGTTAGCAGTGAAGGAATCACTCGGGTTCAGTTAGCAGCGAATGGATCAATCGGCTTCAGTACGTAGTTAGTGCGATCGCTCGGGTTCAGTAAGCTAACGCCTCGCTCTGGTTCAGTTAGCAAACACGTCACACACACGCACGCGTACGAGAGAAACGTGCAAACCATAATGCATCGCTCGGCCCCGACCACCCACCGTAACCGGGAACTCCTCGAAAATTTCCTCGCCCTCACTTCTACCACGATTTTTGCGTCATGGATGGCCCAAAGAATGTCATGCGTGTGCGTCTCTGGCCCGCCCAGGATGAAAAGCCCATTTTCTGTCATAATTTTTTGTCATAGAAGTAGGAGCCCACCACATCTATGATGATACATGTTTTTGTCACAATTATTGTCATAGAAGTGTCACAACCATGACAGAAAAAGTTTTCGTTCGGGCCATAATGTCATGGATGTGTCTTTTTTTAGTGGAACTATAATATGCAAGGGATGGAGAAAATGATCCCTGAGCTCTTCGCAATGCTTAAGGCCGTGGAGGTAGAAATCAATAAAGAACAACAAGTGTTGATGGTCAATAAGACCACCAGTTTCAAGAAGAAAGGCAAGGGAAAGAAAGGTAACTTCAAGAAGAATGGCAAGCCAGCTGCCGCTCCCGTGAAGAAACCCAAGGCTGGACCCAAACCTGAGACTGAGTGCTTCTATTGCAAGGGGAATGGTCACTGGAAGCGGAACTGCCCCAAGTACTTGGCAGATAAGAAGGCTGGCAACGTCAACAAAGGTATGTTTGATAATGTTATTGATGTGTACCTTACTAGTGCTCGTATTACCGCCTGGGTATTTGATACTGGTTCGGTTGCTAATATTTGTAACTCGAAACAGGAGCTGCGAAATAAACGGAGACTAGCTAAGGACGAGGTGACGATGCGCGTCGGAAATGGTTCCAAGGTTGATGTGATCGCCGTCGGAATGCTCCCTCTACGTTTACCTTCGGGATTAGTTTTGAACCTGAATAATTGTTATGTGGTGCCTGCGTTAAGCATGAACATTATATCTGGATCTTGTTTATTGCGAGACGGTTATTCATTTAAGTCAGAGAATAATGGTTGTTCTATTTATATGAATAATATCTTTTATGGTCATGCACCCTTCATGAATGGTTTATTCTTGTTGAATCTCGATCGTAGTGTCGGTACTAAAATCGGCAGATCTCGGGTAGGGGGTCCGAACTGTGGATCTTGGTGTCAATGGATAACAAGGAACGTAGAGACAGCGTTTACCCAGGTTCGGGCCCTCTCAAAGAGTTAAAACCCTATGTCCTGCTTGGTTGTATTGATGTGTTGGTATGACAATTACAGAGTTGATCTACCTCGAGATCAGATGAGCTAAACCCTAGGTGGGTATTTTGATAACGGTTCCCCTCTCCACGGACTAAACCCTCTGGTTTATATAGACACCAGGGGTACCTAGGGTTACATATGGTCGGTTGTCACCTGGGGATAAACACGCCGGCTACGCTAAACTTTA
Organism: Elymus sibiricus; assembly: GCA_039707655.1. Classification (NCBI taxonomy): domain Eukaryota; kingdom Viridiplantae; phylum Streptophyta; class Magnoliopsida; order Poales; family Poaceae; genus Elymus; species Elymus sibiricus. The sequence goes on along the minus strand of CM077668.1, from coordinate 147,590,751 downwards.
CTTGGAGGAGACGCCAAGTCTTCGGAGGTTTCCTTCTGGAGCACGGGGTCGCCTGTAGTTCGGTTTTCCTTCGATGAATTAGGAGCGGCCCATGAGTACCGCCCATGAGAGACAGGCCGGCGGCGTGAGGACCCCTTAGTCCGGGACACCCTCAGTAGCCCCCGAACTAGTCTTCGAAGCTGAGGTATATGCCGAACATTATTGGCTTTGCAGACCAATTCCTTCCCTCCCGTTGTATTTGTGTCGGGCCAGCAATTTCTTTGAATCAAGTCCTCGAAGTGTATTAATAACTTAGCCCCAAAGGTCAGTCACACAAGTGTGAACAGTGACCTCATCTGACAACTTTTGCCGAAGGGTCAGGACCTGCTATGACCACGAGCCAGTTATGAAAACTTGATTCGCGATTCGAGGCGGTTTTTCCATTGGCACATCCCATCAATATGGAGATTGTGCCTTGTTTTTAAGGGATATGATCAATGATTTGTGATATCCCACGCGTGCATGACGGCACAATTATATGGGGAAATGGCGAGGTCTGCGGCGCAGTAAAAGGGCTCTTGATCTTACGGTGACCCATAAAAGGGAGGCGGCCACTATTTTCTCTGCACGCTCTCACTCCCCCCCCCCCCCCGCCGTTGCTTTTCCAATCTTCTGAGCTCCAGCGCCCAGATCCATTTTCCCCCCTAAAAACCCCTCCGGCCATTCCCTCAATCCAGTCATGGCCGGCGCTGGGTCCAAGGGCAAGTGGGAGGCCTCCATCGTCATGGAGAGCGCTGTCTAGGAGCTGAAGGGCCAGGTCATCCCCAACAACACTCACCGAGCTCCAGAGGAGGGCCAGGTCATCCCCACGCCGAAGCCTAGCGAGAGGGTAGTGTTCATCCCCCACTTTATTTGGGGGCTAGGTTTTCCCCTTCACCCCTTTGTTAGGGGTTTGATGTTTTTCTATGGCCTAGATTTTCACGATCTAGCCCCGAACTCCTTCCTGCACATTTCGGCCTTCATCATCATCTGCGAGGCTTTTCTTTGGATCCAGCCTCACTTCGGCTTGTGGCTGAAAGTGTTCAACGTCAAGCCGAAGATTATCGACGGCCAGCAGGTAGATTGCGAGGGGGCAATGGTAAGCAAGCTCCCCTGGGTCGAGTGGCCAGAGGGCACTTTTATTGAAACTGTCAAGATCTGGCAGAAAGAGTGGTTTTACATCACAGAGCCGCGAGACGCGGGTTGGGCGGAGATGCCCACCTTCATATCCGGACCCTCCACAAGGCTCGTTTCGTGGACCAAGAAGGGCCTAGACTGGGGGTCAGCCAAGGAGGTGGAGCTGCTGCAGAGCCGGATATCCCGGATGATCGAGCAGAGGGTGGAATTGCCCAATGTGATTCAGATCATGCTCCGTTGCCACATCCTCCCCTTTCAAGACCGGGCCTCCCCCATGTGGGCCTACACACCCGAAGACCCCGCCACCGTGCTCAGCTTCTTCCACACTACCCACAGCCAGCTGTGGAAAGTGCTATTCAAGCCGCAGAAGGAGTGACCGGCCGAGGAGGAAGACATTGGCCTCGATGCCGAAAACCCCCCTCGCGAGGTATGATAAGTTTCACTCTTATGTTCAGATGTTCCTCTTTGACAAAATACTCAACTCTCTTTTCTCCCATCCATGGAGTTGGCTGAAGAGGGCCGAGCGAATCAACTGCCCGGCCCCGCTGCCCGAGGGCCCCAGGGCGGCCTTGCTAACGGCCATGTTGGCCGAGGCGCCGTATGAGGCGCCGGAGAAGAAGGAGAAGAAGAAGGGGACCAGAGAACGTCTTCATTCTCGAGGACCTCCGGACACTAGATCCGGGGACACCCATGCCCCCTCCACCCTTGAGGGGGAGAAGGGACATGAAGAGGATGGGGAGGAAGGCGACTCTTTCGGAACGAGGAAGAGGGCCGCGTTCGAAGACGCTGAGGAGAACCAGAGTCTTCCCGCCCCGAAAAGACCACGCAGGGCCAAGGTGGCCTTGTCCGATGACAGCTCGGCTTCTGCCGAGCACTCCAAGGCCTCCGACGAGGTTCCCCGGAAGACCCGCAGGGTGAAGCCGCGGGCCCAAAGGTATGTAACTTAAGATGCGCCTATCCGCTTTTGTCTAAACTAAGCCCATTATTGATCGCACGCTTGCCTTTAATACTACAGCTCGCCGCGCAACCTCCCTACCGATCAGGTCTCGGAAGGGGACTCTCCACCAGCCGCGCTGGCGGAGAGCGGGACCGAGTCGCACACATCGCTTCCCTCGGTCGTTGAGGAGGCCGGGGAGGTTCTGTCAAAGAGGACCCCTCCTGTGTTGAACACAGAAGAAGGGGCGGACGTTATTATGGCCGAGGTGCATACCTCGGCCGCCGAAGACCAAGAGGGAGGAACCCTTCTGGCGAACCAAGATGGGGAGCCCGGGCAATCCGAGCTGCCCACAACCGCAGTTCCGGAGCCGTTAAGGCACCAGGAGCCAACCATCCCCATCTCCACAGGGGGAGGGGCCGAAACGCCCCCGCCACCCCCGCCCGTTCCAGGGCGAGCCTCTACTGGGTGGCCGGATGAGATGGAGGAAGCTTTAACAAGCTCCTCTATTGCCGAAGAGCACCGTGCCCTGATGGGCATGGTTTTGCAAAGTCTTTGGTCCGTGGACAACAGACTGAAGGAGGCCTTCAGCGGCCTTCTGATAGGCTTCAAGGTAGGCCATGTAATGACTTTTCCTTAGAAGTTTTCTTTTATATGATCATGCAACCTCACACACAGTAGCCCCCGAGCCCTGTGTGAGTTTGAAAAACTCATGCGGGGGTCGAATAAATTGAAGATATAGATGATCACAAAATGAGCCATAGCCCCCGAGACTCTGGCCGGATTGAGAAAGCCGGTCAGGGGACTAAAAATCAATAACTCGGTAATCTAATGTGCTTGGTCTGATGTGCAGGCGTCGTCCTCGGCGGCAGCTACCAACGCCGAGGAGCTGGCCGAGCTGAACCGGAAGCTCAAGAGCTCCGAGGACGACCTCGATCTGCTGAAGAAGCGTTGTGACGAGACGCAAGGTAAGTCCAAGATGAACTGGTTACTACCATAGTTATTTATTAAAGGTAGAAGTTAATCCAAACGGAATGCAACTGACATTGCTGCAGCTGCCACCGCCGAGGTCGAGAACCTCAAGGCCGAGCTTAACAAAGCTCGACAGGAAGCTGCGGACCAGAGGGCTGCGGCCGAAAAGGCAGCCACCGAGCTGGCCACGGTGAACATCTTGAGCCAGAAGCACGAGGCCAGGGTGTCTGAGGTGCAACAAGAGCTCAAGGATGCCATCACAAAATGTGAGGTCCTTGAGCAAAAGAATAAGGATCAGGCCACCGAACTAACCTCACTGAGGTCGGCGGCTAAGGAAGCACGGACGGAGGCGCGGGGCTACCAGGAGGAACTCCGCCAAGTCAAACTTATTGAGGATGGTAAGCCATACTTGCTGCAAAGTGTCTTTGGTGGTAACAGGTTCGTTTTGCTCACGCGAATGTGGCATTCCCCAGGCGCCTTTGCGGACCTCCCGAGGAGTGCATCAGATGCAGCTAAGTACCTTGCGTCCCAGGAGGGTCATACCAAGCACAGGCTATTTTGGGCACAGTTTCAAGCACCCGAACACCCTCCCCTCCTCAACAACCAGCTGAAACAGCTGATGGAGTTGCATCGGATGGCGGAGCCGCCGATGAAGGACCTCTGCATCAAATTGTGGCCTTCAAAGCCGCTTTCGAGCAGCTACTTTGGCTTGGTGCATAAGTTGTGCGACGCCACGCCCTGGATCGATTTCTGGAAGTGCTGCATATGCATTGAGGGAGCTCGGATGGCCTTCGGCAAGACCATGGTACATTGGCCGAAGATCAAGCCGACCGAGGTGGCCACCGGACCACCTCCCCCTGGGAAGGAGCATAGGCGCCCC